>JAINEB010000006.1:29670417-31100834 GCA_022840565.1 Eubasilissa regina | reverse complement strand
TTGAGTGTTTGTTTATGCAGATCTGTGATGCGCGAGCAAGGCCACCACAACATATTCTTCGTGTGCCTCTTTCTATCGACGATTGGCCACCATGTTGATGTATCCTTTATAAGATCACAGACATATTGGTCATTGAACCATTTTGTGATTCTACCTATACCTTTACTATCTTCTATCTTTTCCTGCATAATGAGTTGTAAAATATCATATTTTTATTGCGGAAAATGTGTCCGGATTATGCAGCTTTCCTTAATAGTAGTTATTAATTCTCTTGACTTATTTATTTACAGTAAGATAAATTAAAAATTTTAGAAATAAATAAAGTGTTAATATAAATTAAACATTGCAATTCTTTTTGCAAATAGTTACCTTTTAAGAAGTTTTCACAAAAGTTTCTAATAAGTTACCTATCACTTTTATTAATATCAATGTTTTTTATCAACGCTAGTATTTTTAATTTTAGTATACATTGCTTCCTGATGAAGGGACTATTAATTACCCTTGAAACATGTTGATAAATTAATAAATAGTTTTATTAAGGAGAACACATTCTTATTGTGGAGTTGTAATTATTCAGACCTTCAGAACACTCTGTGAAATTTAAATACTAATTAAATGTATTAATTAGTAAGTTATACAAAATTAAATAAAAATGAATTGTCAATTCTGGCATCAGCTAACAGTTTACTTAAAGATACTTGAGATTCCGTAAAAACAAAGTAGATGGCTTTCATATAATGGAACGATAGATGTATTAATTTGAAAAGTGTAACATATGGTTTCGAAAATTTGTTGTCAATAGTACTGTCGCTGTAGCATAGTTGGTTAATGCACCTTCCACAATATTTTTCGATAAAATTGATTTTATATGTATATCTTTCTAATTAATATATTTAATTAATATTTCAATAAACAATCGTTTAAATAAAGTGTTTTTTCTTATTCGCTCTGGACTCTTGGCAGCAGTCGTGACTACGTCTCCCCTTACTCCAGGGATGATGGAGTACCAAATCTCCTGATCCGTTCGCTCGGGTCACATTCTTATAAGAGCTTTTTAATATTTATTATATGTCCATTTAAAAACTTCCGGTATTGATTTATGTATGTATGTATCATAGAACAGAGCTGATGTACTCCGAAAGAAAGGTATAATATATTATATTACTCCAAAAGAAAGTTGAGGCAAAACATACTTTATAGTTACACGTTATATCTCCCAGTGGAGAACAGATGACTGGATATATTATTGTTTATATTTCTGCGTATCCAAATTTTAATGTCCTTTTTTCAAACATATAACAAATTATTTAATAAAAACCCATGTATAAACAATCTTAACGATGTAATTTGATTAAAAAACATTATTCTGTCATTCTAATAATTTTTTCTTATTTTCTCCTTGACAGTATTGCCATAAATTGTCATCTTTGTTATTATCAGGCTTCAATCTCATACATTAGCAATGAATTGAATTCAATAGAATTTAAAAGATATTTATCTAAATAAAAACCTTTTTGTACATTTTATTACACTAATTAATACAAGCAGATCGGTGAGATGCGTGTAAAAATTTTACCACGAAATTTCCTACCGTATCAATATATAAAAATAAAATCCGTCAATCATTCAAATTCCGATAAACAAAAGAAAATTGAATGTTGTCACAAATTCTGGGTATATTCATATTCTTTAATATTTTTCCCACGTGAAGGATTCACCAGAACTGTCTTGTCGTCGCGTAGATTCGACATTAGAATAAGGCTTATGTTAGTAACGTTGCGGATAGAGTGTAAAAAGGTATTTAGAACTAGTATGTATACTTCCATAGGAAATAGACAATGTTCCAAGCTTCGATGACGAGGTTCTGATAATATATCCAGGTTACGAAGTCAGCCGAGGCGAGCGGCTCTTTTTATTGGCTGTAAAATTAAACTAAGGTCAGACCTGCACCGTTTCTGCTATCGCACATCAATTACAGTTGTAATTAATATTCCAGTCGGTGAAATTGCATTTTATATCGAGCAAAAATATTAGGTTGGTACAAAAATATTACTTTTTTCTAAAAATTATTCGTAATCTATTTTTAAAGTAAAAATGTCGAATCCCTTGAAGATGAAAAAGATCGTTAGGATCTTTCTTCAATTGATAATGACCAACTAAAGGTGACAGTTAAGACAGTTAAAATAGCTAAGTAAATCAAGAAAGCGTGAAAAACGGGTGCCGCACGAAATAAAAATCAAAAACTTGACAAACGGGTGCCGCATGAAATAAACGAAAACAATTATGAAGTATAGTGCATCATCTATCATATTCACCAGACATTTTGTCAACATGTTATCACTTGATTAAGCATTTCGACAACTCCTTCAACGATCAAACTGCTGCAGAACTTCGAAATTTTACACCACCGGAGTAAATAAACTTGTTTCTTATTTCGATTAATAAAGTTATTTATAAATGTAATTGAACACGAAGGTCAATTGTTTTTCTACCAACCTAATAATAGCAATAAAAAACAATTTCATAGCAACAACAAAATCCCGACAGATCACCTTGAATTCATCATCATTGAAAGTGTAAGAACAAGAAGTAGAAAACCACAAATACGTAGCATGTGTAATGACGCACGACGCTAGAAGCTTATTGGATTTTAAAATCAGATTTGTAATGACAAAAGTTTTACCTTCCGCCACCATTTCTTTCGAATAAATTTCATCATTCTGTTGGAAATATTCCATTTTTGAATAGTCATCATTTTGAAAGAAAATGGAGGATCAGGCTGGCTAACGAATTTAACAGATATTTATAAGGTTAGAGGGTTAACTATCATAACTGTATACATACTTTTCCAAAAAATGTCAACGCCCTTTCATCATGATTAGGAGAGCCCAAAATAATATTCCGTTAAAATTTTACAAATTGAATTAATTATTTTTGTTAAACGTGCCATGGTTGAGGCTTTGCACAAAAAGTTACGGAACAACTATTCGCG
Organism: Eubasilissa regina; assembly: GCA_022840565.1. Lineage (NCBI taxonomy): Eukaryota > Metazoa > Arthropoda > Insecta > Trichoptera > Phryganeidae > Eubasilissa > Eubasilissa regina. The sequence goes on along the minus strand of JAINEB010000006.1, from coordinate 31,097,842 downwards.
GAAGATATAAATCTCAAACATTTTCAAAAAACGCAATCAAAAGAGATACTAACTACTCCATGTACATATTTTTTATTTTTCAAAACTAAAAGTCTGTCTATCTGTACATATTATACATAATATCTTTAATAATCTGTCTTTAACATTTAAACAACGAAAATATAACAATGAGTTGTTGTGATAAATGTGTTGTATTTTATAATCACCATCCCGTGTTGTCAGTCGAGCTTCCAAATTATAAACAAATCCCAAGCGCCATCTGACTAAACAATAATAATTCGGGCCGGATTGAGCTATGGCCAATGTGGGACCCGCCGTACATCTGTATTATAAGCGACGCGACATTATTTCACCACCGACGATATAATTAAAAGAGTTCCTGACATTTTTTACTTTTACATAGAAAAATTAAATTTTCTGTCGCTCCTGTTACTGGGTGCCTTTAATCTGACTGCGGTTCTGGTTTCACTTGACGGTGCCCGGACCGGGTTTAGATAAATACAAAATATCGCAGCACCACCTGATGAAGGCATGAAGGGGTGGGGGATTAAAGAGTAGGGGGGAAGCTGGATGAAACCGAGGCCGTCTCATCACTTCGGATCAGCTACAAAAGAAAATATTTTTTACAATATTATTTGTTATGTACTGAACAATAACTGTATTTCAAGTTCTGTTTTATAACAAACGCAGTAAAAAATAATTAGAAGATTCAGGATGTATCCGGTCAATAAACGAAAACTCATTGTGTCTCATACAGGCAGATTTACGGCCAACGTTTTATTTACTCTCATGTGGCGGACGTGACCTAAATAGGACGTTATACTGAAAATAAGTACAGGAGTCCTTTCATCGTGAGAACTATGGAGCGAGTTTATAGCAGTGTGGTATGCACGTCGTCCACGTGTTCCTATTTTACCGTTGGCGCGGTACATGGTGTATCTGTTTTGTGATTGCACTATACATGTACATGAAGTCTCGGATAATAGTTAAACACGTTGTGATGTTACATTTCAAAATGCTGCATTACCGACCGAAGTAGATGCGATCGAGGAGAGAGGTTATGAATCTGCTAGTATGGCGCAAATTCATGGAAATGCAGGAGGGAGAGTTTTGAACTGGACGTGGGACGAATATTACCGAGTCCGTTGTCGCTACCCGAGCAAAGGCGATTGATTCAAACAAATGATGGTGATTCAGGCGTGTGATGCGAGACATGAGATTTCACTGCTTCGAGTGGGATGTGTCCCTAGAATAATTTAATGTATAAATACAGTTTATTTAATGTATTAATAAGGATTTTATTGTTTGAGACCATTCCTATCCATCCGAGACAAACATATTGACACCACACACACCAAGCCCGCAGACTGCGTCTAGCCGGTGGAGTTCGATCCACTGGTGCCAGCGCACAACGTAACAATGTTCGTAACGCTATTGTCATAGATTATGACTCGCTTCCCCTTTTTTATCAGTCTAAGTTTTCCACGTGCTTTCCTCATACTTTAGGTCATATTCTTCAGCTTCTTCGTACTTTACTAAGGATCTTAAGCTTTCACATCATGGAGATGTGCAATATCTAAAATATTTGGGGAACTGGTAAATATATATGTCACAAGGCAATAAGACTCTCAATCAGTATTTAATCACGCGAGTCCATGGATGAGATATATCTCAGAGATTCGACTCGAATCTATGTAAAGGACGGTGCATTCGAGGTTTCCGAGATTAGTTTGTATTATAGAACTGCATAATCACGTATGTGAAAATAAAATACCTGTTTTTTTATTCTACTACTTTAATATACTTATTATTATAAGACACGTTTTGCCTTATACGAACATTACTAATCTAACAATTTAACTCAACTTGTATTTATATCTATAGTGGAAGACAGCTATATAATTTTATTTTCATGATATGAAAAGGAACAACATTATTCATTGGAATTCTGAGGAGTTCCATAACTTTCTAAATGTTTCTAATTATTCTAAGTCACCATTATGTTTCAACACTAATGGTATTTACAGTACAGGACAGTACAGAGTTCAGCGTGATGCGATCTATGAATCGTTGTGTTTCGCTCGCGCATTAGAATGAAGTATACAGTTTATTGACATTCAGATATCAAAGTTTCATTTAGAGGCCATAAGAGGCCTTTTCTCATCATGCAGTGTGGATTCGAATGAACTTTGAAAATTATTTTTAAGTAAAGTATTCTAATTGAAACACAGTTTCTGCTAGTTTAATTTTAATACACGAATTGAGCAAAAAGTCTAACAAATATTTTATGATAGTTTTATCACACACAAAAGAGAAATATGCCACGTTATGTTATAGGCGTGATTTTGAGTGAAAGCTTGGATGAAAAACGAGGCCAGTAGTTCCAGCACCCGACAGTGGAGAGGAGGCGCCCCTCCCCCAGCCGCCGCCCCGTCCGCCCCGCACCCGCACACGCGTCCCGGCCCAGAACGACCGAACCATTTACGAGCCAAATATTCATCCCGACGTCCCGGCAGAGGTCGGAGGCTCGGCACGGTGCTCCCTTATTTAATACATAGCTTTCGTCACTTATTTTCTATGCCAACCGGGTTCGCTACAGGTCTATTGTTTCATTTTGCATCCGATGTGTTCGGCAGTCGGTTTTACGGGCGATCGCGGATCGGTACTCCTTCCTCCGTCCGGGGACGACTCTCAGATTTGTGTTCCTCTCTCTCTCTCTCCCGCCCAGACTAGCTGGGAGGCTGACCATTCTACAGATTACTCCCGGCAGTGTCGTCTTGTGGACCGGGACTCTGTTTACGTCTCTGGCCGTGCTGAGAACACATTGTTGTGGTTTTTACAGCGCGCGATATCGTCTCGACCGATTACAAAACTGATAAATAATCGATATGAAATATTTTTTTAATGGATTTTTACACACTTTAAAAATTTAAATTTGATGTGATTTAGTGCATTTTTAAGTAATTTACATGACATCGAATTGGATGTTGAGTGATCTGGATCTTTTTTGGTGCAACACTATAAAGTAAACCAATTTGATCGCAGCAATGGACTAACTGGTAAATCACTTTCTATTCCCTATTTACATTTCAAAAGGTTTGTCAAAAATACGTTCTTTCAACTTCAAAATATAAAATATGTCGCTTTATATATAAGAACGTTGTTACAGGTATTTAATATAGTATTGTAAACACCAATGAGTAAGAAAAGTATCCAAAGAGGGTACACCCGATAATACAAATTAAGTGAAGAAATTAGAAAAATCTAATAAACTAGTTAAAAAAACGTTTTTAGAAACCAAAATACAGTGATATGTGTACCACATGGAGCGGGACGAACTAGAAAAGCATATATGTAGGGATAGTATGACACATGTGTCTGAGATATAAAGTAAAGCTTATGTTAAAGTATTGCCAAGAATAATGCGCGTACTGTAAACAGTACACAGTGTTGAAAATATACAAATTAAATGGTCAAGTCAAAATTATGCAAAATCAAAAGATTTTCTTTTATATTTTACGGAATATCGCAAGGTCTTGAACCTATGACCTTTCTATTGCGATTAGACTGCTGTTATAGTTGACATTTGGTTATTTTTACTGTGATTTCAAATGCGTGTAAATGTTTAACTCCAAATGTATTGATATCAGCGGATTGATTTATAAAAGGCGCTTTGATTATAAGTACCTTTTTTATCACAGGCTTATGCAACCATTTTTATTGTGACTTCTTCTTCTTTTCATGTATTTCCGCTCTTAACATACCTTTCGCACACCGGCAGTTTACCAGCATCATCGCTTTGTTAGGTAGAAAAGTCCCATTCAGAAACTGCATTAGCAGATGTTATTAGAACAATGTGAATAGAGTTTTCTGGGCTTTGACCATCGTTTCAGATCCCGTTGTAGAGTCAAACAGATAGGTCGAAAGTATACAGCAGAATAATTCAGAAAACTCTACGCCGTGAAAACCTGACAAAAAAATTTAATAGGTAATGTAAATATATATTTTTTTAAATATACTTAATACGTCATTGTATTCTTTAACAGGCTACATAAATGTCTGTGCCTATCTTTAAAAATACTAAACAATATGTTGTTTTCTAACCTGTTGAATATTTCAATAAAATATCCCACTTTCCAGCAAAGAAAATTTTTCATCATTAGTGTTGGTTCTGCGCAGCATCTACCGCGTGTAATAAAAAAATTACAAAATGAAACCATTGAACCCGAAAGGGGATAAAAAGGAGATTTCGAAAAATGAATCCACCCTTTACGGCTGTGCCCGCTGTCCTGGCACTAACGACGAAGGCTTTTGTGCCATTGTCACATAACGCAAAAGGTTTTTTTTTTCATTTCAATAACTTTATCGAGAATCGATGTTGGTATCTGTGGGGATCAGAATTTTTTTATTTTTCACTGTCCAATTAATGTAATATTGTACGATGTCGTTTATATACGAAGTCGTAACGTAAACATTCACCGTCAACGTCATATATAAATTAAAAGATGTATTTTTCTTCTTCTTCTAATGATTGTACGGTTATGTTCATTAATCATGTTCAATCAGTTTTTGCACCAGCAGACAATCAAAACAGCTGGACTATTGCCTTAGATTATATATTATTATTTATTTTAAGGATTTAAGACAGCTTTGGAAGGAAGAATGTGAAATACTGGATGACGTGTCGTTTTCACAGATAGTCAGATACTTTGGATGTACATACGTATGACTGACTCTCATGTGCTTCCGGCCGCCATATGAAATTCGTAGTTCGTTAAGATGATACGTTGTAGTGCTTAATCTAAAGAAATTTATACCTCACGTGAATATTCATGGACACTTATCAATAAATTGAGGCAGAATGTACAGGTTGACTAAAAGTCACTTTATTGTTCAAATATTAAATATTTTTGGTTTTAATTATTTTTTTACTTCTCTTTTACGTGATATTCTTCATACCGTGTAGATTTTTTACTTATATGAATGTAAAAATGTAAATCATTTATAAGATATTACGTGTAACTATATAAAATTAAATAGCATGTAAAATAACACATAAAAATACCAAAAGTTATTTAGTTATTAAATAGTAAAGTGACTTTTGGCCATTCTGTATGTGTGTACATTTTGCAGCCGCAACACTTGAGGCTTCATTTTCAAAAATATTCATGATTCTGCGTTTTTTACTGACTTGTGGGTTTTTATTATTTGTTAAATTAATAGTTATAAACCATTCAATTTGCACCACGTATCATCAATTTTTTACGTTTTTAAAATATATTGTCATGGAAAAATAATATATTATATTTAATTACATGCTTTGAAGCTTCAGCTACTATTTAAAATCAAGTTTTATATCAAAAACATGATAATTTCTTACTAAATAAATTTATAACTATTAATTTTTAACATTTTGCTAATTTAGTTCAATGCAGATTTATGTCCATAATCTTGGTTTCAACATTATATACGAATATATATTTCGTACGTGCAAGAACTTTCTATATTAAGGCAATTTTGTGACACGCCGAAAATAAATTGAATGGTCTCGATCTTTCTTATAATTTTTGCATTTTCTTAATTATGCCAAGTAACATTCAGTTCATTAGTTTTACATTAGTGTAAAAATCATATCTAAGTAATAATTTTTTAAAAATTCAAATCCAGTGTATAACTTTTGATATAAATGAATAATAAAAACCCACATTTTCTTTTATATATTAATTATTTTTGAAACCGCACTTTAAATTAATATTTTTGGCTCATATTCTACAGTGCCATGATAATAATATGCGTAATACATATGTAATATTATATAATAACAAAATATTTACTCTATTTTAATACCGGTACTTATTTCTTTGTTTATTTAATACTGCTACGAAACACTTCAAACATAATTTGGTTCAGACTACAAAGTATTTGTGAAAAACTACATATTATCATTTGACCAATCGTGAATTAATTTTCGACCGAGTGTGCGTGTTGCGAATATGTTTAGATAAAGCATTCAGCAAGTGAGGTGGGCTTGTTGAAGTGATTAATATCCTAAATAAAAGTATATTGTTGATGGCATCTAAATCTAAGTTTTTTCACATGTTATAGAGCTACGTTTAGCACGTTTTGCAGGTGGATTCACAGCTGCGTTAATTTTATAATGATTTATATATAGAATAGAAGAATGCATCGTGAATGACAAACAGATTATTAAAGTTTATTGCTGGGAGTAATTCAGTACAGTAGATCGTAACTACTGAAATTTTTTTAAATAAAATACAACGTTGTTTACTTCACACTATACTTTAATAAAAAATTTAAACGTTTTCGACGCTTACCGCGTCATCTTTAATAATAAACTAAAGCTTAAACTAGAAGATAGACTATCAACAACATGGAGGGGGGTGGTATGTGTGGAAAGTGGTTGTGGGCGGGGCTAATATGGACAGGAGAGGAGATGTAATAGGGGGAGTTTGTATGTTAAGTACATTTTTATTGTTAATATTAATCTCTATATTTTCTAGAATGTCTTATTTTCTCCCCTTTCTACATACATGGGCGAAGCGGTGTCCATTGTCTGCCATGTATGAGCTTATGCTGAAGTTCTTTATCCCCTTAAGGTTTTCTTCTACTCGTGTATGTATTTCCCTTCCAGCTTGTCCAATATAAGATTATTAATTGTTCTTACAATTAATCTTAGTTAATTACAATGGACTTCCACAAATTTAATCACGAAAATTTTGAAATATTTATATCAGAAAGATTTGATACGATGAATGATGAGTCGACCCATCATTCGAGTCCAAGATATTTTAATATCCACCTTAGTTCGACAGTTAGAAATATCAGTAACCATATGGACAATTTGAGGCGTGAACTGAGATCACAGTATTTATCCAAGGCTCACAATAGAATACGAGAGAACGATGTTGACACGCTCGGATTTGACAGAAAAGTGATTGACCCGCATAACAACTGACCCCTAGCAGTCATGCGTCCTGCCGATGTTCCTACCGACGTGATTCATGTCGTCGTCAATAGTTGCCGCTTTGTGTCCACTTTACTATGAGTACACCGGCGTGTTACGAAATGCTCTTGTAAATATAGAAAAATGCAGGGAATAAATACTATCGCCGTACTCACAATCAAATCGCTTTAACAATTTACTCCGGATAGCTTAACAAACGTCGTATTTTATTTCAGAATTGAACATTCATGACAATTTCATTAGATAGATCTTAATATATTTTGCAAAATATTACAGACTTAAAAAGTATTTTTCTCTCGGAGAGATTTTTCTAGTAGGGAAATATCTTGAAGGGCTATTTTTTTTAAATACCGCCATGCAATGGTCAGCAAAGTTTTAGCAGAACTTTTTATAAGAAGGATCGGAAAACTTTTAATGTATGGCCAGATTTGGAGTCGGGCAGGGTTAAGGCTTTCGGCGGGTTAATACAATTAGGAGGGATGACAGCTTCGAGAAACTTAAATACTTACTTACTTACATTCGGTTCCTTAAAACATAATCACTGTCAAACCAAGGCTCTATTATAATCAAAGTTAGTTAAGTAACCTTAACATACGTATTCACCTCATTATTATAACAAATGAACATAAAATTCTAATATTACATTATTAGTGGCGTATTTAACACCCATCGTCTTCATTCCATATTCATTCTTTAGATATATTGATACTTAAAAATGACTATCATTCTTACTCGTTTTTTCTCATCTGTTCCTATGATGACGAGTTTTTAGAGATTTTCATCATTTCTTTTACATGTTATTGAAAGTCTTTCGATAATCATTAACTCCTGGAGGATAAAACACCAAATCTCAAAGATAATCGATATGTTTCATGACTTTTTTCTCAATTCAAAACATGTAGACGAGTATATCTGACAGCTATGACTATGAAGCTAAAGTAAGCAGAGGACCTGGATGCTGTAAAATGCGATGTCAAATCTGGACACAATCTTGAAAACTAGATCCATAATCATATGAACCAGAAACATGTACAGCTGAAGCATTCCGTTCTTCACTGCAATATCCCCAAGATACAAGATCAATGATTCATTTCTGTGCAGGGTGAATATTACGTTGTTTTTGAATAACTAACAAAAGAAACAATAATTAATTTGGTTTTTATTTATCGATTTCTCTCACACTTCGCATGCTACAGCATCGAAATTGTTATTGGCTCATTGGCGTAGACCTTTGCTTTCAAATACCTCCCCAGAAAATAGTCGGGAGCCGTGAAATCAGGTGATCGAGGAGGCCAGTCGATATCACTACTTTTGACATTATGCGGCGAGGAAAAATTTCAAGCCTTGCTCGAACTGTTGCAGCCACAATCGACCCAATTCGGCTACCGAGAAGTTTTCTAACGTGTGACGATAGCGATCACCATTAATGGTTACAGCATCGCTATTATTATTCAGATGAAATGTTTTAATGACTTCAGTATGCTGCTGAGGCTTTAGATGCTCCATAATAAATTGTAATGACTACAAATGCAAACTGACAAATATCTGTCAAACCAAAATGGCGGCTAAACATAATCGGCCTGGAACATAATATTCACCCTGTGTTATATTAAAATTTAGCCGCTGTGTCGAATTTAATGCGCTGCATTTTCGACTTACGCAACATTTTTCTTCACTGTTCGGTCTATTGATTGATGTCGTATTGTGATAATATATAACTTAAGACCCAATCATACAAAATTGGTTCAACCGTTCTCGATTTTAGGGTACCGACAAACAGTGAAACAAATGCTACATTTGGAGAAATGTGACATTTGTAAAAATGGAACAAGTTTACGACAACTTATAAGATATAATGTTTTTGTCTATGTTTATTCTTTATAAAATCATATACTCTTTAACCAATCTAAACTAAATTTTGCATTTAAATTCTTTATAACCCTGCGAAAAATATAGGCACCCTCCTTCTGACCGCTCCACCCACCCCTCGCCCACACAAATCTGTATTACGTAGAATGCCATCTATTCCAAATTTTGCATAGTTACTCTTTAGTAACTTACACAAAACAAATGCACCCTTCTCCCTTTCCCTTGCCCAAACCTAATATAAATGTGTATTATATTAAATGCAATTAAAATTTTGTTCAGTCGTACTTTAGGTCTCTAAAGCCGGATATCTCACCTTTACCTTGCAAATTTTGCATGTACTGTTATTATTTGGGGCCTGGACAAAAAATTCATCCATTTCCCCATAAACCTTTATTTTAAATTATAATACGCGGATCGCTAGTGCCTTAGGAATAATATCGTCTCGTGATTTCTCTGTAATAATTTACACCCCGCTAACATTCTAGAACCTCCGAGAGCTTCGCTTATTTGTCGGGAAATTTATGATAATATTATTCTTTCATCCCGATAAATGCTGTTATCGAACGATATGAATGATACTTTACAAAAACAGATTAAACTAATATAAAGGCTGTTTTTTTTTCAAATGGGCAACACTTTTTTCAGCGACAGCCAATTTGACAGCTGACAACTGATTTGTACACAGTTTGGTTTGCTATTTTACCATGAATAGACTCACGCCAGACAACGTTTGCAAAGTACAAATTTATTTCGAAAATCGTTGTTCAATTCGTGAATTCCATTTTACGGTCAACATGAACGTCCATCCGAGCAAATAATTCGAATAACCATGGATCGTTTTTGCATCACGCATACTTTAATTGATAATACGCATCCGCAGAGATGTCGTACAGTACTAACCGAAGAAGCTGTTGAGGCAGAGGAGCGCAGTAATGAGAAAGACCCGAATTAATCGATTCGCCATCGAATACAGCAATTAGAGCTGTGTCCATCCACTTTATGGAAGATTTTGCAAAGAGATCTTGGCTAGAAGCCGCTTGATCGTGGTGTGCCTCGTACATTCGGAGAATGGGCCGAAAAAGAGATTGCTCTAAAAATTTAAAAATATAAAATTTTGTTCTGCGATGTGGCTCATTTTTGGTTGAATGGCTACGTCAACAAGCAAAATTCTCACATTTGAAGTGAATAAAATCCATAAACATTATTTAGACGCCATTACATCTACAAAAAGTCACTGTATGGTGTGCTTTACGGGCTGGTGAAATAATTGATTCATATATCTTCAAAAATGATGCCGGCCAGAACGTTACAGTCGATGGAGAGCTATAGATCCATGATTACTCACTTTATCGTTCCCCAACTGAATCGCATTAATGTGGAAGAGTTGTGGTTTTATCAAGACGGTACAACACGCCACACGGCGTGCGCTATAATCAATTTATTGAAGGAAACATTTGATGAGCGCATAATTTCGCGTAATGGACTTGTGAATTAACCTCCAAGATCGTATGATTTAACACCTTTGGATTATTTTCTATGGAAATATGTGAAGTCGCTAGTCTACGACGGTAAACCAAAGACGATAAGTGACTTGAAAGCCAATATTCGTCGCGTTATTGCCGATATACGGCCCCGCTGCTACAAAAAATAGTCAAAAATTGATCTTCCAGATTATGCTTTATTTGAGTTAGCCGCGGCGCCCATATGCACAAATCATATTTAAACACTAATGGCATAAAATTATTTTTCCAATAAAACCAATACCATGGCCATTACCACGAATTTTATTTCATTTAAAAGTTCTGTACCTCTAAAAAAACACCCTTTACATACTCTTATTTCATTAAATAATGAAATAATAAATAATGGTACCTACTACAGCAAAGAGCACATGTCGCTAGTTTAACCCAAAATATTGATATTTTTTAAGTTCCATAAAGTCTACTTTTTAGATTTTAATTACATTTTCTGAACCAAATACATAAAATATATCATCAGACAGCATCTGGTATGTCCACCATCATATCACCGTGAATTTTTATTCGACCACATACCTACATATGCATAGATCATACTGGCAGCTGTTTCTTTCTATTTCATTTCTATGGAAATACGACCAATTGAGGGCCTATATCGACCTCGAAACCGGCACTAGTTACCCCTGTTAACTTATAACTTTATAATAAAAGATTTATAATCGTCTACAATCACATCTCATTTGTATTTATCAGGAATGCACTGGTTAGCATCCCCCGTCTGTCACGCGGAATACCGGGTTCTCCGCCGGGAAAATTTAAAAAATTATTTTATTCATTTTAATGCCCTTCCATACTCATGTATCCCTTTGCGAATTTTTATGAAAAAGTGGATTTTTTACTTATACTTATATAATAAACTGAATATTATTTAGAATAATAAAAACTATATAGGCATTATTTGAAACACCGCAACTATTAAATTTGTTTTCAGTGTTCCAGAAAATTTTTAGTTACTGAAAATTTATACATATATAGGAAAAAACAACCAAGGTTAATCTCATAAATAAGATTAATTAATTTCATAAATAAAATTAATTAATTTCATAAATAAAATTAATCTAATTTATGAAATTAACAAAATGTTAAAATTAATAGAGCTATAAATTGATAAATTTGCATGGCATTATTTAATTTTTTGATAATTTTCGTATAAAAAAAAACGATTTCAATAAATATATTGTATTTACTCAAATGCTTAGTACTTGAATTACTATTTAAAATTAAATTTTGTACCAGATTGAATAAGAAGATGAATCAGTATTGAAAACCTTATACTTGAAAAACATATTTTATTTAGAGGAGAGATTAGAGCGTCAATAAAATACTGATGGGGTAAAAAAGGTTTCGAGTGTGAGGTGCAAACCCTTTATTTATCGGGCCATTGGTCATTGTGTTGACTACCCTCCGAACGCCAGCCACCATCCGCCACCCCCGACTTCATCTCAGATAACCTCTACAGGCTTATAAATTACGCTGAAGGGTTTTGTGTTGGCTATAACGCACTCTCGACAGTAACTAATGAAATTACGGATAATTTATCTTTCCTGGGAGCTACTCAAATTCTCAACGTTGCAGATGATGTGGGTTAACGCGGGTAAATAACATTGGAAGTATATGAATATATAACTGAAATATTAGCATCGTACAATATTATATACAAGTATATGCTGTAATACAGGGTTATCCAAAAAATGTGAATGAATTTCAAATGAGAATAGTAGCTATGTTTAATAATATTTTGACAGCTGTCATTGTTATTTTTATTCAGTATAGTCTGCCATTTAACAACGTTTACAAGTTATTGCTTATTATCAAAAGCAGTCTCAACGTGCACTCCGTGAATATTATTACCTGTCAATTTGCTACCTAGTTCGTGTGATATCTCTTCGTTTCTTTAGAGATATGTAAAGTCAAGTGTATTAGCATAAACCAACACCAATTGAACAATTATAAAACAACTAACTCGTGTTATTGATGAAATCGTACCAGATTTATAAGAAAATTGAATCCGAAGAATGCACTGTATCAAACGTAGTCGTGGTGCATATTTGAATGAAATTATATTTATTTATTTTTTATTTATTATCTTAGTTTTATTAACCACAATTGAGTTTAAAAAACATCTACCGGTTTCGGAAAACACTTTTCCTTCTTCAGGATGAGTTAGTTATGACATCCTGAAGAAGGAAAAGTGTTTTCCGAAACCGGTAGATGTTTTTTAAACTCAATTGTGGTTAATAAAACTAAGATAATAAATAAAAAATATGAATCTTAACCACCAAGTTAATATTGCTAATTTTAAAAGAAATTATATTTCATTGTTAACCTTTACCATACCGCGATAGAAAATATTCGTAAGCACCCATGCTGTCAACTCGTGTTACCGTTAAGTATTTAGAATTTTTTTAGCATTTTTAATGAGAAAAAATACTTTTACGATCTTGAATGGCTTTAAAATAGTTAATGTCATACATTTCCTCTAAATATCAAGCATTAAAAATGAAAAAAAAATTGTGGTATATAAATATTATGTATTCAAGTTTTATACAATACGACATTCTTTCTTATTATTCTTAATTTAATTAGAGAGAAGGGTACATACTTATATTCGTATGTTTGTTATTCCTTTCACTGTGAAACTAATATTTAATCTTTTTCTTTCTTACAGAATTACTTTCACGTAATTGGTTATAAAGTGAATTCTGCAAATCACTAGTCTATTCTAAGCGTAAATGATTTTTTTAAGGCAAGTTAACATACGAGTTATATTGTTACGAAAATATACAGGTTTAATTGGGGCGTTACACCGATGTTACAGCATGGCTAGGGAAGGGTTAATGGCATCGAATGATCTTTCATATAAATAAAAATCATCGAAATTATACTTGGTTTTTTTATTATTTAATTCTATTTTAAAGTTTTATCACGCTTGTTGAATTTTACTGTATTTAAAATATCAGTATTTCTTCTTGCAGCTCTTTTTACTATTTGACTTATATAATTTTTCCTCTTTTCTTATATCATCTGGCATTTCTCTAAAAATCTTCATCGCACTTTACATCATTGATTTCTGAAATTTAATCTTCTTCCAGAATGGCAGTCTCGTTCTACCTCTTCGTCTTATATACTCTTAATACTCGTGTTGATTTGCCTCAATTTTTCCTATAAATTCTACTAATATTTTTTTAGTGAGGATTTTAAAAATGAACTCTGAACATTGAATATATTTACTGTTTAGAGGTCATCATATCAAGGTCTTTCATATATAAAGGTTTCTACTATACGTGGAATTAGACACGATGAAGCGTAACATTTTTATTTGAAGTATACATTTTTCAAATTAAAAAACAAACAATTTAATTTCTATTGTCAGAAATTTCAAAATTCTGAACATCATGGTCCACCAGCTTGCTTCTAAAGCGTGAACTGAATGTCTCCATTCTTCATGACCCTGGATAGAGGAACAGATAGGACTTTCTATTTGGGATTCCTCTTCCATCCTCGAAAACTTGCAATACGGTTTCATATACAGCAGTCAGTTGTATCAGTACTGTACACAGTTTAATCTTGAAAGTAATCTTAGTACACCAAAGTTAGAAAGCTTTCCTGATTTTATCTTCCTAGATAACTGGGATAATAATTCTTGCGGGATTTCATTATTTCTCGTCACGTTTATTCCCAGATACTTGATCTTTTGCGATTAATCGCGATAAAATTTAAAAGTTTAATGAACTCTTTAATATTGAAGACGTATTAAAGTGAACGAAGCAATACTGGAATATTAGATCGTAATATTCCCTTTCTCACGACAATTATTTTAACATAAAATATATGCGTAGAGAAATGTTGTAATATTTGTGTATCACAATGTTGATGGAAGACCCATTATATTTCATCCATCACTCACATATTCGTTTGAATTATAACGTGTGTGCAGATGCGAATGAATCGATGTTTATTGATTCTTGAAACATAGTTACGGATACAAGCATAAGCAGTAACAGTTCTACAACGTGAATCGTCGGTTAACGAACTCGTCTGGAAGGCTGCCGCGAAAAAAGTGACGCGCTAGGGCCAGCTCCCTGGGCGGCTGCGACTCGTTTTATTGTTGTCTATTAGTGGTCGGTACCGACGTGCTTTTGAGGTTGGTGATATCCCTGTTTTGCACCCAGGTATGCAGATTGTGGATTAAATTACCTTGTGGGAAATAAAAGGAACTTTGGATGTTTTCGAAAATTTATGGGTGTGTGGGTAACTTGTTGGGAGATTTTGAGGCATATAAAAACTGCGATTGAGGGTAAAAGTCATCCGCCCTTCCTGTGACTGAGCCATCTTTTGATCAGATGTCTGCCAGTCCTAGTTCCTAGCCGGAAGAAAATGTGTTTATTTTTGTGCTTAGTCCACTTTTTTCTTTTCCCTTTAGGGGTGGGATTTATATTTTTCATCTTTACTGTTCTGTTTCTGTGCACTATTAATTTTTTTAATATTATATAGTACGTAATAACTAAATATGTACAATGTTAATGAATTATTTTAAATATGAGGGTTGAATTGGACATTGAATGGTGTTGATTTTGGTGTCCGTGCCACGCCTCCGTCTTTCTGTGCAGCTTTGAGACGTCGTCTTTGTAGTATTTAAAATATGGTGGGTCCCATTCGCTGTGGACGCGATAGACCTCCACACACATTTAATAGCTGTTGACGGCTAGACAAAAATAGCCATGGGTTACGCTAATCCTGGTAAAATTTTATTGGGTATTTTCATAAGATAAAAAAATATTTTTAAAATGCAGAGCTTTCTTGCTTGTATGCAGTGCACGCCCCTGCCCTGGTAAAATTTTATGGAATGGAACTATCGACACTTACGGAAGAAATAATAAAACGCTGGATAAATTAAACTGTATGGATAGTTACGAAACTATTTAAAACTTGAATATATCGGACATGTGGTGAGACATCCGGAGAACATAACGGCTGAGGCGATGGTTTGGTCAGTCCACTGTAGAGCTGCACCGGGCCGCAGTGAACGGTGTGATGATAGCCAACAGAAGCCGCGAGAAGAAAAATAAGTAAAATTTGTAGCCAGCTAATATTAATATAAAGAACTTCAAATATTTTTGATACATGCTAATTACTAATTTAAGATTTTTATTTTGTTTATTTAACTGAATTTATGAATATTTTCATTGAACCAGAAAATCATATTCTAAGCATGGGTGGTATAGTACATGTATCTGAGACGTATTTTATTTTAAAGAAGTTGCCTGACTGAATTAGACTACTGTTAGAATAAAAATATTATACGCGTATAGTCAAAACGTCATTTTTTTAGATTAATAAAATCGATGAATAACGAATATACGTATGTAACTCCGGTATAACTTTGTAGACCTCCACACACGTTTAATAGCTGGCATTCTGTAGAAATCTGTTACGTGGATGCGTTTATTTAAATTTAAATATATTCTTACATTAGATGTCACATACCGATGTTGTAAAGTAGAATCAATTTCAACATTAATCAATTGCATGACATTATGAAGATTGTGAACTATTTCTAGTATAAAATGACATGTTATTTTTTTTCTTCTTTAGTGTCAGTGTTGACATATAGTGGCCTCAATCACATAGGATATAACTCGTAAATCGCATCCACAAGTCTCAGCCTCGGGTCGTCTTCACAGCTGACTCCGGAATCTCTTCAGCTAGATGCAACCTTTGTGGCACTTATCCAGATTCCTAAAATTGTGCCCAGAATAATTTTCTTTTCTTGACTATAATTGACGCATAATGCGGCCGAAAATTTTTTTATTAATAGTATCGGCGTTAACTTTGTAAATTTTCATGATCAAAATGGATAAATATAAATAAAACATTGTTATAACTCAACTTGAGTTTATTTGCACTACTCGAGTTTCGAGAGAAACAGTAACTCGTAAATAAACTTAATACTTCACCTGCTGATGACAGTTACTGATTTTCTCGAAACTCAAGTAGAGTTATAACATTTTTTTATTTATATCCATCCATTTTAGAAGAATTTTTGTTTTTTATCGTAGATAAAGCTTGCCGTGACAAATCCAAATTTGCTGATACGTTACATCTAACAATACATTACGAAGTCTCCACTCTATACATAAAAATTAGAAAAACAAGAGTGTGAACCAACATCATTTTAAACAAATAATAGATATCTCATAGAGACGAAGTTCTTTTTTATTATATTTAATGGAAAAATATGGTGAACGTTATATTTGTATAAAGTGTTAAACCAGCCGAAGATAGGTCGTAAGCTCTGTAATTACCCATACTTCCATATCTTCCCAATAAATATAATAAAAAATAACTTTGTCTCTATGAGATTTCCATTATTTGTTTAATAACTGTGGTAATTCTTCGATTACCACCAGATACCCTTGGGGTTCTATCCTCTGATTACTGTCTAATTACTTGGGTCCCGACTCCTTGTAATATAAAACTCAGTATGTTCGGGTAACAATTATAAGTTTATTACAGTAAATATAAATTATACACTTCAGAGATAGACTTGTTATTCAGAAGAAGCTGTGATAGAAGAGAGCTGTTCCCCCCAGAGACGGCCTCTTACGAGGTTCGTCCCCCACCACTCATCTTCTCACTTTCATGATACACACACACACACACACACATATATTTACAAAGTGACAATTCTCATAATAACAGTGCCTTTGTAGGTAAAAATCCAGTAATTGTGCGTCCTTGGACATATTCAAATATAGTCAACATAACTTGGATTGTTTATTTGATATAATAATTATAAAACTTACCTTTATCATTATTTTTTTTTACTAAATAGTAAAAATCCCAGGGAGCCAGGCATTAAATCAATTACATTCATGATTAGCATAATACGTGTAACCAGACACATATTTTACCAAAACCTTACCTTTCAACTACTCTTTCTCACAATCGATAATATATTTTAGCAATTTAAACTACAGCCTGAATATATTCACCCAGTTGAGAATCGATAGAATATTCTACACTCAGTTCAGAAAATTCAATCTTCGTGATAGAAATATATTTCAACTCACGTACGAGGCGACAATTCTTCAATATAACGGAAGGGTGTCGCAAAGTAAAATGTACTAATAATAAGTAACAAACGAAAAATAAAATAGTTGAGGGAGAGAAAGTGAACATCCCACTCTAGCAACCAATTTTATTATTGATATCCAGCATAATCATTACAATGGTGATAACATATTTCATTCAGTACTATATTTCAATAGTACTCGCATTTTGTCACTTTTATAAATTCATATGTTCGGATATTAAAACATGTTCTTTCACATCCCGTTAGGGGAGTAAATAAAAATAAATAAAAATTTAATAAAAATGAATTGATAATTCTGGCATCTGCAGTCGGTTTACTCAAAGGTATTTGAGATTCTGTAAAAATAATGTAGATGGCTTTCAAATAATGGAACGATAGGTGTATTAATTTGAAAAAGTGTAACATATAACACAATTGGTAGTGTACTTCCCCGTATTGGAAATAGAGATCCAGGTTCGAATCCCGGTGACGCAAAAACAATATTTTTCGACAAAATTGATTTTATATGTATATATTTATAATTAATAAATTAATTTAGTATTTAAAATATCACAGACCTATGTTCTGAATAATTACAACTTCACAATAAGAATGTGTTTTCCTAAAAAATATATGTAACAAATTTCATTTCTCTTTTTCTAGTCAATGAATAACTAATAATCTCCTCAAAACTATCATCTATTGATCACTTAAATAGCAAGATTTATTGATTTAAAAAAAAATTAGAGGCATCGGGTATCGATCCCGATACCGGTAACGGTAAAATAAAACATGATAAAATAGAGAATACAAACACGCTAACTTGTGTCAAATTTGAGTGGGTACCCACTGAATAAACATATTATATTATATGAAGGCCAAAAACATCTGTGACGCAGGGAAATATTTTAAAAAAATTATATAAATATACACAAATTATTTTTCTAGAAACTGGATCGATGATGTCTTGTTATTCGTTTCCAGCCGGTGTACGTTTCATCGTCTGATCTTCTGAAACGTTTGATCTCAGCTCTATTTATTAATACTTCGATATCTAACCATCACAATATTAGTACTCTTCAAACATATTGACGAAATCTATTTACATTTCACTTTAAGGATAATTTATTAGCAACTAAAAAATAATTGCGGTTCTGCAGAACAAACCGTTATAATATAATTTAATCACAGTACATACTGCAAGTCCTCACTTAACGACCAGGTTCCGTTTCACCGAACTAGTCGTATAGCGAATTGATCGGTAAACGAACTCCTCAGTATTATAATTTATTTTAATGAAAGGTTTAAAGTTTTATAATTTGTGCACGACGTGCAATTTTAATACTGACTGAATATAGGCAACGTGCACTTCAAATTAATAATGAAGTCATCAATACTACTGATACTAGGGGCAAACGATATCTTATAGTATTAAGTATATGTTCCCTGCTGATGATGACGGGATCTAGAGAGCGGATAATTCTCATACAGAGAACGTGATGCATACTATAACGATCATAAATGTAAGTGGTCATTAATCGAGATGGTCTTTAAGTGAAGAGTTTCTGAAAATCAATTCCAAAATTAACAATAATTTAGTATTTTTTTAAATATTAATTAAATGTATTAATTAGAAAGATATACAAATAAAATCAATTTTACCGAAAAATATTGTAGTTGCGCCACTGGAATTCGAACCTGAATCTCTTTCCAAACCGCGGAAGGTGCATTATTTAATTATGCTACAGCAACATTATATTTGATGACTAATTCTCGAACCTATATGTTACACCTTTTTTCAAATTAATACATTTATCGTTCCATTATTTGATAGAGCCATCTAGTTTGTTTTTACGGAATCTCAAATATCTTTGAGTAAACCGATAGCAGACGCCAGAATTAACAGTTTATTTTTATTAAATTTTGGACACATTAATACAATTTATATATTATTCGAAGAACACATTCTTATTGTGAAGTTTACATTTACCATATTGCATTAATTTGAAAAAGGTGTAACATATAGTTTCGAAAATTTTTCGTCAAAAATAATGTCGCTGTAGCATTTCTTCGGTTTGGAAACAGATCCAGGTTCGAATCCCGGTGGCGCAACAACAAAATTTTTCGGTAAAATTGATTTTATATGTATATCTTTCTAATTAATACATTTAATTAATATTTCAAATATCACAGGCCCTATGTTCTAAATAATTACAACTTCACAATAACAATGTGTTCTCCTAATAATATTATTTTTTTGATAGAAAAATTTGTCGTTCAATATACAATATTCTGTGGTATTTTTAATATATATTAAATGAATCCATTAGAAAAATATACATGTATAATAAATTTATCAATTAAAAAGAACTACAAAATATATCGAAAACGTAATTAATTATGGAGAACACTTTTGTTCACACAGGTGATGGGAAAACGGAATTTAGAAAGGGTGGAAGGAATTTGTTATAAGAACAGGATAGTAAAGACTCGAGGACCAACCAAGAAGCACAACTTATCTGAACTTCACAAAGCTTATTCGCTGATTCGCACGAAGCACTGTGTATCACCTACAATAGTAATTGCATTCTTCAACACGCACCGCGAGAAACCGAGAACATAATAATAATTCATGTCAGTGTGACGAGCTCGTACCAGGACATTCACACTCCTTGACAGTTCAAAGTCATAGACAACCCACAGAAAAGTCGCGCTTTGAGGTAAAGAGTATAGAGGGAAAGGTGAAACAGATGGGTGAAGTCAACTTAAAGGAGCATCCAGACCGGCAATCTAGTCCTATCATAAATGCCGAACAATATTATTATTGTGAAGTTGCAGTTTTTTCAGAACATAGTTCATATTTTTTAGATAAATTGAATTTTTCTGTAGGGTGAATCATGGTAAGTGCGACATATAAATTTTCGACATAAACTTTCAACTGTTCTCAAACCTCATAAGATTATGATATGCCTTTGAAACTTTGATAAAAGGATCATTTAACCATTTTCTAATTAAAGCCTGCAAATATTGTAATGTAACCTTTTAGGATAGCGGATATTTATAATTTTTTATAAAAATTGGACGAGTGGATGCATTTACCCCAAATTTGTTGTAAGAGCATATAGTTGTATTGTTTCTGACAAATTGTTAAAATAATGACAATGTCTTTACTGATCTGCTTAATGACAATATGAATGAGTTATTTTGGTCCTTAATGACAAGTAAAACGTGCTGAGTTCGAAAAAAATAAATATCTTATATCTTTCTAATTAATACATTTAATTTGTTAACACATTTCCAAGAATTGAAAAAGATCCCGGTAGTAATCAAATATTTTTTTGATACATAGATTTTTTATATATTATTTTAAATTAACAAATACAATGATGAATTAATAGAGCCTGATGTGTCACTATATGTTTTCTTTTCTCTATTAAGGCATGTAAAAATCATGTTGAGTATTATTTTAATGGAACATTCAATACTGATGTAACGGCATTCTGCGCAACACACAACTCCTTGAGTGCCATCGTCTCGCTAATGTTTTCCTTGAAAGCCTCCAGATGCTGTTAACCACGAGACAAAATCCACTCTCAAATATAAATTACTCTGCACCACAAAATTACGCACATCCATTAAATTCTCTAATTTCATAGTTCTCAACTTTCAGAGCCACTTTTCGCACCTTCCGTCGCCCTGCGAGACATACACCCATCTGAAACATTCTCCTTTTTCTTGTATCATCTTTCATCCTCCTCCCCCCAGCATCCGTCTGCGTGACTTCATCTACTCAGAAGACCTCCCACATTCCTTTTGACTTTTTTGAAACCGTCGGAATTTCTTTAACATTTATTTTATCGATTGAGTCAGACCGTTTAGTAAGATTTCTGGACCATTTCTATCTCGATGAATACACTTTTTATATATCTGTGTATAAAGTACTTAGTATTGGATTTTCTAAAATACTAATACTTCAGTATTACTGCGTTAAAAAATTAACGTTAAAAAAAGCGCTACAACTTCTAATTTAGAATATACTTTATAATAATTATAATATAATATAAAAGAACGTTGTTACAGGTACTTAGTAGTATACACCAACGAGAAAAAAATACTTTAACTTTTAATTTGAATTAGAAATCAAATTTAAATAATGTTTAATGATACCAATACAAAATACAATGTTCTGTATACGATGTGGGGCGGGTCGAACCAGATAGATATATTTGTGAGATATGTAACGCGTTTTTTTTTAGGTTAGATGTTTAGTTAATGGTATTAAATTTATTTATTTAATTTCCAATAATTTTCACCAGTTATGCTATTATCACACTATTCAATTACCGTTAGTGATTGTGACTTTAATATAATAGTGTTGAACTCGTAGTTCGTGATTTTATGCTCATTATTCACTGTAAAGCCGAAATACGGAAAATAAAATATTGTTCATTTAAAACCTCCAAACAGCAAACGCTAAAGTCACTGCTGACGGAGCGACAATGTTTTTAACAGGTTTTGTACTAGCGAATATTTCAAAAATCCTCAAACACGTCTTCCATTCTTCCAAAGTCTTATCCGACGATAACATGAATATGCGTTCAGCTCTGAAATACTTATAATATATACGCTAATGAATCGGAAAATGTTGCAAACTATTAACCATAGATTGCAATAATCCCGGCAGCACTAAGTAAAAACTTTTAATATTTTAAGTTTAAAAAGCAGACGAATAGCACTCGAAACTTTAAACATGAACCAGTATAATTTTCCACCCCTTAATTGTTCGCCAACATTGATATATATTCTATTTTTAATATTTGAAGCAAAAATATTTTGGTTCATTTTGAATAATTAATAGTTTATTTACTTAGTTTTATAAATTACTGTGAGTTGTTTATATTCAACCGGTTTTGAAAAAGTATATTTTCTCTAAAATAATATATCAAAATGTTTTCATGTTTTCAAATCAATTTTAGAAAAAATTATTACATAATAATTTAAAAAATAAATCTAGTAACTATCTAACTTAAATTGTTACGACGAAGTTGATTTAATGATTTAAAATCATTGTAAAATTTTTCAGGATAGAACTTTTGGTTAAATTTGGTTGATTTTTTATAATATTTTGGTTAATTTTACACGCTTTATTTATTTCTAACGATTTTAATTTATTCAATTTCAGACCTACATTGCTGGTATGTAAAATAGACAATCCCAATTTTATCAAAATGATTTATCAAAAATTTTATGATCTGAAAAACCATTATTATTTAAACATCTCAAATGCTCTTTGACTGTTATGTTTAACTACCAATATTTAAAAACATAATTGAGAAAAATGTACAACGCAATATAAATGATTTTTCTCGATTTTGTTTTTTTCTTCATAACTTTTTTAAATAGTACCTACTTTTTTCGTGTCGTTTTCTTGTTTATGTGAAATATGAGTAAATATATAATAAAATATACACAATAAAATTACACTTATATATATATATAAGTTATTTGTCTTTTTTATTGTCATGTCCAATACAGTTATACATCTCCATTATTTTCCATGATAATAATATACATATTTATTTATTTTTTATTTCTAATACAGTGTGTTTAATTGGTATAATCAGATGACATTGCAGCAAAGTAAGACATATATTTCGGTACCCTGCCACTACACTAGTATTTTACTGTGTTATAACAGATAGTACAATGTACAAAAAAATGTATATAAAGAGAAAAACAAGATGCGATAACTGTATACTAAAACCACTCAATATATAAAAAAATGAATGTATAAGGAGATGCAATTAGATAACACATAAATACAACGTAAAAATTAAAGTTCATGTTCAATGTACCAAAAATAAAAAAATAGTAAGTAAAGTAAATAAATAAATAAATAACATACAAATATGAAGTGAACATATGTAAAATTGTAATGTTCAATATAAAAAAATTTTAAAAAGTTCAGTTAAATAATATACTAACACAACTATAATATATTGGTACTGTTTTAGTACTTTTAATCTCAAGTTTGTTTAATTTTGGCACGAGATAGTGACAGTTAGCCCGTGTCCTTGTTAAGTAAGGGTGCATTATTTGTATAATAACCGGAAATAGTGCTAATGGTGGTGGTAATGGATTCAGAACCTTGTTTTTGATAGGTCGAACTAACAATATATATCCCACGATACCAACCCTTTATGAAGTACCACAATAAGATACAGTATTTGATGACATTCCTCAGCAGGGGGCGGGCTTCTTACAAAATATCAAAACTGTCATCAATCTAAAAAGTACGTTTATTTCTTTATACTTCACGCAACCGAGTGGTATTCGTATATCTTACTTAAGAGATATTTTGGAAGATTGCGCGTCCTCTTATTCGCCACCCGCGCCGAGGTTCTGTTACATGAATAATAAAGACATTAGGGAAATGCTGGAAATCCTGCTGAGTTGATTCATCCCCCGGGTAGGGAAGAAATGCCTTCATTTATTATTTTATTTTGACCATATACTCCGAGGGAAATATTTCGCCGGCTAATAATTCAGCTAATTATTTTTAAGTGACTTCATTTATTCTGATCCTCAAACTTGTAACTGTAGAACGAGAATAATTAATTTTGTAAAGAACAAATTTATGGCATATTATTTCGTTTTGTTACTTTAAATGAGAAATCTGTAATAATCAAACGAACGAATGTTTCCAATTATCCAGGGGATTGTACAA
This sequence comes from Eubasilissa regina, assembly GCA_022840565.1. Classification (NCBI taxonomy): domain Eukaryota; kingdom Metazoa; phylum Arthropoda; class Insecta; order Trichoptera; family Phryganeidae; genus Eubasilissa; species Eubasilissa regina. The sequence continues at coordinate 31,073,648 of JAINEB010000006.1, read as the reverse complement.
GAACGGAGAAAACATGGTCTGTTCATTCCGAGACATTGCTTGCAACACGTTGCACCAAACAAGGCCCAAGATCGCGAAAAGTGTAAGCAAGCAGTTCAAGCTTCTATAAGCTGAAAAGAGGACTGCGATGCTTAGTCATGAACACATCGTTCAAAAGAATAAGAGAATGGTCAAACATCTTTCAGCAGAATAGAACGATTATTTTTATCAGTATTAAATAAAATAATCATAAAACAAATAACAGATATCTCATATAAACAAAGATTTTTTTTTTTAGTAATGGAAAAATATGGAAGTGTGGGTAATTTCAGGCCTTATGACCATACAACAATCATACTTTGGAGAGCTTCTATGACGTCGTATTTAATATGTAAATAAGATAGGTTTTGAGATATCAAAAGGTTCTATAAGCGTCCGAGTACCCCCCAAGTAAATTACACCGAACGCTTACTTGTTCGTTTGAATCATAACGCGGCGTGTGCGAGTGTGTGTGGCCAGAGCGGGATGAATAATAAAATATTACTTACAGTAGATCGATGTTCATTGATGCTTGAAATACAGTTAGGTATACAAGTAAAAGCAGTAAATGTTCTACAGCGTGAAGCGTCTGTTAATGAACTCGTCTGAAAGGCTGTAGCAAAAGAAGTGCAGTGCGAGTTGTGTAGTTCTCTGCTTTCAATCGGTACCGGCATGATTTTAAGGTTGACGAGAGCCCCGTTTTGCACCCAGGTATATGCAAGATGCGTGCAGATTATAGATTTGTAACTTTTGCCATGAACACCGCCTTGACAATACCAAATTATGTGCCATTGCCGACCGCGTGGAGGGAGAGATGAAAGGGAGGTTGAGCAGACACCGTTATTTGGTGTCTTCAAGGCGGTGTTCACTCAAACGTGTTGCCAGATATCACATTTCGGAACAGACTAAGATGTCACGAAAGCTGTAAGTGACGTGAAGATAACGAATGTTTTCTCTGTTCTAGGGCCAGCGGTGACTCGGCCTCGAGGGGGCCCGGGGGAGCATGCAGGCGGGAGCCCGGCTCGGCTCCCAGTGGACCTCGCGCCGCAAGCCCTGTGTGCAGGGACCCCTCCGTCGTGCGCACCCCGCCTCGGGAGCCACGTGGAATGTGCAGGTACTTGGCAATATTACATTAACATCGATATTACATACTCGACAATATTGATTGTAACAAGAGCACTTTCACTTGGCGGTTGGTGCATGACAGTCAACTTGAATTATTATTATTCATTATTAATATGTAATTAAATTAATCAACTAGAAATATAATGAATACAGAAAAAATTCAAACCTGGACCTAAACAGGGACATTTGTTACACAATTTCGCTATATCAACCAAGTAGGTTTACTTCTAATTTTTGAACTTGTATTTTGTAGCTCTGTAAAATTGATACGTCTGTTATTCCATTTTTAAAGGCAATCAACTTTATGTTGCGACGAATCTCAAGTACCTTTAAGTAATACGCATTCCAAGATGCCAGAATTAAATCAATTATTTTTTTGTTAATATTTCTATATTTAATATTTATTTGAAAACGCGGCAAAGTAAACACTTTTTTGCAATATTTTATTTTGATGGGTAAATATACTTCGGGTACGGAAACCAACAAGTACATACTATTATATTTAGTTGATGCATTAGTTCGTAGCGGTGTTGGTTTCCAAACTAAAAGTGATTTGGAAAGATATTAATTAATTCAATCAATTAAATATTTTCTAAATTGGGTAAACGATATTATAAAAATAGAGGTAGAGCCTAGTCCTCGGATCCAGATGTCGCCTGTGTCGTCGGTCAGCTGGGAGCAGCGATGATGACGGTGGATTTGAATGATTGAACAATTGTTTAATTGAATATTAATTTAAATGGAAAAATAACGAAATAAGTACGAAAGACATAATTATCATCATAATAGAACTTGCTAGATAACAAAATTATCTAAAAAAAGCGAGTCTACGGGATACGTCTTTATCACGTTTACAATTACGCTCACACCATCGTGAGCACAGTGCTGAGAGAGCTCTTTTGAGATCAAAATCTAACTACCCTCGCTCTCATCAGCATGAAATATCGAAGTATCGAATCTTCTCTTGAAAACATCTCGAGTCTAGAAACAATACGCGGTACGCGATACAATTATAATAAAATACTGATTTTACCTTTAAGTCGTGTTTATTTGTAATTAAACTGTCTCTGTAATGTAAAAATATGACTGTGAGAACTGCTAGGAAGGTTAAGATAAATTCAAACACAATAGAAATTATGTCTTTTAGATAAGATAATTTTTACGAAAAGGAGAAATTTATAAAATTTAGCAATTAGAATTCTTTTTCTTCCACGCAGTCATCCCATACCTTTCTTGCGATATTTCTGCTGGGGTTCATTAAATATATAATAAGAGCTGTAGAGCATTTGAGATGTTTGAATAATAGTGGGTTTTCAGAATTTTCTAATCATTTGTTAGAGAATGGTAATGGAATTGATAAAAATTTGGGTTTGTCTATTTTGTTATACTAAATTTATTTTTTAAATAATTATTGTTTTTTAAAAATAGATTTTGTTACAGAAACAATTTCAAAAGTTTTTCATTTGTTAATAATACCCTGAAGAAGAAAATGATATTTTTCGAAACCGCTAGATGTATTTTATTTCATTAAGTGGTTAATAAAACAATGTTTTTTGTTTGTTGTTTCGTTAATTATTTTAATAATCAATACTTCGATAGCTAGTTTTGGGTTTTCTATAGGTAATGTTGAATACAGTAATTCAATCTATGCAAATCCAAAATACACCAACCTGTGTGAACCTGGATGTCGCTCTCCTTGTAGTCTGGTGGTATTCGAAAATATATAATACAAAATGTTTTTATATCGCCGCCGTAAATAAGTCCGTCCGAATCGAAAAACTGTCTCTTTCCAGAAGCAGCTTCGCTTTTGTTTTTTTTTTAAATCCAAACAAGTAGAATACACATATTTAAAAATACCAGGCCTACGTATCGAAGTATAAAAGTCAATATTGAATTGAATACAATTAAAAAAAATTGCAGTTAATAACGGGTATAATACAAGTTTAATAGACACTATTTTAAAAAATAAATTAAAAGAATAAAATAATCCATTTTTATATAAATCACAGATAAAACATAATGATAATTGGCGTAGGATTTTATACATAAATAACTTTTCGAATCAAATATCTAAACACCACCACGAAACATTAGACCGGCATTTTATACAAATACTATTATAGAAAATTTACTCATCAATTCTAAAGACAAAGATAATAGATTTAACAATTCTGGTGTTTATAAACTGAGTTGCAAGGATTGTGCTGCATTTTATATTGGTAAAACGGGTAGAAATTTTAATATAAGAGTAAGGGAGCATTTGAGATGTTTGAACAATAGTGGGTTTTCAGAATTTCTAATCATTTGTTAGAAAATGGTCATGATTTTGATAAAAAATTGGGATTGTCAATTTTGTATATAAACGGTATTGGTCACAAATTAAATAATTTGGAATATAAAATTTTTTCATAAAAATTATTCGACTAAATTTGTATTAAGTAACAATTTGAGTTAGGTACAAATTTTTTTTTTTTTTAAATAGATTCTGGTAAAGGAACAATAATATATGTTTTTAGTTAGTTATGATATTCTGAAGAAGAAAATGGTATTTTTCGAAACCGGTAGATCTATTTAAAATCAATTAAGTGGTTAATAAAACAAAGATAATAAATAAAAAATATGAATTTTAACCACAAAGTTAATATTGCTAATTTTAAAAGTATATACGTGTACTACTATCAAACAAAAAATAATAATAACGCCGTTATATCTGTCAATCTTTAAATATCCCCCTATGGCTTGATACTGGTTTATAGACGTATGTTAGATTTTAGCGAAACGCGTCTCGTCCTAGCAAATGTCAAGCAGCAATCTCGGAATTATCTCGTAATCGTCAAAACACCAAAGTGCTCCCTAAAGCCGCGGTGACCTTAATAGTCAAAAAGATCAAGATATGTAGCGAGTGTGGCGGAGCGAACAATAAATAGGGGTGTACTGACAAAATTCTAAAAGTTAAAAAACAAACAAATGTTTGAAAGAATACAGGAGATGAAACATGATCATCAACATCAGCGATGTACAACAGGAGTTGATCCACTGATTTATGAAGGCCTTTCCATGACTCTGCCATCATCATCCTGAATGGCTTCATTAAACCACCTGCGTTATGCAGATGACACAGTACTTCTAGCAAGTAACATTGGGGATTTACAACTTATATCGAAGCATGTAGTGAAAATGTACGAGACTTTCAGGTTAGAATTAAATCAAAACATATGCTCGTTACTAAACAGAATACGGCTGACACTGAAACGAAATTGGAGAAGATATATCTGTGTCGCAATATGAATTAAAGGTGGAATCTTTCTGTTGAAATCAAATGCCGCATTGAACAACCTCATGCAATCTTTATTCGCATGAAAAAAATGACCTGCAATCGTGATATCAACCTCAAATTACGAATGCGAATGATCAAATGCCATGTGTTCTTGATATCAGATGAGAAGAAATCATAAGATGACTTAAAGCATTTGAGATGTGGATCTACGGAAGAATGCTCCAAATCAAGTGGACGGATACAGTTACGAATGAAATTATCGTTCGTATAAATAAAAAAAAGTAAGTATTTAAAACAATAAAAATCCGAAATCAGATAAGACATGCGGAGACACGAGATCTTGCACCTCATAATGATCATAAGGACATAAGGCTATGGTTTGTGAACAAAGTGATGATAACCAACGTCTATTAAACGGATAGGGCACAAGAAAAAGAAGCAGAACATCTTATTTGTCCAGTTATCGTTCTGGGTAACGCCGTACCACCAACGTGACTCGGCTCTTCCAAAACTCATGAAGTGTTTTGCGTCAAACATTTTCTTCGCCGTTCATGCATTGAACATGACCAGCCCACCTCAGCCGTACTTTCTTAATAACTTGGACAATGTTGGGTTCACCAAATTATACAGGATGGTTAAAAATATAGTAACGTTTTCTTTCACTTTCATAATTATTTCAAAAACAATTTGGCGGCGTCAGATATCGATACCGGAACCTTTCGCTTTTATTATTAATACACTCTTAATATAAAATAAGGCAGGAAAATAAGAGAGCAGAAAGAGTGGAAAGAATTGATCGAGGAAGCAGGAAGACAGGCATAGAGAACAGGGGCTGGCTGGACGACCACCCAGAACGAGAAAACACAATCCCCTTGTGAAATCTGGATCTACTTCCACTAGACCACAGGTCTTCCGACTCCAGAACACGTGCAACGCTGTCCAGCACGAAATACACTTGAACATACATTTAGGGTGATAGCGCGAAAGTGTCAAACAACACCTGACATAATCGTACAATGTGCAGGTTTTGACATGCACGGTAGCGAGGAACCAAAATACGCCCAATAAACTATCAGCCCCTCACAGCAGGATGATAATTCAAGCCAACAATTCATTCCCACAGCAAGTCAAACTTGACGGCAATGGACGCACTTAACAGTAAACGCTTACTTGACAGTTCGAAGATACAACTTCAATTGATACAAAAACCATAGAGAACACAACCACAGATAAGATCGTGTTCTGGTATATAGAGAGGAGGTAGTAGATAGATAGTTGATAGGAACCATTATATGTCGCGTTCACATTACGCGCACATGGAGACGAACGTTGGATAGTCATAAAGATCGAACAATATATTATTTTATTTCAAGGAAATAGTTAACCCTAGTAAGCTTTGTTATAAACCAGTATTTATAAAGAGTTCTATATTTGCAAACTGCTCTTTTCTTATATATTCCTAGGCAGTATATGTAGCGATACGCAATATCGCTACAAATCATGTAGGGGACCGAGGTTCGTTTCCCCGTCAGAGAGATTTTCAAAAACCTTAGAGTTTTTTATGATTATTTTTTCAAACATGAAATTTTTCAATATACGCCCATTTCAAAAAAAAAAATTTTTTCCTAGGAAATAAATTATTATTCTTATTACTACATCCTATAAGAAGAAGTGAAGAGTGAACCCTATATTTATTCCATCCCCTACGAGAGTAGGGTAAATATACCACCCTTACGATATTCTATACCTTCTTACGTCCCGAAATCCCTCTTGACCTTTTATAATATCGTTCGCAATAGATGAGAAAGTTCTTAAACGTCTTGCAAGAAGGCTTCTCATTTTTGAGCCCCCCATTGTTCTGCGCCCTCGGCGAGCCTCCAGTTAATCCACCTGGCCGCCCTGTGCGCCCCTGATGAGAGCAGAACCATCCCGCTCCGGCTGTGAATCGACCTGCTCCACTTTTTGCCGGGAGTCTGTAACCGAGTTTGAGATCTGATCTCTTTCATCTGAGAAATTACAAAGGTTTGCGCTTTATGGCACTTTAAAACTACGTTTTTAAATTAACACAAAACATCCGCTAAAGATGAGAAAAATATTTTTTTTGTTGTATTTTAGTACAGTGGTTCCTCACATTTTTGGCGTCACGATACACTCTTTAAGTTTTAAAATTTTCACAATCCACTGAAGAAAACTCTTAAATTAACATATCTTGCATATTCACCAGAAAAAAATAACCAGGTGTAATTCTTTAAATAAAGGTAACAGTATGTACTGCAGAAAAACATAGAAACTTTTACATAATGATAAGTTGTTCCATAATAATTGATAATATTATTGTGATAACGCATTTGTTTTAGAAATAAAAAAAAGTTACAAAAAAGACAAATTAATTTAAATTGACTATAATAGAGTCTATTCAATAATCACTTGAATTATAGTACAGAAATACAGTCATATTTTGCAGCACAGTGGTGTACCACGGCACGCCGATTGGGAACCACTGTATTATTATAAATATTTTTTTTTTATGCAATAAATTTCGGATCAATATGGTGGTTTATACTATTGGTGGTAACTATTTTTAATATTTTTGTGTTTAATTTTTTTCTTGATATTTTATATAATATGGGATTTTTTTACTCTGTTGATACATTTTTTTAAGTGTTATAATCGAGCTCATAAAAATCAAAATTCAATGAAGAAAACTCTCCTAAAGTTAAGACAATTGGCTACGTGGCATCCTATTTAAATGAAAAATCTTATATGAAGCAGAAAACTGAGGTCTGTTGACTCTCTGAAATTTATTTATTTATTATTATTATAAATTTGTAAAATAACATAAAAATACAACAGAGTGCAATACACAAAGAAAAAAATTCATAGTATCAGCATGTTTGTGCATAACCAAAATTTTAAATAAATATAAAATGTGAAGTAGTAATTTATCCGTCACCATTGAATTGAGATACAAAAAATTATAATAGTGTAGAGGACTACACTTTGAATTAAATTAAATTATTATTAAATTAATAGCAAAAATGTCGACTATCTCCGCATATTCATTCCCCAAAGAATATATTCTGGGGACAGCGGAGTTCTGACATTACCACTGTAATAAAACAGTGAGTTATGTCTCGATGACCTCAATGGTGCGTGAAAGTCAAGTAGACCAATAATCTGGGGGCAGTCTATCATACCATTGATGATCCTTTATAGAAATATAAGGTCGGTCATCGTACGACTCACTGATAAGTTTAAAAATTTCATACGGCTAAGGAGATAATCATAATTGATATCCTCAGAGCGTATATTTCATTTAAAATTAATAAATCTTAGCATCTTGCAAATGTTTGAGCTGAAAAAGATCATTAATTAAACTTGCGAAGACAATATTTGAGCCATTGTAACAATGCCGAACGATAAACCTGACACCAAATAGATTAAAAGCAAACGGCTTCAATGGGCCGGGCAGCAGGCTCAGGTTGAAGAGTATTTACCATTACCTAAGTCAACCTAACCTAACATTTAATAAGCCAAACTGGAGACATCGATTCGCCATGACTTCGTTGGCTAGCGTTGTTTTACTGAAGTGAAATATCATACCCATTGCTGTGGTTACTGCATATACTAATCAGTACTAATAAAAGTTATTTCGCGTCCCCCGGTAGGTACTAAAAAAACTTATTTGTGAATTTAATACTTGTAATAAGATACTTTTCCAACTAATTAAATTTAATAAAATATATCTTACACCTTTTGACTGATCTAAACCAAATTTTGCACAGTTACTCTTTAGGGCCTTGCTCAAAACATAAATATCATCCACCTTCTTCCTGGCTTTTTCATAATCTCCTGTCATAATAGTAATCTATTCCAAATTAAATTTAACTATATCCATTCCAAATTTTGCGTAATTGCTCTATATGTACCCTGCATAAAACAAACGTGTCCTTCTCCTCTCTATTACCATCCCACCCCCTCCTCGCGATAAAAATATGTTTTAATTTGTATTAAATATTATTCGTTTCAAACTTTGCAGATTTATTCTCTAAGATATAAATGTGCATCAACTAGAATTATGCACTCGCAGAGAAACGGTTTAATTAATTATAATATAATTAAAATATTTAATGTATTAAAAAATAATCCACCTATCTTGAAATGAATGTCTCTGGTTTTATATACTAAATATAATAATAGCTTAACGAATTCTGCTGGACCCATATCAAAATAATCACCTTTCAAACTTACATTAATTTCGTCTAAAATGTGTGTATTTCCTTTAGTTACAAGCTACAACCAATCATATTCTGATATCATTTTGACCTACGCTACCAAAAAGGAACTCCCTCGATAATTTAAACAATTAAATTGAATTATTAATTCTGGACAATTTATTACTTCCTTCCTAAGCTGCGTCCTTTTACTGATATAGTTATAAACCCATATATTATAACTATAAATTATTTTATGGTTTTTGTTGAAGTATTAATGACTACACGGTATTGCTTTAATACCTACGCAAATATAATTTTTAGACAAAAAAATATGTATTTGTAAAATTTGTCACAAAAACTGTGTCACGCCAATTATATATTTATTTATTTCCATCAACGCCCTTGTGGTTTTTTTTACATAAGAATAAACAATTATTTAATTTAAATATAAGAGTACATTTTTCATGTAACATTTCAATAAAATATTTTTTTTAAATACTAAGTATAATTTACGTACAAATATTTCTTCAATTCAAGTATCCCCCTGCAACGAAAAATCTCAACGAAATTCAACGTGTTACCAAGTCGACGCATCCGCGATATTGGCGAGTTAAAAGCATAATTATTAATTTGGGTACCTACAGAGAACACTTCATGTTGTCTCGTTTGAGTTGGTAGTTTATAGCAATCCAACATGCCATTGATAATTTTATATAGAAATACTATATCTCTCACGTCTCTTCTCCAGGCTAACTTTTTACTTGACTCTTTAAAAAATTGTAATTTATATTTTTTATCGAAATAAGTCATTTAAAATTGATATTTATTTGTTATTTTTAAATTAAATGCATTGATTTACAATTTTTAATTTATACATTCTTAACATTAAGTTTTAATACTACTATTTAAAATTATTTAAAAAAAAATAGTTAACCCTAATGAACTTCGCAACAAGTCAGTATTAATAAAAAGCAGAAGATATTTATAAACTGCTATTTTAACGTGTAGATTGTATTCACTTTTCACGCGGGCGACTAGAATTCTGTACCCAGTCAGGATTTCTTTTTATTTATTTTTAAAATATCATATTTTTGTCAAAAAAATATAATTCTTTGAAGAGGTGGTATGACACATGTATCTGGTCATATAAAGCCGTTTATTTTTCTCGGTTACTAAAATTTCATCGTTTATTTATTATCTGGAGGCGGATGATACAGCCCACTCGGCGGCCGCTCAGTCAACTCAACATAAGGCCTACCCAATCAGCGATGAATCGGTTTGAACTCGTCATCATCTTCTTTATCGCGTGCTCAATACGTACGATGATGATATGGAACGACATAGGAGACAGTTGAGCGTTCGTGCAAATATGCTGTCACGGCGTTTCTACCGATGCAGTAAGGAGGTGAAGAGCATCCTGTTTAAATCGTTCTTCACCAGCATGTATACCTGCGAGCTCTGGTCGAAATACAGGCAAATGACGTATAACCGTCTCCGAATTCAGTACAACAACTCATTCAGAATACTGTTCGGATTGGCGCGTTATTGCAGCGCATCTACAATGTTTACCGAAGGCCGTATACATGGATTCGTCCTGCTTTTGGGACATAGAGTTGCGGGCGTAAAGCTGCGGCTGGAGCTCAGCACCAACTATCTGGTGCAAACGGCGCTCTCATGGAAGCTGGTTCCCTGCCCAGAGAATGGCAGCGCCTACAGAATAGCTACATATACAGCAATGGCCGTGACTAAAGTAATTATATATGTAATATTTATATTTTGTGTGTATATATGTGTAAACTTTTTACATTTTTTATTTATTAATATTTTCCTTGGTTTTCTTTTTCATAGCATTATATTTATTTCGTACCTTCAATGTATATCATAATATGTATTATCTTTATGGCGAATCGGGTAAAAAAAAACCTGATCACGCTGCAATAAACACATTATTAATATTATTATTATTAATACTAAGAATCCTGGTCTCTTGGTCCGATTTGATCGTGATACACAATTTGTCTCCATTTCATAAAAATACTCTGAAAGATCTTGAAAAAGTTCGTCTCCTTTCCTGGTTTTTACTCAACTATCTCGAGACTAACGTCTTCAGGGCTATCACCAAAGAAGTGCCTGTTGTATTTTCCACTCGGTCGATCCAACGGGTCTCCCTCTTCGTTCCATTCGTGCGTCTCGCCATCCACAGTATGCATAACATGTATCTCCAGCACCACATCTCAAAAGCATTAATTCGCCTACTCTCCCTTGACTTCAGAATTCAGCAGAGACTGTACAAGCCTGACCTTGTTTGAGTTCTGGAATACAGGATATGTCTCTTTATTTGGGTTTCTTGATTCGTTTTCCCTAATTACAAGCTCAATATTATTGACTGATGTCCTGATATCACGTCATGGACTTATTATTTCATATGCATGTGTACATTGTACAATGTGTTTTTTTGCAGGCATTAAATATCGTTTTAGCTTTGATTCCCACCCTTTAGGTGTGATTTGTTTACTCGTAAATATCCCTAATCGTTACTACATCAGGCGTGACAGGTGGCAGGCGGTCCCTTTACGACAACCGAGAGCCTTGAAGGGTTCCCGTCCGACAGAAGGCTCCGCTAACTACCCAATTATACCCCTATTTAATTCAGCACAACTCACCCTTCGTGCATTTGTCTTCCAAGTCTAATAAATCACCTTGTCCCAGAGATAATAGGCAAAATAAACATCTTAAATTAAGATATTCGGCATGATTAATAAGTACTGTTCTCTTGTCTGTCTTGACTTCTTATTTCTTCTTCATCGTATGCTCAATGCTGAGGGTCGTGGTCTCCTGAATTATTAGAAAAATTCCTCCCTGTCTTGAGCTATATTGATGGCACGTTTAAAGAGGACACTTATAACTCCTTTCCTCTGACCACCAGCTCTTCGTCGTTTTTTCTGACAATATGTTCAAAGTATGTAAGAATTATTTTCCTATATGTTGTCGATAGTTCATTTACCAGATTGTCATAATTTTTGCGGTGTCCACTATTTTTGATGATATCTTTATAGCCCCACTTTCAATTATATTTTTAATTTTCTCGTTTTTACGAAAATATGGGTATTATTATTCATTTGTATCAGAATTTGAGATCTGACATTTTTTAAAACTATTTCTTACATAGGATCTTCACACTAATGTAAAACTGAATGTTATTTGCTATAATAAATAAAATACAAATATTACAAGAAAGAACGCGAGCATTAAGATCGTTTTCCGCATGCCACAAAATTGCCTTAATATAGAGAATTCTTGCATATACGAAATATTTTTTCAGTGTGGGTTCACGTGGGTTTTTTATTTCATATCGCCGATAAAAAAACAATAAAAAACTAACGTTAATAAATAATAATAAAAAAATACAATATATTATTTAATATGATTTGTTTTCACTAACACAAAGTGTTTTAAAAACGTCAATAATTGATAATGCGCCCTGAAAATTGTTCATTTGTTTCGATCCAGATCTGTCACCGTAATCTTGGCTTCAAGATTATTAGAAAATATATTTCATATGTGTAAGAATTTTATATATTAAAGTAATTTTGTGGCACGCGGAAAATGAATTGATCGCGGTCTTTCTTGTAATGTTTGTATTTTCATAATTATGACAAATAACATTCAGTTGATTAGTTTTACATTAGTGTAAAGGTCTAGTCTAAGTAGTTTTAAAAAAGTTCTAATCTAGTGTATAATTTCTGACATAAATTAATAATAAAAACCCACATTCTCGTAAAAAGCGAGAAAATATGAATTATTATTGAAAGGTAAGCCTTAATGACGAGTTGATTTGGTTTATAAACGGTTGATCGACAACATTACATTGTATGTTCTTTGCTGTCATCAATATTGATACCAGAAAACTTATCTGCATCCCTTTGGTATCAAGGGTTATTTTGCGTTAGAATTCAAGGTGTCATGTCAGTCACAGTCCTTCCGTTCCTATTAAACATATTCCCCAACTGTTCAAACCCTTACAATTATTCTAAACAGTTTCATTTCAATGCCGTCACTTTTGACTGGCCAACGTTCACCGTCAGCTCACTTTCTTTGGATACATCGCACATCTCAGTGTTTAAAACAGTTTAAAGTTCGAATCAGTAAAACGGAAGCTCAAAGTGAGTCGCTAACTCTTATTAAAACACCGGCAACAACACGAGCTCATGGTCCCAGGAAACGTGATTAACTCTGACATTTAGGTTGCCATGGTAACATTCAGGTTCGGAGCTCTTCGAGGGTGGGGGATGGGGGGTGTGGCCAGATACGTTACTGTGTTTTAGAGAGAAATATTATATTCCGCGTTAATATTTTCAGTACCTTCTATCTTAATTACCACCCATAACTGCTTTTCAAACTAAGTACGCTCAGTTGTTTACGAACTTAACTCATTTATTTTATAGTATTTACTCTCTTAAGTCGTTGGAGCTATATATAAGCAAAAGATGTATCTAGAGTTGCCTGTCACTTTAGTAAAGTCAAAAAATAATACATTACCGTATCACCTCTGTATAGTATAGTATTTGAGTAGCTTATTGGTGTAGTGGTCAAGATAGTTGGCCTAGTGATCTAATAATCGGGGGTTCGCGCCTCGTTCCAAGACACCAACAAGTTAGTCTTATTTTCATAGTACAAGCGTTTAGCTTAATTTGAAAATAGTAAGAATATTGATATGACATGTATTCCTTGTACGCATCTCTATTTTTTTTTTTTAAATAAAATAAATAAAAATAGTATACTGTCTCAAAAAAATATTCATAAATTCAGTTATCATCATCATCATTTTTATTTCCTTATCTCAGTAGGGGCGGGGGCTCGTCGACCAATCAAGATCCAATCTATCTTCATATAACCGTTGCTTTTTATCCCAGATTAGAGAGTGATTTGTATAAATAATTAATAATATCAGAAAAATAAATTAAATTAACACATACATAATATAATAATTGGATACTGCAGTCCACTAGGGAAATATCAAAATGACAGCGCACTTGCTTATCGTGTAAAAGATACCGGGATCGATACTAGGTGCCTCAAAAATCTTGGTTTTGGAAGCGCCTATGTTATGCAAAATTTGGATTAAATCAGGGTATCCCGCAAATAGCGGAAACAACAACAAGACAATAGAATTTGTCGTTTTTACAATAAAAAATAAACTTCCTATGTTTTTCCAAAAGAGTACGCTTTCTCCCAATTTAGAAGAAATGTTAAAAATGGCTTATCGATAATAATCTGTCTTACTTGTAAGAATGAAATGAATTGTTTAAACTGTGACTGATTATTTGTTATCTTTTGATTTTATTAAATGTAACAAAATGAATATAAATGTAGCTGCAGACAAACGTTCATCAAGATGTTTTGTGGGTCTAGTTTTAATTAATATATAAAAATAAAATTAATATAAAAAATAACAATTTTTTCGAATAAATTGATTTTATATGTATATCTTTCTAATTAGTACATTTAATTTGTTTCTTCAATATTAGCAAACTACTTTGTGATCTCATTTTTTATTAATAATTATACAAAATACTTTGTTTGAAAATCGGAGGTCTACAAATTAATTTGCAAAAATTGCAATTATTTTTATATAGGTGCAGAAATTTTGATATTAGAATTAAGGAGCATTTGAGATGCCTAAATAACAATAACTATTAAGAATTTTCCAATCACCTTTTGGAAACAAACCATTCATTTGATATTAATAAGGGTTTAGAAATTATACATACAAATACTAGGGGTTTACAGCTAGGTGAATTTGAAATTTTAGAAATAAGAAAAAGTATTAATAGCAAGCTTAATATTATAAATAACCAAATCTTCTTTGCAAATAGTCAACTTTTAAATTTTTTTTCATATTAGTTCTTACTTATTCACCATTTTATATATATTTTTTATCTATGTTTGTATTTTTTAATTTCTGTGTACATTGTCTCCTGAAGATGATACCATAGGTATCGAAACATGTAGAATAATTAATAAATAGTGGATTAAACAAAGTATTTTATATGATTATTAACATTTAATTTGTATTTAAAAAAACACGAAATTCACACTAGTTTGTGTATTTATGATTTTAAGTACGCGGTCTAGACCTCTGTGACCTAGAGGTTCTTAGTCTCCGATGGTGAACCCTACATTGGGTTCATTTAAAAGTCATATTTAATACAAGGTTTGGAAATCAAGAGTGAGAAATGAACCCTTTAATAGTAAAGGGTTGATAGCAACGAGATATTACGAGACGCGGAGACATCCATTAACCTTTTTCAACGTCCTTAACGAGTTTTGAGTGTCTGTACGTAATGACAAAATAATGATATTTACTTTGTGCGAACTAATGTTTCATATCTTAATATTTATTCCATTAAACCTGAATCTGGTCCGCGCTAACGAATTTAACCTATTTTAATACCCATTTATTGTCTGGTTGACATCTAAATCTTCATTATCCCGACGTCTTAATGAATTCTTAGTTATTATTTCTTCTTCCTTCCTTTTTCATTTCAATATTAACATATAGAGACATCAATCACGAGTCTCGGCTCGCGACGCGTTTTCGAATTTCGTGAGCAACGCCGTCAAATAAATTGCCTCTTAAACTATCTCAGAGTGCGCTAGCACGACATATATTTTATTCCAACAGAAAACAACTTAACGCCTAACTCTGGAGGAACATAAAAAGTGAAATTATATTATATTATACACGATTAATAGTCATTAGAACGATACTGCATAATACGTACCGATGAACTAAACAAAAACTAGCAGAACACATTGAATCACTGCAACAGAATACGCGTTTGATTAGTTTGTATATTGCTTGTTTAAAATACATTTTAAATTTAATTAAAACTCTACGGACTTACGCATCATCCCGATACATACGATAGACGGTCGGCCATGTGTTACTAGATTTGATTAATTAAAAGTAAAACATTTACAACGTTATTAATTGTTTGTTTAACAGCCGGATAATCACTATTTTGAACTAAACAGATGAGTTCAGACCGCACTACATTGCCAACTCCCGGTACCCCAACAATTGTCAAGATTCTTTCAACTATTCGTTGCTTTACTAAGCGATGTTCTCTTTCCTAGTTTTAAGAATATTACTGTACAACATACATAAACAAATCAATTATACTAGCAGATAATATACTATAATTATACTGCATATTACATGTTTTTAAACAGGCTGTTACGAACACTAATACAATTTACTCAAGATATAAGTTAAACCTAGGGCATCCAAATACCCGGCCAAATTAATTACCCGGTTATTTTTCATGATAGAACTGGGTACCCGATTCGGTTCCGGTTAATTTTTTTTCCACTATTATAATTATACTGATCCAGAGTTTAGATTCATATTATATATGTACAATATATACTCAAACGTTTGATTTCAGTATTGTATTCAAATAATAAATAGAAAATTGAAAGAGTTGTATATTTGATAATATTTCTTTCAATCATGTACTTTCGTATTGTTTAAACAAATAGACAGAAGACGAGAACAAATATATTTTATTTTATTACATACATTATAAATTTGTATTCTATTGCTTTACATATATTTATTAAACCCATTACATACCTTGTTATAAGCCTGTATCATTCAGCATCCGATATCCTCGTCTAGTTTAGATAAATATCGCATTTGAATGAACGGTGTGCATTGGTTTCTCACAATAGACTTGCGAGTTGTGGGTCGGGTTTGTAATATCTACTGAGGGTGGACTTACGAGTTGAAACGGTTCAAAGCAATATTCCCGTGGAAATGAAAGCAAAAATTCCTGCACTGCTAATGGATTGTGTTTCAGTTGCATTTGTGATAACGTTTTCTATACCTTCATACCTGAACACTGCGAAAATAACAATATATTAGTGTGTGTAATATAAAACATGTTTCATTTAGAAAAATTTAAAATTTAAAAAAATAATAATAACCGAGTACCCGGTTCGTAAACCCTACCTTAAACACATATTTGCAATGGTGTTATAATTTTGGTTGAGTAAATTCGTTTGAGACACATCCTCATCTTATTAAGGAGAACACTTATTTATGATGGCTTTAATATAAATTACTTACTTACCATCACGCCGTTTTCCCGCGGGGGTAGGCAGAGAGGATAGAGCGCCACACTCTTCTGTCCTGACACACAACTCTCACCTCGTCCACATTCATACATCTTCTTATAGAAGCACGCCGATTGTTGAGGCTTCTAACAGAATCATTTTCCATTATCTGGTTTATCTGGTCGTGCCAAGTCTTCGCTGACGTCCTCTATTTCTGGTACCATCAACACTTATCTTTCTTACCATTCTCTCCTCATTCATCCGTTCCATATGACCAAACCACCTAAGTGATCCTTTCTTAATCTTACTTACTATACTAACATCAGCTGTACATTCTTTCCTTATTTCTTCATTCTTTACTCTGTCATAAATAGATTTGCCACATATACGCCTAAGTGATCTCATTTCCACTGCATTCAGTCTACTTTCGTTCCTCTTCTACCAGCTCCAGGCCTCACTTCCATACATCAGTGTCGGTACCAGGACCCCATTGTGCACCGCCAGTCCTGCCTCGGTTGACAAATTCCCGTTAGATATAATTCTATTCAAAGCGCCATTCCCTTTATTTCTATCTTTCTTTCAAACATACTTCCCAAATACACAAACTCATCTACTTGTTTCAAACATTAATTACATACAAGTATTTAGCACGGTGTCTTGCTTTCCTCCTTCTCGAATACCATCACTTTCGACTTGTTAACATTTATCACGAGGTCGCTTTCCTTGCATAGATCGTACATTCTACTCACTAGACTATGTAGTTTTTGTTCATTATTCGCCATTAGTACTGCATCATCGGCGTACATTACACAGCATACAATCAAATCGCCCATTTTTGCTCCTACATTCATCTACCGGGATTCGAATAATATAAAGAAGATGTCATTCAAATAATGTAACGATAGATATATTCATTTAAAAAAGTGAAACATATAGGTTCGAAAATGTGTCGTCAATGCACTATAGTGCTATAGCATAATCGGCTAACATTTCCCGGTAACAACAACAATATTTTTCGATAAAATTGATTTTATATGTATATCTTTTTAATTAATATATTTAATTTATATTTAAAATATCCTCATCTATTAAGATGATAATAATTTAGAAAAAACTAATAAAATTTGTGACCGGAATGCCAGAAAGTACGAGGGTGTTCTGCATTAAGAGAAATCGACTTTGATCTGAACTCTGTTGACGATCCAATTTCAACAGCTCTCCACTGCTGATGGATGAAGAGAGATGGAAGAGAAACGTCAAGGACATCAACAGGTCATAATGTGAGATTCACGAACCTCAGTACTGAGGGAATCAACTTGAAACATCAAGTCCCCGTATGGTACACACTTTTAGTAGTAGCTTAGTGACTTAAGCATCAAACTTTCGCTCTGAGAATCAGGGCAGACCGGCTGTTTCATTTTATGATTTCCTTTTTTTTATATTTAGCCAAGATATACTCCTTTATATTTTATTATTTTTAGGTGGTTCGTGGTAAGGTGACGTCACGCTGTTTGTGGCATGCCTGCAGAGCCTTATCACTCGGTCTGCTTCTCATGCTGCTCGGAGCGGCCATGGCCACAATAGGTAAGCCTTATTTTCTTTAGTTAACCAGTTAACCCTTCACAGCTGTGAGTTTTAATATAAAGCAAGTCTGAAATTCTATCAAAATTTGAGCTTGTCACTAGCTTGAACATTTATATTATATTGAAAAAATGGAACGAAAGTCACTTGAAAGCGGTTTATCTTCATATGAAGTGATACGTGAGTTAACACTCAAACACCTACAGTTTTAGAGAATCTATAGAGTTCAGAATCTAGGTTTTTGCGTATTAACACTGGTCTAATAAAATATGTAATGATTCTACCAGCAAACAGGTGCTATTTTGGTCTCCAAAAGTGCCTAAATCCACTCATATATCAAGTCAGGCTAATGTTTCTTCCAACCCAACTTTATTAAACAGATAAAATAACACAAAATTATATTTTTATAAAGACCCTTTTAGATAGGTAAAATATTGCGAAGGAAAATTCAATTTCTAAGGCTCTCCCAGTATTTTAAAACAAGATCTTCTTACAGACACTTGAACCAGTGAAATAAAATAATAGGTGGCACATTGAAAAGAATGTGGATGGTGTAAAGCATACACAAGCAACTAAATATAGTCCTGGCTGCACATCGTCCGGAGGAAAATCCAACAGCAAGCGATCTCTTGAACTCTCACTCGTGAAGTGCACTGACAATGTGAGAATAAACGCAACAAGACTCTATATTTCTGCATTGATAAAAGTAGCAATGAATTTAGCCTCGGACTTAAATGATCCGTAGCACCGATACTTATTTACTAGCACATGTGTGCGTGGATTAATAAAAAAATCGGAAGAAGAGAAGAGTGGGGATTTAAATGGCACGAAGTGTCTTCATAAACATGAGAAACTTCTCAACTGCCGAAAACTCTTCCAACTGTTCTTTCTACGCATTCTATGATGCTACGTTTGAATCGTGCTCCTGTGAAACGTGACCTCTATCAGTAGCGGTTGTTATGCAGAGAACGAATGATAATAATTAGCAGAGATGCGTGAAGGTTACGTATGAAGATTTCAGGATGTACTCCGTCAATAAAAACTCAAGTTTTTTCACTTTGGATTTATTCAAGAGAACTACTCTTAAAATATGTACCCTGTCCTTACATAGGTAGATTCACGGCTTACTTAACATAAATGGGCCATTATCAGAACAGCTGTTTTTATACACTGGATAACTTTCTTTAGACGAAATTCCCGCCATAAAACGTGAGCTACAGCATTTAGCAGCCATTAAATACGTCACATAAGATGGTCTATATATAGTGTATTAATTCGTTTTTAGATAAATGTATCTTCTATTTCGGATAATATTGTTATTTTCGTTCGTAACATCAGTTGTTATTAACACGTTGGAGGCTTTCAAGATATGATACTACTCAAGTACCAACATAGCATAGACAGATCTCAATAGCAACAAAATACTATTAAAAACCTCCACAAAGAACGATAAATAATACAGATCGTTAAACGCTGAAAAATTCAATATGTCGCATAATTCGCAGACACAAATATCGCATTCTACAAACTGTTATATTCTACATTTTAGGAATAATAATTGATGAAAGAACGATGGTTGTGTAAAATTAAACTATCCTGGACGCGATACATTCGATCTAAGACCTGCTCCGCCGAGGATAGACATCAGAGATCTTGGATAGTTGGTCGATTCTGTCTGCTGTAGTCCTGCAACTAGATAGAATAAGAATAAGTAACCTTTTATATAGTCACATCTCATGTGTCACATCTCTCGTAACTACGCACAATTTTACTACACATTCTGTTTTGGAGTCTTTTGTCTGACACAATGGTATAAGTGCTCATCTTGACAAACGTTTCGCAAACAAAATGTAGATTCGCAACCCTACTCTGAAATTCTTATTCTAAACACAAACGATAATTGTAAATAAATACGCTTTTATTTGAAATACCTAAGAGTTTGACTACACATTAAGCGACCTTTATTTACGTAAAATTTGAGCACTGACGTGAACACAATATATTTATTTTCATTCGGAGGATTTGACAGCTGTTAAGAAATATAATATTTTTTGGGTTATTCTACCGTGGATCAATTTATGCTGTAACCGAGTAACAACTATAAGCCAATATGGGTCAATTTTCGATCTTAATAATGGAGGCGAGCAATGGTCTGAACCCCAAGTGGCCATATCTCGATCGTAATTCCCTCCTCCACACGGTTGGTCAATGGCACATCATTTAACGGTGCACGGTGGCCATCCCTTTAGGACAAAGTTTGGTGTCGTGTATCCAGCCACACTCTTAATACAATATCTATCTTTAAACCTTGATTATGTATGGCGGAACACGAATCTGTGAAAAGTTTTATTTTTGTGAATTATTATAAAACAAATTTAAAATTACAAAAGTTTATCAATAAATTTTATGTGTACAAAATAATTCAGAAGTATTTATAAATGAACATGTTTTATTATATGCACGCGATACCTGGCGAGACGAAACGTACTAAGGGCACAGTAATGGGCTTAACAGGCGTAACTTTTCACAGCGGCGGCCGACAGATGACAAAAAAGTAATTAGATTAAATTAAGATAAAATTAGCAAAAAGAGTTTCTAGAAATTTCTTGAAATGTTTAAATGGTTCTCAAAAATCCTTCAAGATAAAATCACGAGATTTTGAAAGTGATCATTAAAATTCCTTGGATTCGATCTACTGATACTTTGCGCTGAAAATAATTGCGACCTATTATTTTTGTATGAATGCTAACCATTTGTGACAAATGTGTAATGATATTGTTACGAACGTGAATAACAATATAATCCGAGAATTCAAGTAAGTACATTTTACATCTACCAACAAACGAACAAATACATGGTGCACCATGTGCAAATATTCCTATGTGCCGCATTCAACGACTTTAAAATATTTTCGTAGAAAGGCAATAAATAGTGGTACGCCAATTCTTAATAATTAAATTAATCTTTCCGTTAGCCCCATACTAGGTATGCTTCCTTTAAAATAAATGTGGTATCCATTAACTCTGTATTTTCCCTTCCCTTAATGTTTCATCTATCTGTATATGTATTCTGTCTCTCTCTTTCACATGTAATTAATACATCCTGACGAAGTTTGAGATAAGCGAAATCAGTTGACGTAAATAAATAAATTTCGTGGTTTCATACAAAGTGATTTATTTAATATGCCTATAAAATAACACACGTACGCTGTTCACGCGACAGAATTTCCACGTTATACTGTACCTAAGAACACATGTTCTCAGATATGGTATAACGGCCTATTTATTTTTAGGAGTATTTCTCTTGAATAAATCCAACGTGAAACAACTTGAGTTTTATAAACTGAGTACATCCTGAAATCTGAATACATAACCTTCACGAATCTCTCCGCAATTATATGAAGATTGAAAAACTAGCACAACAAACACGGAAATACAGTCATAATTCGCAACAATCTGACTCCAGTGGCGTGGCAATGATACCTACCCGAGCAATTTCCGGATTCATCGGTGTCTTTGAAAGACGTATCTATTTTATGTTCTCTATGTTTCGAGTACAACACGTGAACAATGTACAGTCGTGAATGTTATCACAGCTGCCGGTTATGTCAGCGTCACAGCTCTCAGTTGAAGACAAATGAATTAAATTACGTGTGACTAGGTTTTCAAAATGTACCAATATATTAGGTAGATTATAATAGAATTGTTACCTAATGCAGAAGGTCTCATAACGCAACTTCCGTATTCTAATACTATTCCTCCAATTATAACAAAGAGACTTCGAAACCATCCTTCATTAAAAATGTTAGCTTTATATACGTATAGATTTTGTAAACACGATAACTTCCTTAATTCTCATCATTCAAACATTTCAAAAAAATTTATCTTGATTGATCTCGGAAAAATTTGTTAGTCCTGATTCTCCATCTCATTTGAAAATGGTGACTACTCAATAATTTTAAAAATTCGTATTTCTTTTAATATTGGGACAGTATTTACAGGTACCATAAAATGGGAAAAATCATTTTCTTTTACACCCAGATGAAATCTATTTGATTCTTGCAATCAGTGTCGGAAGGGACTTTTTTTAACGCTATTGACTGTAAAATATTATATATTATCGATATGCTCTTATTATATTTATAATGCAGGTTTATATAATGCAGGTTAGATTCGCGCTCACTTTTCAACCTTACAGAGACGTGAACAAGCACAATTTTCAAATGCTGTATATTTCAAATCATAGCCGCCATCACTGGACGACAGTTTTTATCAGTCTTGTCATTAAATAAATCTTAAAAAAATACATACATTATAAAGTAGTGAATTGAGATTGTTTTTTTTATTTCAAATTGCCGAATAAAAAACATAATTAGCCAATTCTTTTCGAACCAATAAATGACTCGACCAATCTGTTTTGGAATGCACATTTTATTTTATATTTAGAACTTATCGATAAAACTTGATTTCAAATAATAGGCGTATGCATTAATTCATGCGTTTTTTTTTCGAAAATTAAGGCTTTATTGTGAAAAAATGGTTATACACTCAATGATCAAAGTATTGTCCATCGGAAGCTACAACATTTGCCCATCTTTCTGGCAGTTTGTGGATTCCATCCCGAAAGAACTTCTCCGGCTTGGTGGTGAAGAACGAATCAAGCCAAATCAATAGTAGCTAAAGCCTCAAAACATATATATAAATATACATATATTTTTTTTTTTTTAAATTCACAAAGTGTTTTAAAAACTTCGAAAATTGATCGTATGTACTGCAAATTGAATGGCTTATATCTAAATTAATTTTTAACATTTTGTTAATTTGGTTCAATGCAAATTTATTTTCGTAATCTTGGCTTCAAGATTATAAGAAAATATATTTCGTATATGCAAAAAAAATATTAAGGCAATTTCGTGGCACAAATAAAATAAATTTAATGGACGCGGTCTTTCTTACAATGCTTAATTATGATAAATAACAATCGGTTTATTAGTTTTACATAAGTGTAAAGATTTTATCTAAGTAATAGTTTTAAAAAAAAATTTAATCTATTGTGTACTTCTGTAAATGAATAATAAAAACCCATATTTTCGTAAAAAACCGAGAAATATTAATTATTTTTGAAAGGGAAGCCTTAAATAACTTATTTTTTATTGTGTTAGTATGGCTAAATTTGTTCTGAAAGCATACTTCTGTAATTTTATTTATAATTAACTGACCTACAAGTTTCCATCGTATGACACAGATAAAAGGTTCAGCGCCACCCGTCACGTCCCCTTCCCGGTGGATGTAACTCTGCCAATTTATTAGCAAACTAACCCAACATCCAGTGGCGTAACTATAAAAAATTGACCCCCAATTTAAAATGAAAAGGGCCCCTATTTTGTACACAAGATTTTAAAATATTAAAGACTACAAGTGTATCGTGGTTATATTTTATCTTAATATAGATTATTTTAAACTTTGTTTTTAATCGGAAAATATTATTTCCTTTATTAAGATGTCAAATTAATTAATTAAAACTATATAAGTACGTCAAATTATTTATTTTTTTAATTTTTGAATAGAACTTGTGGTTAAACCGGTTATTTATAATACATTGGTTAATTTTACACGATTTACTTATTTGTAATGATTTTAAATTATTCAATTTAAGACCAAAATTTTTTATACGTAAAACAGACAATCTCAAATTTTAATTAAAAGTATTATTTTCTAATAAATGATTAGAAAGTTCTTAAAAATCTTTACTATTAAACATAACTCATTAAATGGTTAAAACAAAGTTTTAAATAATCTATATTAAAATTAATGCAATACACAATGTAAAACTGGCAACAAATATTAAGAATATATTTTATCTAATTATATGTTATCTGTGTATATTTGTATCATATAGTTTTTCTTAATTTTGAAGCCTAAATAATGGAGTATCATGTTGAGAAAACGAACATTTTTGACACTTCCTTTCGCCTTTGATCAAGGTTAAAATGGTCATCCAAGAGATCAACTGGGAAGTTCAACCACATCCACACTACACATCCGACCGCTCCGTCAGATAATCAGGTTCAACAATGACGATGACCTCAGAAATTGGCTTAATACTATTTCGATTCCAGATTAGTCGATATTTACAGAAAAGGCGTTGACAAATTAGCTGAAAGATGGGATGAAGTCCTAAACAATAATGTAAAATATATCACTGATTGAAATGTCGTAATCTTTGTTTAAAAATTTAACTTTATTATAAATAATAGAAAAAAACTATAGAATTTAATGATTTTGTCAGTCTACTAGGATTTTAGTCCGGTGACAACGTGCCAACCTTTTGATTCTTCTTAACACGAAGAAATTATTCGCACAATAAAGCTGGATTGGACTGCATTTGGATATTTGAATATGATTTTCAAAAGCTATCGTCCATTGTGTCTAAAAACGAAAAATATTCAATCTTTCTTTTTTGATTTTCAACAACATAGAGACAGGGAAAGATTGGGCAAAACGCGAGTACAGCCACAAGAAAATAAGGGTGGTTCGCCGATCTTCGCTTCTCTCAACTGACGATGGTGATAATGATGATGATGAGGTCAAAAGAAATGAAAAACAGAAATATGTTATTTCTAGGGACACTGCGGCAACAGAATCGAGAATACGTTCTCGCTCTCAATGTACTTGATTTTATTTCGGATACAAACAATACGTTTAATTCATTCTAATATTTCCCACCAATTCATCGAGCAGGCAGCAACTGGCGCCATCAAGACATACTTTATCAAAAAATAACAGAAATCTATCTCACGTTTTTCAGGTGCGCCGCCGATGATTCACCGTAAATATAAGTTTAATGACGGCCTCGTGTCTTTATCCTATCATTTTATTGGCGTCACGTCAGCAACCTCTTAATTCTGTGCGATATAGTTGGTATACTTGATAATTAAATTCGCCAAGAAAATGATATGGGAAGGTGCAGCCCACATCGCTCAGAGGACGGACAATCATAGGACTAGTGTAGTCATCCATGTCTCGTTACTGTAATTAAAAATAATTATTCCACAGATAATAAAAAACATTAATGCCTATTTTTCTTTCTTCCTTTATATCAGTGTTGACATACAGTGGCCTCAATCAGACACGACTCGGCTCGTGATGCACTTCCACAAGTCCCGATCTCGGGTCACCCTTGCAGCTGATTTTAGGGTCAGATAAATGCAACGCATTTATTCACTTCGGCTCAAAGTTGTGCCCAGGAAAAGTATCGTAACAAAATATATTATGAGCTCCGATGCATGTTGCGCCACTGACCATTCTGTCTTTCGAAAATAAAACTTGCCACGTTTTTCCGCAGCGCGTGCTGCTTCCTTTGTCAATACAGCACGAGGCATGACAAACTTTTCAGGGAAATAACAAAGACTGGGACAAAACTCTGCCGAAAAACAATTATCCCTTCTTCTTTGTCGCTGTGGGTTGTGTGGCGAGGATTGGGGGATGTAGGTTGGGGGTTTGCCTTCTACCCTGTTAATCTTTCCAGTACATAAATTCATTTGTCCGCAAACACTATCGAAAGCTTTGTTTAGCTAAAACTTGCTTAGTTCACATTAAATCTCTAAATTCATCCAGTTGTTTAGACCCCAACCCACAATAATATGTCACCATGTTTTATTCGGTGCCATAGGTTTGACACTGTTCACGGAAAAAAAGCCACAACAAGCCATAAACGAGGAACTTATTTTTTAATTATATTATACATATTTTATGCTTTGCGATTTGATAAAGATCTTTTAACTCTATATTGTCGCGTACACCACCGACCCTGACTAAAAACTCCATATTTGGTGACCATTATAGAGAAATGAAACCCGCTTGTGGAGTACTATGTCAGAAAGATGATGGTAGGGGAGAAAACTACTCCATATTTCAGCCATACCCCCATGCATTGTGTACAAGTGTTTTATGGGAGTAAGAAGGTAGCAGGTATGATCAAAGTAAAACGCTACTTACAACTGGCGCTGAGATTATTATACGGCTTTACAATCGAGTCTTAACTATTTACTAAGCTAAATATTGTTACGTACATCTCAGGATGATCGGATATCCTTCCATGTCATGGATAGAACGCCAGGCCCCAAGCTCCACGCCACTGGTCTAGCTTCAATCGCCACATACATATTTTAGGTCTCTCGCCAGGTAGTGAGAGTTACTTTTGTCTGCAGGGGAGGGTGAATGAACAATGACAACAACATTACTTCACATTATCAACTATAAGAAGAAACTAAAAACGCACCTTTTCAAAAAATCATTTCCATAAGTGAAAATAAAGATTTTTAATTTTACAAAACAAAGATAATTGTAGAACTATAAACACTTTACGTGTAAAGCGCCCTTAAGGTGAAAATTTTTACGAAAATGGCGCTATACAAATTATCCATTATTATTATAATTATAATTAACTTTTACATTACTACCCACGCTTCTCGCCATATTGACTTACACAGTTTTCCTATTGCTCATGTCCATGTTTCACTTATTTATCTATCTTTTCACGCACTATTTCTGAGTTTTGTTCTTCCATAGAACACTGCCATGGAAGCCCAAACATCTTGTTCAGGCTCGTTCGAGCCTCGCCATTATTTTTTTCGTCTTCTCCTTCTCATATTTTCCAGCCTCCTCTTTTCTTCATCAGTCGCGATTAGCTCGCCAAAAAAATGACAGATCTATCTTATATCGCGCCATAAATTATTTGCCGAGCAGCGGGCTCCGCGTTATCTGACAAGACTACGGTGGGCTCCACAGACAGCGCGACATTTTACATCTTACGTCTTGGTGGGCGCACACGCAGGGATGCATGCATCCTTACGTCACAGCATACTGTTTGCTGTTGGAGCGCAGGCGTCAAAAGCAATGTACCAGCTGGCTGCGTTCACGCGGAAAACCAGATGTGCACCGATATGTCAAGTACCTCATTTAGCGATATCAGTGGTCACTAAGAACCGCTCACCACACCATATATAGTATAAAATCGGTTTTATCACCACACTATAAAGGACGGTAACACATCATTAGCAGTCCGTAACATAAATTTTATTGCCTCGCATACCTGATTACATAATATAATGTACACGGAAAAGAGAATCCTCAATGATGTGAACGAAACGAGCAAAAAGTAAATAAACCCTTAAAACTTTTTCCTAGGACCTTTAAAAACTTTTTGGTTGACCTTAAACTTTAAGCTGGCCCTACTCTTATTTTAAAATGAACGAGGAAACTCAATTATACAATTTT
This sequence comes from Eubasilissa regina, assembly GCA_022840565.1. Classification (NCBI taxonomy): domain Eukaryota; kingdom Metazoa; phylum Arthropoda; class Insecta; order Trichoptera; family Phryganeidae; genus Eubasilissa; species Eubasilissa regina. Next base: position 31,046,031 of record JAINEB010000006.1, on the reverse strand, counting down.
TTACCACCTTGTACTTTTGGGTCGAAATTGTTTGGCATATCATTTTAACCTCGGCATGTGACCTCCGTTGAATTGTTGAACAACCTCCGTGACATTTCAATTTGGCCAAATCAAAAATTCCTTCCCTTCCCATGTTTTTTGCTTTTTTCTCCAGGTCCAATACACGATGTATTTAAATATTTGAACAGCTAGCATTTTGAAGACGGTGGTTCAGGCTGGCTAATGAACATGTTTGAGATATTCATAAGATCAATTTTTCAGATTTCTTTAATCGAAATCTGGCAAGTACTATGGGAGTTATCAATGTCATCCATTACATCCCCTGTATATAAGGGAGGTAGCCAGGAAATCTCCTGATTATGATAGAATAAATTTCATTGAAATTTTCAAAAAACATTCCGAATACATAAAAGGTAACATCGTCTACGAATACGAAAGATGGAAGTGAGCAGCTTATGAACTCGGTATAAAGAAGCATGCTTTATACCGAGTTATTGTTTTATTTCTAAATTATTTTATTATTTTTGTGTCTCGTTGAGTTTGGTCATACGAATTGTTTAGTACAGGAACAAACACTGTAGACAATCACTCAGGGGTGGTTCGCCGGTTCACTCTGGGCTCTCGAACGTCGATGTCTGCAGCGGTATGCAGTGGTCCAAAGGGGTCCAAGTCGTCGTCCAGTGTAGCAGCCAAGTCGTGGAATTTTCCGGGATCAGTCCAAAATGTGCAGCCAAATCAAAATCCAAAAGTAGAAAGTCCAGGTGAAAGCAGGGTCGAAATGAAAGGCAGTTGTAGATGAGAAGTCCAGCGGTGCAAGGCGATCGAGGGATCGACTCAGACAATCCCCGCGCCACCCCGATTCGGTCCCGCGCCGCCACCACCTGGCGGCGAAACTTCGCAACTTTCGTTATTTTTCTCGCCGTCCAGTATGGGGTGGCAGAACTCAATTTTGTCTGACCTTTTTCTTAATTACAAATTTATTCAACATTTCCCAGGCATCGCGAGTACTTTTTATTACAAACATTGACCTGCCTCGCGATGCCTGGCAGATTTTACTGCGGGCGATGGCCCGGGGAATTTATTAATGCACCTCAAACTTTAAAAATCCATTTTTATTATTACAGCGATTTTTAAGGTGCATTAAACTATCTCCGGGCGATCGCCTTTTCTATTCTTTATTTAATTCCATAATCATTTTATCTTTAACAATTTTCTACATAAAGATATTTACAAATAACAAGCAACATATTTTCTAACGGCGCCGGGGCGTGGCCTCGTCCGTGGCCCGACTCCCCCTCTCCTCGGCGGCGCGATCGGCTCAGCGGCGGCGGGTTTCCAATGGCGGGGTGTGGCGGACGAAATATTCTCGTAAAGCGGCCAAGTCCGATTTTTCGTCCGGCACTTTCTCGAGCCGCGGTCCGCGCGCTCCGCGGCCGCGTAGCTGTGCGGAACACGAATTGATCGCAATATATGTTAGCCGTTAACAGCGAAGTTATTAGCAATGAAACGTTTTAAACACTCGTAGTCACTCCGTCGTACAAACGTGCGATTGTCACTTACGATACACGTGTACGCGTAGCGCCATTAATGACGTCACTTCTATAACAAGATGATGTTTTATTTGTCAGTATTTTACTGACTACATGCAAATACCCAAATTTCCAATTTTTTTCTCTCAAAATGTACGATAAAAAAAATTTATTGGCATCTTTCAGTAACATTTTGAAAAAATACTAATTTAAATCAAACTATTTGTTAAGTAAAATATTGAGTATAAACGAGTGTTTAAAACCCATCCTACGACGGGCTCGGAGGACATAATTGTGATTATAATACCTTAATGCTTCTGGAGCGTACCGCCACAAGAATACAAGGGTGGTTCACCGATCTCCGCTTCTCTCAACTGGCAATGATGATGATGAGGTCAGAAGAAATGAAACACAGGAATATGTTCATTCTAGGGATACTGCGGCGAAAGAATCGAAAATATAAGAATACTTCCTTTTATTTAGTTACAAACAATACATTCTGATATTTTTCCCACCATTTCAGCGAGGAGGCAGCAATTGACGCCAGTAAGACAATCTTTGTTTGTTGAAAACGATCCCACGTTTTCGCTATTCACCGTTTATATGTTTTTTAATTACTGTAATAACTGCCTCGTGTCCTTATCACATTACTTTATTAGAGTCGCTTTGACGACCTCTCAATCCTATGCGATATAGCTTCCGGGATAGAACCCGGGAAACAGCTGCAGTTGCGGTACCAAAAACTCGTCAACAGTTACTGTCTTTCGCTGGTTAAAAAAATAAGGACCAATTATCCCTCAGGCAGAAATTGCACACCACACTCGTTTTTGGACAATGCAAACGTTTTTGATGGCGTTTCCTTGGGCTGTCGGGACAGCAGTGTCTTAGGTTCTGTTTGTTAACATGCCCATGGATATGAAAATATGCTTCATCACTAAACGATATATTTCTAAGCGTTCGTGCTGTTCCAAAACGTTCCAGCATCGTTCTCGCTAAGGTTTCACATAAAGAATAGCCATTTTCGTTGAGAAACTGCACGATTTGCAGTTTGTATGGGTGAAACTGTAGTTTCTTTTTTAAAATATTGTGCACTGTTGATTTTTTTATTCTAGTACAGACTACAATCTTCCTTATCGATTTACGCGGATTGCGCATAATTTCACGTCGAACTTGAGCCACATGTTCTGGCGTCGCTACTGACGTTGATGGTCCCGGATGAGTTTGGTTAACCATTGTCCCTTCTTGTCTGAACTTTTGAACCCATCACCAGATAAGTTGTGTGCTCGGCCCATCACGTACTCATCGAATATTAAAGTGAGTACAAAAAGCGCGACGCCCACGAACCAATGAATCATCGCACTTTAAATATTGCTCAAGCGCTAACGCGCTTTGCGCTCCCGACTAGTGACTCATAGCGACTGGCAAATCCCCAAATCACGCGCGTCGAACAATACCCCTCCCACTTACCTCACCTTGATGGTTTACGAGCAATTATAATATATTATATACAGCAGAAAATATTAGACTATCGCCGATAGCTTTTACTAGGTCTTTTTATGATTGGACAGTACACCTAAAATTTCGGTTCAATAATTAACTGCATTACTCCTATTTTAAATATGTTAATCTATGTAATTTCTTATATATTAATATAAAAAGAATTGTGGGGGTCTATCGCTTCCACAATCAACAACACTGCTGACGGTTCACCGACGACGCACCCGGCAAATACCTGGGTGCACAACCATAAACTCTTGTCAGCTACGTAATCTCGCCGATATTGACAGTATGCGACAATAATATGTGCTAGCAGCCGCACGGCAAGCTGGCCATTTTGACTCATTTCTCTCTCAGCCGGCTTCCTGACTTCACGTCTTCACTGCTTATATTTTCCTATAATTGCCCATCAATAAACATCTATCCGATGCTCCCAGAGAGCTGAGTGAAGTCCTATGCCTCGGCTACTTTTTTGACCACAATTGTAATTGCATTGATTAATATTTCAGCGAGAACAACGCCTTGTCTTCATTTCATATTCTAATCCGCAAGGATACTCCGAGCGAATTCTCCTTCTTGGCTCGCTGGGTCACCTTGAACTTTGGATGAGGACTATTTAAGTGTTCAAGTTCGGCAGTAGGTCAGGTGACTAAGATTATCCGGTTCATAATTTATTAGAAGGTCCATTGACGTAGTTATCAGACTGGCTCGGGCATACCTGAACCAAGATAACGATGATAAATCCACGATACCAAGAAATAAGAACTCATTTCTTGTTTTATTCACATATACCATACCATCCTTGCATGTATACAGAATGCATAATATATAAAATACGAATAAAACATGAGAATACGAGTATGTGCTTAATAATTAAGCTTAAAATACAAATTAGTACAATAAATACTAACACAAAAAATCAGCACTATATTATAATTTGACACCACAATAATCTAGGGTAATACCAAGAAGTTAGAGCTCTAGATCTTCAAAACTTTTTTGATTTGGGGGCGCTCAGTAAAGGTGAAAATAAAACTGAAAAATTAAGTAAATGTCCTTATCCGAGGCTGCTTAGTGTGAGCCTGTCGTTTATGTTGATTAATCCGTCCAACTTCTTGGGGGTAACTACCCCAATGTGGTGTATTGGGGCCAACATTAAATGGGGGCTCAGAAGGACCACGACCTACAATTAGGGATTCTGTGTCGAGACGACCAAGGTTTTTTGCTATTTAGAGTCGCGGGATACTTAAAAAATATAACCCGAAACTCGAGAATTTTTCTTAATATTATTCATATTAAACAAGTTTTAAATTCCAGTGACAATTTACATATCCAGCGACGAGCGCGCATGTGTAAGTTTAGTTTTTAAAAAAATTGAAATTTTCAATAGTGTATATAGTCAGCCATAAATATATGCATTGAGGGGAAAATAATCCAAGGATAATTACTACAAGCAAAAAAAACTAAAGTAAACGGTTTTGTCGGTTTGTTCAAACTGGGGATTATGTTTTCTTATAAAATGTGATTTTTATCTTTAGGATAAATTCATCTCGTCTTTTGAAACAAAATTTGTATGTTATGAAATTGTGTGTTAGGGGGCTTCAGCTGACTTTGGTCAAGTACATACATTATTGTCTTCCGATATATTGTTTCTTTATTTTCCATCCCCATCCACACTGGTCCCTCATGGTGATGGTCTGGTTAATCTAACGGGTGAGATCCACTCCTTCCACTCCCTCTTTGTTCTTCGACGTGGGCCACCACGACAAACTTTTCCAATCTATCATTCCTTCTCGCAAGATGCCCATAAAATCTCGGGCGAATGGTTAAAAGTCTATCCCTGATGTTTGGCTCCTGCAAAATGGAGACATTCGTGCGTCTCGCCGTCCATGGTATCTGCAACATGTGTCTCCAGTACCACATCTCAAAAGCATCAATCAATAAATACAAAACATATTCGGGGGGGAATTCTATTATATAATGAGTATTATATAAGAAACACGTGTTAACACTATAGAGTATAAAATCGTTTGTCAGCAGTTATAGGAAAAGAGTATGAGATGAGTTATGCCGTTATGTGTGTCGATCAAAAAGTGGGGACCTTTATCTCCCAGCTCTATTATGTTCAGTAGAGGTAAATATCATGGAGTGAATGTTTCTAAAATAGTTTGGACAAACAAGGTAATATCTCACAGTTGACAGACGTTTATTGCGGATAGGACGGATGGTGGTACAATAATAGGTGAGATATGAGCAGTAAAGACGTGAGGCGTCTTCTGATGCACTGTTCGAAAAGCCGGCCGAGAGAGAAGTGACTGGGTATGACTGACTCCTGGCTGACTATGTTGTAGGCTATCACCAGATTATCTACATCCCAACGCGTTATATGTCCAAAATAGATCAAAAGTCAGATCCTGGAGAATGTACTCAATAATATAGTAATTACAATTATCACAGTGAAGATTCAGCTGGACTCAAAATTTGTACCGATATCCATCCATGAAATGGTATCAACGGAATATAGTTCACCTGTAAAATTAACGTGTGCATAGTATTGATTGTCCTACTCACGAAGCGTGTACTAGTTGGTACGTTTGACATGTGCGAGTGTATAGCTCGACGACACCCCACAGCCAGCGTCGCACAGTTATTTGAAGCGGTTAGAATATTATCTGTCGGCAATTTCACACCTACCTGAAATCCCAAACCCAAAAATTATGATTTATTTACTAATTATTATTAAAAGAATTTAATTATACGAGGGTATAAAAAAATAGCATAACCTCAAAAAAAATTTGTTAATTATAAATGCCTCATTATAGATCCTTTGGAGGATTTGTGTTGTGAGTGATGATGATGCAGTATCAATAGACTACTAATGTAGGGTGATATTTCATGAGGGACTGCTTCGGACAACTTCTCATGGATCCAAATGATATAATATTCAGCGTGCCAGGTAAACCAGACACTGGAAGATAGTTATGTTAGAAACCTCAATAATCGACGAGCTCGCATGAGAAGATGAATAAAGATGGATGAGACAGAAGAGGATGGCGCTCTATCCTCTTCTATTGCTCTATCCCCGCGGCAAAATGGCGTGATGGTAAGTAAGTAATTAAGTAAGTGATTCAAACAAGGGTAATAAATAAGTCAATGTTAGTTACAGTTGAATTACATGGTTTATTCAAAAACATTTCAATTATCACCAGCTCCACCAGGCTCGCTTGTGTGATAGCTCACAAGAAATAAATGTTGAACAATCTCTATCTCCCATAAAACGTCTGCGCAAGTGGATGCCAAACAGAATATGTCACAAGACTTACCATCTACCATAAAAGTAATGGCCGTCATATCGATACTGTCGCAAGATAGGTATGAGTGGACAAGAAAAGGATAAGCGTGGTAGTATAAAATAAAACCTAAAGATAAGTGTTTTATTTACACGTATTATATGTATGAAACAAAAATTGCTAATAAATTGACTTTGCACGAAAAGGGACAAGAAAGAGATGAAAATGAAACCATTACGTTATGTATATTGTCACGTTAAGATCGAGCTGACCGGGCATCCTTTCCATGCTGTGGATTGCCCGAGGATAAAGTTAGTCACTGACGTAGAGCTCAGGGCCCTAGCGTTCTATCCACGGCATGGAAATAATGCCGGGTCAGCCCTAGCTTAACGTGACAATGGCGCCCAACGTGAGGCTCTACGTCACCGTAAACGAAAATTTGTCTCTATAGACAGAGTAATCCGACGTTCCCACATATTAAGAGATACCAATCTCCGAATGTGAAAAAATTTAATCCTAGGTGATTAATTTCATAACGTCACAATATATATATATATATATATATATATATATATATATATATATATATATATATATATATACAGTGTATTCCAAAAGTCTTTTTCATTTTGATTCATTCGCTACAACAACGCAATAAGCGGGAGAGGGGCGGGGAGTGTGCCGATTGCTAGTCGCGTCCTTGGGAATTCATTCGCTATGAAGCGTTTCTTGAGAGCGAAACGTGCGTGCTGTGTGTGTGAATTTTACAAAAACGATAATTTAGCCTAACGGCCAATAACTTGCCCGACGAAAATTTTGCAATCTTTATCGATTGAGCCACATAAATAAAGCATATTTGCATCTTCGCCCCTACAAGATACAGTTGGTGCGAGAATAGAAGTCAACTGATAATGCAGAGAAAAAAGTTCAACTTCACTAACCAAATGATTGATTGATTTTCGTCCTTCAACAATATTTTATTCTCAAATGAGGCACACTTTCACCTTAATGGCCATATAAACAAGCAAAACTGCCGATATTGGAGTTCCTCGGCGGCCTCTTCATTCGCTAAAAGTTACTGTTTAGGTTGCAATGTTAGCACGAGTACTAATCGCCCCGTACTGTTTTGAAGACCAAAGAAGTCGCACAGTAACGCGGAGCGATATGTTTTTACACCAGCATTGCAAAATTTTGTTGGAGCTAACCGAAATACTTGATTTCAGCAGGACGGAGCAACATCTGATACATCTAACATGTCCTTACCAGTCGTTCGTGAAATTATCCCTGAAAAATTGATATCCCGACGAGGTTACATAAATTGGCCTCCACGTAGTTCCGACTTGACACCAATGGACTTTTTCCTATGGGGCTACCGTAAATCAAAAGTATACAGTAACAATCCTCCCTCTCTGGACCAATTAAAATTAAATATATGAGAATATATGGTAGCGATCGCGGAGAATATGTGCCGAGCAGTTCCCAGAAATTTTATCTCGTGTTAGAAGAGTGACAGAAATAACTGATCACATTTAGAAAACGTATTTTTTTAGAAATAAATTCCCAGGGAATGTGCTTAAATTATTTTATTAAGCCCATCCATTATTTTTTTACAAAACATTTTTGCGACACCTTGTATTGTTTATTTCTCAAAATACGCTACAAATATGCGGCCAAGAGATGTGAAATATCAAAATATATTTACTTAAAAATAACCACCCCATTGTATTGATTTCACTCATCTGAAAAACATTTGAAATCTGAGAACGAAATGAAACAAAATCCTCCAATGATGTCTTCTCATTCTATGCAATTGCTGTTCTTAGCATATTATATGGCGGTCACGAGCCAATGGCTCTACCAAAATGCTTACAAAGCTATCATATCAAACTACACGTCGATCATAAAAGACTGAATACGATATACATTGCTGGAGAAAAATTATTATAAAAGATTTTACACACGCCGCCAGCGCGGACAAATATACTTTATTTCTCCAAGGAATGTCAGAACCCGTTAGATAAGTTTGCCGGCGAATAGTATTTCTGTAGACTTTGGTTAGCTGCGTACCATTATAAATAAGGCATTTAATATTTCATCTGAAAAATCAACATTCTTTATGGCATCTACTTATTTTAACTACAGCGGGTAATTAGATGTTCATCAGTAACGAAACAGTACTTGTCTTGTAGAAAGTATTTAATTAAAACTCCAAAAAAAATCATCTTAGCCACATAATCCGTTTCTGTTTTTACTTTGAATAACACGTCAGGCCAATGGACGCGGTTACTTGGAAGCCCACGTGAGATTCCGAGGGTTGGTGTTTAGGTTAACCAGCGTGTTCAAAAAAACTGTTGGGACTAAAATCTTCCCTTAAAACAAAAAATGTTTATATTAACCAAGAACAAAGGATTATAGATAATAAAAAGCCCGAAGCCTTAGCTAGCAAATCACTGTATTGGATACCGGCTATGGGAAGTTCTTCTTAAATAAATTAATTCATTTCTCTTGCATAGTGCACAAAGGATGCACTTCTCCTTTAAATTCGATACTACGCTGGTGCGATAAATGTAATTCACTGAACTGGATTGTAATATAGGTTTATCGAATAAAGCAATATTCAAATTTATATATTATAAGAAACTAACAAACAATTAACAGTACCTACCTATGCAAAGTGTTGGTAACCAAACAAAAAGTGGTCGTCTCAAATTTGCTTCAGTTAGGGGGCGGGCAGATTTCGCTTAACCAAAAGACACAGCTAGTCTAACTCGCTCCAATTCGCCGGTGGTCGCAAATCCAAGAACGTCTTCACTGGATCGAGAGTGCAGGCTGGCGAGGCTCTGAAGGAGAGGGCGAGTAAATGAAACACTCGCTTAAGTAGATATCGCGGCGCGCTGCAAACGAGAAGTGGGCTCCGTACTGCAACGCCGCGGTATTTATTCAATCCCGGCCGAGCATGGGCGCTCACAGTGCCCGCATCCCGTACCAATAAAGGCCGGGCCAGTGCTCCTTTGGTTTTTATAGAATAAAAATTGGTTCGCGGCGTGATACCATGCGCCGACCGGGGAGACATTGGTTTCCTGAAAAGGGTCGTTCTTGGCGGCCGTTCACGAGGCTTCATTGAGAAAGGTTTTTTTGCGGCGTTCCGGTAGGAGCGCTGGCCGGGTGGTAATAAAACAAGTGCTTGAGGTGCCATGGATTATTTTGTTTTATTAATTTACTCTTTCCACGGCACCCGAAGTATAATACATTAATTATTTAAATATTAGATAACGGGGTGCCGTGGACCATAAGATTTGTTTAATCTACTGTGTCCACGGCACTCAAAAACACAAAGTAGGAAAATAGGTGGCGAATGTTTGTTATTGTTTTCCCAATCCCGCGGCACGTCACACACAAAACAAGCAACATATTATTTTATTATATTTATAATATTTCGTCTCTGTGTGCAACACAAAGTTTAATGTTAAGCAACTTATATTTAAATGTCAAAGAAACACATTCCTTCCCAGTGACCTGTACTGGACTGTAGCTTTTTTTATATGTTTGAATGGCCCCACTCAACTTCAAAAATGAACATTCCATATGATTTTTCTACATATTTTGAAGAGGATTTGGGAAGACAGAAATATCAACAACCACGATTAATTAGAACATTATTCTGACGACTTGTTTTCTCATCAAAACCACCAAATTCTTCTTGGAAGTAATTAATAAATTGCCATCTGAATGAGAATACGTAGTAAATAACATAATTATTTTTTGTAACGCTTTTTAAATGATATTTTGAATTTCAAAAATATTCATGAATCAAGCTATTATATTATTTTTAAATTATAATATCATACTGTGTGTAATATGTTGTAATTAAAAAATATTGCGACTATGCAAAAGATACAAAATATAGATTTATTTATTTATTAGTAACTATATAATACATATAAAAATTTGTTTGGACTGTGCCCGTCTCACTAGAGAAATTCTGCGTCGAGACGGGCATAGTTTACAAGCAATTGTTCAATTAATAAAAATTACAAGTAGATAGAATTACATATATTAACATATAAAAGGTGTATATGAAGAACAATTTTAAAGTGGACTTAATTTTTGGATCACTTTGTAGCAATAATTAATATAGGTATGAGTCAATATGTTTGGGTGAATGCACCAATACTGGCTTTACCCATATTACGAATCCAAGTTTTAATATATAGTTTCATGTTCTTGTGACAATTCAATTGATTTAAGTCTTTTAGCATTCTATTAAATAGTTTATACCTCAGCTATGCTATTAGATCATGGAAATTTCTCGAAATAATTAATGTTAATTTAATATTTCAGGATATTATGCCGACCAATTGTCAGTAGGACAAGAAATTAGAGGAAATGCTACAGTCCGGGTAAAAAACGAGTCCAGAGGTTTCCATCTCAACAACCTGTCGTACGCCGGACCCATAGTTATGGGCGTAGGAGGTACGCATGAACTTTAAATATTAAAAAAATGTATTACAAGAACAAAAAAATACAAGCCGCTGGATGGCGACTATTGCCCCCAGAGAGATTTGAACTCTCGACCCCTGGTTTACAAGACCAGTGCTCTGCCCCTGAGCTATGGAGGCCGATGGACGGCTTGCCGATAATATCGTTGATATATAATAAATAATATTGCTCGATGTAATATTTAAGAGTATTTTATATCAACAACGATACTCCATTTTTTAACAATTTTTTTACATTTCCAATTTTAAGAAAAATATATCTTACATTATTTTAATATCAATAATGTTTTTATTGATGACATCTATTGGGAAAATTTATAAGCTGTATTTTTGTTTTGTAGACAATTTTTTTTTAATTCATTACATATAAACTTGTATATTTATTACATATTATAATCTTTAGTTAGAAGTTTTTTGGTGCCAAAATTAAATCAAAATACTCCTGTTATTTACTTGATTATTACTGCCATCTACCGAAAATATATTAAAACAACTTAAACGAAACGAATGTAAAGAAGCTGTAAGGCTACGTTTATTCCCTCGCACTAAATATTATTTATGTTTCAAATATGTATTTATTGTGTGTAATATTAATAATGATTTTTTCAGGATTTATTGTGGTGGCAGCGTGCGTGATGACGTTCGAAGCGCGTGACTCGGCCGCTAAAGTAGTGCCCGCGCGCTTCAAGGTGGCTCCGGGCAAGGTTCGGCAGGTGGCCGCCGCTGCGCGCCGCTCGGCAGGTTCGCAAACTGGCCGCTGGGAGCAACATCTTGGCGTTTTCAAATCTTCGCCGACGAGCAGTGATCGAAGGGCATTGACAGCTGCGTTTATGCAATTTTCAAAACATTTAGGGTTAATATTTTTAATTTTTCTATAATATTAGTATTTATTCAGTCAGTTTTAAGCTTGAGCCTCGGCTAAAATCATAATCAATTTTGAATTCGCCGTGCAGTCCCGCCAAATTTCTTAGCTGTTATAATCAACGGTTCCCTCTAAGCTGCGCGCGTGCGTGGCCGCGCAGCAGTTTTGAAAGTCTTGCGCGGTGATCACAGGCTTGTGCGCACTCCAAAAATCCTCGGACCAAACATTTATACTACTTGAATTTTTTAAAAAAAGAACAAAAATTAAATTTAAAAATAACATCAATCCTTACTCACCATTCATTTTTGGATAAAATGTGTCGAGAGAGTCTCATTGCACACCTTTGCATCCTGCTCACATGCACTCAAGTAATGATGTGCAACGGAGATAGACAGAATTTCTTGGACTGGTAAATTATCAGTATCTACATCGATTCCTACAACGCATTTATCTCAAGGACAAGAATAAAATTCCGCACTCCCTTGCTTGCTTCTTTTCATTTCAGTTGGCAATATAACCAGTTTTCATCATTATTCAATTTTAGATAATATGAATTGGATAAAAAAATTATTAAACAACAATTTTTCTTATAATATCATGTTTTTTTTATATGAACCCAATAATAAAATTGATTAAATAATGGTTATTATATTTCTATACAATAAATTAAAATCCAGATTTTATAAAGATATTCAAATATACCATTGAAGTTTGTATAAGTGTAAAAATTATGTGCACTAAAGCATTTGGTGATTTGTCCTGCTCAACCTTTTGGTTTTACGCGCAGAGACCCTCTTATCTTAGAGGAAGCATTGGTTATAATATATATATCAGAGGTGTCAATGACATTGATCATGTAGTCATTTTTGGTAGATCATCAAAAATGTACCCAAATATTTGTACAGCTATTTTTATAAGTATATTTCCGTAAGCCAAAATATGTTGAATACTGACCAATTAATAATATTACCATAGACAAAATAATGTACCGTAAAATTTTTTTTTAAATAGAATGTCGTTGGATTTTTACTGGCATTCCTATCTCACATTAATCTTCCTTAAAAATTTGATACCTCCCCTGTTATCTAGTATGAAAAACTTGTCATATTAATAATTTAATATAATTATATACTGAACTATTAAAATGGGTCACTTAGGTGGTTTGGTCATTTGAAACTAATGAATGTGGAAAAAATGTCAAGAAACATACATGATGCGAGTGTTGATAGCACCAGAAATAGAGAAAATCACAAAAGATTTGGAAAGACCAGGTAAACCAGATACTGGAAAGATATCCTGTTAGAAACTTCAACAATCCCCTCATTTATATTCATGCTTGATAAAATGTATGAATGTAAATGAGGCGAGAGTGGTATGTCTAGACAGAATAATGTAGCGCTCCATCCTCTCTGCCTACCCCTGAGGAAAACAGAGTGACGGTTAGTTATTAAATGAAATATCGGATGTGTTACACCTAATATTGGTTTCAACAAATTATAAAAATATTATTGTTACAATTATAAAATGTCCATTACCAAGATTGAAGAAGAAAATATATATACCTAAATTAAATGCTCAAAATGAATCCCTGAAACTTGAACACAATTTTAATGCAGAGTCCAAGGATTAATTTCCATACCTTAGAGAGTTTTATATCATTACTTGCAATTTATTGATAATCACTATTGATGAACAATAATTAAAATGTTAGACCTTCTTACATAAATACAACACATCAGCATTCAGTAAACAAATGATACATTCTATTATTTTAGTAATGGAGCATTGTAGACCAAATTTTTTCATTCAGAATTTTATATTATAACTACCTATATTAAATGTTATGTTAATATGAACTTTTCATTTAGAACATTCTAAACATGGCTCTCTGGTCTTCAGCTAGACTAGTCTAATCTTGCTGAACGTTTGTCTGAACATGCATAAAAGTATAATGGCGAGATATTATATAATTAATAACACGTTAAAGTATTGGAGTTTTCTGGGCTATTCTGCCATGTGTATCCGACCTCTTTAGGCAATGTTCCATTGCAAGGTCCATCACCAAGACTGATGTCGTTGTCAGCAATATAAAGAGGCTGTGAGTAAGGTACTCTTCACCGTTATATTCAACTTGCATTTCCGACCAATCGCCTTAAATAAATATTGCATTGGAAAAGATGTATTTTACTATTTTGAATCGAGATTTCATATCGGGGTGCCAATTATTACACAACAGGCCTGATCATGAACAAAAACTCTGATCAGCCCTACAAAGAAACTATTTAACTCATATAAACATTGAACATTATAGTTTTTACAACATTGTTAATATTTTTCCATAATTTTATTTATAATATGAGCCAGTCAGACAAACTCATAATGTTTTTTTTGTATTGAATTGCAGTTCAGGGGAACAGCGCCCCAGTCCTTCAAATAGCCCTCGACCGCTCCTGGCCAGCAGTCTATCCCCCAAGGGACCACCGCGTGCTGGTTTACTACGCAGCGGTTCTGTGCCCGAGTTGGGAAGAGGGCCCCGTCCGGCCCGGTCCCCTCAGCTCCCGCAGAGCAAAAGGGAGCCCCCACGTAGGCCTCGACCAACCCTGCTGAACCCTGCTATGCTGCAGAGGCAGGCGTTGTCGGTGGACGAAAGCCACGTCAGAAGTCACGTGAGGTACATAAATAAGTATTTGTTAATTTGATAAAATCATCTATAATTTACTTAATTATGTCATCAAGGTCCAGGTGTTAAAAAAAGACACCGTTTGAGATGTGGCTGTATTGACATATTAACCACATTACCAATGAAAAGGTACTAAAATCCATGAATAAATCAAGAGAACAAGTAACAACTGTCATACAAAGGAATATGAATTCTTCGGATATATTCTATGAATGAAATATGATCTCTTACAACTCTTACACAGAGAAATATACAAGACAGCAGAGGTGTGGATAGAAAGAGGTTATCTTGGTTGGTATTGCACAGAATAAATCAGCACTCGGCAACTCGTTCGACAACCTTTGATAAAGAAGAATATTTTTTCATGGCAGCATTTACCATAATAAGCAGGGTATCTAAAAATTAAGAAATTGAGACATGCGCATTGTTTGATTTTTCAACACCTTAACTTTTGATTATTTTTTATTTAGATGCATGCTATGAACAAATAGTTTTTATTACAATTACTAAATTAATTATCATACCATGTCATTACAATGTGCTAATTAGTAAGGCTTTATATTAATTATGAAATATTAAAATAACATACCATGACCTTGGAAAAACATGGTACCATCTGACATTTTGGTCAAAATTGACTTTTTGTTCAAAAATTATGACAAAAAATGTATCTTTAAAACTTTGTTATAAACATGTCAAATTTCCTGATAGTTTGTAGATAACAAGGAAACAGAATTGTGTTTTAGTACCACTTATAATATTTTTTTATAACAATAACTGTTGATTTGAATACAAATAAAATGTATTAGTAGTATTATTAGTAGTTATTAATACATAATATATATTAATAACTATTCAAATCGTTATCTGATATTTTATTACACAATAAATATGTAACTACTCATCATAATGACATGTCAATAAACAAATTTTATATCATAATAAAACCAAGTCATAAAAATTTATATGAAACAATTAAATTTAATAAATAAACATAGCAATTAATTTCTATATGACTAATATTTTCAATACTTTTATCATCTGCCTCCATAGCTCAGGGGCAGAGCACTGGTCTTGTAAACCAGGGGTCGAGAGTTCAAATCTCTCTGGGGGCAATAGTCACCAACACTGACTTCTATTTTTTTAAGGAGATTAATATTATTCTTTCATTATGTTTGCCTTACAAAGAATAAATAAATATTTGATTATCCTCTTAACTTTACAATTGCAGTACTAATGTTAGGAAATAAACTGTTTTCACAGATATAGCCGTGAGTCATTAGCGGGATCCCAAGGCTCAATGGCCATGGACTTGCATGTTCCGAGCGAAGGCCCAGTGACCCTGCGAATCCGAGATCGCTCCAGGACCACTCTTCGGAACACCCGGGCAACCAGTCGACCCCCCAACACGCGTTCAGACACTGCTCGCAGACATATGCTCGCCAGGCAGAGGCCCATTGATGATGATGAACATCATGGTATGATTTATTTTTTTCAAAACCATTATTTGAAAACATTAATATGTAATGTTATCAATGCGTAATGTCATTGGTAATTTTCCAACTAGGTTTTTTCTGTCAGGTTTAATCATGATATCAGATCCCATTTCAGGGTCAATGCAGGTAGGAGTACCATCCACACTAAGGTTGGTGTCAATACTTCTAATACTTCTAATAATCTGTGTACTCTGCTTGCATCTAATCTACCAAATATTACTTTTACATGATCTATCCATTTTGGCACTTTTACTAATTTATAACATATGTTTTTAATTACAAATAAAACTATAGATACTTAAAGAAATTAATTTAAAAATATATTCTATTTAACAATTTTATACTAACTATTTTAGACATGGCCATTTTATTTTCAATATTGCCTTGTTCTAGAGTTATGACTTTTAAATAACTAAAATAAATATTAAGGAAAACACATTTTTGTTGTGAAGTTGCATTTTCAGAACATAGTTCTGTGGTACAAATACAAATTAAATTAGTCAACTAGAAAGATATACAAGAAAAATCTATCTATTGAAAAAATATTTAGCTACTGGGATTCAAACCTGGACCAATGCCATATGTATTGACTAATAATAATAATAATAACGCTGATTATTAAACAGAGAACAGATATTTTTTTATTAAAGATGTGATGAATTTATATTTTTATTTCAAAGGTGGACACAATGGAGACAAGCCTAGAGAGCCGCATGTCTGTGGTCCACACTGCCCGGGACGTCAGACTGTGCTGGTCAGGGATACCACAGGAAGCAGCATTCACAGGTTGATTTTGTTAGTGTGTAATATTATTCTTAATTTTAAGCTGTTGATTTGTGATCAAATATATTTTTAATAATTTCAACAAAGTAATATGTAGTATTTAACTTTGCATTTTATTATTTGATATTGAAGTAGCCATTCCTGTGATAATAAAACTTAACCTATACCTTATTTATATTTGCACTGAACTGAAGTTGTATATTAAAAAAATGCATATTGATTTCAAATGTTTTGAGATTGGTACTAGGATTGAACTTTGGTTAAAATATCATGTTTATTGGGAAAAACCAATAATATACACTCAATAAAAGTAGATAGCAATATTTGAATATGTCCAAAAACACACAATTACTGGACCTACAAATAATATACTGGTAAAAATAAGAAAAATATATAAAAATTTAAACATATTGATTTTTCAGGTGTATTCTAGTATAATGTGTTAAAAGATAAAGAATATTGCTTTAAATAAATTTCAAAAAATCGGATTCTCATTGAGTTGACATATATGCTGTTTCAAGGAAAAATAAATGATCAAATATGGTCCATAGATGGCGATGGTGTAGTGATACTCGAAGCTAGTCCACATATTAACATATATACAATTTTCAAAAATTTGATAGATCTGGAGATTGATGAGGTGAGAATGGTGAACGTTATATTTATAAAAAGTGATCACTTAAGCCAGCCGAAGACAGATCGTAAGCTCTGTAATTACCCCATACTTCTATATATTTTCCATTAAATATAATAAATATAGCTTTGTCTCTATGAGATATCTGATATTTATTTATTAATTAGATATATTAAATGTTGTATTTGCATTTTATATAGAGAAAAAATTAATCAATTGATGTGGATCGACCTCATTTATTAAATTAAATTTTCCAAAAATGCCTCAAATGCCAAAAATTATTTTTTTATTATTAAACTCATCAACACAGTTGCAGAATGAATTCACTTATTTAAATGGACTCACAAAATGAATTCAATAATTTTACAGGCGCAGTTCTAACTCATCGGACACAATCCATTCCCAAGGTCGTCAACGTCGAGAGCGTCGTTACTACGGTCCCCCACGTCGCTCAGCCTCAACTTCTCCACAACCTCGCAGGACCATGGCCAGACCTCCTCCGGTCAGCCTCGATCTGGGACCCTCTCACCCAATCTGCGAGGACCAACTGTCTCCGGACCTCCACAGTGAATACCACACTGTTTGCGAAGAGCACATTGTCTCCATTCCTTCAGACACAAAGCCTTCCCCTCTCGTCTTCACCAACTCGGCTGAGAGCAGAGATTCGAAATATTCCACAGAAACGGGGACACTACATACTGCCGAGATTAACATCAGCGATGAAGCAATGATGGAGTACGATCTTCAAGTGGAAACTCCGTCTTCATCGCATACGGAGAACGATGCTGTTGGCGATTTGACTGAAGATATGACTCCTACCATACAAGATATCATTACCGGCACCCAAAGTGATGCTACATCGACTGTTATAGACGTTGTTTGCTGTGACCCTGAAGAACAATCCATGGTAAATGACGAATGATTGCGACTAATATTTAAAGCTGTTTGTATTTAATGTTGCCTACTCTTGAGATGAGTTATGTATTAGATAATATATGTCCCCAATTTTTATAAAAAAAACATTGTCATGAACATTTCTTTACTAGTGATTGAGACTTATAATCTTAACAAATTGTTCCTGTTCCCTGTTTCTTATCCACCCCTGAATCTTAACGATTTGACTATTTTAGAGTTGGGTGTTGTCAATAGTATTAAGTAGAATAAAAATGAAACCTTTGCTGTTGTAATTCTTCCTAATAGAAGCACAATACATACTAAAATACTTAATTGTTAAACAAAATATTTAACTGATTTCTAAGGAAAATGTACATATTTAAAAGACATTTTGATATGAAATATATAATATATTATTGTGATTCAGATGTTGCACTTTGAATTTATACACACATACTCACAAAATTAAGGCCTAGTCTGAGATATTAAACATTGTAGGGGAATGACACAGGGTTCATCTATTTTTACCTGTAATTCAAGATTACGTCATTCATATTTATAATCTCATCTATTTTATAGTAAATATTTCGCGTCCCCTCCAAAAAGTTTCATACTAGATTATTTTCAAAAAAAGTGAACAAATACGTCATACTCCTCATTATCATGGTGAACACATATTTTATTCAGTACCGGTAAACGATAAACTTGCATTTTGACACATTTCAATAATTCACTTGTTTGAAAAGCCACAATACTAGCATTCGAAAATTAAAATGTGCCATATCCCAGTGGATAACTTCACAAAGAACTTATTTAAGAATTCAGTATCCAAAAAAATTGCACAAAGTACAATGTGAACCTATGGTTTTCGAACAAATAAAATTTAAATTGTCAAAAATAAATGTATGTATAACAATTACATTCCTTCCATCCTTTCTTCACACTCACCTGATGTTTACATACTACCATGAAAATTCTAATTGCTTCCACTGCATTTTTTTTATATTTCAGAAGAAAGGTACCATCTATTGTCAAAACTGAACCCTCCACTCTTTTTTGTAATATTTTAAATTAATAATTTAGAGAGAATTTGAATACAAAAATAAATCTTATATATACATATGTAGAGTTTTCTGTGTTATTTTGCCATGCGTCTTCAATTTCTCTGGTCAATGTTTCAGATCCTTTATCAGGGCTGTTGTTGCTGATGCAACATGTAAGCATCGGTGTTATATCATGTATTGGCTTGCTACACTGTATTGAAAGCATGTTTTGTGGCAATGCCGTTAAGAGTATGTATTATCTATTGCCAGACCATTATGTGTAAACTTCAATTCAACTGGTTTTGTAAGACCGGATACCAAGATACAAGACAGATAAGCCCAGAAAACTTTACACACATGATTCTGAATGGCCAATGAACATTTCTACTCTATAATACTAAATCAAATACTTGGACCATTTGAGAAAGTTTATAGAAAATACTACTATAAACAGAATTCATTATTAGTTCTAAGATAGGTAGAGATGGGAATAAGAGAAATAACAAATCTTTGATGTACTCAATGACAAAACATCCTGGTTTTTAAACCTTCCCAGAAAGTTATAGAACATTAAGAACCCCATCCGAAGCTGTTACAGCCGATGTGCATATGTTATGCATAAATTGAGATCAAAGGCATCACCCCTATGAATGTGGAGTCCATCAAACAATGGAACGCAGCCTTGGAGGTGTTGATCTGGAGACTGCTACTTTAGCAATCTTTTCACCCTAAAAGAAAAAGTTTACATAACTGCACTGAGTTGAATTAACATAAATTAAAATGCTATAAATATTTTCTATTAATTATACATTCTCTATGCATCCTTTAGAATAAATCATTTTCCAAAATACAATACTTGCGGAAAGGACCAAATGAATCAAATAAAATCTATTTAATTTACCACTAAAAAGTATGCTTATTATTATTATTAATATATTAATGCTTTTCTATTTCCGCATATTAGCAAAGCGCCAGTGGAAGACAAATCACCAACGCAAGAGTTCTAGAGATTGCAATTACGATAAACGTGTTAAACTACTAATTACATCCATACAGACTGACTTTTCATTTAAGACCACGGAACCGTGAAATGAAAATAAATGATTTCATTTGCCTTGTTGACTTTTTGGTCTTTTCAAAAAATCTATACGTCAAAAGCCAATCATTGCAACACACACAGATACATTCAAATTTCATAAGCATTCCTTTCCCAATTTCCGAATTAACACCGATATCACCAAAAATTCTTCAACAAGTGTTTTAATGGAAATGAATTCTATGGAAGTTATTTATCTCCTACTTCCAGCTCTGTTCTATTCATGATCAAGTTGTTTAGATGCCGTTTCCTGATCTATCTATTTTTATGTCTTTACTCACACAATAAGCACACACTTTTTTATTTTCCTCTTATGTCACAAGATAGTGTAGAAAGGTTAAATTTGTTTAAACGGTCTCCAGTATTCTGACCAAGAAAGAGTAAAACATGTTCAGATCCTTTAATAAATATCTTTGACCTTGCTCAAACTAAAGATATTAGCGTGTAAAATAAAACTTATTCTTACTTTTCCTGTGGAAGAGTGGCCGCAATCACACCTTAGAATAACAGAGTTCTTGCACTGGTTCCTCAGCCAAGAGACGCAGCATCTTCCTCTTTTCCTTTTACTGTTGATTTGTCATTGCATTAGCAGTTGTTTTATCTCATATTTAGAGTTTTTTCTTTTTCATCTTGTGTCCTATCTATTTCAATGGACATTAGCTATCATCTAGAAGATCTACAGAAACTGGCCAAACCATTGCTTTAGGTTCTTCAGCAACAATGTTCTCCTTCTTCCAGAGCACTGACTTTCAGCAATCTTTCCTTCCATTATGAGGTGCAAGATATCATACTTCTCTGTATGTCTCATCACATCTCAGAGATATTGAAATCTCCAGATTTTTATTGTTTTAAGTAGTAATTTTTCTTTATTCATCCGAACCATAACACCTTCATTAGTAACTCTATCCATCCAGCTTATTTTGAGCATTCGTTTATAGATCCACAATTAAAATTCTTCACCTTATCATTTCTTTGGTAAGGGTCCATGCCTTCATTCCATAAAATAGCATCTGACCATTGTAGTTTTCAAATTTTAATGTTTTTAAGTAATACCTCTCTCTTTATCAATTTGGTGGAGCACTTTAATGATCCATCCAAAGAATCTTGAGTAGACCCACATCTCAACTACTTCGTTCCGGTGCAATGTTTCTTGTTACAGCGTCCATGCTTCTATTTCATAGAGGAGAGTCGATAAGATATAACAGACCGTGCGCATTCTCAATTCTAGGTTCAAGTAAAGGTTAGCAAATGAGATTTTATTTTTAGAAAGATACTTCTTGCTATATCTGTTCTTGTTTGTATTTCTTCATAAGGGTCCCATTTGTCATTGATTAAACGATTTTAGTAGACTTTTAATTTAAACAGTTCAACCATGTATTTATTGATTTGATTAATGTATATTTCATTAGCATATCATAATTCAAAAGCTGTCGATTATTATCTAATTTAATCTCCATCTCGCATCTAATCAGTAAACATTGATATAAAATATTTCACATGTTGTATTCAACCCAAACGTGTAGCTGTGTTTAGATATAAATTTAAAATATTTTTAACGATGAATTAAAATGTTAATTTAAAGAAATGTTAACATTCTCGATAACGGAATGTAAATGTATTTTATTTAGCAATGTAAGTTTATTAATCCTTTTGGAAAGAAGACGGCGTGTAATACAAACCAAGCCTCGTGAAAAAAAAACCCCTTTGATATGAAACATCATTCTAACCTTTTAATACCTTAAATTAATGTGACGTGACTGGATATAACACATTGTACCATTGTTATTAATTTGTTAAATTTAATAAAATGTTTTGAACACATGGCCATAATTTTTATTACACATCAATTTGTTTTTTATTTTATTTCACAACAAAAATGGTCGAATATATATTTTTTAAATACATTATTACTAATACTTGGGCAAATAATAAATATATATTTGCTTAGTAGGGCAGTGTAGATATTCAGATTAATTCATGTATGAATCCCTATAGAGTAAGGTCATGCTTAGCCACAGATCTACAGGATGAAACAGTATTACGTTAACTGTCATAAATTATGAGTTGAAAATCTTTGAAAGCTATTGTAAAGATAATATCACAATTAAACCATTTTCTTTTCACACAGTGCTAATCTAAAGAGAATTTTTGGAATGGTTTTCACCATATCAATAAAATAACCAATAGATTTTATTAGGTACCGAATCCCTGAAATATTTTGAAACAAAGTCCCACATGGTTGTGTGTGTACTAATTATTACGCTCCAGGGTCAAGACACTTCTATTTATGAAAACAGTTTATTAATTTTTTATAACTAACTAACAAACTCGCCATCACGCCGATTTTCCGCGGGGATAGGCAGAGAGGCTAGAGCCTCTTCTGTTCTGACACAATTCTTGCCTCATCCACATTCATACATCTTCTCATACAAGCTCGCCGATTATTGAGGTTTCTAACAGGACCATCCTTCAGTATCCGGTTTACCTGATCGTGCCAAGTCTTCCATGGATGTCCTCTTTTTCTGGTGCCATCAATGCTCGTGTCATATATTTTTTTACCATTCTCTCCTCATTCATCCGTTCCATATGACTTAACCGCCTAAGTGATCCTTTCTTAATCATACTTATGTACTAAGATCAGCTTTACATTATTTCCTTATTTTTTTGTTCTTTACTCTTATAAATGGATCTGTCACATATACGCCTAAGCAATCTCATTTCCACTTCATTCAGTCTACTTTCGTTCCTCTTCTGCCAGCTCCAGGCCTCACTTCCATACGTGAGTGTCGGTACCAAGACTCCATTACGTACTGCTAATTCATGTTAGATTTAATTCCATTCAATTGGATAAATTTATGGAAATGTTTTAATAATTTTCTATTTTGTCAGAACAATGCACAGAAAATTCTATATAGGCGCAGCAACATTTCATTAGCTTAGAGGCAATACTCCATGATCCAGTCCATGAAAATACTGACCGTGATGATGAGAACCTATACTATACTTTTATTCAATCATTGTCCACCTAAATCATTCTTGGGTATCCTAGGAGCCAAGTTCCTACTGCCGTTCGCTCATAGAGCTTACGGAGTGCTCTGGAATCATTACATCTCCGGTCCAAACTGGTCCAAGAACTCTCTTTTTATCTTTAGATACTTGAATTTAATTTGAAGAATTTTATCTTTAGATACTTGAATTTAATTGCTTCTCTGTGAAGCCCGCAAGTTTTACAAACATGTATGGCTTAATATGGTCACATTGTAAATACGTAATTTGTATATATTTTTTTTAAAAAAAGGCCGCAGTCCCATTTTTAATCTTGTTAATCCAGTGATGAAACATAATTTAATCGTTTAAGAATTACAATCCACATTCAACTGGTTTCACATCTCAGCTTTATTTCTGTTGTGTATTTTATAAACATTTTGAAACCAATATTTTTTATCCAATTTTTGAAATGATATCGATACCTTAAATATTATGGAACAAGTTTATTACTTCCTGTATATGTATATATGTCACAAAACTAACAACAGATAATCCATTAATCTGGGCAAATCTGAACATTGATGAAACCCTACAGCTGGACTTCCCCTACTCTGCTTTGATTTATTAATCCTTACCTAAGCATTTGTCATCCCAATCCAACTGTTAAAATCCTACTAAATTTCATTCAGAATGTGCTAGCTACATATGTATAGCATTTGGAATAATCAATCCAAATGGATTTGAATCTGATATCAAATTTATTCAGTTTTTAATTAAATTACATCCAACAGGCAATGGAAAAGTATAAATGAAGATGACATTTAACAGATCCATGTCAGTAGGCACTTCGCTGCTTAGCTAAGTGCCTAGGACTTACAACTGGCATTTTATTTTATTTATTTATGAAAATAATACGACTTCTGGGCACCAGTGTTTACTTTTATAATCATGTTTTCAGAACATGATAGTCTGTATAATGTATCAGTCCTCAGACCAGAGGCAAGGTAAGTTCTTTCATTTGTTCTCAGTTTACATTATGGATTTGATGTGTATTGCAACCATATGCCAAACATTGCTAAGATCTGACCCATCTTCCAGAGTGTTTTATTAATTAAAATTATCCCCTCCATGCGACTGGCAATGGCGCTTCATATTGTATCTTTATGACAGTGTTCCTTAGAATATTCTACTGGTAACTAGGTGTTGCTTAGAAGTCATACCTTGCCACATCAAAATGTGATATTTTAACTGTGTTTTCAATTTTATTTTGATGTACTTGATTTGAAAAACATTGTGGTACAGGTATGTAAGTAAATAGCACAAGCATTTAGCTTAGTTTGAAAATAGTAAGAATAATGATGTGACATGTATTCCGTGTACGCATCTCTATTTTTTTTTTAATAAAAATGTAGAAAAATAAATTCTCTCATTTTAACAATATTGAACGTCCAAGAACACACAATTACTGGATACTGAACTGAACCTACAAAGGCTCTATTTTTCTCTCTATTTAATTTTGAAATAATTTTAATTAAATATGTAATAAATAGTTTTTATAAGAAAAATATTTTTTCTTTCTTTAACTTAACCTAACCATGATTAATGTGTACTAAAAGGTTTTTGTATTAAACTTGTTAATTTTTCAAGATGTAATATTCTGTTCAGGGTGGCGGATGGAGTACGGTTGATGGGATGGAACATTCCACCAGAACAACTTAAACAGATTCCTGAACACTGGCTGCAGTTCCAGGAGCCAGAAGCTTCGGTGCACTTTCTCCTCGGCATGATCTATGCCGCCTTCACCGTTGCCTCCCTCGTAGGAAATGGATTGGTCATGTGGATCTTCTCCTCGTAAGTTCCTCATCTATTTTTCAACCTTAGGAAATCTGTATTTCTACATGAGAGCTAGTCAGGGCCGACCTAAGCTAGGTCTCAAGGGTGCAGCCATACCTAATGCTGCGCTTAACAAGCGCTGAAAAAGAATATGATAACAAGGAAATATAGTATTTGTTATATACATAACATGGGTCTTTAATACTTGAAGATTTCAGGAATACTTAGCCTGTTTTTCATCCTTACCTGTGTATTGTATAAGTAAATAAGGACACCCCATATCCTAACCCCACAATTTTTCAGTCTGGCCCTGAAGCTAGTATTTAAAATTCTAATAAATTGAAGCTAATAAATAAAATAAACCTGTGTTTATGTGTGCAAAAAATTTCTTTTCATAATAATATTGAATCATTTTTTTAATATTTTCATTCCGAATTTATTTATTTCTAGTGCTAAATCACTGCAGACACCGAGCAACATATTTGTAATGAACTTAGCATTATGTGACTTCATAATGATGGCCAAGACACCGATCTTCATCTATAACTGTTTCCACCGAGGATTTGCAGCAGGAATATTGGGATGTCAGATATTTTCTGTTATGGGCTCCCTCAGTGGTATAGGGGCTGGAATGACCAATGCTTGCATAGCTTATGACAGGTAAATATTTTTTTGAAATATGAGTAATTATGCACAATTATTCTTCAGATGAATCTGAAGTCCAAATCCAGATATGGTTATTTGATGGTGTACTTAACAATTTGAATGTGTGTTAAGAAATAAAGATCAAACCTGTGAACCGAAAATTGCTTGATATGACACTAAGACAACAAGAGCGCAAAACATGCTTATAATACAATTATTGGGCCAATTAATTCCTATTCAATTAATTTCAGGTTCAACACAATTACTCGACCATTTGATGGAAAATTAACAAAAACAAAAGCCCTTTTTATGCTGGGAGTGGTTTGGGTATACACCACTCCATGGGCAGTTCTACCATTACTTGAAGTCTGGGGGAGATTTGTTCCAGGTAATTTGAAACTTCTTATGTAACCATGAAAGGATTATTCTCGAATTGAAACATCTCTGCCGTCACTCACATAAAATTTTCACATGCATAAACCTCAATCCATGAGATAAAAATTCATCACAGATGTTCCTTAATTTTGTAAAATCGAATGCCATTATTTTTCTTTTGTGTAACTGACCAAGAATAATCCAAAAAACTTAATTCAAATGTGAAATAATCAAATGCAATTAATTGATTTAATATGCGCATGCTTGGCTAACACAACATTTTCTTTAATGCAGTAAGTACTTTTTATAACAGTATCCACCAGTTTAACTTTCTGACACATCTTTTGATGTGATGCAGCCATTCATTCAAACAAAATCAATGAACTAAGATCGTTAAAAAATCTATTGAACTCAGTATCATGATATTAAATCCAACTAAGTACATGGTACTCCATCAAAGCCAGTGCAAAGGTTCCGAAAAGATGAGTGCATTGCATCATCACATAGGATTAATAATTTACTTTCAGGAAATGAGTCCAGCACCTTTTTTCTAACAATAGATACTCGCATAGCTCGCTCACTAAATCATTGATAATCTACATATTCTCTCTCTCTCTCAATCGATGAGCTCATGACTGAGTATTGTGGTTCCCTATTCTGCTTCCTCTCCAATCTACATATTAAGTCAATATCTTTCTTTTCTCTTTTCAGAGGGTTACCTGACTCAATGTACATTTGATTATTTAACTGACAGCTTTGACAATCATCTATTTGTTACTGTTATATTCACCTGCAGCTATGTCATCCCGATGTCAATGATAGTCTACTACTACAGTCAGATTGTGAGCCATGTTATAAATCACGAAAAGGCTCTCAAAGAACAAGCAAAGAAGATGAATGTAGAATCTCTAAGAAGTAACCAGAATCAAGCAAATCAGTCGGCAGAGATCAGAATTGCAAAAGCGGCCATTACTATATGTTTTTTGTTTGTGGCCTCGTGGACTCCGTACGCAGTATTGGCACTCATCGGGGCTTTTGGAGATCACAAGCTTCTTACTCCTGGGGTTTGTATTTATTTTATTTCTTACACTTCATGTTTCGTGATCATTAAAATTGTATTTTTTCTAAATAAAATTGTCAATTAATTATTAAAGTATAGTATTTGATGCCAACCCCTGGGTATGTTATAAAAATAATCTAATTTTGACCAGCAGAAAGCAATTGGTAAAGTCTATCTGAAAAATATGACTCAATGTTTGTCTTCTTCTTTGTCCTTGCCTTGTCCTCACAATTGGAGTCAGCTACCCTAATCATTTTGCTCTATTTACTTGTATAATCCTAGGCTGCATACTTTTTCATGTTCATATCTTTAAAATTGTGATTGACTGAAGCTATTTATGTTGCTCGTGGTCTCTCTGGTCTTCTATTGGTCTTCTTAATCATGGTTTCATTTAATAATGTCCCCTTGTATGTATGTCCACACCATTTACGTACGCTTTCTTTTACTTTTATGGGAATAAGGACCACCCTAAAAGATCCATGAATGTAGACATTTTGAAATCCACCAGCCCATCTCAGCTCTACCTGTCCACTTGTCGGGTTGTTCATGCTAACCCATAGAGCAAATTTGGCCTATTCGCTGTTATATGATATACCTTTCTACTGTAAATTTTTAGATATGTGTTCATTGGGTTCAATCCACTCCAAGAGCAGTAATAAAAAATAGTACACATTCAGCACTGATTCATTCCTTTAAACATTGTATATTGTATTTTATGTGGAACCAACTGATATATATCAAACTTTACAGCTATTATGTGCATGTTTTGCGAACCGTGAACTTTATTTTGATATTGAGAAATAGATGCAATGAGATGGAATATTATTTTAATGCTTTAAGATTAATTATTTATTGTTTTTGCAGATAACCATGATCCCTGCATGCACCTGTAAGTTGGTAGCCTGTATAGATCCGTATGTCTATGCTATTAGTCATCCAAGATACAGGTATTTATAATTATTATAGTTCTCACATTCCTAATAAAATTTTCCCATTCTTAAAAAAATACACTCATCACTTAAAATACTAAAGCTTTCAAATCCATTGCGAAAATAACCACCGCAGTATTCAGTAATTTATTTAATTGAAGATTATATTAATTGTAGCGATAATATTGTTTCACAAAAAGACATTAATATTTCGCTTACTTGTTTCCAGGGCTGAATTACAGAAGAAGCTGCCATGGTTGGCCATTAAAGAACCATTGGCGGAAACTGCTTCTGCAGTAACTGAGACTACCACGACAGCTCCAACCGCAAACTAACCAAATATATAATGAAGAATGTTATCAGAATTTCATTTAAGTCAGATGCTTAAAAACATTTCACAAAGTAAACCATCGGGAAATTCTTCAAGAGGATTCTTGAAAATAGGAATCAATATTGAATAAGCATTGAGTTTTACAAATCTTTACGGTGAAGACTTGGCATTCACAAATAATCAACTGATGATGAACACGGCAATGACAAATAACACGATTTATACTATTACTATGTACCTACTATGTATATTTTTGTTTTCATTCTGATTTTAAAATGCAAAAAAATTTCATAATGGAATATTTATTTATAAATGAATAAAGAAAGCAATTTTACAAATTTTCTTTTACTTGCTTTGTAAAACCTTATCATTAAGTATCTTAAGACACTAAAAGGGACTGCACCTCTTATAACTATAAAATTGTCAAAAATATAACTTAACATGTGTACAGTACAAACTTTAGTTTAATTTTTTTTTTTAATGCAAAACCACAATTATTAAAAATGAAAATAACTCAAAATCACAGAAGACGATTCTGAACAGTCATTCAGAATCTTCTGCTGAGTTTTTGGGCTATTCTACCACATGTTTACAACCTCTCTAGCCGACATTCCGTATCCCATTACAGGATCCATCGTCGGGTGTCAAGGCTGATGCATCAGCGATATCAGAGACACAACAGAACTACCTAGAAGATTGAAGAAAATTTACTAATAATTGAAAAAGAAGAATCTGCTCGCGTTCCAAAATTGTTATAATTGTATCACTACTACACTTTTTGTTATTTAAACTTCCACCTATTTTACTTTCTTTTAAAAAGCTCATAAAAACCTATGGTGCATGAAAATTAAATTTTACGGTTGCGCGACTAGCGGCATAACTACGCCAATGTAGCCATGCGATGTATTGGGACCCACATTAGACAGGGGCACAAAAAGTTTATGTCCTCATAGCTTTTAGCATTTGTAAATCATATCATATCATATCAATATTGTTCAGTACGAACAAGACTGTAGATGTTTTAGGGGTGGTTCGCCGATTCGCCTCGCTTCTCGGTCGGTGATGTCTGCAGCGGCGTGCAGTGGTGTAGTCCAAATCTCCGTCCAGTGTAACAGCCAAGGTCGTGGAATAATCCGGGGTCGATCCAAAGTGAAAGCCAGGTCAGAATTCCAGAAGCAGCAAGTCCAGGGTAAGCAGGGTCAGAAATGAAAGGCTTGATGTTCAGTAGAGATGTCCAGCGGTGAAGCACACGAGGCAAGTGAAGTGATTTCCACACCGCTGGATCGCTTTATTTATATACAAACAGATTACCCTCGGAGTGTCACACTCCAGCAAATCGCTGGGACCAATCAGGGGGCTCAAAATTTCCCCGTGCCACCCCGATACGGTCCCGTGCCGACACCACCTGGCGGCCAAATCAGGAAACTTTGGTCATTTTTTCCGCCGTCCAGTATGGGTCGGCAGAACTGACTTTCGTCATACATTTTTGTCTTTATTAAAACCATCTCACATTTCCCAGGCATCGCGAGTACTTTTTATTACAAACATGAACCTGCCTCGCGATGCCTGGCATATTACAATACGGGCGATAGCCCAGGGAATTTATTAACGCACCTCAAAACTTAAAAATCCATTTTTATTAGTACAGGGATTTTTGAGGTGCGTCAAACTATCTCAGGGCGATCGCCCTTACAAAATTCTACTAATCTAGATATTCATTTTATTGCAAATAATTTTTTATAACAAGATACATCGCAAAATTTAACGTAATTTTCTCTGTGCGGTGTCGGGGCGTGGCCTTGGTCACTAATCCGGCAGCCCCCTCCCCTCGGCCGCTCGGCCGCCGCAGTGGCGGCGGTTTTCCAATGGCGGCGCGTGGTGGCCGCGATATCGCCGTGAAGTGGCCAAGTTTCGGTCGCGACACCGCGCCTCCCCCTGGCCGCCCGGCAGCGTGCAGCCGCGGCTAGGTTTGAATCTCGGCTAACGCAGGCCCGGGCGCCGCGCCCTGCGCGGCCGGGTTCGGGTCTCGGCTAGCTCCTTGTTCGGGCCGGGGTGCCGCGGGATTCGCGGCCGAGGCCCGGGCCGTCGCACGTTCGGGCCAGAGCGCCGTTTTTCTCGCTCGGCTGTGCGGAACACTCCCCCCGTGCGGCTCCGCCGTACTCCTTAGGCAGCACAGCGACTCTCCTGCGGCCGCCTCAGACCCAGGGCTGTGGGTCAACAGGGGGATAACCTTCGTGGCGGGCCTCGTATAATCGCCCGCCGCTGTCCTCACGCGGACGGACCGGATCTGTCCGTCCGCCGCCGGCCGCGCCTCCGTGATGACCCCTTTGGGCCAACAGTTTCGCGGGAGCGCGGGATCCGCCACTATCACCACCGCGCCTTCCTGAATCGGTGGTGCTGGCTCCTGCCACTTCCGACGCTGTGCCAGCGTCGGAAGGTACTCCTTCATCCATCGCCGCCAAAATGCATCGGCGATCTGTTGGGCCGTCCGCCACTGTCTGCGGAGGCAGACCCGTTCGTCCAGGGCCCCGTACACTGCCAGATGCTGAAAGCGGCCCGCGGCCCCGAGCAGTAGGTGGTTCGGGGTCAGCGGCGCGCTGTCGCGGGGGTCCACTGACACGTGGGTGAGCGGCCGGTTATTCACCGAGTATTCCGCCTCCGCCAGGGCTGTCAGTAATGTCTCCTCCCTAGGAGCGCGCTCCTTCAGCGTGGCTCCCAGCGCCCGCTTTATGGAGCGCACCAAGCTCTCCCATGCCCCTCCCATGTGAGGGGCGAGCGGCGGGTTGAAGGTCCAGTCGGAGGCCGTCTCGCTCAGGTGATCATGGATCCGCGGGTCCTCCCGCACCTCCTGGAGAGCCGCGGCCAGCTCTCTGTCCGCGCCATGAAAATTCGTTCCATTATCCGAATAAATGTGGCGCGGGTGGCCGCGGCGTGCTGCCATCCGACGAATGGCCATGATGGCCGAGTCGGCCGTGAGGGATCCTGCCAACTCCATATGTACGGCGCGCGTGGTCATACAGGTGAACAGCGCGCCGTACCTTTTCTCCTTCCTTCGGCCGATGGTGACCTCCATCGGCCCGAAGTAGTCCAGCCCGCAGTGAGTGAAGGGTGGTTCATGGTGGGCCAGTCGGGCCCGGGGCAGCTGCCCCATCAGCGGCTGCATCGGCCGCCCCCTTCTGTTGCGGCAAGCCTGGCACTCAAACTGCACCCGGCGCACAGTCGGCCTCAGCCGCAGGACAAAAAAATTACTACGGATGTCGCTGACAGTCCTCTCTGTGCCCGGGTGCTGGCTCTTCTCGTGATGGTGCCTTATCAAGAGCCGTGTATATGGGTGGGCGCCATCCAGTATGATCGGCGCCCTCAATCCGGGAGTTATCGCCTCCGCGGCACCCGCGACCAAGCGGGTGCCCATCCTCAGTACGCCGTCCTCGTCTAGGTGCGGCGACAGCGGGTACAGGCGGCTGGTTTTCGGGAGAGTCTCCCCCCGTCGCAGCCGCGTCCGCTCCTCTTCGAATGTCTGCGCCTGGGCGTGTAGGACCCAGGCGCGCTCCGCTTGCTCCCTCTCCATCAGCGATAGTTCGGCGGCCGGATCGGCGCGCTGCGTGCGCCGACAGTTCGCCACAAATCGCCCGACCCATGCTGTTGCGCGGACCAATCGGGTCCACGACGAGAAGCGGGCGATGTCGGGTAGGGCCCCGCCGGTAGCTATCGCTCGCCCGGTGAGCGCCACGGTCTCCGGCCGCCGCTCGAGCGCCTCCCGGCTCGGCTCGGCCCGCGCGGGCTCCCGCGGCCACGCCGCCTCCGGGCCTTTCAGGAAGGCCGGCCCCCGGAACCATTTTCCGCTCTCGGCCAAGTCTAGCGGTTCCCTTTCTCGGGTGCCCATATCCGCGGGATTCGCCCGCGTGGGCACCCAGCGCCAAGATGCGATATCTGTCAGCTCGTCTATCTCCCCGAGCCGGTTCGCTACAAAGGCCGAATAGGCCCGGGGATCCGTGCGTATCCACGTAAGGACTGTAGTGGAGTCCGTCCATATTATCGTCCTCCCGATCGTGCATGTGTGTTCTTTCCTTATGGTGGCCGCCAATCTTGCGGCCATCAGTGCTGCCTGGAGCTCAAGCCGCGGAATTGAGAGCGGCTTGAGCGGGGCCACCTTACATTTCGCCGAGGTGAAGGCTACGTAATTGCCGCCCTCTCCTGCCTCGACGAAATAGGCGACCGTGCAGCACGCTTGTTCTGACGCATCACAGAACACATGCAGATCCGGCCGGCTTCTCCGGCTTCTGATTACTTGGCGCGGCACCGTGCACTGGCTATGTCTGGCCAGCCGGTGCCATTCTCGCCACCTCTCCGCGTGCTCGGGATTAATCGGCTCGTCCCAGCCGACCTTTGACCGCCATACCGCTTGCAGCAGGATTTTTGACCGTACCAGCAGGCAGGCCACGAAGCCCACCGGGTCAAAAATCCTCATCACCGCGCTCAACAGGGCGCGCTTCGTCGGGCGGTCCTCACTGTGCATCTCGGGCAAATTTATAAACTTGAAAATAAATTTGTCGGAGGCCGGGTCCCATGTGATCCCGAGCACGCGTTCCGCAGTCTTCTCCTCCCCGATTATCTGCACCGGCGCCGTCGACCTCAGGTGCTCGGGGAGTCGACTTAGGACATCGGGGTTATTCGATGTCCAGTTCACTAGGTGCATTCCGCCGCGGCGGAGCACTTCTGTCACTTCGGTTGACAGCTGGACGGCTTGTTCTGGCGTATCTATCGCGTCCAAATAGTCGTCCATATAAAATTTCGTCTGGACGGCTTTGGCGGCTTCAGGATACTCCGCGGCGCTGGCGGCGGCTATGCGGTTACGCACATACTGCGCACTGCTTGGCGAGCACGTCGCCCCAAAAATCATCGAATCCATCCTGTACGTTCCGGGCTCTGTCTCGCCCGGCTGGCGCCACAGGAACAATTGCGCATCTCGGTCCTGTTGTCTGATCCGGATGCGCAAGAACATCTCTTTTATATCAGCCGCCAGCGCCACCTTTCCCTCCCGGAATCGAAGGATGTTTCCTAGGAGCGAGGAAAGCATGTCCGGGCCCGTGAGTAGCGCGTCATTAAGGGACACTCCCCTACACTGGCTGGCGGCGTCAAACACTACCCTGATTTTGCCCGGTTTATTTGGGTTGAAAACCGCAAAATGGGGTAGGTACCACCGACGGCCGCTCAGCTGCGCTAGCTCAGCGTCGGTCACCCGCTCTGCATATCCCTTCTGGACATAGTCGGCTATCTTGTCTTGGTATGCGGCTGCAAACGCCGGATCCCTTCGGCACCTTCGTTCGATGCCGGCCAGCCGGCCCACTGCGCACTGCCTATTGTCGGGCAGGCCGGCGTCGGGCTGCCTCCATAGGAGCCCCGTTTCCCATTGGCCGCTTGGTAGCTGCCGCGTAGTAGCGGCCATTATCTGCATGGCCCGGGCATCCTCAGCATTGACCCGGGCCGCGGTGGTCACTCCCAGCGAGTCCACCGAATAGTGCTGGCGCACAAGCGCCTCCAGGCGGCTGTCGGCCGCCGGGCGCGGCGTCCCGGCGAGCGCTAAAATGGTAGCGCCCGCACTCTCCGTATCCTGTTCGGTGGTGCCATGCACGGTCCACCCCAGGGCCGTGCGGGACAGGATCCTTGTCCCATAATTTGTCCTCACCTCACGTGTCACTATGAGGTGGGCGTGATCCTGCCCAATCAGGAGCTGTGGCACCACCTGCGCGGCCCTTTCTGAGCCCGCGCCACGCCGGCCATCGCAGGCCGGCACCGTCCATTGCGCGGGCAGCGCCAGCCCACGCACCGTATTCGCCTTCAGCGGATACTCCCCGCCGTCACCTGTCACTGATATGTGCACGGTTTGTGACCGGGCGTCGGACGAGCACATGCCGCTCGCCCCATGTATGCGTAATTCACGCACCGGTCCCCGCGCACCGACGGCCTTGGCCAACCTTGCGTCAATCAGGGTGACGGTTGACCCTTCGTCCAATAGTGCATACGCACCCACTTGCCCCCGCGGGCCACTTATCACAACCGGCAACACTTTCAACAGTACCCGGTGGTGCCGGCGGTCTCCCGTTAGACCCACTAGGTCGCCGGTACTCGGACCGGCGTACCCCTCCGGCCGCCGGTACGCGCTCGGCGCGGCGGCCGGCGCGCCCCCGCCGGGCGGGTGCGCGGCTCCGGGCGCGGCCGCGGCGCGCGGCGCCCCGTGTATCAAGCGATGGTGTAGCGCGCGGCACCCGCTTACACCGCATCGCGTCGACCGGCACTGTGGGGCCCGGTGCCCTGCCTCAAGGCACACAAAACACACACTAGCTTTTCGAACCACGGCCCATCTGTCTGCGTATGATTTCTGCGCGAATTCTGCGCAGACTGCCGTCCCGTGCTGCGGCGACCTGCAGGCCGCGCACTGCCGCTCCCTGCGGCCGGCGGCCGCGCTCGCCCGCGGCGGCGCGCCCGCGTCGGCCTCGCCGTCCGCTTCCTGCGTCGCGTGCACCTGGGCGCTCCTGCGCCCTCTCTGCGTCTGCGCCGCCGACTCCAGACACCCTGTGTGCGGCGCTTCAGCCGTGAGCTCTGTTAGCCACGCTGAAAAATCATGCACCGTCACGTCTTTTCCCATGCCGCGGCGCTCCGCCATCCAGAGCATCTTGTAACAAGTCGGCATTTTGCCGACCAGCTCTGTCAGCAGCTGTGCAGGGGCCAGCTGCCTCCCGTTGAAGTTTTCAACGGTCGCCACCACGTTCCTGACCGCAACCGCGTAGTCCACAATTGCTTCCGTGGTGGCGTTGTCTGCAAGGCGGGGATGTCTCCTTGCTCGGTCGAGCATGCTCTCGACAATTTTATCCGGGCGGCCATACCACCTCTCCAGTATGGCCATTATTTCCGGCACGTTTCGCGGCTCTATTAAAAGAGCCGCGACTGACTCACGTGCTCGCCCTTTCAGGGCTCTCTGTAGGCGCAGCAGATTTTCGCTGTTCGACAGCTCGCACAGGGCTGTCGACTGTTCGTACTGCGCCTTAAAAGTCGGCCAGTCCAGGGGATCGCCGCTAAACGGCGGCAAATCCTTAGCGACGGCCTGCCGCGCAATGAACGCATTCATGCGCGGCTCGTCCTGGCCCGAGTGTGTTCTCGGGCTCCCTTCCGCTCGTGCTGATCGGATGGCGTCCGATATGGCGGTCGCCATCATCGCCATCGGATCCCGTTGGTCGCGTACCCACTCCCTCGTAAATGATGTGGCACCGTGCGCTGTGGCCGCATCATGCGGCGACGCCTGCGCGGTGTCCCTCGAGTGAGCGCGCGGAATCCCTCCGACGGTCCCGACGCCTCCGATGTCTAGCGGCGAAACCTGCGGCCGGCCCCCAGCCGGCGGCGCGCTCCGGTCCGCCTCGAGCGCCGCCGCTGTGGCGGCGCCCGGCCCGGCGGTCCGCGCGGTAGTGAGCGCGGCGGGCCATGCCGCGCTCGGTCCCGCTCCCAGTGCCGCGTCCAGTGCTGTGCCCGGTGCGGTGGCCTCTTTCAGGGCTACCGACCCGTCCCGGGCGGCGGCTCCTGCCGCCTCTCCGCCGACGTTCTCGGCGGCGGCCGTGACTGTGCGAGCACGGAGCAATGCTTCTCCGTGCTCCCGCTGCAGCTCCTTGATGAGGCGGTGATGTCGCCGCTCACTCCTCCGTAGCTCAGCCCTCAGTTGACGAATCGTGTCGTCAGTCACGGTCGATGACTCCCTCTGCGAGCCGCGGTCATCCTCAGACTGGTGTGCGTCTGAGTCCGATGGCTCGGTGTGTCGCTCCTCCGCCTCCAATCTTCTCTCTTGCTCCTCGGCGTGTCCCGATCGCAGTCCCGATCGAGACATGACGCAATCCTGCTGTTAGGTTTGCGAAGCAAATCGGCAATCCGGCTCGAAGGACCACTTGTTCAGTACGAACAAGACTGTAGATGTTTTAGGGGTGGTTCGCCGATTCGCCTCGCTTCTCGGTCGGTGATGTCTGCAGCGGCGTGCAGTGGTGTAGTCCAAATCTCCGTCCAGTGTAACAGCCAAGGTCGTGGAATAATCCGGGGTCGATCCAAAGTGAAAGCCAGGTCAGAATTCCAGAAGCAGCAAGTCCAGGGTAAGCAGGGTCAGAAATGAAAGGCTTGATGTTCAGTAGAGATGTCCAGCGGTGAAGCACACGAGGCAAGTGAAGTGATTTCCACACCGCTGGATCGCTTTATTTATATACAAACAGATTACCCTCGGAGTGTCACACTCCAGCAAATCGCTGGGACCAATCAGGGGGCTCAAAATTTCCCCGTGCCACCCCGATACGGTCCCGTGCCGACACCACCTGGCGGCCAAATCAGGAAACTTTGGTCATTTTTTCCGCCGTCCAGTATGGGTCGGCAGAACTGACTTTCGTCATACATTTTTGTCTTTATTAAAACCATCTCACATTTCCCAGGCATCGCGAGTACTTTTTATTACAAACATGAACCTGCCTCGCGATGCCTGGCATATTACAATACGGGCGATAGCCCAGGGAATTTATTAACGCACCTCAAAACTTAAAAATCCATTTTTATTAGTACAGGGATTTTTGAGGTGCGTCAAACTATCTCAGGGCGATCGCCCTTACAAAATTCTACTAATCTAGATATTCATTTTATTGCAAATAATTTTTTATAACAAGATACATCGCAAAATTTAACGTAATTTTCTCTGTGCGGTGTCGGGGCGTGGCCTTGGTCACTAATCCGGCAGCCCCCTCCCCTCGGCCGCTCGGCCGCCGCAGTGGCGGCGGTTTTCCAATGGCGGCGCGTGGTGGCCGCGATATCGCCGTGAAGTGGCCAAGTTTCGGTCGCGACACCGCGCCTCCCCCTGGCCGCCCGGCAGCGTGCAGCCGCGGCTAGGTTTGAATCTCGGCTAACGCAGGCCCGGGCGCCGCGCCCTGCGCGGCCGGGTTCGGGTCTCGGCTAGCTCCTTGTTCGGGCCGGGGTGCCGCGGGATTCGCGGCCGAGGCCCGGGCCGTCGCACGTTCGGGCCAGAGCGCCGTTTTTCTCGCTCGGCTGTGCGGAACAAATATGAACAATTTTTTTTTTTAATTCACTACAGCAAGAAATGGAACTATAAGATTTAGAAAATCTTTTCACATCTATATTAAGAAAACACATAAAAACATTATCGATGTACCTATACCAATATAATCAATAAGTAAACATTACAATAAATAATAGGTCGTCGATTTTGTAGGGACCCAATACATACATGTATATGAGGGGCCTTTTTTTCCATTTTGCATTGGGGCCTAATTTTTGTAGTTACGCCACTGCTTGAGACATATAAAGGTTAGCGGTAAAGCGATCAGCGGATTTAGATGCTCTCTATCCAAATTTAGTAGATATCGTTTAAATTAATGACTCAGCACTTATTCAAAACATTGTCATGAATCTGGAAAGCAATTCACGCATTTTCTATTATGAAGTGATTTATGATTATACTTTTGTCTAAAACACTAAATTTATGTGTTTTTTTGTGCGTACATAATGTTTCATTTTCAATTTAGTTAAAGGTTCAACATAGTTTTTTTATTATCTAATTAATGCTCAGTTTTGAAATGGCATTTATTAATTAATGTATAAAAATAACCCAATTAACGGTTCAATAAAATTGTATTATCAGAATAAATGAAGACTTGAGGCTTTTCTTCCTTCTGCGATCTTCATAAAGTCTGTAGTTAGCCTCGAAATTTCCTTATTTTTCTCCTTTCTGGTCAATTCAGATGCAATTTCTAAAATTTTACTTACAATCATTTTAATAGTTAAAAATCAAACTATCTGCGTGTATATAACGATTAACCATTAAAAAAAAATACAATGTTCTTATTTTTACATTTTTGGCAAGTAGTTGTCTTTGATCTAGCCGTTTGTTACCCGTCAAACTGATCAGACTATAGTTCACTGTAGCGATTGTAGTCGCTCGTGAGATGATATTCATTATCTTCTTTCAAAGTTCACATATTTTTATTCTATGGACGCGAGTGTCACAAAAATAAAACTTAACCATGGCGGTTGGGTCGCGAGGGTCGTCGCGGAACTTTCGAGGATCGACCGATTTTCGTAATGAAGCGGGCAAAGGAAGTAAGCCAACGGTTCCGCCCGCCTCTGTAAAAGAAGTCTTCGTTATGATGATTATTCACGTATGCAAAAAATCAATTTTCTTTGACATTAGATTAAAGGTAGCTCTGTACCTTGCTGCTCTCTTTTTGGTTTCCTTGATAGCTGACTACGCTCCGTTTCCTAAATCTTACTTTTCAAGAAGTGATAACGTGTTTAACCAATACTTTGTCAAATTTGGATGGTTTTGGACTCTGGTGCTAACGGTGCCTTTTAGCTATATGACTG
Source organism: Eubasilissa regina (assembly GCA_022840565.1). Lineage (NCBI taxonomy): Eukaryota > Metazoa > Arthropoda > Insecta > Trichoptera > Phryganeidae > Eubasilissa > Eubasilissa regina. The sequence continues at coordinate 31,007,169 of JAINEB010000006.1, read as the reverse complement.
GCTATACACACTGCTGCGGTAGGAAGGATCGAATAATCAAAGGACATCTGACAAGGTTAGCAATCGCTACAGTTTTCTGGTACGGATGGACAACCTTTTTCAATTATGTAGAATGTTCATATGGAAGGTGCAATGCAAAAGGATTTGCAAGTAAACCAGAATGTCTTAAAAATGGTCACTTTTGGAATGGTTTCGATTTGTCAGGACACTGCTTTATTCTGATTTATTCCAGTTTGATACTTATAGAAGAAGCGAAAGCTATTATCGGTTGGGACACAATACGCGAGTTCGTCAGAGATGAAGAATATTCAAGAAGCATAAATGATAAAACCCTGCGAACAAACCCTTTAAGAAATTTGGAAAAAACTGAACTCGCAATTCTCAAAGAAAGTCACGTAAAGTACACGCCCTACGTGAGAGGGCTGTTTATAATCATGACCATGTTTCAACTGATGTGGGACGTGATGCTTGTGTGCACCCTTATCTACTATCACGTCATGGTCGAAAAGTTCGTCAGCGGCGTCATCGCCATTCTCACATGGTATTGTACTTACTTGGTGTGGTATAAAATGCCTAAATTATTCCCGATCCTGCCTGGGGAGGGTATTTTTCGATACAATAAAGACAAACCAGCAGCCACTATGCCCCTAGCTAGAAAGCGTAGCCTAATTGTGAACGGAAAGCATTTTATGGGAAATCCGCTGTACGGAACCCGCGGACAGGAATCTGGGGATTCTACAAATGAAGATAACATCCCCACATCACCGAGATAAAACTAATTAAAATTGTTTTCTGTAAGTGGTGGTGGTATTTTCACATGGATATGTGTATTACACATTTTAAGTAAAAAATATATTTTTCAAACGAAAGGGTGTAATTATATTCTCAGCATTTTTCAAATTGTATTTTTACACATATCTCAAATTCGTCACACACTTTTCAATTTATTCATTTAAATAAATACTGCAAACTTGCACATTTCACAGTTTGTTAAAACTTCAACATATTCACACCTAGAACAGTGTTGGAATATGTACTAAATTTCTTTAGATTAACAAATTTTTATACAAACATAGCTCTAAATTAAGCAACATACATACATTTTGTCAAGTCTGGCTTTTTTGGTAATTATTTCTGCGACAGCACCTTTGTATCGCAAACCTGAGGTGTAACATAGTATTTCATAACAAATGATTCTGTTTTTTTATTTGATTATTATTTTGTGTTGATTCATAAATAAACTGCCATGTTGGTGTTGAAATCAAACATTTTGAACACCATTATTAAATACTACTTGTTTCAATTTATTCATTCTTTCCTCAAAGAATTTTGATGAGTAAAAATATTGATATGACCTAAATAGGTAGAAATCTTTTGAGGTAATGTCTGAAGAGTGAAAAGTGTTGTAAAATCGACCACAACGGTCTCAAAAAAATTTGAGGGTTACGTGGTGAAAGTGCACTTAAAGGTTTGAATTTAATATTTTTTATAACAAAGTTTTTTCAAATTAAGTACTACTTTATAACTGATTATCACCCAAGTACCTAGTAAGTAGACGCTATGAAGAAAACTTGTTTTTTATAAGATATAATAAATTCCTTACAATGGCATTTATTTATGAATCAATCTGATATTTATTTTGTTTTGTATTTAGACCAATTTATATGGTTTTAAGTTTCTAGAAGTGAATATTGTTTTTGTATAATTTCTTAGTAACTTTTATTTATTTCAATACTAGGTGTAATGTTTTATAATATACGGTTGTTTTGTTTTTTATAACTTGTAAGTTATCACCCTTAGTCCAGAATTTGTATTCAGCATTCCTCACATTTATTCCCATCCCTAGACCAAACCGTGAAAAGTCTAATCTCTCTCTCTTTCGCTTCTGATACAGCCTTAACACAAGAGCGGATCAGTCTAGAGAAATCCTATTGGTAGATGGCTTAGATCTTTGTTTTTATTTTACAAAATAAAATTTTATTTTGTTTTAAATTTTTTCAACCTGAGAGTGACTGGTTACCGACTTCTATTATATAAGGAATTCAAACAAGCACTAACTTTAATTGCAGCCTGCAATAAACCGTTTCTTTTTCTAAAACATTGTATATGCAGAGATCAGGTCCATTATTTGTTATACCCGGTTTTCACGGGCCGGTCACCAATCCGCCCCTGCTGACTGGAATAGGCTAGGATTTGTAAATACAATTATGCTGATTCACGATGACATTAAAAAGACATTAAAATTGTTTTTATTTATGATTTTAAATTATATGATATCTCAACAAATTGAAACGCCTCGTTATTTATTCGCATTCTTTCAATTAAAATATTTCTTACCTTATATTATATTTTTGGAAGATTCAGGGTTTATTAACAATGCCTACACATGTTTTGAATCAATTGATCATTTTTGCATTGAGTTGAAATATGTATAATTCAAATAATTACTTAAGGTATTTTCGCGATTATCAAGAGAATAAAAAGTTCATATATTAGTTGCTTAGCCGACGTGATTGTGAAAGCTATTGTTCTATTTTTAATATAAATGATTTGTTATATTTGAAGTAATCCACACTGATTAGATTATTAAAACAAATTAGGTAAGCAGAAAAAATATAGTCACCACTGGGACTCGAACACGAAAGGAACTTTCTATCAAGTCAAAGATTTTTAAAATCATTGTAATTAAAAAGACGTTTACTTCCAATGTGTAAAAATAGATGTCTCACTTTAAAACATAAGTATATGAAATAAAAGTAGCTTTTTTAGTAAAGCTGTTTATTCGCAATTAAAATTTCGCAGGGTGTATCTTTCTAACTGATTTATCTAATTTATTTTAATTATCAAGGAACTATTTCTGTGAAATCACAACTTTACAAATAAAAATGTGATTTCATTCAAAATTAATTGATTATATCATTATCCAATTGCCACGAGTGGAATAATATTTTAGAAAAATTAATATTTTGTATTCAGCAGTAAAGAAATTATATTTCTTTCAAAGTATAGAACTGACCAAAATTGTTGTTTTTAGGTAATGACATCTAAAATGACATGTTTCATCATTGACTTGCGAAAAGGAACAAAGGTTATTACGTCATCGATAAGAAAATTCATAACTATACAATCACAAATAATAAGAATTCAAACCAATGATTAATTTTGTATTTTTAAGGAAATCCTGTTTTAAATAGTGTATTATATATATCATTGTTATTTAATTTATTCTTGTTATTTATTTATATTTCATCATGACAATATTATATTGTATTTATTTTAACATAAAATATGTTTTTATGGGGTAATGTGTCACGAAACAGCGTTAAAAAAATACTACATTTTATAGAATATGTAATGAATAAAATAAAATAAATATATATTGTTTTTATTTTTCATGAAACAAAAGAACACCATCCGAACTTGAAACATATTCTATGCAGGAGTGATCTGAGACACGTAACGTGTTTTTTATTACATATTATACCATATTGTGCCCTACAAGGTATCATCTAAGATATTTATTAAGCTTTAAAGATTTAAGTACCTACTCATTTATCAATTCCTTTGGTGAATTTTGGTTTGTCATGAGGTAAAAATTTTTACAAAAATGTTGCAATATAATTTAGAGTAATAATTAAATGACTCCTGATTTCGGGCAAGTTATATAATAAAAATCATACATTTTAATTGTATTCAAATCAAAAAATATTACAAGCGTTAGTAAGATGTAATTTAGATATCTTGTTATCTAGAAAATTCAACATGTTTATAGCAAAGTTTTACAGAGGAATTGTGGAAATTTTGATATAAAAAAGGCAATTTTGAAGTGTCAGATGATTTAACTTGCTAACAGATTTTTTTCATTACTAGAACTTGTTTTAAAAAAATATAAACATGTTTTTTTGTTACATTAACATATTTTTCTATGCATAAATTAACATAATATTTAAAGTGTTAAAAGTCAATACTGATGCAACGTCATTAATGGAACCCACCCATTGTCTTCAGGTTACTTGTTATATATTCGTCAGTGTTGGCTGCAACATTGCTCGAATCAGAGTATCCATTGTGTACCGTAGACAGTATGTCAAACTATTAATAATACAACTGGTGATTATTTTATAATGTGTAAGTTGAAATAAACTTGGTTTATATCTATTTAATGACTTCAAGCACAAAATATTAGGTTCCGAAAATAATGATTGATTCCAGGCCCTCAAATTCAATTTAACATAACTTTAAAGTGAGAGCCACTTTATTATATGAATTTTTGCCGTAATTTGTTATTGAGTTGTTTAAAAAGGTGAAAGTAATCGTGAAACAAGAGGGTCCTCTTCGGATAACCAGTACTGGTTGTTTGTCACTAATTTTCTTCCATTAAAGCTTTTACTACTTGTTCAAAAGTGGTTTCTTTACCCTATGCCCAGTTAACGTTATGTGTTGTTTAAATTAATGCAAAGACATGTAATTAATTTTTCAGTTTTTAAACCCATTTTTGTGAAATTAAAGTAATACTAATTAAATGCCTCACTCGATAAGTAAATTTAGGAGAATCCTAACTAACATACAAAAAAAAACAAATATTTTCCATCAAAGAATGTTCAAAATAATCCATTATTTTCAGAACAACCTAATTTTATAAATGTGTTTTTTAAGGCATTGTAAATTTTACAATGCCTTTCTTTATATTTATCTATCTTATAAAATAGTTTGTCTTGTTAATACATTAGTTAAATAATATCCTTTAATGAATTTCAGTATTGTGTGAAATGCCCATTGTATTTTTTTTCTATGAAATTATATAATGTATTATTGATTATCACATCCAGGCCTTTCTTAAAAATGTATGTATGTAATCAATATTAGGAGGTTTTGTATGAGAAAGAAATTATAAATTTCCTTTATAGCGCGAATTATCAATATTTTATTCCATTTGTCTTCAAATTATTTGATAGTTATGGTTTATGTATTTTTCTTCTCGTGTCTTATTTGTTCGCCGGATACAGTCTATCATGTTGGGTATTATCACCTGTTTACTGGAGCCTGGAAAAAGTGCTACAGGATTTTCAGCCGTGCAGTTCTCCTTCTCCATTATGTGTCAAGAGATTTTTATTGATTTAAATATTTATTTTTCTTTATTCATCCGAACCGTAACATCTTCATTCATAACTATCCATTCAGGTGATTTTGTAAATCACATCTCAAATGCATGAAGTCATCTTATTTTTTCTTGAGTAAGTGTCCACGCTTTTATGCTAAAATACTAACTAAAACACTTGGCATCTGACTCTTCGCATTTGTAATGTTTTAATGCGTTGCAATCAATATAAACACAGTCGACATTAAATATAATAAACTAATTTAAAGAATTTTTATGCAAAAGATTTATTTTCTAGCATCCAGTGTTACTCCATGCCGTAATCATTTTCAAAGATGTGATTTTATTATACATTCTTTCTGTTTCTGAAAAAGGAGATGTCCGTTAACATTAGGAACGGAGCTTTCATTTTGACAGTTCAACAATCGATACGCATTCAACCTTTTCTATGCAAAGTATTTTAACTAACAAATGTTTAGTTGGTCCAATATTTTACGAGTATTTGATTTAATCTTCAGTTGCATTATTGTATTCTATGAATTCAATATATTAAAGAAAAATTATTGGCACAACCTGTTAGCTGCCCAGAAAAATTGTAGGTGAAACAGCATCATGTCATCACATTGGTGCCAAAATTCTTAAAATTCAAAATTCACAGGCTAGCTTTTTCAAATTTTATTTTTACGAAAAAACTATGAAAACGTTGATGTAACTAAAAAAAAAAATTGTGGGTACTATTTCACCATAAGCGTCCATTGATCGCGATTTCGTACGGTTTTGAGATGAAAAGAAGTTGAAAAAAGGAAAAAATAAAAGTTGATAGTGTTGTCACTTAGAACATTATTATTTATTTTATGTTTGTTTTTTGTAAAGTCGACATTAGATTTTATTAATATTATTGTGCTTAATGTGATGCTTAAAACAAAAATATATTAGCACTTCACAACTACGTACACATTACATACGACTTATATATCACTAACGACATGCATAAAATGATGACGCCGGCTAAAACGCTTGTATATTTAATTAATAACTAAAAAAATAATATCTTATTCACTTAAATTACTTGGCAACAAAAACGAGAAATATTGCAAACGTATGTCAAAATCTAGCTGACAATTTACTCAAATTGGAACGTTCCAGATACTTTATACTTATATACTTTACATATTAGGGATCGATATCTCTTATAATTTTATAATAATACATATTTAACTTTTTCAGAAAGGTTTTTTTACATGGTATTTTGTAGTATTTATTTGTGTTGTGTTGTATTTAAATATATTATTATTGAATTTTGTTATTTATAATTTATCTGTATGCTAGATTTTATATCCAATTTAATAAAAAATAATGTTACTTATTTTCTTTACTTTCTTATCAACCCAACGAAAACCAAGCATATAATTCATTATCATTAAATAGTTGCACTTTAAATATATAATTTAGTAATCAAAGGTTGTAAAAAATGATATTTTCATTTATAATTTTAAATAACAAGACGACTTAAGGATCAGTAATGCAATGCCAATTTTTACTTTAGCGATTATTAAATAATATTGCAGTCTGCATACGTACTAGTTGTGTTTCCAAAATGTTGTGTCATAGTTCATTCTCAATTGTCAAGAATGCTTATAGTTTTTTTTCACTTTATTATACATACACAGCTGTAAAAAGTAGACAGTTTATAAAATACTAGTTGATATATCCGGCAGAAGAAAATTTGATCTCCAAAAGATAACCAGACATAATTTTAACCCTTGTGTTCTGTACAGGAAACAAGAAAACACAGGGTGGTTTGCCGGTTCGTGGTTCTTCGGTGTAACAGATGAAATTTGTCTGGTGGTGTCGTAATGTTTTTTTTTAAGTCAAAGTAACAACCAGCTCAAAATAATCTAAATTATTTTATGATTATTTTTAACAATAATAAAAGAGAAAATTATCACATATAAAAATACCTTTATTTTCAACTATTATTTACATACATATATCCGGTCAAATGATGACTGCACCTGTTCATCTCATTCTATATTATAAAAGATTCGGATTTAAAAAATAAATTATATAAAAATTTTATTGTTCGACTGAATTATAAAAATTTCTAAAAAAATAATCTCTTAAGTATGATTGCCGTTCCTGCGAGAAATCCTATGGTACCGACTATACCGACACCTATTCCTAGAGGAGTTTGAGAATTAAATAATACTTTCAAATGGAATAGTAAATCGGGGATAGATTCCTTGTATGATTTTTTTTGTTGGACTCTAGTGTAATATTCCTCCACATTCGGGCGCTTTCCTTTTGTCCAGAAATAGCTGTCTAGGCCTAGAGAATCTAGTCTCACCAGGAGTATAGTTAAACTTATGTCGGCCACTGTGAATTCACTCGAGCAAAGCCAATATTCTTCACTACCTGCAAGTAAATAATTTCATTACAAGTTACTTCGTGCACACAATAGAATATAAAATACAAACACAAACTATTTTCATACGACTTATATCGCACAGGATTGAGAGGTTGCCGAAGTGAGGCCAATAAAATGATATGATAAAGGCGCGAAGCAGTTATTAAAAATATATTTACGGTGAATCATTGACGGGGCGCCAGAAAAACGTGAGATAGATTTCGGCAAACAAAGACTCATTTTTTAATAAAATACATCTTGCTGCTTGCTCGCTGAAATTGTGAGAAAAATTTGTATGTATTGTTTATATCTGAAATAAAACGAAGTACACTGCGAGTGGGAACACATTCTCAATTCAGTCGCCGTAGTGTCCCTAGAAAGAAAATTCTGTGTTAATTTCTTCTGACTTCATCATCATTGCCAGTTGAGAGAAGTGGAGATTGGCGAACCACCCATGTTTTCTTGTGGCTGTGAAAATGGGTTAACTGAATCTAAACACGCCCAAATAATAATTTATCGTGAATCTTCTAGTACATTATTTTACATATTCAACTATTAACCAATGTCATGCCATATATGCAGAGGTACGTAAAGAAGATAGAATGCCTTGCGTGTTCATATTCATATATAATCTATAACATATCAATTTGGGAAGCTTTTACAAGAACATCTTTCAATATTTGATTATATTTCTGGTGCGTAGTATGAAATATTTACCTTTTTTATGAGATGCAAGTTCCGATTCAATTTTTTCCAATACATCTTCTACTGTTTTTAAAACCTTGACATATTCATCCCTATTTGTTAACATTTCATGTTTTTTATCTTGAAATTCAGCTTTTTTCAAGAGTGTATCCTTAACTTCTGGATTAAGTTCGGCATTTGCTCTCAGAGTTTTGGAACTATTTATCTCAGCATCTAAAATGTTGATAAAATTCATATGTTTACTCAGTGGGTTACCCGGTAAATTTTTCATGTCATTGGTAGATCTCAATGAATAACAAGGTGTTTCATTTTATCGAGATTTAATGTCATTTTACTACTCTAAATTATATAAATGAATATAATTAATTAACATCATAAATTCACAATATGTTTTAAATGGTATTCATCTTAAGTGCTTTGGTTTCTTTAATTTTTTTTATTTTATAGCGGGTAATTAAAAATACTCACTCTTAAGCATTTGCCTCACTGGTTTTAAGAACGGCATTTTGGGAGTGCCGCACAGCTCTGAATGGAAGAATGACCCCATGGTTATAACTCCCGCCGGGAGAGCATCTATCAGGTGTCTATACTTCTCTACCTTCACTCTCAGTTCTGATCCTTTAGCCCCTGGCAATAGACTCGGGCTGCCTGCGATCAAAATCTCCAATTGAAAAGACATAACTATTGAGTGAAATTTTTGACGCAGTATAACCATATTTATGACGGTTGTATATGCAAAAGATGAAAAGTTAAATATTACAATTAATTATAATAGTCAGACGTGCCATTGGAAAAATTATCCTCTAAATAGTCAATTATTCTCGCTGAATCAGGGATCACCTTCCCCGAGTCCTGCAGGACTGGAACTTCCCCCCTCGGGTTAATTTTAAGAAATGTCGGAGAGTACTGCTCCCCTTTGGTAATGTTTATTATCACAGACTCAAAAGGTAATTTCTTCTCGTGTAATGTCATCACAACCTGGAATAATAAATAATAATAATTATCTGTTTATGTATGGAATTTTTTTACAAGAATATTACCCATTTAGGCTAGGTCTGGTCTAGAGAAATTGCCTAACATTTTTAAATATTTTATGTAGTTTAGGAAACATAAAATAGATAATTTAAAAAGGAATACAAATTTAAAAGAAAAAACATAACATTGATAATAAAAAATAATACTAATAAATTAAATAAACACGTAGGCACAAATAAAAATGTCCTTCCCTTTCAAAAAATTCTGGTATATAAGTACCTGAGCAACTTTTTCCCACGGTTTCCCAGCCATAAAACAATTTTGTTTTTAAAAAATGAAGTTGATAGAATTATCTTTTTGTTGAGAGTCTAAAATGATATACTGACCCCTACTACTTAAAATACCGTTAAGTAAAAAATTAAATTTTTAATCATTCTGTATTTTGTACATATTTTTAATATTATGTTTATTAGTACCTACATATACATACATTATATATTTATATATATATATTTTTTTTTAAATCCACCATGTAAATAAGTATCAGATACATGTAAAATACTAGAACGATTAAAAATTTCATTTTTTACTTATGATACTGTAGGAGGGGTCGATATAGTTTGTGTGCCAGGTATAAATAGTGTATTTGTCCAAATGTAGTTTAGTAATATTTATTGTGTTATTGTTCTAGTCGTGTAATGAGATATCATTGTGGTATAAAATAATTGCTGATATAGAGAGTTGATTAAGTTTACGCAAATCAAACGATTTGAAGAGATGCTCTTCACGTGTATAAAAATGAAGAGAGATCTGGAGGCATTCCATGTTCCTGTATCAGGATACCTGGTGGTTCAGGATACCCGGTGCCAAGTTATACATCAGGTTAAAGCTCTCAGTGAACCATAAAGTCATGAAGATGCAGAAGTATATTTATTGTGATCTCAATTTGAAGGGAAATATTCAGTGGTAGAAAAATTTCATGCTGGGTCAGCACGGTTAAATATAATATTAGCTTATCTGGCGTTGCGTGGGTAAAAAAAAGTAAATTCAAGAGATGACTACGAGGCCCATGTTCTCTGCCATTAAAAGATAACCCTCATCTCGCCAGACATCACATGAATATTGATGGATTAATAATACAAAAACCTATCTACAAAAAATGCATTAAATGTGCAGACTTAATCAGAACAAATGGAACTATCCGTCACATAAAGAAATATTATGCCACGAATTATAGGAAGTCATATAATGTAAAAAGTATTTCATAGATTTGAAGTTAAAAATTAAAACAATGTCGCTTCATCTGTAAAATCATTGCTTTACTTTTCATTACATTTTTTTTTTAAAAATACCATTTATAATCTGTTAATATTTGGTTTGATTATTACTTTTAATTAGCTAAAAATCAATCAATCGATCCCAATACTTGACAATATGTAGATAGCATTTTATGTTATTAATCTATATATTCTTTTAAATATACAGGCATATATCACAAGCTTCTAATCATTTAATATAATTTTAGTATAATTATTTGCTTTTAGTATTTTTTTTAAATTAGATTATATTTGGAAAAAGCTTTTAATTTTAGGCAATGTAAAAAGGGCAGTGTTTGTTCATTTACCTACATAATCGGAAACGTGTAGGTAGTTATTCAAATTGAAATTGAAGTAATAATAATTGTATTATAAGTATTAAATTGTTTTGGAGTATTACATAATAATTTTTAAAACCATTATTATTATTCTCAACAACATTTCCATATACGTAGATAGGTTTATAAGCAATTACATTTTTAAATGCTATAAGAATCTAATCTAAAATAGAAAAGAAAAGAAAATTGTTTTTAAGACAAATTTATCAGTATGATAAACAATTTGTTTTAAATTATTTTTTTAATGCAATCCACTACAAAACTATTCTATCATTTGTCATTTTCGCGAGTTATGTCACGGTCTTCAAATTTGTTTACACTGAAGTCACGCGTAAAAATTTGTTTAACTGAAAAAATTACACAGATGACTCCACTTCAGTCTATCATACCATAACAAAAAGTTCTGGATAAAAGTTATATTCAAAATACTAACCTTTTGAGAGTAAAAACTATATGGGTGATAATATAAAATTAAACCAACGGGTGCAGCCATCTTTTTCACTGTGTGGCCAAAAACCGACGAAACCGGCATCACCTGATAATAAGAATTTTAACGTAAACTAAAACAATGAATGCGGACGGAACTGGCGAACAATTTTCGAGTCAAGTCAGTGACAGTCAGTGACATACTCCAACACCAACATATTCACAGCTATAGGTGCTCATTGGACATACTTGACCGAACTCCAGGGTCGCCATAATTCTGGCGGGAAAACTTGCAAAAAAGTTTTTAATAAATTACAGCGAGGTCTATCGATGTTGGCGCATAAAAGTTTACTTTGTATTTGAAATGATGAAGTTGTTATTTGAGTGACTGTCAAATTTCAGGGCTCAAGTTATAACATTGTTCACTTTCCAGCCTTCGAGTAGCCACGGGCGATATGGTTCAGATAACTGAGCCAGATCACCCACTCAATCGCTCAAATTGAACCGGCTCAATGAGCCGGTTCAAATAGAGCATGAATTATCGATTCGATTGAACCGTTTGGATCTTTTGAAAATATGACTCACGGCTCAATCGGGCTGGAAATGTGTTGTTACTCAGACGTATACGGATTATTTAGTCTCTGTAGTATAATATTATGTGTATGTAAATGGCCGGTGAAACATGAATATTGTAATTTTCAAAATGGTATGATTTTAAAGCTTTTCCTTGTCATTAGCTGAGTGTTTACATTTATTCGGTTGTAAATTATAATACATTTTTAATTATGTTATTATCCATTTAAATTAAGTTATTAATTTTAAATATTTTACGCTGTAAGGTTTTCATGACATAAGATCTTTTATCCGCCTGCATAGTGAAACATGATTAATGTTAATAAATAAAAAAGACCAACTATTTTTACGTTTCATATTTTCATCGAATCATGACATAATAAGTTTTACCCGCCACGCTAACCACATAAATGTCACTTGAAGCTGCATCCTATGTTGAAAATATATAATTCCGTTATTTCAAATATAAAGTTTAACTTGAAAAAACAAAAATATGTAAAATATTATCTAAAACAATAATATTTTGATAGAAATCAATTCTTATTATCTAAAAAATCTTTTTTTATGTGGTATAAATTAGAAAATACAAATATAAATACGAGTACATATATAAGAAAGAGAATAATTTCTGCAACAACCAAACAATTTTTTTTTTAAAATCAAATAAAATCTGTATTAATCAAAAATGAACATTCTTTAAAATAAAAATGCTTTGGAAGATTATACTAACTAGATACAGCAATATTATTTTTTGTCGTAGACGTTTCAGTCGTTTAGTGACCTCGTCATTATTTTTTAAATAACCTTACATGGGCTGATATTTGAGAACGTAAGTAGGAAGTAATTGAAACAAATATTTTAATAATAATTAACTTTTTAAAACGGTTTGTTTTATAACCGAACACCATGATAACAACGAGGTAACTCTGCGATGCGTTCTAATAATTTTATCTGCGATCGTTTTCAAGTGTTAACCTTCATAACTCACAGAGCGATCCGTGCCGGCTGTCGGTTTACGGGTCGATTTTCGACTGATCCGCCGCTCGCCACTCGGCTCGCTAAAATTGTTCTGGGAGCGGATTGAAGCATTGAACCGGTGAGCATATGATTCGTTGATCCATTAAACCGTTGAACCGTCTCAATGCAAAGATCCAGCTCAGTGAGCAGGTTCGTTCGCGAACGACGCACCGCTACCTTCGAAAAAAGTACTAAAAAATTATTGTCCAAGAGTTTCTAAAAAATCTTTCATGTCACTTCTCTTCTCTTGTATTGTAAGATAATATTAAAATGATAATAGTGACGAGATAAACAGTGATTGTGTGATTGATTATCAATTGTAACGATGATTGTAATTGTGATTTTTCCATCGGTACACTAGAAACTAAACTTCTAAGCGAACACCAATCACAGTTTTGCTCATCACTGATGGATAAGAAATATGTTAAAACAATATCACTGCAGTGTTTTCCATCAGTCCCTATTATTTCTTTGTCAGCTGAGAGCTCCTCATAAGAGGTTACGTTTGCCTTTCTCATTTAAACTTTGTTTTTAACCACTTTATGAAATAAATTTAATATACATCAACCGGTTTTGGAAAATACCATTTTCTACACCAGAATTTCAAATAAACGACTAAAACCATATATGTATATCAAATTGTTTTATCTGATGCTTTTAAAATTATATTTAAAATATATATATATATTATTATTTAAAAAATAAATCTAGTATCTAACTTAATTGTTAAACTAATATATTTAACTTAACTAAATTAATATATTTTCACATTCACATATTTTTTTTTATCATAAAACTGATCACTAAATGAAAAAATTTTAAGCGGTAACCCTAAATTTTAATCGCTATAAATGCGTCAGAAGCGGTCAGAAGATTCCAATTTTAAATGATACATGTGCAGTGAATCCAGAAGGAATATTGTTTTGGCGCTAGCTCACAAAAGAAAATGAAATAAAAAATGCGTTCAAAAATAGCCGCAATGTAACACACGCCGTGCATTCAAATCGTTAAAAGTGTCGTGTATAAATACTTTCTTCTGTGATACGATTTATATAAATTATTAGGTACAATTTATTTTAACATAGAATACATTTTTCAGAGTAAAATATGTCACAACACTGCGTTCGTTGGCTTTTGACATTGAAATAAATCTAAACGCTCTAAAATAAAGGATTATCCTCTATAATAAAGGTCGTATGGTCACCGTAATTATGACTCTTATTTTAATGGATCTTTATTTAAACCTACAAAATAAGCTTTACATGTTCAGACACATATATCACACAGTTTCTGCAGAGTCTTAAATATTATACATAAGGTCTTATAATATATGATCTTAAATACCTTAAGCTCTTTATTGATATTGGCTTTTTATAAACATTACCAAGGTTAATTATTTTTAAATAAAATGAAATATTAGTATTGAAATTTGATATTAAGAATGTGTGATATAATAATAATGTTAGCGTCGCTTAAAATTAATTATTGTCTATTAAGTTTTTGGCGTTTAACTTGTTGCCTCATTCATACATTCAATTCGCGGTTTATCAAATTTTAACCTGCGTATCTCCTTTTTTTTCTATCCTCACCTATCCTTAAGCACAAGGAAGAAAGAAGACGTCGCAGTAATTAAAAGTCTTCCAACTGCAGCAAGTTCAGTGTGGTTGGAACTTTTGGATGGATAACTACCCTCGCTTCACTCCGCTTTACTCCGCTAACGCTTATAATTAATCTTACTTTAATCCCGCTTATACATAATAATCCTTTTCGTGAGTGTTAGTATACACCCCGCGACGCTTGTATTTATTGTGGAGAGAAATCAACAAATGAACCAGCATCCGGCAGACGACAAATAAGTGCCTTCCTTTCTTCTTCATATTTCCACCAAATAAAGTATAAAAAACATGTTAAACAATGCAATAATTTCAAAATCAGCTTTATATTCTTACATAATAGTTTGGTGCCACAGAAGCTAGAATGGTGGACCACTCGCTTAGCTTTTTTTTAGCATAAAGGAAACCCTTAAGGGTCTCACTCATAGGTTTCATCCTATACCGAAACTGTTATGGGAGTCGTCCTCTCGATAAAACAACGCGTGCATTAATTATCAAAATCTGCAAAACTTAGAAGATTATTATAAAATGAGTTCTCGATTGTTCTATTCCGTCAGTTAGTTAATTATACCTTGTGGATTTACTTTTTTTTCTTTATTACATACACTAGTTTTAGATTACACAATAGTTAAAATAAGCATGAATATTTGAGTTGTCAATTGATTATTTACTGACGTAGGTTGGCTTCGGTATCTTCGAACCTGTATTGAACAAGATTAAAATTTAATTCCCAAGCGATGCTCGCCTGCAATGTTTGACAACAACAGACTGGCCATTGTGCAGCGAGCTAGGCACCGAAAACAGCGCCAATTAATATACACTATAAAGCAATGAAGAATTGCGGCCATTCTATGAACGATACATTATCAAAAGTGATTTAAACATGAGATGGAACTGTTAAAGTAAAATGAAATTCTCGGACAGTGTGTCATCTCTGGGAATGCAATAGTGACAGAGAACTAAGGGGGACCGCAAAATAATATAATCAAAATTAACGATGGGAGATGGGACAGGCATACGAATGCGTGATAAGTAAAAAATCGGTGGCCGCTTAAAAAAATTAGTGACACTGTCAACAACGACGCCTCTCTGGCTGTGTTCATACCTCATGAGAACATTGGGATTAAAAGGAATATATTTGTTCATTGAGACTCGCCTAATGAAGACATGGAATCATATAATTTAAAAGTTTTTCATGTATACTGCAAAACCACACGAAAGAATTATTGATGTATACTGTAGTACCCCGTTAGTACGTCAGGTTAGGGTACCATCACCGTAAAGTAAAAATCACCTTAAGGGAAGCGAGTATTTTGTATAAACTACACAGCATAAATATTTGTACGTCTTATATACAATACTTATTTAGGGGGGCCTTTTTTCATTCTGCATTTTGACCCAAATTTCGAAGTTACACTACTGACTGTCATTGTGCAAAGTGAAATAAAAGCAGATTAACTGCGATTGTGAAGTCATTCTCTCACCGCAGTGTCCTTAGAAAGAACATATTTCTGTTTCATTTCTTTTGACCTCATCATCATCATCGTTGACAGAAGCGGAAATCGGCGAACTATCCTTGTTTTCTTGTGGCTGTACGCAACAGTACCGAAGCAATATATGTACAATGTCCAGAAGACAATCAGAGAAAAGCTCTGTGATCATGCACCCCCAAAAGGAGAGGTAATCGTCATATTTATGTGTTGAAGTCACGTAACTCGGCCCAGGTCGCAAGAAGACGTAAAAAAGATTCAACAGAAAGCTCCGATAATCATTTAATTTTTTTTTTAAATTGAAGGCCTCTGGTATCGATCACGGTACCGATGAAGATAAAAATAAAGTACAAGGTAAAAGTGAGAATATATAAAAATGTTCTGAAATTTTATAACAGTTTTCAAAACAAATTTTACTGGGTGATCGCTGAAAAAGCACATTCTATGAAAAAAAAAAATTTTTAAAAGATCTTATTTAACGTTTTATCTTCAGTTAATTATTCGTCGTTCACAAGTAATCATTGATTTACAATTTATAATAAAGAAAATTAAAATATATTTGCTTGGAAATTTCTGGACAAGGTCGTGTCTGACAGATTAGACAAATAATTACTGTTCACAGTTCACAGTATTTGTGGCACACGAATTATGTTGAGGCCACCACTTCCGCCTGTTAAATAACAATCTACCTGTGGTCGCACAGATAACTAGACAACTATGAACCCATAGATAAGTATGAACCTAATGCGACAAAATCAGCAGTCAGCGGCGTGACTTTAAAAAAATTGGGCCCCATTGTAAAATTGAAGGGCCTCTTAATATGCACTGTATATAAGATATTTGAATATTATCACTAGGCGATTTATCCATTAAATAATTAGTCTCATGTTTCTTCCATCAATCTAATTTCCTAATCTAGTGGATTTTAAAATTATAGACTATGTCAGTGCTGGGAAAAGTATTTAACTTTATCTCCAGTGCAATCGCGTAGTTGCGCCATTGGACAGATCATCTTTGAATAAAAAATAGAAAAATTGTATGATTCATCAAAAATATATATGAATACGTCTTATGTCGTATATCCATACGAGTGCTCGTATCACTAATGATTAGAGGGTTTTTGTTAACTTTTTGAGGACTTTTTACCCTGTAAATTAATTTAAGTATTCATATTAAATACTTAAGATAGTGTAGTACTGTATCTTACGAGTATCGTAGACTCCGAGGAATTGTAAAAAATAGAGAAATTTAAAAAAAATGGCACAAGTTGTTATAACTTTTTAAGAATCAATGGTCAATGAAATATTTTAAACTATTTCAGTGGTGCAGAGTGTACCAAGTTAAACAGCAATTTTCAATATAATAATTAAGATATATATCCGGAATCGCAATACTTGATTTTATTATAGAGATTTAGTAAGTAAGTAAGTAGTAAGAGATTTAGTAACGGTTCGGTAAGCGGTTTCCAATTTTAATGCAAACGTATAGAGGCATCGCTGGTTAAGATGCTGGAAACGGTTGACAATATTTGACAATAGGAATTATATATGACACAAAATTACTTTAATATAATGTATAAAATACTTATTTTAATGAGTGATGAAGCAGTCTAAAACCTTTCACTCTAATGTTGAAATTGAAAGATTACAATTTCTGACATTTTATTATCTTTAATCTTTAACATTTATCGTACGTCACTTTGATTCCAAATCCGAAATAAGCAAGGTAAAAATTGTTAATAAAAAATAAATGACCTAAGATTAGAATTCAAACATTGTTATCGCATCATATATAGACTGTAACAAATATAGTCCACGTTATTTTATAAGTGCTAGCGAAAATATTAAAGCTATTTGTTAAAATTCAATATTGTTACGTAGAATAAATTTTAACATAGAATGTTTTTTTGGAGGATTGCATCCGGGTAACAAATGTCACAAAACTGCGTTAAAAACATATAACGAGTTTTTTCAATGGAGTTTGTGACGCATTGTTTCAATAATATTAATATTTGTTAACACCCCTCCCTCCCTTCGGCTCCATCGCAACTTTGGAATTTAGAATAATGTAATTTGAAATCAGTATTTTTTCATTGTTCAAAAAACTTCTTCCGCGACTTTCATTTATTTATCAAACACCTAGCTTGAATATATTCGATCAAACACGTCATTAACTGGGATTTTCAGTCAATGACGTCATCGCAAATTATTATTTGGGCGCGTTTAGATTCAATTTGGCTGCAAGCAGATGAACGCGTCACGTCAAATTGTAAGGTTGATTTATTATTAACTTTTAATGATTTATATTAATTTATTATGCGATTTTTTATGGCAATGATTATTTTGAATTTTAATCCTGTTTTTTTTCCAACCACCTCGGATAATTGAGAGTCTACTAGTATTTAAAACAACGCTGTTAGTCGAAAGATAAAATACCTATACATAATCGTAAAGTTGACTGAGATCAAATATTTCAAACAACGAAGTCTGTAATATTTTTACAGTTCGACTTTTGAAATTCAGATGGCATTGGTAAACATGGGAATAAAACAACTTTTTTACTGATAATTTTGTTGAAAAACGCAATATTGATAAACTTTTAATAATATTTGTTACTTTAATCATCGTACCTATTACTGCTTATTATAAATATATAGATCGAAATTTTTTATTTGAAACACAATCTACTGTTAATTATGTAATGTGCATTGTATACGATCCTGTAATATTACACGAAAAGTTTAAAAAAGTTGTCGGTAATTTTAATATCAAGATAATATAAAACAATGATCAAAGTCTTGCTACGTTATTAATATTAAGTAACTATTTTTGTATGTAATGTATATTTTAAAACATTTTCTTTTTGCGTTATCCACATTGTTGATAAAAGATAAGCCTTCAACCATAGATAAGCCTTCAACGTAGACAAATAATTGTTTACGTAATATTGTTTCATCTTGCCGCACTTGCACCAGCTGTCAACTTTTTCTATGGATTTTTCTGTCATTGGTTACATAGATATATTGGTTATCACCTCTATTCTATGGTTATCACCATAATAAAGTTGTTCAAAGTTCAACATTGTATACTTAGCATATTACATTTAAATTTATTCAAGATAGTCGAGCCTCGACGTTAGTTACTTGTTTCAACCGGCGTATTTTCTGGTAAAATTTCGTGTAAATTGTATCATGTTTCGAGCATTAATTCGAATTTCGCCTTATCCTCAGTTATCAGTCAGAAGCATGAGCTGCTCGGCTTCTATTCCTAGGGAAAGGCTGAGGGGGAAAGTGGCCATAGTTACAGCGTCTACAGAAGGGTATGTTTTAAAGTGTTAACTTGTTTGCAGACAAACTACAATTTTAGGAATTACGAACGCTACTTTTGGGGGAGAACACTATATATTGTAAAATATACTTGTTTATTACCTCACTAGTTGGTTTTCCCGTCATAATACGTATCTAAATAATATGCAGTTATCAAATCCTCTAAAACGATAGAATTTATACTTAATTAATGTTCTTTTCAGAAGTATTATATTACTATTTTCAAATTAATATATTAAAATTTCTGATTTAAGAAAGACACTTTTTAAAACCGAACACAACTTTGTAACTCAAATTCACAGAAGATTGACACTTCAATCAAATTGAATGTATACATTTCTTTCCCTAGTAGAATTCACTTATTCTATATAAATTTGAGAAAAATAATAAATTAATATTGACAAATCAAATATATTCTGATGTGATGTGTTAACATAAAATACTGACTCTTCAAAATTTTCATAGGCCTAACAATGCAGGCGTTTCAAAGTACTTACTGTCTGTAGAAATGACGACGTATGGTAAACCTACTTATTTGCGTCATCGTCGATGGCGTAACCACTTTGTTCGCTCTACATAATATGGACTAATAACTTTTAATCTCCAATACAGTAAGAAGTGAAATAAAAATTGAAAAAAAAAAACATTTCTGGTGGACAGTGGAGAAAAAAGGTCCAGAAGTGGAGGTCTCGTAGAAAAAGTGTTGGCCAACCTCAAGGTCGATGAAGTGTTAGAAGAATGGGAGTAAGAGATGGATGAAACGGACTGTAAACAGAGAGATTTGGCGATCCTTGGTTTAGCAGCAGAGAGACAGGCTGTTGATAATAATAACACAATTTTTCAAGTACAGTTTAATTCTTACATTTCATAACAAGCCTCTGTAGGAAAGATCCCTGGTGAATTTTTTTAATATTTCCACTTTATTAAGGTGTAATTAATAATAACTATATTTTTGTCTCTACTTTCAGCATTGGCTATTCCATAGCCGAGAGATTAGCCAATGAAGGAGCATCAGTAGTAGTGAGTAGCCGAAAACAACAAAATGTGGAGCAGGCTGTTGAGAAATTGAAAAAACAAGGACTTAATGTTGAAGGTGTCGTCTGCCATGTTGGTAAAAAGGAAGACAGGACGCGGCTCTTTGAAACGGTGAGTTTATTTTTTCCATTGTTTTAATGAGTTTCTTTTTGCTTTACATATATTTCGTACAAATAATTAATCAATATTTTAAAAACATTACGTTGATTCTAGGCAACTGCGAAATTCGGAGGCTTGGATATTATTGTTTCAAATGCTGCCGTCAATCCGAGCGTTGGGCCTGTTCTCGAAGTAAGCTACTTTATAATAACACACAATTACTTTATAATATACTAGATGATGTACCCACAGAAACTCCTTCTAGAACCGTATTTTAAATGTCACTTTCATCACAAGTATTTATAAATAACTCACATTCTAAGTATGTTTTGGAGTGAAATAACAAAACGCCGGTAGTATGTAGCACCTTATTTACAATTTTAAAATGTCAAACGCATAGAATTGTTTTATTCAAAGTCATCGGTCACACTAACTGTCGTTTGACATGTTTAATTTGTTTTCTTTTTACAATTTGGCATTTTCTTCTCGAAAGTAAGTAGTTTGAATCTATCTGTTCCGCACAGCTATGCGGCTGAAAGGGGGCCCGGACCGCGGTCCGCGCAAACGCCGGACGAAAAACTTGTACTTGGCCGCTTCACGGCAATATTTCGTTCGGCACGGGACGCCCCTGGGAAACCGCCACCACTGCGGACACCGCGCGGCCGCCGGGGAGCGGGGAGCGGGCCGCGGACGAGGCCACGCCCCGCCACCGCCACCAGAAGTTTAGATTATGTTTTTGCTGAATATCTTTGTTTAAAAAATTATTTATTATAAGATGATTGTATAAATAAAGAGAGGATTGAGAGGGCGATCGCCCGGGAATGATTTAATGCACCTCAAAAATCTTTTGAGTAATAAAAACGATATTTTAAGGTTTGAGGTGCATTTATAAATTCTCCGGGCCATCGCCCGCTATAAAATATCCAGATGGCCCGGAGAATTCATAAATGCACCTCAAAACTTAAAATATCGTTTTCATTACCCAAAAGATTTTTGAGGTGCATTAAATTATTCCCGAGCGATCGCCCTCTCAATCCTCTCTTTATTTATATAATCATCTTATAACAAATAATTTTTTAAACAAAGATATTTGGCAAAACATAATCTAAAAATTCTGGCGGCGGCGGGGCGTGGCCTCGTCCGCGGCCCGCTCCCCGCTCCCCGGCGGCCGCGCGGTGTCCGCAGTGGTGGCGATTTCCCAGGGGCATCCCGTGCCGGACGAAATATTGCCGTGAAGCGGCCAAGTACAAGTTTTCGTCCGGCGTGTGCGCGGACCGCGGTCCGCGCCCCCTTTCGGCCGCGTAGCTGTGCGGAACAATATGATTATAAATCACAATATCACAAAAAAATAACAGTGATCGGTTCACAACGCTAATGGTCTTGCCGTTGTCGAGATCAAATATAATCCAATATTGATTCAGTGATGCCTAAACAGTGCTAGGCTCCAATTCAAACTGGTCGAGGGTTAGAATTTGGACGTGGAATTGTGATAATAAAATTATTCGATATTAAAAGCGTGCTAAAAGTGTGCTTTATGAATACGATACAATAAATGATTAGTTTACTTAAATATAGGCATAAAATATAAAATTAATATTACCTTTCCGTAGATTGTAGTTTTTTGAAAATAGAATTGCCAGATATTAAAATTAATACTTATAAGGACCAATATGATCACAATAACCAGCGCCTACTGTATACATAATAGTTTTACATTACTAATGATCACTACACTATTAGAATATCGACATGTGGACAAAAACCACTGAATTTACTTACCAAAATTTGTGAAAATCTAAGATAGTTCTAACTATGGAAGCATTGACCCATATATAATTTTTTGTTAAACAAAATTAAAATTATGGACCAATCGACTCCCAAGAGCTACCTGAATAATTTGCTTTAACAACCAAAATGCTCGAAAGGCTTTAATAATAGTCAAATGTTTTATATATTTGTTGTAGACAGATGAATCTACGTGGGACAAGATATTTGAGATAAATGTGAAGTGCGCATACCTGCTGGCTAAGGAGGGAGTACCGCTCCTGAAGAAGAGAGGCGGAGGCAGTATTGTGTTTGTATCCTCCATCGCTGCCTTTCAACCCATGCCCGTAAGCTCGATACTTCCTTTTCTACTCTTCATGTGTTTATTTTATTTGAAGACGATTTTTATGACGGCATCAATGATACCAATGAAAAAAATTACAGATATCATTTAAGGGTGTACTTCCATTTTTCCAGTTCGAAATTTGAGAATTTCTACGCGAATTACATAGTCTTTAAAGATAGGGTTAATAGTTAAACTTCTTGTGTTCTTATTTAAATGTAACCTAAATGGCATTATTTGTTACGTAAATCATGCGAGAGAAGAAGGTTTGAATATAAAGCGATGACAATAAATTGTTGATTTTCTCACATTTGAGACAAGTGTCAAAAATGATATGTGTCTAGTCTTTTCCACATATTTTCATATTATGAAAATATGAAAATAAATATGGATTGAAATAAAATGTGTGTTGCAATTGAATTAATCCATCGAAAATTAAATAATTTATTGAAATACCTAATTGATTTACATGAAATTAGTCAAAGTACCTATATATATTTAGACTGACGCATAAATCAATGTTCTAAATTTAAAATTATTATGATGCACTTCGTGGTTTTGTTTAATATTATTGATTTAAAACACCACATTGCCATTTTGTGAGCTGTTTGTTTCATAATTACGTAATATTTATCAAAAAAACAGCTAGTGTTTAAAAGACAATGATGTTGTATATAAATGAAATAAACAATTGTGACTTACATAAAAGAACATATATAAAATGTTTACTTTGTCCAAGAAAACATTGTTTTCCCTTAAAATCAGCGTAAAACCATCCAATTTACGGAATTTGTAACTTATTTTGTAAATAAATACAATATTACTTCTTATTATAAATAAAACAGATGTAAAAATTACAAGAGCGCAAATTTGATGTCCATCACGGCCGGTCATACCGGCGATGTGACGTGAAAAAAGCAAACATTAATATGATCAATATAAATATTAATTAGTAAGAAATTATTGTGTTTTTGATATGAAACTTGATTTTAAATAGTAACTGAAGCCTCAAAACATGTAAGTAAATACAATGTATTATTTATAATAATTTTTTTTTACTAAGACAAAGTGTTTTAAAAATTGATAATATTGTCCCACAAATTTAATGTTAAAACTATTAATTTTTTTAATTTGTCTTAGTGCAGATTTGTCTTCATAATCTTGGCTTCAATATTATGGCCTGTATTCAGAAGCAAGCTTCAAAATGATGGTTTCAAGGTGCGGACTTTATACTCATTGAAGGAAAGCGCGCACCATAAGAAAATTTATTTTGTATATGCAAGAATTTTCCATATTAAGGCAATTTTGTGGCTCGCGGAAAATGAATTTAATAGTTGCGGTCTTTCTTATAATGCTTGTTTTGTCAATTATGCCAAATAACATTCAGTTTATTAGTTTTAAATTAGTGTAAAGGTAAAAAAGTCGAATCTAACTTCTGATATAAATGATTAATAGAAACCCAAAATTTCGTAAAAAATGTGAAAATATGAATTATTATTAAAAGTTTGCAAAATCAATTTCAATCAGAAAAAAAATGTAAAAATGGTATTTGTGATTAGTGATGGTAAAATCGTTATTTAAACCGTGATTGTGACTGATTGTGTTTGATTGTAACGATGATTGATAATTGATTAACCTAATTGTTCAAGCAATGGCCGGTACTCCAACAGTTTAATCTTAGTTACCAATCATCGTTACCAATCAGTGACACAATCACAGTCACATAACAGTTTACCATCACTATTTATAAGTACTGACTAATGAGTTATGAAATATAGAACTGTTAAAAAAATATGTGAATGGCGGGAAAATGTTTTCAGGGACATGATTTTGAGGTTTCACTCTTTTGCATTATGTTAAACTGAATTGAAAGAATGGAGAAATGGTAATATTTAGAATACTGTTATGAAACCTTTTTTTTCAGATCCTCGGTGCGTACTCAGTTAGCAAGACTGCTCTGTTGGGATTAACAAAGGCTGCCAGTTTAGATCTGGCCCCGGAGAACATCAGGGTGAACTGCCTCGCACCAGGAATTGTTCCTACTAAATTTTCCAGTCCTGTAAGTAAAAAAACTAGCAACATCATTAACTTCAGCATCTTTTTTCCACTGTCGGTTCAGAGGGCCTTTGGCTTATCCACATTTAATCTTCCGTTTCGAGGTTTGTTCAGTACAGGAACAAGACTGTAACTATCACGTAGGGGTTGGTTCAGTGCGATCCGCTCCGTCTCTCGAACGCCGATATTCTGCAGCTATGTGCAGTAGTCCAAGGGGGTCCAAAATCGTGTCCAGTGTAGTCGCAGAGTCGTATGTATCTTCCAGGATCAGTCCAAGTGAGGAAGCCAAAGGTCGAATCCAAGGGGAAGAAAGTCCAGGTGAAAGCAGGGTCGAAAGTAAATAGAGATGAATAAAAAACACTTTTTCTTCAGAGAAGTCCAGCGGTGCAGGCGAAAGCGAGGCAAGTGATTTTGCAACTGCTGGACCGTTTATTTAACTCGGAGACTCATCTCCTGGGAGCTTATGGCTCCCTCAGGATGCTGGGACCAATCAGGGGGCGAAGACATTCCCCGCGCCACCCCGATTCGGTCCCACGCCGACACCACCTGGCAGCCAAACTCGGCAACTTTTGCCATTTTTTCCGCCGTCCCGTACGGGGCGGCAGAACTCCATTTTGTCCGCAATTTCCTTTATTTATGGTTTAACCAGATATTTCCCAGACATCGCAAGTATTTTTTATTATAAACATTAACCTGCCTCGCGATGCCTGGTAGTTTTTACTGCGGGCGATGGCTCGGGGAATTTATTAATGCACCTTAAACTTTAAAAATCCATTTTAACAGTCTAAACGATTTTTAAGGTGCATAATATTATCTCCGGGCGATCGCCCTCCATGAACTCTATTTATTTTCATATAACATTTTTACATTACAATTTTTTAACAAGAAATATTCCATAAAATGTAATTGTAAGTTTTTCGGTCGGCGCCGGGGCGTGGCCTCGTCCGCGGCCCGGCTTCCCCCTCTTCTCGGCGGCCCGCTATGTGCAGCGGCGGCGGGATCCCAGTGGCGCGGGATGCCGGGCGAAATATTGCCGTGAATCGGTCAAGATAGACTTTTCACCCGGCGCTTTTCTTGAGCCGCGGTTAGCGCGCTCCGCGGCCGCGTAGCTGTGCGGAACAAGGTTTTTACTCAGTCATCATTTTAGCCCAGCCAGTGTTCAGTTTGTTTATCCGCTTTACATATCCATTCATTTGCCTCTCGTTCATATAGGGAAATCCCCAAATGCAGCTCTCTTTGAGTTACATTAAGCATTGTCATCATGGCATCCGTGAGTGTCTATGTTTCACCCTTATATGTCAGGACAGGTAGTATGCATTGGTGAAAGGCTTTCTTCTTAAGGAGTCGTGACTAATGTTCCCTCTAAAGGTGTGCGGGTGTGTGTGCGCATGGGGCACACAATTTTTAACAAGACTTCTTCATGTGCCGCCTTCTATCGAAGGTGAGTGACCATGTTGATTTATCATTTGCCAACATTTTGGACATTGAACCACTTTCTAAGTTACACAGCCAAGATAATCTCTTTCTATCTATGCCTCTGCTTAACGAATTGTAAAATATCATATTTTCCATTGTGGAGCATGTGTCCGAAGTGTGTAGTTTTCCTTGATAGTTGTTATTAGTTCTCTTGACTTTTTTGTGCATATTAAAATGCCTTCATTAGTATTGTGGTCAACGCAGGCCGTACCAGTAGGCTTATTCTGGTGTGGTAATATTTTTCTTATTTTCTTCTTGCAACGTACAAATAATATTATTTATGCACACATCATGATCCAAAATTATAGAAACATGTTTGATTTGAAAACAATTTTAATATTTTCAAAGTTGCAAGCGCTACTCGTCTTAAGTTTGATAACATGACTAAGGTAAACCATATTAAAACAAAAATTATGTGGTTTGTTTTTTCTTAAGTTTATAATTTCACAATTGTATTATTTGTAGTTAACAGGCACTGATTCGGCCCTAGAGATGGTCCTGAACGCAGTCCCACTGGGAAGATTGGGCAAGCCAGAGGAGATGGGAGCCGTGGTGGCCTTCCTTGTATCTGACGATGCCGGATATATCACCGGCGAGACCATCGCCGCTACGGGCGGCATGGCATCTAGGCTTTAATCATATTCAATCTGATTCATAAAAATGTACAAGTTATGTTAATTTGTTTTCTCTGACAAAAGCAAATCTTCTGCTTTATATTTATAGCGATAATTTACAAAAATACCAAAACTCTTATTATGTAATCTTATTTAGACATATCGACCCCTCCTACGTAAGTATTTTGACTAACAAATAGGTTTTTAGTTGTTTTAGTATTTTGCCCGTATTTGGCACATTAATTTTTTTTTTATATATTGAATAAAATGTATAAAAAAATACTGTTACTTAACCGTTTTAGTGCTAAGCAATTTTCGATACAAACGATCGCAGCGCTTTTGCGACGCGTAGCATTCAAATGGTTAAAGTATATATTAAATATATGTGAAATGGACATATTTATTAGTTACAATTCTTTATGTTTGAGGGGTCGTTATACATATCTAATATGATACGTATCTAATCGTAATTAAATGTATTAATTAGAAAGATTAGATTAGTTGCGTACGCAATGTGATCAAAACATTTTTATTCATCATTTGTTCTTATCTCTATGTTGGTGCTGATAACTAGAACTAGTTATTTATGTATAATCAATTTTGACGTATTAAAAGGTATTTGGTCTTCCATAGATAGTCAATTGCTTATCTGCTAAACTAAAGATTAAAGCCTAAAGCACCGTTAATATAATAACGAGAAAATTAATTATTATGTATATAAATAATACATGTAGTCGTGTATTAGTTGTACTGCAAAGTTTCTGCATTTATGTAAATCATCTGATATCCAAGTACCCAAACTTACAAATTTATTTCACACATTCTTCGGGGA
This sequence comes from Eubasilissa regina, assembly GCA_022840565.1. Lineage (NCBI taxonomy): Eukaryota > Metazoa > Arthropoda > Insecta > Trichoptera > Phryganeidae > Eubasilissa > Eubasilissa regina. Next base: position 30,979,668 of record JAINEB010000006.1, on the reverse strand, counting down.
CACTGTTGTTTATTTGACATCTCTTGAATCTTTAATTTTGGATTGGTTTCGACACTTGTATCACAGCATCATCTAATTTTACAGGCCTTCAAGATCTTAAATGTAAAGTTAAAAAAAGGAAAAACGTGTAATGTATACATACATACATAATACATAAAATACATCATTTCATAAGGTCAAATGTCAGGCACTTATTAAAAAAAATACAAGAACTTTTCAGTTTGCCAATTATATATGTAATTAATTGAATTATAAATATTGATGCTTTATTTTGTAAAATTATAATTATATGAATTAACGTTAAATATGATATATACATATTTAGTAATACATACAAACATTCTAACATGTTAAAAACAATTTTATATGTAACAGGGTATTTTTATTTTGTTATACATATTTTAATAATAAAAGATTTTTAATTTGCATTTTTATTATTTATTTATTTATCTTAAAATGTTATGTATATATTCAGTAAAAAAAAGTGTAATTTGAAAGATAAATCATTAAAATTGAGTTAAATTTCTCTATATCTTGCACAACATCCTAACTCAACTCACATTGCATTTGTTAAAAACATAAATTCATATAATAAATCTAGAATATAAATGAGTTAGATCTCACCCGGAAGTGAGATTAGGTCTTATTTTAATTCCAAACTGGAAAAGTTTTACAAAAAGGGATTTATGATTGATTTGATTGAAAGGTTGTTGAAAACATTGGAAATCACATTGTTTAACAAAATATTTCAATAAACAGATTGAAATGGTAATTGAAATTTCATTAAAAAAAATAACATTAATTCTGGAAAGATTTTTTAAACGTACAGATGTCATTAGATAAGTGCATTAACAAATGTATTGTTTCATCTTTAGATGATGTCATTATATTATATATGACATGACTATTATGTGACTGAACTATATAAAACTAAAATAAGTACATATTTATTAGTAAATGTAATTGCCCTGTGTGCGCTGCAACCAACCAATGTAATTTATTTTCTATCATTAAATTAACTAGATACAAATAGTTGACGCATATGTAGCAGTTATCTTTGCTGTAAATGTTTAACATGTCACGTAAATATTCTTGCCATTTTTCTAACTACATAGTTAAATACTTGTGCATTGTAAAATTGCTGGTGAAAGTAACATTGTACCCTCTGAAATCTTGGCTACTCATCGAACATCTAACGGCTAAAGTATAATTGTTACACTTGGTATAAGAAATTAAATCGACAGAACATGAAACAAATTAACTAAAGATGTTTAATTATTTAGTATAGCTCTAAATCTTAAATGGTGTAACTACACTAACACTAAAATAGTGCATTCTTTAGTGTAAACCGAGGCAACCATGAACGGGGTAACATTTTATTTGCATTAGATGATTCATTATCATCATCTACACCGCTGGTTACAGGCCTCCTTCAAAGAATCGTCAATTCTTTTTGTCTTTAGCACTTCTGATGCTGTCACTCCATCGACTTTGAAGATGGCCAATACTTTTCTTTCTCACTTTTAACTCACTCCTAGACCTTCTTTCCACACTGTCAAACATCTCTTCGACGATGTCAGATATGTTCAGCTTATTGCTACTATTCATTCATTCTATTCTGATTTTTTTAGGTGACATCTATTACTTTGGTTCTATGGTGAATTGTACGTTAGGTACTCGATCCCTCAGAAATATTCCAAGCACAGCCATCACTCTTTGGGTAACTTTTGCCATTGACAGTAAAGTGTCATATCTTGTCTCTATATATGCAGATATATGCACTGGTCGTAAGCTTTAGAGATTGTAGTGTATAGGCTTGAGAATATTTTCTACCTTTCCAAATGCTGCTCGTCTCAGCTGAATGCTTCTGTTTATTTAGATTATCACTATTATCCAGCATGATTCTTTAATTTTTTGCCTAATCTCTAATAAGCTATAAAACATTTAATATTGACTTAGTTACTGTATTCCAAGTTTTTCTAATTTGAATACTTTATACACAAAGGCTTTGAAGAAATGGGTTTTTGTGCTTTTTTCCACTTTTTACATTCATAAAAAAATACTGCAATTGAAATTAGATGACCGGACACTAAGATAAAAAAAAGCGACGCAATTTGGTGGATGTTGACCTCGCTGACACCTTTGCTGGCCTGGCATATTGGCTTCCTCGAACCCCACTTTAGCAGTAATCTATTCAGCTGCCCGGTCTCTCTGGCTTTTACCAACCTGAAAATTATTTGTCATCAAAATCTTACAGAAATGGTAATCTAAAAAGCGTCTAAAACTGTGTTTTTGACATTTGATTCCATATTGAAAGTTGAGTACATATGATTGATTCCATATTGAAAGTTGAGTACAATATGTTGATTATAATAACCACTGAACACAATTACCAGCGCCTACTGAATAATGTTGATCCACGATGTTTGAGATGGGTTTAAAAAATATAATTTTAAACATATGTGTAACAAGCTGTGTTTAATAAAAGCATTTATTTATCTGCACTATCATAAATGCTGCAATATCAATATTGTGACATTGCAACCACAGTAAATTTTCAAATATAACTTACCCCACTTTAAACATCTCTGAATACGGTGAATTCTTCATGGCCAGAATTGCTAGTTGTATCAAAGGAATTGTATCGACTTCTTGCAGTTCGCATATCTCGGTCGCTTCAAAAGAGTTTTCAATAAGGTTGTAGAGCGAACTAAACTCGGAGTGAAAGGCGAACCCTCCGTCCTGAACCTTTCTAAGGCCATCTTCCACTGTGAGGTAGAAATTCTTTGTTTTCTTTTTTGAATTGAAATACGCCATGTTTGGATATGTGGGAATCTATAATACGAGTTAATATTAGGTTATTCTTACAAATTGAAGCGTAGTAAATTAATACACACTTTTATTTAACTTGTACGGAATTCAATTTTTGTATGTGAATCGTAGCTAATGAAGAAATCTGATCGAGCATTATGATATAAAATATGATTATGTATGATTGAATTAAAATTCATTCTAAACTAGTCAGAAATTGGAAAAGGATTCTGAATAAACACTAACTTTATGTAGAAAACCACCATGTACAGGACCAGGTAAAAAAATAGAATACTAAGAACCTTCAATGTTAATGTCAACAGAGGACATTATTGAGATTGATAGTGACTAATTTGTGAGTTTTTAAATTGTTAAATATCTTTTTTCAAATTCAAAAATTGAAAATTAACTGGGTCAATCTTACGCCATTAATCCGCCCCTGATGTGAAGCCTGGAAATGTGAAATAAAAAAGAAAATAGACCGAACACTATGTAATAATGTAGTTTAACATGTAAAAAATACTTAGTAAATTACTGTTTGCGTATAACAAAGCACTTACATCAAAAAGTAGATTGTGAACGTATCCGGTATCGACAGACCCACATTGCATTGGACTATCAGCTAAGTTTATGATGGAAAACTTCTGAGATCTATAACTCAGGAGGGACATCACAATGCTGGATGTATAGAAGTTGTACAGGATCAGAGAGTTCACAAACATTGTTATATAGACTAGGCGACTTGCGTACGTCGACGGTTGTACTGTAGATCCTGGAATATTTTAAAATTATAATAATGACGTGATTTATTCTGGTTTGATTTTATATTTAGTTTTTATTGTGATATCCCATAATAAAATTTGAAAAGTCACATATCTCTTTTTCGTACTGATAAATTCTGTGTGAATTAGTGCTATTTTTGAGTAGCATTCCGGAACTCTTACTTACTAATTTACATCTTTTTTTTTTTTTAAGAGGACACCCTTGCCCTGGACCGGTTTAGAAGCTAGGGCTCCCTTGTCGGTCCCACTAATCAAAGCTAATAAAACTACATAATTTAATGCAATACATATATGTATTGTTCAATATGTATATAGGAAAAAATAAAGAAAAAACAAAAGAAATTTTATGTGATTATTGGCAATTTCGCAAAAGTAAAAAAATTTTGACCTTCCAGCATACGTGGTGTCTTTATTCATATTTAAAAAAATTATTTAGTAATTTACATCAAAGCAATTTGAATTATGATCAACAAACTTTCAGGTTAGCTGCATGAGGAGTTATGAAACCGATCAGCTATATAGTCAGATAGCCAAAACCAAATTCATTGAATGAGCATTTGTTATAGCATCATTTCATAGAAACATTTTTTATAATTTAGTTATACAGTTTAATAATAATTTCTCACCCATCTGACACCACGCCATCAACACGGATAAAATAGTATCGCTAATATTCCATTTTATTTTATTTTCCTGTGGCAAGTACTTGTTTTCAAAAGCGAAAATGAACCAAATGGTAATCACTATTATAATGGATAACAACAACATGATGTACCAAACAATTTCTACAAATGGTGCAAGGAAGCTCAGTTGAATGCTGCCAAAGTTGCCCGAGTATCGAAATATAAATCCTGACCTGTAAAAGAATTAATGACATATTATGTTCAATTAACTTATTAAATAATTAATTGCACTCTGACTACTTGCCAAGACAAAAAACATAAAGGCCTCTCCAAGTGGTTCTCATTCTTCTTTATCCATTTTCATTTACTGCCACATATTTTCGCAGATTTTGATAATTTCATTAGTCCAGCGGGTTTTGGGGCGGCCTCTTGATTCCACTCGGATAATACTAGAGATGCATAGAGCATTTGTCCAACGATTGTCCGTCCTCTGAGTGATGTATCAATTCTGTTACAATTTACTATTATTGGCATATTAAATTATATCAACTACTCTAGTCGTATTGTATAATGCCCGTGCATTTTTCCATACCTCTTTGTTACTTGAAATTTTTATAAGATATAAGCTGAACCGATAGAACTACACCTACGAAGATAGTGCAAAAACATAACGACATCGAAAATCGAAATAAGTAGTAGATAGAACATTCTATCCATTGACATGTATTTGAGGAAAGAAAACAGAGGGGGCTCAGACAAAAATACATTCACCAAATAGCAAGCAAGCAAAATAAACAGTTCATTAGTGTATGGACTCAGTATTGTTTTGACAAGACATTTAAATATTAAAATATAGAAGAATAGTGTTCAGTATAAATTCAGTGATACCTAAATGGGTAAGTCATGTGCAATGTATCGGTGATATCCAGTCTGTCCAACATCAACTGCAGAGCACCAGCCATGATATCTGCTTTTCTATCCATAAGAATTCCCATTAAATTTCCTGAACGGTAGAATCCATTTACATTTTTGTCGGTCCAATTGTCTGCCAGGACAAGGGTGATCCTAAAAGTTTGCACATGTTTTTATTTTTGTACCTTAATTTGTAAATTGATTGTCCAATCCAAAAATAATTATTTCAACATACATACATACTTCATAATATTTACATTTTAACCGCCAAAGTTTCTGCAAGGTTGAAAAGCGCATATAATTTTACAGCTAAGTAAGACATGTAAAGTTTGGTGTTAATTCACTCATGGTTTTAAAAAAATGTTAATAAATGTTACGACCGACGCAAGTCGCCGATCACAAGCGGTGGATGTTGGAATCGCAAGGAATGGGTTAGATAGGAAATAGGGATTGATGAGGAATGAGGGGAACCTTCGATAGCAAACCAAAGGACAGCTCAACTCGCCTGGTCGATAATGCCGTCATGTTGCTCTTCCGGAACCAATGTAGAAATTGACACAGCACAAAAACTCTGATGAGTTTCATGTCACCACAAAATCACAGCGGTGTGTGCGAAGTAATGATCCAACACGAACAATCACATGAGAAAATTTCCTCTCCTCGACTTCAAAAAACAACTAGTCGAACCAAAGGAACAATATGTATTGGTTTGGGAATTGGCTAAGGGGTCAGAATAAACTAAAAGCTGGTGATAATATACTACGTTTAACAATACTTATTTAAGGTCAAGTATGTAAGTATATGTGTTCATATATAAAAAAATATGAATACGGAATAAAAGTTATTTCTATGAAAAACTGATATATTACTAACTTTTTACATTTTTGGCTTGATAGAAAAAATATGTAATCCTTTGATACTAGCTATGTACTTATTCAATCAAACTAAAACTTAAACATTAAACTCATCAGCCGCAATATCTTAAACATAAATATTCTTCTGCTGTGTATATCTGACCTTTCTGGCTGATGTTTCGGATCCCATTGTGGGGTCCATCATCAGGGCTGATGTGATGTGTAACTATTGGTGTTGTATTATGTACTGGGTTTCAATACCGTGTCAAAAGCAGGGTGTATCATTTTATGTGCTGGCTTGGAATACCGTGTTGAAAACAGGTGTTGTGTTATATGTAAGTTCCATCTACTCTCGGATTATTATCTATGCGGACTCTTCGACTCCTATGGCTTTGGAGGTCAGATATACATGATAGATTACCCCAGAAAACTGTACACGGAAGATTTTGAACGGGCATGAAAACCTAAGAACAATCATTCATTCTGACATTATTTAAAGCAGTTTACTCTGTGTACTGGGTTCCATACATAATATTGTAGCTTTTATGTAGCCTTAATTTATATATATATATATATATATATATATAATTTACTACAATAAATATATGAATATACTTGATATTTAAAATTTTAAAAGAAATCAATTATGTAAATTATTATGTATTTAGTATTTGTTTCTAATTGTCTATTTATCCAGCCTAGTCAATAGAAAATTAACTCGTAAAGTATAAAAAAAGTAAACAGTTTGATGATGACGTGGCCGATGGGTTATTCCATTTGTTTACTATTGCAAGGGTGGTAAACGGTAAGCAGTATCCACGTTTCTATTGTATGTGTATAGGCCTAATTAACGGAAAATTTTGTCATCATAAGTTATAAAAATAAACAGTTCATTGAGATAAAATGTTAATACATTTATAACATGACTTATTAGTTATTTTATAAACATACGTGAAGTTGTACATTTCTCGAAGCAGCAAGATTAACTGGTAGTTCAATTTGAAGACAGAATCTTCATAAGGATAGTGCTCATCCTCCAGATACGACTCTAGCGGTTCATCTTTAGCTCTGTGTTCTGTAAACGTTACGGCACGAATCTTGAGTCCGTTCAGATTTGATCTTCTGCTTACTTTCGGCATATTCACAAAAATTTTCCATTTTTGATTGTCATCTTTGTTTTCCGGAGACCATCCTCCTATACTTGTCACATTAAGGGTTCCTCCCCGATCGTATCCAGGGTTGTATACATCGTACAATTCTATGGTGTATGAACCGTTAGATAAAGATGTCTTAGTTATGGTCATATCCGTTACAATACTTAATGGAAGAGTTTGCGCATAAAGTAACGCTTGGTCAAATCTTTGATTATCAAATGCCAACCAAGGGAATGAGGCGTTAAAAAACTTGTATTTCTGAAAAATTAATAAGTATAATATTAACTATACAATCTATGGACAATATTTGATATAATGTAGTTGTGAAACTCTTCCTGCCCTTATACACAGTTAGCCTAGACTTCTCATACACCACTAACGTAAGTCTTAACTGATGCTTTTTCATCATCGTATGAATGTGTGCTTCATAGATCTGATAGAATAAAGCCTCGTACTTCGAATCTTGCCTAAATGAACTGACTACTGCAGACAAAACTGTGGGTTAAAAATTAATGTTAAAAAATTCAAGTCATGAAAAATAGCTTTGCACACCAGGGAAATGTCACAATAGATAGTTTGAATTTAGACCTTAATTTTGATAGGTTTTGAGGCAGACTGGTGGCGTCACCTATGGCCAATGTACCGAAGCTCGGTGTGGCGTGACACCATTGTCATCAGAGGTCGACATGGATACTCTGCTTGGCACTGACTGCAGACTAGCTAGATCTTCATATGGCTACTTTCTCTTATGTGCACATGTAGTAACAGTCTTAATAATAACTTAGTTCTTATCGTAGTATGTAAACTCCAGATCCTATGTTAACTTTCGAGCAAACAAACGTGAGATAGAACGTATGTACATTCATACTATATACATATGTCCTTTGCCTTCTGAATGCAGTAGGAAAAACCAGGAGTCACTTCTTACCTATGGTGACAACAATGCCATTGCCATAGCAGGTAGCCAACCAATTCATCACTACAATTTGAACATAATCTCTTAACATATGTTTACGCGTTTTTCATACATCAATAGGTACTCCTGGTTATATAATTTGAATATGTGCATTTTATTTGTGTGGATTTAAAAACAGCAAACAAAAGCAAAACTGCTACTGATGAGAGATAGTTTCGGAAACGGACGGATATATTGTATGGCGGTGATATAAAAACATTTTGTCTATTATTTTTCGGTTATTAGTTATATAAAGTTTCGGAGGCTGATCATCAGACTTTGAAGATTCAAGACTGCAAGGAGAGCAACCATCGGTGTCTACCAGCCCAGTTTCACAAAGGTTGGTGTATCTATTTTTATTTGCATGGATTGAATTTTTATATTCAAAAATACCAATAGTGAACTAGCTATCGAAGGGTAATTACGGTAACAATATATATACCTAGGGCAAGTCATGTCCCCAAATCGAGGAAAAAACAAAGAAAATAAAACATTCTAAGAATGGAAGATTGAATGGAATAGATTCTTCAGTTGATTCTACCAACCTTACATTTGTCAGTGATTCCTTGACTCTGAATTCTAAGCTAACTCAAAAGCTTCAAACAACACTGCACAGTATGGAAAGAAGTTTGCTAGAAATCACTAGAAGAGACAGAAAAAGAAACACACAGGCTAGAGCGCAGACCAGGATATCATTGTCATTGTTAAAAAGTGTAAATGGCAATTAAGTGACATTTAGACATTTAGGGTGCAGAGATAACTGATGGACAAGAAATATTCTTGTCCATCGGCTGTCCACAAAACAAAAAAACGACCTAAAGGATGCTCAAAGATTGATAGGTGGACAAAATTATCATAGCATGTAATGTACCCTTTAATTTTGAATCACGGTGTGCATACAAAAAAATAAGAAAGACATTACATAAAGAGATTATCTTGGCTATGTAATCTCAGAAAGTGGTTCAATGTCCAGAATGTTGGTGATCTTATGCAGGTTAAATCAACATACCGCAACATGATCACCATCCGATAGAAGGCAGCACATGAAGAAGTTTTGTTAAAAATTGTGTGCAAGCTATAATTTTTTATTTGTGCTATGGTGCCTAATCGTGTGTGCACACACACCCATACACCTTAAAGGAAACGTTGGCCATGGCAGGGACGTGGCGAAGAATGTTGCAGCAGTCGTTCGACAATGGCTAAAGATGATAATGATGACTTACTTGATAAAATGGGACACTTAAATTATAGCAAAATGAATCAAAAGCAGCCCCCAAGTATTTTCCGTGGACGGTGAACATTTTCTTAATATCTTTTACTTCTGTGCTTTGCTTTCCGTTTGGAAGTGATACACGTATGCCATTGTTATTGAACAACTTTAATATATTGTAGCGATCTGTAAAAAAGAATGGCAAAAAATAAAAGAAATGGTACCATTCAAAGTATTTTCATTGCACCTAAATATGTTTGTACATACCTGTAATTTTCCAGCAAAGAAACATTATAACGCTATGTACATCTCTTGACTTGAAGTAATCCAATGCCAATTCAGAGTATACTGTTTCGATTTTTGTATTAGCGATTGCATTACAACTTAAATACATAGATAATAAAAACTGAAGTACAAAAATCATTTTAAAATTTGTCATTTTGATGTATATATAAAATTGAATTATGGTGTAATGTATGCAATGATGTAAAAAGTGTGTAGTTTCAGAAATTAAACATAATTTACGACCAGAGCAGTGTCAAGTGCGTTTATTAAAATCACTGCTTTAAATCTTACATACATTAATATCCTTTTCACCAGGGAAGGCAAATAGGCAGCACGTTGAAGAATTTTAAAATAGTTTTGTTTCTTCCACATTGCTTGACAACATGGTTTCAAACTAGAAATGTGGTTCATCATCTTAGTCATCAGTCCGATATGACCTCCCCAAAGATTGCTAATTTTCTCTGCATTTCACTTCTCATCCGACTGTTGCCTGCCACTCTTCTGATATTGTCGCTCTGTGTGAGCTTGAGAACTACCAATACTTTTTCTACCAGTGCAAGATGGTCCATAATCTTCTATCCCCACTGTCCATCGTCTCTTCTGCAAATACGTTCAGAGAATATACATTATTATTACTAAGGATTCGTCCTGAGGAGGGACTCCCGGGTTGTGATCAGTTGATGTCCTTTTTTATTTCTCTGCAGCTCTTTGTTTAGGTCACAGGGACATCCAATAACATCATTAGCAATATTTGAATGTGTCCAAGAACACACATTTAAAGGATTTTCATCTAAAAAAGCACTTTTATTAAAGAAATAATGGATATGTTCCGCACAGCCGCGCGACCGCGAGAAATGCGGCGCTCCGGCCCGAGCATGCGCCGGTCCGGGCCTCGGCCGCGAAAACCGCGGGACCCCGGCCTGAGCGAGCAGCGGGCCGAGACCCGAACTTGGCCGTTTCACGGCAATAGCGCGGTCACCACACCCCGACCCTGGAAAATCGCCGCCACTGCGGCAGCCGCGCGGCCGAGGAGAGGGGGGAAGCCGGATTACGGCCGAGGCCACGCCCCAGCACCGCGTGGAAAGATTATTTCTGTTTTTGCCACATAACTGTCTCTAAAAAATTATTCTGGTTAGGATAAAACCATGTTTCAATAGAGTTTTGTAAGGGCGATCGCCCGGTGATAGTTTGACGCACCTCAAAAATCATTGTACTAATAAAAAATGGATTTTAAGATTTGAGGTGCGTTAATGAATTCCCTGGGCTATCGCCCGCATTGTAGTATGCCAGGCATCGCGAGGCAGGTTCATGTTTGTAATAAAAAGTACTCGCGATGCCTGGGAAATGTAAAGTAAAGAAATAATAAATTAAAATGTGTGACGAAAGTCAGTTCTGCCGACCCACACTGGACGGCGGAAAAAATGACCAAAGTTTCCGGATTTGGCCGCCAGGTGGTGTCGGCACGGGACCGTATCGGGGTGGCGCGGGGATATTTTGAGCCCCCTGATTGGTCCCGGAGATTTGCTGGAGTATTACGCTCCAATATGAATTTGTCAAATATAAATAAACGGTCCAGCGGTTGAAAAATCACTTGCCTCGTTTGCTTCACCGCTGGACTTCTCTACTGCAACAAGACTTTCATTTCTGACCCTGCTTACCCTGGACTTGCTTCTTCTGGAATTCTGACCTGGCTTTCACTTTTGGATCGACCCCGTATTATTCCACGACCTTGGCTATTACACTGGATGAAGATTTTGGATTTGGACCCACTGCACGCCGCTGCAGACATCAACATCCGAGCAGCAGAGTGAATCGGCGAACCACCCCTGACAGATTACAGTTCTTGTTCGCGTATTGAACAGGATATCTCATAGAGACGAAGCTATATTTTCTTATATTCATTGGAAAATATATGGGTGAGAATGGTGAAGTTTATATTTTTATAAAGTGATCACTTTAACCAGCCGAAAACAGGTCGTAAGCCCTGCAATTACCCATACTTCTATATATTTTCCATTAAATATTAAAAAAAATAGCTTTGTCTCTATGAGATATCTATTATTTGTTTAGTAATATCATTGATCAAGTTGAAGTATTCACCTCCAGAACCACATTTCAAAGACGCCAAGTTTCTTTAGGTAGAAGGAAAAAACAAGAGACTTCCAAATTGTATCCAGCTTTGATTCCTCATTATGTATCCCAACTTTTTTACTTATTATTAACATGCAAAAAAAAAAAATTGTTTCATTTTTCAGCATGTTAATGAAATTCTGTTGACCATCCCTGCTTTGTGTTTGCTCAATATGTAAAAATATTGACTGATTTTGACACGTGTCTTGTTGGAATGAATGGATATTTTTATTAAAAGTTATAAACTTGTTTTCTTTCGACAGAGAATAATATTTGCTTTCTAATATTAATAATTCTAGATAATTTGAATGGTGTTAATTGACAGAAGTTAGTTACATTTAAAGTAAGTAAAATACTTTGAGGTAATAATTACTTTCATTTTTTAAGTATGTATTAGGGAAATGTGAAAGGAATATATTCAAATAAACCCATGTATCCAGGGTTGGTCTTGGGGTAGGGAGAGCGATGTAGCCACCCTGGGTGTCGGACTCTTCAGATTTGGTCATTAATCGTTTCAAAAACTTTTTTCTTCTTTTCTTTTCAAATATTGTTCATTGGTATTATAATTTTTTAATTTATGTAGCGTGGTAATGTTTGGAATATGTTTTGATGGTGTTTGTAGTTGTACTGTGGTAGACAACTTATCAATTCTTGATAATAAATTATGTTCTGGAAATTGAAAAAGAGACTTTACGAAAAAACATTCCGTGAATGAAGAAACCAAGAGGGTTAAATTTAAATCTTATTTATTTCATAATCTATATATTTATTTTTATTCGTATGTTTTGTATTCATACATATACATTCAATACTCTTACTAATCAATACTACTCCTATATAAATAAAATCTGCTTCGAGACAGGTGTTTACCTAGTTTCTCTTTAAGTATTTTTGCATTTAATTACATATATGTACGTATATTGATTATGGTATATTGAATCTGTCATAATCATTGTATTTTTTTATATTAATACATAATTGATATGATATACACTAATATATAACCTCGTCATACATTGGAGGCTGCAGTACACGATTCAAATTTGTACTGTCTGTAGAGTCAATTTAGCGTAAATCTTTTCAACTTTTTGCAAAAATTAAAGCAATATGTGCATTCAATCAATTTTATAAAGAAATTAATCTTAAAGCATTTCTTTAAAAAAGAATGTCTAAATGTATTGTAATTATCACCAAAAAAATAATTATAAATAACTCAGAATTAACTAAGAATTAACTCAACTAGAAATTACTGTGTTTCATTCTGTATAATACTTATTTAATGTTTCATCTTGTACACAATGCACTCTAGTAACAGCAGGAGGCTGGCCATGAGGCCCCCCAGGAACAAGAAAAAGAGCAGAGCAGAGAGACGCTCGTTCGACACGGCCCCAACCACACTTCCCGAGTGGCACATCGGCCTGCCTGGTCTGTAGATGCGGTCTGCTCGAGATACCAGACCTGTCTCTAAAGCCCACAGAGATCTGGAAATTTTAATATTACCATTGATCCTTTCCAATTGATAACCTTTATGTTTGCTATGAGATTACAGATTTGATCCCTATTAAAAGCAAACAATATTAGTTAATAATTCGATTCTGATGACAAAAAATGTTAATGTATGGGTGCTGCATATGTACACAACTCTCTTTTTTATGTATAAAATTTTTCTACGGAGTATCGCACAAGCGTATATATACAAGATATCTAATTGTATATTATTAAGTATTTTAAAATAGAGTTTAGTACATGAAATACATGTCAGATCAATATTTTAAATAGTTTTATAAAAAATATAACTTATTCGGTGGTTTGTTCTAGGCTAGAACCCTTAAAACAAAACTAGGGCAAAAAGAATACAAATGATAAATAAACCAACACTCTTAAAACTATGGTGAGTCATGCTAGGCACATTAGGTGACTCACATGAGCGCACTCAGTAGGCGCCGAGCAGCCCGCGCGATGCCCGCCTTTCTTTCTTTCCCAAAAACTTTCTCACGTCTGCTCTTATGTCATTGTATATTTCACATAATAAGTAATAAGTTGATTCAATTGTAAGCTTACACAATTAACTCAGTAGCATTGTAAGTAGCGTTTTATCTATATCGTTCCTGCTGCCTGATTAATTTTCATACAATACTTTCACACAATACACTTAATAGTCAACTGACTACAGAGGCGGATTACCATTCGCATCCCATCCTTCTGATGGCATCACGTGTATCATACAAATTTATTTAAATAAAAACTATTACCTACCTAGTTTTGAATATTTCGATGAAAGGAGAATTCTTCTGAATGACAGTAGACAGCTTATTCTTCGGTAGCACGTCTATTTCTTTTATGAGACAAATATTTTCTGGAAGAAATGTCTCCGAAATGACAGCATACAAGCTGGCCCTCAAGGTGTATAGTGCCGTGGTCCCTTTTCTTATTTCTGCGACTCCTTCCCTTAAAGGCACCAATATGTCTTGAATTTGCTTTCCTCGCTTCAGCAACTCTTCTTTTAAATATTTAATTTCATCTGTTTCTGGATTCTGTAATATAATATTATTCATAATATATATGATTTATTGTTAGGCACAGTTTACAAATATTGAATAGTTTATGGAGATGATCCCTAGAGCTGCTGTCTGGAAGATGCAGGTAGAAAGAGTGGCGCTCGAGAGACAGTCTCTCAGACGGTTGCTGGCTGCATTAATATTGGTATATAGTCTCGGTACCAGGTGTGTTAACAGCTGTTAGGAGCTTTGTTTCACACATCAGTATTTGTAGAGTGCGTTCCGTATCGCCGCAATGATAAGCAAGTGGCTCCTAAAATGATAATATCACACCACAACTTAAACTCTGAACAGTAACACACACACATATATATATATATATAGATGTTTTAAGTTAAACTATTAATATCCTGGAGTCTGAAAGTATGCAAAGTCATGAATAGCACAATGCCAGTATTTTTGGAGCAAAAACAGTGTCTCTAGACTTTCTTTTTTAATTCTTTCCATTTTTCTTTTCACTTCCTCTGTTGCTCCTCGTGTTACATATCTTTTCTCAGTGATTCGGGGGCTTTCTAGACTGATTAAAGGCCCTTTTATTTTGTCGGAAGCGACAGCATAAGTAAAACAATGTCGGTTCACGAAAAAAGAAAAGAAATCTTAATAATAATATTTAATTCAAAACCAATGTCTGTACCTCTAATAGAACTCGATTGTACGACATATTTTCCAAAGCTATTGTCAAATGGCTGTTGACCAATTCCTTAATGGTGTTAATGGGTGAGACTTTGTTATCCAGGAGAAATGAGACCACGCAAGATGTATAGAAGTTGTTGAGAAGAAAGGCCATAATAAACAGAAATAGAAATATGATGCGGCCTGATATTCGAGACGGCACTGCATCAGAACCTGAAACAAAATAATATTTCATTGGTGTCTTCATAACCTACTTTATGTACCATGTCTCAAGCGGAGGTTTTTGTATGGAGTCTAGTGTGATAATAGGAATTCAATAATGATAAATTTTAGTAAACAGCGGGTAGACCAGTTATGCTATAGGTCAGTATTAAAGTGATGGAGTCACAAAATTGGACTAAATTCTAAACGTTTATATACGTAATCTTGCACAATAAAATAATAGGATTGATTATATCTCACAGGATTGAGAGGTCGCTGAACTGACACCAATAAAGTGATGTTGTAAGGACACGAGGCAGTTATTAGAGTAATTTTAAAATATAAAAACTCTGAATCATGAGATGGATTTCAACAAACAATGACTGTCATTTTTTGATAAATGATGAAATGGTGGGAAATGCTGCCTTATTAAAAAATATAAATGAATTGTACGTATTGTTCTGTGATGAAATAAAACAAAGTACATGGCGAGTGGAAACTCATTTTCGATTCTGTCGCCGCAGTGAAAGAAAACATTTCTGTGTTTTATTTCTTCTGACCTTATCATCATCATCGTCTGTTGATAGAAGTGGAGATTGGCAAACCGCCCTTGTTTTCTTGTGGTTGTACGCTCCATTAATAATGTAATCAAAAAAATGTGCATTGGTAATTCTGAAGAATTTTGCATTCTTTAAAGATAACCCCATAAAAATATCAAGAGATGTTAAATATGGGCTGCGGGGGGGAAGGGGGGGCATGGGATATCAGCTGTATGCGATTTGTTTATTAGGAAACATTACCTTCATCACCGGTATAGTCACATTGAATGTTTGGGGGTTAAGTCAGTGGTTAAATTGTGGCGGCTCGCGCGCATCGTCCAGATGTTCCGCGTTCTGTCATTTCTTGGTATCGCACCATCCCTCGCATACAAAGCGGAAACGATCGAGGAAGGCCGGACTGCGCCACCCGGCGGGCATGACACACATGGGCCACAGATGTGCACCAACACATGCAGCAGAGGAGGCGGTCGACGAAACAATCGGCGCCCAGTACCCGAACCGATCGGACCGCAGATGCACATCCTGGTTCTCACCTTTCACGGTTAGTAAAAGGTGAGAGTCGGAATCGTTTTTCCATAACCTTTACGTATTCTGTGTTGTTTCTGGCTCTCGGTGGCTTCTCCCCGATGAGAATAAACATGTTCGGATAAAAATGGTTTTCACCAGAATACCAACCAACATTCCCACAAAATGAAAGAGTGAGGATTGGCATGTTGATGTTTATTGTGACAGTATGATAGAATAAAGAAGACAGATATTACGAATAGTATAAAGAGATGCAGAAGGTGCCCGTGTCGGCGGTCTCGCTCGGAGCGCGTGAGCCGGCAAGACCGCCATTGCGGAGCGATGAAACAGGAGAGAGATAGTCGGTGAGGGATGAGACCAGACCTGTAGCGGCAGCTCTATGTCGCTAGCTCCGATACCGGCTGAGACAGTGGTGAATTTAAAATCCTGTCCCCTACAAATATATGCCAGGTTGCCCCATCTTGCTGCATCCAAGTCCTATAATCATATCCTGGGAATTGCTGGAATTGCAATTGGAAAAAATCCCTCAGCATCTTGACATATTCTTCAGAATTAAGAGTAACAGAATTGCCACGTGCATTTTCAAAGAAATAAAGACCGATAATGCCCTTTGATGACATAGCCACCCAAACTGTTACTTTTGGAGAACGGTGAGGTCTTTGGTTTTTGAGTTTGGGGTTTTCCCTGCTCCAGAACCTGCAATTCTGCTTATTAACAGGCCAGTTCAAATGAAAATGGGCTTCGCCGGAGTACATAATGTTCTTGAAATTGGTGAACCGCTCGAACATCGTCTTAACGAATCTTTTTCGTGAAATCCAATCGCCAATGTATCTTATATGGGTATAGTTTCAAGTCCAGTTTCAAAGTTGATCTTGGTATCGCCTTAGCGGCAGAACGCTTGGGAGTCAACAAGCCCGGATCTTCTCGTACAGACTCGTTAGTTCTAGTATCTTCGCTCCTCCTGCTCCGTAGTCGCCCGATTATTTATTTAGCGTTGAACCGGTCTCCTCGAACTTCCTGAGCTACGATTTAATTAAATGATCACTTGGACATTGATTCACACTGGGTAATCTGCAGTGAGCACGAAACAGGCGCCGAACAATCACATCGTTGTTTTTGTAAAATTGTTTTACACAGAACGCGGGTTTTTCTCCCGTAAAGCGATCCATTGCGACTAAATTTCCAAGAACCAAACTCTCGCGCGGTGTCACCTGCGTGCCCCTCCTTCGCGTGGTTTCCGCACCGAACCAATTTAAAAAGTGCAAAAACTTATGGCCTATCCGGTTTAATTAAATTGAATTATATTATATTTATTTCTAATTTTGAAACTTTTAATTTTTGGTGGAATTCCATTTGAATGATTTAATTAAAACACTTTTTAACTTATTTCCACTATTTATGTAAATATATAAATAAATTGTGGAAAAAAGTTAAAAAATGTTTTAATTAAATCATTTATATATTAGCATTGTACTTTGTGTAAGTTAAGTATGGTTTATTTTTTAATTTGAATTCACAAATAAATTATTTGGCGTCAATCAAGCAAAACAAAATGGAAAATTCTTCACTTCTGTTATTTTATTGTGCAAAATAACCTTAGGTATCGAATTTTTAAATAAAAAATCTTTAATGTTATTCACGAAACAATAAATATTCTCGAACGGTATCCAAGAAACAACAAATATTCTTGAATGGTATCCACGAAGTAAAATATATTCTTGAACGGTATCCACGTAACAACAGATATTCTTGAATGGTATCCACGAAGCAAAGGATATAACATATAAAATAACTACATATGTATAACATACCCTGTTGGCAGAGGGCACCGTGCGCTATGAGCAGAGAGTGTACGAGAGAGATAGATTCTTTTTCCTTCATTTCGGCCGAGCATAAGGCGAGTGCCGCGACTCCCGTGGATATGACTATCAGCACCCATCCGGGCCCTGAAAAGGGCCGAAGCAGTTCCGTACTCAGCAGGCCGCCCGAGTTGGCCGGTTTTAAGAACAGGAAGCACGCGCTGGAATGGACGTAATATAATCTCAAATATCTTTAATATATTTGGTATACCTTCAAAGTCACTCAACATAACCAGATTAAGTCAATTTTATTAATCAAAGCATGAGCCATTTTGATTCTACAAATTTGTGCCAATGAATTGCAGGGATATTATTCAATTGTATTTTGTGAGTTTCGCTCGGATTTACTGATTCGCTAATGTTTGTAAATTAGGAATATTATAAGGATTTGTTTAAGGTGACTCTGAGGCCCGTAATCGTCCTCACATTCTCACGTGTGTAAATGAATGTCGCAGTGTATATTAATGTTACGGAGCGTGCGTTTCAGTGCACCAAAATTATATTTAGCAGTAGGAATTTTACAAAATACAGGTGTGACTACAGATTACAAGTGGTGGATGATGGAATCGGGAAGGATGGGTGGATAAGAAGTAGGAAATTGGAATGAGGGCGGGCCCACCGCTCCTAAGATCAAGGCTCCTATCTCGATCCTACTCATTCGCCACCTGGTTGGCATTTTTTAATGCTACTAGGTAGCTGTTCGATAGCGCCCCGCATATTGACAGGGCGATACCGCACAGCTACCAAAACAAAATTTGCCCTCACTTTATTAGAAAATATTATTTACAATAATATAATATAATTAATGAGGCCGGGTAGCAGAGGAACAGTGAAGAGGCACTGCCTTCTGGGAAACGAGACCCCACAAAAAAATAACATATATGAGACTCACTCTCCACGCACCACTACCGGCAGATTTAACCCACAAGAACAGTACATCGCAGATCTTATTTGAACAAAATCAGAAGCAGGACAAAATAAGAATAACAAATAATGATGAAGCTACTCTTCAGTTCTTCAGAAGACCCATACCCAACTGAAGACCCATACTCGAACAAAGGCCCTAAACAACTCCAGATTCCTGCCACGCTAGAGCAGATCGGAGTTTTTACGGATAGGAAGTAGGGAATTGGAATGAGAGAATCGGATGAGGGACCTTCGATAGCGGACCAGGATGGACTCACAGTATCAAAGGACAGCTCGACTCACCTGGATGATGACGCCGTCTTGATGATCTTCCGAATTCACCCAATCTATGAAACTACAACAGCACAAAATCTCTGATGAGTTTTCACGTACACAACACAACAAAATCACAGCGGTATATGAGTAGTGATTCAACACGAATAATCACATGAGAACACTTCCTCTCCTCGAATTCGAATTCAAAAACAACCAGTCGAGTCAATGGAACATTGGAAATAAGCTAAAGGGTAGGAACAAACTAAAAACTGGTGACAATACACTACATTTAACAATAATCATTTTGGTTCAGGTACGGAAGTATATGTGTTCACCTATATAAAAATTAAAAAAATTACGAGTACGTGACAACAGGGTTATCCAACAAGCGTGAAAGAACTTTAAAATGGAATTAATTTTTTAAAAACCAAGTATGATATGAATGATTCATTTTATTTTAAGGACCATTCGATGCTATTAACAATGGAATATAATACCATTAAAATGTGCACCATGACTACGTTTGATACAATGCATCAGCAAACCTAAAACGCAATAAATGATCATTTGGCTGTAATTCTTACACTAGCTGGATCTTCTAGGAGTATAGATCCAGATCTTTACGCAAAATACGCCATATTATGCCATATGGCAAACCTAGATATTGCGAACGTCAAGAAATGATAACATAAATGAGCAATATTGGCTTCACTTCTGAAATTTCATTGTCTGACATCATGTAAAGAATAATTGTTTACATACATTTTCACATTTCGATGGATAGCTTTGATGGATGGATAATATTGATCATAAAATTCATGAAGTACGCGTTGAATTTGTCGAATCGAAGACTGATTTTAATACTAAGTTTTACGTTGTTCCAATGTGAAACGCTCCGTGATAAAATGGCAGACTACACTGAATAAAAATAACAATGACAGTCACAATATTAATAAACATGGCTACTATTCTTATTTAAATTCTATCACAATTATTGGATAACCCTTAATATAATACATTTAAGAAACCTGTACTCCCAAAGTTCGAAATAACTATCCATGTAGTCTACTCGATGAGCCACTAATCTCAGACACGTAACTGAGAAGTCGCCCTTGTCATTATTCAGCATCCCCACCACGCTAGTGTCCCAGGATTGAGGATTCCACCAGCTTTGACCTTCCACCAGCTCCATCCTACATCAAATTAAACAAAACATCAAAGTTGTTTCCAGAAATCTAATCAAAACAGTAATAATTCAGAAAGATAATCCAGATGTTCTTAGGTGTTCAACGCAACATTTTTGTGAATGATGCTTTGAACGATTATCCTTCATACTTCACACGTGTATATTTTTTTCCTTTACCGTAATTGTGCACAGTAATATTTATTATTTTGTACCATCATTTACTAAGGAGAACTTCAGTTTCAATCCAGTATCCTGTTTTGAAACATGGATTTAAAGCGAAAAGAATAATACCTATTTCTGCACCAATCTTGAAACTCTTCATTCTTTCAGTCTAAGGTAGGTAAGAACATTTTTTAGCTATTGATATTATTTATTAAGTAACATTCGATTGGTTTAATAATTATTGCGTATAATTGTAATTGTAACCAAAACATGGTTGTAACATTAGGATGTTAATAAATGAATAAACATAAACTCCGTACAAAAACATACATAACGGTACAGCAATCTGGTCGCTGGTCTAAATACGTGACAGATTATAAATGATTTCAACAAAGTTTATTTTTATTTTGAAGCGGTCAATATTGTATGAAATAGGTGCATTATATGATCACGGACCAAAGTCACCGTATCAACTGTCGATACGGTAGCATCTAATAGGCTTTAATACGCACGTGAAATTGTAGTAATCCTTGAGTAAAAGAACGAGGTTATAAGACGCCTTGCTAAAGGAATCTATATAGGGCGCAGCTCTGTCTGTGAGATATTGCTCCAGGGGCGTGTCTCCGTAGGGTTTGGTGACTGATATGGCCCTGACACGGGCTCCTTGCAAGTCACGTCGCCTGTATATCGTGCTTTGGCGTTCTTCGATTACGAGACCCGAGGCTGGAACAGAATATATTTGTCAATTCTTGAAAACTAGAGTGCTTCTTAGGACCAAAAGTAACAATCGTTCTTGATGAATTGAAGTTTTCGATACAACCCAAGTTAAAACACACATCTCTATGTAACAAAACAGTCCCTATCCCGGAACCGTTTTACGAGTTGTGCAACTTGCCTATAAATAAACCCGTGACTTTATTAGTTTCAAAGAAGTTATTTTAAGATTTATGTGAAATTTTAAAAAAGAGAATTTATTTCAAATCAATAACATACACATACAATAATATTATATAAAGAATTAAATAAAACATCAGATTAAATATATAATATCAATTGTTGATAGATTTGATTGTTAGTTGTTTGTTTCCGCTGCAATGAGCGATATATACATATATGCGAGGGCGAGTCAAAAACTATTCTTCTTTTGGATAGATTTTCGACCGACCGAAATACGCCCTGATTATTGAAATCTCTTGCGTCTTGTCGTTTTGCGCGCTCTTCAATCTCCGAAAAAGGCGACAATATTCATACACATAAATGTCCAATAGCAACAATAAGAAATCCTAGGTGTGCCAATCCAAGGAACAAAGGCGCGTAAACAGTATGTGTTAATAACAATTAGAACAAAAACTGTAGATAATTTTTAACTTGCTCTCGTACCTACTGTTGCACACAGAGACATTATGACCTGTTATTTTGAATATTTTGCCGTAAAATTGTACTGTAAAATTGTTTGTATTTGATTTGTATTGTAAGTTTTATTGTTAATTTACGCGGCGTGCCGCGGGGTTGGGAATACAATAAACTTTGCCCACCCGTCGGTACGCCGCCTGTGTCGTTAGGAATAAGTTCCCTTGTTTACTCGGTGCCGTGGACGCAGTAGAATAAACAAATGATATAGTCCACGGCACCCATATATGATGCCAGTGCCCCTTCCAAAAGGCCTCTTTCAGGGCCGCAGGAAACGAGCCTTCTGCTCCGCGGCCGAAAAGGCCTCTTTCAGGGCCGCAAGAAATGAGCCTTCTGCTCTGCGGCCGAAAAGGCCTCTTTCAGGGCCGCAAGGTATGAGCCTTCTGCTCTGCGGCCTAAAAGGCCTCTTTCAGGGCCGCAAGGTATGAGCCTTCTGCTCTGCGGCCTAAAAGGCCTCTTTCAGGGCCGCAAGATATGAGCCTTCTGCTCTGCGGCCGAAAAGGCCTCTTTCAGGGCCGCAAGATATGAGCCTTCTGCTCTGCGGCCTAAAAGGCCTCTTTCAGGGCCGCAAGATATGAGCCTTCTGCTCTGCGGCCTAAAAGGCCTCTTTCAGGGCCGCAAGATATAAACCTTCTGCTCTGCGGCCTAAAAGACCTCTTTCAGGGCCGCAAGAAATGAGCCTTCAGCTCATTATCTAATTTCGGCCCTGAAAAAACCTTTATAACTTTTGAAGGAGCACTGGCCCCGTAATTCTTGTTTCGGGAAATCACGAGGGATAATATATTCTACCATATCCCCTACTCGTGATATCCCGCAAATCAGTATTTTATTTTTAAAGAATTTAAATGTATCCGCAAAGCCGTTTCTGCCGGCCGCCAGCCCGCGACCTAAAAATGAGCCATAGTTGCGCGTTTCGGCCGGCAGGCGGCGACGGCCGCCGCGTCGCTCGGGGTGCGGTTAGGGTTGTAAACGCACCCTGATTGGCTCGGCGGCAAATTTGGGGGTGGCGGGTGGCGCTAGCGGAGCGCGCCCGCCTGTATAGAATAAATAGTGGAACGCCGCAGTGCGGAGGGCACCAATTTTGCTCAACCTCAGCCTTCCACCTCCCAAGAAGGGATGGAATGGCAAACTGTAGCATCCCGCAGGAAACGCGGCCGGGACAGCCCCAAACCTCCAGGCTCCCCCCGCCCCTCCACCCCCACCAATCCTACCGAGTGCACCCCCACTCCGGTGCCCACCTCCCCCCCCAAGAAGCGCCAGGCCCAAACGGCCGCCGCTGCCTCCCCCCCACCCCCCCCCCCCCCCCTCCCCTGCCAAAGATGACACAACCCAATCATCTCAACCCAACTCCTTCAAGAGAGTTCCTCCAATCGTTCTGCACGTCAGGAGCGATTATGAGTCAATTCTTGACCTCACCATCGAGCGAGGCATTGATGTCACCGCCAAACATCGCGGTGACCAAATTCATCTTCAGACGAAGTCCCCTATGGACTACAACCGTCTATCAAAAATCCTAAACGAAAGGAAACTTCAGTACCACTCCTTTCGCCTCCCCGAAAACAAGCCCCTCAAAGTGGTACTGAGAGGGATATCGCAAGAGATAGCCGCTCAACGCGTAGCGGACGAGCTATCCCTTACCTACCCGGTGCTATCCGTCCACCGGATGAAAATGGGCCCCAGCAGGACCGCCCTCCCCCTTCTTCTCGTCAACTTGACGAAAAATGACCAAGCAAAAAAAATCTTCACGGACCTCAAGTACGTACTGAGGTTCCGTATAACAGTGGAACGCCTAAGAGCTAGAGCCAGGCAAGGACAATGCTTCCGCTGCCAAGCCCATGGTCACTCCTCCACTTGCTGTTACGGCAAGCCACGCTGCGTTAAATGCGCGGGTGACCATGCCACAGCGGAGTGTACCAAGCCCAGGGACACCCCAGCCAAATGTGCGCTTTGCGAGGGCCCCCACCCCGCCAGCTATAAGGGTTGCCCCGCCCATCCAGCAAACCGCCAAACACAAAGCAGAACAAACAATCGTCGCTCTTATAGCGACACTGCCCGTGGACCACCCCCCCCCCTGATGGCCTCCCCTCAAAGGCCACCTCAGGCTTTCACCCCTACCCGTAGAGCCCCCCCCCCTCCCCCCCCACCCCACCAAAACCACAGGCACCACCAACAACAAAGACACCCACCCCACCAATCCCAACAATGGCGCCTGGAAAGGCCCCCTGCACCTCAGCCTCAGCCTCAACGTCCTCGCCATCACAACGCGAGCAGACCGCACCCTGGCCACGAACACCGCCAGGAAAATCCAAACCCCCTTACCTTCTCCCATCCCAACGAAGACCCCTTATCGAGGGAAAATATGATATCATTCATGCACGGCATTCAAAACGTCATGGCCACCGCCGCCGAGGCCCTCGCGCGTATGAATAATTATCTAACTCTCCGTCATGGCTAACCGTTCTAAAAATAAACCGGCACAAATTAAAGCGGTCTATTGGAACGCCAACGGCCATGTAACTACAGATAAATTGGAAATAGAGGGTTTCCTCTTTAAACATAATATTGACGTTTTTCTCGTTAACGAAACGTGGCTTAAACCGCAACTAAAAATATACATACCCAACTATGTAATTTACAGGACTGACCGCACCAGAAACAAAGGTGGTGGGACCGCAATTTTTGTCAAAAATTCACTCGACCACTGCTTCACTCCCAGCCCCACCACCGACAACATAGAATCCACCGCAGTAATAATCAACACGTTAAATTCAGGCCCGCTCAAATTAATCTCAGTTTATAGCCCGCCGAATAAGCCACTACTAACATCAGAACTAGACAAGCTCATCCTAGCTGATAAATTACCTACAATAGTCGCAGGCGACTTAAACGCCAAACACGGGGCTTGGCACAGCCAAAAAGAGAATAGAAAGGGCAAAATTCTTTTTGACTACCTCCAATCCAAACCCATCCAGATAGACGCACCCACTTCACCAACCCTATACCCAGTCTCCAGAGGCGACCCTGATGTCATTGACATCATAATACTAAAGGACACCTCGCCCATTTACTCCCTCCAAGCGATCAGTGAACTCACCTCTGATCACAACCCAGTCATCCTGTCCCTATCTGACGGCTCCTCCCCTAGCTCACCCCACGCACCCGTCAGAGAAAAAATCCAGTGGCAAAAAGTTCCGACACTAATAAACAATGCCATCAAAATTCCAATCTCAATTCCGGACGCAACCGCCCTCGAAAGGGCCGTCGAAAACTTCACAAATACCATTACCGCCGCAGTCAAAGAAGCCACAACCACTTCCCCCGTGGTCGATAAACGCCCCGATTTTCCCGAAGTGATCAAAGATCTTATTAGGGAAAAAAATCGAGTAAGAAAAGACTGGCAACGGTACGGCGTCCCCGCCGACCGCACAAGATTAAATCAACTGTCAGCTAGGATTAAACTAGAGACCAAGGCTTACAACAATGAAAAATGGGAGGACTTCTTATTATCAACAAACGACGATCGCAACAAATTTTGGAAAGTCTCAAAATCCCTACGTAAGCCCAAAACTTACCTAACACCTCTTCAAGGCCCCAACGGAGCAGTGTACTCCGCTGCGGAAAGGGCCGAGACCTTCGCAGACAGCCTTGAAGAGCAATTCACACTAAACAAAGCCAGCGATCCGAACGTAACTAAAGAAATAGACGACCACGTTGAAGACTTTCTCGCAAACGCCAACGATGGTCCTAAACTAAAATTCACCACTCCGAAGGAAGTAACCAAGATAATAAAGAATCTAAAAATTAAAAAAGCCGCCGGTCCCGACGCGATAAACAACAGAATACTAAAGAGCCTTCCGCCAAAAGCAGTCTGTGCACTCACAGCCATCTGCAACGCATCACTTCGGTTAAGTCACTTCCCCGCCGCGTTCAAGCTTGCAGATGTGATCCTCATCCCGAAGCCGGGTAAGGATCCGACCATTCCACAAAATCATCGTCCGATCAGCTTACTTCCTTGCACGGGTAAAATACTTGAAAGATTAATTGTAAACAGAATATCAGATTACGCCGAAGACATCTCGCTCATACCGGATTTTCAACACGGCTTTAGACGAAATCACTCAACGAATCACCAGCTCCTCCGCGTAGTAGAGCAGATCAACAACGGTATTAATAATAAAGCTTACACGGCAGTCCTTTCAGTCGACGTGAGTAAAGCATTCGACAGAGTATGGCATAACGGCCTACTCTATAAAGCAATCCGCGCCGGATTTCCGCCCGCTTATGTTAAAATGATAGCTAGCTTCCTCTCCGACAGGAAGTTTAGAGTTAAATTAGACGGAATACTATCCTCCTTAAGAGCACTCAGAGCCGGAGTACCGCAAGGCTCTATCATGTCACCGTTTTTGTTTAATCTATTTTCACACGACATACCGGCCGCGCTAGATGCGAACACAGCGGTCGCGCAATTTGCAGACGACACAGCATATCTATCAACTTCAAAGAAACCAACATTAGCAATCCGCCGAGTACAACGACAAGCCACCCTCCTAGAGGATTGGTGCAAGAAGTGGCGCGTCGAAATTAATCCATCAAAGAGTGCCGCCACTCTATTTTCAAGAAGGCGCCCAAAAACAAAACGCCAGAAGCCCAACATAAAAATGTTTGGTGAAAACATCCCCTGGACCAGCGACATCAAGTACCTTGGTGTCACGCTGGACTCCAAACTCACGTGGAGCAAACATATTCAGAATAAGCTAAGCGCTGCTTCGCGTGCACTCTGCGCTCTCTACCCATTACTAGGCAGGAATAGCAAACTTGCCACAGATAACAAGCTCCTCATCTACAAGGCCATCATCAGGCCTACACTCCTATACGCAGCCCCCATCTGGGGTCACGCGGCTCCCACAAACATGAGTAAACTTCAGACCTTCCAGAACAAGGTTGTCAGACTGGCTCTGAAAGCCCCGAGATGGATCAGGGTCACTCAACTTCACCACGACTCCGGCATACTCCCCGTCAAGGAGTTCATAAAACAAACCGCCAAGCGCTTTTATGAGGGGCTTCCCAAGCACCACAACCCGATGATAAACGTTCTCTCTAATTACGATATAACATTACCTTCAAAAATTAAACGACCCAAGACCGTCATAGCATAGGACTAATAATAATTCACTGCGCCATTTAGCAGTTTTCATGCGCCATTTAAAAATTTATAATAAATAAATTTTGCAGTATAATAATAAAACCCATATAATAATAAAATTTAACAGGCCATTAGGCACAACTTCACGATGAAGGGGCAAGGGGTCCAGCGGACCCGGTACCCTGTTAGCCATGAAATCAAAGTCAAAAAGCGGAGGGCACCACTCACATTCCCGACTCGACCGCGCTACCGTGCGGACGTGCCTACACCTACGCTCCGCCATGAGCAACGCTCTCGCCACAATTGTGATTTGTGATTATTATTTTCTGTGCGACTTGTGCTATTACTAACATTTAATATTTTTACCGCCGATTCTTGTGAACAATTATTTGAGACCAAGTGACTTTTCCGTGATTTTATACCAGTCTTTTTTTTACAAAGAACTGTCTTCGTCTACTATTATTATTTTTAATTTTAATTTTAAAATTAACATTTTCTCCAGTGCTGCGCGCGGCTGCCCTGATAAGGGCCGCTTTTGTGACAAGTGATATTTTTAACAGTCTATATTATTTTTAGAACTGACATTCCACCTTCACCTGTTTTAGTGCGTCCGACCCGCAAGGGTCCGACTCCACCAAGTTTTAAACTGACAGCCCAGCCGCGGGCTTGTCATGTCTGTTAATAAAAACATTAAACCGATCTTCTCCAATGCATTAAATAAATCTTCAATCGCCACATCTTCAACCATTAATTCATGTTCTACATCCAAAATCACCAATCAAGTCCATTCCGCCATGGAACCCGCCCACGCAACCGTTTCGCGTAACTTAAAAAAATACACACATGAAGAGCTCTGCGAAATGGCTCAAATCATTAGCCAGAAAATTGCCGCAAAACCGCGCGCCGCCAAGCTAGCGTCCAACCTCGCATCCGCCACCCGTACCGCCACTCTGCCTCCAGTTGCTTCCTTCGCGACTTCTCAACCCTCGACCTCCACTGCATCTAAATCTGACTTCCCGGATCTCCCACCCTCGTCGAATCCGGACTGGCAACAGCCAAAGCCCTCTAAAAAGAGGAAAGCGACCCCGCCGTCACCCCCCCCCCACCCCAAAAACATCAAACAGGTTCGAGGTTCTCTCGGAATCCGACTCCGATGACGATTCATCCGACAGTCAGATGACCACCGAAGAGGCCCCCATCCCCACCACCACTCCGCCGGCACAAACCAAGCCGAAAATCAACATCCCACCAATCATGCTAAGAGACTCCTCCAACTGGAGAGCCACTCGTGCAAAATTAATAAATTCCGGAGTCAAAATTGCATCAGCCACAATAACTAAATCCGGCGTGAAAATTAACTCAGCCGATATCTCAAGCTTCAGAACCGCCACCCGCATACTAGAAGAAAACGCCACACAATTTCACTCCTTCGTCCCCCAGCAGGACAAAACTTTAAAAGCTGTTCTGCGCGGCATTCCTCTAGATATAACCGACCAAGAAATCCTCCAAGAATTAGAATCAACCTACCCGGTAATATCCGTGAACAGGATGAAAACCGGCCCCGAGCGCCGTCCAATCCCCCTCGTCCTCATTCAAACGGAGAACAACACCCAAGGCAAAGAGATATTTAATATCCATCTCACCACCACCTGCAGCAAGCAACGCGAGGACGGCCCCGCCACTTGCGCAAACTGCTCCAGCGACCACCCGGCGAACTTCAAAGGGTACCCGTTCTACCCCCCACCTCGCTCCAACCTCTCCAGACATCGCCAGCAAGAATACTCTCGCCCTGCTTTCACTTCAAAACTAATAACTCCAACAGTATCTTACGCTACGGCCCTCGCCTCTCCCACCACCGCCACCCCCCACCACCCCTCTTACCACCCACCCACCCCCCAGCAGCACCAGCCAAACCTTGGATTAGCTTCAATTCTTAGCTCTTTCTCCAACCCCAACATCACTGAAATTCTAAAAATTATACTTGAAACCATCCCCAGACTACTCGCCGTTAAATCCGCCGGCGAAGCCATCTCTATCCTTCTTGCAGAAATCCCTAAAATCTTCACTCTCCTCAATCTAAACTAAACTTTTCTTACTATGGCTAACACCTCTTACCCCGTTTCCCTCAACATCGCAGCCTGGAATGCTGATCATAGAATTCGTTTTTGCTATTTTAAAAATAACGTATTAGAACAATTCTTAACATTTTGTAAGAGAATCACTAGTGAGAGTGTAATATATAAGAAAGTTGTTACGGGGAAGATTTTACGTTTAGGGAAGAAAACATCCTCCTTCTTAGTATAACACTCGAGTGAAAGGCGTCGAGTTCTTACCTTCGCTTAGATAACCTAATTTGGTGACGCTCAATTCGGTTCCTCTGCCGTGTCCTGGATTGTAGACGTCGAACAAATCTAATGACTGATGTTTCTCGTCGTAGACTCCCAGCACTATGTCAGCGTCAACGAACAAGTTCAGCTTGTCGAGCACAGATATGGACTTCTGGAAGTCGGAGGAGAGCACCAACCACACAAATGATCCATTCGTGTAGCGGTACTTAGATAACTGAAACAAATAACAGCGTTTGAAATACATTTCCATT
The DNA here is from genome assembly GCA_022840565.1 of Eubasilissa regina. Classification (NCBI taxonomy): domain Eukaryota; kingdom Metazoa; phylum Arthropoda; class Insecta; order Trichoptera; family Phryganeidae; genus Eubasilissa; species Eubasilissa regina. The sequence continues at coordinate 30,949,934 of JAINEB010000006.1, read as the reverse complement.
AAATATAATATAAAATAGCTTTGTATCTATGATATCTATTATTTGTTTAATAATGGTGCCTTTGTAGGTGAAAATCCAGTAATTGTGTGTTCTTAATACTGCTGGAACTATTACTACAGAAACCCTTAGTAAGTGATGGTACAAAGTAATAAATATTAGGAACTATTCTCGAAACTGTGCACGTGTGAAGTATGAAGGATAATCGTTCAAAGCATCGTTCACAAAAATATTGCGTTGAACATCTAAGAACATCTGGAACCAATATATGTATATCAACTATCAGCGTTTTTAAGTATTGTTAGACTATAGACAAAAAAACCGCTAGGTCTCTTTATGATGCACCCGAAATAAATGTATTTTATGAGAAATCTAAAAATGCAACAGTCTTATGTTTCATAATATATTTAAACCATCTACAGAAAATGCAGTTAGGTACTGATTTTATCTGAGAGTATTGTTTTTTCTTAATTTAACAAGGGGCTCCCCGGCCTAAGTCAAATTTAACAAAGGGCTCACGCACATATTCTTTTGAATATGATCGCGAAGTGTGTGTGTGGCCAGAGCATGATGAATAGGAGAAACTACTTACAGTTGACAAGTTTGTTGACGCTTGAAGCACAATTATAGTTAGAAAAATATACAATAATAAGTCTACAATGCCCTCGCATTTGCTAGAGATCTTAACTGGAAGGCAGCCGCGAGAGAAGTGGTACGCAAGGGTCAACCTCCAGACGGTTGCGAGCGCGTTGTACTGGTACATGTTGGGGTCGGTAACGGGCGTATTTTTACGGCCGGTATCTACAAGGTGCGTTCAGTGGAGGCGATAGAATATATAAATTATAAATAATATTGTACATAAAATATTATATATCCCGTCACTGTCTGGGTGAATCACTATGTGTAGATAACACAAAGATCAATATAATATGTTAAACATAGCAAAATTGTATTTTATTATTTTTAGGGGGGCCTGAATTTAAGGTCCCATTTTCTTAATCCGGTCCTGTTCATATTAAATAACATATTAATTGTCCTTACTTTAATTAACAACTGTGTATCCGCACTATTATAATCCATATCGTACAGTACGCCCAGTCTTCCTACTGCCAGCTTCAGCGGACTGAAGATATTGTAAAAAAAATATTTGGTTTTCGTAGTAATATTTTCTCTCTTGGATTCCCATTTGATTCCTTCATTCAAATGAGATACAAACAAGTTGAGTTGATTAGCTTCCTTTAACAACTGGATTTTATCTGTATAAGAAAATATAAATTAATAAATTAGTCATTATTCTTGACGCGTAGTAATTATGTACAGTGTGGCCGTTGTAAGAATGCGGCTGGGATCCGGGTGATCAGATTGAATATACTAATAAAAGCAATCTGGTACAACGAATAGCCATGCAGGTGATTTATTTAAATGAATGCTTATTGGCGACATACTCGACTAGGCGATACCGCTTCTTCAAATGCATTTCTGCGGAGATAATTTCGCCCGCATTCTTATACTGGGCATACTCTAATTCTAATTCTAAGAAATGAGACCATTTAAGTTTATATATGACAAATTAATAAAAATATTAGAAGGGTTTTAAAACAGATTTTATCTATTTATTTTATCGTAACCAGGGTAAAGTGGAGAAGATTTTTTCACTGCTAATGTTGCGGCAGTATATAAATATTAGTGTCGAGAAAAAATACTAATCTTGACTCACTGGTGTGATTGTGATTAATATTTAACAATATCAGTGATTGGAAACCGTGACTGTGATCACAGTTCCATTACTAATACGCCTGGGCAGCACGATATTATAATACACGAAATAAATTTAAAAAAAAAAACATAATTTTGAGCCTATTTACTTATATTATTCAAACTTATTATTTAATCGGGTCTATTCTCAATTTCAAATCAATGTCAATAACCATGATCTACATCGCTATTGTATAACATTGTATACTTCGTCAATTTTGACGTTTTCTACGATTGAGTGACGTGAAACCAAAGGTTCAATTTTAACAATTGGTTATACGAATATAGCAAATATTTGTTGTCTATAGTTGGATATTTTTATTTATGGTATAGTCGGCTTCTGATTGGTCGATAACCAAATAGACATAAAAAAGGGTTGTGCATTCGCAAGCATCGACATCAGTACATGATTTTATTTTTTCTGTTTTATTAGAAAAATAAACACGGATTATAATTTTTAAAATGTCTTATATACATATTCTTATTAATATATAATAATTAATGACTTTCTCTGAAACGCATGATTAATAAGTATTTTCATTGATTTATACCATGTTTCAAACTTTTTGTGTTAGCAACTGATTTAATTTGTTGATTCGCTAATTTGTTTTTACAAAGGGAACTTTACAAAAGTATAATAAAAGGGTATTTAACGATCCAGCGTCTTTATTTAATCAACATATTTTTTTAGATTCCGAGCCGATGCGGAACAAACATCTGATACGCACTGATTTAAGGGTAGGAATACAGCCAATAGCAGAAGAGATAACGTAATAACGTATATGCCGCATTTTTGTCTTCATGAAAAAGTCTTAACCCATTAGCGGTACAAGTATCCATATGGACACACATATTTTGATCTTTGAGTGACATCTACTAGGTGGCGGTTATCACAAATTATTACTGTCATTCCTACATGAATATTTTCATTTCATTTGTACATGCGCCGAATTATAAATCAATAAATAAAATTAATTAATTAATCACGAATCGTGGTATTCCCATATATTCAATCGCTGATAGTGAGTGTGATTCGAAGATATCAGTGATTGTATCACGATTCGTGCTTTTGAACTCGTTACTAATAAAGATCTTTCCAAAATTGTCCGATGTAATTGGTTCGGTTTTCGGTAGCTCTTCAAAATTTATAATATTATCAAAATCTCACCACGCAAACGATATATATATTTTTTAATGCAGTCTAATTATAACTTGTATTTCTGATTAATTTCCTTTATCTACCCATTGGCGAGCCATTAAAATATTCACAATTCAGATTTAAACAAACTAAACCGTTTAAAGATTCATTGACAAAAAAAACATGAAAATCATACCACAATCTTTTTTAAAATGGCATTATAAATTAGGATCTGACTTAACATTAGACAAAATTGTTTTAAATTTACCATAATAATTCCAACCAAGGAATGTTACAATTTCTCTTATGTTTTTATAATTAAAATAATCAACGACCAGTTTAGATTGTAATTTGACCACCTTGAACGAATTAACTGATTTAAATACACAAAGCAAAAGAATTATAACGTGTTTTTCAAAAATATTACAATACTTCATTTTCTACTGAAAATTGGATCTAATCAAAATCAAGATTGCCTACGAAATGTACTTCTATGTGAATTTTTACTGAATTTATACAAATTTTTTACTTCATAAATGTTTTAAGAGACAATTATTATTGACTCTGACAACCGAAATCTTACATTACAATTCCGTTTGATTTTTATAAAAATCTAATCGATTATGCATTTTGACAGATGATATGACATGCTTTAATATGCAGGTCCGGATTAGTACATATTTTATTCATTTCAAAGAGCTCTAAATATCTCCGCTCAAGTCTGTTACAAACCCTGAATGAATGGGTACCAACTTATAAAATAAATTATAATATTAACGTACGTTTTAGATAATATTACCATGAAGAGATCATCCATCAGTGGCTGATAAAATTGATGACGTAAATGATAATATTAACGAACAACGATAGTCAAATGGTTTGTGATTTAAAAGTAAATCATCACACCACCACTGTGTGACGTCAGCCTCACGTGCTCCGTGCCCATCGCCCTATATTCCTCGGCCTCTCCCGAACTCGTCAACATCGTTACACTCCAACTCTGTATTAGCATCCCACCGCATAAATTCTACCCCCCCTTAATATTATTATTGAAAAACGTAATATAATAAACTCAGTGTAAGTTCACGTAAGTACAGTTTGTTTCAATCTACTCCACCACTGTCTAAACATCTTCCTCTTCCATGCATGAAAATATACCCTTAACAGTGTTCTTATAAATTACATCTCAAAATGTTACCCACTGTTTTAACGTCATTTCATGACACAAAAACATATTATGTTAAAACTCAGATTTTTACTATATAAAGGTATTTTTAGAGGTTTGTTTTTCGAATTGGCATCATTTTTTCCAGCGACAGCCAATTTCACAGCTGACCGCTGATTTGTGCTCAGTTTGATTTGCCATTTCATCATGAATAGACTTATGCCAAAACAACACTTGCAAATTATGCAAATTTATTTTGAAAATCGTGGTTCAGTTCGCGAAAATTACCGTGCGCTACGTCCATTTTACGGTCGACTTAATCGTCCACCTGAGCAAGTAATTCGAATGATCGTGAATCGTGTATGCACAATATATACTCTAATTTATAAGACTACAATAGACTAATTATAATGAAGTTAGATCCACGATTACTGACTTTTTAGTTCCCAATTGGATGGCTTAATGTAGAAGACCTGTGGTTTCAACAAAAGAGCACGTGTTTCTCAATGCGCGCCACAAACAATTTATTGAATGAAACATTCGATGAGCGCATAATGGACCTGTGAATTCACCTCCAAGATCGTGTGATTTAACACCTATGGATTATTTTCTGTGAAGTGACTAGTCTACGCCGATAAACCAAAAACGATAGACGACTTGGAAGCCAACATTTGTCGCGTTATTGCCGATATACATCCCCAGCTGCTCCAGAAAGTGGTCGAAAATTGGACTTCAAGATTGCACTTTATTTGAGCCAGTCGCGAAGCTCATATGCGCGAGATCATATTTAAACAATAATGGCTTAAAATTATCTTTCCAATGAAGCCAATACCGTGGCCATTACCACGATGCTATTATGTTTTATTTTATTTTATTTTAAAATTCTATACATTTATAACTTGATAATATTCTTTTTATTAAATTAAATTTTACGTAAAACTCACTCCACAAAGCTCAGAGGGCGGTGAGAAGGGCATGTATTATCTAGTTGCACTCTCCTCCGCCAGATCCTACTCACAGTTCACTCAACTCACTTCTCTCTGCCGCTCATTACAGCTTCAAACTAGATGAGGTCAGGATCGACGGTCAGTTCACCCCCTTGCGAGCGCTTGCCAGATTTTTTTCTACTCGTCAACTTCAGAATGTAAGTTTTTTTTTTTCATCCCCCGATAATTTCTCTATTTTATAGACTTTTTCAATACTCCAGTGTTTGTGTATAACTTTATATAAGTTTTTTCCTTTCACTTTTTTCTTCCTGCTTTTGTACTTTTTCCTTCAAAACATTTTTTGTTTTATCAAAAGTAACAATAATGGTTATTCTCTTTTAAATTCTAATATTAATATATTCACAACATATAGGGTTAAAAAAATTAAATTACTGAAAATTTAATGGGTTATGTTCCATTTGGGTATTTGACTTTTTTTTGTTTCTTTATTTACCTAGGTATTATTTTATTGATAAATAAATAATTTTTATCAAAATTGTGTTTGCAACATTGCGTTAGTGATCCTATGTCAATATTATATTGAAATATGTACATTAAAAAAAAAACACCTCATAGAATGGTAAAAAAATCTTGGGCAGTCAACTGACCGCCCACGAGAGCGGGCGTGTCAATCTATCTAGCGCGAGCGCACGAAGGTTAATAGAATTTTCTATATATTCTCAAGCACGGTCCTGTGATGTGAAAATATGTCCGCTTTTGTATAAGTTTACTTCCAGAACCTGCAACCTTGAGTCAATCACGCAAAACGAAATGATATCAGCCTCGAGATTAAAATAATCTTAAGTGTTAAAAACATGCACCGAATTTCTATTAAAAAGTGCAAAACTTTGGAATAATATAACAATTTCAGGTAGTCAATATTAATTTTTCTAATTTTTCTCTGGGAAGAGCAACCCTGAAACGCGACAGATCTAGAGTTCTATCTTCTATGTACAGATGTACAGATGTAAGAATATGTAGAGAGATTCTAGCTGGGAACGAATGTTACCCAACCCATAGAGCCATCGTATTAATCATCGAGGAATTTAATTACTTTTTTAAACAAGCATATCTTAGAAAGTTTAGGGTGTTCGTATTTTATAGAGATCTCAGTTGGCTCAGGTGGATCAGTCATAATTCGCTTACTACAGGGTGGCCCAAAAATAGTGAGAACATCTCGTAACACATGAGTTATTTCAAAACATAATTATAATTCTTATATAATTTTTTTGCACAATATTTAGCTAATCAGAAATCATCAAAACACCCCATATTGCATAATCTACTGGGTTTAAATCTGGGCTGTTCGGTGGCCACATGCCTGGCTCGATGAAATTAACATTCTCACGTCGAAGAAAGTTGATTGTATTTCTGGCTGTGAGATGGAGCTCCAACCTGCGGTAATGTCCAGTCATGCTGTAATGTCTAGCTATACTCCAAGCTTTGTTTTGAAACTCTTTGATCATTTTCTTAGCACCCCAACGTTTTTCAATTCGCAAATTTTTGATCAGAATATGGTGTTCCTTAGTGATTTTTGTCATTCTGGGCAACAATTTGAAAAAAACATATATAAACAATGGGAAAATTAATAATCAAAGATGGCGACCGTAAATTGTCGAAATAAAACGTAATATAGGTAAATACGTAAGTAAGTAAATTATCAAACTATTTAAGATATTGTTAAACTAATTTTAAAGTAATTATATCACATTTTACGAAATGTTTTAACTTTTTTTGGGCCACCCTGTAGACCCACTTATTCAAAAGAAATAACATACCTGGGGCCTTGCCATAGGCGTTTGCTTTTCTGCTAAGGATTCTGTATTGCCCTCCCTTGAATTGTACAAACGGTGTACAAACGTATCAACTTTGATTTATATATATCTAATTAAATATTCTTCGACAAACGTAACATTACCATCTACGACAGTACGACGCGAGATGACGTACGATTTCGCTAATGTATGTCTTTCTTTAATCGTAATAAAGACAATGTGCACTTCATTTCAAATTGAATATATATTTACGTACTGTTATTAAATATATAAAAGAGAAAAAATTTAAGTAATCTTATCTATAGATATTAAAAACACGTTCCACATATTCGTTACTTTGGTGAATATGTAGAAGTTTTTCTTACTGGCAATAGCACTTAATATCCAAATACAAATCCAACAGCGACGATAAACCGTAAATCATATAATAGGATAAAGTTCGCAACTTGCATTATAATGATGTCGTAATATTTAATTAAAATACGCCACAAACACTGATGATAGTACACATATAATCACAATGCACAATACACGGCAGCACGGCAGTCGTTCTTTAAATATGAAACTTGGCCGGAATGTTGTGTCACCGCCGGAAAAGTACATTACGCATTAAAATTATTTTAACGATACATCTATTTGGGTTAATTGCTGAAGTTAAATACTTACTGTGGTAGATTTCGATAATAAATTATATTTACAACATTGAAAAAAGGATTTACGGAAAAACTGGCCATCTAAACTACAACATAATACTAGCAAACATTTTTATTTGATCTTCTTTACATAGAGAAAACCACCTCACTCAATACCATGAACCTGAGGTGTTTTGCTTCAAGGAGACGTCAGAAAGAAAGAGAGAATTGTTAATTTATTGTCGTGAGTCAGTTATATTTCAAATTAGCGACTCAAGACCGAGAAATAACGAAGATAGTCTTGTGTTCAGCTGTAGTCGTTCAGTGCCCTTGTCTAGTCTAGTCCATTTAGTTTATAATTGTAAAATAACCGTTCATGGTGCACGCTTTCTTTTAAGCAACTTCGGTTAGTCTCCTGACGGTGAAGTTTTGGCCGTGTCAAAATGACGATTACCAGTCCAAAAAGTTACGTAAACTAAAGGTTATCTTGTCGTGCAATGGTTGCGATATTTCGTGTTAGAGCTGCCATAACTAAACTTTATTTTAGAAATCATTAATTCTTTTTAATGTCTCGTGTACACAGAATGAGACGCCGTGAGATAAGTTTCAGGGGTCTAAGAATATTGCTCGCCCATAATTCCTTCCGGTCACAATTCTTCGCTGCGTATTCGTCACTTTTAAAAAAATATTATTGTTTTATCTGTATCTATTTACACACGAATTTATTTAAAAAAAAATATGAAATAAAACACACATGTAAAACTAAGTTCAAATTAATTAACTTAACTTAACTTCACAACAGTTAACATAGTCCAATCATTATAATAAGAAGTAAAAATGTACAAATAACAAATAAAATGTACAAATAACCAAACTAAAAATTAGCAATATTTGAATATGTCCAAGAACACACAATTACTGAATTTTTACCTACAAAGGCACTGTTCTTAAACAAATATCAGATATCTTATAGAGACAAAGCTATTTTTTTTTTAAATATATTTAATAGAAAAACACATGGTCATTACAGGGCTTACGACCTGTCTTTGGCTGGCTTAAGTGATCACTTTATATAAATATAACGTTCACCAATTCTCACCCTTCCATCTTCACATTTATCAAATTTTTGAAAGTTGTATGTACGTTAATATGCGGACTCGCTTTGTCTCTATGACATATCTGATATTTGTTTAAAATAAATATTAATTATATATTAAAACAGCTGCATTTATCGAAAAAGTGTTTTTTTTTTCAATATATTCTGCGTACAATTTTCCCGGTGAATAATTTGACGTTTTGATTTTACGGCAGGCGATATATAATATTAACAAATTGTGCGCTATTTCGCACTGTTGATAAATGATAAAAAAAGGAATCTTATATACCGATTTCTGCGGATATTTTTTGATTTAAATACAGTGTAAGAAGAAAGTGTATTTATTCCATAAACATTAATTTGTATAAATGACACATCGAAATACGAACAGTTACGTCAAAAAAAAAATTATAAAACATTAATTAATTGGAATAAAATTCAGATATGCGCGTTTGAATGATTCAGAATTGAGAAACACTGTTCATTTAGTGGAAATTAATCTCAGTACTATGTGCACGCGTCGCTTAGCATTGTACTTAGGTAGGTACTGTAATTCCTTGCCTGCCTAACCGGTCATGAAAAAACAGTGTGGCTTTTCGGACATGGGAATTTCGAAAAATGTTAAAATGTAAGTTTGACATTTTCGCTTGCTAAATTTTTTCGACATACATTTCTCTAAGATTAAGGTATTAAGATGTTTACCTACTTACACATCTAAAACTCTTTAATTTTTCTAATACCTCTACTCGTAGATAGATAATATATTGAACGATTTAGGTCAATTGACAAGGTGGGTAAAGATCGCGCAATGTAATTTTAATAATGTAGGTAATTTCCTAAATTTGCTTTCGAATTTGTCGAAATTAGCTTAATAACCGGCAGACACGCCAAGAGTTACCGCCCAGTTTATCGTCGGCCTCGTCAGCCTCGACGTTCAATCTCTTTGCCGGCAATCAATTTGCCGTAGGGCCGAGCCTCCGAGCGAGGCCATCTGTTGATGGATTGAAGTTCCGAAGCGGATGCACCGTGACCAATCGATACGCCCTTAATGAAGCCAATATACTTTAATGATATCGTGCCAACAGAGTATTGGCTCGAGTTGTTACCTACCGCGGAAGCTTCAGACCCACGTAACATGGTATGCAGTGGCGAACCTGCACTTTTGGTCCTTGAAGTTTATTGGGTGGTGTATTTATGATAATTATCCTATATATCCAAAAGGCCACCGCTAAACTAGACCTTCCTCGCTTTATAAATCTAAATGTGTCAAGGATTTAATCATAACCTGCGTTCTTTATACAAAAATGAAAAAAAAGATGGCCACTTGAAAGCATTTACAAGTTCCGAAGATAATATTAATAATTTTGGTTCCCATGATGATGATGATAAATCATATTTAAAAGCGAGGTAATACGATTTATATTAATAAATTTATTAACTTGGGCGAGTATGAAATATCCGAAAATCATAAATTAATCCAAATGACATAATTAAAAAATTGTTGCCTAAGAATATAATATTATTTTTGACAGATATAAATATTATATAAATAGATATAAGATGACAATTTTTTACTGCGAATTATGAATACATCAGTTTTCTTTCTGACATATTGTGCAGAATTGTTTTTTTTTTACATTTAATTTAATAAATTTTCTTTTTAATAAGCTAATGCCATTTGTTTATCAAAGTTTTCAGAATAAATAGTTGCGAGTCCCGTTATAAAATCGACATGTACACAACGATCTCATTGTTTGTCTCGAGATCGAAATCTCTACACGTGTACATGGTATTGAGATTTATTTCAACTAAATTCATCATCACGTATCTCATCCCTTGTACGCGTGCCATATTTTTCGAATTTATTTTGATTTAATAATGTAGAGTGACATGCGTAGAAATAGAAATTTACGTGAATTTTTGTCTAAATATTAAAATAAATAAAGAATCCGAAGCCAGTACAAAAAAAGGACACATGAAAGAAAAGCTCTGAAATAAAAATATACGTAATAATATTTTCAAATGTTTATTGCGAAATACGCAGACTTAAAACATGACACGTTTTTTTATAAAAATCTCATACATTAATATCATCAAAACCTATTAATATTTTCTACTCGTAATTTAGTCAGATCTTAAATATTACGGACTAAATCTGTTGCATACTATATGCCTATATTTTTTAAGTCCTTCTCAAATACTAAACCCAAAATATTTAAGCTAATTCGCTTCTAGGACTCTATGGGATTAGAAGCCACGAAGCAAGCTTCAATAATTTCACGGGTGATCCGGCCCTGGTGCTGTGTAGTATTTATACACGGAAATTGCAAAATTAGCCGCTATCGTAATGAGAAAAGTTTGCAGCTATTGATGCGAAAAATGTTCGTGCAATAAACAATTATAACATTTTTCAGTCTGTTTTCCAACTGTTTGTTAGTGTTTTAAGAAATAAATATTTTTAATTCTTACTTGGAATTACAATTAACATTTTTTAAGTGCCGGATATCGATACCGCTACTTTTCGAATGCTAATCGAGTAATCTGCTATTTTAGCTACTCCCCCAGTTGATTATCGTATCAAATCGTCGTATAATATATTTTTTTGAGTTAATTTTTTTTTAAATGTAATTTATTATTTATAAATACTTACTTAACTTAAAATAACATAATAAAATTTAATGTATCAACTAAGAAAGGAGTACAGTAAAAAACAATTTATATAAATTGATTAATTAATTTTTTCTGTGTATGTTTCTAGTTGATGAATTAAATTTTTATTGAAATGCCATAGACCTGTGTTCTAAAAAAAACTGCAACATCATAATAATAATGAGCTATCCTTAACAATATTAAAAAAAGAAAAATTAATAACTGTATTTATTTTCGCAATATTTTAATATGTCCAAGAACACAATTACTAGATTTTTACCTACAAAGGCACTGTTAGAATAAGTATCAGATATCTCATAGAGACAAAGCAATTTTTAATTTTATTTAATGTAAAATATATAAAAATATAAGTATTAAAAAAATAGCTTTGTCTTTATGAGATATCTGATATTTGTTTAATAACAGTGTATTTATTTTCATTTCAAAAAGATTTCGAATTTTCTAGATGCCACGAGCAAGTTAAATCGCCAAACTCTGTCGCTGATAATGCGGGTCCACTCTCTGCCAACTACTCGTCGTCGTTCCAATTCGTCATTGGCCTGTCCACATTTCACTCATAAAACATGGACGCTCACGAATACCATGTCGGCAATGTTAAAGATAGCGCAAAAACCAATGATGAAACCTGAAGACAGCAGAGGTAGCTACCTATTTAAAGTGAATTAAGTGTGTTTAGATTACTCATATAGCTGGTCATTACCAGGACCAGCTTAAAGCACTCACATTACTGGTAATAACCAGGTAAAACCTACTTTGAATGCAAAGTAGGTTTTTTGTGGATTGTGGTTGCGACATTTTCAATTCATCAGAATTCTGACAAGGCGCTGCACGAGTATTTTGAACAAGTCGAGTATGCTACATTCAGTTTTGCAGTGCCGTGCAGTAGGTTTAGATTTAGGTTATGCTGTTACCAATGATATTATATAATCGTATGTACTTTCATTAGGAGAACACATTCTTATTGTGAAGTTGTAATTATTCAGAACAGACGGTCTGTGATATTTTAAATAATAAATAAGGTAGATGGCTCTTTCAAATAATGGAACGATTACATGTTTTAATATCGAAAAGGTAACATATAGGTTCGACAATTTGTCGCTTAAAATATTGTCGCTATAGCATAGTTGGATAATGCACCTTCTTCGGTTAGGAAAGAGATCCAGGTTCGAATCCCGGTGGCGCAACAACAATATTTTTCGATAAAATTGATTTTATAAGTTTACATTTCTAATTAATATATTTAATTAATATTTAAAATATATACTTTCGTTTAACCAACGTCTTTAGACAAAATAAATCCGTCGTTTATACGACCCTACAATGTATTTATTTGTAATTTTAGAGTACTATTAATAGTGTTTTTGAAGTTTAAGTTTTTACGTAAAATAATACCATCTTACACTTTCACACTTCAACACTTTCTATGACTGATGATTCATTTATTGTTTGAAAATCCTTCACGTAATAATATTAAAGGTTGACGTGGGAAATAGTTCTACCAATTGCTTTTTTTTTCCAAATCAAAAACCAATCCATGCACCGAATTTAAAGAACAATCATGAAATCAACAAGTAAAATTCGTGAATTAGTATAAGAGGAAGTAGACACTTCAATAATTTGTACGCAGTTGTAAGCCTTTCTAATATTATTCCATTAAAAACAGCATAGGTAACACAAAACGGATCAACCGAAATAATTTTTCAATTTAGTAAATAGCCAATTATATGACTTGAGCAATTCACTAGCTTAAAAATATAACTGAGTAATGTGAATATATCGATGCGGCGAACGCACTAGACCGCCATGACTACAGCGGTGAGTTGTAATGGTAGTTTTTATAACTAAGCAATTAAAGTCTCTACTGGTACACAGATGGCGCTAATTGTAAAATAATGTTTTCGTTTATGTTAATCCAATTATTTAATTTATATTTGTTTTGTATAATTTTTAGTAATGCACAGATTTTTTGCTTATTTAACATATTATTTAGTAAGAATTGGATCCATAGACGACTACCAACGACCGACTACCAACGACTACTAACCGACAACAACGTTCGAATTTATCACTACGAACATATTACATATGAATCTTTTTTGGGTCTCACTTTGAGAAAAAAACAATTAAATCAAATACTATGGGTTCCATATTTGTTTCCAGATAAATTAAATTTTTTTGGGAGGGGGGTAATATGTCAGCAAAGTTAAGTTAGATTTTCTAAAATTTTTAAATGCCGAGCCCAAAAGGCTCGCTAACACTGGACTAGGCTAATAGTACCATTCATGTGTTAATTCAAATCTGAAAGGAAAAAAAAATCCTTAAAACAATAAAATATTGAAAATAAGAATACTCTTGCGGCCAGAAAAGTTGTATTTTAGAAGTTTTAAAAATTTAAAATGTATGTTTTTAAGTAAAGACTGGATATGCCTAAATTTAAAATATATTAAGTTGCAAAAACTAAAGTGACTTGAGCTAAGGTGATTTTAATGTGAATATTTGATAAAGACTAATAGCGGGATTTTATGATATTTAGGTTAGGTTTTACGATCATTTTATCTTTACTAGGAATGGTTTGTTGATACATGTTATTGAAACTTGTAACGCATGTTTTTATTATTTGTAATTGACGATAGATCGCGCTTTACAACGTATCGTGAACGCGCAGCTTTAGGATTTGAAAATATATAAATACTGGGAAAATCATTTCCTAATGTACGCGAAAAATGATAACGCGCCTGTGCGAGAAGTACGGCTCTCGCAAAACAGCCTTCTCCCTTCAGTGTTCAGTGTTCAGTCTACCCGCGCTAGTTGGCCGGGCGGGAACCTCACGGGGGTAGTTATTTTCTGCACCCCTATTTACGTATTTTCATTTCCATCGCGACGTTGATATCTCTGTCCATGGGGTAAGTGTTTATTACATTTTATCTAACATTGGATAACACATCTATACCTGTCATTCACATATATACATTGAATATTCTTTCAAATTTATTTATTTTGTAGAATTATTATCTTAAATTGAAAGCTTGATAATAAATAGTATATATTATATCTTAAAATCTTCTTGATAAAAAGGAACTATTTTTTATTCTACATCTTTCTGAAGACAAGTCCTCTATCGACATCAGACTAGCTTCATCCAACGTTCTTCTAGCCACTTGGCAATTCTCCCATCAGGGTGGACACCCCAAACTTTTTTCCGTTCATCTTTCAGCGTTTAAGATCTTTAAGTTAACCCTTATAGTCTAAATAGACAATTTAGTTCATTTCATTCTAGAAACTTTTGCAGAATCTTCAAAGATTCGATTTATTCCATGTTTAACACCCACCTAACTTCTGAACGCATTTTGTGCTCTTTTCTCTTATCAATTTAAAAGTAGAAAATCAGGCCGACCTTTAAGATGTGAGTAGTCGAGACAAGTCTCTTACATATAAACGCATTCTATGGAATGAGCGAGTCTTAGAGCAGCATCAAGAAGTCATCAGCGAAGAAATGTCTTTCTTCTAGAAAAGATTTGGGCAGCTTCGCATGTGACCCTACCTTAGTGAAATGACGGTACCGTATATCTTAAAGAACGAAAGTCTTTTTTTCACGAATAACATTTATACAATGAAATAAAGTTAATTTTTTGTAGCTTGCTACTTATCTATAAGAAAAATATATCGCATTGATAGATCGCTTACATTGTATTGTATATCATATACATATGTACTCAAATTAATACAATTAAGAATATATATGTAAAGAACATAGTTAATTACGTCAGATAAGATATAAACGAACATCTATTACTATATTTACATATTTTAGAAAAAAATATCTTAATCGGTTTGTTTATCTTGTAAATATTTGTCTGTGAGGATATTATTGTTTTTATTGAAACTTCTTGACAGTAAGAGAATTAATTAGGCGAATACCATTTAATGTATAAATATAGAATCTACGAGTTTCACTAAAACAAATTTTCAACTTATAATCAGTCAACATAAAATACAAAAGACAAATAATTGAATTCAATTGCATTTCATTGATTATTACAGCTAGAAATTATTATAATAATTTTTCTATTGTGTTCTGCTATTACGAAAAATCTTTGGCACGAAAATATTGCTTTTGGTTAGTGTACCGTGTAACTATTTTTTTAAAGTTTGCTAAAGTCTATTTGCTAAAGTCAAGATATTTATCACTGCATACGTTAGTCACGCCGAGTCTATAATGCGAGATAATTAATTAAAATTATTATTTAATGTAAGATTATAAGTTTATTTATGAAAACTGTTTATTAATATTGTTGCGCTGAATCATTATCTTGGCAAATTCAGCACAGGAACAAAAGATTTTAACGATATATATCTTTTATTTATTTTCCTAAGCGCGAAAAATCACCGACGTATAGAGGATACCGATCCATTACATCACAGACCGTCTGTTCTGAATAATTACAACTTCACAATGAGAATGTGTTATCCTTAATAATATATAAGTTGTATCAATTTAATAAAAATTTAATAAAAATTAATTGTTAATTCTGACGTCTCATATCGGTTTACTCAAAGGTATTTCAGACACGTAAAAATAAAGTAAATGGCTTTCAAATAATGGAACGATAGATGTATCATTTGAAAAGTGTAATATATAAGTTCGAAAATTTGTCGTCAATGTACTGTGTGCTGTAGCATAGTTGGTTAACGCACGTTCCCCGGTTTGGAAGAGATCCAGGTTCGAATTCCGGTAGCAACAACAATATTTTTCGATAAAATTGATTTTATATGTATATCTTTCTAATTAGTACATTTAATTTTAATTATGAATATAATATGCATATCATCTCTGAAAACTGTCCTTCGCGATTGTGGGTTCTCAGATGATTGAAGAGTCCATTCCTGGAGCCACAAGTTCTAGGCTAACTTATGTATCCTCTTTGTTCATCTTTTTCTTCTCCGTCTGCTGTCGTTACCCTGCCTCGAAGTGTTGGCTGTCACGGTATATCATTACTCTCCAATTACTCCTGACTTCTGTACCTAGTTCCCAGGTATCGCTTTTAAAGTAAACTTTTTGAAGTTTCAATTACAGAGCGTCTTTCCGAAATAATTCCACGAAACATATTTAATCTTTTAATTAATTTAAAAGTGTGTTCTAATTAATTGTTAGTCGGTAATATTTAAATTAAAATTCATTTTAAATGTGAAGAACGTAAATTTTTCGTGTAACGGTTTACAGAATGAATAAAATTAAGTATCACATTAATTATTCACGTAACAACCGCCTTTATGGCTTGTTTTTTCAAATATATTACACGTAACACGGGCCCAGCCTCCGTTGGAAAACTTAAAAATGTATTTGCCGAATTATTTAGATTTCTATCACAACATGTCCGAGATTCGTCAATGAAGTTGTCAAATTTATTTTGTTACGGAATTTTTACATGAACATTATTCCACTGGAAATGTTTAATATATTGTCAGATCGCGTGGTAGACGAGACTTTAAAATAATGATATGAATTCAACGGTATTTTATTATAATTTTCCAGACAATGTGGAAAATTTTGAGGTTTTACCAAGTATTTTATATTCGTTGTTGGGGTGGCGTGTATATATCTCTAAATTCGTCTCTAATCTCTCGTAAAGTTGAGCGTGGAGCGAGCTGTCGTTCGTTATATATTGTTTTATATTTTAATATTTATAAACGTGAATTACGTTTCTAAATTTTTTTAAATATATATTCATATACATGATGCGCAATAGCTATTAAGAATATTATTTGTTTAAAAAAAAACATACGTTATTATTAACGTTATAAACAAATGTTTATTATTTGATAATGTGGTAGTAGTTTTTTACAATGAAATTAAGTTTTCATAAATATTGAATACAAAAACACATTCATCTATAAAAATAACAAAACACAAGAAATTTAAAAATAGTAAATGTACAAAAAAAATAACAATTAATTATAAAGTATGTACAATATTTGGCCAAAGTTGACTTAAAGTCCCCTAATAAAGTTTATCAAACAATTTCATCTCACACAAATTTTGTTTCAAAATATGACATGAATTTATCCTTGAGATAAAAGATCACATTTTACAATGAAATACCCTGTTTGAACAAATTGACAAAATCATTTAGTTCAGAAATGTGCTTTTAGTAGTAAATATCTTAGGACTATTTCTCCTTGATGCAAATCTGTATGGCTCACCATATTTCCATTTTTTTTAAATATAAGTACTTACACATGCACCGCTCGTCGCTGGGTCACTATCTGCTGTGTGTCAACGGGCACAAGGAGTAACTCAACTTGTTTTAATTGAATAATATCAAGAAAGAATAAGAGTGTCGAGTTTTGGGTTATTTTTTTGAAAAGTCCCGGTCCTTGAGACAGCAAAAATCATGGAATTCCCGAGAATTTATTCACGAGTTGTCTCGACACAAAATCCATATTAATAACACTGCATCGACTGCACAAAGTAGTTAGAATATAATTAAAACATTTCCGTCTGGCTAAAATTATGACCACATACCATGGATTACGAGACGCACGAATGTCTCCACTCTGCAGGAGCTGAACACCACGGACAAACACTCGACAGTTTGCTTAAAACGAATCCTTCTATTTTTTGAGCTTATTGTGGTAGGCCACGTCGAATAATGAAGAGGAAGAGGAACATCCCCACCTGTTGGACTGACCACAAGGCAACAGGTACTGGTAAAAGTGGAGGAACAGAGTCAAGAAGGCGGAAGTTCATCTTCAAGTTCAATTCAAATTCATATTTGAATAGATATAATAATCCCAAGAAACAACTGGATCATTTTGCATAGTTTAACCAGAGTTTAATCAGGTTTTTGTTAAACTGAACAACGCTGCGTAATAAATAATAATATTACATATAAGATTTCGACTGCTGTCCAGAAACACTAAAATCTTACTGCCTGTGTTCATAAATGAGATTTTTGTCCCGATGCAATCTCTGAGACAGGCATTGTGCTCCCACGAAATTTTTTGGAGATAACTCTCGCTTTCACAATCCACCGAATACACACCAAGTCTCAAAAATTCGATATTAGTAGCACTATTCAATTCATGCCGTAACTCCTCGGTTAAGCTCAAACAAAAAAATGTAAATTTTTTTGTACTGGATATTCCATTATTTTTAGACAAAAATTAACATAAAATTTTTACAAATTAAAAATTCAAGACGTATTTTAAAACAATTCAAATGATATTGATACAATAATAATTATAATAATGTGTTTATTCCAACGCGATCGGGATTTTTTTTATGAAGATCCGATTCGCCATAAAGATAATACATTTAATTCCAGCCGCAGCTTTACGCTCGCAACTTGAAATCTCAGAAGCGGAAAGAATCCATGTATACGGCCTTCGGCAAATATTGTAGATGCGTTACAATAACGCGCCAATCCGAACAGTATTCTGTATATATTATGTCAAAAAAAATCATTCCGAAGCGCTTTGCATTTATGCAACTTATGCATCAACCTAATAAGCTGATGATAATTTTTTTCATCGCATTCGCTATTTTGTCATTTCATTGACCACGTTTCCATACAAATCGCGAGGGTCTTTAGATGAAATTTAAGGTTGATACACATTGAAACGTATAATATTAAGACGAGAATTCGAGAAAGTTTCCCGTTTACCAATGGCCGTGGTTTTCCTAATCGAAAAACAATTTACTTAGTTTGCCGCTCTGATTAAAACCCACCAACCTTGAACCGACTTTACGGCCGATGAGATCCGTAAGGGCTGATTCTCGGATAAGGGCCGTAAGTAGGACACGATGACCTGGATTAATGATATTTGTAGCTCTATGACAGTTTACATTCTTGGGAAATGTTTTCATTTTCAATTATGATCTATATATCATTATTTTATTTAGAAATTCGTGATGTACTGATAAATGCTAATTAAAACTTTCGATACTTCTTCGAGATTTTTATCCGAACCGTTTTCGACCGGCATGGCGCCAGTCGACAACCCGCAAACGTGCAAACGCCGCAGTCGTCCGTTAACCATTTACCGTGATGTACTTTATTATGAATAATTAGATTATATTTAATTTTGTAAACACGTCGGATTGAATATTTGTTTTTGTATGTATAATTTATCTTAAGTCAAACCCCTCCTAAAGAAATTGTACTACAGTAATACAATGTGATGAAAATGTGACCAAACAAAATTCTCTTTACAGTGGCGACTACATATTTTATTTAGTATATACCCATAAACGTAAAATAATCGTCGTATTGACACTTTTTAGAAATTCACATGTTTGAAAATCCAGTCACACGCATTCGAAAAATAAAATATCCCGATAGGTAGGCAAAAAAATATGAATGAATTCAGTAACTATACAGTATCTACCTACTATTATACAAATCTAGAAACAACGCACACAAAGTGCAGTGCTAAGCAACAAATAAAATTTTAAAATAACAAAAAAAATAATTAAAAAATCATTCCTTCCTTCTTTCCAGTGAACTGTGCTCATAATTCAGACACACACATACATGAGATTGTACTCACTCGATTATTTTACTATTCATTAATTAATTAAATTAATTAACATTAATATTTGGTTCAGATAGCTCTAATGAAATAATAAAGTAAAATAAATCATAGATATTAAATAAATTAATTACATATTAATTAATTTCCTTAAAATTATAGTAAATTTGTTATTATGAAAAATGCGTACGACTTATTTACGTAGATTTAAAATATATACATATTTTGTAACGGTTTCAATATCTATTTAATCCACTACAATAACCTATAAATTATCAATAAAGTATGACAAATCATGTTTTGGAGATCGACAGGAAGATACAATTTAATATTATTATCACTTACTTATCGCCACTTTATTGGGCAGTGCCTGTACCACAATGGCGTGGCGATAATACGTATAATTTTCTCGACGATTTACCACATACCTATGTAACATTACATCGTACAAGCGTTAAACGTCTACAGTCTATTAATAATATTGTGACATGTTATCCATAGTAATATAGCGTTTCCCCATCTTTTATCTATGACTTACTGGACTGTATTGGACTCTGACTGTAGTGTTATTTCGACATATTCGCCAAAGTAGCGGAAATCTCGAACTTTTTGTAATATCTCTGAGTTAAGATTACTATATACTAGATTTCTATATATTAAATTGTTAATATATATTCAATTTGAAATGAAGTGCACATTGTCTTTATTAAAAAAAATGCGTTCGAAATCGTACAAATTTTGACAACCGGCAAGTAAAAGAAGATGACCATCTGTCATCTTCTTTTATTATCTATACTGTCAACTCTCTTATCTATGGTCAGTCGCAGTGTTAAAACGACCCGAGATGCGGCGAGATGTTAAAAATTGTCGTGAATAATTGCTAATTATGATAATGTAATTATTGGATATGTTGCGACCTAATATTTGTCAAAATCTACGCGGAAATAATTCATGATAGTCATGCATTTAAATGTGTTCTTAGTTGAGCGAGAAAACCATTCATCCGATTCCGTCTTTACTTGAATGCACATTATACTGATAAAATAACATTTTTGAGTTTATCCCCAATTCTTACATCATCATCTAGTTGTTATTTTTGTTCATTTTGACAGCTATCAGTGCTACTTACAAAGGTGGAATAATTTTAATTATATCGAGATTGTATTTACGTGTGGTTTATTTTGGGAAAAGCGCGATCAAGGTTTTCATAGAAACTATTTTTTAACGCAGAAAATATCATTTTGTAACATGTTTTTTTTTCATATTGGCAGTAAATGATACATTAATATAATATAAATTCTATTGAGACCCTGGTCGTGCAGCGGTCACCAATGGCCGCGTATGGCATCAAATGTTTATATAAATGCCTAAAAAAAAATATATTTTCATTATATTAATACAATATGTATTCAACGGCACTTCTATTTTGATTTAAGGTAAGGCATTGGATCCCAATTTTTGTAGTTACGCCGCTGGTTAGACCAAATATTATAGAAAGACCGTATTAGAAGCATTAACAATCAACTAATGTGTATGAAAGTGAGGTGTATGTAAGTGGGTGGTATGTAAGCGGGTGGTATATAAGCGGGCGGTATGTAAGTGGGTGATATGTAAGTGGGTGATATGATATGTTAGTAAATTATTTTAATATATATTTTTAAAAAAGCTATTGTATTAATCGCATTAGTGAACCACAGTTATGTGTTGGACGTCGGCGTTGTTACGATTCGTCTGCAATTCTCGAGGACAGTTAATGAAAATGAAAAATGGTCAGTCGTTCACCTTGGTGTTGCTGAGAATAGTGGTAAATCTGGGTCACCCCACCCGCCCGTCCGGTCAGCCGAGAGCCTTTCACCCCTAAAACCACTTAAAGCACTGCCCTACCTCACCCCGAGGGTCGTCAGCCAGCTTGAGCACAGCCGGCGCTAACTAAGCGGCCGTATCTGACCCGCGTTTAACAGATCCCAATCGCCAAGGAGAATGTTCACTGCACAGCTACATGAAAACTAGAAGTTACCGGCTAAAGTGAGAATGATATTTTAATAATAATATCTGATGGAGCGATTATCATTAGAGCGCCGTTACGCGCCAAGGGCGCAAAAAAGTTTTAAGTAAGCTTTAGTAGCAAGAAGAAATTTAAATTAATCTTAAAAACTTATTCATATCCAGTCTTTAAATAATCAAAGCCTGCTGCTTCCAGCGCTAATTATTATGTCATCCTACATATAAATATCCTACATTTCTGACAATGCAGAGAGACAATAACTCATGCAGTTATTCCATTTGATTATTATTTGCATCATGCAATTATTATTTGATGTGATATGTGCGCACAAACGTCACTTAGAATTATACTGGAGCATACAACCACAAGGAAACAAGGGTGGTTCACCGATCTTCGCTTTTCTCAATTGGCGATGGTGATTATGAGGTCAAAAAAAGTGAAACACAGATATATGTTCTTTCTAGGGACACTGCGGAGACAGATTCGAGAATCCTTTTATTTTCGCACACAAACAATATTCTATTCATTCATATATTTCCCACCATTCTGACGAGCAAACTACGACGGGCACCAACAAAACGTATTTTATCAAAAAATGACAGTCTTTGTTTGCCGAAATCTATCTCACGTCTTTCTGGCACCTCGCTGGTGATTCGTCGTAAATAAATTTGCCTCGTGTCTTATCATATCATTTTATTGGCGTCACTTCGGCGACCTATCAATCCTGTGCGATGTAGATATGTACTACAATTTATTCTGTAATGTTTGACAAACAAGAACATTAAATAGATTTATAATTAGCCACCGAACGAACGGAACATTAACGGTCAACGGTCTGACATTTGACTTTTGAAGTACGTTTGAAGTGAGGTGTGCGACAAGTGGCGGTGCTCAAATCTCTGAGAATTGGTGTGTATAGGGTGGAATAAGAAAGACGGGAATTTTTTCCAAAGAATCTCAAGTGAGTATAATCCCTGTCTTGAGACGAAAATCTCATCCGTGGACACGGACACAATAATATTGGAGGATATACGCACTAGAGATGTGGCGTATGATGAGGGTGATATGATACATGGCGAGATGCACGATTATCTCAATTCTGCAGAAGCTGAACATCAAAAACAGACTCAAAACCATTTGTCCAAGTTCTCCAATTTTTTGTTCATCTTACGAGAAGAGAAGATAGCCTGGAGAAGCTTGTTGTGGTGGGCTATGTCAAAGGATGAAGAGAAAGAGGAAGGTCGGGGATCGACGTTTCAGTTTCTTACAATATGAAGTCATCATATGAGGCTACTAGTTGCAATCTCAGCAACCGCCATATTTTTATATTTGGACGTGAAAAACTTACAGGAGCTTGAAGAAATGTGTATTTATTATTATTCCCTATTCAGGCATTAACATAGTTTGTAAAATAATAGAACATTTCATCACAAGTGCAATACACAAAGAAAAAAATTACATACAGTCAGCATGTTGTTACTTAATCGAAATTAAATATAAATATAAAATGTGAAGTAAAGCAATTTATCCGTCACCATTGATAACTTAACAGACACAAAAAATTGTAATAATGTAGTCCTACAAAGAGTTAAATTTACAACAAAAATTTCCACTACCTCAGCATATTCATTCTCCAAAGAATGCAATCTGAGGACTACGGAGTCAGCCAGTGCATGAGTTCTTACATTACCACTGTAATAAAACAATGAATTGTGTCTCTATGACCTCAATGATGCGTGAAAGTTAAGCAGACCAACAATCTGGGGGCAATCTATCATACCATTGATGATCCAGTATAGAAATATATTATGAATGATAATCTCTATACTCTGATTTAAAATACAAAATAAATCTTCCAAAAACAAGCTAGTTTCTATACTGGCGACCATTTAAATTTCACAATAGCGAAGGCTGCTATTGGTTGAATTCTAATATAAATGGCAGCTGATTGACCAATTTACATCGAAAGAGCCAAGTTTAACTGTAAATAAATTAGAATTAAATTAAAAAAGTTACATGAGAAGACAACTGCATTAAAAGTTAGAAAAAATCATAAAATTGAAGTTGCTAACTTAGCAACAAATGAGATAATTATGCCATTATATTTTCGGTGTGTTTTTTCGGACACCCTGTACATAAGTGGTATGTTCTGTGGTCGTAAGTCTAAATATATATCACTCTGTATATTTATAAAGCGGTCTGCCGGTCATTGAATTAACCGTCCTAAATAAAGCTCTTTGGTCTCGATTACATTTAACAAATTATGTTACTCGAATAATAGATTTTTCATTATAAAGTCACGGAATCCAAAAAACAAAAAATATTACCAGAATCGCGATCGGTTCGGCATTTCCTGCAAACAGCGGAGAATTCTAGCACCGGTGTTCAGCAACATTCTTCAATGGGGCGGCGACAATAAAACTAGACATTTATCCAACATTCCTTGACCCATTTAACCTATTTTGTATTTTCCTAATCGTATCTCAGATCGGGCGCTTTGATTTTGTTACACTCTTAATGAAATCTAATGCACCAATCATTTCACGCGAGAATTATGATTATTTTTTATTGTGACGTTTATTATCACTTCGCAGGACTACGAGTCATGAAAATATCGGAACCTGAGCCGAGCCAAGTTGTAAGATTATGCAGAGTACGCTGCAGCGAGTCCGGGGGAGCAGCACTTCTGGCGGATATAACGCGACTCTTTAAAAGATTACACTTTTAATAGGATTAAGCCACCGAAGTATTTAACAGTTTTTCAAAAAACCCTCGGCGTTAGTCCGTGTACCCTGATAATACAGGGTGAATATTATGTTCCAGGCCGATTTTGTTTCACCGCCATTTGAGTTTAGAAAATATTTATCAGTTTATTTTTAGTAATCGTAGAGAATAGTTAATTACAATTTATTATAAAATATTTAACGTCTCATCAACGTGATGAGGTTATTAAAACATTTTATCTAAATAATAATGGTAATGGATTAATGGTGATCGCTATCGTCACATGTTGGAAAATTAATTGGTAACCGAATTGGATCGATTAGGCCTGCAACATATGTGGTTTTAACAGGACGGTGTCACTTCACGCACAGCCCGAGCTACGCTTGAAATTTTGCAAAAAAAAATTCCCGGCGGTATAATATCAAAAAGTGTAGATATCGATTGGCCTCCTCACAATCACCTGATTTGACGGCTCCCGACTATTTTCTGTAGATGTACTTGAAAGAAAAGGTCTACGCCAATAAGTCAATAACAATTCCGATGCTACAGAACAACATTTGAAATAAAATTGGTGAAATAACACGCGAAGTGTGCGAGAGAAATATTGCAAAAACTCACGCATTTGTGCCGCTGCCAGGGGCGGCCATTTTACCGATATTATATTTATATATAATTGTAATAAACCAAGTAATTGATAAATAAAAATTAAATTTAAATATTATATTTCATTGCGTATTAATTCTAAAACAATATCGGCCTGGAACATAATATTCATCCTGTATAACAAAAATAGAAAATGATTTTATTAAGGAGTACGAAGAAAAAACATAATTTATTATAATTATATTTAATTTGCTACAGTGATCCTACTCCAATTTAAAAAATAATCACTAAATGTCGATGCATAATGGACATTTATTTTATTTTTATTGTATTTAAAATACTGCTACATACTCAAAAGAAAGCTTTCCGGGATAATTCCACTTTTGCTTTCATTAGCTCAATTTATTGTCAGATGTTTGTTGGAACTATTAGCATACCTGGGAAGTTCTCCTTCTGCCGTATTCTTGCTGTCTTGCACGTCTTGCATATTTTATATTTTAATTGTACGAGATACCTCACACTTCCTGCATTCTCGCATTTTTTTTTCATTCTCTGCACCCGTAGCATCATTGATCCGATCGGTCCATTGAGTTAGAGATCACCCTATTTTTTTTTTCTACCGGGTTCTACACGGTGTCACCCTCTCTATGGGATGGATGCATCCCATACATATCATATACAATCTATATTGGATCGTTAATTATTCAAAAGTTTAGGCATTACGTTGATCTTTGATCACTTGCCTCTCAAAGGCTATCTTTTCTATCTGCCTTCATGGAATATAAAGTTATCGATTATACGCGATTTTTTTCTCCAGAAGTACCGCTATCGGCTATATGGAAGTCGGACAATAAAGATGTAAACGCCATTGTCGGACATCTTTTGTATTTGCCTTTTTTTAAGTCTTCTGCTTATCTTTATGGTTTTATAACAACAAGCACTTATAATTATTTTGTCAACGATGGAGTCGGCTTTCTATTATTTTTTAGTATTTAGCTTTCATAAATATTTGAGCCGACAAACAGAAGTTATACACAAAATAATGAAAAAAAAACTTGCACGCGGGGTGTGAGATATGAAGTAATATAAACATATCAAAAATTTTGTCAGTTATCGAGAGAATACTGACTCCTCGTTATCTCCACGAAGAGTTCGAGTTCTGCAAGTTATTAATCTTACATTTTTGAAGAAACATTTGAAACGTTTCTGTATTTATCATCCGAAGTAAATTATTCGTTTCTTAAAGATTTTACGAATATATTCGAATATATTATCATTAACTATTCGATATTCAAATAGTTGGAATCACAAATATTTGGAGGCTCTAAATATAACGCATTATTGTAGTTTTTGTTTACGAGTCCAGTTTCCTAAATAGTATCAAGTCGGTTCATTTTCCTAATATGCAGAATGTAACAGGCCTAGCCCTCAATATTTGACTAAATTACGAGTTAAAAATGTTCTAGAAGCATGTACAAATTATGTTACCGTTACAGAAAACATTATTGTATGAGATTTTTACAAAATTATGTAAAGCTTTAAGTCTACGCATTTCGAAATTAATATTTGCAAAATTGACCAATTTTTATTCCGTAATTTTGTTTCATGCTCTAAATCATCTAACGAATCCCTCGAAATTCGATAAACTATTATTTTTGTATTCAATATATAATTTCAAATCAATAAAATATTTCGATTAATCTAACTTTTTTTACCACGTGTAGCGTGAACAATTTCGTCTCATATTTTTAATATCCACCCACGCCTAAAAATGTGTGCACTAGGCGTGTTACACGCAGGATATAAATGAGTGTAAGGAAAAACTTTTTCAATACATTAAATTCAGCCACTTCTCCAATAAAAGAAACTCCTCATCAATACTTTCCCCATAAAGATAACAACTTATCGATACTCCTTACATGCCTGTCAATTTTTCCGGTTTCATGATTTAGGTCAACCCTCATCCCATCGCGAACCACCACCGAAAATCGATCACAACGCTCACATTAAATATTATATTTAGCGGTGCATCGGCAGTTGTCAGAGATGCTTTTAAACTCCTAATAAAATATTCATCGGAAGAACCTGTTTGGTTGGAATGGAAAATTTCAAGTCAAAAATTTGTTATTTCTCATAGTAACAATCAGTGACGTCGCTAGATAAAATGCCACCGTTAAGCGAATTTTTAATACTATTAAAAATGTGATATCGATCCCTTTTAATTTTATTATGATTACAAAAATTTATAGAATAAATACTCAAGAATTCGAATTGTAATCCGGATCAATTGCGCAATCTCCGAATCGCGCGTCCCACGGAATGGAATACGACAATGCCGGTCGTAAATCGGAATCACCGCAAGGTATGGGAGGAAGTCGGGAAACCTTGGTACAGGATGAAGTCGGTGAGGGTATAGGAGTTCTAGTCGAAGAACCGGTGAATTTCGGGGATCCGGGATTCGGAAGAACTGCTCGCCTTACCTCGTATATGACGCCTCCGTAATCTCTGCAGTCGCTGCCGAGATCACACAATGGTACGCGGATGAGCCGATCTCTGATCTCAATTGAATACGGCGATGTCATAACTTCACCCACTGCACACAAATAATACGTGATCAAAACACAATATCACAAAATACAGTGCTGGTACACTGGAGCTGAAAGTCCACATCGCGAATGCTATCGCGATGCCGAGAACGTCTGCTGGGGTCAAGGTCACAATTCAAAATGTATGGATGAGAATTTGGATGCGAAATTATGTCAATAACAATGGTTGCGGCTGAATCGAAATAACGCGCCAAATGTGTGTTTTCGGAACAACTTACCATTTTTTTTAAAAATAGAAATGCGTACACGGAATACATGTCACATCAATATTCTTACTATTTTCAAACTAAGCTTGTACTATTAAAATAGGGCTAACCCCCAACCGCTATATCACTAGGCCCGCATCTTAACCACTAGACCAAAAAGCTACTCTATTTTTTAAACGCACGCTGTCCTTTGAAATTGTATTGTTTTATGACTCTGACAATTTCCTTTCGGGGTAAAACGACAATAATGTTGCTGCCCTTTGCCGATTTATCGGATTTGTCCCATTGATATTTTCTAAACATATGTTGGATATACCTATTTATCAGATTGTTTTTAAACAATTCTGGGAATGGACTCTCAAAGTCTCTTTTAAATTTCTTTTCTTGTTTATTTTGTACGAGGCATTAATATAAATATTTATATTAGATATAATATATTCCTCCCTATGGCCGCGGGACGTCCTGATATCGATGACTACATGCGTGCAACGAAAATAAGGTAGACGCATAAAATATTTTTTTGTACACCATAGACAGACTTGATCACTAGCTCTGTGGACACGCAAAGATAGAACTATCTGTAGAAGTCTACTAGAGACTACTCTTTATGAGAAATAATTTGGAAATTTGTTTCATAATGAAATAAAATAATATATATTAATATGCCGTTTTTTTTTAAATTGGCGAACATACAAATAATAAATAAAATAAAAAATCACTGTAAATTATCTAACATCCACTTATTTGTTCCCACAATAATATAATACATAATACGTTGATCAAATACTACTTTGACTTTAATGTAGACTAGTGTAACTTCTATAGCCTGATCTAAATAGCACTTGAGAAATCATCGACGTTGATTTTGGTCCATTTCTCACCAACACCACATTTCGAATGCGTTAAATTTTCTCCATTCTCTTGCTCGCATGATCCAAGATTTGACACCATAACGAAAGATGTAAAAAATAATTTTTACTAATCTAACTTTTATATATTAATTAAGTACATTCTTATGTAAATACAAATTAAATGTATTAATTAGAAAGATATTCATATAAAATTAATTTTATCGAAAAATATTGTTGTTGCTAGCGGAATTCGAACACGGATCTCTTCTAATCCGGGAAACTTGCATTATACAATTATGCTATACCGACACAGTGGATTGACGACAAATTTTCGAACCTATATGTTACGTCAATATTGCTATTGCTATGTCAAATTAATCTATCGTTCCATTATTTGAAAGCCATCTACTTTGTTTTTACGGAATCTCAAAAATACCTATGATTAAACCGATAGGAGATGCCAGAATTAACAATTAATTTTTAATTAAATTTTGGACACATTGATACAACTTATATATTATTAAGGAAAACACATTATTATTGTGAAGTTGTAATTATTCAGAACATAGGTCTAATAATAATAATGGAACGATAGATGTATTAATTTGAAAAGTGTAACATATAGTTTCGAAAATTTGTCGTAAATCCTCTGTGTCGGTATAGCGTAATCGGATAATACACGTTCCCCGGATTGGAAGAAATCTAGGTTCGAATTCCGGTAGCAACGACAATACTTTTCGATAAAATTGATTTTATATGTATATCTTTCTAATTAATACATTTAATTAGTATTTAAAATATCACAGACCGTCTGTTTTGAATAATTACAACATCACAATATGAATGTGTACTCCTTAACAACATTCTTATGTATTATTTTCTTAGTACAAATTCGTTCGATGAATAATAACACTTTTAGGAAAAAATTTGTGAGTTGCGTATTCTTGTGAAACGTTATTTAATGTTGGTTCTAATGAAACGGTATGTGAGTGTGGTAATTTGGTTTACAAGATGGCGATCAATTTGAAAACTGAAAAATGCCACCCCAACTAATACTCGAACAACGCATGGGAAATCACGCTGACTTTCATAATTTAGAAATGTTCGCGAATTCATTTGAAAACAGTTTTGCAGGAAATCACATCAATAAGAGATTTTTAAATATAAAATCTGCCATGGCATAGCGTAATCGTGTTTTTAACCTTCTTTATAAATAAAACTTATGATAAGTTACAGTAAGTTGAACAAAAAAAAATTCAAAATGTTGGAGATATTATCAATTTTATCACGTGTCACTAAGCTGGGATGATAGGGGTCACAAACGGTAATGTTTTTGATTCAGATTTGAAGCAAAATTATCTATTAAATTAAATAAATTTCTACTATATTAAAGTCAACTATTATACTGTTAATCAATTTTATCGAAAAATATTATTGTTGCTACCGGTATTCGAACCTGGATCTCTTTTCAATCCGGGGAAGGTGCATTAATTAACTATGCTACAGCAGACAGTACAAATTTTAATAATGGAACGATAGATGTTTTAATTTGAAATGTGTAACATATGGGTTCGAAAATTTGTCGTCAAAAGTACTGTCTTCTGTAGCATAGTTGGTTAATGCACCTTCCCCGGATTGGAAAGAGATTCAGGTTCGAATGCCGGTAGCAACAACAATATTTTATATGTATATCTTTCTAATTAATACATTTAATTACTATTAAAAACATCACATATCTATGTTCTGAATAATTACAACTTCACAATAAGAATGTGTTCTCATTAATATTATATTATTATATTTAATGGAAAGATATGGAAGTATGGGTAATTAAAGGGCTTACGACTTGTCTTCAGCTGGCTTAAGTGATCACTTTATATAAATATAACGTTCACCATTCTCACCCATGAATTAAGACATCTATTATTATTATTATTAGATATCTATTATTTGTTTAATAACATTGCCTTTGTAGGTGAAAATCCAATAATTGTGTGTACTTTGACATATTCAAATATTTCTAAAGTGAATACTTTTATTAAAGATGTGTTTTGTGCAACAAATGAAAAAACTGATGACTATAAATTATCTAACATTCACTTATACGTATAGTTAGTTAGTAATCAATTGTCAGTCTTTGTTTCCCTCTCTCCTGAAAACTTGACAATTTGTGGTTGTTATTATCGATTTTTCACCTTAAAATGCTTGTATCAGTATCAACATATCAGTTAGTTCAGTATTATCTCCATAAAAAATGAATGAATCAGACTTTACTAAAGTGGCTCTTTACTGATTTTTACTATCGTGAATACCTTCCAAACGTCGCACCCTCGATAAAGGTTTCTGTGTTGATCTGATTACCTGATTTTTCAATTTAAATATTGAAAAAACAACCGGTCCTTGAACTGTCACATTTTTCATTGTGACTGACCTTATTTTGTAACCAAAAGAGAGAAACATCTATGTAGTTGGGCTTAAGTACTTTTAAAAGTGAAAAGATTAATTGCGATTAAAGAGTAGTTTACATGTGTGTTAATTGAATATTGCTGGTGCTTGGAATCTAAAATTACACAGGTAATGTGGTCTCACCTGAGCTGTGACTGCAAATACCAGGTCAACGATGTAAAAAAATGAGATGTTATCAAATAACACCCCGGTCCGTGGGCAAGCGTTAACAATTACTGCGTGCCTATAATAAGGGGAATTTTGACTTCATACACACTTTTGATAAAGGAAATTCAGTCACAATAAAATTACTTACTCCAATTACTTAATGATTTAATGGATACTTTACTTAAAGATTATTTAATTCATCGGCCTTCAGTAGACTGCGTAATGCTTAGCAGGTGATACAAGCATTTTAAAATAGTCGTAGTTATGCGAATATTTCGATTAATTGATATATTATATTGATTCCAAATTATATATTAAATACAAAAAATAAATGGGCATCGAACATCGAGCGGTCACGCTACTTTTTGTTAGGTGATGATAGAGACACCGAAGCAAAAATATATAATAATAATTGGTCAATTTCGCAAATATTTATTTCCAAGTACGTAGGCTTAAAGCTTAACATGATTTTGAATTTGAATAAATAAGATTTTGTTCATACTGCTTCAAAATATTCGACTCGGAATTACTTAGGTGTCCACCCACAAAATATTGTGGACTACGTCTATTAAACACTATATAGTTAATCAAAAATACATCTTGGAATTGATCTAACTGGCTCGTAGAGAAATTAAAATATCGTAACAGATTCAACCGAATTATTAGGATCACGAATGTGGAATTAAAATCGGATTATAAAATGACTTTCGTGAATAGTAAATTGAAATTTCATAAGAAATATCTTTATTGTTAAATGTTGTTTTTAAATTGGATACGACGATAGGGCAGACAGTGGATTCTTGATACCGCTTGAGAGGTATGCTTGAAAGGGGTTGGAGAAGCCAATTGTACTTGATGTAAAGATGTTGAAGAATTGCCAATAGTCATAGTTTCATATTTTTATTTAAACATTGCTAATATTGTCAAAACACTCAATAGAATAGAATCATGTATAAGACGGATAGCGTTCAACCAAGAGGTCCAAAAATTTGACAGTTTGATTCCCGGAATGGCTACGAAGTCGCCCTTATCCCCCGTAACGTAATTGTTTGAACATGTTTGAACTAATACGTACGTAAATTTCAAGCTGATAAAGCAAGTTGTTAGTTAGCTATCGAAGAATATGGTTCATTTTATTTGTAACACTTATTTCTTTCATAACTTTGAATGTCGATTTTCTGTGAATAGCGATAAAACAATATTTCAATTTTATAAAATATATCATTATACATTATCCGAAAATTCGTGTACCTGGTGCATCTGCCTGCGAAAGAACTGAATTAATACATGGCTAATAATAATAATAAATGGCTAAAAGAACACACGCATGCCGTTGAGCTATATTCTCGGGACCGAATTTCCACGTTATACAGTACCTAAGAATACGTGTTCTTAGGTACTGTATTTATGTCACGTCCACCACAAGAGTAAATATAATATTCTCTGGAATAAATCTAACGTGTAACAACTTGAGTTTTTATTGACGGAGTACATTCTGAAATCTTAAATCTATAAACATTATCAGTCAGTTGAATAAACCAGCACCTGAAAAGATACAGTATTTTTTCTATACAACAGTAGGTAAAGTAACAATATAATTTGAAAATATTATTACAGATATAATTACACGTACAAAACGTAACGGCAAGTGGCGTGGACACGTGGTCTACTAGTATTGTAACACAATATAACTGAGCTGAGTTTTGAGTGGGACCAAGCGTGCAGAGGTTAAATAAATACATGTCGCGGCCCTGCACGTGGCAGTTCCCTTCAGTGGGGAATTTACAATAATTTATCTTTTTGATAGTGATCTGCACGAACTGGTAATCTGCATTCGATTCGCTGTGACAGCGCGGTCCAACCCTCGGTTCGTGGACCGCATTCGGCCCATAACCAAAATTCTATTCACACCGTGTATTTTTATTTAACGCTACTTTTGAAAAGAGCCACGCTAAGGGGAAAATTTATAGTCACAAGATAAAAGTGGTATATCTAGTAGCCAATCATATTATGGTTTTGGCAAATACTATGTATATTCAATTTTTCTCTATTTTAATGATGGCGCGAGAGAGCTGGTCGGAGGTTTGGAGATGACTAACAAAGTCCAAATTCGCCTGGCAAATCTGAAGGCGATCAATCGAAGGTAAGACATTCTATCGGTCAGCGGGTATCCTCCGGAGACTTCTTGTCCAAAGATCGAAGCGAAGACGTGACGCGGAGAATACTCCTACTAGTAGTAAAGTAATGTGTAGTGTAATTTGGTAACTAAGGCTGAACCATTTTTAAAAACAAGCAAAATACAGAGAAACATCCAGTGTTTAAATCCACCTGATAAATGTTCTGTAAGAAATTTAATATATATGAAATACATCAGATAAAGTCTGGTTTTTGCCTCCATTGATGCTATGACTAAATGCAAAAGATATGCATTTCAAGAAATGTATGGATGAAACTCACCCAATCTTGCTCCTCCCATCTTTCTATAAAAACATGAACTCTTAGGGACAGCAAAACAAGTAGGACCGACAATTGTAAACACTTGAGATATAGTATTGGCAGGGTCATGCCATAAGGGCAAGGGCATCCATGTAGCGTATTATAGCGCCAAGGTTGTAAAGGCGAATAATTTTAATTTGAGAAAATTTAAAAAAAATGTGTTATGACATTTAAAATATACAGGCTAGGGGCTCTTCCTTTTGATATCCTTTTATACTTTGGTGGGTTAATCATATTTTAAAAAACTAATAATGTGTAATTTTTCAATAAATTCTCGATATATACTGAGGGACTGTCCCCGGATTCCGTGAAGTGAACCCCACAGATTATATATTTTATAACTTGATGGCGCATATTTGCACGAGGGAGTTCGGCTCTGGGTGTTGGTGATGTTTCTTAACAGGTTCTCCCAGAAACAACAATAAATATGAGAGAGAATATACTTGTGAATATTCAGTGAGAAATTGAATGATCTAACGTGATTCAAGTAACGTTCAGTTAGAAATTAAATAATCAAATGTGATTCAAGTAACATTCAGTGAGAAATTGAATGATCAAACGTGATTCAAGTAACATCAGTGAGAAATTTAATGATCAAACGTGATTCAAGTAACATTCAGTGAGAAATTAAATAATCAAATGTGATTCAAGTAACATTCAGTGAGAAATTGAATGATCAAACGTGATTCAAGTAACATTCAGTGAGAAATTGAATGATCAAACGTGATTCAAGTAACATTCAATGAGAAATTGGTGATTCAATTAACAATATCTGGGAATCAGATTCAAGAAAATCACAATGTTATGTATGTGACTTTCTTGAAAAATGAATCAATACTTTTATAATTGTAGAAACTTGACAACATTCTAACTTACTCTAACGTAATTAAAAATAGTCCGCTGTTATTCGTAACTTGGTAACATATGTAATAACTACATATTAATGTATTGTAGCAATACGTGCTAAATTTTATGAGCAAGCACTTAGTATTTCAGAATAAAAGTATTTTTATGTACAATTACTAATTACATATGTACCTGTTAATGGGAAAACAGGTATTTTCCTAGATTGATATTGCTCGTTAGGTCAAAGATGTAAGTAAAGAGCTTTAATATTTTACTTTTCATCAAAATTTTGACTAAATTCTTTTTTCGATTTCTATATTCAATTCTACTTCAAATTTATCAATTTCTGAGTCATCCTGATATTCTTAAACTCCTTAGGATGAGACCTGCAGTAATAAACCAATGTTCAATACTACAAGTTATACCTACTCTATAATTTGATTGATTGTGGTATATACAGGTCTTTTCCAGACTCACAAATCGTGCCAAGAAAGAACACGTTTTTGTTCCAGGATCAGAAGCCTTGGCGCCAACCGATCAGAAACCTTCCACATGTGCAATTCCAAAGTTAAAACTGATTACATTCATTTAATTGAGATCTTTGGAATCTTCGCTATCTTTAAAAACCAAGTATAACCTTATAGACGTTTTCTGGAATTACTGCGGTTGATAGTTTTCTACTGCGAGGGTCGTCATCAACTTCCTGCTGTCTGCGTTTAAACTCACCTACGCACTTTTTAATCATTACATATAACGGAGCAGATTCCGACACATATTTTTGACACATCTTCAGATTTACTCATGGATCCCAGCTGAGTATTTTTCGTTTTCGCAAAAATGTCAAACACACTAAAATCGAACATCGTCAATAGTTAATGAAAATCACAAGTAAACTTAGATGTTTTCAGTAGCAATAAAAAGATTCAATTGTCGATAACAATAATAAATTTAAATTTATATTTTCAAGGGTGCGAATTTTACAGCCCACCCTTGTGGATCAGGTACTGGGAAATCCAACATAACTTAACATAATCTTAATATTAAAATATAGATGTCTCACAGAGATGAAACTATTATTTTTACATGGAAAGTATGGAAGTCTTGGGCATTACAGGGCTTACGACCTGTCATCGGCCGGCTTAAGCGATCACTTTACACAATGTAACGTTCACCTATTTACCCACGCTACCACGTCTATCAAATTTTTGAAAGTTTTATATATGATGTCATGTTGGAACATTTCAATTACTTATTATCAACTATGCTGTCGCCATCTATGGATTATTTTGAAAATTTGGTATTCATTCTCATGTAACAGTATAAATGTCGCTGAAACTGAGACTATTTTTTATGTGAATATATGAAATTCATCCGAATTATTAGCGTATGTACTAGAATACGTCTGAAAAGGTAGTATTTTTCAATTTTTAAGTAAAAAATTAGTAAATGGTGAATTAGTAGTACTGTCAGTGAGACATCTATATCTTGATAACAATCCCTCAGGGAATAAACCTCAGTAATTGGTTCCTACAAATATGTAGACATACTCAAAAATATTGTCTTAATATTAATGTTTTCAATCGATATTTGGCATTGAGTGATGCGCGAATTAGCTATTATTACTATCTTATTTGAAAATCAATAATATTGGAGATTTCACAAAGGCCGTTGAGCATTTTATGTATTTTTCCACTATTGCAACCTTTTTACTTTCACTAATTACATCAATCCCTCAATTTTATCATAACAAAATTGAATGTACGCGTGTGTAACACCAATAGCGTCCTTATTTATATAGATTGCAATTATATTTACACAAAAAATATTTATGACTATTTGGAAGCGTCCACGTGTAATCATTACTTTGATGGTAAATTCGTGTATTGATTAAACAGAGATTAAAACTTTCGATAAATACTACATCGTGATTTTGATTCGCGATATTATCCAACGGCGACCGTAGTAATATCTACATATTTTCCACTCCGAGTCTGAGGATCGTAATCTGCGGAATGTGACCTGTTGATATCTTTATGACTAGGACATCCAAATACCCGGCCAAATTCATTATCCGATTCTCAGGTGTATTTTTCGTGAAAGAACCGGGTAGCCTTTTCGGTTCCGGTT
The DNA here is from genome assembly GCA_022840565.1 of Eubasilissa regina. Classification (NCBI taxonomy): domain Eukaryota; kingdom Metazoa; phylum Arthropoda; class Insecta; order Trichoptera; family Phryganeidae; genus Eubasilissa; species Eubasilissa regina. The sequence continues at coordinate 30,913,111 of JAINEB010000006.1, read as the reverse complement.
GTGAGCAATTTTTTCCCACTATTATATTATTATACTGATCTAAAGTTTAGATTCATACTATATATGTCCTCGATATAAGACGAATCTTTATGTTGAGACTCGTTCAATATTTCCATACTAACAACAACTCTCCTCAAGCAATAAATCATGGACACAACACAAGACAAACAACAAACATCTACACACCAGTTCCGAGAGCAACAACGACAGTTTATCAAAGATTTTATATGTTTCTAGTTCCGAAACTATACAATACACTCAGTACCAACTGGAAATCGTACAATTCCTTTAAGATTACACAAATATGGACCCAATATATGATACAATCAGGTAGAGATGAATCAGAAGCATGGATATCCAACAATTTAACATAATTGATACAATTCTTTTACTTAATTCACTAGTCCTACAACACTCCCACTCCATATATTTTTATTGTTACTTTTTTATTCATATTTGCATTATCTTTTTATTACAAATAACACCACAACAGCACGAAAAAAAAACTGGCTACTTTAACACAGACTTTAGTCTAGCAAAGTAGCCAGGACAACGCTCTATATATCAGAGGTGAAGTCTACTCCATCCCACACAATAAACTATGTATTATGTATGTTTATTATGTATCCACCTCTGTTAGTACAAAAATATGGATGTCAAAATATATATAAATAAATAAATACTCAAATGTTTGATTTTAAATAAATAAAAATTGTTGTTTAATTGTTCATATTTTATTAAATCGAAATAGTCATGTACACTCATCGTTTATCGCAGGCAAAAAGATTAAAGCAAACGATTCCCTCTAAAAGCTTATATAATTATTATTAACTTAAAAAATAAATAGAATTAGAGCCTACTCCGAGAAGATTCATGATTGCCATCATACGTGAGTCCATTCTTGTAACGCCGACGTGACCGACGGGAAACTACAAAATGTTTACCTACCGATTCATTAAAATAAATACAATTCTTATTAGTTGCCAACACGAGTTTGTAATGTCTACAGAGGGTGGACTTACGAGTTGAAACGGTTAAAAGCAATAGTTCCGCGGTAATGAAAACAGAAATTCCCGCATTGGTAATGGATTATGTTTCAGTTGCATTTATGATAACGTTTTGTATACTTTCATACCTGAATGCCACGAAAATAATATGTCAGTGTGACAAAAGATGTTTAATTTTGAAAAAACAAAAATTAAAAAAAAAAAAATTAACCGGGTACCCGGTTGTCTGGTTCCAGTTCTACCCGGTTCGTAAGCCCTACTGATGACTCTCTTTCAACTTAGTTTGGATAACCAGTGGCGTCTTTGATCTGATCTGTTTATCACGATAGAGATTGGCGTCTTGCTCTCTGGTCATCACCATTTCATTCCAGTCATAACCGGCTCCTTCAGGTTATCATCTTCTTTTCTGATGATGTGTCCAGAAAATTGGATGGATGGACAATTAGTGTGCATTACTGATCAAAAGATATGAAGCCTTCGGCATCACATTCCAAAGTTCACAGAGGCGCACGGGAAAATCGCATTTTTGAGGTTATGGTTATGAGTCTATTAAAGTGAAGACTATACGAATAAGTTCAGCTGCTATAGTTTATCTGAATCACTTGGCATCATCAGTCGGCCGTTGGCCGTCGGCCGTCACAGATGATACGATATGTAAGCTCCCGAAGGCTATTTAATGTATTTAAACAATAATAATATATTATTTTGAAAATTTGTCATTGATTACACAATGGTTGGTTGTAATCTCCCTTTGTTTGATAAAAAATACTGTTTTCAACATTGAAAAATAGATTGTATCAATTAATTAACGAATGTCACCAGCCTCACCCCAGATGCTGTGGCTTACTGAGCTGGCCCAACTTATAAAAATCAGTAAATGTTACATATACGATTTTGTCATTGACCACCGAGCAGCCAAATTTTTTTCACAACTCTGCCAACTTTTATTGGAAAATTAATTTCTCGGTAAATTGACATTTTGAGTACCAAAATAACTGTCCTTTCGGCCGAAGGCAGACGACCTTTGCCAGCAGTATATTTTATATTTTGCCGGCACGAAACCAATGACACACTTTCACCCCAATTACGTGGAAAAATATATTAAATCTTTCCGCTCGAGGGACAAACATTTGATTAAACATCGCTTCATTGATTTAGATTTTTTTTTATTGGCCTGCCTTCTGAAATGATGTGGCCTTTCTGAAAAGAAATTTTTCCTTCTCGTGCAGGGCGGTTGACCCAAATTATATCCGTTGTTTTATTGATTCGCCAAATATTTTAAGCTATTTTATTGGCTATATTAATTCTACAAGTTTGATAGTCTCACAAATTTTATTTCAGCAATTTATGACCCAAAAAACATTAAGTTTATTCATAATGTTATAACATGAATTTGGATTTTTAAAAAATGTTTTATAACGTGACTACGATAAATACTTTGTATTTAACTACTGATATTTATATATTTAGATACCGATCGGTTTCTAAGCCACCGCTCCTACTCTAAAACATACAAAATGTATACAATGCTACAGCAATATAACATATTAGTGAGATATGGTTAGAATAATGTACAAAAAACCTTATACCTAATGTTCGGAGCACATTTTTAGAAAAAGTCGTATATGTCAAAGATAATATATGCAATCAATATTGTAATATTTCACAAATAAAGACACACTTCATAACTTTGCATGGTAGTTTAATATATCTTGTTTATTGTCATGTATTTATACATATATTATGATTTCGTACTGTAAATCCGGATCGACAGGCACGTCCCGCGGAAAGTAAATACGACAATTCCGATCGTAAATCGGAATCAGCGCAAGGTATGGGAAGGAAGTAGGGAAACCTTGGTATAGGATGAGGTCGGTGAGAGGATAAGGGTTCTAGTCGAAGGACCAGTGATCTCAGGAACCGGTATTCGGAAGGACTACTTGTCTTATATGACGTCCCCGTAATCCCCGCAGTCGCCGCCGAGCTCACACACACAATAGCACGCAGATGAGGCGATCTCCGATCCTAATTGAATATTGCATTACACAAGTTCACCCACGGCACACAAATAACAAACAATACGTGATCAAAACACAACATCACACAATGCGGTGATAATATGAGCTTGAGAAAGTGTATGGATGAATGCGGAGTTGTGTCAATAACAACTGTTGCGGCTGAATCGAAATAACGCGCCAGAAGTTTTACAAATTTCGGAATTGTTGGCTTATTGTATTAACTTCTTGTAAATGATACAAGTAAAACACTCCCCACCTCAGGACGGATAATGATCTAGTGAGATGGGCAGGGATGCGATGAAATAATAAGTAATACCAAATCTACATCACAGTTTTACTGCATCCAATCTGAAAAGCATTTTTTACGTTATCAAAGTTAAAATTAAATTCCTAAATAAATAAATACTGTATTTTCTTGTTTTCATATTCTTTCTCAGATGCTGGTTTTTTCAATCTTCTTTATATTTTAACTGACTGATAATGATTCGTTGGGACGTGCGTGAAGGTTATGTATTAAGATTTCAGGGAATTTATTCAAGAGAACTGGTTACAAAATATTTACCGTAGCGTCTATACGGGCAGATTTCCTGCCTAGGTGCTATTTACTCGTGTACTTTATATGGTGGACGTGACATAAATAGATCGTTATAGTATACATACTATCGTTATAGTATATATAGTATATAAACACATTCGTAACAAGTACTACAAGATGAAAGTCAAAATGGAACTGGTCTCTCCACATATTTGAGTAAGACCCTAGAGGTATAGTAAAGGGTTTGAGCAATTAGTTTTTAAAACTCGCGTATACCTGCACTAATTCCCCTTTCCCCCTTTCTGTGACACTGTAATATAGACATCAAACCTCCAACAAATGTTCATCACATGCGTGAATTACAATTTGCCACCCCCACCGACACATTTCTATACAAATAGTATACTGCTGATTAGTGTCCGACCAAAGATCGAAGTCACAACCTTCACCTAAGTATAAGCCGAAGATTCAATCGCACGTAGAAATCTTAGAACGCCGACTAGAAAGGACACACAACAATGTAAATCCTACACTGTTACTTAGTTTTCTGTGTTATGGTGTTGATAATAATTGTTAATATATCCATACAATAAATAAATTATAGTTTTACAGAAATGATCAACTGAATTTTATTTAATTATTAATTAGAAAGGTGTTGCTACCGGGATTCAAACCTAGATCTCTTTCCAATGTGCATTATTGATTTTATATGTATATTTTTCTAATCGATACATTCAATTAGTATTTAAAATATCCCAGAGCGTCTGTTCTGAATAATTACAACTTCACAATTAGTAAGCGTTCTCTTAATAATGATTTTTATTTCATTCGTAGTAGTTGGTGAGTTTTTGGCACTTTTCGGCTGCTGAATACAAATCTTCGGCACCGGTCAAACCATCGGCAGATTCTAGCCGAAGCCGAATGTGCAACCGACGACGCTTTTTTGTACTACTAACATAGACATTCATGAATTGGGAATACTAGAATAGTGTGCAATATTGCTGTAGTGGGTTAACTTTGGACTTTGGTATCATGGCACAACGGAGTACCGGGTCATCGGGAGAATGCCTTAATACCCTGATAAATTTTATTATTATATATTAATTATTTTTAGAATCAAAACAAAGTGCAATTAATGTGGCAGGGAACTGCCGGTGCTAGCTGGCATAGTGGCTAAAAGAGGACGGTTGGGTCATATTTAGCTAACGCGTTTATCGTTGGATTTTGGTGCTTAGCCAATCCATCGTAAAAACGTTTGGAGATCTGAATTATGAACTCTTTTACGGGGAGAATGTCCGACTCTTGATGGAGTTGTGTGATCCTTGACCATTTGGGTGCATCTAGCGCTGACCGGATGAACTTATTCTGGAAGGTCTGTAATTTCTTCATGTGTGATTGAGCCGCGTGACCCCAGACGGGGGCTGCGTATAGAAGTATAGGTCTTAGTACGGCCTTGTACAAGAGAAGCTTGTTGTCAGTGGCGAGTTTGCTATTCCTGCCTAATAGTGGATTCATTGCGCAGAGTGCACGTGATGCAGCGATTAATATATTTTGGATGTGTTTGCTCCACGAAAGTTTGGAATCCAGCGTAACACCGAGGTATTTGATGTCGCTGGTCCAAGGTATGTTTTCTCCAAACATTTTTATGTTGCACTTGTGACGTTTAAGAGGGCGCTTTCTTGTGAATAGAGTGGCAGCACTTTTGGAGGGGTTAATTTCAACTTGCCACTTCTTGCACCAATCCTCTAAGAGGGTGGCTTGTCTTTGAACGCGGCTGATCGCGAGTATGGGTTTTCCCGAGGTTGATAGATACGCGGTATCGTCGGCGAATGTTGTCATCTTGAGCGAGGGATATGTCGTGGGAATAAATATTAAATAAAAACGGTGAAATTATAGAACCTTGAGGTACTCCTGCTAATAAGTTTCTAAGGGTGGAAAGGATTCCGTTCATTTTGACTGTAAATTTCCTATCCGATAGGAAACTGGTATTTTAATAATATCGAGGGAGAACCCGGCGAGATCTGTTTTGTAGAGTAGGGCGTTGTGCCATACTCTTTCGAAAGCTTTGCTTAAGTCAACGGACAGAACTGCCGTGTATTTTTTATTATTAAATCCGTTATTTATTTGATCAACTACATAGAGGAGGTGATGGAGCGTGGAGTGATTACGGCCGAATACATGTTGGAGTAGGGAATTATTTTTAGTTCGTCGGTGATCTTGTTCAATCTATTGACTATGATCCTTTCGAGGATTTTGGGAGGAGGCTTATGGGTCGGTGATTTGGGGGATGGCCAGCCAGGTCCTTTCCCGGTCTGAGGATTACGTCTGCAAGCTTGAAGGCACGGGGGAGTAATTTAAACGAAGGGGAGCGTTGCAGATGACTGTGAGTGTACAGACCGCCTTTTGCGGAAGGCTTTTGAGGACTCTATTTGAGATCGCATCGGGACCGGCGGCTTTTTTTAGCGTTCGATTATTATTAACGCGATTTCTTGTGGATGTTGTGAATTTGGTTTTAAGACCTTCTGGTGGTTTTTATTTTTACGGTTATTTAAACTGGTTACAAATTTGCAGAGAGATATAAAAGATAAGCACAGTGAGACAGTACATTTACATAAGATAAGTGTCAACGTCCTTTTAATCCATATCCAACATCCATATATCCAACAATGTCAGGATCGCCTAATCGCTGAATTGTCTGACACATTCTAAATATTCTGCCGATATTACAATATTATTTTTTTAAGAGATCGTACAAATGAATGAATCGATAGTGATATTGGCCTCATGGTACCATCTGTACATGCCATATGAACTTTCATCTTACGATGACTGGCGCGCCCGCTAGTGCCGCTTAGAGAGAACGGCCGCACGCTACTTAAACATCCCGACCCGGTAACAACGTCAGCGCAGAATTTTGCTTCGCCGCGTCACATTTAATATAATCGAGAATTAATTACAATCACTTAACCATCTCTGAATAATCTTTGTGAATAACTATTAGTACCTTTTACTCATGCACTACTTTGTCCAAATTCCTCGGTATAATATTTGAGATTGGAGGCACTCTTTCATAATATCACCTCAGAGTAGTATGTAATATAATGACCGATGATGTTCAGTTTGTCAGTTGAATGAATTTGAATGTCCCTAGCAGCAATTAAAATGGAAATGTGTGTCAATGATTTATATTAAACACTCCTTCTCTATCACAACCCTTCGTCAGTGGAAGTCAAATCGGTGATACCGTGTTGGAGTCACATATCTGCCGAACAATCTGCTCGGAAAACTGGAAACTTTCCGCGTATAAAGGCATCGAAGTTCGTGTCAGTGGGTTAATGGTTTGGATGGGCACGGGGGCGGTGCCAGCCTCCAGCAAGAACGGACCAACTGTTCAGCACGCGACCAGACAACCCGTTACTTAGTTATGTACCCAGTAAGGGAGACGTGGATACTGTGGAACATGCAAACAAAAGCATTCGCCAAAACGTAAAAAGGTGCATTTTGTAGCTTACCCAATGATGATATTTAAAAGTAATAATAATTATATATTGGATAATTTGTATAGCGCCATTTTCGTGAAAAATTTCACCTCAAGGCCGCTTTACACATCAAGTGTTTATAGTCCTACAATTATCTTTGTTTTTAAAATTTAAAATTGTTATTTTCACTTATGGAAATGATTTTTTAAAAAGGGTGCGTTTTTAGTTTCTTCTTAAATAAACTCCACCACGCCACCGCAAATGCCCATTCACTCTCCGACTTCTGGCAACGGTTGGTCGGTTCTATAACTCTTCATGCGGCTGTAGTAGAGGCTGTCCTGGGAGTTTGACATCTACCATTCAAATTATCTGGAATACAAAGCTCTTGAAGATACAGAGGCGCCATGTTATGTGTCGCATTGTACATCAACCGGCACAATTTAAATTCAACTCTTTCAGGGAATCAGAGCCAACGTAACTTATCTAAAAGGGATGTTATGTGAGAGAATTTGGAAACTCTGTGCTGCCGCATTTATAATGGATTGTAATCTATTCGACTGAAACATTGGTAGGCCAGCATAGATGCTGTTACAATAGTCCACACGTGACACTATAATGAATAGACGGGCTACCTCAAGAGGAAGATGTCTTTGAATACTTTTAATTTGTCTCACTTGATGGCAGCATGTACTGACAGTTTTGCTGATTTGTGTATTCATTGAAATATCTGAATCAATGTGCACGCCCATATCCATAGATCCGATAAAATTAAACAATAATAAAAAGTCTGTGTTCATATGCATATTTATGTTCGTCATAAAGTACGACAATCTGAAACGAGGGTGGACTTGGTGGACTCCTGACTTGAGTCACAGGGGTGATGCCATACATCATAGCTTTTATTACGAAGCGTATAGCCCAAGGCTCACAACACTTTAAAAATGATTTCTGTTGTTTTTTTTTTAGAAAAGTAGATGCTCATTGGAACACAACATGTTCGAAAAATTAAAATATAGGGTCATCTAATAAGTCTTTACAGTTTTTTTAAAAGCCATTTTCCGGCTATTTTGTTTTTTGTGACAGAAAATGACAAACTTTTCTGCTCTAAAACGCCAGTGTCAGTGCCTTATAGATTTTCATAATTTTTGGGCTTAAATAAGTGTCAAGTTGAAAAAATGAACATTTAAAATCAAGGCTAAAATGATCATCGCACCAAATTTCTCCGTCAGATTATCACCTTTTTCGGTCGCTCTCCAATCAAATGCGTGGCATTACGTTCAACAAATACGGTTACCTCAAAAATTGGCTCGATAACTATTTCGATACCAGACCAGCCGATTTTTATAGAAAAGGCATCGCAAAATTAATAGAAAAATGATTGAAATATTGTATTTTTTGTTTAAAAATTTAATTTCATTATAAATAATTGAACAATACTGCAAAGACTTATTAGACAACCCGATATATCCCTTCACATCCCTTCACAGGTTGGTAAAATGCTTATTTCTAAATTCAGAACCTAGGCGGTACCACCATAAAAATTTGAATTAAATGCCTAGTATAATAAACAACCGTAATTACAAAAAAATTAACCCTAAGAGCCTGTTGTGTGATCAGTAGTAACTTTTTACTATGGTAATTTTTCATTATAGTAACTTTTTACCAGCACCCGTAGTAAAAATCCTTTGCGGGTTGTTGATACATCAAATTTACTACTGTCCAAGCATAAATGGAAATGTCTATAGGCGTGACAAATAATCATGCAATATACTTTATTTTATGCATTATCTATGGATTTTTTCGCCTAGGCGTTCGATATCTGTCACTCTGGTGGTGACTTTTTTTCGTATTATGTGTAATAATGTATATTAAACAACGAGATCATCGGACAAACCCTCGTCACCAAAATAGCGAAATATTAAATGATTAATTGTCGTATACTGCAACTTTCAATGTGTCAGATAACTTTTGGAACAGCTGTGAAAAGTCCATTATATTTAACTATGAGTTTACTACTGGTGAACTTTCGAGAAGTAAATATTTTTTTACTAACGATCAAACAATCCATTTCCGCAAAAAAAAATTACTTTAGTAACTTTTTTTATCGTTCACACAACCGGCCCTTAATTGTCACTCCTTTCTTCATTTCCAGTGAATTGTACACAAAACACATACACATGGACTACTGATGTTTACACATAATTATTACAGTCTATTGTACCTACTCGATTTTTTAAGACGAGACAAGAGATTAATTTTGTTCTTACTGTTTATTAACTATTACTATTAATAAACTACGCAGAACAACAATTCGTATATATTATACACGACATTTATTTAGGGTTCCAATTTTTCCATTCAGCATTGGGGTCCTATTTTTGTCGTTACGCCACTGATCTCATCAAAAATAAGAAAATGTACAAATGTTTTTTGCATATTATATTAATAAACATATTCTATGATTAAATTAAATTAACCTGACACATTCGCAAGTTGTTGTTTTTCGGTCTGAAAATTATTATTACTTCCGGGACATTCGACTCATTTCGTATTCAGATTTTACATTTTTCTTTTTTCTGCATTTCCATCGCGTGCAACAGGAACTCGGGCCGACATAACTTGTGTACGAAATTCCTGTTTATCAAATATTTACTCCCATTAAATTGCAAATAAATCAAAATATTTTTAAATTCGTGAAACATATTGTAGACGTGCTTTCTAACGTTTAACATAATTTTTATGCAACGAGCTGAACCGGGGACCGTATGTTTACACATTTTTTAAAGATATCTTCATAAACAATAAAAAAAATTCATTAACAATATCAAAACAATGTACGCAGATATCTGAACTGTCAAAACAATGTACGCAGATATCTGAACTGTCAAAACAATCTACGCAAATATCTGAACTGTCAAAACAATATACGCAGATATCTAAACTGTCAAAAAAAGGACAACAAGAAATGGACCAAATCTCTTATTTGGAAATTGGACCAGTGAAGTATCATTTATTCTAATAGAAATTAAGTGCATCAATTAGTAAGATATACAGGTGTACTAAAAAAAACGTGACACATGAGTTATTTCAAAACATATAACATAATTAATTATAATTCTTAATGTAATTTTTTTTGCACAATATTTAGCTAATCAGAAATCATCAAAATACCCCATATTGTATAATCTACTGGGTTTAAATCTGGGCTACTCGGTGGTCACATGCCTGGCTCGATGAAATTAACATTCTCACAACGAAGAAAGTTGATTGTATTTCTGGCTATGTGAGATGGAACTCCGTCCTGCAGTAATATTTAGCTATACTCCATGCTATGTTTTAAAACTCTATAATCATTTTCCAAGCACCTCAACGTTTTTCAATTCGCAAATTTTTGATCAGAATACGGTGATTCTACAGTGATTTTTGTCATTCTGGACAACAATTTGAAAAAACCAAATATAAACAATGGTAAATTAATAATCAAAGATGGCGACCGGAAATTGTCGAAATAAAACGAGTAAGGTAAGTAAGTAAATTAGTAAACTATTTAAGTTATTGTTGATATAGTTAAACTAATTTTTATGTAATTATAACACATTTTACGAAATGTTCTAATTTTTTTGGGCCACCCTGTACCTACAGATAAACTCAATTTATTGAAAAAATATATTAGCTGCCAACGGGACCTGAACCAAGATCTCTTCCTATCCGGGAAAGTGCGATATCCAATTACACTACGTCAGCCAAATTTTCAAACTTATATGTTGGCATTTATTTCAATTTGATATATCTTACGTTCCATTTATTTGAAAGCTATCACCTTTTTATTACGAATACTTACTTTGAAGGCCACCAGAGATTTTTCAATTTCATTTTATTACATTTTTGGATATTCTTTAATACAACTTAAATATATTTTAAAGAGAACACATTATTATTTTTCTTTTTTTTTTCTTCGATAAATTTAGATTTTCTGTATGTATATTTTTCTAATTGATGAATTTTTAATTTGTATTAAAATATAACAGAACTATGTTCTGAAAAAATTACAACTTCACAAAAAATAATTTGTTCTCTTTAAAATATCATTTATTCATTTGACATTCTAGTAAAAATTTGTTATCAAAATTCTGACAGTAATTTTCTCTTTAATAATGTTACAAATAAAATGTCAAATTTCAGAGTATTTTATAGTAATTAAAGAGATAACGTGAAAACAAAGTCACGTTGAAGTGTCAGTTGTACTTGTAATTCTAATAAAATGTTTGTGTTATATTATATAGCCTGCCCGAAATCAGGAATCAGTTTTTTTTTTATTACAGTAAAATACATGACATACTATAGGAACATTTTAGTAAAAATTTGACTACAGGGCGATGAACTACAACAGATGATACATTGACTTCAATCAGATAAAATACAGCCTGCCATTGTTCCGGGTTGATCTCATACTCTCCACTCTCCAGCCAGATGCAATCCACCGTTATAGTACTCTTCCAAGTCTTCTTCGTCTTAAAGTTATTCCCAGGATAATATCATTAGCTAAGCTCACATTTATTAACTAACACAGATAGAGCTTTCCATGATTAGATTTATGGGAGAAATATATGCGATGTTCTAAAATAAATATATGTGCGTTACGGTGTTGAATTCGAAACGTACATCCGGATCCGATAGGATCCAAATGAATGAATTTGAATTGCGCAATATCCAGGTCGCATGTCTCGTGGAATGGAAATACAATTTCAGTCGTAAATCGGAATCACCGCAGAGTGGGGAAAGAAGATAGGGAAACCTTGATACGGGATGAGGTCGGTGAGGGAAAAGAACCGGGATTAAGAAGGACTGCTCGCCTTACCTTATATATGACGTCTCTTTTATCCCTCCAGTCGTCGCCGAGATCACACAATGGCACGCGGATGAGCAAATCTTCGCTTCCAATTGAAGACGACGATATCACAATTTGACCCACGACACGCAAACAAACAAACACTACGTGATCAAATACAATATCAAAAATTATAATGCTGGTGCACTGGAGCTGACAAATTCTATCGCGAACAAATATCGGTCACGTTGACGTCTCCTGACGCCAAGGTCACAATTCACACAAGACGAGCATCAGGAAATGTATGGGTGGGAATTTGGATACGGAATTGTGTCAATAACATTGGTTGCGGCTGAATCGAAAGACGCGCCAAAAGTGTGTTATACGAATCCTGAACAAGTCAAGATGTAGCCAAAAGGGATTCTGTAATCTCGACTTTTTTCAATTATGATTATACTGTCCATGGGATATATAGGTATCTAACATAATATTGATAGTACTGCTCTGTTAATATATTTTTTATAATTTTCTTGATAAATAGATTCAATACTCTTTCGCCCGGGTCTGATGCGAATGCCCGAGGTTTCTGGGTCATAATCCAAACCCGGCCTTGAACTGTGCAGTTATCAAACACTAAAATTATTTTACCATATTTATTCAGAGGGTAAAATTCGTCAGTAAAATTAGGTTAGAAAATTTCGTAATATTTGTATACGCTCTTACTAATCAGGATCGAAGTCAGGCGCTTCCGAAACATTTTTGAAATCAAAAAGATTTCGGTGACGCCGACTATCGATTTATTACCGAAATTAGTTTTTATATGAAAAATTTGAGTCAATAAACATACTTTATTAGTCATAGATTCGAAAGATGGGTATTTTATGTTGTCTAGTGTAGGGATTAACTATACTTAACTTCGATTTATTAAGTCACTTAGATGGAGCGGCGGATGTTTGAAGGTTATGTAATTCGAATCAGAATGTGAGTCTGACGGCCCTATATTTCTTCAGTTCTCACGCGTGTTGATGTATGTCGCAGTGTATATGAATGTGGAGATGCTCGCTTGATGTGTTTCCGAAAGGACGGGCCGAAGAGAAGTGATCACTTTCGCTGGCTTCTCGGACTGGGTCCGCCGCGATGTTATTGTCATCTGTATTTGGTCGGTTCGATTCAACATCAAATGGCTGTATAGCGCTTGAATAAACGGACAGGAATTAAGCGTCTCTTTGCAAGCGAGTGGTGAAAAATATTTTTTTTTAATGAGAATAAACGAAATTTGCATTTTAATCGCTAGTGGACGTGATAAAAATAAAACAGTCCTGAGGACAAGTCTCTGACCATGCACATAGTCCGAGGTCTTAGCCACTTCACTCCGGCGGCTGCTTTGATGTTCTGATAACATTTATTAGCATATTTAAACACCTCGGGGTTGCTAAATAAGCGCTGCACAGTTTTATGCACCCTCGTGATCACGTGTTCAAATTTATGGTAAACATGGACTACTTCAAATTCATGCGGTGCTTTGTAAATCTTGACCATAAATAAATTTGTCAAATATCCTCGGGCAGTCCTGGCGCAGAATAGACAACGGCGAGGAATGCTGCCACTGACTCTACAAAAATAAAAACATTAAAAATACACATTCAAGTGACATTATTTACAAATAGATTATTATATTTGATACAAAACATAGTTTAAAATAATAGTTGAAACTCTAAATGTAATGTATTTATTAAAATTGACTGTTTGTGTCAACACAAAGCATTTTAAAAACATCAAAAAGCGAAAAAATGTCGTGCAAATATGTTTTGTAAATCAATTGGTTTTGAATATTTGTCTATAGAATGTTCGCATTGAACTCATTTAGAAATATATTATGCGTTTGTTCCAATTGTCCATAACTAGGGAGTTTTATGATGGTACACTGAAAACGTTTTTAATATATGCGGCCATTAAAAAAAAACAGATATTTAGTAATATGCAGCCTTTATCCGAGTCTTCGTTAAAATAACTGACAGTATTTTTATAAATTTAATACATATTAAGAAAATTAATACAAAATAGATAGACATTGCCAAATTAACTACATAACTAAGTCTGTTACATTTTGTACGGAGAGAAGATTGAATCAACTGATGTATCGAAGGTATTTAACATTATTCTCGAAACTCATGTAAAAATGGTATAGAATTGCGACTGAATATGCTAAGTAATTCATTGTCTATTGTATTTTGAACTGATGCATATCAATCTTTACACATCTTAAAAATATTCTTTCTTAAATTAATTAAATTAATTTAAAAATAAATGTTTTGTTTGTCAAATTTGAATTATTTTTTCATGACCGATATTCTGAATAAGATGTCTAAAGTTTTACCTCCCAGGAGAAGAGTTTAACCGAACACCCAAAATTGAAACGTACGAGGGCAAGCCAAAAATCATCTACACCTTTAAGGTTGTCACACTGCCTTACTGCGTGCTTAGAGTTGGTACGACTGCGGTCACGTGTGTGAAATTTAATCCCGATCGTGTCATTCGCCTTCCGGATGTTACAGTGTAAACATGTCCGCTCCGCTAGCAGTAGGCGAGTTACTGTCGGTGAGGTAGCGTCTTTAAACATCGTTCTGCCCATCAAATCAACCACGACGAGCTTGGTTTCCGCTACCTATGTGTAAACAAATTGTAGACGAAAAATGTAGATAAATGTAGGAGTAGCTTGTTGGTGTAGTGGTCAAGACGCTGGCCTAGTAAGACTCCAGCAAGATAGTCCTATTTTCATAGCACAAGCGTTTAGCTTAGTTTGAAAATAGTAAGAATATTGATGTGACATGTATTCCGTGTGCGCATCTCTATTTAAAAAAAAAAATTGACTTTCCCTCGTTCTCTAATCGATCCTGGTAATAATCCCTCTGACACGATGATGCGTCACCATCGCGTCGTCAGTCATGCGCCGTGCACCTAATATGACCAAACGGCTATAGGAATATCGTCGTTATCTTATCCGTGCATTTAATCTATGAGATATAATAATAACAGGTTAACGGTCATTAAATATCAAACTCTGGGTTATCGGCCAGAGCAAGTAAAATAAATTAAAATTATCCTAAAGTGGTCGCTTTATATTATTGTATCCGTAAATTACTTAGAAAGCTATGTCAGGTTCTGAGTTTCTATTGGTAATGTTCACAAAGTATGCAATCTCATATTATGTGTATAATAACCAATCTTGCCTGGAATTTCCTGTCTTGCAATCTCCTTGACTTCCGTGGTTTCTCGAGATCCTCTTGATCCGATGACAATATGATGATGATGATGAGTAGCTTGTTAGTGTAGTGGTCAAGACGTTGGCCTAGTGATCTAGTGGTCGGTGGTTCGCGCCTCGTTCCAGGACACCAGCAAGTTAGTCCTATTTTTCATAGCACAAGCGTTTAGCTTAGTTTGAAAATAGTAAGAATATTGATGTGACACGTATTCCGTGTACGCATCTCTATTTAAAAAAAAAATCTGTGGTTCACGCTCACTACCGTAATAGATGAGTGACCGAGGGCGCCCCAATTGGCCTTGACGCCGCAAGTTTTGTGGTTTACCCACACAAAATAGAATGTACATTCTCGTGAATTGTTGGAAATCAAGGCTAGTACAGGGTGAATATTATATTCCTGATCAGATGTTTTTAAATAAATAGAACATGAAACACAATTTTTTAATTTGGTTTTAATTTATCGATTATTTCGTATATTACAATTATGTGTGGAATATGACAATGGCCAAGTAGCCGCCTCTGGCAGCGACACAAATGTGCGTTGTTTTAATAATATTTTTCATAACTTTCTCGCACACTTCGCGTGTTATTTCAGCAACTTCATTTCGAATATTATCCTGTAGCATCAGAATTGTTGTTGGCTTATTAGCGTAGACCTTTTCTTTCAAGTACACCCACAGAAAATAGTCGGGAGCCGTTAAATCAGGTAATAGAGGAGACCAGTCGATATCACCACTTTTTTACATTATGCGGCCGGGAAAAATTTCAAGTGCAGCTCGGGCTGTATACGAGGTGGCACTGTTCTGTTGAAACCACATGGTCCACATATTAATGGTTACAGCATTGCTATTATTATTTAAATAAAATGTTTTAATGATTTAAACACGTTTTTGAGGCATTAGATACTTTATATAAAATTGTAATCAACTATTCTTTACGACTACTAAAAGCAAATTGATAAATATTTTTCAAATCGAAATGGCAGCTAAACAAAATCGGCCTGGAACATAATATTCACCCTGTATAATGCCTAAACGATTATTACATTCTTCTACTAGTGCTTGAATAGTTATCGATTATTAATGACCATATTGGAGATCATTATTTTATTTGCAACAGCTCGATATATTCCAAAATTCGTGTTAATAATTAATATGTTATCCTTGGGGATAATTGTTACTGATAACTTAACCCTAAATTGATAATTTATAAATGTAATATTTTTCTGGCAGAAGGCGCGCTGGTCCCAAGGTGTGGTCGGGAGCGGGGTCGAGGGTAGGGGGAGGACTCCCTCCAGGGATCACGGTGGACGAGCTCCGCTGGTTCAGTCGAAGGAGACCTAATGGTATTACCACCCTGAACTTTCCCAGACATTGTGCTATTATATAAGATGTAAACCTGCAATTTATCGTGCTGGACTCGACGATTATTACTTATTTATATTTTCTGAACCTCCAATCACGGTGGCACCAGTATGACCTCGCTCCTGTACATACACCGGGGTCTCATCACCTTGAAAGATCTGCCAAGACTGGCATAATAAACCGTAGCCCAACCTCAAATTTGAATAATGTTTATGTTCTCACGAACATAAAATATTATATAGTGGGACCACCATAGACTGACACGATACATCTGTAATTTCATATTGAATCCACAACGAGAGTAGTAAAGCTCACTTAGGTTTAGGTAAAGACAATTGAAAAAAAATGGAAAAATTGAAGGGATATCGAATGTACCATACGATCCCCGTTAATCGCAGAGGTGTGCAGCAGGTATAGATTTAGGTTATGCTGTTACCAATGAATTATACAATCATATGTAATACAATATATGTACTTTTGTTTAACCAACATCTTTCGACAAAATGAATCCGTCGTTTATACGACCCTACCATGTATTTATTTATAATTTTAGAGTACTATTAATAGTAATTTAAAAGTTTAAGTTTTATCGTTAAATAATACTTCCTTACCAATATAAAAATCAAAGGCACCACTAAAGTTGGTCAAATGACTGCTTGAATGAAAGATAATGAGAATCAAAGTCAATATCATTCAGCATCAGCTTAGATAGGTTGGCCGCTTTGATAGAATACTTGATAATACCTAAAGGAAATTGTGTGTACTCTCAATTATCTCAAGGTGAAGGTTCACGTGAAGGCCAAAAAACTGCTTCAAAGACGCCCTGAAAGCAAACTGTTAAAGGAAAATATTAAGATCTACACGTGGCAGCTGCAGAAGATAGACCTAACAAAATAAAAACAATTAACAGTGGCAGTCAACACTTCAACGTTCGAAATAATAAATCAAAATATAAAAATAAAAACGGGGCTGTATCTCACAGGATTGAGAGGTCGCCGAGGTGACGCCAATAAATTAATGTGATAAGGATACGAGGCAGTAATTTAAAAATATAATCATCGACGGAAACCCAGAAAATCGTGAAATACGTCTAGCTGGAATATATTTTAGCACCTCCCCGAGATGGTGGGAAAAATATACAATAATGCCTTATTGAAAAATATTAATGAATTGATTGTATTGTTTTGTGATGAAACGGGAACGCATTCTCGATTCTCTCGCCGTAGGGTCCATAGAAATAAAATTTTAATGTTTTTAATTTTTTCTGACCTCATCATCATCATCATCGCATCCAACAATGAAAGCTTGTGGATCAGGACATGAGAATTCAATCATGGGACAGCCGCTGGTGATGATTTAGCACAAATTATCACTATTACAACAATGTGACCCCGGAGATTAGTTTGTTGTTCACGTAGTTTATACAGCAAACTAATTACATTAATCACTACCGACCACCATATGACACTCTCGATAGACCCGCATGTATAGTAAGATCGTTATTGCATGTAAACAAAAATGACTTTTCACTAATTTTTAAGCGAAAACTATTAAATACAACAAAATATAGGTGCTTTTTCAGGATAAATTTTATCACTCTGACAAATATAAACATCTCACCAAGGAGATTGAAAACTAGCGAGAACATTGCTTCGGATGCTGTGAAATATATCCCTTTCTAAAATTTTAATTTGCTAGTATGATTACTCAGGTTTTAAGTGTGACATGTATGTGTGGAATCAGAAAGTTGCGATGCGAATGATTCTCCATCTCCATAGTCGGTTTACATTCTGCCTTCATGTAGGTATATTTCTGAGTCTGTTCTGTTCATTGTGTGAGATGATGACAGATTTTAACCCTTCCCAAACCATGTAGTAACACTGTAATATTTCGGTAAATACACGCAACACGCATTCATATTGTAGTTAAATTAAAGGAAAGTATTTACGCTTAGAAATGACTAGATCAAGTAATCAAGTATGTAAGGCGAATCCTACAAAAATAATTATCTTTCAATTCAATCCGTTGTAAAATTAATAAGTGGATAAAAATACCATTTGTGTCAAAAAAAATCACATATTAATTTTACAATGAAAAGAATAACAAACGTACGAATATAATGGTGTCTCTTTCTCACTAATTAAAGAAAGATAGATAAAAAGGAAGGTTGTATCATAAACGCAACCTGGTGAATATTTTATATTTAATGTTTAATATTTATAGTAAATTTATAGCATTAACCATTTTTTCAAAAGCGTTTTTTCACATTTCAAAGGCTAATAGAACTCCAATTTCTTACGGTAACACGAGTTGACAGCATGGCTGCGCACGAGTATTTTATATCACGGTATGGTGAAAGTTAAACGAGTACTCACGTTTTACACTGAATTTATTTATGTTAAATTACAACAGTCGGCTGGACACTTCTATTAGAATTTCTGCGGTGGACACGATATTCGTACCACACGCTTACGATCGTGGCGTAAACTTAAATGAAAACCGAAAGGACAGGGCCGGCCAGGATAGCGACGGCCAGTACATTAGTGATGGGTCCACACTATACGAACTACTTCAATGAACTAGTTCTTTATACTTAATTCGTAATTCGCACGTTTCAAAAGTTCAATACATCACACCATATTCACACACACTAGCAAATAGCTCAGTTGCCTGCAACGAAACTTTCACTCAGCAATGCACACAATTAACTGCGAACTGTGTATGTATAGAGACAAAAGAGTTTTCCGCTCACTTCATGTAGTTCAATGAAGTATTCTTCGCAAAGTATCACACTGCATACATCGCTCTTTACTTCGCACTTCAAACACTACATTGAAGTATAGTTCAATAACGGTTTAAATAACGACTTAACCACATTTCATTGTACTATATGATGTGCGAAGCGATTCCGACCCGCATCGGGAGTGGGCCAACCAGTGATACCGACATACTTCGAATAAAGCGTTCATTTTGCGTGGCGACAGGCGTCGAGGGCACGATCTATGGATAATTTAAATATTTCAACCAATATTCATTTACATAGAATATCTAAATCATTAACTCTGTAAATTTCAGATACAGGCACCAATCGAGACAACCTGTGCGTGGAATCTGGCTCCCTGAAAGACGTGACGTCAGAGTATGGCTACAGCTTTCGAGCGCCGGCTCTCGTGGCGAGGTCCCTGGTAAACCTGGCTAGCCACGTGGAAGATGAAAAAGTGGGTTCCCTCTCTTTCTGATATTCAATTATTCTTTGAATATTATTGAATTTGGGTTTTTCAATATACGCCTTTTGGCTTCGTTATTGTTTCAGGAAAACTTAAACATGAGAAGATGTTTAAGCCACTCCGAAGACTTGGTAGGTAAATCATTAAATCGAGCCAATCACAGGTTCCGACATCGTCCTCAGGGAGATCTCCAGCTCGAAGGTATAAAGTGATAATGTTTCCCTAGTGAATGTACATAGGCATGAGTCTGTAAAGTTAAAAAACGGTTTATTTCAGGTGACATGTTATTTCAAACCGAAAAGCGAGATCAGTTTATCGAATACGTTTTGTCAAAACGGCCCGACCTACTCAGAAGAGACACAGCATTGAAACTAGAAGGAGACCTTAACACTCTTACAGAAAACAGAGATAAGTTCATTATTTTCGACCACTGTGAACGCCCCCCGTTAGCAAAACGAGACACCAATCTCCACCTCGAGGGTGACTACTTCCACACTCCAGAATATAAAGAAGTCTTTGTAGAATTTCCGAGACACCGACCCGTAACCAAGAAACCAGACACCTGGCTGCACACCAACAATGAAGACAAGATGGAGTTTTATTCAGAAACACTCAGTCAGTTCATTAACCACGCTATCGCGGGCACAAAACCGGAAATTCTAAGAAGACCTTCAAATCTAAAATGCGAAGGAGATTTAGATTTCATGCCAGAGTACACAAAATCTTACAAACAGTTTCCAATCGAGAGACGGCCGTCCCTTCGCCAGTCCTCAAATCTCAAACTAGAAGGAGAACTCTACACTACACCAGAATACAAAGATAAATACATCAGCCTTCCAATAGTCAAACAGCAACAGACTAAACACGCAGACACCTTCGTATTGAATGACGATAGCTTCAAGTCAGAACAGTATAATACATATATACCATCGCATGCAGATCCACCCAATGTACCCCTAAAGCCTGAAGGCAGTCTTCCTATGTCCACAGATAATACAGCTCAAAATGATAGACCGCCAACACCAAGAAGATCCGTCTCACCTCAGATATTAAGACCATATTTAGACGATTATAAAGTACCTGTCACAAATAAGCCTAAGCCTAAACCTTCCGAAGAACGAGTGACCAGTAGGCCCCCCATTATCAGGTCGCGGCTCCCTAGGACCAGCTCACAGTCTCTAGCCGGCGCGAGGAATGATCAGGTAATAGTAGCCAATTGAAACTAAGCATTATATTTTGTTTCTGGAGTACTATAATAGTGTATGTCCGCAATATCTTTAGCGAGAATAGAAATAAAGGTCGATTCCTTGTTGTTTGGTTAAATACATAAACAAGGAATCGACTATACGTATATACCTACATAAACAATTCAATGACAAGGTTTTAATTAATGTCTCAGGATGTGCTGATCTTTACCGACACTCCGGTGTCATTTCGCCTATCGCGGACTCGTATCCTATGATCAATTATGATACATTTATAGGCTTAAGCCTGAAAGGTGAAATAATCTATTTTAATTTTTAAGTAGAACATATTATCATTGTGATGTTGCAGTTTTTCAAAACATGCAACTTCACAATAATAATGTGTTCTCTTTAAAAATATATAAATTGTATCAAAGTTTATCCAAATTTAATAAAAATGAATTGATTTAATTGCTGGCGTCTCCTAGCGTACATTACTCAAAGGTATTTGAGATTTGCTGCAATAAAAGGTGAAAAGCTTTTTAAACAATGGAATAACAGATGTATCAATTTGAAAGAACTGCAGCATATAAGTTCGAAAATTTGTCGTTAACTCACTCGGTTGACGTGGAGTAATTGTAGCGCATCTCTTCGGGTAGGAAAATATCCTGATTCGGATCCCTGTGGACACCAAAATATTTTGTAGATAATTTTGATTTTATCTGTATATCTTTCTTATTGATACATCTAATATGTATTGAAATAAATTTTATTTATAAACAAAACAATGTTATATGCTGTATTTGAACCATAGCATAGATTGCTTAATTTTTCTTAAATATTTCTATGGTGTATGATACACGAATTAGACTTTGTCTCTTGTCCTGAAGATTTGGTAGTACATGTTCATTCTACTTTGCGAACGAAATAAAATAAATAACGAATCACAACTCTCTCCGCGCTCAACTCTATGCAACCCTTCACAAAAGCTTCAAGACAAGTCTCATTCGTTTGCACACATCATTACAGTCAAAGCTTTTGAGTAAAAAAAAAATGGTTTCCCTTCAGAAATCTTTTATCGTACAATCCTTTAAAAAAAATGTACGTGTTAACATTTATATGAAAGAATTATTATGTTGGTACGAAAATAATTATGGTTTATGAACTTCAAATACAAATATATTTCTTATCTAATAATTAACTTTCGTAATAAACACTATAATTGACATTAATTACGTGTTTATTTATTGCGGTGGTAAGATATTGATAAAATCGGCCATTGCGCACTTGGTTGTTTAAAACCTGCATGAATTTGTCAAAAATACTTAAACAAGTGATAATAATCTGAGGAAATTTTTCATAATCAACAAGAAAAATAGTTTTTTTTTGTTTTCGTTTGTGTGGCACCCATTTAACAAACTTTTTAGATTTTCCTAAGTGGTCCAGAACTGTTTGACGACTAACGTCTATTTTTTGTACAACTGATTCAACCAACACCTTTAGTTTGTCGTTAATGAAGGATTCCCACTATCGTCATCTTCAGGGATCTCATATGAAATTTTTGGAACCACCATTACACCCTACGATCCTTAACAATTCCCACTCCAAAAGCATCGTTTAGTTTACGAACAGTATCTGCTGCCCTAACACCCGTTTTGAACTCTTATAAAAAAATTGCTCTTGTTAGTTTATTTTCCTTCGTTAATTCAATAGCTCGATTTGAAGCAAAATTAATAATAAAACCGAAGTCGACGTTACCAAAATACAGAACCGAAATATTCGCTTTAAAATAATAATAATATGAAACACGGTGAAATGACACTTTCATTGACCAAAAAATAGAATTCATAAAATAAAAACCGCAATTATTTTCTTACCAACCTAAAATATTAGGTTGATGCATAATTATCCACCATTTTATACAAATTATAAACCAAAAACGAAAACAAACTCAAAACGTATTACGTACAATTGTCATTCGGGGGGCGTGGTCACCGCAATCGTGGACTGATCGATGTTGAAGTTTGCAGCTAGTGTCCTAGTGGTGCCACTTTCGTCCTCTTCCACACCAGAAGGACCCGGTCATCAAAATCCGGAGATCGACCCTTTCCAGACTTGTTATCTAAGTTGATATCACCAGCTTTGAAGTTAACAAACCACTCTCGGCATGCCCTTTAGCTAATCGCTCCTTCGCCAAAAAATCGTTGAGATGGCGAAATGATTCAGCAGCTTTCCACCCTTTCTCGGAGTAGTAAAGCACAATGTGTATGGTCTTCGATGCGCATTTTAATTTCCTAACCCTATTAAAAAATTACATTATGACAAATGTCAATTAAACGTCAAATTCAAAAAACAAAAGGGCAGATAATTGTGCATCAACCTAATATTAACAAATATGTTAAGTTATTTACGAAATCACTTTTGATCTATTTTATTTCTCAGGAATTGATTTCAATGGCTGGCGACACATCGGCACATGACACAAAATATCACCATCGCGTAGAACAAAAAACCACTAATCAAATGAAAACCCTCGATAAGCATGAAGTTGACGAGGAATTTGAATGCCAGCCTGAATACAGAAAGGCGTACACCGACTACCTTATTAGGGAGAGGCTTCCCAGGCACAGGTCGCCCGATAACGTGGAAGGGAAACCTCCAGTAAATTTAAAGTGGATAAAGGTTTCTGATTATTGTTCAGTAGAATAATAGAAATCTTATCTGAAGGGAAGAGTACCATTACAAACTATTGTGTTTGATGTTTCATTTGATTTTAGCGAGGCGAACATCGTGAGCCGCCATTCGAAGTACTTTGCACAAAGGGAACCGCCGCGGAAGAACGGCGCCTGGGCCCAATGAAAGACGACAATTCATTTCTTTACAAGCCGTCGTCACGCAGGTACTTGAATATCTGAATACAGACACACTTTTTTTTATAACCTTTCAATTAATCAGAAAATAATGGACTAATTATGTGTGCGGCACAGGATCACATTCATCAGATTCCCCATTGAGGAAACCCTGAGAAAGACCCTTTGGGAAGAGACGAGTGTATTTTGAGGGCGCAAGACACCTTTGAATGAAGAGAAAGAATAATAATAGTGAATAATGATGTCGGGCGGTCGCCCTCAGGTGAATAACCTGGCTAGCTATATTTTGTTGTATGTTTGTATTTTTTTCACTGTAAAATGTAAATTAAGAATTTCCGGGCGACCGCCCAATCCTAAAATATGTGAGGCATTACGGACAAACAGAGTAATAAAGGGATAAAACGCTCGCGGTGTCTCGAACTATAAGACTTATGTTTTTTATCAATGTATTTTATCATGTAAGCGCAAACTAGAATCTACCGACCCGAGCGCTACGACGCCCGACAGATCGGCAGCTTCTCCCTTTCGCCGGCGCTCGCCACCGCGCTCCTCGAGTAAACAAGTGTTTTTTTCTACCTCACTTTGACCCTGCTTTTACTCTGGGCTTTTTGGAAACGGATTCGACTACCGGCTGTTACACTGGACTATGATTTGGACCTTGGATTGGACCCTGCGCACCGCTACACAGACATCGTTAGCCCGAGACACAAGAGTAAAACAGCGATCTACCCTAAAAACAGTTCTTGTTTTCTGTACGGAACATTGTGTAAACATTATAGGAATTCAGAGACTTATTTTGATCGTACTATTTAAAGAATAATATCGCGTACCTAGTATTTAATATTCTTATATATACAGGTGGCCCTTCCATTTTGAAATTTTTAAATACAGAACATACGAGGAATGTATGATAAGTACTCGGTTTAACGAATTATGACGCCACTGACACAAAATCTGTATACCATTGTTTAATGCCATCTTTCGAACGATGCCTGTCAAAATTTTAGACAGATTTATCTATTAGTTTTGTTTTGATAGCTGTTTAAAGTGGGTGAGTTTGTATTTGTTTGCAACCATGGAAAAAAGCAATATTGGTCAGTGATTCGATTCATTTTTGGGGATAGGAAGAAGAGTGAGGAAATAAATTCAAATAAAGTTGCATGCCGTTTATAAGAACCATGCACCTTCGATGACAACTTAATGAATTTAATTTAAGGTTTAATGAATTCAAACATCCGTTTTTGATGAAGAGCACCCAGACCAGAGGTTGATTGATATGACTACAGAGAATATGATCAACCAAATACATGATATCGTATTAGCAGACCTCCGGATAAAGATCAGAGAGATTTATAACATAAACATTTCAACTTAAAGCATACAAAATATCCTACACGAAAAATTGGGCTATCGGCGAAACGTGTGCCGCGTTTACTCACAAGTGGAACAAATCGCAAGACAACTTCGGAGTACTGTTTAGACATGTTTATGCGCAATCTGAACTTGTTGTTTCTAGCAGCTCTAACAACACCGCTGCAAATAAATTCGCCCTGTCCTTTATAGACCAGTTATAACACACATTACGACACGGTGGGCGCACGGAGCAAGTCGAAATACATATACATTCCTAATTTTCGAACATCTATGAATCACGTTAACACACAGATACCAGCAACAGTGGATTCTATAATTTGTTCCGTATCTACAAAGTTTGAAAGTTATTCGACTTTTGCGCATTCGCATCCATTTTCATCTGTTTAGGTCTTCGAATACTGTATACGCATTCGTTAACAGCATCCAACGTACAAAAAACTACTTTAATACTTATTGGTATAATGCACAGAATAGCATACATATTACGAAGCGAGCGGATTGTTTTGAGGAATTTATTTGTTTAACGCATTTTTGACAGTTCGGCTTGAATACCTGAAGCCTAATTAATGAAACATTGAATATCCTTCGATTATCTATTTAATTCATCATTTAAATAAAATATGAATACAAAAAATAACATGGATACTTCACCGACGTGTTCTAACGCTGTAAACGAAAATAATGAATTGTGTGAGTGTTCGTAGGCTAGCCTGTAGATTTGTATATTTGATAGAAGGTGTAAACTTGTTATTCACCATCCCTTCTACGCCTGTATACTTCTATGCCTGTAGAATAAACTGATTATGATCCAAGAATTATTTCAGCACTTTCTGCTGATTCACTGAATTAACCTGCTACAAATATTTATGGAGGGACTTGATGAGGTGAAAATTGCGAAGTAAGATGAGTCATCTTCGGTTTATCTGTGATGCACGATTTCTTCTAACATTTTCTATTCGCCGTTTTTGAACCACTATAATACACATATGTCCCGTTCCTAAAATATACGTGTAAAAACAAATTAACAAATATTTCCTAGCCTTTGCTTATAAATATTCTTATTTTTCACTCAAAATAAATAACGAATAATACTTTGTGTACCCTACAGGGCTTCAATAAGCAGTATTCAGTCGCCGAGAAGAAGATCAGACTCGCCTTCGTACCGACTTCACGTGACGAATGTTGACGAGCCTAAAAAAGGATTTGGTTCAAGAGGCAACAGAAGAACGAGCAAAGGATGTAAGAACCAAAAATTTCTGACATATTAATTTAGAAAAGGGAGATGTTGTATGGAGAAAGGAATGAAAAGAATAAGTCGACAGACGATATAGACTGTCTGGATGTCACCAAATATACGAGTATGACTAAACTTTCTCTTAACAACAGTGACATCCGATAATAAATAGTTAATACATGCCCCCATAACACCCTCACAATTTTAAACAGATGGGTTCATTTCTTAGCATTTTAAACAGTCAGCCACACCGTCTGAACTTATCATCACCGAACTTCGCAGTGTTTGTGATTCTATGACTCAACTTTATATTGAATGGGTCGACATCTGATAATTAGGATTACCATCTTAAAATAATGAAATCATTGATGAATTATTTGAAAACTTGTTTAAACTTTCTATCTTTACACTTTTATTACGACATGAAAAACATTAGTGAGTTTTTTTTTTTGTTAACTCCGTTTAACACGAAATAATATTCCTGTCTCCGTGGTTTCATGTTAAACGTGATACACTGTAGTAACATGAGTAAGCCAACTCAGCTAATTGAAATTTCACCACTTCTAAATACATTACGAGATTGAGGCGATATATTTCGGGATTTAATTTCAAATACAACATCTTCAATCGGTTCCCTAAGTACTGAGGACGGTGATCCAGATTGAGACATATTAATGTCCTTGACCTTTGACTCCTTCACCTTTTATAAACCTTTTTTTAAATATTAAATTAATGATAAAATAACGCGATTAGATAATTTACAATTTTGTTATTGACCAATATTTGCAATACTGCCACCTATGTATGGTAAAATTACCTTCTTACATTTGCAATACTGCCACCTATGTACGGTAAAATCACCTTCTTATTAGTTGTTGACTCTGATATTGGTTCATAGATGCCCTTGTAAATATTGCATAAATGCAAACATTTTTTTTGCAGATCATAATACAGAATCAAAGCCACCATCTCCGACGAGACAGTCATCAAATGAATGGAATGTCATCCCACGGGAGCATGGAAGAAGGCAATGGCAAAAGAATAGCTCATCTTACGAGAACGACGCAATTGTTAGTGAACATTCCAAAAACAAATCTTTTGTCGTGCTTGACAGAAATAATTTACCGGACCAAGCAAGAAACACGACATACTCTCGTTGGTACCGACATTCTAATGATTAGACAAATTATAGTTGTAGGGACCAGTTCTAATCAATGGCTTCCTTTTTATATATTTGTATGTAATTTATAAACGTATTGTTGGCTATTTTTTTTGAATAAATGATTTACAAATTACATTGTTACTCCATTTTTCAACTTCTTTCATATACTTACATATATATTATAATATATATGTATAATATATATTTGTAACACTTTAATATGATACTAGTCAAGCAATTTTCTTCCTCTATGGCGGGAAGGCAGTGACGTGCACTAGACACGGACTTAGGTTGTGCTGCTTATAATGTTGATGTCAAAGTATGATATGCTATATTACCACTAGAGAATTGTATTAATATGAATTGAAGACACTTTTATTGTTCAAAGTACCTATACCTATAGAGGGTTATTATCAGTTCTTAAAAAGTATTATTAATTGTATGAAATTCTTCGAAACGTTCTTTAAAAGAGTTTTTAAATGATGGCTTTAAAATATTACAATAACTTACAAATAAAAACCTAGACTTTGAACAAGGTATATCATCTAACATTTATATGAAACTGATGTATGGAGCTTTAAAGTTTTGATTCGACTTGGTGGAGTTTGGATTATCGTCAATGAGGAGAAATTTTTACGAAAATTTCGATATATATTTAATTTAGAATAATAAAGTAAAGTAATTTGTGATTGTAATTGTCAATTTTTTTAACAAAAAATTCAATTTTAATCAAAATGTCAGATGTTGCTTGATGTAACGCTTGCAATCTTGTTGTTCCATAGTCACGACAAGTTACAAGTTACAAATCTTCAGATCAGTGCTCCAGCTGTGTAATTAAACATCAAATAAAAATACAAACTGCAAATAATATAAATGACTTCCCAGCAACCACGCATAAATATTTTGCCAGAATTTGCTAGATGGCGCTATTCAAATGAACAATTTTTTTTAAGCAAGAGTCACGATATCACTATTGGTAATTGTCGCAGGCGGATTTATTGCGCAGGGGGGCTGTGTCTCTGGGCATTTTTCAAATGCAATCTATAATGTAAAGTAGAATCTTTAATGTATTTGACGTCGGTATTTTTGCGAGTTTCCCCGTGTTAATATAGACTGAAAATATGTAGAATATATCACAGCAAGAAATGGATTAACTAAATGAATTATAAAAATCTCACCCACCTGTTTAACGATTATCAATACATACAGTAGAAGCAGGCTAATTTTCATTTAGAAATGTATTTGTAAATTTTGTATAGTTCTGTTACACAGGATTAAGATGTCGCCGAAGTGACGCCAATTAATTGATATAAGGACACAAGGGAGTTATTAAAAATATATTTGCGGTAAATCATCGGCGGGGCGTCAGAGAGACGTGCGATGGATTTCGACAAATAAAGACGGTCATTTTTTTATGAAATACGTCTCGCTGGCGCCTGTTGCAGTCCGCTCACTGAAATGGTGGGAAACATTAGAATGAATTGAATGTATTGTTTGTATCTGAAATAAAACCAAGTACACTGCGAGCGAGAAGTCGCCGCAATGTCCCCAGAAAGAACATATTTCTGTGTTTCATTTCTTCTAACCTCATCATCATCATCATCGCCAGTTGAGAGAAGCAGAGATCGGCGAACTACCCTTGTTTTATTATGGTTGTACGCAACAATAGCAACGTAGTCATATATGTGGCGGCTCGCGTGCATCGTCCAGATGTTCCTCATTCTGTCATTTCTCGGTATTGCGCCATCTCACGCGAACAAAGCAGGAGCGTTCGAGGAAGGCCGGACTACGCCGCCTGGCGGGCATGACACACATGCACCACAGATGTGCACCAAACACATGCACCAGAGGAGGCGGTCTGCGACACAATCTGCGCCCAGTACCCGAACCGATCGAACTGCGGATGCACATCCCGACTCTCACCTTTCACTAACCGTGCATCGCTTTTCCATTGTCTTTCATATATTCTGTGTTGTTTCTTGCTCTCGGTAGCTTCTTCCCGATGAGAATAAACAAGTTTGGATAAGAATGATTTTCACTTGAACACAAACAATCTTCCCACATATATTTATAACACGAATAAACCAACAAATGTATTCGACTAAGACCTATGTTGGTAATAAAATAAAAATACAAAAAGACGACTAGTGTATATTTTTAAATAACAGATATAAACATAAATAAAAGCTTTACTAAAATATAAAATGTAATGGATACCATGTTTCTAACTAATTTCAAACGATATCCCGCCTACTGATCAACTAAAACGCCGAGCGGCATAAATACACTATTACAATGTGCATATTACGTATGGTATTCCTCACACTAATACAATTGTTCTTTCTAAATGAAAAGTAGTATAGGTACTACGCTAATATGTAAGGAAAAGGACCAGACCATCGCTGTAAAAGAAAAATTCAAAACAAAACAGGCGCAAAAAAAGACCTGAAGATGATTTTCTATCCGAGCACCACTGCCGATAGGTATTATCCAAGAATCAACATACTAGGGGATCTGACTGACAGGCCAATCAAATACCGCCGCAGCATGTCGACCCAGGATTTCCCACCTAGAGACCCACATTCTCATAACGGCCCTGAACGGTTCCAGGTTCCTTCCAGGCCTGAGTAGGTCGGGGTCCCTTACAGAACTACGACCCACTCCCTCCATACCCTCACGCATATCCTCTTTTGCATCAGTCCAGGATGGCCCAAAAATGCACTAGAAATGGAAAATCTATGACGTATACACAGATAATTTATTGGATCAATTTAAACCAGTAGGTACCTTAAAAATTCCCTCAGTAAAATGCAAGATTGGTTTTATCTATAATAATAAAATAGAACAAAAATACGGCAGTTAAAGGTTGGATTACAATTTTGTAACAATTTTACCGCCTCGTAAAATATTTTAAAACGGGTTTTAGAATTCATCTTATGGTTCAGTATATGTAAAAAAGTCTTTGAGAAACTAAATATTACAAGACTTAAACGTGAGCTTATCAATAAAGACATTTATTATCAATCACGATTTCACAGTATTTAAAGTTAATTTAATTAGTACAAATTTAATAGTTATTTGACCTACGTATGCAACAAATAATGGCGCATGCATGGAGGGAAAATTTCAAAGGAAGCAATAGGATCTCGATAAAATCTTGGCTTTACGAAATTCAGGCACGGTTGTCCTAAATTTAAAATCTTATTAGTCAGAATAATTACTTCCAAACAAAAATAAAATATGCTTGAAAAATACATTTATACCAAGCAAAACCACATGACAAAATCAGGGTTGGTAAAGATAAAAAGCGAACAAAGCAAATCGATAATAATCGAAGAGTTTTCTACTTAAAAAACAAGAAAGGGTGACTTTGACGAGGTATTTGTAACACAAATTTTTTCCTACTTTTTGTACAATTTTAAACAATTCGTTCAGGCCCGTAATTGTTTTTGGCGACCCATATACCAGTCCACATCAATAAAATCAAAGAATAATAGTTTTATTAAATTTTGCATTTATTTGTTATAAAAAAAGTAAGAGGTGACGTAAACGATCAAATATCAGAAACAAATTATAACAATAATGGCTGCTTTAAAAATTAGGTCCTACTCCAACCTTCGCACGCATTAGAACGATTCCAATAGTATCAAAAAGCATATCTAATGTGTACTAAATTACACCAATAAATAGAGATCGCGTCACAAAAGGGCTCAGAAAACTTTATATAGAAGACTGTGCAACTCAAGATATCGATGCTATAATCCGCTTAAATATTCTTTTTCGTGTAATAACATTTTTATGTTGGATATTCTGGTGTTGTATAGAAAATTTAATAATTATTTACTTTGTATTACTTACTTATAATCGAAATGGTTTAATGTTTTCGCCTGATCCTACAATGTGATGATATATGCATACGTAATTAATATCACAATTATATTCCGGCTATAATATTTTTAATTATCTCCGAGTAGACTGCAGATGGAGTAGTTCTCGTATCGAAATCAGAAACACCCGAAATCTGAACGCAGCCGCAAACCCACAGTGTGTTATGTTGGTAGCACTGACGTAAGCGTCCTTCCTGTGCATTTATTTCTTCCGCCCGCGTAGCATCTTATAATCACAATATAGTCGTACTGTTTTCCAAAACATTATAATAAACACAATGAGAAAAACCAAAGCGAAGGCCGGTAAAGCTGACGATGATAGTTCCATAAATGATATCGAAAGGGAAGAAGAGGAGGAAGACAATTTGCAGCTGGAAGAAAATGGTGATACGGATAACGCCAAAATAGACGGAGGTGAAACGGAGGAAGATATACCTTCTGAGGAAACTCCCGCGGATTCTACGCCGAAGGTTCCGCCCAAGAAACGAGAGTCCAGGACCAAGAAAGTGGCAGCAGCTTCCGATACTAAGGAAAGCGACGAGGAATATGAGGCAAGTCAGATTAACGTATTCCATATTCTCCCGCGTTCGCTTCTTTTCGCTCATCCATATTTGCTTTTTCATTCAGTTGAAGTATCTTCGTAGTTTGACGTGAATAGTGTCACTTTCTACAGTCGGCGTTCCGTTCATTAAGCAAATTTATTATATTTCGGTCATTGTTTATCAATCGTGACAGATTAATTTGGTGGTTATAATGCGCACTCCAGGCGGGAGACATCTTTACGAAAGTGACAACAGTTATATGCAGGCGACTCAGTGTTTGATCAGTGCACATTTCACGTTTTTGGGAACTTGACATGATTTTAACTCGGGAATGTTTATTTTTTATGAAATATTTGTAATGTTATTTGTTTTATCTTTGTAATTAATACCTTGTTGAACTACCAATCTATCCAGAATATAACGCGACCCGCTATTTTCGCTGATTAAACGTAAAAATTTATTTCTGTAAAGAAAAGTTAATTTTCGAATATAAAATTAAATTAATTGTTGACTTTTATCAAGTGCCACTTTGATTACTTTCTTCATCAGCATCAGAGTTATGTGATATTGACAGTAAGGGTTCACGCCTCTGCTCTGTAAGTACTGGAATCAGGCAATTACTTTATTTATTATTGTTATTATAATAGTTTAAATACTTGTTCCTACTCGAATTTCTTGGGATTCAGTTTTACTTTTAATTTAAAATAAGAATTTTAGGGAAGCGGGGTGCCTTTGTTTGTGTGGGATCCTAAATAATAACTCTAAAATTGGTCAAAGACAGATCCAATCTCTTAATTTAAACATCAGGTCTCGAAGAGACAATTTAAACATCAGGTAACTCTAATTCTAATTATGGTTTTCATTTGCCAATGTTTCAGTAGCATTCGATTTAACAAAGAACTTGCTGAATGTTGCTATTTCTGTCTGTTTTAAAACCTTCATGAAGTACTCAATCACATTACCATTGAATACATTTATGTTTTAGTTGACTATGGGAACATTTGGGTACCACTTTTCGACCACATTCTGTGTTTTGGCTCAATTAGACAGCACTGCCTGGTGGTGGAAGTGACAAATGTAGAGAATGTTAATGAATATGGAAACTTTTGTTTGTTATTAAAATGTGTCATATCAAACCAGACGAATATAGAGGTTCCACTAGATGATATAATGCTATATCAAACATAAAATAAAACAAGGAAATATCGAATCACTATGGCTGCGTGCGTGGGATGTATTGTGTACAATGATTTTTTAAAGCCTCGTGGCGAGCCTCTGTCATGTACATATAGGGGCATATTTATTCATAATGTAATTGCACACATCAAATTCGCTTAGGAATGCATTATATCGGTGTGAGGAATGCAGTGGATGGGTGAATCATGCATTGTTATGGTACAGGTATTGTGTGCACCCAATGACAAGGAATAGATAAGAAAGATAGCGAGAGTAGAGAATGAAAGAATGTAATGAAATGCTTTGCAAACTTCTGAGGTACAATCATGATAGGTTTCAGTTATTCTTATAATTAAAATAAACGTCAGAAAACCTCAAGAGGAGGGTGTAGAAGATTCTTATGTTCATTTTGTTCATTGTGCATATTTTAATATCTTGAAAACTGCAGTGTTATGCAAGTCATGCTGTATGATGCATAAAAAGCTTTATAATTTATTTATTTAGTGGCTATTGTCACTGTAAACTCCTCTAATTTTCCACGTAATTCTTTGACATTCTTGCTAGGAAAGAGTTATATCAAGAAATAATCTATCATTAACAATGTTACATCAAGATATTGATATTTCGCAGTCAGAGCGGTGATTCAGTGCATGGTCCTGTTGAACATTTCTCAAGTTAAGAAATATATACAATAAATATTGACAGCAAAAAGATAATTAATTTTATCACAGCATGTGTTTTCTGCAAATTTTAATAAGATTCCTCTATGGCTTAAAGTGAATGTGGGAATCTTGTTAAAATGAGTTAGGTGTACACAAGATTTTCTGTGTAATAAATGTGAACTCTGCGCCGTGTGGTATAGAATACATGTCTTTTTTACTCTGTCATTTTTGTGAAGTTGCATTTGATTTATACCAAATATTGATTGTGAGAATTACAAAACCGACTTTTACTGCGATCGTCATATCCTAGATCAACTTCATACCTTGTTTATAAGTTAAATCGTGGTTTGCGCACTCAATAAATTTGTTTTGAAAACAATCTTTGTTAACTTATTATATTTTGTGTTAAATATTAAAAACTACTGTAGGCCATACTGCCAGTTACTGAGATCACAAATTGGTCCTCGGAGATTTTGATTCTAATATTCAGCAATTGTATTATTTAGAAACTACCAATTATACGAAGGTAATTAACGTTTTTAATACCTGTATTAATATTAACCATTCATTTATTGTACATATATGATGATCTTTTAAAAAATGGTCACTAATTTTAGTTTGTTTACTAGTCTTTAAATAGTCCGTTAATCCGATTTTCAATACAGTATCAATTATTGAATTTTGTATTATCAAACACGCAGACTATAACATTATTTTTGATACTCCTTTCGAATCAGTCTACTGCATCAAAATGTTATTATTGCCCCTAATTAAGCATATCACTTCCAGAGATGGATTTTAGGTCTAACAAATATTAAGATATCATTTTTACATGTTATATGATTGTGCAGGTGGAAGAAATTTTGGACTCAAAGAAGATTAAGGGAAAGACTCACTTCTTGATCCGATGGAAGGGCTACCAATCCGAGAGTGACACCTGGGAGCCGGAGAATACGGTGGCTTGTCCAGAACTCATCACCAAGTTCAAGCAGCAAGTACGGATCCCCTGTATATACTATCCCCTGTATAATTGCAAGACTCCAGACAAATGTATTTTGTGACTTTTAGATCCCAGATAATTTGATACTTTTTTCTTACATGCTTTGGTAGTACAATTTGAAGAAATGCATTTACAGCAAAATCTCTGAGAATAATATAAAATCTTAAATAATTTCATCCCTCCAGTTCAACATTGCTAGTTTCAAATTCGCAAGTATATAAATATAGGGGAGCGGAGGCTATTGCCGTACACTACGCTGCATTATAATTTTTAGTTAAATGGCGAGGTCATATTGAAATTCTTTAATTGAATTTAGGTATCTTATATAATCAGCTTCAATCGCATACAATTATTTTAAACATTTAATGAAGTACGGAATAAGTTTTTGGTAATACCGTACTTAGATTCGTATATTATTTTTGGGATTTATTTAAGAAAATAATGAGTATTATTTCAAATTTAGAAAAAATAAAATAGAAATCTTCTATTGGCGAAAACTTTGGATAAAGTAAAGAAATCTAATTATGTTATATAAAAAGAGCACCGTCCCTAGCAGTATGTACAGTGCAAATCATAATTTTTTTTTCCGAATTCTTCACATATTGTGTTCTGGGTTTTCGTAATTTGGTTAGCACGTCCATTTTTCTTACCTCTGACAAAAAAAAATGTGCTCATCACACAAGTCAAGTTTAACATCGTACAACGTCTATTAAGTAATTAGTTGAATGTACCTCTCTTGAGAAAACCAAAAATTGTGGAAATGCATAATTAATTATGATCATAAATAGTTTTGTGATGAAATATTTTGGAAATACAGAATCAAAATTAGACAACAGTCGATAATATTACTTTAAAAAATGTACTTAATTTGATTTTACTTCTGAAATTTATAGCGGACAGCTGTAAAACAAAGAACTTGCACTCCTTCTTACAACACTTGTTCAATGGAAGCCTGCGCTAGTGACTAGTTTTAACATGCCATAATACATGCATTAGAGTGAGACAAATATCTATATATCGTTTGTTTCGATAAAAAGCTAAACACGGTAACAACCTCCGCTCCTCTAATTTAAAAAATCATAATTTTTAAAATGAATGTAATTTATTTTATCATAAGCAAAAGCAGTCAAACGGTAAAGGCAGCGCCAAGAAGAGAAAATCGGACAGCAAAGGAGGTCCCAAGAGCAAGTCCAAGTCGCCAAAAAAAACATTGAAACGTCGGCACGAAGATGATGAGGATGATGCGGCGGGAAATGAGAACAAGGAATATGAGGTAGGTGCTCATAAAGAAAGTGTAGTAACTTTCAAGCTTTTCTATTATATTTTTGTTGTGTAAATGTCTCAGCTCGCTCCCGAAAGTGAACAAACAAATACTCGCTACTGTGATGATTACATACTTTATTTAGTACCCGCACACATCAAAATTATGTACCAACAGTTTTTAGAAATTCACTCATTCCAAAAATAGAATGTCTTTTCGTGTCTCAGTAGGTAGACAAGAGCTTCTTCGAGAATTCAGTACCCATTTGGTATCTAACTAAATATTTGTAAATATAAGAAATAATACACACCTAGTACTTACCTTCACCATATTCAATGCTAAAAAACCTTTTCTACAAACGATATTTTAAAATGTCAAGTTAATGTACTAAAATTTTATTTCTTTCTTCGTCCCCTGCAATGCCAGCACACGCCGAGGCATGACGAGAGAAGCCGAGCATGAGAATGTACTGCAGCTCTCGGCTTGCATCGCCTATTCTTGGGTCGTCTCGTGCCATTTGCCCTCGCTGCGAGTGTACAGCCAGCCCTCGGTTTCTCTCGCCTTGTTCACGCTCCATTCTACTTGAAGGTGAGGAGCCTCGGCGAGAGTGTACTTTGTACCGTTTGGGTCTTGGCAAACGCCTCACCCGAAGTGCCTCGGCGAGGGTGGACTGCTAGCATAAACAATATACATAAATATCACGCTGTAGTTAGTAATTTTTTTTTTTAAATTGCAATTTCTTAAGTTTTCACTCCTTTTGTACTTGGTGTCCCCCAGAATCAAATGAAATTTAATTGAAAAATTCATCGGTAAGTAATAATTCATCAATTATTATCTTTATTATTATTGGAGATTGTCGTACATGAATTTTAAATTCAATGTGTTTAAATGTACTTTCATATTCTGCTAAAATAGTTTTTATCCCATTGATTTTTACCACCTTGGTGCAGTACACCAATTATCACCGACACTTTGCTCGATTGCACTCACCCACGTGGGAAAGAGTCACTTCAAACTGACATCATCTTTAGAGCACACTCGGTTATAACAAGTTCGGCAAGGTACGAGTTCATGGCTGTATCAAGCAAAAAGCCTCAATAAATTAGTTTTTTTTTTTTTTCTCCATGTTTTCATAGAATCACTCAACGGCTATAATAAGTATGCTTCATGAATATATTGGTACCCAGTGGAACACTGCAAACATTTTGTAATTGCTAAAGAATCATAAACATTAAGTCACCTTTTCATGTTTATGATTGCATCAGATTACAGCCCATTTAATGACCCAATCAAGGTTTGCTCAATATTTTTCTTTCAGCGACAAGCTTGTTAAAATTGCATCAATGTTCGCTTAATTGATTGCCTTGTATTCGCCAAACCTTAAATTTCTTTTGTGATTTCCCAGCAGTCTTATAATGATAACTTTAGTCACTTTAAAGCAAAATTATTATCAGTTGGAAACAAATCCTCGCATATGAAACATGTCTGCTAAGTGTTAATAAAATAAAACACCTTCGTGAAAAAGTCAAAAATTACACATTTTTCGTGAGATTAATATTAACTATATGTACCTACTTAATTAATAATATTTTAATTTCAAGTAAATTTTTTTTATGTCTAGGTTGTCTTAAAAAAATTATCGTGGTTGGGTATGGATGAATGAAAATTTTTTGTTGATTCTCCTTCTATCCGAATGTACTGTATATACTTAGAACGGTCTCATGATTCCTTCAAATTAGTAATACAACCAGGGATGACAACATTTATAGATAATTGAAGCAATTAGCAGTTTCAATAACAATAAATGTGCCACCCCTGATTGTGCAAATTGATATATGCAAATATATTAAAGTCACCGTGTGTGCTCAGGTTGAAAAGATAGTGGAAGTGCATCACAAGAAAAATGGGAAAAGAGAATTCCTGATCCACTGGAAGGGTTGGAGCTCACGGGATGACACATGGGAGCCCGAAGAACACCTTAGCTGTCCCGATCTCATTGCCAAGTTCATGACCAAGGTAATCATTTTTTTTGTAGTAGCTTATTGAAAATATACTTTAACCTTCACAAGTCTGAGCATGACATATTTCAAGATAGGATTACCGATTTGACCGACAAACTGGATTAGATCAGTTTCAGAAGGAGAGTACAGAGATTATGGTAATACAAAAAAAAAAAAAATTATTTACCTTCAAATCTAATTACGCACCATGTACAGTTGGTTCTCCCTTTCCATTATGATTGGAA
This sequence comes from Eubasilissa regina, assembly GCA_022840565.1. Taxonomy (NCBI): domain Eukaryota; kingdom Metazoa; phylum Arthropoda; class Insecta; order Trichoptera; family Phryganeidae; genus Eubasilissa; species Eubasilissa regina. The sequence goes on along the minus strand of JAINEB010000006.1, from coordinate 30,874,794 downwards.
GAGTACGACAAGATTGTATCTGTCTTCATGTGCGGAACATATATTACGTATTTCTTGTCTTAACATTTTCCACCAATCCTGGTCTCTGCCTGCCTCATTTTTCAGTTTATGTATTCCTATTGTCTTTGACAATATTCTTTAGGTAGCTGTTAAGTCCTATTGTGCAACCTGTAGTTTTCCTCGTCTGATTTACAATAATGAAATTTAAAATATATAAATCATTTTTAAGAACACATTATTATTGTGAAGTTGCAGTTTTTTCAGAACATATTTCTGTGGTATTTTAATACAAATTAAATATACTCGGTTGGCGTGGTGTAACGGTAACGCATTTCCCCAGATAGGAAAAGATCCAGGTTCAAATCCTATTAGCGACAAATAGTTTTTCGATAGATTAATTTCTTCTATTTATCTTTCCAGTTGATACATTTAATTTGAATTCATATATATATCAAACTACACAGACAATGAATTGAACTTACATTCTTTATTTTGTCAATAATCTTTATGAATTACATTTATTGGTGTTTTAAGATTATTGGCCCCTCCCTACTTATATTCAATTGATGCAGACAGGCCATAAAAAGGGTATATTTTTACATCTCAAGACATTTAAAAGTAAAATAATTGCAAATTAGGGAACAACAGAGAATCGTGTTAAGATTTTTTTATATTATACGAGTCCGTTTTACAAACATTGTTTATTTAAAAAAGAAACTTAATTTGTACATTTACTATTTATTACATTTGATATTATCGGATCCCGAGTAATTAGAAAAAATTACTGTTCAATATCACGGCAATATCAAACTTGCAATACATGTCTGCTGCAGGTGAAAGCCAAAACAAGCGCCACACAGCGCGACCTCCGGGTGGACCGCAAGTCCACCAAGCGCTTCACCCTTACCAGCAAGGACACGGGCCGGCGACTCAGCAAGAGGAGAGGAAACTCTCAGAGGTAATCTTCTAAACGCCCATCCGCCGCATCACGTCTTCTGTTCCACTCAAACTTCCTCGATTCTATTGCAACTCCATATCTCAATAAATATGTGTTCTATAATTTTTATATTTCCAAAGGACTAAATTTTTGTGAATCTTCAGTGATAGTGATTTTTATTTAGTTTTGGTATCATTTTGATTTTGGTGATAAATATATGCTAAAGAGTTTCCCCGCGTAAATCCTTTAAATTTAAACATTATTCTTTTCAATTGTATAAACAAGTGTGCGTAAATCTTTTAAAGACTTATAAAACCATTTAACTCTTTGCCCGCCCGGAACGAACATTCTTAATTCACCGTGAAGCCAAAACGTATTTGACAAGAAAAGTAATGAAAAATCAAAAATAAATATATTTAAAAAATTATCATGTAAATAAAAAACACAGCAGCCTCAGGAAACATTTTCTTATGTATTGCTCTGTCTTGGTTAAATCTTCTATGTAGAGTTTTCTTAGCTATTCTGCTGTATGTATTCGACCTCTCCGATACTGATGCTGACATCCCAGCCCTCATGATGGACCCTGTGGGGTCTGAAACGTCTGATACACACGGCAAAATAACCCAGAAGACTTGAGAACATTTTTAACTAGTTAATTGAAAAAATACTATTGAAATAGTAATAAAGAAAATTGTATTGGTTGTTCTGAAATGCATGCACTCTAAAGCAGAAATTTGAAAAAGTTAACAATCAAGGAGGAAAAGTAGTATGGTTGTGAGAATCCATATTTCTAAAGGGACAGATGTCCGTTACCCGAATAGTTCCTTTTACTTCTGTTTTATTTATAAACATGTGTTTGAATTAGTCAGAAAATAGGTTATCTCCCTCCCACCTTTGAATGGAAATGTTCTTGTTCCAGAATCCGTTACGACGACGCTGAATAGTTATTACGAGGACATCCGCCCACCTGTGCTAGTGCTACCAGCAGTGTTTGGTTTCATGTTCAAACATAAAACTTTTAAATATAAATGTTGACTTTTTATTTTCTTGAGGCTCATTGACTAAAACACTTATTTCTGTTTTGAAACAGCTGCCTCCCCACCCACACTACTCCCGCTCCCCCGCCACCATATTACAGCATTCATTCGCAATACTCCTTTTTAATTTTCATTCAATTTGTTGTCAGAACCTGACAAAATTTACAATAAGGATTCATAACAAGTTTGTCTTGCAGGAATATTAAATGTCTGCCCATTGCTATTGTATGCACAAATAATATACCTAGTTTATATTTTATCCTATTGCTGCATTTTATTATGTAACAATGTTCCGCATTCTAGAACTTTTATACTTGTATTTTTTTAAATTCTGGCCAAAAGGCGGTTGAAGTGTTGTGTATATATATATATAACATTAAATCTTTTATGATGCAACACAATATATGCATATTCTTGATGTATATTTCAATATTTTGCCTTCTATTAAATAAATAACATAATATTAGGAGAGGTTTTATTTTGAATGTTTTTGATTTTCCATGCTTTGTGGAAATGTGTAAATAGCCGTGTCAATGTATTTAGCATATTCTCGATGCAGCCTCGTGTCATCCTCAGATTTGTCATCATAAAAAAGCTATTGTTTTAATTTAAGACCCGTTTACATCTTTATATCAGAAAGATATTTTGAATAATTTATTTTAAGAACTTCTAATATATGAGATGTAAAATTAGAGTAATTAAGTGTATTTGGCTGGACATGGTAAATTGAAATATGTTTTACACAAATGTTTAAAGTTATTGTTTACGAGTGTTCAGTGTAGTAATTAATATATGTAGTCGGAGATGATATATTTAATCTGATGCTGTCTTTGGGACTGAGGCACTTGTCGGAATGTTACATTTTGTTTCTCTTTATTCTTCTCGCTTTGTCGTATCATCCGATTGCGTAATGAACAAGCCATTTCTTAATGCAGTGATTGCGTAATGAATGTGGTGTTACAACCGCCAAGGGTGTTGAGCAGTATATACTTTGATTTGTTTTAATTTGGGTTTATTTTTTTTGTAGAAGAATTCTGATTTGAGGTAAAGTAAGTAGATTACATACATGTGAGGTTATATGTAAAATAAACATTTTAAGTATATAGCAAATTGGAAACGATTACCAATTAGAATACCTCATTCAGTTCTTTCCCGGTTTGGCTACAAATTAACCCTTTCCTTGTTCTATTAATAAAGAGTGATTTCTCACGATACTCTAGTAAAATGAATTATTAGATTTTTTCATTTATGTGATCGGATGCAAATTTTTCAAATTATAAATTGGAAAACATGGTCTTGATGGTATGGTATCGTAGCTTTGTTAATTATTAAGTAGATGTCTCAAAAATAAACAATTTTATGCAGGAAAGGAGTCATATTTTTCAGGCGTTATAACTGGGAAAGTGCTGATGTACAGCTATGGTTTTTCCTCTTCAACGGTCAAGTATGGATCGTAAGGTCATGAAATATTTTCATTTTTAATACTAGCGAAATTTTATTATTTGACTAGCAAAATTAATGTCCCAAAGGTATTCGCAGAAAATTTGATTACAAGTTTATTTTTATTACATCACTACTTGAAATTTAGTCGGTGTATCTTCGTCACTATTGAATGCAAACATTGTCAAATCACAGGCCGCTGAGTGTAAGGTCCATTCCTTGCAGTCTGGTTTTGGTATTATTTTGTAATTGAATTTGGACAAAGGTCATTTATGTTACAATTAAACTTTATATATAACTTAAGAATAAAAAGATTTTATTAAAAATACTTTTTTTTTGCTTTTTACTGCCAAACCTGCCGTTGCACACAAAATACAGTCAGTTGTTTTTTAAAATAAATTTGACACCAGTATATGCTTTAAGTTATCACAGAAATGTATCTACAAAATAATCATATTTTTGACATGTCGTAAATAACATCAGTTGCGAACACAGCGACCTCACTTATTACAGCATACGATGAGGTGCAGCACAACCAGCTACAATCTTTTGTAAATACATACATTATTGTGATAATGAACTGACTATTAAAAAATTCTTGACGACTATACAACGTAGAAGAAAACAATTTGGGCATTTTAATAAAGAGTCATCTGGATTCAGAGTCCACAAGAACATAGCAAATGATTATTGTGCATGTGTTACAACTTATATTATGTGTTTTTCCATCTTATATTATTTTTTGGGAGAACAATCTAAACAGATTTTAAAAAATTAGTAGGCATAATAAAAATTTTAGATGCCCATATAAATAATATTATGAAATATTATCACATTTTATTAATATATAGAATTAAGCGGTGGGTATATAGTATTGTTAATGTGTATGTATAGCGTAATACACCAAATCTATCAACGTCGTTTGATTAGTAGTTGTTAGTGGAAGTTCCCTAGCACATTCGCTCCAGGGTACATAAGAGTGATTGTACATTTCATTATGCCGGTGGTGAATGTGTCGAGGGTAGAACCAGCACTTTTTTTCAATAATGCTTATAGTATCTTGATTTATATAACACTATGTTTCAGTTGTGTGATTTTTTCATGATATTATTTTTATGTAATAGATTTTTTAAACAATAAAGTTGTTTTATTTCTTAAAATCCTTTTCCAAAATCACTTTAGAAAACATAATTTCAAGAAAGCAATTAATATATTAATGCAACACAGGTATGTGAGAATCTTAGAATATTCATTTGAAAATAAAACAGGTGAAAGCCAATTATTTTCTGATACATTCGTGAATAAGGAAATAAAAAATAATTTCAAACTAAATTCAATTTTTTATTAAGCTTCACAAAAAGCATAATTGCATATTATAAGTTTAGGTATGCATAATTAAAATTATTATATACAAGTACATATTCCTCATGTGCAAAAATATATGTCAATACAAGAGTCGAGTCCTTGGGAATGATAACATTTATTGTTGAGATTAGTTTGTGGTTCACCTGTAGATCACAAACTATATGAATTATTGAAAATGCCAACAATTTATGCCGCTACAGTGAGCACATCTGTTTTTTTTACTTTGATATCATGTCAGGTACCAGGTCCGAAGGACCCCTTGCTCCTTCATCGGGAGTATGCCTCAATGGCCTGATAAAATTTTATAATGAATTATTAAATCAACAATCTGCAATGTGTGGCAGGGAACTGCTAGCTGGCACAGTAAATTAAACGTCTAAGGGAGGACAGATTTGGGACGCTTGAAACGTGACTGTACGGTTATGTTGTGTTTAGATAACGAGTTAATTGTCGGATTTTAGTGCTTTGGGAGTCCATCATAAAAACGTTCCGAGATCTGTGTTATAAACTCTTACGGGGAGAATGCCCAACTCTTGATGAAGTTGTGTGGGCCTTGCCCATCTAGGTACATCCAGCGCTGACTGGATGAACTTATTTTGGAAGGTCTGTAATTTCTTCATGTGTGTAGGAGCCGGGTGACCCCAGACGGGGGCTGCATATAGAAGTATATAGCGCATCTGTTTTTAAATTTTGAAAGTCTTCAATTTACAAAATTAGAGTTTAACCACTTTTTATTCATGCCTTACTATCTCATTATTCAATCCTTATCACATACTGCGCAGGTTCCCAAAGTTAAATATGTATCTAGCAAATTCTTTTAATAACCTTATCACTGTTCTGGCTCCCAAAGTCAAATAAAAATGCAATTATTTTTAATCCCCTGTTAGATATCATCTTGATATAGTACTGCATACATCAAGTACGCAAAAAAAAGTTTTTTTTTTACGACTGAATCAATTATTTCGAAATGTTTTGTAAGTGAGATTAATCTAAACAGTAATTTAATAAAGCTATTGTGTATACTTCAGTACAAGTTATCAACATTTTAAAATATTAACATTAACTGAGTCGCGTCGCAATATCTGCTGCCTCATTTATAACTAACATGTAATAAAATAAACTAAAAAACATGTTTTAAACTGAAAAGTGTTTTTTAGTTTTAAATTATACTTGCACTGACAATTTCCGACACTTTGAAACTGTAAAAACTTAACTTTGCCTTATACTCAACTACAATTAAATAATGCATTCTATCAGGCAAAATAGATATTATTTTTTTAAATCTCAAATTTTTTTCTTCAACTTCACATTGAGAAAAAGAAACCCAACACCTTTAAAATGTGATGTCTCGATTTTGAAACAATTGCCAGTGATCTGCCTGAGCTGCATCCTCCAATTTTTTGGACACATCGCCTTCGGAGAGGATAATCTGAAGAAATTGGTGGTGACTCGAAAGGTGAAACATCAGACAAGATCGGTCATATCAAATACGTTAGTGTATATCTGAACTGCGGGCAGTGAAAAATGGAGGATAATTGTCGAGGACATCATCAGATCATGATTATCAGTAATAAGAGAACCAATTTTGGATAAGAACATTCAACATGAAGGTCCAGCTAGTACAATTCAGTTATTACACCCAAGGCTTCAATTAATATTTAATATGTAGAATGAATTTCAATTTTGAAATTCACAGACTTAAATAATTCGGACGAACGGATTAAAGTCTATTAATATTGATATAACTTTTTGTGTAAATATTAATAGACTTGAATCCGGAGGCATAAATTATCAGCGATACAGGCTTAGTTGTTGTTCCAACTCCTCCATATCTGACACATTGAATTTTTCCTGCTCCTCTTTCAAAAGATTAAGGATCGCTGCCAGCTGAGCTTCTTCTGTCCTAAAAATACACAATATAAATATTTTCAAAAAACACGATTTTTAAGTAAATTTTGGAGCACAATGCAAGGTAATATAATTTTTTCCTTTTTGATTGGTTGTTATAGCCAACATTTTGAGCTGCTGATTTATATTTGTTTAAACTACTAGTTATATTTGTATTGAAAATAGCAGCAGTTATATTAGGCATAAGTATTTAATAAATCTATTACGTACTGTATAAACAAAGTTTTATTTTCTTAAAAGCACAATCAATGGCACGCTAGAGAGCACCAATGGAATGTAATGAACCATCTTCACGGAATGAGATAAATCTCAGTACTGTACTCGTGTATATGAGTTAAAAAGTTGATCTGAGGATAAACTCAGATGGCTGCTCGAGATTGGTTCAATGCTTTTCAAGGATTATCTCCAAAGAATCTCATGAGAACACAATCCGTCTCAAGTCGAAAATCTCAGCAACGACATTTAAATCTCCTGAAATAGGTCAATATTATAGAAAAAATAGCCTACTAACTCTTTTTCTTCCACAAGCTGCTCTGGTGTCATTTTTGAACTTAGATAATTAATTATCGCCTTGTGGCCAGCAACCTTGATTCTGGATTGCAGCGTCACTCCTGGACTAGCATTATCTCCATCCATCCCGCTTAAATCTTGGATATCTCTATCATAGTCATCTATCATATCTTGAATTTCCTTTTTGTTTTTTTGTGTTTTTTTAAACTTCTATAAAAATAATAAATTGAAGGACTTATTAGATGAGAAATGAGCAGTAAAGTAAACTTGCGGAAACTTTATCTTGCTTTTTACAAAATAGATTATTCATTCATATTAATTATTTGCATAATTCGGGTGTTACAATATTTTGATACCTTTACACATTTTTAGATACTCTTTACATCATAAGACTTTCATACTTAACTGGTTGATTACCCGAGGACTTATATATCGATCCCTCCTATGTAAAGTATTATAAGTAACAAACAGATAATTTTTAACTGTTCTAGTATTTTCCATATATTTTAAATGCCGTAGTACTGTAGTGTATATGTTTTATTGAGTACAAAATGTAAAAAAAAATACTGCCACTTAAAAATATATCGATGCTAGAATGTAAAATACTAGAACATCTGAAGATGACCGGTTTGTTAATTATGATATTTTACGTAGGAGGGGTCGATATACGTAAAATAAACTGTTATCTGAACCTGCTGTGTATTTATTTTTAAGTGTTAGAATATTTTCCAGCAGGTTTTGGCCATGGGGTGAATTATTATAAAAATGTTTGTTCCAGGCAGATAAAGTATTTCACCCAAAAAATAAAATGTCATTTCACATAATAGTAGTATAAGCATGTAATAACAATATTCAATAAAAAATATATATTTTAGAGAAAAAGCAAGCAAGGAAACTCGTCTATTAAGCAAAAATTTAATATGAGAATAAATAAAGAATGCGAAATTTCTACAAAAATTATATCAAAATACTTGTTAATTTTATTTACATGGAGCGTACGCCTGTCGTATTAAATGTCATAATCACCTCTTTTTGACACTGCCTACTGTACCACAGCGAAAACAACAAGGTAAATATTGATATACCGACGCTGAGTACATAATAAGAAGACAAATTGTCCAGGAATATTGATATTCGCTCTCTCCACTGATCATCCATCATCTTATTGATTGAATAACTGGCATAAATAGTTTATCACTGAAGTTTCCTCATATCAAAACAAACAAACGCTCAACCGCAATGTCTATATCTCTTATCTATGGCAATGTCAAATGTCAATATTGGACATAGATAAGAGATATAATATTGGATATTACTTATCCATAGATAAGAGTACTCTCATCTATAGTTTATATCCCACACAATAGAGGTATACAATTTAAGGCGCCACTTTCAATGATATTTCAAATTTTCGCATTTTTTACGAAAATGTAGGTTTTTATTTTATAATTTATATCTGAAGTTATACACTACATTAGACTTTTTTAAACCATTACTTAGATAGGACATTTGCACTAATTTAAAATTAATAAACTTATTGTTATTTGCCATAATTCAGACAATACAAGCATTATAAGAGTACAGATATTAATTATTAGCCTCACCTTGAATTCGGATACTATTTCAAACTAGAAAAATGAAAATACACGCTTAAATAAAAAAAAATTATGATCGTTTTTGGACTTCAAAGTCGATTTTTAAAATCGAGACTGGATTACTGGAATCTAAATTTAATCAATTGTGTATAATCTTCTCTATACAACACATGTGCGTATAAAGAGTATCCAGCGGAAATTTTTCAAGTTAAATATTAAATAAATAAAAAAACTACAATGTTACTCTTATATTTTATTTACACAAAACGTAGTTTAACGATGCAGATTTTACGTTTTATAAACAATATCGTCTAAATGCCGACAATTTCTCTCAAGACACTCTTGCAATCGGACTCTTAAATTTGCAAACACGCGAGAGCAAAGCGTTAATTCAATGGCAGCAACTTCACGGTGGATATTTTCTTGTAGGGTCTAAGGTATCCCCGCAAAAAAAGTCGCATGGTGTAAGGTCCGGTTATCGAGGTGCCCAGGGTATGTCTCCGTACTTGCTGATTAATTTATTGGGAAAAATTCCTCTCAGCTTCTCCATTGAAATTCTGGCTGTGTGAGGAGTGGCCCCGTCTTGCTGAAATTGTGTTCTGTTGTTAAACCCGGGAAATAGCTGCAGTTGCGGTACCAAAAACTCGTTGATCATTCGGCAATACACGTCAGCAGTGCCTGTCTCTGGCTGGTTAAAAAAAATAAGGGCCAATTATCCCCCGGGCAGAAATTAGATACCACACTGTCGTTTTCGGACAATGCAAATGTTTTTGATGGCGTACCGTTAGGTTGCCGGGGCACCAGTATCTCATGTTCTGTTTATTAACATAGCCATCGATACGAAAATGTGCTTCATCAGTAAACAATATGTTTCCAAGCGTTTGTGCTGTTCTAAAACGTTCTCACTAAGGTTTCACATAAAGAATAGTCATTTTCATATGAGTGGGCTTCTTTTCCAAAATAAAGTGCACTGTTGATTTTTTTATTCCAGTACAGGCTGCAATCTTCCTTTTTTTATTTACTAAAATATTTAATTATGTCTTCTTTATCTGATTGGCCATTCTTTTTTGACTTAAGTGTTTTAAGGCATTGTTTTTTAATTTTGTGTCCTGGTTTTACATCCCCTTTCTCAGTGAGTATTCTATAATCATTTTTAAAAACTACGTCGGGTACTCTACGCTGACAGTGCAAGTCACTAACATAATAAAATACCTCACCTCACAAATCACCGCAACCATACTTAAATCCATATCACCTCTTGAAACTATAGTAGTGACAGTTTATTTATTTATTTATTAAACAGTATAACCACATATTTACGCAGTAATAGGCCACTAGAGGTCCATGACGCTCAGTCCATTAGGAAGATAGGGAAAATACAAATTTATTAATATTTTTTTTTAAATTATTCAACTTTATTATGCAAAAAATATTAAAATTTAAAATAGTATGTAATTATTAAACATACAGCTAGTGTTTAAAATGCAACAGTGTTATATATAAACGAAATATTTAATTGCAACATAGGTAAAAATAATGTACATAAAATGTCTACTTTGTTCAAGAAGACATTATTTTTCTTTAAAATCAGTAAAAAAACTTCTACTTTATAAAATTTGCTACTAATGCTGTGAATAAGTTCAATATTAATTCGTACCAGAATTGAGCGTATTGCGAGGTTGCAGCAGAGGCGCCATATAATTGATATGATAAGACACGTGTCAATAATTTAAAGATGTAATCATCGGCGTGGTGCCAAAGAATCCGTGGAATAGCTATTAGGAAAACGTATATAACTATGAATTATATTTGAAAGCCCGCTCTTAAACAAAACATACTAGAATTGTCAACTTTCAAATTAACCAACTGGTTTATTCCGGGTTCAGCTCTAGCAAGTCAGAATGTTATCATAAGCTGTCCATAAGTCTTATACTTAACACAACATTGACCAGCGGACTCCTAGTTGCTACATTAATTTCATCACTGGTGATGCAGTCATGGTTGAATAAAATCTGCTAGAATTTTGTTCTATCAACACCTGACTAAAGCAGTATCGGGAGTATGTTTGTAGGAAAAAAACTCAACATAATAAAGATATCACAGTTGTTTCAATAATTATTTAATTTTTAGATTTCTTAACATTGATGAATGAAACTCCATTACAGTTTTTATCACCAGAAAATAATATCATTAACAATGTGCTTTTGGCGGCATTTGTCCAAATATCTTGGATCCATTTATCTAAATTTACATAAGTATCTGGATTATCCGCATCTGATTCATCGATATTTAGGTGGGATAAAATTAAACTGTGTTTATCCAATAAGGTACATGTGTTTTCTACAACACTAGAATTATCAGAACACTGCAACAATTTAAGTTTTTTTTGTTTTTCAGAGGGTCCTGCAGATTTATCTTTATGAATTTTTTTCACATAATTACAATATTTCTCTGTGATATTCTCGTGTCCTATTACGATACTAGTCTTTTGTTGTTGGGCGATCTTATTGAATATGTTCGTAGTGTATTCAGTTTTATTGGTCATGAGATGGTTATAATTTTCATGAAAACTTTGTCTGCCTTTGAGAAACTCATCACCAAATAGCATGTTATTAGAAAGTTTCAACTGAACTAACTTCAGGGAAGTCAGGGAATCTTCTATAGAGCAGTGGCCCTTTTTACTATCCTGAATATCCTCATTTAAAAACTGTTTAGCAAGAACTTTAAGCTTGCTTTTTCGCACACGGTCTCCGGATATATTGAATATTACACTTGTGTCAATTATGTATGGATGCATCATCTTCAAAGCGTGAAGATCAAAGTTCAACGACTGCCCGACCAAGATGGCATTAGCAGGTAGCAACTGTCTTATATCACGTTGGACATCTTCCACACGAGTCTTGACATCGGAGAGCATTTGCGCAGTGATACCAGAATATCGAGTTAAATAATCTATAATTTTGTTATAAGGTAAAACCAGTTTCTCATAGACAACTTTGTGTTGTTCATTGACCAATGATACTCTTGTTAACTCAGAGCCAGCGCACGTCCGGCACATTTCACAATCCAATCCAAACATGGGGGAAGTGGCACTCACCGGCTCGTAACTGTCCTTGGTCATGATGTAGTCCGCATAACTGTATTTCAGTTTTCCTTTAAGAGGTAAAGGATAACTTTCTTCGACTAGTTGCCAGGCAGACAGTACTAACTGTGTGCGAGGAAATTTGTCTTGCAGTTGATGATCTAAAGCAATTCTAGGTCTCAGCCCTTCGGTCACCGGAAACACGGCTCTGAGCATTACCATTAAGTCTTTTCTGGCATCGATCGCAGCATCCATGCTTCCATATTCTTCTATCATCGCTTCCTTCTCCACATCTGTCAACGGAACAGCAGCTAGTTCGTCGACCATGGAGCCCCCATACAGCGACGGTGTTATTACTTCCAAGCGCTCGGGAAAATGTTGACTGAGATTCACAAGTGCTGACTCATTGGCACTGTAGTGATACAGGGAAATACCTTCAACAATTAGAACTACCATATGAGTAATATGAGACCGCTTTTCAATATGACACCACCGAGACGGTGAATACGGACACTGTTCATTGAGAATTGAAAGAAGAAGTAAATGCTGAATATCCGTCAGTAATATTGGAATTCGTTCATCGACGTGTGTTGCAAGCGAGGCTTGGTCTCCAACTACTTTCAATCTAATAGTGGGATTAGTTTTTCTGACTCGCAATGACTTTGCTTCTCTTTTTAAATCTTCATAATTTGAGGAATCCATCTCATTGGTTACAGTCGATGGTTCAACCACTTGAGGTAACTCAGAGTTAGATTGAACCATTATTGTGTCTTCGTCTAAAATTAAATAAGCACATTATTTTGATGATTTAATTTTAAAATTAAATAATATATTGTTAATGAACGGTATATTATAAATCAAATTAAAAGAATTATAAATTATTAGAACACATTCTTATTGTGAAATTGTAACTATTCAAAACATAGGTTTGTGATATTTTAAATATGAATTAAATATATTAATTAGAAAGATATACATATAAAATCAATTTTATCAAAAAATATTGTTGTTGCGCTACCGGGATTCGAACCTGGATCTCTTTCAAATAATGGAACGATTAAATGTATTAATATATATCAAAATGGTAACAAATAGGTTCGAAAATTTGTCACTAAAAATATTGCCGCTGTAGCATAGTTGGATAATGCACCTTTCCCAATTTGGAAAGAGATCCAGGTTCGAATCCCGGTGGCGCAACAATATTTTTCGATAAAATTGATTATATATGTATATCTTTCTAATTAGTATTGTATTTAATTCATATTTGAATTATAAATTGGTTGCTGGTGTAGATCAACTAGATAATCTTGAACCGTTAGTACCACCCTGATGGTAGGAAAAGCATTTATTTATTTTAGCAATCATTACTTTTCATAGTATACTTTAAAATTATTTAGTAGTAAAGATGACAGCTGATTAATTAAACATGTTGAGAATTGGAGGTGAAAAATGTACTCAGTAATTAATTGTCGAGTAAATATTAAATGTACCAACACGTTCTATAAAATTTATGGTTGTTCAAAAGACTAATCAATTGATTATAACTAATACACTTGAAAATCAATTGAAAAATCAAAAAAATTATTAATAAACGAGGAAAAATAAAATATTCTCAATATAACAAAACAAAAGCAGGTTTGGTAAACTTTCATGTTCTTTTGAATTCAATTAAAGTATTGTAACTGGGTGTCAACTAATCAATGGCTACTAAAAATTCATCTTTCTCAATTGTCATCTAAATTCTAGATTAAAATGTTTAATTGTTTATACCCTTAGTATCACATATCTGATCATCGGTGATTACTTGGTCTCCATTGAGGTTATGAGCAGTTTTAATTTTCTTTCTAGAAGGGCCGGCATCACATTGTTCACTCTCTATTGTCCCAGCTACTGTGGTAGATTCTTCTTCCGTCCTATCTTCATTTAGCTTTGACACGGTGACCAGGGCAGTCATCTTTTTAAGTTTATTTTCCTTTCGTAAGGATTTTTTGGACATATTAGATTTAAATTTTTTCTTAGACATTTTGGGAACCTACAACATATTATTCAATATTTACAATTCCAACAAAAGCAGTTGAAAAAAATTAAATGCAATCAATTGTTGCATACAAATTTATAAAAATGTGTCCTTTATAAAGTCAAAGAACTCAAAAATAACTGAAGAATAAAATGAAAAATTCATTAAATCACGATTTTTGTTTGTAAATTAATTTATAAAGAAAAAACAATGTCAACACGATAGACTTCCGGATTAAATGTATCTAAGATAATTCTATTTCAAGATTTCCTAAACATTATAATCAGGTTTGTATTATTTTTGTAGATAAAAACAAAAGAATGGCGTGTCAAAAAAAGTATATATTTTAATAAAAGTAAAATAAAAACAACATTTGTTACTGTTTGCTTAAAATAAAATTGTTAAATTGTTAAATTTTATTTTAAATTAATATTATGGCTGAAAAAATTTCACCCAGGTACTACTGTTTCCGACACTTTACATATTATTGATGACTGAATGCAAAAAGGAATGAATACAAAAACAAAATATTTAGCAAGTTGACAAATTCACACCATAGAGTAAAGAATGAACAGATTAAGAGTGATTGTACATCTGTTTGCAGAATAGTCAACAAAATAAAGAAATGATTGCTAAGATAGTTTAGTCAAATGGAATATAAATGAGGAGGATGGTAAAGAAAATATATAAGAAGTATATATTAAGGCGACAGGAACAGAGGGCTTCTGCGAAAGTTCTAGCATTATCAGACCAGATATTGAAGAACAACTCTGTTAAAAGCTCCAACAATTGAAGAGCATGCGTGAGAAGATGTATGAAAGTAGACAAGCAAGAATGGTATGCCGGAACAGAAAGTATGGTATTCTATTATAATGACTAACTCTGCGAAAAAATGGCATTATAGTAAGTTAATAAGTTGTCAAAACATTTGCGTTAATAAAAAAAATTGATAATAGTTTATATATTTTTTAACTGTAATACTAAAATCAAAGTTCATCTCAACATAACCAATTATATTGAAAAAACTTAGGATAATTTTAATGTTTAGGTATACAGGGTTAGTTGATTAGTTAATTGATCGGTCAAATGATGTCATTTGGTCTAACTGGAGAGAAATCAAAACAGTTATAGTACTGCTATACAATCATAATAACTTACTATTGATAGCTAATGAATGCTGAGAATGACTTAACAATATAAAAACTACAAAGCAATAAAAATGTGTCGTTTCAATGTTTCAGACAGCATGTACTATGTTGGCCAGAAAGCATATTTAAAAGATCAAAAACTGTACTAACCAGTTTCTTGCATGGTATAAACATTTTTAAGTAACCTTTCGAAAAAAACAATGTCAAACAAAATTTTTTTGTAAATTCTTTAAAAACACGTTAATGCATTGCAGGCTCGGGGAATAGAGAGCAGGGCTCTTGAGCAAAAAACTAGTTAAGAATCTAAAAGGCCGATAAAAATTCAACAATTTATCACGTCATGTTTATGAAGAAAAGTCGACCAAAATAAAATCATTTGATTTAATCACCATACCAACCTTGCCGATAACTACAGAATTAATATTTCACTTTCACTGTGTGAAATTAATAATTTTTGATTCACGATCAAGTATGAATTGAGTAAATGTGTTTTACCAAAAATTTCAAAACTGTCACATTTTCATGCAGAAGGCAAGTACCATAGACAAGATATATGAAGTAGTAAGTATAAAGAAAGCATAGACAATAATGTATTCATTTTATTGATTACCAGAACCTATAAGCACGAACACAAAATTTGCATCAATGGGGAAATTAATGGTGTTATGACTTAAATTACTAACTGTGATAGGACGGGTTTTATAAATATAGAACGGCCCCGCACCCTGATAATATTTTGCTCCGCGATTATTTCTAGGTATCACATTTTTATTTGTACTATGGTTGTAGAAGGAGACAGGTGAATATTTAGAACACAGGTAGCACACGGATCGATTGTTTATTTCCTACAATATATATATCTACAATGGGCAGGTAGAATTTCTTATAAATAACTTAATCTAATTATGACTACCTTATATTAATGACACGTTGTGTTGCTGGAGCCGGCCTCCGGTTTTTGACCGAATAGAGGGCGGTGTCGTTGTACGGAACTCTTCGTCTTCCTTTGCCATCCTGGTGTCTACTGGGCTGGACACCCGCGATACTCTGCCGCCTTGGTATCCACTTGGCTAGGCATTTGCTTTGCCATCAAGGTAGCGGTCCACTTCCTGTCTCCCATGTCATGGTGTTGGCCATCCCTGCTCGTCAGCCGTCTGTTCTCTCGGGTTGGTCAACATTCGTTGATCCGTTCAATTCGGCTTTGCTCGTTTCTGCACTTCCTTCGTCTTTTCTGTCTGTTCAGCGACTATAAGTACGCTTGACTGTACTCGACTTCTGACATCTTCCGGACTTCGGTTTTTATCCGTTCGATTGGAGAACTGTTTTCAGGGCTAACTGTTTCTAATCCGGGGACGGACTCAACTCTTTTGAACAATGGTTTTTAGCCCCGTTTGAAGCTGTTTGTATGGGAGTGGTGCTACGATCGCCATTCGGTCCCGCCTTCAGGATCAATGTCGCTTCATTGGTTGCTCTTGTGATGCGAGACCACGCCCTCTTTTATAATTAAGTACAGTTTATTCTGTCTTATAATTAATCACTTGTGTTGTATTTTTTATTATATGATAACTTAATGTTATCACTGTTTATCCTATCTAAACAACCACATAATATTTATCTCGACTACATTTTTTTAAATTCCATACGTACTGCATGTAATTATGAAAGCGCAATTCCTCAGAACTGCTTTCTTTACATGAAGGTCGGGACATGTGTTCGACTTAACAAAAGCAGAGCATTCCCATTGTATCTTCGCCTCTTTTCTCTCCATCGAAACAATAACCCAGAGAACAATAAATTGTCCGATATCGTATGTCACTGATAATGATTTCTACTGGTCGTTATCTTGTCGCTTTTTAGAGTTTGATTTATCGTAGACAAGAGAATCAAGAAAAACGAACTTCTCTTTTTGATCTTTATATCTGTCATCCAAATGCAAGTTATCACATTCACTTCATCCCTTTAAAACAATGAATCCAGTACGACCAAAAAAGTTGACCTGCTCATTTAATAGTTATTATGCAATTCTTAAGTCGACGATCCCTAGGTAATTACGCCCGTCACTCGTCTGGAAGTCTTTTGTCACACCAGTCCATAGATAAGCACCAGTCTTATGTTAAAAATCATAACGCTCTCTGCCACATGACTTCCTTGTCGATGGTTTGTATGCGATGGATAAAATGAAATTTCCTTTATTTTCTAATTAACATACATCTTCGCGTCATTTCGCGTCAAGGTACAACAACTACTATGAATCATTTAATTATGTTCATGTTTTTTAATGAGTATCAAGTTTACGTTTTCTAATGTATGTGTTTTAAAGTTCAATTAATCATCAAAATAAATAGACAAAGCGGTGGTTTATGTAAATTTCTTATTAAATAAACGAAGATCCAGAGAGCTAGATATCAAAAAAATATTATAGAAATTATTGATTTGTTTCCGGTTTTTTTAAATGATCAAGTGAACTAGTTATGCACTGACACAAAAACGTATTAAAAATGTATCAAAAAATTTATAGTCCTGAATTCATTTATGCTCACCACACGCTTAATAATAATGATATAGAAGTAGGTTTAAGTACATAATATAATGTTACATAACATAAAATGTGTTGCACCAGAAAAGTTTAAATCAATGTTTAAAATTAAAGTAAGCAGCTTGTTGGGGTAGTGGTTAAAATGCTCGCCTAGTGATCTAGTAGTTAGGGGTTCGCGTTTCGTTTCAGGACACAAGCATGTTAGTCCTATTTTCATAGTACAAGCGTTTATCTTAGTTTGAAAATAGTAAGAATATTGATGACATGTATTCCGTGTACGCATCTCTATTTAAAGAAAAGTACAAGTAATATGTAAAGTAGAATTTAAAGGAACATAATACAAGACTATTGTTAATTCAAACGTTAATCATAAGATTGGTTAAAATACCATTCAACCTCAATTTATCATTTTTCAATTAGACGTAAACATCGTCATCCGATATGAATCATGGTCTGCTTGAGAGTACACTTTCAGCGGTCTCCACTCTAGACTTCAATATTATCCTGCCACCTCATTTATCTTGCTACGTATTTTTTATTACTTCAAGTTTATTATTGTACAGCCATTTCAAGTGTTGCACATTATGTATGCGTTCTATATGGTTTAGCCATCGATGCCTCAATATTTAAATCAATTTTGTGATTTAGGGGTAAAGTAGGTGGTTAAATTAAATGAATGGTTGGTGTTGGTGTTTATTTGGACAGAGAATACCAAAGGTAAACGTGAAAAATGAAATATGAAAAAGCGAGATGGCGGCGTTCGGTCGGCCTCGCCCGACTTCATTCCGACTCTCAAGCACCGGGCGAAACTCATTAGAACAGAAGAGGTGTCGTCAGCGGGTAATCGAGCTAGATTTATTGCCAAACTGTTGCGGCAGCATTATCGCTAGGATCGATGAAACGGCGGTAAATTTGAACCGCTGTCCTCTACAGTCATATTCGGCTCATCATTCAGATCATAAAGTTTCTGGTTATAACTGAAAAGAAAAATAAGACGTAGCAATGAAAACAGTGTGTATTTCGCACCTTCGATAAAATAGTTAACTCAATCAAATAAATAGTTAGGAAAGCCAAAAATTTAATCGGAAAATTACGTTTTCATTTTTTACCTTGATTTTCTTTAGATCAATGCCCATGTTTCATATATATTAAAATTTGTCGTAAAATGCTATTTATATTACAAAAATAAACTCATTTTACAGAGAGGAAATCGTGAAAAATTTGAGTTGTGATATTTATATATAATATGTTTTAACAAAAAATATTTCTTCTAAGTTGACACCATAATGAATTTTTAGATTTTTTTTAGAAAAAAAACATTTTTTTATTTTTTATTTATTTATATATATTTTGACATCCATATTTTTACATCCACCACAACACAACAGAGGTGGATACATAATAAACATACATATTACATAGTTTATTGTGTGGGATGGAGTAGACTTCACCTCTGATATATACAGCATTGTTCTGGCTACTTTGCTAGACTGAAGTCTGTGTTCAAGTAGCCAGTTTTTTTTTCGTGCTGTTGTGGTGTTATTTGGAATAAAAAGAGAATTACAAATATGTATAAAAAAGTAAAAATAAAATTTAAATATATGGAGTGGGAGTGTTGTAGAACTAGTGAAAGAATTGTATAAATTATATTAAATTGTCGGATATCTATGCTTCTGATTCATCTATACCTGATTGAATCATATATTGGGTCCATATTTGTGTAATCTTATTGGAATTGTACGATTTCCAGTTGGTACTGAGTGTATTGTATAGTTTCGAAGCTAGAAACATGTAGAATCTTTGATAAAATGTCGTTGTTGCTCTCGGAACTGGTGTGTAGATGTTTGTTGTTTGTCTTGTGTTGTGTCCATGATTTATTGCTTAAGGAGACACGTAAGAAACATAAACAACGAGATTAAAAAAATAAGAAAAACATTTATTTCAAACTCATTTAAATCAAATTTGAATCAATTAACTTATGTTTGACCAGATAATGTTAACTGAGTTTTAAATACATTCAAATGGTAATGTAAGGCTCATATTTTTAACAGACTGAAGCATTATGCAGAACATAATAAGTTTACACATCCATCCGTCACCAAATCAAAAATGACACTGTTTGAGAATGACTATGTTCAAATTAATGTCCGTGTAATAGCATTATAACGAAATTTATCTTTAAAAGCAGAAGCTAAAATTACAACAATGTTTTGCAGACAGAGATTTTCTTTATAATTATTTCTGTAAATTTAATCTAAATCAATCTAAATCTTGCTTTTTGCAATATGATTCTATTTTATCGGTGGTGCGATTTATTTTAGGATGTTGTATTTCTACTACAATTGCTTTAAAATCTATGGGTCTTTTATATTTTATAAAAAAAAAATCTTAACACCGTGAAATCGAAAATGTTTTATTTTATAATGACGACCAATCTTTTCGCATTGACATTCTGTGGGTCGGTGTTAGGTGGCGTTTGTCAGTATTCGGTTTTCGTTATCGATTTTGTTGAATTTGAAAAAGTGATATTACGGCTCTACATAAGAGCTTATCATTTTCAAACAAAACTTGAGAAAATAAAATGACGAGCCCTGTTATTATTGCGGCTTCCGCGAAGCACACTGCGACGGTATAGCTGAAATAATTTGCTTTGTTAAAGTCAGATTCAATTGTTAATATTTTCATGATTAATGGTTTGTTTTTATTTTTCAGTTAATTTTCTTACATGGACTGGGAGACACCGGGTAAGCCTTCAAACAAAAATTTTATTTCGTGAAATTTGGGAACTGATCTAATTGACTAATGTATGTGTTTGGGAGACGTAATTTGCTTAAGGTTTAAACTAATTACATTTGCATTTGCTTTGTCGTTAATGTGTGCATACAGATATCTAGAGATTTTTCTACTAACATTTGAGGTTTATTGTTTTTTAGTATATAATTTTATTACATCTGTTCTGCAAGTTTTTGATTCTATTTGAGCATAAAAGTGAAATGTCTTTGAAAAGTGTATAATATATGCTGTATGTTTCTGATACATACTAAAATCAAATGATTATGTGTACATGCGAGCACCGAGTTTTATGACAATTTACTTTTAAAAATGATTATATGATATCTGTATACTTGTTCTTCAAAAATTTGATTGTATCTCCATTCTTCTGGCTCCAGATCAAAATTTTGTAACTCAAATCTCAGATATTATTTTTTGCTATGATAATAAAATACTTAGAATTGGCTGTGAAGCTTCGTATAGAAATTAATACACACAGCACCAACAGTGGTACCATCAAATTATGCTTAGTAAAACTACATCATGTATCTGCTTTCAATAAACAATCAGTCGAACATGGGGTGTGGCTAGAATAATATAAACAAAAATAATCTATCAAATTAAGCAGTGCTGTGCAGATTTTCAGATGATTATAATTTATTTTTGGAGTTAGTTTATGTGAAATCATTAAAAATATAATTAAATAAATTTCAAATCGCAACACGATATACATTATAATGTAGCATGTGACACACATAATTGGACATGTTCGATTTAGTTAATAATAATGCTAATAAGTACTTGCAGACTTACATTTTCTACGTGAATAGTATTTGTTTTCAGGACAATTAATTTTGGCATGTGTCAACTGAATGATTTTGGAGCTTAACACCTGAATTTCCTAATACCAGCTGATTAAAACTGCTAACTTTAGTGTTTCGATGTAATCGTCAACTTGGTATGGTATTGGCCTTGTCCACTAGATTCATATTTTGTAGTTTTTCTATATGGGTTGGTCTACAGACACACCTGTGCGCTTCATCTGCCGAGCAGTGTTTCCCTAACATTACGATAGAAGTTAAAATTTTTTGCTAAATTGAAACTATCGTTAGAAATACACATTGATGGTTAATAGAAATAAATAATATACAGTTTTGATCCATGCACTCTTGTTCCAAAAGTAGATTTTATCATGTGATTAGAATAGGTTATCCATTCTTGTAAAAACCACCGTCATTGTATCTAGTTATGTGCGTACTCAGCTTATATATCTAAAGCTCTTTAAAAACTTTTGAGTTTTATATTTGGTTTACGCATTTATGGAGATAAATTTATGCAATGGAGCCATTCTTTCAGCGATTTAATAAGTTATATGGTTTCCTTGTACTAATTTGCTGTGCATATCTTACCAAGTGACTGAATAAAAAGTTTTCTGTATGAAAAATTAAACATGCTATAATTAAAAACTGATAAATCATCAGTTTAAAATGAAATATTAGTCATTTTTCTCTACACGAGAATCTAGTTTTAAAAATCCAAGAATCATAATTATTAACATTTCTTGTAGAATATTACGTACCTATTAAAGGGTCCTTCGATGTTAAACGGTGATATCATTTTACCACAACATAAAATTTTTTTAATGACTTGCATGTAATTGAGTGTCAAATGAAGTGATTCGATGCCCAAATGTATGTCTTTTACCACTAAAATAATATTTGGGAACCAAAAGTTGTGCAACAATATTTAAATCAATAGATACCCCAGAAATAGTCAGGTCATGTGACTATTCATTTTTGATAACCTAACGTTCTGGTGTAAAATTAATAGTTTTTCGTGTCTAATCAAGATTCTGGTCATGGTTGATAAATAAATTTGTGTTCAGAAATTATTTTTGATACATTTTAAATAATCAAGCTATTATTTTTAATGGCCAAATATTATTTTGGTGACATTACTTAATTTTTTTTTACGGAGAATACACTGTTGTAATATTAATTTATATGAAATTATTTATCTTTTTTTCAATATGATTTTTTGTTCTTTTGTACCTAATTGGTGCATCAATTGAAGATGTGTAATGAATAGGGATTTGTGTGACAAACATACAAAGTGGAATTAAGTGGTTTAAAGAAATAGCATTCATATTTTTCAATTTACAATTGTAAAACAGTATTAAAATGATTATCAAATTTGGTAATACATATTTATATAAATAGTTATTAAATTACAATAAAGAAACTCGGCCAAGTTCTAGCAACTTGTAAGTTAGGTCTGTATACATTGAGAAATTAAAAAAGTTAATGATCTCTTTTAAAGTAGTTAAAGAGTAGCTTGTTGGTCTAGTGGTTAAGATGCTGGCCTAGTGACCTAGTGGTTGGGGGTTCGCGCCTCGTTCCAGGAAAACAAGTAAAGAATAAATAAATAAAATGAATGTAATTTGTAAAGAATCAAATATGATATGTTGCACTATCACACTCTTAAAGTTGTTTATATAAATCTTTATCTTATGCAGAATAATAATATGAATTATATCATCTAATATGAACAGTTTCTATATAATTCATTAAAATACTCTCTCAATTGCACACTTTGATTTATTTTATTCCAGTGAAATGAATAAAATATAAAAAATGGATCAATCAATAAATCATTTATTGAAAACATACAATAAACATAATATTTTATAGCCCGCCTGGAATTTAATGATGCATCACTATAAAATAATGAAATCATGGAAGGTATTGATAGATTTTAGGTTACCGACCAATTACCGTTATCTTATTCATCAATTATAGATAATATGTTCTTTATAAAAATTCCCCATTATTTGGATAGCGAGTATTTTTTTATTTACACGTGTTTGTTGTGTGCAGACATGGGTGGGCAAGCGCCATCGGAGGCATCCGGCCATCGCATGTTAAGGTAATCTGCCCCACGGCCGGCACCATGCCTGTGACCTTGAATGCTGGCTTCCGCATGCCCTCGTGGTTTGACCTGCGCACCCTTGATCCCTCGGGGCCGGAGGACGAGCAGGGCATCATCCGCGCCACCGAGCTCGTGCACACCATGATTAATGCAGAGATAAAGGTACACTATAATTGATTTATTTTATGTTTTAACTAGCTTGTTGTTTGATGCAGGCATCAGGTAGAGTGTATGGTAGAATGGTTAAGGTGCGACTTTTAATAATAATTCAAATTTTCATGAATTATCTGCCAATACAAAGTTAAAAGATATATTATCGATATGATAGATTAATCGGAAGAGAGTGATGCAGTTGTGTTTGATTAATTGTGGTTGTAGCTTTATTTTCTCCAAAGGTTTAACAGTGGAATATTTTTGTTTTTAATACAGGCCGGAATACCTGCAAACCGTATTATTGTGGGCGGGTTCTCCCAAGGAGGCGCCCTCGCTCTGTATTCGGCTATGACCTTCACCCAGCAGTTGGCCGGCGTGGTGGCCTTGTCCTGTTGGATGCCCATGCACAAAAAGTTCCCAGGAGAACTCAAGTGTTCCAAAGATTTGCAAGTGAGAATGCTTTACATATTGTTTTTACCAGAACAAATATTTTTAATTCGTTTCAAGGTTCTTTAAAATAAATTAGAACCTAATTACAAAATTAGGTCTCAAGACATTTCAATTGACATGAATTATACATAAATAATTCAGAATTGTCAAATGTTGATTGTTTTCCGTTTACAGTTGTTGAATCCATTTACATTTTTTCCCATTAATATTGTTTCAGTTTATTAAATTTCAAATATGTGCCATATTTATCATATATATTTTGAGGTTATATAAAGAGAAATAAATAGAACAATTGCACTCATATCCCATGGAAGCAAAATATTGTAGCAGATTATTAGTAAATGTCTGAAACACTATATAAGCTGGCAGGTACACCAAGAACAGGCTGGCTTTGTAAAGGGCAAAGGAACACTAGAGCAAATACTTGTAGAGAGTTTCTATCTAAGAAAACATTTGACTATGTGCACTGGAAAGTACTCGGTGAGATGGGAGTCCCAGAACACTCATTCGCAATCTATACATACTTGGATAATACCGCAACAGTTAAATTCAATTCCATTTCCTCTAAAAAGTATTATTAAGGCGATTAGGATTCAGACAAGAATGTATATTATCTAGAGACCTGTTTAAAATGTACTCACCTTTGCGTGGACGTGGACGTGGATGATGATGTGGAAAAGAGAAATAAATTCTCCACAGATCGGAAGATAATAAACAAGCATAAAGATAAATAAGTATTACTATTTGGATCCAAATTCTCAAAAAAAATATTTTCTCTTCGAAATAATAAATTTGTAACCCAAAAAAGTAATGTAATCGCACTGACTGCCAAAGTTTATCTAAAAGTAAAGGTGCCGTTTCAATCTTAAATTATTATTTATTTAAGTAAAATCACAAATATTGTCTTCACTTTCAGATAATTCAATTCCACGGTGACTGTGATCCCGTAGTACCTTACAAGTGGGGCCAGATGACGGCCACGTTCCTGAAGACCTTCATGACCAACACAGAGTTTAAGTCTTACCGCGGAATGATGCATTCCTCGTGCGACGAGGAACTGAAAGACATGAAGGTCTTCGTACATAAGCTCATTGGCTCTTCCCATTAATTTTACTTTACAATATTATATTTTCGCTACTAAATAAAAATAATGAAATTGTATGATTTATTGGAAATTATCTTGTCTTGTGATTATGAATTTATGTTCCAAAGAAATGTGACCCTACGATTGATGATATTTCTTGAAAGCAGACACCCTTGTGATCAATTTAAGCAATTTGCATTCCTTACTGTATTATAATTTAATATTGTTTTTAAATTTACCGTCCACCAACCTCAGATAAATATTGCGAGATTATTTAATACATAAGAATAGTGTGATTTAACTGTATTGATAGAGGCCCTCGACCTCGACCTCTGCGGTCATGCATTTAATGAACACTTTATAAATGAAGGCAGTGTAAAAACTGGCACATTTTTTGTCAGAGCACTTTGCCGTCGTTTCAAAATATAAATATGCTTGTACAATATTTAATTTTAAAAATAATCAAAATTATTTTCTGTAAGTATTGATCCTATGTTGACCTAAGTAATGTCTACTACACATGTACATATACAATTTTCACAACCGATTATTAAAATATAGGATTTCATTTTTGAGGCCCATATTTCTATGTAATCCGTAACAAAATTATGAGTATGGATGAGGAAGTCATGGTGATGTTAAATTGCCTACAATTGTTTTAATTAATAAATTATGAAAAATAAAGCACTGCTATCATGTAATACCTTAATTGAAAAATGTTTATGTGCGAGTTCCCCATTATTTGAAGTATTGTTGTACAAAATAAAACCATATCATTATACGTTAGTTTTCTGCATTATCAGGGCGTCATCATCGGCCGTACTAGCTGGTTGTTGATGTCAATTTCTAAACTGTTGGTTGACAAATATATCAAAAACTAAACAGCATTCAGTTATGTTTTTTATACTGATAAGAGCATCTTTCATAAATTTGTTTTATGTTAAACAAAATATAGTGATTCCGATATTCTTCCTGTTAGCTGATGGTGTTGCTCTGGGTTTATTAGCTATTATCGAATGATTGTGGACAAGGCTCTAATAATACCACATTGCCAATTTGCAAATGGTTGTGAATATTAGCTTCACACGTTAACGAATGTCAAAAATGATGCATCGAAGGATTGATGCGAAACGTGATTTATTAATTTTCGTGTTTATTAAAATTAAAAGTGGTTCGATGAAACATATTTGTTACCACAAACGTAGCAACAGTCTAAAATATATTTGTTTTGTCTGTAATATACAATTTCTTTGTAATTAAATGATTGACAAATATGTTCAAATAAATTATTACATCATGAATTAGGGTTGTACTGAAAATAATGGCTGATTTTAACCTTTAAATTTAATTAAACTTATTAATCTCAGTAGGAGCCATTTGATTGTACGCATTTTTGTCAACAAATTACAAGCTTATTTATACTAGTAAAATAAAATTCTCAACAAATTCTTTTAAAGGCATTTTCTGGTGCTTTTCTATTATTGAATTTTTTTTCCGTAAATAATTATTTAATTATAATTATTGAAGTGCTTGAAAAGGTAAAAGTTGTTGTGAAAGCAGATGTGATCTTTTAGTTCAATCACTACTGGTTGATGTTGCATATTTTCTTCTATTAAATCTTTCAATTCATTGTTTACAGCAGTAGCAGGACAAACTCGTTTCTTTATCTTACTGCCTCTTAGTGTTCATTACTAAACATCGCATGCCGAAGTGGTTTCTTCAACCTATGCTTGGGTAATATTACGTGCTGTTTGAGATGCACAATGCCCAAGTTTAAATTCAAACAGAAACAATGAACGATCATCTTTCAAACTGATATAATATTAAAATCGGCCACTATTTTTACTAACACTTCTAAAGCAATTTATGAACGTAATGATTTTTTTTTTGTATTCTTTAATATTTCACAAATGCATTTTAAGTTTTAGTACACAAGAGCGGCATTGCATAGAATGTGGTGAAATGTTAATACTATTATTGTATGGCTCAGAAATAAGACTTCATATTCTTCCTCGAGGCTAAGTGCTCATTTTGAGTCGTGCAATTTTAAAATCTGTGCACTTCAAAATTGTAAGTCAAAATATTAAGGTAGTTAATAAATTTTTGCTTTTTGCTAGCTTAAGTCGGATGATTCAATATTTGAAGATGAAAAAATCTAATTAGTTGAAAAAACACTAATTTATTTTTATACTGTTGATACCAAATTAGACTTTTTTTTCAAAGTTTACGTAGTATTCGGGACTAACACGGACACATTTTGCAATGATAATTATTGTTGATTTTACAATTCTACGGCAGTCATTATATTTTTAGATTTAATACTTGACATTTGCCGGAAAGGGCGCCGTATATTTTATTGAAACTTCTAATCAAAAGATATTATTGTGAAAGATTGACTGTGTAACTATTTTGTGCACTAACGTCGTCAATAAAAATTCAGCATATAATCAGTAGTTCAATTTATATTTCGCATGATTTATTAAAAATTTACCCATGTAAATATTAGTAAATATTTTTGAAAATCTTATGTTATTAAACATATATATTATAATGAAATTTAAATTGTTTTATTTATTCATAAGCACTCTTCCCTGCCATGGAAATCAGCCTGTCACCAAGCCGGACATATCGCATTGCAGAGCGGCACCATTCAACTTTGTGTTGAAAGCAGTTATTGAGGAATGAACACAGAATTGAAAGCAGACAAAATGATTTTCTTAACGTCATCAGGAACATTAGAACTTTTTGAACAAGTGTGTCAAAATAAATACTGTAACTTGATAATAGTAAAACTACAAGAAATCGTGTTTATTCGAAAGTCACCCCAAGTTAAAGTGGAGCAGAATGTGGTCTCTCTGGAAAGTTTTCATACTAAATTGTACCTATATAAAGAGAAGATATTTTTGGACTCAGTGAAATGAATTTGTCAATCTATTTTGTACCTAATTTGTATTTTTTTTTGTTAAGTAATAAATGTTCAATATTTGGAAAATACGTGTTATAAATTAACAAGAAAAGATTAGTAGCAGTTGAATGGCATGTTACAGGTGTCTGTTTAAAGTTCATCAAAATTTTGGTGATACCGATTCACGACGCATAAAGTTATTTTGCATTACATATTTTCTCTCATTTTCAGTATATTAAAAGAAGACAACAAATGTGGTTCATGTGTCCTTAATTTTTTGTAATAACTACGTATCAACTTGGCTCGCGTGTTTTTCTCTCACTCGTTTTCTTTACATTAGAAAAAGATAACAATATTATCCTTACGTCCTTATAATTAACATAATTTTCCCAGTTGCGGGTCTATAAATGTCAGTGGTTGCCGACCTTGTTTCGTATTATCATAATTATTTTTGTTTCATTGTGAAGGCAATACATAATTTATTTGAATTATTGAACATTTTGTTATAGTGCCCGTTAAGTTCCTTAGACTTTACTGTATTTTATTTGAATTAATTTTAACCTGTTAGCTGCCCAAAAAAAGTCCTAGATTAAACAGCATCTTGGCGCCAAAATTCACAGATGAGCTTTTTCTGAATTTTATTTTTACAAAAAAATCATGAAAACATTGGTATAACTATAAAAAAAATGGAGCTTTTATTCCTTTGACCGCGAAAAAGGAAAAAACAAAAGTTTATAGTATTATCAGGCCACAATATTTAGGAAATTATTATTTATTTTATATTTTACTAATATTATTGTGTTTAATGTGATGCTTAAAATGAAAAATTAGCACTTCACATTACAACTACGTGCGCATTATACATCACACTTATATAGCATTAACAACACGCATAAAATAATGCCGCCGGCTGCGGCGATAGCCAAGCACTCACTGTATTTTTATAGTAAAACGAGCTTAATAACTAAAAATTAATATCTTATTCACTTTAATTACTTACAAACAAATAAGTATCGTGAAATAAGGGTACAATTGTAAATATTTGTGTTGCAGGATAAATCCTGATAACATCCCGTACTGGCTGGAATCAAAATATAACCGACAAGTACTTTCCTTTTAAAAAGTTTTAGTATTTTAAAAGTGCGTAATTAGCACGTGCAATGCGTTTGTCGTTGATATATTGTTATATATATTATTGAAAATCTTGTTATTTGGATAAAGAAGAAATCTGGCAACACAAAATTACTGGTATCTGCGCGCACTGTCACGTGGCGTAGCGCCTTTCTTAGCTATGGTGCAGCGCTAAATATTCTGACGTTTATCGCTGTCCCTTTCTCTGTCGGCAATAGTCGACACAGGCTTTCTTGGGGTTAATAGACATTTCTTTCTATTTAAGTTTAGTGTCATGGCATTTTGAAATGTGTGGTGCCCTTACTTTGGGCTCTAAATAGAAATATGGACTTTTTTTATTCCTGGTGGGCTTGGGGTTAAGTGTTTTTAAATTAGGATTAGATGACTAATATGAATTTCTTTAAATATATTAATTGTAAAAAAAATTGTCTTTCCAGCAAGAGGGAACAAATTTTAAATCTTACTATGAATGATACGTGAATATCGACCCATACCCTGATATACCCAATCGATATTCTGAAACTAGTTTTTACGATATTGAATAACAGTGTTTTCGTAACTGGCGATATTGATTAAAAATCACTGGTACGCAAATATCACTCACCGCTAATATATACATAAATATATCACATTATGTATTTCTAGAATTAATAATGAATGTCAAAAAAGGTGAGGACCCATGTTTTTAAATTTATTGCCATCAGAAACTAGTGTAGTTTCTTCAGAGTTATTCTGCCATGACACATTAATACTCATCTTCAGGGTAGAGAAGAACATTTTTTTTGTGAGATTTAAAAAAAAACTTTGACAATGGTAAAATAAACCAGAAGAAATGACACAATCAAAAAAGGTATTAGAAATAAAAAAAAATAAGTATAAACAGAAAATATTATTTTAAAACAGATCACATATAACTTCTATTTTTGCTAATCGATATTGCCTCGAAGTCGTATTCCTTGTAAGAATCAGACAATCTTTCAATGTATAATCTTGAACTAAATGCAAAAAACTTTGCAATGCAATGAAACCAATTCCACAGCTTTGAGCTTCGGTAAAACTGAAGTCTCCGTGTGTCACGTAACCTATCACTTCTCGACTGCATTGACTCCTGACGTTATCTACCTTCGTTGGCAGCCACAATTCTTTCATTTCAGATGTGTAATGTTCATAGGAACCCTTTGTTGTTTTGGAGTTGTGTCC
Organism: Eubasilissa regina; assembly: GCA_022840565.1. Classification (NCBI taxonomy): domain Eukaryota; kingdom Metazoa; phylum Arthropoda; class Insecta; order Trichoptera; family Phryganeidae; genus Eubasilissa; species Eubasilissa regina. The sequence continues at coordinate 30,844,596 of JAINEB010000006.1, read as the reverse complement.
ATTTTGGAGTTGTTTTACGATTGTGTGCTTCTGGGAGTTCTCCTGAAAATTAAAATGTCTATAATTAAAAATATTGTCTCGTTCAGAAATTACAGTAAAAGGAAAGCGTATGGATGTTATTTGACTGAATAGGTTCCAGTAGACAATGTTTCCGGGGGCGAGCAATTCTTTTTTGGTAATATTTAGAATCTTTATCTTTGCTAGTTGCAGTGTGTCAGGTAGTGGGTGGAAAATTTATGCATGAGATGGTTTGAGCATGTGGAATGAATGAGTAAGATGAGGATAGTAAAGTAAATATATGAGGCGAGTGTTGAAGGCAGCAGCAGGAATAGAGGGTGTTTATGAAAGACCTGGCACGATTAGATAGAACAGACAAGTTTGCATGAGAAGATGTATGAAAGTGAACGAGGCAAGATTGATATATAAGGACAGAAGAGTGTGGCATTCTATTCTCTCTTGGTGAAATGATTTAAGTTAAATAATTACCAATTCCTTCCTCTTTGATCTAACTCTTCTTCGTCTAAGTTTTACTAATTCTTTCTTGTGTTCTATATGCAGAGCGTGTCTTATTTTCTGATTCTTGTCAATTCTGAGTGGCTCTACCAGCTTGGAGTTGTTTTTCTGGACACTGTCATGTTTATTAGGTAAACATATAATGGCAAAAGTTGACAACTTTCCTTTTCCACTAGTGAACAACCTGACAGGAACAATACAATTAAGACTCCAATCAAATGAAGGAATTATTTTTTTACTCTTCAACATGTCCTGAAAAAATAAAATAATAAGAGATTTAATACATTTTTAAAGTAGCATTTGTAAAAATAATTAATTATAAATGTCGAATGTGTACTTTGTACACGTATGCGTCAGCTGACAGGCCAGCGACCGAGCGTGGTCGCGCTCCATTGTAAATTCTCGACTGATCGACTTAGACACGTTATTAACCAACCGTTCCGCATTGTATACAATGTTCACAATTTTAAACAAGACATGTTCCATCGAAGGCGACCACGTTGATTTATCATGTATATGATTACCAGTATTTTGGACACTGAACCTTTCTACCTGAGGCTCTGTGCCTTCTATCTTTCCCTGTATGAGTTGTAAAATATGATATTGTTTACTGCAAAGTATACAGCCTTCCCTGATAGTCCTTATTAGTTCTTTCGACTTGTTTATACTTTTGCATCGAAAAAGCTAACCAGACATTAACATTACCCTCCTAATAACCTTATACCGGTGAGGTAATGTTTTTCTAATTTTCTTCCCCAGCACACAAATAGTAGCATTAGTCTTAAAAATTGCATAAAAGATCTTTTATACGCACACCGTGATCGAAAAATCCAACTGAACATTGATTGTATATGGAAATATAACTTCTACTACAGGCGGACCTCAACTTTCATACACGATTGGTTCCTCAAAAATGTGTGAAGTCAAAATATACGAAAAAAGAGGGGAAAAAACATGTAGTAAAAAGTATATAAGAGAATGTATTCCTTAATAAATTTAACAAGAGTTGATTGTATCATATTTTTTTTCTTTTTTCCCAGTGTAATTATACGTGCAATCGAAAAGGAAACTTAAATAAGCAAACTGAAGAGAAAATATGTTCATGTTCACAGTGCAATTATTCTTGAAATCGGAAAAAATCTTTCAGAAGAGAAACTTTATTCGTGTTTACAATGCAATTATTCGTGCAATTATAAAGGAAGCCTAACAAGTCATGTGCTTACGCACACTGGAGAGAAATTATTTCAATGTTCTCAGTGTAATTATTCGAACAACCATAAAGCATCATTATCGTACATTTACTAAAGGTTGGCAACCTGTGTCAAAAAGACAACTTCGAAGCACGAACCGATCATATGTGCTTTTTTAAATTCAGAAAGAAAATGTACGAAAGTCAAGGTCCACCTGTAATCTCGATAAAAACGTCTGACAATATAATTAATGTGTTCCATTTAATGCGATTCAAATAATATAATTCTAAGCAAGTACTATCTTTAATTTTTGTATTTCCTACCATGCCCTTTACTTAACTGAACCTGTGAATGAAATTTAGAAGCTTAAGTAGCCAGCTGGTGAATGCTACTGTTTTTAAAAAAATTATTTCATTAGATTTCATTAATAATTAATATTAATTAATAAGATTAAAGATTAGTTAGATAACATAAGAGACAATTCAGACATTACACTGAATAAAGTATCATAAGTAACAAGTAGGTCTTTTTGGCTGTTCTAGTATTTTGCACATATAAAATTGAAGTAATTAAAAAAATATATACAAATATTGTATTCTATTGCACACAATATGTGTGCAGACACTTAAAAGTGTATTAAATATGTGCAAAAAACTAAAAATAAACTGAAATAATATGCCCATACAGAATATATACATTATTATATTAAGAGTAATTTACTTACCTGTAGTTTTTCTAACATAAGTTTTTCACGTAACACAAAAAATTTATCACTATTATGTTCATTTGTGTTGACTATCCAATCATTTACAAGTGTCTGCCATCTGCATAAGAACGGACTGTTGATGGACAATTTTAAAAAGTTGACTCTTTTATTTGGAGGTAATCTGAAGTATTTATTTCTCAGTGCCTCCGAATACTTCAATTGGTAATCCTGACAGGCGGGCGTGTCCGGTTGCTGGTCAGGGCGACCCGATTCGAAGGCGAGTTTGACTGTTTCTCTTAATCCGCCGGCACGGGCACCTCGCAGAATAAACGCCATCCAAAATGCCATTCCATATCCTGCGGGAATTATTACATCCCATCCGCTGTTGTAACCTAAAGTGATATTTAATTATAATTTAAATGGTCAAAAATATATTTTTAATGTAAACAGATGATGCAGTGTTGATAACGATTAGTAAACAAGATTTACAGAGTCTAGGTAAGGTGTACAAGGCATGCAAGGAAAGCGACATTATCATAAATGTCAGCATGTTGAAAGTGATGGTTCTAGAAGGAGAAAAGTAAGAGAAGCAAAATACTGGTAGGTGATGAATGATTGGAAAAAGTTGAAGCGTTTGTATATTTGTGAAGTATGTTTGATAGGAACGGAAAGGCTGAGAAAGATATTGAGAGGCAGACTGCAGGGAACAGCGCTTTGAATGGAGTAATTTCTAATGGAAACTTGTCGGGTGATGCGAGATTAGTACAGATACACGATGACCTGATTGTAAAGGGGGAACGGAAATCAACTAAATTATCTATACTTTCGCCATAACACAAGGTTGTCATACGGCCTTCTGCGTATGCATGTTCAGAGTTGGTATGACTGGGGTCACGTATGCGAAATTTGATCCCGACCGCGTCATTTGCCTTCTGGTTATTACAGTGTAAACATCTTCGCCCCGCTAGCAGTTTGCACCAAGAAGGAACATCGAGCAGTGATCCGATTTCAGACTTTTATCATGATACAGAGACAGTGCTGTATCACGTAAAAGTTTTTTTTTTATGGATCGGGAAGTTTAAAAGTGGCCAGATGAGTGTGACGCATGAAGACGGAGCAGGACACCCGTCAATGTCCACCACGCACAACAAGATTCAGTATGCTTGAGAGATGGTTCTAGTGAACAGACGAGTTACCATCAGTGAGGTAGCGTTTTCTTTGAATATCACTCATAGTTCTGCTCATTAAATCATCTATGACGAGCTCGGCTTCCGTAAAGTCTGTGTAAATAGATTGTAGAACGAAAAATGTAGATAATTTTTGACTTGCCCTAATATATGGAAAATCCATTTATGAATACAGTAAAGAATGACAAGAGGAGTGAGCACAGTGACAAGAATTAAAAAAGGGTCACATAGGTGGTTCGGTTACATAGAACGGATGAATGAGAGAATGGTAAAGACACATCATACAATGTGTGATGATGGCAATAGAAATATAAGATGTCCCGGTGGAAAACTTGGCATGACCAGGTAAGTTAGATGCCTAAACAATCGACGTACATGAATGAGAAGAAATATAAATATGGAGAAATAATAAGTTAGTTGGTTAGTCAAAAATATACCCTCAGGAAACTTGTTAATGATAATAAAATAAATAAAACATCATGTAAAAATTTATTATTACCGATTCTTTTAAACTGAGAATTTTGGCTTCCTGGTTTTTGCACTAGTAGCACGGGAACATTCGAAATGTTTTCAAGCAAGGTGCTGTTAGATCCCGGCACAAAAGCAGATTTCTCACGCAGCTTGTTCATTTCCAAATTAGATATAATATTATTTGAAACACTATTCCTGACTTCTTTATCCCATAATGGACTATAATTTATATTATCTGGCATCATGATGTAGTCTACAGATCTTAAATCGTCATCTTTCAACGGTACAGCTTTAGTCCTCTTGATAGGAAAGTTGATCCTTGGATCTTTCACATTCAAGCCGACGATCAAATTACATGGTAACTCTGCAGGTGAATTTAAGTTACTAAATTTCTGCCAAAAATGCGCCTGCGTTTTATGAATATCATTAAAATTAGTAGAATGAATGCAAGATTCATTTAACCAGTTAACTTGTCTGCTTTTTAAACTGTTTTGGATTTTGTCAGATATGTGTATATCAGCAGGCGACAAAGCCTTACTCAAAACAGCGTGTGAAAGAGGTCCTGTTAATGAAAACCTATTTATATTATCTTTTAATTCAAGCAGTCTTATGGATGATTCATTTTTATATGTATTATTTATCTTGTCTATGGTTTGTCTATTTTCAAATTTTGTGTCAGTAATTTTAGTATCAAATTTCTTGCTCCTGTGAGATTTAGCACCAGTTTCAGTCACTATCGTATTTTGTAATACCGAAGAACTTTTTTCGACTATTGCTAAGTTAAAACATTTTACTAAGATATTGACAATATCTTTGTAGAACGATGGATGTATAAACATCCAAATACATTTAACAGACTCTGAAATCGATTTCCAAGTAAAACTTATTTGACCGACACAGTTAAAAGGATATTGATCAATGTCAAACACAAAAGCATTTCCCTCTTTCTTTCCACTCAAATAAGCCTTGGAAGTAAGACCAAGTCCGCATTTAGGATTTGATATTCTTTTAAAACCGGCCATAAGTTCTTCAACATTTCCATAAAGTTGAACGCTACAATAATACGACTTGTCTTGGAGCAAGCAGTGTTTGGAGCCCGCCCTGTAGCAAGCGCGAAAAGCTTTATCACAAGGAGCTTCCGGAAGTTTATAACCCCATTTTTTCGTCATGCGAAAGCGTTTAGCGTGCCATATATGTGTTTCTAACCAGACATATTCTTTCTGTCTTCTATTGTATTCTTGTAATAGATTTTGGGGTCTTCGTCTATATTTACGAGAGGGCGTCTTCTGCTTAGTCGGCAAACCGCTTTTTTGTAGCTGAGCTTCGTGCGCCTGTCGGAGTTTCCTTGGCAGGCGTTTGGAATTGTGGCTCATGATTCTTCGTCGCATGTGAACTGGTAGGGTCTGAAATATCAGTTTAGAAGAACAAGGATTCATTATGCACTCAGCCATTGCGGATATTTCCTTACTTCTCGCAGCGGCAAATTTTAACACATGTACATCGTGAGGCAGATTCTCTTGGCCTCCGAGTAACGAATCGAATTGCATTACTTCCTTAGCTTCTTCCATTTTAATATAAAAAATCACACAAACAACGAAAAGGATCTTGAACTATGCTATACAATCGTTCAATATTTATGTACGATTGTATTATATGTATACAAATTATTACATATAAAGTATTATATAAAAAACAATCTAAACCCACACTTCAACTATAAACTGTCAAGTTCACGTGTTATCTATTATCCATAGAAATATTTTTGTAAACAGTAGGAAAAAACTCTCTTATCTATGGAGTAGAGATTTCTTGTATTGAACAAAATAAAAAGCATTTTTCAGATCCACTATCCGTTTAAAGTTAGTGACTTAGTTAAGCGTTTTTATAATGGAAGATACAATTATTTATTAACAGTGTAGCCGAAAATGATTAGCATATCATCATCATTATCAGCCTTTTTCTACCCACTGCTGAATGAAGGGATCTCCGAGTATCTCAGATTTTTCTCTGTCCATTGTATACAATGCAAAATATTCCTTACAATTCATATTGAATTTGCTTTATACTCTAATTTAGAGGACATAAAATATATGGGAGACATTCTCATATATTATTTATGTACCGATTGGATGTGTGGGACGGCGTGGAATATTTTTATTAAATGTTGCGTTTATTTGATTCACTCCGATTCTACCTGTTAGGCCCGTAGTGTGCTAATTTTATTTTTGTCGTTTCATTAGTAAATGACTAACCCGTCACTCGAGTTTTCATCAATGATGAAGAGGTCATAGATGAAATAGATTTATTTTATTCAGTTAGTAAAATTCTGTTACACACATTAAAAATAGAACATGAACATATTATAATACGTACTATTCTATTGAATCTAATAGAGGCGCATGATCTAAGGCAGCGAAATAAGTACGAGTACCTAAATAATACGAGTATAAGAAGTTAAACAAAAGTACTTTCATTAGGTCTAATGCTCATTTTACATCCCTTTTAAATTATGGAACTATTACTATAATTAGTAGTGCAATTAACTTGAGATATAGGTTTTAAATTATAATCTTTTTATTCCAAATGTACAATTTTTTATCATTACGTGGGCAATTTGATGGACACCTGTGATACTTATCAAAAAATAGAAGGTCGTAAAATCTTTAATTAAATTACACTAAAAATGCCAGTGGTGGCGTACAAAAAAAACCCATTAAGTACAACTATAGTGATTCATCGCCGGATTGATACATTTCGTGTTTAATCTCGTATTTAAATCTTAATATATTACTCGTTTGGGGGTTAGGTCGGTGGTTAAATGAAATAAATGTTGTTTGCGTTTGAGGTTTATTATGACAGTATGATAAAAACAATGAAGACAGATAGAATTAAAAAATGAATGAAGATGTAGAAAGTGCACGTGTATTATGAAATGAAATGAAGCGAGTTGTCGGTCTTCCTCGGCGCGCACCAGCCGGCAAGACCGCCACTGTGAAACGACGAAACTGGAGATACTGCTTAGCGGTGAATTCTCGAGCCAGGCTTATAGCAGCAGCCGGCAGCACTGTCGCTAGCGTCGATGCCGACTGAGATGGCGGTGGATTTAAATTTCGATCGCTACACTCGTATTAATTTGTTTGCATCAATTCAGTAAGTTAAGATTTACTGTGGTTGATCACTTTCGTTTTATGATAATAAATAATATTTTCAACATTGAAAAATAGGTTTTATGAAAACATTGACCGATGACTGTGAGTAACCGAGCAGCAATCGACTAGAGCCGATTGCTACTTATATGTAGTAAGAATTTATCAAATGTTAGTTCAATACATAGTAGTTGTTGTAAACAATTTGGTACAACAGTCAGCCAAGTAGATATTTTATTTAATATTGTTTTTATGCTTTTTTAATTCTGCTAAAGAAATTCATTTTTCACATCTTTACATTTTCCTTTTCAGTCTATAGAGTTTCACAAAAACTAAACAAAATTTTGAATTTTTCCATGTGAATCGTAAGTAAAAAAGCCTTTCAAGTTTCTATGATTTGTGGTGTTTACTGAAAACCGTCAACATTATACACTGTATAACATGACTAAAAATAATCATGTTTTGAATCAATAGCATTAGAAGCATTAGACACATATATTGGTGAATTCATGATGGGCTGGTCAGGTTCAACGGATGCAATTAGATCGACCAGCGAAGAAAGCGCTTGAAGCAAAACTCGTCGGCCGGAGAGGTATTGGAAGACCTAAGTCAGTGGCGTAACATAATAAATTGGGTCCCAAAGCAAAATAAAATAAGGGGTGTTATATACATGTATATAAAATGCATAAGATATAAGAATTTTAAGTATGTACACGGTTTTATTTAATAAACAGTAAGAACAAAATTGATGTCTCTTATTTCCAATAATTCTTGGATAAAATGTATAAGTTTTTAGGCATTAATTTACACTTGTAACTGAAATTTTTATTTTTTAATATATATTTTTTTTATAATATGTTATAGTTATTAACAATAGTGCCCCCTCACTAAGATGATCCTGTGTCGAGGTCGGCGATTGTTTAAAGGTTATTCGAGTTGTATATTAATATTTCTAATAATAATTGATGACTTTTTTTTACATGGTGCTCGTCATTATTACCTTAATTTTTAATCTGTTTTATAACTGGTTTCTTAAATATTGCCCCATTTGTTGTATCATTTTTTCCATTGACAGCTTATTGTATAATGTTGTGGAGTAATATTTTATGGTTCTCTGCCCAAATGTTGACGGTATTTTGCTGTCTCGTGGGGTTTAAATGCTGTGTGGTTTGGTAATTTTCGGAATTTTTGTATTGGTAAATAAGTCAATTTTTCGCATATATTTCTAAGATTGTCAAAACTTCAAATTCATTAAATCTTTCTTTAGATCTTGTTAAAATTGGCATATTTTTTATAACTTACTTCCTTACTGCTATTTTCGCTTCGATAGTTTATAATTAGATATATTAGCGGGATATAATATCGATAATACTTTCACGTGTTTTCGTAACATATGTAGAAATAATTTAAAATTCTAGGAAAAGTATCGATACTCGTATACGATACAAAAAGTATTGTAGGGCGTGGACATTTTGGTCCCCTACATAACGTAGGCCCCAACCCCACTGCATTGGTGTAGCAGGCATTGTTGGATGGTGTTATCCTGAATGCCATGTTGTCAGCATCGTGAACTTGAAGATAGAATCAGCGACGTAACTACGCTAATACAGTCAACGCCGTGTATTGAGTTCCGCGTTGGACATGCCCGAAAGGTTCGCGCCCGAAAAAAACTGTTGGTACCTGACGATGTTTTTTGGGAAAAGTGCTGGAAAACTTTTGGAAAACTAATATGGACCACCACGACAAGAAAAGGAATTATAATTACAAAAAAACATGAAAAGTTTATCGATGTATCAGAAGGTTGCGTGTTAAAATCATGCCGGCGTCATCAATTTTAGTGGATGGGTCGTTGACTGATTGGCTATCGGCGATGGCAGGGGTTTGTTCTACCAAATAAGTTAAAATTAGACTCTAGATGGCGAATCTATGACACTCGTGTAAAAGATGATACGCCACAGCGTCTTGGGCGACACGCCAACGTTCACTAATATCAGAGTTATCAAAGAACACGTGTCCCACCACCAGACATCTGCCTGAAAACAACGTTCGAATTTATCACTACGTACATATTATATATGTATCTCTGTTGAAATAACCAATCAATTAATTGACATCATATCAAATACTATGGATTCCATATTTTTTCCATATGGAGGGGGGAGGTGGCGACGCGTCAGCTAAATTGTGTTAGATTTTCTGAAGGCCATCACTGCTCTAGACTATAGAAGGTTATTTAGGGCGTTTGGAAACATCACCATCTTGGCCCCCGCCCCGCGTCGCGTAATCAGGGGACTCTGTTGATAAGACGATACTACCTCTGCCGACAGTATGGCGAAGGTTGTTCCTCAACCTCACGTTACACGCAATTCAGCTTCGCCTGGTATGGCACAGGTGTCGTTAACTGTTCGCCTCAAGTAGTATCCCGCTAATGCGTCAAATTATCACATGAATATTACACCCTAGTTCGTTGGTTTTTATGAAGGTCAATAAGGTGTGGGTTTATAAGGGGAAGGGATAAGAGATCCTTTTAACATTTTGAATTGGGGGCCATTTTTTTTACTCTACTTGACATACTAAAGATCGGAGTGGCTGCAGTTATTTGGGATCATCAGTAGGCTGTTGATCCATTGATGATGATGTTGATTACTTAATGAAAATTAAAGTTCTAAACGATAAGTTATGCATACCTAACTGCAATCGATAAATTTGAATTCGGTTGATAACAATGTCACACGAGTTTGCACCAATTTGAATTTTGTTACGCCAATGATTATTTAAGTAGTGTAGGTTATCAATGTATTTGTTTGTAAATACATAAGAAAGTATACGTACATAAAACAAGATTGCGCTGTACTCGCTGTACTCGCTGTACTCACACTCATCTATATGTTGTTATCCGTCGGATACCGCCGTATGTCATTGTTCTTGAACTTTAGAGATTAAGTGAATGAACTATACTTACTGACATAATAACTAAATATTTCAATTCGATCATAGTTATATCACATCAGTGAACAGATAAAACCGTATTCAGCATTTGTGCGTCGTCACGGTGAGAACTACTCAACGTTGAGGACTTATTTTGTGTTATCTGTTATCGGGAAAAATGGCTACAATAATAAGAAAGATCATTTTTTCACCAAATTGCTACAAACCAGTCGGACCGTACAGGTTAGTTGGAAATATATTTATAATAATAACCTTGGAGTACGAGTATGCGTAATATTTTCCGTTTCATAAAACATTGGAAAGATGTAACGCAGACAGCGGCAGTGTAATTTAGTCAAGGTTTATGATCTTTATACCTACCACATTTTTTTATCTTGTTATAAAATATGAAGTACAGGTTGTGACGTGTTCCTATTATAGTTAAGTAGTAACCGCGTGTCATATAACTGTCGGTATTTATACATCGCGAGCTAAAAAGTATTTATCTCGTTAGATAATTCATGACTGTTGGTTAGGGGTGCCATTTATCCGGGATTGTCCTCATTTTGAGCACATCCAAATTGCCATAATGCTGTTAAATTTCTGTGATGCTCGATAAAACATGCTCACATCTTTTGAATTATTGCCGAGAAATCAAAGTGTAGATTTTTTTATGCATTAACTTTGTGAATTACATTTATTGCTTAAAGTTTCATATTGTTAATCTGCTTATTATTCAAGTTTTTCTTTTGTTTCTTTCTATGACTTTTATATTCATGTTAGCTTGTTACTTTCATTTTCATTCTATTTTCTAAATTGACCCAAAGCCGTAAACAATGATTAAAATAAAAAACATTTTGTTTATTTCCTTCCTGTGTCAATGTAATTAAAAATATTTTATTTAAAAATATAATTAATAATTATAATAACGTTCTCATTTTTGTACTCTTTTCGATATATTTTTAATTAAATTAATCTATTAAAAAGATGTACAGAAAAATGTATTTTCATTAAAAATATATGTTGTATCAGAGTTTATGAAAATTTAATAAAATAGATTGATTTAATTTGAGATTCATCGCAATATATAGTTGATTGTTTTTAAAAATGAAATAATAAATTAATATTTGTTCTAAATTTGTCGTTATAACACGTTTCCCCGGATAAGAAGAGGTCCAGGTTCGAATTCCGGTAGCAACCAAATATTTTTTCAAGAAATTGTTTTTTTCTGTATATCTTTTAAATTGATTAACTTAATTTGCATCAAATATGTCCACGGTATTCGTAGAATTGTTTTGCGCTACAAATTCTAACGCCGTAGATATTATTTTTGAATGAATATAGTTAATAGATAATCAGGGCCGGTGTGTGATCTATGGTAAAAAAAGCTAGGAAAGTAATTCGATCGTTGTTAAAAAATATTTACTTCTCGAAAGTACATCTAGTAGTAAACTAATTTTACTTGTTGTTAAATATGGCGGACTCTTCACAGCTGTTTCAAAAGTCATCTGTCACATTGATGCTCTGAAAGTTGCAGTATACGACAATTAAACATTAAATATCCCGCTATTTTAGTGATGATCGTTGTTAGATAATCCGAAAAAATTTCGCCATTTCAGTGACAGGTCTCTAACGCAGGGGCGAATAAAGTCACAGATAAAGTATAACATAAAACCTATTTCATGATTATTCGTCTTGCTACATTGAGAGGCGAGATTGTCTTTGACAGTAATAAATTTGACGTACCAACAACCCGAAATCGATTTTTACCACGGGCGATGGTAAAAATTTACTACTGATCACACTACTACATAATGACTGATGATATTTACAGCCAGGCTGTGTTGGCTGACCGCACCTTGTACGTGTCCGGCGTCCTGGGGATTGACAAGGAGTCGTCTGCCCTGGTGACGGGAGGTGCGGGGCCCGAGGCCCGCAAGGCCCTGCACAACCTAAGCCACGTGCTGGACGCAGCCGGCAGCCAGTATGAGAACGTGGTGAAGGTCACCATAATGCTGAATGACATAGCAGACTTCCCAATCGTCAACGCTGTGTACCAGGAATGTAAGTTCAAATAATTTGCTACGACTAAAAATAAGAATACCCCAAACGTGCTTGTCTCTCCGTGATAAGATATTCCCCTTGTGATCAAAGTTGTCAGGGATTCGAGCATCCTCAAAAGCATTTAGCTTAATATGAAAAATTATAATAGTGACATACATTGGAACCTTGGTTTACGAACATGGTTCGTTCCGTTAAACTGTTCGGAAACCGAGTTGTTGGTAAACCGAAACAATTATTCCTAAAAGTTCATCATGTTTTTATCTCACCAAATAACTATCTAACCATCTTGCTTTTTGTAATTTTGCGGAAATGAGACATGATATTATCATCAAGCAGATTTATAACACGATTTAATAATATTTTATAAGGGTGTTATTTATCCAAAAAACTTCGTACCTCGCTCCACTTCGTTCATCAGTCTTTAAACATAATATTTCCTCTGTCACCGTCACTTGCCGCTCATTAAGGAGCTGTTCCAGTTCTTCCGCATTGAGTTCTGAGACTGCCTGCCTGTTCGTAAACCGAAATTCTGTTCGTAAACTGAAGCATTTTTTTGTCAGTGTTTTTGTTTGTAAACCGAGGTTCCACTGTACGTATTTAGAGGGTGCATTAGGATCCAATTTTTATAGTCACGCCACTGCCTAAACGTGCTTGTTTCTCTGTTTATTTACAGTACGACACTCGTCTACTGATCAGACGGTCAGGGATTCGAGCCATCTCAAAATAACTTATCCTCGTATAAAAAACAGTTATAATTGATCTGATATTTTCCGTGCACGTTGCTTTATTTGAAATATACACCTTGCTCTTTTCTTATTTTTGTTCATAAGTCATTTTGCATGCGATTCCATTAATATTAATAATACATCAATAATGTTTTCAGTCTTCAAGACGAATCATCCAGCGCGCTCAACCTACCAAGTTGCAAAACTTCCATTGGGAGCATCGGTTGAGATTGAGGTCATCGCTCTTGTTGGTGACGTAAAAACAGTCTCTTCCTGACTACCGCCGATTGAAGACACACCATCAAACGTAAACAATAACAAATCTCACCTGTAAATGTACATTAATGTCAACAAATCATTGTGAAATAAAATAAATAACAATCAAGAAAAATTGTATTAATTTATATTATATTTACATATCAGAAGTTATACACTAGATTTGTTTTTTTTTTTTTTAAATATTACTTAGACAGGACCTTTATATTCATTTAAAACTAATAAATTGAATGTTACTTGCCATAATTAAGATAGTACAAGCATTATAAAAAAGACCGCGACCATTAGATGCGTTGAAAGATGAATTTTGGACGAATGTTTGGGGGTTAGGACGGTGGTTAAATGAAATAAAAATGATTGGCGTGTTGAGGTTTATTATGACAGTATGGTAAAAACAAGAAAGACATAGAATGAAATGAATGAATGAATGATGTAGAAGGTGCGTGTTGATTATGAAATGAAATGATGTGAAGCGATTTGGCGGTCTCGCTCGGCGCTCCCGGGCCGGCAAGACCGCCGTTGTAGAACGGTGAAACTGGAGAGACTGCCTAGCGGTGAATTTCGAGCCAGGTTTGTAGCGGCAGCCGGCAGCGCTGTCGCTAGCGTCGATGCCGACTGAGATGGCGGTGGATTTGAATTCCGGTCGCTACAAATGTAAGGGATGTAATGAATGTGAAACAGAATAATGAGAGAATGATTTTCGAAGGCGATTTGAATGAACGGGTGTAAACTCAAAGGGATGGTTTTAAGTCAACCATTGGTGTGATGAAAGAAAGGAAGGAGCGGTTGAGAATGACAGAAGCGGCGTTTGTCGATTACTTATCTGCTAGTAAAACATAATTGAGCTGTACTCGCTATACGTGTCGTTTTCCATTTAATACTGCCGTACGTTATTGTTATCGAACTTTGCAGATTAAGTGACTGAAACTCTACATATCGATGTAACTGAATGTTTCAATTCGATATACGGCAAGTTATATCATATCAGTGAATAGAAAAAATCGCACTCAACATTTGTGTCGCCACGGTGGAACTGCTCAACGTTGAAAACTTATTTTGTGTTATTTGTTACCGGTAAAAATGGCTACAATAGTTAGAAAGATTATAACTTCACAAAATTGCTATATACCAGCGGTACCGTACAGGCTAGTTGGAAATATATTTATAATAATAACCTTGTGTAATATTTTCCGTTTCATAAAATATTGGAAATATTATTTCGCCATTTGCTGTAACATAGACAGTGGCAGCGTAATTTAGTCAAAGTTTATGATCTTTAGGGAACTGTTTTGGGAATTTTGTTATAAAATATAAAATGCAGATTGTAACGTGTTACTATTATATAATAATTAAATAGTAACCGCGTGTCATGTAACTGCCGATATTTTGACATCGCGAGCTAAAACATATTTCTCTTGTCAGAGAATTAAGAGTATGATAGTTAGGAATGTGGCAATAATAATAATCGTACATAATAATCCATATATACAACAAAATGCAATGTTTCATAATGCATTTAAACCATCTATAGAAATTGCATTATGTACTGATTTGATCTGAGAATATTGTTTTTTCTTAATTTAACAAGGGACTCGTGTGAGCCCCTCAGGACGACGATTTGGACACCCTTCGGACCGCTGTAGACATCGCACCCGAGAGCTTCAAGCGTGAACCTGCGAACCACCCCTACAACATAGTTTATATAGATATCTGACATTCCACTTAGCGAGATTAGCGAATTCAAATCTTTATATCTTTACATTGATCGTTTGACTTGCCCGTTAGTTCTCTATAGGTCACTACAATTAGACTGCCAATGAAACAGTCAAGCAGTATCAGCCCGTAAAGTTATTAATAAAATATCTTACTAATACATTATTAGCTATTCTATTTTAAATATTAATTACTTAGACCGTTCTATCGATATAATTGCAGGGGCGTGAACGCAATATTTTTAAATCGGTTTAATTGAACTGCTATGTATATTAATACCCCTGTGTTGTATGACGCGTACAACATGAAGCACTTTAATAAGAAAAATTGGGCATGTTGCGTGGTACCCGCTGGTAAGAATTAGCATAAAACGTGTTTATTTCTGAGCCAGCAACACAGAGGTGTAGCATATGGAAATAACGTTACACGAATAAATTACCCGGAGAAATGCGCGGCACGTTAAAGGTTTAAACACTTTTTTATAACCTTCAAAACATACCTCGAGGAGTAAGCACTTCTCTCGCTAAAATTGCTTGTTTAAAATTATATTCTCAGTGCGAAATTCTCTAAAAACTTTACAGATGTTAACTCGTGAATACCATTTTTATTCTCTAGTTGGAGTAACAGCTGTCACAAAACTCAATCCAGTCGGGAGCGGATTTATGACGCAGGTGTCTGCCTTATCAATAACATCACAATACAATGTGAACTACGACACAGCAACACAGATATAGAGACGATGTGTTTCGTTAATCTTACTATCAATAATGATAGATCTGGATGTAGTTTCCGAACCAACAAAGTCCGAGGGTATCCGAAGTCATGAATACCTACCGGCAGCCGAGCACAATTGAATCTGACAATATTTGCAAGTTAAAATAGTGTTCTGTAAATAGTCGTTATGTCTGGAACGCCAAATTCTTACTGGTGTGTAATTGTGAGAGAAACGCTCGGTTTAAGCTTTTCGTAGACATCTTCATAACGTGTCCAAGCCATGTTAATCTCCTCTTCTTGATTACAGTGGTGTACATTCCATAATTTTCTATCAAACTAAAAATATCATACAAAATTTTATAGATTTTTCTGTTATATCGTTGAATATATCGTTGCAATCTAATTGATGATAAGAGCGATATCGTTTGTACAGACGTACAATGGAACATTAATATTTTGCTAACACGAGTACCTATTTCAATTTAAAAATTTAAATTGCTATTGTATTTTTGTTAATTTTTCAAATGGAATAAGGTTATAAAAACTATTAATTTTCCGCCAATCTCTGAGACTTAGCGTGCTCACAGTGGACTACGAAAGCCGGGATGTAGAGTGATGATCGAAAAATATGATATCTGGGACTATCTCAACTAGAACCAGTCTCACGTTCAGTCTTCCACATTGTAACATCAACGCCAAACAGAACTAGATTTTTTAAATATTTCAGTTATTTATATTAAATTAAGCCATAATGGTCTTATATTTTATAATTATTACTCAGATTTTAATCTCTATCACATCTTGAAATAATAGAAAATGTTATCTAATATAAAATAATGAAATATCCCTTGTTAACAACCAAAATGGAATATAAAAACTTTCCACTATCAATTTGACCCGAGAATTCGATCACACATTCAGAAGGTGCTTGACCTCCAGAGATAAATTTAAAATCAGAAACGTAAAGTCGCGGCGGCCCCCCGCAGTCGGGCGCCACGACCCTCGGCCGCCGTACGTCAGTTGAGGCACGCCACCCCTGACCGCCCACCCCGTACACCGGCCCCACCCCTGTACACACACCACTCGCGAGTTCTATAAAGGAATGCATAATTAATTCCACCCAAGGCTTTGTTCTCGTCTTACCGAGAATGGTGTACACGTCGAGCCTTGCTACCTTCGCACAATTTTTTTTCCACAGTCATGAAACTCTCCAGAGCTTAACTCTTTATAATCTAATAATGATTTTTGTTTTTATATAGAGCAAATCATGACTTCGCACTTCTACCGGATGGATCGACATTACATTTTGTATGCTTTACAAAATACGATGTCGTTTAAATATTATAATGTGTTACAATAATTATATTAGAATATTATATTTATAGTGATATCAACATGAAATAATATAAGTAATAAGATATCGCCTAGATATCTTATTTTATTTTTTATACCAGAGAGAATATTATTTTACTGTGTTGTAACAATTCTATTGAATCATTTTCTCCGGTATCCAAATTTATCGTTGGTGACTTTCCTAAATGGTTTAGTAAGGAATTTATTGAGGTATTTATTTGCCGAATGCTTCGCTGAAGTCTATGATAGTGCAACCAATTATCCACGGCGTAGCGTGGATAACAACGTTCAGATTGAATTTAGCGAGATATCAAAAATAAGATCAATTTTCTGGATCCAAACAAATGTGCTGGACCTGCTAATGTCCCTACAATTTTTCTCATTTTTTTCATTTTCAAAAAATATAAACAAAAAAAAAGTTCATACACACACATATATAAATACTACATTTCAGTCACGGTCATTATTGTATTTGTACTATTCTGTAGTTGATGCCATTCTCTGGTCAGGGAACCAGCTTTCCATGAGAGCGCCGCTTGCACTAAAGAGTTGGTGCTAAACTCCAGCTGCAACTTTACGCCCGCAACTCTATGTTTTAGAAAATAAACGAATCCATGTATACGGTCTTTGGCAAACATTGTAGATGCGCTACAATAACGCGCCAATCTGAACAGTATTCTGTATGAGTTGTTGTACTGAATTTGGTGACGGTTATACGTCACTTGCTTGTATTTCTACAGAGCTCGCGGGTATACATGATGGTGAAGAACTATTTAAAGAGGATCCTCTTCACCTCCTCACTGCATCGCCATGACAACATATTTGTATTAATGCTCAACTATCTGCTCTGTCGTTCTATGTCATCATCGTCTTGGCCAAGGTATTTGACCTTATTTTGAATGTTCAATTTCATCCCGTCCAGCCTGCGGGAGAGATATTATCCGGCCCTTTTCCATATTTCAACGTCATTATGACCGATTTGCTGGTATTGCATAAAATATTGTGTTCACTACCATATGTTTCGCTATCTGTAAAAGTTTTATTATCGCTTTTATAGATGGCGCCAGTATAACCATATCATCGGCATAACTAATGTGGTTCACATTTGTCCCGCCCATGTGGCAGCTAATTTTTGCATCGAATAGTCGCTCGCCAATTCGTCCATGTACATATTGAAGAGGATTGGCGACATGCACCCGCCCTGACTCACCCCAGTGCGCAGGTAAAATGGCTCGGAGTCGACGTCTTCCCACCGCACTGAGTTCTCTTGCTGCCTGTGCCACCTGTCAAGTATGTCTACAACTGGTTGGGAAACGTTTGGCTCTCGCAGTTTCGTCCATAATTTATCGTATCTGACACGGTCAAAGGTTTTGCTCACATCTAGAAAGCACGCATGTATCGTGGTTCTTCGACTTTTGAAATAATCCACGATTTGTTTTTTTTTTGGATTCTTGAATCGAATGTGATTAATTATTCGTCGACACTCAAATTTTTTGACCAGTTAAAATATATGTTTTCAAAATAACGACCGAAATAATCAGAAATTATTGAGAACTAAAGTTTTCCAGTCCTGAGCCCTTTGTTAGTAAATTGATAAAATCACTCTGTAAACTGGTTGCCATTTGATTAAGCCACAGGAAATTAGAAACAGCGTTGACTGCCTTTATTTTTTACTCCAGACCTTTTTAATGGGGTTGCGAAATTAATCAAATGACCGCCATTGTTTGTGCAATTTTTCAACACACCAAACATTTATCAATTATAAACAAAAGTGAAAAATATTATATTACGCCTACATCTACATACAAGATGATTAAATTTGTATATATTTCAATGTTACTCAGAACTGTTATGTTGTTGTTCAAAGCGGATTTTTAGTTTAAAATGTATTTTTAAATTGACTTTTGGTTTATCACCTAATCGAAGTTTTATTTCCAGTATTTACTCTTATCTCAGTTGAAGTGAATTTATATTAAGAAATTTAAGATGAAATCTGTGCATAGGCAATTAATTGATAGAGAGATTGTTGCGTACACCATACTACGAGATAAATGAATGTCTCCATTCTTCAGGAACATTCCGTACCACTCAGGAAAATAATTTCCACGTACTTTGGGCAAGCCGCTAGAAGAGATAGAGGCAGTATCAAGAATTTAATAATTAATGGGTTTATATGTGTGCCTGATGTCCGTTTGACGCTGCTCCATCATCCAGGACCGTATCCAGCTTATATTGTGGATCTAATAGATTGATCATAATATAATATTGTAATGTCACTTTTTTAGGTATGGACACGGTAACACTATTTAATAATTTTTCAAAGAACCTCGCTAAACGAACACCTCCCATAACGAGCGTTTCACATAACGAGCATTGTTAAAAAATGACTCGCTTAACGAGCGACGTTTCGTATAACGATTGACGAGGAGACAGCGGGTCCCTTGTGTAGGATTTGTTAGTCAGTCTGTGTTTAGCGCTCGTTCCGCACTTTTTTACAAACTTTCAATATTCATTCTGAATATTATTGCATTCTGTTTCACAGCAAGAAGTTGTGGAGGAGAGCTCGTCAGGAGAGTTGGACGTAATAGCCTCAGCAGAGCAGAAAAGTGTCACATTATTGTATTTTACATTGAATCCTGCGGAAAAAATTGTTTTGCGTAGCGCGTGTTTCGCATTACGAGTAAGATACGGGAGCGAATTATGCTCGTTAACTGAGGTTCCACTGTATTTGAAAATATACAACTAATACGAATTAAAGGAATTATGCTGAGACCGAATAAATTATCAAAATTCATTCTTCTTTCATCTTTAACAATCTTATGAGACTTGGAAGGCCATTACCATAGTTACGACAGAGCGCCATACATCCCTTGGAGGCGATATCATGGACCGTTCCAGTCCGGACTCTCGCTTTCACATTCCTCAGGATTCATTCCAGGTTCTTTAGTCTCCTACATTCTCCGGTTAGGTTATCATGTATCGAAACTCCTTGATTTTATTTATTTGTCTGTTATGAGTAAGGAGCTTCGCTAAGCGCAGGGCCAGGTACGGCTGAACCCTTTGGTCCTGCCTCAGGCTGAATCTGTTTCCATGTGTTCAATAATTCGATACCGTAAGTTAAGAACCTACCGACAATTCAGTGAATGCTTAAAAATATGATTTTTCGTATCATTATTGGAGGGCTTTCATTTTGTGATTATAATAATTATATTTACTTTACTTTATCGTTTGAATATAAGAAGGCTTACGGTTTGAGTACACGTGTCGGGTATACTTATACATGGGTTAAATAATGGAGAGAATTTCAACCCCGTGTCTATCTACCAGGGCAAGGTTGCTATGCTGTCGAGTTACGCATTTTAATATCCGTTATTTCAGCGGCAATAAGACATTGTTTATATGTACTAGTAAGAGCTGGCTACCTTGCACCATCGTCGTTTTGACAACTCATTTGAATTATGATATTTGAAAATCTTAATACTGTATCTAGAACGTTGAAATTCTCTGCTTTATGGTCCTGATCACAGAAGAGTTTTGGCCTGATCAACGTGTTTGGCTTCGTAATAACAGTAACGAAACATAAACCTTTTTGATACTACAAGCTATTGATAAAATATTAAAATAGTTTTAAGATTGGAATAGTTCTATTCTGACAGTTAGATAAGCGAGCGATTAAATCAAATAAGCCCCCAGTCATTGCAAATAATTAATATGTTTACACAACATTCGTAATAACGAGGACCTGTGCTGTGCTAAATTATTTCTTATCTAATTTAAAAAGTAAAATCGCGTGATTTAAACCACTTTCCGTTCAGAATGGGCGCGGTGACACTTCCAAACCGAACGTTTTTACAAAGACTTGACATCATTTTTATTCTGGTCTGTAACGCTTTGTATAAGACATCACGCAACTCGAATAAATCAAACGTATATGTGTACTATAGTGTTTCATAATGTGGCCATTACATGAACAATGTTTGTTTATTATGGAATAAAAACAAATAACAAATACAGTTTAAAATATAATATTTTTGCGTGTAGGGTTTGCAACTTTCATAATATCTTATCTTAAAATTAAAGATTTCCTAACAATGGGTGGTGAAGTTTTACAATCTACGGATCTGAGACTCACCTATTAATATCATACTCTTCTTCTTCCACAGCGCTGCATTCCAACTGCTCACCTATTTTGTCATGTTGTGATTCGTATTCACGATGATCTCTCAATGAGACTGTGATCTGTGAGATGAGATTCGACAAAGTTGCACGCGTTTTGGATGGACCATTTTAATTCGCGAGTAAAAGACGGTAGGTACTAGGTATGTATTCTATTTTTAATTTTTAATTTTGGTAGGTACCATGCAGGCACTTGAATTCAGAAAAAAGTTATGTACTTATACCTACCAGTGCATGAAATAATAAACGTATTTTAGTTTCTGAGTACCGAATAAAATGTGTAGTACAGTAACGAGTATGACGTATTTATTTGTCAAATATTTTTGTTTCCGGTTGACCTAACCGAGAGTCTACTGCACACACAGCGAACTCTTTAGTTGACGTCACAAAACAATATCATCCTTGCCCAAAGTTGGACGACAGCCTGGCCTTGTCCACCGACCGGCCGAGGACCAGCTCGAGTGTAAAATCAATTATTCTCCGTCGCTTTTTGATTTTATAAACTACAACGGGAGCGAAATGCGAGATGGCAGATATTTAACAAACGTGTCACGTGACTAGCATTTTTGCCTAAAATTATCGCTGAATTTTTTGCCGGTTTACTGAATCAACACACTGAAAAGTTGAATAGAAAAAATAACACTAAAATCTTGATAAACGCCAAAGATAGGTATTACTGATAAATTTAGAAATGTGAAAAGGGTTGGTGTGATTTTTTAGGATTATTTTTTTAAATAATTGTGAAATAAAAGGTTTTATAATAATTTGAATTTCGCACATAGATGACGTTCTTAGAAAAAAAATTCCTACACAAGTTAAAAAAACCTACTTTCAATACTGGCTAATCTTTCAACTTTTTCACGAAAACATTAAAAAAATTCATATTGGAAGAAATAGCTGATTCTAATTATAATATATTGTATTTACTCGTTTTGTTGAAAACTTAATATACTTTTTTTTGTAGACGTGAAATCTGTTTTTCCGCTATTTATATATTATAAATATTTTTTTAGATATTCCTTGCCATTAATATTAGTTTATGTGATGTATCTATGAGACGAATGCGTAGACGCGCGCGTGGTTGGTACGATTTACAGTGTGTGAAAGAGATAAATGTATCTCTTAGCTCCGAACCGTGAAACTGTAAACATAAAATATTGTGCTGTATAGAAGCATCTAGAATAAATACTTTTGTTGTCATGAACTGGGTATTATTCTGACGACACAATCCTGCACAATGAGATCGGACCCACCACATTCCCAGGACCGATTTAATTAACTCAAGGCTCCTATTTCGGTCTACTCTTACGTCGTCTGGTTGGCATTTTTTAATGCTACAAAGGAGGCTGTTCGATAGCGCTCCGCATACACTGATTGGGCGATACCGCACAGCCTCCTATACCAAATTTGCACTCATTGTACCCGACTTTTGATTTTTAATTATAATAATACATACAACATATGAGTAACATTATACAAATAAGATCATACAAACCGTGAAGCTGGGGAGCAGGAGAGACGTTAGGAGACACTCTCTTAAAAAATACGGCACAAAAATAAATATAAGTAAGGAAAGGGGACTCACCCCAGGCACCGCCGTCGGCAGACTTAACCCTCGGAAGTAGTACACCATGTATCGCAGATTAGTTAGACCATATAAGTAAATAGAATAAGGTTAGATTAGTGGGAAAGAAGAAACGTTATAGCAAAAAGAAGAAAAATAAAAAAGGATCCACCATCATCAGCACGATATTAAGATATTACAATTAATAGTATGTACCTATACATATTTTTAAAAAAAGGTTGACATAATTCAGTATCGTGTTTTTATTAGAGAAGTACTATGTAATTATGAAGCACACTTTAGAAAATGGCAACGTAGTATATTTTAATCGATCATTTTAAACAAAATCAGAAAACGAATCTGTCACAAATTTTTTGAACGTGGAATATTGTTGATCGACATTACGATTTTCTCACTAAAATATAACCCAAAGGTACTTCTAATATTTAATTAATTAATTAGAATGATAATAAATGTATAATGATGACAACAGCTTGAAAAATGATTATTTTTAAACCGTTGTAAAATGTAAGAAAAACACTAACGATTTTGTGTAAAGCTGAGCATCATAATTCTTTACAACCCAAACTTGGGTATTATTGTAAAAGTGGAGCCTTCACAATACTTCGAGCTGGCATTTATTTGTTCCTGAACCTTCTTAGATTACTGTAAATGAATATGTTACACAATACAAAACATGTATTTGAAAGGCTTTCGGGGTGGAAAAGTAACGAAGGTTCAAGGTTAGAAAGACTCCAGTTGGTCAGTTCATTTCACCTGCCTGTATGTAGAAGCCTATAATTTAATGGATCCAGGGTGGGGTAGTGAATCGTTGCCGTCAAATCTCAGAGAATAATTTTTAAACAAGCAAAATATATAATTAAATGATGTTAATTCAAGTTTTATTGTTGAATTTATATGATTTAATAGCAAAATTAATTTTGTTTAAATACTCCGATTATAAAAATGTACAACAGAGTGAATATTATGTTCCGGGCCGATTTTTCTTGACCGCCATTTTGGTTTGGCAAATATTTATCAATTCGCATTTTGTAGTCGTAGAGAATAGTTGATTACAATCTATTCTAAAGCATTTAACTCCTCAAACACGTGTCGCAGTCATTAAAACATTTTATCTAATTAATTATAATTTAAAAAAAAATTATCATGAGCGACGAAGCTCATTTCGACTTGGCGAGTTTTGTTAATAACAGAACAATTATTGGGGTACTAAAAATCTTCAATTGATACGCCGACGACCTTTACATCCACGCAGAGTTACTGTATGGTGCGCCATGTGGGCCGGCGGAATCATTGGGCCCAATTTCTTTCAGGATGCAAGAGTCATGTAGGATATAGAAGTCCTGTCGCCATCTAATTAGTTTCGTTCGATGTTTAATTCTGAAAAATATTGCATTTTATGAAGATGGTAGATTTGTTCTGAGAATTAGTGAGTTAAGAAACTGATATAACTCAATAGGGAGAGATTCCACAGACTCGAATCTTTTATATTTCAGCGATATTTTTACTTTGGTCTTCTCCGATCAATTCTCTCATTACTAAGGATCGTGACCCCCCGGGTTCTGATCTTTTAATGTCTTTGACAATTCTACTCCACATTTTTTGCAGCTATTTTATTATTTATAGTAGAAGTTCAAACTGTAGTCATCTTAAGACGGGCGTAGGCCTAGAAAGGTGCTGTGGATGGATGCATTGCATCTGGCTGGAGAGAACAACCGAGGACCGAGACTTGTGGAAATACCAGACGTACCGTCTGGTTGAGGTTAGAACGTGATACAACTGAAACAAAATATATGCCAATTAGCAAACATAACGCAGTTAACAATGAAAGTTTTTATATTGCTGGAACGAAATTGAAAAAGATACAAAGTTATGTACACCTGGGTTGCAATATATGTGTATATATGTGCAATACTTGCTATGTGTTTTCGGTATTATTTTATGAAATGGACACAGACACTTACAGAAGACGTGATAGGGTGACTTGAACCATTTGAGACGTGGATCTACAAAAGAATTCTCAAAGTAAGTAGGTTGGATAGAGTTACGAATGAAGATGTTATGGTTCGAATGAATAAAGGAAAAAAAAGATTTAAAACATTAAAAATCTGAAAACTTCAATATCTCGGATATGTGATGAGGCATCTGGAGAAATATAAGATCTTATACCTCATAATGCAGGGAAAGATAGTTGGAAGTCGGGGCCCTGGATGAAGGGGAACATCATGCCTGAAGAACCTGACCAGTCTACTGTAGAGCTTTTTTAGAGTAAATAAAGTGATGATAGCCAATATGATAGTTGAACGAATAGGGCACAAGAAGCAGAAGAAGACGATTAAGACGTTCAGTGTTGAATACGAGCCTCCCTCTTCTGCTTTTCACAGCTGTATATCATCTGTGCCTTGGTTCCAATTTTGTTCAATAATTTACTAATATTATCACGTCTTAGGTCGGTTAAAAGGTTGGTTAATAAAATAGTTTTCTAAAAAATTAATGACATGGTTTAAATATAATATTAATATACACATCCAAATGAATCTCAAAATATACGGATAAAATGATTTCACAATCTGCAATATATTTTTTATCACAAGTACAATCGCAGGCGAAAGGCATCAGTAAAAATTATTAAGTATAATTTTTATTTTATGAACCCTGCGCTGATAAAATTTCCGAAGGTTAACGACCACTCCTCCATGTTGTGGAAAAATGGTCTAAAAATCACGAAAGGTTTTGTAGATTATTTCTTGGCGTGTGTCCAGATTATGTTTTGGGCATCGTAAAAAATTTGATGCTAAAAAAATAAGGATCGATATCGCCGAACACGAAGTCAACACAAGGTAACCAGCGGGTGTACACGTTACTTAAGTTTCAAAGCTTAGTTACACAAAGATTAACCTATCAACTGCAATCTGTTAAGTATCTAAATCATCTGAAAATCAAAAACTCTGAATTGATGTGATTGAAAAAATATTTTATGAAAAACCAACGGAGAATCACAAGGATTCGAAATTGGGACCTTACGTATGATCATTTGTTTCTTTATCAATTCAGCCATGTTACATGCACATACATACAAGACGAATAAAATTAATGAATATAATATTAGGTTGATGCATAATTAATTATCCACCGTTTTTAAAAAATTATATTGTAACATAAATTAAATTGTTAATTATATTACTTAAAACATGTTATGTACAATTATCGAGGATGTAGTCACCGTGGACGTGGACTGATCGATGTTGAAGTTTTCAACCAGTGTCCTAGTGTTGCAACTTTCGTTCTCTTCCACAGCCACCAGAAGAGCCTGATCATCAAAGTCCGAAGATCGATCCTTTCCTGACTTGTCATCAAAGTTGCCATAACCAGTTTTGAAGCGAACAAAGCAGTCTCGGCATGCCCTTTCGCTAATCGTTCCTTCGCCGAAAGAATCGCAGTTTTCCACGTTTTCTCCAAGTGGTACAGCATAATGTGGCGTATGTGTGTATGGTTTTCAATGCGCATTTTAATTTTCTAACCCTATTAACGAATTATATTTTGACAAATGTCAATTAAACGTCAAATTAAAAAAACAAAACGTCAAAAAAACGGCAGATAATTATGCATCAACCTAATATATAATAGATTTATTTTGGGACCCAGGTATACAGCTGTTCTATTCGATATCGTTAAGTATAGAGTATCATAATAGAGTTAGAAGGCCTCTCAGTCATTTAGAATTTCAAAACGAGAACATGTAATAATCGTTATGCTACTAAGGGTAGCATTAATTTAATTAACCCCTTGTTAAATTTAATCACAATAAAATTCTCGATTAAAGAATGGTTTTACATTTTTGATTCAAATAATGGATAACGTTTATAAGTTATAAAGGATATCTGTTGGCAACAATCTTTATAGCCAAAAAAAGATCAGAGAGCGTTAATTTAATCACCTTAAAGATTTGATGGTGGATTGGCGTGTTCCAAGTTGATTCTAAGTTGGTTATATAAAAATCATCTGCATTTAGTAGCATTACGTATTCAGTAGAAAAATATTTATAGTCAAGCAAATACACCAATATGTAGTAGGTATGAATAGAAATATGCCGTGAACCACTAGAAGAAAGAAAATAGAAATAGAAACATGTGAGCTAGAGCGAAGAAGAGCGAAGAGGTGAAGTATGTCGTTATCAATACTAAAAAGTATTGTCGGAAGAACGAAAAGAACGAACGTCTTCATCTAACAGTGGATCGATAATAGGTTGAACATGGTAATGAGGACGACGACGAAGTGCGCCAAAAATGCCGATCAGCAATGAACAAATTGAAAAAATTTTGCAAGACAGAAAATCACCGGGTCCTATGAGATGAAGATCTCAGGGACATTAGTCTCTCCAATTTTTCTGTATGAGTTACACGGAAGACAATGAGATTGCAGGAAGAGGTAGGTCACATTAGAGATGTGGTTCTGACGGCATCGTTGAGAATTCCATGAACACAGAACAGACAACTGTATTTTATAATAAATTAATATTGAACAACGTATTTCTTTCATAATACAGCTGTGCGTGTTGAGATATTTTGCCATTATAAGAATAAATATTACGATCTGTCTAAAAGTCATAAAATTAATACAATTAATTCTTAGAGCAGTTGACGGGAACGAGGCGCTCGTGAGACGCCCTTCCTGACCACCGCTGGCCGCGATGGTATTATTGCACGGCGTCCGTGCTGATTGTCTTTACGGCTGATGGGAGCTTCGTTTCACGCACCGATACCTGCTGGGTGTATTCAGCTTCGACGGGAGGTGATGACGAGAGCGGAGGCGAAGCTTCGATGGCTAGGCCATTAAGAGCATCTGAATGATGCTCAACCCCCGAAATAGCTGCCCAATAATAAACCTGAAAGTAGACAAAGAGTAAGCAGACCCAATTAATTATGAATCTTGACAAAATGATTTATTCACCTGTGCCATAAAAAACTGACTAAAATAAAAATAGTTTGAAATTTGGGTATTTTTCCGCTCTATCTGATTAACGGTAAATTAATGTGAGAGATTAGTTAACACTTGAAATTTAACGCTCAAGGTGTTTACATGGCGAAAAGCTAAAAATAGTAGACTTTGAATATTAGTAAACATTATAGTAAGCGCCGTTTATTGTGATCGCTTTAATCCGCGCAGATTTTAATTCTAATATCCGACAATTCCATTATCCGAATTCTACGATCTACACAAAGCAGACATTAATGTTTTTAACACTTATATTCTATTTAAGTAAGTACTCTTTTAATTTATTGTTCAGACATAAAATAAATATAATACGAAACACATTTTATAATCGTTTCGTTTCATTTCGAGTTTGTTAACAATCTCTTGTTACGATTTTAAATACAATATATATCAATTTCAATTATCAATCGAGAAGAACGTGTCAGATTGTAAATAAAACTGAATACATCTAGCGACAGCTTGCGCGACCGATGACTTCTAATAGAATAATGCAGTATTGTTGACCAAGGTCAAGGCAATATTAAGCAAAAAAAAATAAATGAAAGAAAGTGGCGGTCGACGTCTGTAATCTGAGATTTACGAGGGTAATTCCTGGCTATATACCACCAAAAATTATACAGGGAACTAGATACCTAAAAATAATAGACAAATATGAGTTATTTATGAATTTATCGATTCTACAATAATAACCGTCTAAAAATCGACGAAAAATACATTTACCTTTGATGTTTGAATGAAAATTGAGTTCAATATACGGCTGATTCCATTAATCACTGATCACAATAACAGGTGCATACTGTATTTATATTCCGCCATTTTGTGTCCTTCGCCAGTTGTGACAGTTCGACTACTTACCGATCAAGACAGTTTATGTAAAAGCCAGCTGTTTAGAATTTCATTTGATTATCAATTTGCGGCATATCCTACCTTCAGGTCTTGATATTGTTGAGATACCTAGTTAGTTACTTTCGGAATCTAACTCCAAAGACGCGATCTAATCGAAAACACGATGAACAGATAACCTATTCTGAAAATAACGATATTGTTAAGAATCAACAAGTTGGCGTAGTTGGTAAAAAAGAATTGAAAGGTTTCTACATGATAAGATATAAACAACTTCACAATTTAATAGGTGTGGTAATCGTGTAAAATTGGTAAACGTTACATTGCGTTAAGTGATCACTTAAGCCAGCCGATGACAGGTCGTAAGCCCTGTAATGCCCAATACTTCCTTACTTACCTTCCCAAGTAAAATATGTAATAACTTCGTCTCTGTGATAAATCGTTACCCTCGGTGTATCTCAAGGGGGGAGGACTTATATATCATGTTAAATTATTTTTTCGCAGATATGTAATCGCCCCAAAACTTCGACAAGCAGTTTGAAGATTTACTTCCATATCGCGGATTATCCGAAAGAATGACGCAACGTATTATAGCATCGGAAATTTTCAGCTCTACTGATTATGGCCCAGAGCTGAATGAACGAAGTGGCGAGTTAATCGCAATAAAAGAAATACGGCGAAACAATAATAGATGGCCGCCGGGTGAAAAAACTTTGGTCGAGTCGTAAACTGTGAATGTGGCTTTATATTTAACTAAGGGTACGATAAGATCTAATCGCGATATAATAGGGTTTTCGCCCGCCGG
The DNA here is from genome assembly GCA_022840565.1 of Eubasilissa regina. Taxonomy (NCBI): domain Eukaryota; kingdom Metazoa; phylum Arthropoda; class Insecta; order Trichoptera; family Phryganeidae; genus Eubasilissa; species Eubasilissa regina. The sequence continues at coordinate 30,815,206 of JAINEB010000006.1, read as the reverse complement.
CCTTTTTATCATTTTGGCAGTTGTGGTGTATTTTAGGCCACCGGGCGTAGCTATGAAAATTTATGGCGTAATCCATGAATAGCAGAATCTATTTCGAAACACATTGATCTGATCAATCTTCAATAATTTCGTAAAAATATGTAATATTTTTTGCCGTGAATATTCCGATATATGACACTGATTTTTTTAAAACGTAAAAACAATCTCCATACGATAGCTGTCATACTCTTGGAGTGAAGAATTAGAAGAGAGACGTGACGACATCTTGCAGGCAGTTAAGACTCACCCTGGGCTGATGATGATGATGATAGATTTAATATTTTTTCAAAAAAATATTGGAAGATACAATGAGATATAATACATTTTTAAACATGCTCAGTAATTATATATATATATATATATATATATATTTATTTTTACATATTTTTCCTTTCTACGAGAGTCAGAGACTCGTGTATAGAGAAGGAGTATATAAGAGTATATTTGATGTATCTGCTAGTCTATATACATATTTTTTAGTTTCAGATACAAATTTATAATAGTCTGTAATTTTTCTAATTGCAAGGGGGAGATTATTAACGAATTTGATTATTAAGGGAATACAATCTTTTTGTGAAGATGTAATTATTCAAAACATGGTCGAATCTCGGTGACGCAACAACAATATTTTTCTATGAAATTGATTTTATATGTATATCTTTCTAATTAATACATTTAATTAGTATTTAAAGAATTTGATGCCTCGATAGTGGTTTTGAGTTACAGTATATTTAAGTTTTGAAATATCAATTGTATTTCTAAATCTTATGGATGGGAAATCGCTTCTAAATTAAATTATTTTTAATTGAAAAAATTTGGATTATTGATTTTTTTTTTGTATATGTCTATTATTTTTGGTACTTAGATTTCTGTAAAGAGTTAGATACTTTTATCATCATTTTTTGAGTAATTTCTAATATTGAAATTTTATATGCTCCTCTCCATCCAATAATACGTTATAGCAAATGTGACTTCAAACGCGAAATATATTATTTTTAGATTTGTAAGTGATAAGATGTTTCCGAGTCTTAAACAATTTGCACAGTTTTCCTTATTTTGTTTGTAAGATTAATAATATGTTCTTTCCATTTGAGTTTGTTATCTATTATGATTCCTAGATACTGATACAACATTGGTTACTTTTTGAGTACAGGCTTTGGTGTGAATTTCAATATTAATTTAAGTGTTATCTTTTTGTTGAATAGCAAATAGTAGAAAGTATGATAGTAGGTTATCACTATAATACGATAAACTTTTTATATATTAACTCCGTCCACTTTTTATGGTATTAACATTCTCATTTGCAGATATATTAGCTTCAGTCCAGTTTTTCATTAATTATTAGTACAGTATCATCCGCATAAGATATTATTTTATCATGTAATTTAAGTTTAAATATATCATTAGAGTATAAAATAAATGTTTGATATCAACCAGTAGTGGCTATTACCAGCGGTGAGCTGCCAATACATTAACAAGAGATCGCTTAATCTCTGAGCTATTCGCGGTGCGCTGGGGAAGGAGCTGTTTCTTTACAACAGTTACACAATTATACGCAATAATACACTAATATTAAAATAATTAGTATCAATAGGTGAAAAATGTAATAACCTACCCTAGATTGCAAGAGTGAAGAGTTCCAAGATTGACGCAGAAATATATACTATTCTTTTCGTGAGAATTCCATGTTTCAATACTAAGTAATAAATATTAGGAATTGTCCTCAAAACTGTGCCCAATTACGATAATGGTAAAAAATGTGCACGTTTGAAGTATGAAGGATAATCGTTCGAAGCATCGTTCACAAAAATGTTGCGTTAAACATCTATGAACATCTGGAAGGAATATATATCAAATATCGAAGTTTAAAAAAAAACGGCTACGTCTCGCCTGATATAAATGTATTTTAAGACAAATTTCAATAAAGTCACAATAAATTTAAATCATCTATGGAAATTGCAGCTGAGTACTTGTTTTTTCTTAATTTAATAAGGGACTCGCGCGTGCCCCTCCGAGTCCCCTCCATTCCACCCCTGGCTATTTTCGCAAAACTTATAGTCCAATCTTGAAATCATAATTAATCAAAATTGGAGCGTGGTTTATCTCTACGATTGGTCTCTAGACTATTGTGGACAGATTCTGATAGTGGCAGATAATTAAAAGAATCCATTCTGTAATGAGGTATGGTCGTTTAAAAATATTTAGTTTATTGTTATCTTCTTTATTGTCCTAATCTTATCTCGCTAATCTTAGGTCGGCTACTCTATTCATTCTGCTCAGCTTTGTTCTGTTCTGAGTTCTGTCCTTGGGTCATGTTCAAAATTTTAAAATCGCGACTGACTGAAGCGAATATGAATTATATTTCTCACAATTTAATTATTTACTTATTCATTTAAAGGATTATGTAAACACTTTGCGAGAGAAATTTATTAATTTATTTAACATCTTATGATCGATACTCAAAATACTGTGATCATCTATCGCTGCTTTGGGCTTTCTGTAAACTAAGTATATTATTTGTCTCCGTTAACGTTTGTTTTTAAGGCTAATCTAAACAATTTTTATGAGTTTATTGAAATAGTTGGTTAATATAGACGTCAAACTTTTCTATGCTGGGACTTGGGATCTCAAGAGAGACCAAATTTAAACGATGCGTTCGTTGACCTGGCATGTTACTCTTTAAACATGTTTTTAAACAAACAAACGCAATAAGAATATGTATGAAAACTTGTATAAATTGTATATAATTTGATAGTAAGTATCAGTAAGTAATTTTCTCTTCGCTTTGAAACTCGCGGTTTTACAAATCGTATTACCTTTTTTCCTTCCCATCACATATTCTTCCCATCTGAGCTTTATTTTTACAGGAATAGTACTCTAAAACAATTACATCTTGAACTCTTTCCAATCTTGCGATACCATCAGCTACAAGCAACTTGTATGTCTGTTTCTTTGTACTCTCCCAACACTAACCCGCAGAGCATTATCGTCCTAACTGCTGTTTTATAAACGTAGCCCTTCATTATTATAGGAATTCTATTATCACAAAGCCACTCTCTTGAGTCATGTTTCGATAATTCTAAATTCAACCCAAGAACTGTTATTAACTTATTATTATTTGTTTTGTTTATTTTTAATAATAATATTTTTCTTAAGTATTTTTTGGTTTCATGAATTATTTAACTGTACGCGTCTACTTCATTCTGTCTAGCAACCCAAATAAGCGCAGAAGAAGAAGATCGAAGTAGCACTGGCAGAGGGATGTCGTACAAGACTTCACCAACATGGCGGAAATCAATTGGCAAGAAGTCACTCTCGATATGAACCGGTGTAGATGATCATGGAGACAATTATGATCTACCGCTAGTTTTCGGGCTCTTGATGACGATGCTGAAGATACTTTGGTTTAATATACTCGTACATGTATGATATTTGTCACAAAAACAGAATGATGCAAGTCAAATCTCGAAATTAGATGATAATCATTTGAAGCTCACGTTATGATAAAGAACAGTATGTATCAGTTGTTTTTTCTGCTCTGCTTGCAACATATAATGGCCAACGAACGAGAGTTCGCTCCGCTGTCAACTCTGAATAGTTCTTTAAGCTAGTTTTAAAATAAAATGTTAATTAATATTATTGTAATAAAGACCAAGAAATATGTAATTTCTGATAATTTTCCTTGAATGTGAGAAAGTCAACCAGTTTATATTTTCAGTTTTTTGTTATACAGCAACGTAAAAATCATTATCACTGTTCCTTGGCACTTTTCCTCCATTAATCTTATTGATTCATCTTAGCTCAGGTCTCATAAAGTAACGGTCACTGTTCTCTTTAAAGACTATGAATTATGCACAGAACACCACTAATTTCAAAGTGGAAATGCAAAAAATAATTACATTTAATTAAATGTAATAAAACACTTAAATTTGATATCACATGTTTATTTATAATCTTGAACCGATAAATTCAATATAAAATTTACAGGAATTGATAATTAAATATACAATTTTATTTAAGGGAAGATCTTTAAAAATATGTTTTACTACCGATAAAGATGTTGTATTTGTTATAATATAAAATATATTATTCATTCGAAACAATGGCCTAGCTTACACAATAATCATAACATTATTTTACCTCACAAATATTATTTAATCTTTCACGAAAATTTCTTACCTATTGTATTTTTTCCAATTATTATAGTATTTTCATTAATATTTTAACAAAACAATCTACAGATATGCAATTTTATGATATGTAAAGGCCATAATTCCAAATATTTGATTAGCATAAAAATGGTTCGGAATATTTATAAAAGGTTGAAGTATGGATTACATAAACAAAACACTGGTCAATACTACAATTCTCTCTTTGAAAAAATGTCGTTAATTTATGTAGATATTTTTTCGTGCTGATTACGAATTTAGAGTTCAAAATTTTTCAGCAATGAATTTGGGAAAAAATAAATTTCTAGCAAATAATTAGATATGTATTTATTTTATTTTATTATGTAGCACTTTATGCTATTGCACGAGTGTGTTAAGCTGAAGTTAATATGTTTAGATCTTGTCTTCAAAATTGCGGGTGGAAAGAACAAAAATTCCCGAGGGAGTGAAGTTTTATTTTTGACCAGTGTAATTGATGACGTCATGATAATGAAAACAGTCATGTATTATTATATTTTTTACTATTCATTCAATATATATGTAATAAATATACAATATTTTAGAATTACAGTCAATATTTACGAAAATGATGCATGGCTTATATAATAATACGTAAGTATATTAATCATATAATATGTTTTTAAGAAAGCTTATAACTTATAAGTCTACATAGCTAGCGAGTACTTCGCAAGAATAGGCTGCTCAAGATTCAACAGTTTACTATCAATAAGGGTGGATTGTCTATTTAAAAGAAAGAAAAAAAACTATCAATAAATAATGTGTTTAATCGAATGCACTTTATGTAGGTCGTATCGCATTATGTATTAAAACAATAATGGCTATTACTCTAGTCTTGCTTGTTGACATATTACTGTGAAATGTGACATATTTCAATATCGATGAATACCACAACTGGATTACCTAGATATACAATATCTTCGTACAGCATTTTCCATTTAAAATTAAAGAATTCCCGTAATTTTGTAGACACAGATCAATTTTGAGGTCTTTTGCCGTGGAACAGCATAGACTTTAAGAGATTAGAATAAAGTAACAGGCGTGAAATTTCCAACATTATTTTTGTAATCAAAAGCAAGCTACTATTTAGATTTTTTTTTAAAATTAATTTGTCCTGTTGATTTTCAATACATTTATAATTTTGAATTGATGTTGTTATTAATGTAAACATAGAAAAATAGTACGTCGGAAATTTTTTAATTAATTTCATTTCAATCCACTTTTAACAAGGAATGAAGTGTAACATTATTATGTTACACATTATACAACAAGGAATAATGTGTAATATGTAACAACAGTGAAGTACTTATCTGATAAAATAATTTTTAAAAAATCCCAAAAGCATTTAGTAGCGCATTTCAAAAATTTTACTTGTCAGTTTTTAATGCATACTTCAGAAATATTTAAAAATATCTTATGGTGTTTTAATTTTTCAATAAAATAACCTTATTAATTATTAATTTAAATAGATAACAACTAAATATGAAAAATCACATTACATAGTATAAATTACAGATTACTAAATAAATTAAAATTTTGTAAAAAAAACATGAAGCTAATTGTGTTTTGTAAATATTTATGTGAACAAAGGAATATACGAAAAATAATTGTAAATAATTTTTGGAATCATATTTATCAGTTTATTATAATTAAATTATATTTGAAGTAAAGAAAGATTCTCGACTCGGTGAACACAATTTTTTATTATTTTAAGTATAAAGATATAAGAAATATAAAAAAATAATGCTGAAATAGATGTTTAAAAGATGAAAATAACCACAATATGGACGCCATAATTTATAGAATATATTAAAACAATTATTTAAGGTGAATTACGAAATTATATCACAGAATAAATATTCCTCATTAGTTCATTTTTAAACAACTCATTTTTACAATGTTTTATTGTCAAAAAATTGTAATTTTTAAAGGAGAAGAAAATGATTTAGATTTATAATAATACTTGATGGTGAGGACCCCAAAATAGAATACTGACTAACAAGTTGGGTCAGCCAACAACTGAAAGCTAAATATAATAATTATAGTGGTGGAGATAAAATGCCACACCTAAATCGACTTGTGTCTTATCGGATTCTACTTTAATTCAAATTGATGTATTATAAATGAAACATTAAAAAATATGCTTATAATTTAAATCGGTGATGTGTTTGTAAGAATTATTTTGTTTTTATTCCACATGTTAATTTTTAAAGAAATCACATTTGATAATTAAAACAAATTAGATAGAAAGATAAACAGAGATAATTTATCTATGAAAAAAAATTGTCAACAAAAGTCCTGGTGCCATCTAGCAAGTTCTATTCAAAGTTTTTGAAAGGCAATGTAATTTAAATAATTAGCATACACCGGGAAAAAAGAGAAGAACACTGTGGTGACTTTTTTTTTTAATACATAGATTTTTTTCAGACCAATAGGCACTGCATTCGACGAGAAAATGAATGTAATGAACAAGTAAATTATGAAAGATATTACAGAAAGGCAAATTAAGAATTTTAGTATTGTATATATTATATATAAATATTATTTATTTTTATGCGTAATAACATTTTTATAATATATGAATATATATGAACTAACACGTGAAACAACAATATTTATCGAATATATTATAATATAGTAAAGAAATTGTTTAACCTTTGGCAGCAGAAGAATATCTGCGGTATCGTACGGTGCTTTTTGATTATTCTTTTCCGAAAGTTCAGTTTCTCATCGAATGAAGAAGCCATTTTGTTTACAGTTCTTTTAGATTGTTTTTGAGAATATTACATAGAGAACAGCATGTGTAATTCAAATTCACGACAATCTTATCTCTTATTTTTCAAGGATTTTACAAATTATTATTTATTTAAGATAGTAAATGAAGAATAACAGATTAAACAGGTTTTGAATGAAAAATTGTATGAATCGGAAAGGTTGTCCGATATTTTATGCTTATTGAGTCAAAATTTATGTGCATTATAATATAGAACATGGCATTGTATAATATTTTTCTCTGAAATGTACTCCCACTTGAGTGTTTCAGATTACAAAGTTCTTCAAAATAAATAATATCTTAAAACATTAAATTATCGACTATTAATGGATTCATCAAAGTGAGTGAGTTCAGGTGCATCTCTAGCGGACATTTTCGTAACTATTTTAACATACCACCTCATTTACTTGTAATGTATTTTGTTTTAGTCTTTTCAAACGTCATCTAAATTTTATTTCAAGTTCAGATTGTGCTGTTTTGTTTTGTGGAAATATTTCTTCCTCGGTATACAAACAAAATCGTCACCATTCAATTGATGAAATTGAGATAAACGTATTTAAAACTGATTTAAAGTCAGAGCAAAGGTTTATAATTGATATGTTTTGATGAAATACCTTTAGAAATATACAAAAATGTTTTAAAATGCAGTTATCAATTGTAAAAATGCCAATATTCATTTTCAAATATGTCACCCTCTATTTACCTCTCGACAACTACGATCGTCCTCCATTATTATAGTACATCTAAAGTCCGACCGAAGCTTTGGCTTTGACTTCGGCTTCGGCTGCACATTCGGCTTCGGCTAAAATCTGCCGAAGGTTTGGTCGAAGCCGAAGCCACCGAAAAGTGCCGAAAACTCACGTACTATTACGAATGACCTCAGCGCAACGCGTCCACAAGTTGCGCGGGGGGAATTGTTGGTTCGACCGGTACGAAACACCGACGAGTGGCAAAAAACAAAGAAAACAAGTTTGTGTATGCACATGTCAATTTGTAAACATTACAAGTTTTTGTGATTAGCGTTGCGTAAGTAAATAATTGCGAGTATGATATTAATAATTAATAACGTAAGTATATCTTTCAATAATATTTGAACTATTACAAAAGTTATAATTTTATAGAATTTAGGTTATGTGCAGATTTGTACTTAATTGAAAAAAATGCGTATGAGATTATTAATCAATTTGTAAGTAAACGTTATTATTATTGGTTGGTAGTTAATAAACAAGTTATAGTCAAAATGTCATATTTAAAGGAGATTCACAAATCCAGGTACTCCATTTACTGAGCCGTTGCTGAGTAATAATAGCATTTAATTTAGTAAAATTGCAATGCTCCAAACTTGAATTGGTATTATGTTACTGCTGTTGTGTTATTTGAAATAAATAACTTATTTCATTTCAATAAATAAATATGAATAAAATATAGTTTATCATTTCTGAAAACTGCAATTTATTTATTTAATGGATTTGTATATTTACAATTAATATCAAAACTATAATGCAGAAAACTAAGTAACAGCGTAGAATTTGCATTGTTTTGTACACATTCTAGTCAGTGTTCTAAGATTTCTAAGTACGATTAAACCTTCGACTTCGGTTATGGCAAGAGCCGAACAATCGGCTTCGGCTTCCATTGAGTGTCTTTCATCCGTGCATTTATGTCGACATGTAAATGTCATGATATATATGTAATTATAATATACAGTTCATTCGATGTAACCCCGCTTGACAGATTAGCTAATTGTAAATTAGTTAAGATAAAATCCGCTAGAGTGCTATTTTTAATTCGCATACAATTCCATGGACGATGTTGTTATTATTTCTCTACAAGCAGGTTGTAAAGAATCCACCAGCCTACCTCCGAGACTGGCCCCCCGCAGGGTTGAACCGACGCACGCACCACATATCAATACAGTTCAAGGGAAAATTCCAAGGGAAGTAATCGCTCGTTTCACCCCTCTCTGACGTCATGGTTCAGTAATTCTCGAGCTCTGACCGGAATTTCGTCAGAAAACTGAATGAGTAAAATAAAATAGCTATAAATCTTTCGTTATAGGAGAAAACACGAAAACAAATCCTATTTCAAGAACGAAATGTTAATTAAAATGCTTTTTTAATTGTGAATAATTTCTATGTTATTTTACGGTCTTACGAGGACTGACAATTAAGTTCACAGAATATGTTTCGTGTGCGTCTCGCAACTATATTATGGCAACACCGCGACATTGGCAATGAGCTGGTTGTGGAATAACGCCAGAATTATTTTCCGGAGGACAATAAAGTTGTTATAAAAGAAACACAAAGGATCTTCATTGGGCGTCACGAGCGGAGGTGGAACAGATTACGACGCGTAATCTAAACAGCCTCAAAGAAAAAAGGCTTTAAGTACTGTTTCTTGCAATAGAAAAAAATGTTGGATCGAGATTATTGCTTTAGAAGAGGACTATTTTGAAGGATTGTAATAATTTTTTCTACGAACTTAATTGTCAGTCCTTGTGGAGAAAATATTTTTTTTGTCTCATTAAGTCTGAAACCCAAATAATAATATACCAAGACAGACGAGAAATATTCAAAAGTATAAAAATTTAAACAGTAGTAAAAGTCTCTAGGTTAAGTTACAATAAATTTTTCTCTTGAATCGTTCCTGAATTTGAACAGAGAATATATTAACGGCTGGCGTATTGTAGAAATCAGTTAAGCGTGTGAGTTAAATGTGTTATTACATTAGATGTCATAAGTTGAATACTGTATACATTTGTCATGTATATATCATGAATACTATATAAGATGTATGTTGGTAGATTTAAGTTTTTTATGCCGGAGCCAGCCGTAAAACACATTCGATGCAGAGGTTATATAATACATGTGTTCGATACTTGTACCTATATATATTTTGTAAAGCGTCTATTTTCAGAGAAATTGCACGATCAAATTCGAGCAGAACTAATTTAAATGTAGCACAATAATATTAATGTACACTTGATAAATAATTATTATATTATTGTATGACAAATTTTTCTGCAAATATGGTTAATTTTTAGTACATAATTAATAAAATATTAAAATTTCTTCATACTTTGATAGATTAATGTATATAAAATCTCTAAAAGTTAACAAAAATTGTATGCTTTTGTATTTACTTACTTACCTATGTTTTAGGAAATAAAATACATTTATATTGTAGAAGATGAATAATAGATGAAAATGGAATATTCTAAAGCCAGGGTTTACTTTAGAATATTATACAGGGCGTCACATAATTAGTGGTCCAAACTTTAGGGAAGTTTTCTTCATTAAATTTAAGGTAGAATTTTTTTAACATAACAGATAACATAATTAGATCGTAAATACATTAATTATACAAAGTAAAGATTACTGATTTCACTTAGTGCGGAACTGCCGGCCTGAAAATACGTGTTTCATGATCATTTTAGAGCGACACTTCACTGGTAAGGAATCCCCTGATGATGGGTAAATATCATTTTCATCAGAATTCTTAATAGTAGACTCTCGTTTTAGAAAGAAATAAATGATCTAAATTTTTACTACAATACATTGTCATTTTTACATATTTGAATAGTTTGTCACAGCTTGATTTGTTCGCTGGTTTACCTGCGCTAATTTATCAAAGTTCTGGCTATCGGTATGTACCGAGGAGATATAGTTGCCAAATTTTAAATAATTAAAAAGATGATGGGCCATCGAAGTAAAAATTCAAGAAATGTAAAAAAAAATATTCTAAATTAAAAGATTAATCTAATCCTAATGTTTGGACAGCTAACTACGTGACACCCAGTAAATATGTAGTAGATATAGTTTTTTTTTAAAGATAGGTACATATTTATTGATTAGTACGATGAGACATATTATTTTTCTCAATCAAAACAATAACTTGAACATACATTTGTAATATTTTACGACGAATATATTTAAAGAAATTTGCACGTTTTTTAAGGCTTCGTAGTCATAGTCAACATTTTAGAACAGATGCAAAACTTTTACTGATAAAATAATAAATTAAACACAAGACAATATAAATTGTAATGAAATCACATTTTATTTGTGAAGCTCTTTTTTCAGAACATAGTTCCTCGATAAATAAATCAAATTAGATCAATCATTTAGTCACGTCAATTGAAATACATTGAGATCCTGGCGCCACCTAGCTGGTACTGCTCGTAGTTTTTTAATTTTCGCTTCCAACGGAAAAAACAGATTTCACTAATAAAATATCACATATAGATGAAATTGGTTAAAGATGTGATTAAATAACCGGTAATGACTTTTTTTTTCGATAGATAGATTATTACAAGTGATTTATCTAATTTGTTTTAGTAAATAATACATTTTTCCTAATTTATAATTGCCGACTATTGCTTGCAAGCTAGTGATATTAAACAATTATGTTTTAAGTGAACTATTCGGTTTCTATAAAACTGTCTACGTTCTGTTAACAAAAGTATTAAGCATTCATTTTGTGAAAGTTGAACTAAATTCTAAAACAGTGCGGCAGATCATAAGATACAAAAACTATAATTGTATTAATGTTAATCTATGGTTAGTCATACAAATATATTATTTATGCTCTAAATGTATTTAATATTAAAAATATATTACCTGAACAGTAAAATATGATGTAATTATATCCACATAACCTAAAATGTATTTTCGATTATCACAGATAAATGTAACAGAAAAGATTGTAATGGTGTGTGTCCACGGATGAGATATAACTCTCTCGTTTCAGAGATTTGTCGGTAATGGTCGGTATGTGTTCTACTCTGCTGACAAAATACGTTCCTCGCGCGCAAATCTGTACTCTCGACACAAATCTCATCCGCGTACACGCGTCATAATATTTTCAAGGTGATAAAAATGATTTGATCATTTTAACTATGGTTAGCGCTTCGTACATCTAGAGATTATTTTTTAAATGTAATCGATTGAATATAGCAACCGTGAAACAATTTATATTAATTAATACACGAGAATGCAGCGTATTACGGCTGCAATCGTACTAACATTCAGAATAGTTAAAAAAGTGTTCTACAAGTTCTATAAATAAATATAAAAAAACATCGAATTAATATTATTTCAAAAGTTTGAAAAAAAGTGAGTACAACCAGTACTCTCGCGGTGATATGTAGACAGTTAGCCAGGAAGGAAGGAAGAAATTAAATTTTATTGTACATTTTTGACATTTAAAAATTTAATTTATTGGAAAATGGGTTGTTTTGTGTGAGTACCGAATAGGTACTGAATTCATAAAGGAAAGTCACGTATCGGGACGTGAAAGGACACATTTTCATTTCTAAAAGTGTCTAAACCTGCGGGTACTGAATAAAAATGTAGTCACCATGGTAACTTTTTTTTTAAAACTAAGATGTAGACACATCAAAAAAAATGTACATAAAGACATTTACAAGAACGATTATCAAATTTATTAAATTCTTTTCAAAAATATTTATCTCTACGAGCCACGTATTCCCAATCAGCTCCCCACGAAGAGGCGTGTTAATTTATCAAGTAATTGAAAATAAAAATATATTTAGGAAATGTTCAGTTTTTCATCTCCAAATTGCAACGTGCCGCCCGAGAATGGTCGCCGTATCACAGCCGAGTATGTAAATCGTCAATCCCACTAGTCAAGAAGTCCTACTAGTCAAGAAGTCCCACTAGTCAAGAAGTCCCACTAGTCAAGAAGTCCCACTAGAGTCGCACCGCACCGCGGGGCGCGCCGGCCTTACGACGCTGCGCCGTGGACGCCGTTCTCCGCCGAGAGCTCCTTGAGTGGCGGCTTGGAACGAGCGCGCGCCGGCTCCTCGTCCGCGACCACCGCGTACAGCTGCCCGGTGCCCAGGTCTATCGACATCCTCGGCGGCAGTTCCACGATGGCGTCCGCCAGCGCCTCCCACTTGGTCGGCCGCAGGTCGTACCTACACATCACCAGAACATGTAAAAGCTCCGCCGGGCTACAAACCTGACAATGTTGTGACCACTCTAGGAATGCGGCTGTGGTTGTGACCGCTCTAAGAATGCGGCTGTGTTGGGATCTGATCGCGTATGTACAAAAAGCTAAGCTTCAATAGCGGGTATTTACGCACTGGGTGGCCGCGTGTTCTAGGTCTAGTTCTACGATCGAACCTACTAAGCGTAATAAGCATACTGACTTACATAGAGGAAATTCGAAGTCTCAGCTGCATTGAAATTAAAAAAATATATTCATTATCACCCGGTATCGTTAACTTCTTTTTATGGATGTTACATGAATGGAATCTTGGCTGATGATGGCATTGTTGCTGATACTCACTCTAACTCGGCGGTTTCATCTGTTTCTCCTCCGTCCGTAGAGGGAGCTACTGTTAACTTCTCTGTTTCTAATTTATCTTCAGATTCCGGTGTCGCCACTGGCGCCGTGATTTCAGGAACCACAACTGACTCTGCAACCTCTGATAACTTCTGATCCATTTCCGCGGTTTCTGTTTTCATCAGGTCTGTCATACCTTCGATAGGTGGCAGTTTTTGCTTCATCATACTCAACGAGGATGTTTTAATTTCTGTCGCGACTGCCTCCGTTTCTTTTAACAGATCGTTGGTCATGTCGTCTATGGTGGTGTGTAATACGTTTGCGGATTCGTCGATTTTTTCCATGGGAGTTTCGAGTATATCCGCCAGGGAGCCCATGGTCGCACTCGGGGTAGGAGGCTTGTCAAAGCTAGGTACGGGGGTCGGTTTAAACTTTTCCAAAGGAGGGGTGGCTTCAGAGGTGGGCGAACGTTGCGGGCTATCCATTATGTCATCGATCATCTTTAACATTTCGCTGTCTGGACCTTTGAGAGGGATGTATCTGCAAGCGTCAGGATCGCTGCCGTTACTGGGCAGGGGATCTGCTGTAGCCTCTGATGCCGGAGACATGAGAGCGGAAGCCTCGTGCTTTATCCCTTCGGTGAGGGAGTGGGTAGCTGCTGTCGCAGCTCCCGTCACGTGGCCTGTCGCTGTCTGGAGGCCGTCTGCAGCTGAAGTGACGGCACCCTTCACGTGATCGATTGCCTCGTGGACCACTTTGCCGGCAGCGTCTCCCATTTCTGTAAAGAAAAAGTGTTTCAATTTATTAAAATAATTTCGAATAAACAGGAATGTAATCCCATTCAGCTTCTTTTTCTACAATTCAATTTTTATACATTTTGAGTGAGGGTATGTGAAGAATTTAGGCAAGAGTCCTGAAAATCACAAACGATCAGGTAATAAACCAGACGTTGTAAGATTATTCTGCTTAGAAGTGCCAACAATTGACAAGCATGCATTATGACATTAACACAACTTTAATTTAACACCACAGAGTAGAAAACTTCCAAGAAGAGTTCCTTAAATCTCAAACTGAATACCTTCTGGACTTTCACAAATAGACTTAAATATCCCTGCCGACCACTGAGATGACCAACTCTATTTCACACCAAGTTTTACAATATCAATTCTGTCTCCTTTAGTACAAACTTCGATCCAGTAAAGAGACAGTGAACATCTCTTACATTATGAAGATTGTTCACCTTTTTTATATTCTTTAAGAATTGTTTATAATGTATAATATGTAAGAACGTAAGAAACAAATTAAATTAAATTAAATCCTGGATATGTCCTTCATGACGCAGGCTTAGTTTAAAAATAAATTTTATTATATGTGGATAACAGTCGTTCGAATTATAAATATGTATCGAACGATATACATTTACCATAAGCCAAATTCGTACTAAAACGCGCGTCACACGATCCAACCTTGGAACCCATGCGCTTCTGTACTTGTGCGTTACTTTTAATATCTTGTTCGTTCTCCTTATCTTATATTTATCTTTTTTTAAACAGTGTTTCTAATTTTTCAACCACAAAAAAAAGGAATTCTATAATTCCACTAATTGTCCACCGGTTGTCAAAGCCATTAACGACCTGTTGATATTATGTATGCTTAAAATAAATAAAAACATGGCTACGCCTCCTGTTTAAATATAAATTACACCAGTATAAATGAGGGATATGAAAGTGTATGATTATGATCAATGAGGCCTGAAAGTCAGGGGCGTGTAATGCTTATATTATAATAAATATTTCTTATATTATATTACGCTAACAACCCTACGTCTATGTAGACCCTATGCGTGGAGCACACTTTTATTATAAACATGGTAATATCGGTATATATCATATTACCGGCCGCGACTGAGTGGATCGCCGTTTTAATATATACCGTTTTATCATACAAGTATAAGTTTGCATATAATTGGAGTTAGAAATGCAGATGTAGGATGAAAGAAAGGAATTTGATACAAGGACAAGAAAAGACGGGCTTAAGAACCGACCAGATACCAGGAAGAACACGACCTACCTGAGGTGCTCCTTTATCTGGATATTTTTTTACCCTGTGTCTACAGGTCTTCTGATTCGCAACAAACATCGTACGACAATCTTACCCGCACTACGCGCGATCCGTAGAAATTATAGACAGAAAGTCGTGCTCTGGGGTAGAAGGAGGGAGTAACTTCTATGTATTAGGACAGGGATCGTGGTGTCTAAATGGTGGTTCATTCAGATACGCGCACGGCGACCGGCGATCTAAGCATTTATTCTAAAGATCGAACATATGTAATGCTGAAATTTTTATGTTAGAGAATAACACATTGATAAACTATATTATTTGTACATTTTTAAAAACACCAGGGTTACCCCTGTTGAACTTTGTTTCAAGCCAGAATTTATTAATACTTATTCGACAACTTAAGATAATTCTATTTTCACGGAATTTTTTCAGTATTCCTGTCGTGTTACTCATTTTATAGGTGTCAATCTATTTTGCATATTAAATCAAAAAGCATAATTGTACTTGGGGTGTAAACTGTGTCGTCACTTCGCTTAGCTTCAATTACAGGTACCAATTATTTTTAAAAATAGTTTTTCCTATGTATGTACAAATTTAATATCAAAAGTAGAAAATCATTTGTTTGTAAAAAAATTTTTTGATTAATAACTTATAAAAGTTGTCGACTATGGCCCCCGTTATTCAAAGGGATGAATATTAAATCTCTTTGAACTTTCTGTACTTTGAGTTCAAGATTATAATAATGTTTTCCCTTAATTTAGAAAGTTTTTATGAATAGGTACAAAGCGAGGAAATAATATGTTGCGTACAGCCACAAGAAAACGAGGGTGGTTCGCCGATCTTCGCTTCTTTCAACTGGCGATGATGATGATGATAGAAATATGTTCTTTCCAAGGATACTGCGGCGACAGAATCGAGAATGCGTTCCCGCTCGCAGTATACTCGGTTTTATTACAGTTAACAAACAATATATTAATATTTTTCGAGCTTGACAGCAACGCACGCCAACAAGACGTATTTATCAAAAAATTGTAATATTCGTTTGTTAAAAACTATCTCACGTTTTCTGGCGCCCCGCTGATGATTCACCCTAAATATATTTTTAATAACTGCCTCGTGTCCTTGTCACATCATTTTATTGGCGTCACTTCGGCAACCTCTCGAGCCTGTGCGATATATAATCTACGTCATTTATTTAAAAGACTAGATACCTATAAATAAGTTAATAGTTTCTATGGACTTAGTTAATTAAATAAATAATACATACATTTCATTTTTAGACTACTTTTTGCGTCTTGAAATATGATTCACAATTACCATTTTCTCTTTTTAGCATTGACTGAGACGTTCTGCATCTTTGTCTGCTCTTTGATGCACGCGTCTATTTTTTGTCTTATCTGTCGATTCGCATGAAATTTTTTTCCATGCCATGCTGCGTCGCTTGGAGTCACGAATGAGATTTTCATTTTCTGAGATTATTATGCTCCCGTGAGATTTTCGGAAACGACCCTCGGCTTTCGTAGACTACCGTTCACCACCAAGATAGAATTGGGCGTGTTGTTGTCGGCCGTTGATGTTCCGTTCGTTCGTTGGGTTAATTTGAATCGTCAACTGTGAGTAATGTAAAACGTGACAAGCTTTCAAAATAAATTCTGGTAAATATCTGTGGTACAATACAATACACTTTTCACGCCTAATGTGTGTTGTTGTTGAACGTTGATGTTCCGTTCATACGTTAGGTCAATTTGAATTAAGTCGTCGACAGTAAGTAATGCGAGACTTAATAAATATTCATAGTTTAATGCGTTATGTTTGTCAAACTTTCCAGAATAAATTGAGATAGGTAAATCTAGATCTTAAGATAGATACACACGTGTCTAGAATTACTATCAAATAGCATTGTCGTTTACGTGGCTTTGAGTTTTGTCTCTTACTAATCTTAAGATTTATCTCCTATTAAAATACAGAGAGTTTATTTCATCGTGTCTCAAATATTACCAGTGTCCAACTGGTATGAGGGACCGACCTGAAAGTGAAGACTATAAGACGGCAATCTAAATATAGACGAACCATGCTTGGGTAGTCCATATATAATAATTATTTTTTGTGTAGAACCAGCATTAACAATATGCAAATCCTATTAGCACCACCCGCCATTTTACGACCACATTTTTCCTAACTGACCACTTTTTAGAACACGCTAATTTGAGATTTGTAACCTGTGGTTTTTCAACAACGGTTTTCCACTTAACAGAAGTGTGTCACTGTACGACCATTAATATTCCAGCGGTGAGGAAAAAAGCCAAGCGAGAATTTCACCTTTTTTGTTTGACAGTTTTATTACGGTACTCGTACATTGGAAAACCAACTTGGTCATCGTTATTTTCGTATTCGCTGTTTCTTCAAATTAAATATGTGATATATTTAAAATGGTCGGGAAGTTTATCTATTTAAGTCATCATCAGACGTATTCTATTCACTGCTAAATGAAAGCCTTCCCAATTTCCCTTCCCATTTTTTCATTTTGGCAGTTTGATCATTTCACCAGTGCAGCGGATTTTAAGGCGGCTTGTGGGCTTTTTGACTCGATGATTGCGTTTATCCAACGATTGTCTGTCTATTCAATTATAATATATCGACTACTCTTGTCTATTCTCTTATCTATACGTTTCTTTTCCTACCTCTTCATGTGATAACTAATATACATCTTTCTACGGCCGTAACGTTTAAGTTTTGAATCTATCTTTCGTTCAGAGTTCATATTTTTGAAGCCTATTTAAGTGTCTGTTGAAAAATTAAACTAAATAGTGTATAAAGCCTAATTTACTATTATTTTTATATTTTATTTGGCTTTATGGGCCTTTCTAGCCTACAACATATGTGATGACAAATCTGATCAAATTTGGTTCATAGATGGCGATGGTACTCGAAGCGAGTCTACATATTAACATATATACAACTTAAAAAAAAAAGATAAATGTGGAAGATGGAGGGATGAGAATTGGTGAACGTTATATTTATACCTATAAAGTGATCACTTAAGTCAGCCGAAGACTGGTCGTAAGCCCTGTAATTATCCCATACTTCTATAATTTTCCATTAAACAATAGCTTTATCTCTTTATCTCTAATAAAGATACTTATAGCCTTCAACTTTTTGAATTAACAGTAATCTCACAGAAGCAATAAAAAAAATTAAGCTGTTATAAAAGCTCGAGAATGAGTACTTCCTCCATAGTGATTCTTGAATTTTACAAAACGAAACATTCACATCAGCTTGTGAAATATTAAAATATTAATTTTTCGAGTATATTATTTTCTTTAGCGGATTTTTATTTTGTTGGCTAAACACGAATGTTCACGTTAATCAAACTTGGATATATGCTGTTGTTAAAACTTCCCTGAAAGGTATTTCTCACATTCAACAATATTTTATGATTCGTATGAATATAATATTTTTATATTTCTTGAAAACATTAAAACCAGACGTTATCAGATATACTATAAAACTGCGAACTTCCTACTAGGAATGGCGTATAGAGAATATACTACCCTCGGAATGTGCTAGAAGGTTGGAATACGTAATTGTATTTATATAACGCTATATTTTATAGGATTTATGGGAATTTTACAAGTTTTATATTTGCAATGATCGAAATATTATTACACAAGGGTGCTGATTTTGAATCTGACTGCAGAATCGCCATCACCAGCCATTTTTTATAAACTAAAAAAACTTTGTATATTGAATAATTTAACGTTCCTAACCGGTTTCAATTATTTATTTACTTATTTGTACTAACAGAGGCGGATACATAATAAACATACATATACATAATTTATTGTGTGGGATGGAGTAGACTTTACCTCTGATATATACAGCGTTGTCCTGGCTACTTTGCTAGACTGAAGTCTGTGTTAAAGTAGCCAGTTTTTTTTTCGTGCTGTTGTGGTGTTTTTTGGAATAAAAAGAGAATTACAAATATGTATAAAAAAGTAAAAATAAAATAAAAATATATGGAATGGGAGTGTTGTAGAACTAGTGAAAGAATTGTATAAATTATATTAAATTGTCGGATATCCATGCTTCTGATCATCTCTACCTGATTGAATCATATTTTGGGTTCATATTTGTGTAATCTTATCCCATTGATTGATACCATTGTATCTTCGCCAGGACGGGCGTAACTAACTGATTCATAAAATAAAATATGTAACGAAGTTAAATATCGGGCGAGGGTGTGGTTACAGTCATGACGGGAAGGTGTAAACTGAAGAATCAATAAGCTTTTAAAATGTTAGGCTTTATGTATATGTGAGTAAACATTTCGAAAATGTAAGCCTCTCGTAGATAAATAGTATATAGAGAATGTTAAAGACAAATAGTACGACACCTATTTTTAAAATTTGGATTAAATTTGATCAATTATGCACCAATTATGACCAAAATCTCAATATGGTTAGTTTAGACATTGGCGTGAAATTAGTGATATTATGTGATATCATGATATTTCGTAGATAATTACAAATCACTCCATTCAATCAACATTAGGGTTCTAACCCGTTTCACCAGATGTAATGATCTATTTAAGCCTACTACTAACATTGAAGTGAATAAATCATCTAACAGAGAATGTTTTAATACAAAATTCAATGCTAAGTTCTAAGTTCAAATATTCAAAAATTCTAAGTTCAAATATGAAAAAAACTGTTTTTGGTTAAGGGGCTACGACTATTTTCAACGGTGATTCATTTTTTAGTAATTTTTACGAAAATGTGGGTTTTTATTATTCATTTATATCAAAAGTTATACACTAGATTTGACATTTTTTAAACTATTCTTAGATAAAACTAATACTCGTTTAAAACTAATAAACTGAATGTTATTTGCCATCATTAAGACAATACTAGCATTATAAAAAAACAGCGATCATTCGATGCAATTGCCGCGTGCTACAAAATTGTGTTAATATTCTAAATTATTGCATAAACGAAATATACTTTCTATTAAGCCAAGATTACGGAAACAAATCTGCCTTAAACCAAAGTAGCAAAATGTTAAAAAATAATAGAGTTATAAACCATACAATTTTCAATACATATGATCAATTTTCGACGTTTTTAAAATACTTTGTTTTAGTGAAAACGTACGTTTTAAATAATATATTGTATTTACTCGCATGCTTTGAGGCTTCAGCTACTGCTTAAAATCAAGATTAATATCGAAAACGCTATAATTTCTTACTAAATAATATGTATACCGATCCCAATAATGTGTATTTTTATTTTCTTTATTAACTTGAGATCGCCGATCGACAGCGGCCGTAATGACGTCTGGTTCGCGCTCTCGTAATGTTCGTTAAAAAATGCCAAAAATATATGTTTACACGCATATTTTACCCTCGGTTTGAATTAATATTGAACTTATTCACAACATTAGTAGCAAATTTCATAAATTAGATGATTTTTACAGATTTTAAGGGAAAACAACGTTTTCTTGAACAAAGTAAACATTTTATGTACCTTATTTGTATGTAAGTCAGAATTAAATATATAACCCTGTTGCATTTTAAATAAAGCTGTCTGTTTCATAACTAGTATATAATTATGAAACAGACATATCACCAATACAGCAACGGAACGTTTTAAATCGATAATATTAACAAAATAATAAATTGAAGCTCTCATAATTTTTTTAAATTTAGAACTTTGTATGATTTCAAAATATATTCATAGATTTCAATTAGGTACCCAATAAATGATTTACTTTTCGATTGATTAATTCAAATGACAACACACATTTTTATTTAATTCCATATGATTCCAATATATCAATATGAAAAAAGGTGGAAAATACTATCGACACGAGTTGTGTTTAAAACTTGTATCGAATAAGAGAAAATCAACAATTTTATTGTCGTTTCTTATTATTCAAACCTTCCTTTCTCGCATGATTTACGTAACAAATAACGTCAATAATTATTTATCTGATTTTGAAAATGATTTAACTATTAGCGTCATCTTGAATGCATATTTCTCGTATTTCAAACTGGAAAAATAAAAGCTCGCCCTAAAGGGAATAGCTAGATATGGAAAGAATAAACTATAGAAGTCAAACAGCGAAGTCGTGAGAGTGGGAGACGAGACAAAGCTGGCGCCACAGGGCGCACAGGGAGAGTGCTTAAGTTATTCTAATGAAGAATGTACTCATGCAGAGAAGAAGATTAGCACTGCAAAACAGATGGTGGTCTATTTATAGAGCGGTGATAAATAAATCCGGGTTCAGGGTGTACATTCATTTTTTCAGTTCAAAATTCGAGAAATTCTACGCGAATTACATACTCTTCTAAGATGAGGCTAATAGTTAAATTCATACAAGTGTCATCTAAACACTAAAGGACGTTATTTGTTACGTAAATCTTGCTAAACAGAAAAGTTATGAGAGAAAGAGATGTGATATTAATTAAGGCGGCATGGACACGTCTTGCGAATGCTAGAGGAATTATCACTAGATTGGCAACTTTGGAGCGAAGGCAGCCTGTGGTTCGAAATAGCCCGGACTAAATTAGGAAAAACACCTACAGTATGAAGACAGTTAGGTTTTGATTAGTCAGCTAGTACTGAAGATAAAAATGATAGTTATGAATTTTGCTGAAGCTCTGTTATGTTCCAGCATTCGATAGCGGTGTTATCATCCTGGAGGGCATGGAATGCACCCGAGGAGATTATTTTTAATTGGCCTACGTAACAAAACGCAGCGCTGGTTTGAGTATCATTGTTCATTTTTGTAATATTATATAAGCCATATCAGATGTTCCGACCCCGTCAATCTAAGTCTAGTTGTATTACACCTCACACGTGTCCGTAATGTATTATTTCTCAATAAATACTTCAACAACTTACAAGTGTTTCGTGTGTTACAATTGTGAAATCGAAGCATTGAGAAGAAAAATAAACCATTCTGTCAATCGCCTCTTACTGTCTACAAAACAATTTGCTCTATTCTTGGGTGTAACAGCTCGATGGACAAAATTAAATTAGATTTATACTTTACTTTCAACCTATTACTGCAGTGTTTTATACCAATTGAAAATATTATTAGAATACACAGCAGATTTATATATTTCTTCAAGCTTAATCTAAGTTAAAACTAACCTTGTGAAGTCAATTGCTGACGTGTAAGGTTAAACGTAATAAAACAATTTAAACTCTTTTTCTAGATTTTATTTTCTCTAGTTCATTCCCCTTTGATGAGAGATCTCGCTGCTGATATAATACTTCTCCAAGAGTAATGGACCTTCGTGTTAGTTTTTTTTCATAAATAAACAATTTTTCAAGACTGACAGTAATAACATTGCGGAGCACATTTTGCAAGTCATGTTACTCGATAAAGAACTTGCGAAATATTATTGATATTTTAGAAATAATATTCCTCTATTCTGCCATCAGCATAAATAGATGTGTAGATCCATATGTGAGAGTAAAAAATGAACAAATAAAACAGATATTAGCAGGGAATAGGATTAAGGTGGTTTGGTTATGTTGAATGAATGAATGAATGAGAAAGAAAGATATGTGATGCGCGTGTAGATGGCGCTAAAAATAGAAGACCACGAAGTTATCAAGTAAAGTAGAAACGGGAAGATTGTCGAGTTGGAAGCCTCAACAATCGACGAGGTTACATGAGAAGTGTTAATTGTTTCTTAGTTTCTTAAAAAAACTCTTGGATGGTTTTAAATAGAGCTTTATTTGATCGACATGTTTTTACATGACGGTTCACATGGAAGTGGGCAGATAAGCCCGTTTCGTAGAAGCGTCGTCGGGCTTCTCATTTCCATAAATAAGTAGATGGGCAACTCACTGATCGATCATCAATGTATGAATGTGGATGAGTTGAGAGTTGTGTGTCAGAACAGAAAAGTGTGGTGCTCCATCCTCTGCCTAAATCAAATACCGTACTACACATACGACTGAGTACATATAGTCACTACCTTTGCTTACTAGAAGGGGTAATGACTATATTTTCTTCACGGTCCTAGAGTGGAAAATTCGGAATGGATGGAATCCAATACAGAGTCTGTGCAGGGTCCTAAAGAACTACTATGCACAATTTGGTTTAGATCTGATGCAGGGTACAGAGAAAAGACAGGCAAACAAACAAATGTCTTAAACAAATATCAGATATCTTATAAAGATAAAGCTATCTTTTATTATATTTAATGAAAAATATATGGAAGTATGGGGTAATTACAGGGCTTACGACTTGTCTTCGGCTGGCTTAAGTGATCACTTTATATTATATATATATATATATATATATATATATATATATATATATATATATATATATATATATATATAGATATCTCTTAGAGGCAAAGCTATTATTTATTATATTTAATGGAATTTATAGATGACGATGGTGTAGTGGTACCCGTAGCAAGTCCACATACTAACGTATATACAACTTTCAAAATTTTTATAAAGGTGGAGATTGAGGGGTAAGAATTCTTTATATTATATATATATATATATAATATAAAGAATTCTCACCCCTCGCCTCGGTGGAATCTCGGAAACAACAATATTTTTCTATAAAATTTATTTTATATGTATATCATTCTAATTAATACATTTAATTAATATTTAAAATATCACAGACCTATGTTCTGAATAATTACAATTTCATAATAAGAATGTGTTCTCTTTAATAGTAATATATAAGTTCTTTTATAAATGTTAATAAGATGGGTCCTTGGAAAGAGTATATAGGTATTTGTAATTCAAAGCCACTGCAAAGAAATGCCATCGCGTGGAATTTATTCCCTCGGAAGAATTGTTACAAATAATTGACTACCACGTGCGCCGTACTTTGTGCTAATATTATAGTAACATGTAAATTTCTGGTCGGTATGCTGATGACATTTGCAATTGCAATAATAGGTTAGCAAAGTGCTTTGCTTCCTGCGACAGAAATATATTTTAATGGTTAAAGGTAACGTCTAATGGTCAAAGGTCACCACAGATAACAAAAAAGGCTTTTTATTTCTTCTCCTTCTTCTTTTAAATACGCAATCCACCCTTCAAGAGTGATTTGTGCCATTAATCAAGTTAAAACTTCATTTTATAGAAAAAAGTACAATAATATTACGAATAGAAATATATTATATTAGAAGTCAATACCACTGTCGTTCAACAAATTTGCTATTATATAGATTAAATGTGGCGAGTTAAGGGAAAGCAGATGACACAAGTTAACCGGGAGTTGAAAATTACCATTGACGAGATTACCGTAAAAAAAAAAACCTGTGATCCGCAATGGACAGGCAAAAAAGATATGGTCAAGGGTTTCCTCCTCGGCACCATATTCACACATTGGGGAATCTATTAAGTTCAATCTGAATAAATGTGAGGCTACCTGGCAATGTCCAATTCTCATTCTAGAGATATTTGATATTGTTCTTTTGGAGACTTTCCCTTGGAAAACCAGGGGGTGCGGGAAATAGATCTTTGATTTATTTTAAGCCGATTACCTTATGATTATTTGGACCCATCAATTGCGCAGTCCAAATAGAATTTGTATATTTTTTTACCATATTAAATGTCATATATCGAGATATGGAAATGATGAGGGAAAATTCTGGAAAGTGTGGCTCACTTGGCCAGTTTATCAGCACATTTATTTACATGAATTCAAACGAATGACACTTGTTTAGTGTTGCTGTCCAAATTAAATAGACATTTTCTGATGGAACAAATTATCTCATTGTCTAGCCAAACTTTCATATTGGATTGGATTTAATCCATACCTGTCTTCAGCTGGCTTAAGTGATCACTTTATATAAATATAACGTTCACCAATTCTCACCCCTCAATCTCCACATTTATCAAATTTTTGAAAGTTGTATGTATGTTAGACACTTGTTTAGTGTTGCTGTCCAAATTAAATAGACATTTTCTGATGGAACAAATTGTCTCATTGTCTAGCCAAACTTTCATATTGGATTGGATTTAATCCATACCTGTCTTCAGCTGGCTTAAGTGATCACTTTATATAAATATAACGTTCACCAATTCTCACCCCTCAATCTCCACATTTATCAAATTTTTGAAAGTTGTATGTATGTTAGAATGTGGACTCGCTTCGAGTACCACCACACCATCGCTATCTATGGACCAAATTTGATAATTCGTTTTTTCCTTGTTTTTTTAAACAGCATATATGTCATCAATTTTTTTTTTTTTTTTTAAAGCAATATTCTTTATCTAAATAACATAATGTTATAAAAAATAGCTTTGTCTCTATAAGATATCTGATATTTGTTTATTAACAGCGGCTTTGTAGGTAAAAATCCAGTAATTGTGTGTTCTTGGATATATTCAAATATTGCAGATGTATTGTATGCTGTATCATGAATATTAAGCTCAGGTGGAGCGATCAGAAAGTTACTCTCTTGCTCATAACGCAAATGTATCAAGCTGTCAGGTATTATGTATGGGTGGAAACTATGATATTATGATACTATGAATTTATTGAAGCAAAGGAAATGCGTGAACTATGTATCGCAGATCGGAGGCCACTCGGATGCTGCTGATGTGGACGACGTTAGTACGTGAAGTGAAGAGAGTGGCGTTGGCTAATGCGTGTCGCTATTGGACGCGGTCAGTACCTTGAGTCTTATGCCGCATTCAGCTTCATTTTTCTATTCTGGCAAAAATGGATGCGTTACCCTTGTACACATAACGTCTAAGAGATGGGCCGTCTCACGATTGTTGTATGTCAAATGCCAGTTGATCAAAGATTATTGATTATTAGAATCCCCCTTCCGCAGATAAATGATATTTTATCACATATTATTATTTTATTACTCCCACTGATATTTCAGCTTTGCCGATCGATGTCCCACATCTTCATTTAGTATTCATTCATTTATCTTTCGTTTAAATTACTAAATTCCTAACATGGATTTCTCCAAGGCTCTGATATCATCATATGAGTGTACACGTTTGACCCCCGTATGTCAGAATAGATAGTATGTATTGTTGTAGTTTTTGGAAAAAGGTTTGAAAACTATACATTAAATTGACTCTTCAAACGTGGATCGTGTCGCCTCTTAATCTATTATAGCATGTTTGATTTGATGAAAATTTTGAAGTTTCCTAAGCATGCCCAGCCGAGTGCTATTATTGTATACCTATTGTATATTAAATGATCAAAAACTTCATATTTTTAACTGTAGCATTAATATAATTACTGTTTAGTATATAATACATTATCACCATTTAGCGGTCTCTGAAGGTTATTCAGAAAATTTAAATTAGGGTTAAATTTAATCTGATTTCTGCGGGTTAATTTATGTTTTTTGGGCTGAACAAAGAAAATCCTTGAAGCTCCGAAAATAAAGGAAAAATCGTTTGCATTTTTCCGCCAAAGCAAGACATAAAAAGGCGGAAAGACTTCACTTTGCCTGCAGTTGGAGTCAATAAATTACTTTTAGAATCAGTGTTAGCGCAACCATCTGATGCTCCACACCAGGACTGCATTAAGAAAATGGGGCCCTCAGGCGAGACTGGGCCGAATAAATTTATGACAAGATTATTGTATTATCTATTTGATTTGTATATTATTCTGTTTTTTCCTATACGATGCGGTAATTCTGTACTATCCTTTATGCGCTCTCGAGGCGAATCTCCGAGACAATTTTCGTTCATGAACACGCGACATGAGAATTGTCACCAGTGAAGTGCCTACCGCAGCAATACTGCTTTGTATATCGCATATAATTGAGAAGTCGCTGTAGTGACGCCAATTAATTAATGTATTAAGGACACGAGGCAGTAATTAAAAAATATAATCATCGGCGGGGCGCCACAAAAAGGTGCGATAGATTTCAGCAAACACCGTTATTTTTTGAGACAATTTGTCTTTCCGGCGCCTGTTGCTGTCTGCTCACAGAAATGGTGGGAAATATTACAATGAATTGAATGTATTGTTTGTATCTGAAATTAAACCAAGTACACTGCGAGCGGGAACGTATGCTTGATTCTGTCGCCGCAGTATCTCTAGAAATAACATATTTCTGTGTTTTATTTTTATCTTCTGACCTCATCATCATCATCATAGTCAGTTAAGAGAAGCGAATATTGGTGAACCAGCTTTTTTTTCTTGTGGCTGTACGTAACACCTTCTTTAATCCGTTTTCACGAATGTGTAGATCGTATTTTGACATTAACACAGTTAATGGTTTGAACATATCCTCCAATTCAATATTTGTGTTACAATATTTGTGTTAAATATTTGTTCATAATTATTTTTATATTTCTATATGTTAATATGTATTAGGGTGGGCCGACTTAGGCTGACTGTTTTTAAAAATTTATAACTTTGGTGGGTTTTATTTTTAATTATATAGTTTTTTGCAGATAATAAAGAATTTATGAAAGTTTATATTGGCTACATACCTAATGCAAGAGCGCCTTAAAATTATTGAATTTTATTATATTTCGCGATGATCTATTTTCGGTGATCGATCAATTTAAAAAAATGCAGAGTTTGCTTGGCCTCCCCGTTTCCCAGATTTGGTGGCGCCTGATTTATTTTTGTGGGGCTACTTAAAGGCCGAATTTACATGAACAAACCGGCAATAATTCAGGAGCTTAAATAAAATATTCGTGCAGAAATAACAAATTTGGAGACAGCAACGTTGCGTAATGTAATGTAAAATATTTTAGAAAGAGAAATTATTTGTCAACAAGAAAATGGAGGTCATTTAAATGGTGTTATTTTCCATATATAGATTTTAAAAAAGTACACTTTCATGTAATAATATTTTTTATAAATAAATATTAAAACTACAAAAGTTATATACATTTTACATCAGTCAGTCCAAGTTGGCCCACTCTGTATAATGCTTTCATTGGAATGTAATCGGATATATACTGTAATTTACATTATTAAACTGTTCATACTCTGTACATCTGAATCTCTGATACTCTTGTGATGCACTAATCAATATATTAGGTCTCGGGTCCAAAATCTCATCTGTGCACACAGGCCACAAGGTATACTTTAATTTGTTTAAAAGCACTAAAAAATTATTGAATATATTATTAATTTCTTTCTCCCCATGACCTTGGGCGAGTACACGAGGTGTCGGGGCGTCCGGCCCTGTTATAGACAAGGCTCTTTAAAAGGTTTGCGCCGTAAGTTAGTGAATACCTGAAGGTTCCGTGTGAACAGTAGTTTGTGTATCTGAAACCATTATTTTAAAGCAAGGCATCTTCAAACTATAACACTTCTTTATTAACGGTCCGATCATGTGCTGAACTACAGCGATGAATTAAAGACGTTTTTTTTGGAATAGTATAACAAAAATTTCACCCATCCTCTGTCAAGTTGCAATAAAAAGTAGTATTTCATGACGTGTAAAATGATTTACGCACAATTTACAATGCTGCTAATTATTACTGTTTTTAATACAAATTAAATATATTAATTAGAAAGATAAAATTCAAATAAAATTTATCGAAAAAATATTTCGTTGCCACCGGAATTCGAACCTGGAAATTTTCCTCTCCGGGGAAATGCGCTGACCATTACACCATGTCGATATAGTAAGTTAGGTTCGAAAACTTGTCGTTAATTAGTGGCAAAAAAATAATTCATCCATCTAAAAAATTACCTCTTAACTAATATATATATTAAAAAATATATATATATGTATATATATATAGAGGGTGTTGCGTACGAGCAAAGACATCGGAAAAACCTCAGGATAGGAAGGAATAGACACTCGTCACTACTCAGGATTCTGTTGGCACCTCCAAAATGTGGACTGTATAATTTTCACTCACTATTTCCGTCAAGGGTTCCCACAAGGAGGTATAACTGCGCAATCTCGAAATTTGAATAACAGTATTACACGTTGTAACCGTACTGGTTCAATATCGCCAATCGACTTGTCGGCAGCGAGGCCGTGAGGGGTAGGGAAGGGGGGGAAGACACAGTGAATTATTTTCGTTCAATAATTAATATATTTATACACAAATAAATATATGTCCCAAAAAGTAGGTATATAAGTCCCTACGGTACTGTAAAAAAAAAATATTATTGTAGGGATTCATATTTATGCAAGGAGACCAGGGCTGTCAATTCACGAATCAATAATTTTGTAAAAGAAAATCAAATAGAATTCTTCTATTTCTATATTATATAATCTTTTATTCATATACAATACGATTCTGGTCTATGTCTAAGTTTCACAAAAAAATGATCTGGGTATAGTCTTTGACAATAATCTTTCATTTAAGTATATCACACATCAACAATACATGTAATAGTGTGATGCAAACCCTTGGATTCATAATGAAAATTGCAAAAGATTTCTAACTTGAACTTGAACTCAGTAGTGTTGTCTCATAAATAAATAATACAAAAATGTAATATTTATTAACTTTTAGTTAAATTTACCCATTGCAACAATTAATTACAATTCACTTGTGAAACTTTTGAATATCATAACTTTTACAAATATATTGATTCTGTTAGACTTGATGTTCCTGTACGATACATTATTAATTCTCAAATTAACAGTCCCGTCCTTCTCCTTGAAGTACTACTGAGGGTTTCTATATCAATGTGACAAAATATATATTCTATTATTGAATTGTGTAATCTCCGGGTCGCACGTCCCGTGGAATGGAATGCAACAATTCCGATCGTAAATCGGAATCACCACAATGTATGGGGGGAATAAGGAAACGTGGTACAGGATGAGGTCGGTTAAGGAATAAGAGTTCTAGTTGAAGGACCAGTGAATTTCGGGAAACCGAGATTCGGAAGGACTGTTCGCCTTACCTTGTATATGACACCTACGTAATTCTCGAAGTCGCTGCCGAGATCACAAAATGGCACGCGGATGAGCCGATCTCCAATCCAAATTGAATACGGCGATGTCACAAGTTCACCCACGGCACACAAACAATACGTGATCAAAACACAATATTACAAAATACAGTGCTGGTGCACTGAAGCTGAGATTCTATCACAATGTCGAGATCGCACAAATATTGATTAAGTTGACGTCTGCTGGCGTCAAGGTCACAATTCACATTCTAAAGACGAGCACGAGGAAATGTATGGATGGGGATGCGGAAATGTGTCAATATCATGGGTCGTGGCTGATTCGAAAAGACGCGTCAAAATTGTGTTTACGAATTCGGAACAATTATGAAAATGATACAATTATACATTCACTTACTCTTACCAAGGCTTTGTTATTGATATATTTTATTAAAATTTGTCAACTTTTAAAAGAAACCTGCGGTCAATTATTATAAATTTTTGGAATGTGTAAGTAAATTAAGTGAAATAGATTTTATTTGAAGTCGTTTTTACGTCTAATCATACGTTTTAAAAGTCGTAAGAAGTGACCATTATCGCATTGAACTGCATTTCGTACCGTTCAGAACAGAAATCAATATGTTGGAGTCATTATGGAAGTGGACTCCACCCCTCGCTTACCCGAGAAATAACAGTTTTCGCTTTGTAGAGGCGTCGAAACAAAAAGGAAAATTAAAAAATATGTTTGTTCAAACAATAATATAACATTAAAAACACAAATGGATTACAAAAGCTGACGAATGTTCTACTGAAATTCCGTGGAAAACTATTTAATCATGTACATACAATAAATATTTCAATTCTTATAGGCTTTAATAATAAGTAAATGATGTAATATGATGGATCATTATGCAAAAAAAAAAAAAATTAAGCAAAGTTGGGTGAAAATAATGTTTTTAAAAACACAAATATAAAAAAAAAACTTTTTATTGATGAGATTTGAACCTATTGATTACACCTTAACTACAATGCCATTAACGGCTAGTAATTTTCTTGATACATACGAAAAAAGTTGAAATATCACGAATCTTCTGAAACATTATACGCAATAGTTAATAACTTTCACAAATATACCTAAATATCTCCAACCTTTCTGTAGACCTAGATTAACAATATCAATTAGACTATTTCATTTCTGCCAAGAATGGTTTAATACTACAAGGAGACCTTATTAGTAAATGCTAATCCTTCATGACACAGGCTTAGTTCAATGACCATCTTTTTTAGCTACCATTCGCACTTCACTTACGACCATTGTCGTACGCCTACCAACATTACGCCTTCAACAATCATCAAATCTCTGGGTTCCACATGATGACAATTAACGTCATAAGATGTGTCGCGTCGTCTACCTCTAGCGACGAGTGAGCGGTCATCGAACTATTTTGATGATGTCAGGAAGCAATCTACTTTTTTAATTTACAGTGCGCATTGTCGTGTTGATTGATTGCAACATGCACAAATTATAAAACTTAAAATATCTCTTTGAAATAAAATAAACGAGTAAATTTTATTTAGTGATCAATTCGTTTTACGATCAGATCGATGGTACGGAATCTGGTCGTTAATTGAGGATTGGCTTTCGTTATCGAAAGCTGAACATTGTCCCGCGTCACATTTTCTAGCATCGTTAACTTTGGAACTTTGATATTTTGAATCTGTAAAGTAGAATTACTCCTCAATTATCAACTGTATTTATGAATGTATATACAGGTGAATATTATGTTCCAGGCCGATGTTTTTGAATAACTAGAAAATAAAATATAATTTTTTAATTTAATTTTTATTTATAGATTACATGGTTTATTGCAATTATATATAGAATATGATATTGGCCAGGTGGTCGCCTCTGGCAGCGGCACAAATACGTACTTTTTAAACCATATATTTCATAATATTCTTGCACACTTCGCCGTATTATTTCAGCGAATTTATTTCGAATATTGTCCTGTATCGGAATGGTTTATGGATTATTGGCGTAGACCTTTCCTTTCAAGTACACCCACAGAAAATAGTCGGGAGCGGTCAAATCAGGTGATCGAGGAGGCCAATCGATATCATCACTTTTTGATATTATGCAGTTGGGAATAATTTCTCGCAAAATTTTAAGCGTAGCTCGAGCTGTGTATGCGGTGGCACCGCCCTATTAAAGCCACACGTATTACGGTTACAGCATTGCCATTATTATTAAGATAAAATATTTAAATGACTTCCACACGTTGTTGAGGCGTTAGACGTTCTATAATAAATTGTAATCGACTACTATCTACGATTACCAACTGCGAGCTGACAAATGTCTGACAAACAAAATCGGTCTAGAACATAATATCCACCTGTACCATATTGCGTCAATACTGAACAAATAAATTGCAGGACATTGTCAGTTTGACCGGAATATATCAACCGAAGTTTTCCGGTAATTTCATGTTCGCTAGTGGAAAAAATGGAAAAATATGACGCTTGCATTTCAAGCGGAAAAACAAGCTGTTGAATTAGCATGTCGTTAGTGTTGCCGGCGGGGAGTAATTTACCTACCGAACGACAACTGCCACCCTCGTCGACAGCTTGGATATTTTAAAATTACATACGACATAATAAGCAAATTTTTATAACAGTTTAATAAAATTGTAATTCAATGATTTATAAACCACTGTTGTCATAAACAAATATTTTACAGTGGGATGAATTTTTGCGCTCTAGGAATGGTTTACACACGTCGTTGACGTAGTTGCAACACACTAATACATTAAATTAAAAATTAACCAAATTAGATGCATCACTTAGAAAGATACAAAAAAATAAAAATTTTAAAAATACAGTTACCACCCGAAAATATTCCTTGCCCACAGAATGAGTTACCAATTGTACTGTGTGGAACAATGCCCGGTCACTGAACAAGGTTTCATGATGAGTTCCACAACAGGTGGCTGAAGTCGTCTGATTTGACTGAGCTTAATTTATCACCTTCAAGTATTCTGGGAATCTTTAAGATACTTTAAAGTTGTTCTGAAGCGTAGATTTAATTAAGTATTATTTACTACCAATCTCGACGTGTCTAGTGAGCCGTGGACGTGCAGATAACTACACTTAGGGCCTGTCGTGTGATCAGTAGTAATATTTTATTACAGTAAAAAACGTAAAAATTTTTGCGAAAACGGGTTGTTCGATCGTTGGTAAAAAATATTTACTTCTAGAAAGTACATCCCATAGTAAAATGATTTTACTCTTCGATATTCGATAATAAAGACGAAAATCAATTTTTAAGTATGGCAGATTTTTCACAGCTGTTGCAAAAGTTATCTGTCACATTAATACTTTGAAAGTTGCAGTTTACGACAATTAATCATGGCAAATAAAGCCACAGATAAAGCAGAAAATAGAGCACATTTCATAATTATTCGCCTTGCCACACTGAGAGGCGAGATTGTCTTTGACCATCTTTGACAGTAGTAAATTTGATGTACCAACAACCCGCAAATGATTTTTTACTAAGGGCGTTAGTAAAAAGGTACTACTGATCACATAACCGGTTCTTAACAATTTTCTGCGGTGAACTAATTTTCCTGACGCTAGTACAGTGTAAACAACGTGAATAAATATGTAAGTAGGTAATAAAAAAATAATTTTAAGGAGAAAAAATTTTTGTTGTATGGTTGTATTTGTAGAACACAGTTCTGAGATATTTTTTATACAAATTAAATTAATCAACTAGAGGAGTGCTCCGCAACCGGTGTGCCGTGGCACACTGGTGTGCCGTGAGCCGGATACAGGTGTGCCGCGGTCAAATTCAAAGTATTTGACATTTTACAATTTTTCATTATGTATCAATTTAATACCTATTTATTTTAGCTTTCGGTGTGCCGCGGAATTCTAGGAAGAATTTTGGTGTGTCGTAAGTGAGAAAAAGTTGCGGAGCACTGAACTAGAGAGATATATAAAAAAAATCTGAAAATCCCGGTAGCAACTTAATATTTTTCCCGTAAATAGATTTTTTTTGTATATCTTTCTAGTTATTATTATTTTATTTGTATTTTTTATTTATTATCTAAGTTTTATTAACCACAATTGAGTTTAAAAAACATGTCATGACATCCTGAAGAAGGGGAAGGTATTTTCCGAAACCGGTAGATGTTTTTTAAACTCAATTGTGGTTAATAAAACTAAGATAATAAATAAAAAATATGAATTTTAACCACCAAGTTAATATTGGTAATTTTAAAAGTATTATTTTATTTGTATTAATGAAAAATATATTGCTAAATAGTCTGCCTTATGGTTTAATTATCCATATCCACGAATGAGATTTTAAATAGATTAACGATTGGAGATAATCTTTGAGAATAGATTTTGCTCCCACGAGATTCTTTGGAGACAACTCGCAGCTTTCATAGTCACTGAATGCACACCTTATACCAGGGATTTACCGTCTCGTGCCTCATTCAAGCTAGTCGCACGTCAAACGTCATTGTCCTTCATCAGTTGGGTGATTTTGAAACTCCCCAATAGGAATTAAAACGAAATTTATTTATTTTTAATATAGAACATACATAAGTGTACTCATATACGATCAAAATGTTATTTTTTACTACAACTTGTCTTGCACATATTTGCTTCATTATGTATAGGGTGGCACAAAAAAGTGAGAACATTTCGTAAAATGTGATATAATTACATCAAAATTAGTTTAAATATATCAACAATAGCTTAAATAGTTTACGAATTTACTTACTTATTTACCTATATTACGTTTTATTTCGACAATTTCCAGTCGCCATCTTTGATTATAAATTTTTTGTTTATATTTGGTTTTTTCAAATTGTTGCCCAGAATGACAAAAAGCACCCCAGAAGACCGTATTCTAATCAAAAATTTGCGAATTGAAAAACGTTGGGGTGCTAGGAAAATGATCAAAGAGTTTCAAAACAAAGCCTGGAGTATACCTGGACATTACAGCAGGACGGAGCTCTATCTTATACAGCCAGAAATTCAATCAACTTTTATCGTCGTGAGAATGTTAATTTCATCGAGCCAGGCATGTAGCCACCGAACAGCCCAGATTTAAACTCAGTAGATTATGCCATATGACAATAAATATTGTGAAAAAAAAATTATATTAAGAATTATAATTAATTGTATTATGTTTTGAAATAACTCATGTTATACGAGATGTTCTTACTTTTTCGGGCCATTCTATATATTTGTTTCATTTTGAATGTATGTAGTTTCTTTTCCTTTCTTATATCTTCTGACATTTCATTAAATATCTTCATCGCGCTGTGCATCATCGATATCTGAGATTTAGCCTTCTTCCTGAATGGTAGTCTCAGTCTATCTTTTCCTCTTGTATGATGTTCGTGTTCATGATGGTTTGCATCAATTTTTCTTATAAATTCTGCCGATATTTTCATAATGAGGATTTTAAAAATAAATACCATAACATTGAAATATATTTTATGCTTAAAGGTCATCATATTTTGATCTTTCAGCATTGCACTGATCTGAGAATATCTATTTTTTTTAGTTTATTCTCAAAGTTTTATTTTGCAGTACTGATAATTGTTGCATTATTTCTTCATTAGCCAAAGATAAAATTGCTGCAGTAGTTGGTGTGAGGAATTATAACAGAGTTGTATACTATTTTACGAAACTCAGTACTGATGAATATTCTGATCCTTCCCGTCATTGAGATTTTTTTACCAATTATTTTAGTCACGTGTCTTGTATTTTGCGAAAAGTTTAATTTAGAATATATCATGACTCCAAAATATTTTATTTTAGTCACTTCCTTTAGACTTTCACCATCTATGATAATTATTGGTGTAATTAGTATTTTTTTATTTCAAATGTTCATGAATTTAGTTTTAGTTTATTTTTCTTCAGCCATATTGCTGTATTGTTTAATTCATTCAGTATAGTTGTATAATTGTCTCCCGCAATGTACACGAGCACATCGTCTGCAAATAATCTTATTTTGCAATGTTTTACGATGTCGTTTATCTATACAATTAAAATGATAGGTCCAAGAACTGACCCTTGCGGTACTCCTGATGATATAAGGAGGGGGTCAGATATTAAGTCACCTACTTTAGTGGTTTGGTTTGTCAACTATCTATTCTGAAAGTATTAATGTTTATAGTTTCAGAATAGATAGTCGAAGGGATCTATGATGGTTTTAGGTGACTATATCTATATCAAATCTCAACACGTGTACGCAGTGCTGAGATTTGTCTCAACTAAATCTCATTCCAAATATTCCTCATAATAATCAATTTTCGCTTAGGAAATCATTGCAAACACCTCCTCGCTAGGAGTGCATTGCAAATCTGCCAGCGTAATTACAGCACCATATTATCGGAGTCACGCGAGCACCCTTACGGGGGCGGAGCACTTCTCTTCCAACATGAGCATCATGAATCCTATCGTTGCCGCTAATTATTGTGCGCATAATGGGGAACAAAACTGATAAGTAGAAGGCCATAATTTCAGCAATGAATTTTTCTCTTCGTGCAAGCTACCGGCGGTAATTGAGATTGATCATCATCACGCCATAACCACAAATATGCGTTTAGTTAAGTCTCTTGTTTTTTCTCTATGTTTCTACAGAGTAGAAACACGATTGTTGCCAGCGGTGAGCTGCCAATATGATAATAAGGGGCTCGCTTAATCTCAAAGCTATTCGCGGTGTTTCGGGAAAAGGACGAATTTTTTTATCACTCGTACATTTATACGCAATAATAATTAAATCTCAATCGAATTTTACTTAATATACCTACATATATTATGTAAAAAATACGCAATACACCGTAAAATAATTAATATCAATGGCTGAAAAATGTACTTACCTACCTTAGATTATAAGAATTGCAATGTTTCAAGAATGACGCAGGAATAGGTACAATTCTTTTCGCTTCAATAACATGTTTCAAGACAGAAAATTGGATTGAAATTGAAGTGTAAATGTTGGTACAAAGTAATAAATATTAGAAACTGTGCAATTACGGTAAAGGAAAAAAAAGTGCACGTGTGAAGTATGAAAGATAATCGTTAAAAGCATTGTTCACAGAAATATTGCGTTGAACATCTAAGAACATTTGCAAGCAATATTTATCAAAAATCAACGTTTTAAAGCATTGTTAAACTATGGACAAAAAAAAGTCTAGGTCTTTTTTATTAAGCATTTGAAATAAATGTATTTTTCGAGAAATTTCAATAGGCATCACAGTTTTATGTTTCTTTGATTTGATTTGAGAATACTTTTGACTTTGATATCTCTTTATACAGGTACCGGGTCCGTTTGGACTCCTTGCTCTTCCATCATTTTGGTGTACCCAGTGCTAGCCGGATGACCTTGTTTTGGAAGATCTAAAGTTTACTTATGTGTGTCGTGTGTGTGTGAGAAGTATAGGCCTTATGACGGCCTTGTATAAGAGGAGCTTGGTGTCGGTGGCAAGTTTACTGTTCCTGGCTAATAATGAATACATTGCGCAGGTATTTGATGTCACCGGTCCAGGGGATGTTTTCTCCGAACATGTTGGGTTTGAGTCTTTTCGTACAAAGGCGCCTGCGCGAGTAGAGAGGCACTCTTGTAGGTATTTATTTCGTCTCGCCACTTTTTCCACCATTCTTCTATAAGGGTGGTAGCTAAAATAGATTTTATGGATGTTGATAGTACCGCGGTGTCGTCGGCGAATTATCCTACCGTGGTGTTGTTGTCCGGCGGGAAGGGGGATGTCGCAAGATTATAAATTGAAGAGAAAAGGTGACGTTATGGAGCCTTGCGGGACTCCGGTTAGTAGTGGGCGTACAAACGAGAGTTTCTAGTTTTACTCTAAATTTTCTATCTATGAGGAAGATAGCTATGATTCTTATTAGGATACGATGGATACTTATTTAATTGGCTTTGTAGAGTAGGCCGTTATACCATACTCTATCGAAAGCCTCACTAACGTCTACAGACAGGACTGTCGTGTATTGACTTAAGTTTATGCCGTCATTTATTTTCTCCACATCGCGTAGGAGATGTTGCAGTGTTGAGTGTTTACGGCCGAAGCCGAGTTGGAAGTCTGGGATTATGCATTTATCTTCCGCGTATTTGGATAGTCTATTTACTATTAGTCGCTCTAGAATTTTGCCCGTGCATGGGAGTGGACTAATGGGGCGATGATTTTGTGGTAGTAAGGAGTCCTTACCTGGCTTCGGGATGAGGATTACATCTGCAAGCTTGAAGGCAGTGGGAAAGTAACTTAGACAGAGTGATGCATTGCAGACGGCTGTGAGGACACAGATTACCTTTAGCGGAAGGTTTTTTAATATTTTATTCGTGATTGCGACCGGGCCGGGGGCTTTTTTGGCATTTGTGTATTTTATTATTACGGCGATTTCCTGCGGGGTGATGTATTTGTTCCTAGATCCAGCAGGTTCTTCAGTTAGGATGGTTTCCAGATGCGCATCTACTGTGGCTGAGAAGGCAGGGTCACTGGTTTCGTTTAAGGTAAATTGCTCTTCAAGGCTGTCTGCAAAGGTTGTCTGGGCCGTGAAGAGGCGTTATACACATCTTTGGTTTGGTTAAGCGATGTTATGAATTCTTCCCATCGATCGTCTGATCGGGCTTTCATTTCTTTTTTGACTCTGGAGGAGAGTATCTGGAATCTGCGGTGATCTACTGGGTCACCGTATCTTTGCCAGTTTTTACGGACGGGATTTTTTCCCCTATTGAGATCATTGATCACTTTGGGGAGGACGGGGCGTTTCGCGTTCACTGGGATAGTGGTTGTGACTTCTTGGATCGCGGTATTTAAGGTTTCCGCGAATATGTTTACTGCGGCGTCTAGACTCGCGGAGTCTGGTAGAGAGGTAGGTATTATTATTTTATTACCGATTAGTGCTGGGATTTTTTGCGTCGGTATTGAGGGGGTTAGAGGGGGTGGGTCCATCAGTGATTGTTAGTTGGACTGAGTTATGGTGAGAGAACATTTCACTGATTGGTCGGAGGGATTAGTTTCGCGCGGTGTCCTTTAATATTATGATATTGATGATATCAGGTCTACCCGCGTCGTGTAGGAAGACATTTGGTGCATTGATTGGCCATGCCAGGCACCATGTTTAGTGTTTAAGTTTCCTGCAATTATCGTTGGCGATTTATCCTTGAGGAGGAATTTGAGTGGGTCGGAGTTTAATGTAATTATTACATCGGTTGTCTCTATGATATTAGTGAAGGAACATGTTATATGACAGTGTCTAGAAAAAAATTAACAATGATCGCGGTGCCACCTCCTCAGGTTTGGGTGCGGACAGTCCCGTATACAATGTAATTAGGGATAAATATTTTTATGCTTAGCTTGAGTCATGTTTCATTTATTAGAAATATATCTAAAAAAAAGTTTTTTAATTCTACGCGGGCGATTTGGATTTTACCGATGATGTTCCAGTAAATCGCATTTATATCGAATGGACGATGGGTTTTCCTATTCTGAGATCTGAGAATATTGTTTTATCTTAATTGAATAAGGGGATCGCCGGCCTAAGAGGCTCGTGCGAGGTACTAAGAACCCCTTCCAGCCTAACTCTGGTTATTGCCGATATGTAACTGACTGCTAATGAAGTAACTATTTGAAAAACTCATCTACCCATTTGTCCATCCACAGGGTAGTCATTACAAAGAAGAACGTAATTAGTTTCATTAAAAACAAATACTTAATGGAATATCTGTACAGTTCCGACCTAAACTCATTATTTGTGATTGATATTTACATTCGGATTAACCCACAAAAACCCTCTCTACAGCCATCTATCGTGGAAATGCGTAAGCTCTTTTATACAGTCACGTCATTACCCAGGGAGACCGATCTGACAGATCATTATTCACTCTCACCCAATGGCGTGCGTCGGACGTAAATCTAGGTTATGCTGATATCGTCAACGCTATTACTCCAAAAGCCATATTCCGTAATTTCAATATACTGGGGTTATAAAATCTCAACTTGTGTTGAGAATGGAGAGATTAAAACACATTTAGATGTTTATATTTTTATGAAGCATATAAAGCAATAAAAATGAGAGTCGGTGTTATTATGTTAACAGTAAATTTCTCTAGAAATATTAATTTTGATGACTGTTTTTCAGATTATAGTATTGTACCATCTAGCAGATTCTAATTAAAGATTTTTGAGAAACATTATAATAAAAAAGATGTCTTAATTGAAAACGTATGTAGATAACTTTCCGCATGATAATCGTAGGTTAATTGATAAAACTATCTACTAGCAATAAAAAGTATCGGTAGACTAAATAATATTAATAATAATAATAACTATTGTATTCCTGGGTTTGCAATATAAATGAAAGATGGGATCCTTCTGTGGAAATCAAATGCCGCATTGAGAAAAATCGTTGCAACCTTTAT
This sequence comes from Eubasilissa regina, assembly GCA_022840565.1. NCBI lineage: Eukaryota > Metazoa > Arthropoda > Insecta > Trichoptera > Phryganeidae > Eubasilissa > Eubasilissa regina. The sequence goes on along the minus strand of JAINEB010000006.1, from coordinate 30,774,534 downwards.
CCGCATGGTCTGCAGTTATGATTTTAACCTTATGTGTAGGTGTATTGTATATATAATAAATTCCCCGTTTTCGTATTTTTTCTCAGGAGCTGATTTTTTCGGTCTTCTGGATATTTTAACTGACTGATAATGATTTGTAAAGACATACGTGAAGGTTACGTATTACGATTTCAGAATGTACCTACTCAGTCAATAAAAACTCAAGTTATTTCACGCTGGATTTATTCAAGAGAACTGCTCACAAATTACTTACCGGCGTTTTGTATGGGCAGATTTCCTGCCTACGTGCTTTTTACTTATGTAGTTTATGTGGTGGACTTGTGGTAAATCTACCGTTATATTATACATAAGGTATTATTATGTTTTTATATACGAATAACGTGGGAATTAGTCGCACTTATGGCTTGCAGGTGTCCTTTTTTGCTGTTCAATGCGGAACACAGGAAATGTTTTGTTTGTAGGTAGATACGTGTACATGGTTTCTCGGATAATATTGTTATTCACGTACGTAACAAATGTTACGTGTTCTCGGTATCATTTTATGGAATGGAAGCATGGACACTTACTGAAGAAATGATGAGGCTACTAGAAGCATTTGAGATGTGGATCTACAGAAGAATGCTCAAAATAAGCTGGATGGGTAGAGTTACGAATGAAGATGTTATGGTAAAAATAAGTATTTGAAACAATATAATTCCGAAAACTATAATATCTCGTACACTTAATAGGATATCCAGAGTAGGGATGAGAAAAAATGCTAATCTTGACTCACTGGTGTGATTTGATATTCGATAATATCAGTAATGGAAAACTGTGACTGTGATTGCATTACAAATAATATGCATGCGCCGCACGATATTACAATACGCGAAATACAAAAAACATAATTTTGAGCGTATTTACTTATATTATTCAAACTTCATTTGTGTAAAAAACATATTCTAGCATATATAATTAACATATATCTAATTTAATACCATCCCAAAGAGAATGAAAACCACTTAAAGGACGTGAGTATATTTTTGGGTCAAATGCGTAAAACGTTTTGGCAGAATCTACTAGATGGTGCTTATCACGAATTTTAACGTCATTCCTTCATGAATATTTTCGTTTCATGTGCACATGCGCCGAATCACGGTTCACAACCAAAAATAAATAAATATAAAAAATGAATCACGAATCACGATATTCCCGGATATTCAATCACTGATAGTGGGTGTGATTCGAAGATATCAGTGATTGACTCACGATTTGTGATTTTGAGCTCATCACTAATCCAGAGAAGTATCTTGCATCTCATAATTACTGGAAGTCAGAGGGGCTCTGGAAGAAGGAGAACAACATTGCAGAAGAACCTGAATTAATGGTTTACGCGCTTTGTTACTTCGATTGGCATCACTGGGTTTCCTGGTTTATAATAATGTATATATGTGTGTGTGAGTATTGGCGCCCTTTTTTTAGAAAGCTAAGATGACGGTAACCGACTGGCGTCATTCAATTACATCCCGTGCTTCGACCAGTCCAGTGGTCCAAATAAACCACCAGTACGCGCTTCGGTTGGTCGAAATCTAAAAAAGACAACCCAACTAAAAGAACAATAACATCGGACCAGAAAGACAGTAAAATTTAAAAAGTTAGTGCGGTTCATATATCACATGTGTGCTTATTGTTAATCGCAAACCTGGGAACTAGCTATCGAAGGTATTTACATAAACTATGGTAAACAGAGTAAAAAAAACGATATTAGCCAACGTAAAGTGCAAATATAATTTTAAAAATATGCTAATTTGTGATTTGATTTTTCATTTTTAAGGTCATGCAAATTCAATATTGCATTCACACGTTATCTTGATGTAATTAATGTTCAGAGTTTAGTACCTGCAATTAAAATTTAATCACTGCTGTTGTGATAGCATGAAGTGCACGCCACAGAATATTATATATTGGAGTAATTGCGGGACTAGCCTCTCGTTATTGACAAATCAAATGCACGATTATAGGTACTGGCCATTATCTTGCGGTATAGACGTCAATGTGAAAAGTTGAAGGTTGGATTTTTTCCCCTTTTGAAGGGTTATTTGCCTTCGCTGCGTGCTTCTTTATGGTTTGGCCGTAAGCCTCCCATTGATTTTTACAACTCGGTATGAAAGTCGCAGTATAAGACAATGAATCATTCAATATTCCGCTATTTTAGTTCGTTCGATGATGATCTGCCTGTTGAATTTATATTAGCACGTGGACCGAAGATTTTTCGTCAGCAAAATGACAGATTTTGAGGGCAGGGGGTGAATAAAGCCATAGATAAAGCATAAAATTGTATGTATTGCCAGTGGTGAATATTTAAAATAAATCAAATTTGACGACATTCTCAGATATTTGATGATTACCTTGCCACATTATTAGGTGGGAATAACTTTGATAATAGTAAACTTGACGTTCAAACAACCCGCATAGTTACTTATTTTAGTTTACCGCGGTAAAATTTTATTACTGATCAAATAACCAGTCTGTTTACACGAAGGGTTGGGGTAACAGGATATAGGAAGGGTGGTAGTAATTTGGTACAGGAACAGAACAATAAAGGCTCAAGAATCAGCCAGGAAGCACGACTTACCTGGATTTCTCATGATGAACGGATGTTCACAATAGTAGTTGAAACACGCGTCGCGAGAAAACCGAGACATACAACAGTAACAATAACTGTACAATCATACCAGTATAACGAACACATAGCAGGACGTTCACTCCTTGACATATCACAAGTCATAGATCACACACAGAAAAAGACGTATTCTACCCTAATGGAGCACCCACACGTGTACGGCGATGGGCGATCTGGTCCTGTCATAAATACCGAACACTATCCTTAAAAGTATTCTCAAAGGAAAACTCCTTAAAGTAATGTACTTAATTAAAAGTAATGTACATAAAATTATTACTCTAATGAGCCATTTTGAATTTTTTTATGAATTTTTATGCGGTCCTCGGATATCGTAGTTCACCGAGTCTCAGAGATTCGTCATCTCATTTCACGTGTTTTGACTGGATTCTTTTTTAGACGTACTTATATTAAAAATCTAAAATTAATGTTTTTAAGTAAACACTGATTAGAAATGTCTAAATATAAAATATTAAATAGCGGAAACTAAAAGGAATGTAGTTATGGCGTTTTTATTATGAAGGGTTGATAATAAATTCGGTCGCCAACCTTCGATAGAAAACTGCACACGAGGAAGAAAAATATAAATATAATTAACATTCTAAATACTGATAAGATGCATGTTAAGTGGTCGAGGATTTGAATTCTGTCGTGGGAGTCACGTTCAGGTTATTTAGAATTTTTTTTACTAGGAAATATTTATTCATTTGTTTGTGTTATTAGATTATTGATAGATGTATGAATTGGAAAAATTACGGAATATAATTTCAAAATTTCTCGAAAACGTATTCGATCGCTATAGTAAAAATGGTAACGCGTTTTCCTCGGATAGAAAGAGATCCAGGTTCGAATTCTGGTAGCGACTAAATGTTTTTTCGATAAATAGATTTTTTCTGTATATCTATTTAGTTTATTAATTTAATTTGAAGATTAAAATCGGCAACCAGATGTTAATTTAATTTTAAAAAATGTTTATAAAAGATTCATGACACGCATAGGTCTATTGTTGACGTCATACGCGGCTTAATATGCAACTGGATCATAGGCTGCATCCATCCAAGTCTAAGAAACCATTCACAACTAAATATTTCGCTGTATCGATCCACAAGTCAAACACCACCAGGTTTCAGCGACGAAAGCTGCGAATTATTCGGTACTAACGATTATGGAACAATTGTATAGCGGAGCTTGATCATAAAGTGTATCTATATTAATTTATCTAATACAAGATTATTCTGTTCGTCATAAACAGTATTTCGGCGGTCCGTATATTAATTATATTTATCTGTTACTCATATCAACGTCCTCAGTAATGGTGACTATCTATTAATCAATTTAATAATATAATATGATTTGACGATTGGTATCTGAAGCTATTGAAATTGATTCGATGCCTGATTACAAGGTGGCAATTTCAATATATATTTTTAAAATACAAAGACCCAGTGAAAATTAATAATAAATAACAGTTATGCGTTAACAACACAAATACATATGTAACAAAAAGTGACCAAACAGATACGTCATTGCCGTAGTGACTACATATTTTATTCAGTACATTTTTTTATTTTTTTTAGAAATACATAAGTTTGAAAAATCACAGCGTTACGCAAAGTATTAGTATTATAAATTTTGCAACAAAATTTCATTCTTTCCTTCCTTCCCTTATTGTACTCGCTAGATTTTTTTTAATGCGGTCTAACTTTTGGTCTAGTATATACAAATGATTTTTGAAATATAAAAAATATAAAATGTTACGGTCATGTTCGGATTGCTGGCCTAAAGCCATTACGGTAAAGTACGAGTATTATACGTATTAAAAAATAATTTTAAAAATGTTTTTCAAAATTTGATTTATTAGATTTATCAAAGTGTTCGGAACATTACAGCATTAATAGCAAAAGTAAAAAAATATAACAAGTGAAACTGTAGATTTATTAACCACTTTTCTTTGATGTACATACTTAACAAAACTTCAGAATTTAATGTCTATTATTTATTAATATAATAAAAATCTAGAAATGCGTCTGTCCCGTGACGCTTTATGTGGGTAAAATCTTACAAAATATGTAAGATTTTTCTGTTACACCTGCTTTTATTTGTGAAAGTAAGCCCTTTCGCTGTTTTTATAAACTATGATGATATATAAAATTCAGCCACATCTTTTTTACAAGTGATTTAACCTTTTTCTATGATATTAAGCGCTTTTGTTTTGGCGCGACATACATTCGGTTTCTCTTGACATCTTTCAAATACAGTGTATGACTTAATTTATAATATAATATTTTAATATTATATTATAAATTAGCAGAAAGCAATCGGTTATCGCTGAATGAAATATTTCTTTCTTGTTCGAATTGGTCGAATTGAAATCTTTAATCTTTCGATGAATTCGATTCATTCCATTATATTCAAATATAATGTTTTATTCTGTGCTCGCCTTCAGATAAGTAATTACAGATTTTCATATATAGATATCACTGAGGGTGAGGAAGATATCGATAATGCAAACATATAACAAACGTTCTTATATAATATATAAGATTTAATTACATACTGAAACAATAAAAAACAATAGCTGTTCACGACGATATCTTACTATCATACAATAGACAAACATTACTAAAGCTTTCAAATTGGTAAAAAATTGAGAAGATTAACCAAAATAAAGGGTGTTTTTATAGAGGTTTGTTTTTCGAATTATCAACACTTTTTCAGCTGACAACTGATTTGTACTCAGTTTGATTTGCCATATCACGTAAATTGTGCAAATTTATTTCAAATATTGTGGTTCAGTTCGCGAAACTCACGCGTGTGTGTCGACATAATCGTCCATCCGAGCAAGTAATTCGAATAATCATAGATCGTTTTCCCACCACGCATACTCTAATTGACAATACGCATCCGCAGAGATGTTGTACAGTGCGCACCGAAGAAGCTGTTGCTGCAGTGGAGCGCAGTATTGAGGAGGACCCGAATGAGTCGATTCGCCATCGTGCACAGCAATTGGAACTATATCCATCCACTTTATGGAAGATTTTGAAACATTCTATGAGCGCATAATTTTGCGTAATGAACCTGTGAATTGGCCTCCAACATCGCGTGACTTAACACCTTCGGATTATTTTCTGTGAAGATATGCGAAGTCGCTAATCTACGCCGATAAACCAGAGACGATAGACGACTTAGAAGCCAACATTCGTCGCGTTATTGCTGATATACGGTCCCATTGGTCAAAAATTGGGCTTCCAGACTACATTTTATTCGAGCCAGCCCATATGCGCGAAATCACATTTAAACACTTTTTAAGTCTTTTATTTAATTTTAAAATTCTATAACTCTAAAAAAATACACTTTATATTAGCCGTGGTGCAGTTTCTTGGATAGCATATTTAAGTCACTTTAAGTCCTCCTAGGATTCATACATAATATACGATATTTTGTACCAGAAAATCGATAAGCCACGTCGTGAATTTTAAATATGCTGTGACATTATTTACAGTTGGGGAATATTACTGTGTCACTTAGATGCCTTGCTTTTTTTTATTGTATCCTTCTTTGGTTATCTCAAACATAATAAACTTTGTGTCTCCAGATTTGTGTCGCCAAAATAATAAGTTTTTAGATTTAGTATAAAAAACTTACAACTATAAGAACATGTTACAGTATAACGCATTGTGAAGGTAGAAAAGCCAAAACTACCGTATGTGTCTACCAATGTGAGACACAAATTCGAAGATGTGTACAACTAGCTAAACTTGCTATGGACCAACTGTAGAAAATTTGTAAAGAGTGATATCAACCAAGCAATTAAAATAATGTTGGTTCACACTCTTGTCTTTTCAATCTTCATGTATATGTATAGCAGAGACTTGGGCAGTCTGCGATAGCCACAAACGTAAAATATACGCTTTAAAAATATATTGCTGGAGAAGGATGTTACGTATTTCGTGGACAGCACGACACAGAATGCCTCAATCCTACAACAAACCCAATCACAGCAAGCCCTATCTTCAGCAGTGAAGAAAAGATTCTTCCAATTCTATTATGCGTCAAAATGACAACCTACAAATGTAGATTATCATCGGAATAACTTTGGTCGAAGAAGACCCGGAAGAATGCCATAGCGGTGGATTGCATCTTGCTTGAAATATCCTGGAGCCGAGTCCATTCTAATTGAGGCCACTATAGTCTGTTTCCGTCTCATATCTCACACACGAGTGAACATCAGTTTACGCCGATTTATCGGTGGTGTCGGACGGCCATATTTGTTTTGCGCGCCTAGTGAACTATCACATACTGAGAAAATCAATAGAAATAGAAAAAATATTATAAATAGAATGAATAAAAAATAGTACAAGTAGAAAATAAAATTAAATACAGACATGCATAGATATAAAAATAAATGCTTGTGTAATATTTATTTTTGTAATTTAAATTGTTTTCTGTGAGAGACCTATTTCCACATATTGCCTACCTTCGGACTATATAAGACACACCTCAATTTGAAATCGATTTTTCCGAGTAAAACAGTGCGTCATATGGTCTGAAGAATACGGTAATATGAACGCGAAGGCTCTGGCGTAGAAGAGCCATATTGAGATAGAACAGTTACAATTGACAATTATGTATACAATTTAAATTTAAATATTCCATGAACGGATGAAAGGTACCTCAATAGATGACAAAAAGCTCTCATCTAATCTTCGATTTACGTGTTTGTGACCAGCGAAACACGAAATGACAGAAATTATTCATACGTACATATTATACTCCATGGACAGATGGGAAAGAGGTGATTCAATGGGTCGCAAAAGCCTCTACAACTTCTCCATAAGATTGAAGAAGAGAATTCGGTACTAGGTCTTGAAATAAAGAGAAGCAAGACAGAAATATGGTCACAATGAACCAATGCCGAGAATGAATGTTCTTGATGATCTCGCAAAGGTAATTTTGTCAGTCTATTTGGGATCTCTCGTCTCAAGAAATAAATTAAAGTCAATATGGTCAAGTCTGATAAATTTAGAAGAACTTCTCCATCTTAAGGACATGATGATATGTTATATAATTGTACATCCTTTAAAACTCACCTTACTATCGACATACTTACCGCATGAGACATATTTCTCGGGGTCGAGATGCTTATAGCGCATTCTGTATTGTTTGTTACTTATAAACTAAAAGTACTAAACTAGACACGTTCGCTAAAACTTGATTACTCGCATTGTGAGGTATAGAATCAAAATCAAACATGTCCAGTTTTAATGGTTTTTGAATTAAGTATGTATGTACAAATATAAAGAAAATTTATGTCTACAAGATTAGCATATCGAAATTAGACAAATATTATTATTATTTGTTAACTTTGTTTTATTAACCACTTATTGAGTTTAAATAAATCTACCGGTTTCGAAAAATACCATTTTCTTCTTCAGGATGTCAATACTAACTAAAAACATATATTATTGTTTCTTTACCAGAATCTATATAAAAAAAAAACAATTATTTAAAAAATAAATTTAGTGCCTAACTCAAATTGTTACTTAATACAAATTTAGTCGAATAATTTAAAAAAAAAAATTTTGAATGGGACTCAAATTTAAACTTAGTTAGTTGTTTATAATTTTTTTATTAGTTTTACACGCTTTATTTATCTCTAATAATTCTAAATTATTTAATTTGTGACCAACACCGTTTACATGCAAAATTGACAATCCCAATTTTTTATCAAAACCATGACCATTTTCTATCAAATGATTAGCAAATTCTGAAAACCCACTAATGTTCAAATATTTCAAATACTCCTTTAATCTTATATTAAAATTAATTAATAAGTGGTCAATAAAACAAAGTTAACAAATAAAAATAATGAATTTTATCCACGAAGTTAATTTTGCTAATTTCAAAAGTATTAGACAAATATTGCTGAATTTCGTATAAAAATGCATTTAAAATTTGCTTGTTACTTCAATCGCTCGTATGTCCAATAGACAATTAATTCAAACCCAGACAAATATGTTTTCAGCCAATAAGACGACAGTATTTGGTCATGTGACCTGATCATGTTCAATATGATCCCAAATGTAACAGTTGTCGTACTGGACCTCACAAAATTATTAGCTTACGAAGGAATTTTTACCCTGCTTTCCGTGGGTTTAGACGGGTACTCCTTCGCCTAGCTATTTTTTTACAATATTATACAATGACGCAAGACGACTGTTAAAACTGTATATTTACACTGTTCACAACTGGTTAAAGCCATGGTGTTCTGTGAAAAGAAAAAAGAATTGTAGACCGTGAACTGCAAAAACAAACAAATATCTATTTTTCATTAAAAATATAACATCTCTGCAACATGCAAGAAAATAATTTTTTTCGTACTTGAAATTGATGTTACATAAATATCTCACGGATAGCCTGACGCACGAATACCTTCAACGTGCAACAAATCCGATCACATCAAGCCGTGAACAGAATATTCTTCCAATTATTCGACTATATTATGCGTCAAAGTGACAGCTTAGAAAAGGAGATTATCTTGGCCACAACTTAGGGCTGAAGAAGCGGTAGATAGACGCGGCTGGAGTAAGCTGTGAAGGCGACCTGGGACCGAAATTTGAAGAGGTACATTACGATCCGAGTCTCATGCGATCTTTCATATTTCTTTTCAATATTTTTTGCTGACTCGTTCATAATGTTACATACAACATAAAACTGTAAATTCCAAACATTATGTCCCATTACAAGTCGAATAAACTTAAAGCTCGTAAAAAAACATTGCGTGCAATTTTTTCATCACGTGATCCGCAGACTTTTGCTTTCTACGAATCTTTTTAGCAACAAATGTCAGAATTTTCAACATTCGTGCGATGGCATGAAAAAAGTAATTGGATAGATGTGGACAAGTCAGTTTTTAAAGCGTCCAGAATATTTAGGTTTGTTCGATCAATACTTACAAAATGCGATGAGTGCTTTCGTATTTCGATAAAATCGGACGCTAAGGAAATACAATCAATGTTTACATTTACAATGTACAGTGTTGCTTTATTTTAATACTAGATGTAACATGTCAATAATAACGGAAAATTAATTGTGTCTGCGTCACAATGAAACGTAATATAAACAATACACTCACAAATCTCATTCATAGGCAGAGAAATTAATTAAATTATTGATTTTTTAAATGAATTAAGATCATAAAAATAGTTGATTTCCCATCGTAGTAATTTCTAATTATATAATAAATATTCTATGAAAATAATTATTCAGTTTGTAGTTGGTTACAATATTGAAATTTTCATTTTAATATAAAATATAAAAATATATCACGGTGCGCGTCCATGCCAATGTTCCCCTGAGTCGGCGTGAGCACAAAAATTAATTTGTACAATTTTAACGACCAATGCTCGCTTGGAAATAACTTAAGAAAATTATTATCATATCAGTATAAGGCAACTGGTATGGCCTGGGTTGACCACATTACTCGTGAAATTGTATTAAGATGCATAAATAAATCAACAAAACTAATAACTATCATGAAAAGCTGCATACTTTGGACACATTCTCCGTAATGAATACAATTATATTTTACAACTCATCATGCACGAGAAACCTCAGAAAGTAGTTTAATGTTCAAAATATTGGTGATTTTTTAATATATATATATTTTACGTACATTCGACAACATAATACAACAATAAAGTTATGCACCCCCAAATAAGAAAGATCTTGAATTATAGGGGTGGCCATCGATATTTATACAAAACAAGATCAAGATCTATAATAATACAATGTGAAAAATAATAACAAAATATAAAAAATGTTGAGAAATTGATCAAATTAGAAGCAGTATTTGAAGATGTTCCAGAACACACAATTACAGGATTTTAGCCTACAAAGGCACTGTTATTAAACAAATAATAGATATCTCATAGAGACGAAGATATTTTTTATTAAGGGAAAAATATGAAAGTACGGTACAGGGCTTACAATCTGTCTTCGGCTGGCTTAAGTGATCACTTTACATAATGTAACGTTCACCATTCTAGCCAATCAATTTCGAATTCATTTAGTGTAGTAGAATTCGAAGTGATTCCACATATATATAAATCATATATAAATCTTTCAAAAATTTGATAGATATGGAGGTTAATTACCCATACTTCCATGTTTGATTAGATTTGAACTTGGGAATCAGAAAGATGTCGAATACATAATTATTAATAATTTTGAAGGCCTTTAAGCTATTATAGAACCTCTTTTATGTACACATTTATATTTGCTGCTAATTTAGTTGATTATAGAGTATAAGAGCAATGTACGATGCATACCTAATTTGAACTTTTAAAAATAACGCGATCAATTAACACGGTCACCAATCTTTGATAGAAGGCAGTATTTGAAGAAGTCTTGTTCAAAATTGTGCGCGCGCTATATTTTTCGTGTGCGCTATGATGGCAAATCGTGTGGGTGCACACAGTTGCACACATTAGAGGGAACATTGATCCATGGATGAGATATCTGTCGGAGATTCGTCACGATAGTCAGTACAGAATTCAGCGCGTATCGTTTTATGAATCATCGTCGCATATTTTTCGCTCCCGGATTAAAATGACACATTCACTGGGTACGTACCTTGAGTCTCAGATCAAAGTCTCATGGAGAGACCACTGTGAACATGGGCCATAAAGGGTAGTTTCGATCTTTTGTCTACGTAACATATGTACAAAAAATAATTGAAAAAACTTTAGTCTACACGGAACATATATTCTCAATGGGCAAGACTAGGTATTCTGTATTCTTGACTTTTTTCAATTCTCGGGACTCGAGACCATAAATTATATTTAATTAAAAAGAAAATATATTTTATTAAATAAACATATGCACGATGTACAATAGCTGTTATATTATATTGGGGATATTATCTATATTAAAACAAGTAAAAAATAGTTTGGTTAAATAATAATTATTAGTTTTCTTAAATGAAATTAAGCTTACATTTATAAATTGATAACAAAAAACAAATTCAATAAAAAAAAAAAAGATAATGAAACACTTCGGAAGAGGTTAATATTTATATTTGGTCAAAATCAATGACAAACTGAAGTCTAACAACATAATAATAATATTTTTTAAATAATTTCATCCCACCTAAATTTTGTTTCGTCAAAAGATGACATGATTTCATCTAAAATACATCTCATTTTACAAGGAAACAATCTCCTGTTTGAACAAACCGACGAACCATTCCCTTCGGAAGATTTATTCTCATATCTTTCTAGCTGATGTATTTAAATTGTATAACTTAGCTAATTTAAATTAATAATATAAAGAAAAATCAGTCTCGGGTTATTTTTTTTTAAGTCTCGGTACACGAGACAGCAAAAACCATGGAATTTCCGGGATTTTATTCTCGGATTGTCTCGATACAGAATCACAGGTAAGACACACGCAACGGATGAATGATACTCCATGGAAATTCATGGAAAATGATTGATTGGAAGACCAAGACTTCACCGAGGAGACAATATGAAGAAAGATGTCAAAGACCAGCTGCTAGAGAATAATTGAAAATACGTAGCAAAAGATTAATTATCATGGAGGCGGAAGATTGAAGAGGCCAAGACTCGATTTGGACTATATAAAAAGAAAAAGGATCAATGCCCTAAGATTTATTAGGCTGTCTCATAAGCCTTTGCCATTTTGTTCAACTATTTTTTTTTAAATAAAAATCATAACATTTCAATCGATGACGTATTCTCCATTATTGTTCAGGACTTCATCCCACCTTTCAACCAATTTGTCGATGCCTTTTCAATAAAAATCGACTGGTCTGGTATCAAAAGTGTTATCGAGCCGATTTCTGAGGCCATTATCGTTGTTGAACGTAACGCCACGCATTTGATTGGAGAGCGACCAAAAAAGGTGATACCCAATCTGACGGAGTGAGGTCAGGACTGTAGGATGGATGTGGCAGAATTTCCAAGTTGAACTCCTGGATGACCATTTTAACCTTGATTAAAGGCGAAAAGAAGTATGTGTCGAAAATGTTAATTTTTCTCAACTTGACACTCCATTATATAAGTCCAAAAATCAAGAAAAACTATAAGATGTAGGAAAACAGCGACATTGGCGTTTTAGAATAGAAAAAATACTATAGAATAGTTTGTCATTTTTTCTCACAAAAAATAATATAGTGGAAAAATATAATTTCAAAAAACACCGTCAAGACCTTTTAGACGACCCTTTAATACATAGTTTAATGAGGTCAGCTAAAATATAGAATACATTTTAAAAACCGCGTACACAAAACTGTGAAAAATCTTTTAAGATATAAATGATTTAATAAATTATATTTAAGGTGCAGAATGACCAATTGAAGCAGAATAATATTGCGGCAGAAGAAAGACTTTCAACAATGGGTTTGGAAGGATGAGAATTCATCATTTTTAAATTTACTTTGATAAAGATTTGAATACCTCCTTTTTGTCTGCAGATAATGAATATCAAAATGTTTTAATTCACCAGCCTAAGCCGAGTGCCTGTGTTTTTATTGTTATGTACCATTAAAAACATTTCGGATTTGACTTAAAAGTGATTCAGACCATTTCAGTACAAATAAACAAGGAAAGTTGTGCCATTTTAAGTGGCTATTTTAAAGTCTATTAGTCGCTCCATTCGCGTATTTTAAAAATAAATTGTATTTAACTTCTTAATTTGAATTAAAAATTTCACTGCACACCTCAAACACGTGAATTATATAATTTTTTAAATATATTTAATACCCGTAACAACGTTCTTAGATATCCTATATGCTACAGTCCACCTATATAATTTTCTTACGTTCTATTTTTAACGTTCTGAAGAAGCTCCCGATGAAACATATTCTATGTTAAAAAAGTCAAGAACGTTATATTTAAAAATATAATGTTCTTGAGATGAAATAGCTAAATACTTATTATTATTGGTAAGAAATATTTTGCTTTAACTCTCTTTTTTGAAAATGAACCAAATTGATTAACAAAGTGTTATTCGTTAATTTCGTCGGATTTTTTTACGTTGATGGCAACTTTTAATATCATAATAATATAAATAATAATACAGAATTTGGTGCAAGCTTCTGCTCTCCCTTGAACATTACTTTTAGCATCTATATAGCTGTATATACAATACAATTAACAATCTTGTGATCATGTGTTGTTTAACCGTTTCTCAATGTTTATGTAATTTAGTTTTGATAGTTTGATATTTGTCGGACTATTTTGATTACTATCATAGATACTCAAATATATCATATTATTGATTGCGTTATCAAATTTTCGAAACTATATGTTACACTTTTCAAATTAATACATCTATCGTTCCAATATTTGAAAGCCATCTAGTTAGTTTTTACGGAATCTCAAATTCCTTTGAGTAAACCGATAGAAGACGCCAAAATTAACAATTCATTTTTATTAAATTTTTGATACATTGATACAACTTATATATTATTAAGGAAAATCTGTGATATTTTAAATACAAATTAAATGTATTAATTATAAAGATATATCTATAAAATCAATTTTATCGAAAAATATTGTTGTTGCGCTACCGGGTTTCGAACCTGGATCTCTTTTCCAATCCGGGGAAGGTGCATTAATCAATTATTTAAAATATTACAGAGCTATGTTCTGAATAATTACAACTTCACAATCAGAATGTGTTCTCCTTACTAACAAATTAAGTTAATTAATTAAAAAGTTATACATAAATAATCAATTTTATCGAAAAATATTGTTATTGCTACCGGGATTCGAACCTGGATCTCTTCCGATCTGACATGTTCTGAATAATTATAACTTCACAATGGGAATATTTTTTAATAATACAAAAATAATGTTTTAAAATACTTGCCGTGCAGTGCATTTTCTCCACTTTCCACGAGGTCTCCAGCGGCACTCTTGACTTCGCCCAGGGCTCCTCCCTCCCCCATAAAGGGGGCGCTACTGGCACACCCCATTATTTTCTTTTAATTAGTCTCCTTTTATAAAAATTGTGTCGGCAAAACAAATTTTTCACACCTCTAGGGTATGTGTTTATAAAACCATTTTAACAGGAGCTAAATAAAAAGCGTCAACAGTCTAATAAAATCGAAAATTTACCATCGATTCTAATTTCAAATTTAAATACCTACAAGGCACAAAGATTAAGGTCAATTTAGACTGATTTCAATAATTCGATTTGAAGCAGACAAGTTTTGTCTGATTCAATGTAATTTGGTCGAAATTCAAATCGCGGTGGCGGCACCAGGCCGATTGGTGGTTCGGCCAATACTGATGCCATTTTCTATGGTAATGTGGTGTTGACCGTGGGGCAGCAATGACCCCTATTCCCCCTGCACACCCTCCCTGGGGGGATGACGGGGGTCGGGCGAGGAGAGCCTTTCTCATACTTTGCAGGGTTGGTGGTAGTTACCGCGGAAAGAGGGTGCAAGAACCTCACGACCGCAGCTACTAACATTTTGACCGAAAAGAAATTTTATTAGTAAAATACCTTAAAACATCGAGATATCATCTTGTAAATGGTGATAATCATCATAATTCACGTCGGTCCTTCATGACTGAGGATCGCGATCTCCATGAGCTGCCGCCCACTTTTCCCTGTATCCTGCAGATCATAGAGCTGTACCAGAGAAGTGTCTGTTGCTTTTTTCACTCGGTCGGTCTAACAGGTGGGGGATCTTCCTCTTCTAACACAACAAGCTTTTCCAAGCTATCTTCCCTTCTTGCAAGATGCCCAAAAATTGAATGATTCGTCTCAGGCAAATGGATGAGAGTCTGTCATTGTTGTTCAGTTCCTGCAAATTGGAGAAATTCATGCGTCTCGTCATCTATGGGATGCGCAACACAGAAACAAATTATAATTAGTAAAATATGTTAAAACATCGAGATCTTATATAGCAAATGATGATTATATTACCTTCGAAACTGAAGATAGGAGATAGAATTATTTCAGCAATTAAGTTGTCTTTTGTTTTTAACTGTTCCGTAGTACAAACGTGAACATTATGGGCAAATTAGGGAAATAAACTTGATGCCTTTGAAGTGTACCGCTTATCTCTTAGATATCAATGCACATTAACGCCTCAATTTTAAAACAATTAAGGCTCTAAAAGAGATTGTCTATAATCTGTCTGAACACATCACCCGTAGAGATGATAATAATCCGGAAAAGCCAGAGAGGAAGTGGAGTGGAAACGTAAAATGGCTTCTTCTGTCAAATGAACGTCGTCGTAGGCCGTCAGTCCGGGCCTGCCGGTATGTTTAGCCGCGCAAGAAAGGCCAATAATTAATCACAGCTTATCGTTCGATAAATTAGTGGAATTTTCATGTCGTTTTTTTTTTCGTTCATTCTGTGGCTTTGTTATAGAAATCACGCCAGGGCCAGGACTTTTATGGTGAGAACACGCTTACTTTGTGCGAGCCGCACAAGAGTTTATTTGTGGATAAGGTGAATATAATATTCAATGAATGTACGCTGTTGCTGATCATATTATTACGATCGCTTCAAAGTTCTCGTTAAAATAATGTGACGGAGATATAGTGTTATAGCGAAACCAATGCATATGTGTATCGGTAAGTACTTTAGCATTAAAATTTAAGCATGAAGCACTGTTTCAATTGAATTTCATTTGATTTTTGTTACATTTGCAGCGTTTACCTTCTTTTATTCGTATCCTTTGAAAATTTTGTGGTGAAGTGGATTTTTGTGCGATTTCTGATTTATTCATCTATTTTTTAGACTTTGGAATTTGAATATTATTTTTAATTATTTTAAACGTAGTGTGGGTAAGAGTCAAGATATGCCTGAAGTTTGGTGTAATTATGGTAGGTACTAATTAGCAAGTCACGGTTAACAGTGCGTCATCAACGCCAAATAAAATTGGAATTAGTGGTAGAAAACGTTTCACAGCATCAGAATTTAATACTCCAAAATATATTAGCCACATTGATGCGAGATCAGCGACAGCAGCAATGGAATTTTAAATACGTCACAGAACTCTATATGGAAAACCTCTCGTGAATTTGTCGACGCCTCATAGAATGTGGCATACAGCTAAGAAACTTAAATTAACTTTAACAATGAAAGAAAAACAACGTATTTTTGTATAAGAACGTCTTAATGAATAGTGGGGTCATTTTTTATATTATAAAAAAAAAATTCTTCAAAAAATCTCATTTACAAAACAGAAAAAATATTTTTGATTTATTGAAATATAGCAGAGCTACAGAAGTTCCAAGTCGCGTATTTTAAAAACGATCTTCATGAGACGTCACACGGTAATGCGAGCATTTTTCAACAAGTCTAACTTTGAACGCCAATATCTCCGAAATAATTGCATATTTTGAAAAAATTCAAAAAGCATGGTAATCTGGATTATTTTCTAATTTTACTTATACTACAAAAGTTCATTTCTGACATGTTTCACTACCTCATTGGCCAATATTGAAAAAGGGCAACATGAACTGTGCACCGAAATTTTAAATAAAAATACTTATTAGGATCATTAAGGATGCTTTTTAGAATGGGTAAATCAATTTTTGTGTTGGAGAAAAGAATTATCCTGTCTTGTACAGTTGTAAACATAACAAGCCCACTGAAGATAATTGTTTGGTCTGTCATCAGTGGTCAATATACAAAGGTCATTTCATATGAAATGGTTCAGAAATTAAATAAGTAGTTGCTTAACCATTATTAAAAAACACCCTAACTTGTTGGTAGTTCAAAATGACCATTATTTTAATTCTATTGTTTTTGGTTTTTGCGTGGCGGGGCCATATTCGTTTTACGGGGCGTAGCATATTTTTCACTGTAAAGGGTTCGCGGAAACTGAAATATCCCAGCTTTTATCTTAAGTAAATTAATGGTTTCCTGTTTGGAAATAACACAATCTTCATAAATAAGATTGTGATTTTGTTACATGCCACTAAGTAAAGAGGTAACATCGTACCTAAACACAAAAATGATTTAACATGGCCGGATAATTTTCCTGATCTTAATCCCATTGTAATTATTTGGGAGTTTAATGAAGCGGTAAATTGCAAAAAAGATCATCACAAATAAGTTGCAGCTTATTGAAAATCTTATTTCTGTACGGCATCACGATGAGAGCATGAAAAAAAATTGCGTTAAAAATATAAAAAAGATATCAAAAATGATATAAGCGACTATAACTGCAGAGGGAGGTATAATTAAATATTGATTTCAAACCATTCTTACCATGTACTATTTAAGAAGATTATTTATTTATAGGCATCATTCAAAAGACTTATTTTTTTTATTTATTTGTAACTATAAAACTCAATGTAAAAATCTGTTTGGATTGTGCCCGTCTCACTAGAGAAATTATGTCTCGAGACGGGCATAGTTTACAAGCAATTGTACAATTAATTAGAATTACAAGTAGTAGATAGAATTACATTTATTACTATATAATGGGTACATAAGAAGAACAATTTTAAAGTGGATTTTATTTTTGGATCACTTTGTAGCAATAGTCTATATAGGTATGAGTTAATATGTTTGGGTGAGTGCACTAATACTGGCTTTACCCATATTACGAATCTAAGTTTTAATATATAGTTTCATGTTCTTGGGACAATTCAATTGGTTTAAATCTTTTAGCATTTTATTAAATAGTTTAGGTCCAAAATATTTGTAGTTCCTTTGGCCATATGTTGTATGTGTCTGTTTGTATTTATATATGTATTTAAGAGTGGTATTAACATATATTTGTCTTATATCAAAGACATCGATTTTATTAAAAATTTCGTCAGTGCTCGTTGTATTGAGGATGATAACTTTTAATATAATTTACTGAGCTGCTATTATTGGATTCATTGCAGACTTAGTCGCTCCACCCTGGGCAATTATACCATGCTCTATGATTGATTGACAGATAGCGTAGTACGCCATTTTAAAAAGTTTTATATTAAGGAAATTTCTAACATTGGTCAAAATAAAACAATAAAAACTAGGTAAGTGATCATAACAATATGATCACCCACAATCCACAATACTCTCAATGAGAGTAAAATGAAGAAGATGAATATGGAATTATTAGAATAGGTGACTAATTAGTGGTGAAGTCCTATTTTCGCAAGACTGAAGAACGTTAGATTAGCCAGATGAATGGCCTTTGAACATTGATTAAGTTTTCGGGTGACCTTTTAAATAAGGGCGAATGATTAAAATTCCTAGATTTGAATCAACATTGGAGTCATTTACATATTATTTTTTTAGCATCGTACTAGAGAAGATTTTTTCTATTTCAGAATGTGAAAGCCTGACGAGGTACATAAAAAAACGAAACACTACATGGACGGCCAACCCTATAAATGGTGATCTTATTCGTGATGAATTGGATGTCAGGATGTCCGGCGAACAGTTAGTTCAGAAACATACTGTAATTGCCCGACACTGAAGTTTGAAGTCTTTGGAGATAACTCTCAACAGCAGTAGTCCTAATGTACACACCGTGTCTCAAGTGCCGACTTACTTCACGTTCGTTTGTACGTAATACGTCAAATGTCATTGTCGTTCGTTAGAGTGATTTTGAATCTTCCCAGCAGTAGTTAAAACTGAATAAATGTTTGTACTTGAGTAGCTTCTAGTGGTTAAAATGCTGGCCTAGTGAACCAGTGGTCGTTGGTTCGAACCTCGTTCCAGGATACCAGCAAGTTAGACTTATTTTCATGCCACAAGCGCTGTGGCGTAAATACAAAAATTGGGCCCCAATGCGGAATGGAAAAAGGCCCCACTAAAGATTTGTTACTTATAAGATATACGAATATTAATATTATTCATCAAATAATAAGAACAAAATTAGTATCTTGTCTCCCATAATATTAACACATTCACGAAAATAAAATCACAAGAGCTTTTAGGCATTTGCCTAAAACTTTAAACATTTGCAAATACTTGATTCGGCCAGTTTCGCTTTATAGCGATGTTATCGTGTTTTTACATGTTTTCATGGTTAATGATTTTTTAAATTTTATAATTTAATTTCTTGCTGTGGTAGATTTAGACAATATCTAACCGTGTTAATACTAGGATAGTTATCGATACTCGCAGAAATACCGATGCCAAATAGATCGTAGGACGCGAACTTTTTGGGTCCCTATCTAAAGTCGGCCCTAATGCACCGCGTTGGCTGCATTGGTATAGTTACGCCACTGACAAGTGTGTAGCTTAGTTTGATAGTCTAATAGTAAGAATATTGATGTGGCATGTATTCTGTGTACGCGTCTCTATTTTTTGAAAATAGGCCTTATATTAATGTTAATGTTTAATTACTTATGTTGACTTATCAGAATAAATAATTGTACGGATCAAGGATATGTGGTAGTTTTAGGTGACGATTGTCAAATCTCGTTGTCAGATTGAACGTTGTGTAGTCTGGTTTGAGTTTTTATCTTTTTCTAATACTCTCAATCTGATCTCTGAATTTATCTTCTCAACACGTGCACACGGTATTGTGATATATCTCTAAATTTTAATTTTATTCTGTTAATAAAGGATCATAACACAAATCGAAATAGATGATGATGACAATTTGTCATTTTCTATTTCAAAATGGAATGCACGAGAATTCTCTTCTATATTCAATTTGAAATCGATGCTAAAGAACGAAACGTGGAATTGAATATTTTACAATAGCAAATTGGCTTTGCAAGTTATCTTTGCAATTCAACCTTGCAAGTCACCTTAGCAAGTAGGTTCCTTTGATTATTTTCTTATGAAAAATTCAACGCCCGCGTAAAACAATTAATGATGGCTTCCTATCTTTTAATTATTATTATGTCATTTTCTAAATACAGTGCTTAAAAGCATCTTTCTGATCTGCAGTTTCATAAAATGTCTAAAATATTATATGTATATCTATATAGACACTATTCCATAATAATATTACGCTTCCCCATCTAAATCTGTGACTTTGTGGATGCCAGCTTCATTAGTGTCATTATGGCTGTATAGTGCTTGATTAAACGGACAGGTTTGTAAAAACGAACGTGTTTTTAATATCTCTACTAGGTTAAAATTACTTCAATGTTTTCTCTTTTATAGAACAGTACGTAAACATATATTTAATTTGAAATGAAGTGTACATTGTCTTTATTACGAATAACAAAAAAATATATTTAAGCGAAATCGTATATTGATATCTGTCATCTTTTCTTCTATCTATGGTAAGGGAGAAATCTTACCATAGAAATTGTCTATCCACGATTCCTACATGGTATTTTTGTTCGTTTTGACAGCTAACTTACAAATATGGAATAATTTTAATTATATCGACATTTTATTTACGTGTGGTTTGTTTTGGGAAAAGCTCTATCATTGAAATATAGATTCTATTGAGACCCCGACCACGCAGCGGTCACCAATAGCCGCTACACGGCGTGATGCGTCCAAAATAGCGGCCCTCAGAGACTAACAATCGGCGATAGCCGATGAGACTTTGACTGCACAGCGGTCATCAGTGACCGCGTAGCAACCGCAGTCGGCCTCGAAGCGGCCATAATAGCCGCCCGCTGAGCCTAGAAGTAAGCAATTGGCCATCACCGATTGCTTATCTTCTAGTAGTACCTACCCTTAATGTCTTGTTTATTTGATCATGTGATCATCATCGTATGTATTTTGATAATGACGCATTTAGTATATACTAGTGATGGTTAAATCGTTATTTAAACCGTTGTTATGACTGTGATTTTGTAACGAAGATTGGTAACTAATTATTCGTAATTCTTCCAGCAATGACTGGTACACTAGAAAGTAAACCTTCAACAAGTAAATCTAAATTCTAATTAAATTAATCAACTAGAAAAAAAATTTTGTTGCTACCGGGATTGAAGCCTGGAGCTTTTCATATCCGGGGAAAGCGTTATCCAGACAAACTAAAAACAAACTGTAAGTGAATATTATCAGGAGACCAATTTTGTATTGCTATTTAATGGAAACCACGCGGTGATAATTTTATTATGTCTTATATACGATATGAATTTAGGGGACCCTTCCTTGGGGCCCTGTATTATATTCCTATTCTGGATTAGGGCCCATTTTTTTGAAATTACGCCACTTTTTGGAAGTATGGTATATATAAAGTGAAGCTTGGTACCTAAGCATCGAAAATCAATCTCTTTTCATTGTCACCACAGTAGCAGGATTGACTATAAATCATTCATTCTTTTCCTCTATTCTCTTCCTATAGAAGTCAGTCTGTCCTTCAGTCCTTCCAGCATTCAGAGGGCCTTCTAAGAAGATGATTTCCAAATATCTTCCATGCAGCATAATGTGGTTATAACCTCGAACCAAATTAACTTTCAATTTGTTTAAATGGTCAGGCCACAGTCCACAAATAGGCCATTTTAAATAATAAGCCTTGTAAATATTTGGTGGTCACGCCGTGATAGATTCATAAAATGCGTATTTTTGTAGCTAATTAGATCGCTGATTTGTATAGTTTTATGGGCAAATTAAGGTAAAATAAACCTCCCGTAGAGAATAACCAAATGTAAGTTACTTAAATGGTTAAGATCATTCGTAATTAATGAATTAGTACCAATGAATGGAATTTTATTGAAACATTATTTTCCTTAAGAGTAGGTATGGACCCGTTGATGAATTCATTTCGAGTTTATGGTTAATCTAATGAAGACCTCGATCCAATTACTGTCTATGAAACGATTAATTATGGATTCGACTTCAATAGTTATCTGGCTTGTATGTTCACTTCAATATTCAAAAGGAATATACGTTTTTACGTCTTTAGATTATCGCTCTCGATGTAATGTTAATTAAGAATGCTATGCGTTTGGCATTTTTGCAACGAGATTTTGAGTATTCCAAAAAAAAAAAGTAATCTAGACAGCGAACAAGTCGACTAACAATATAATATCCCGAGACTGCAGAATGAGGCACAATGAGATATTTAGTTAAGATAATTAATGTTGATTGTGATCAGATATCGAGACACGACAGGTGCGCACAAACGTCACCTATAATAGTAGAACCTATAATTACTTATTCTAAAAGTTAAACAAATAGAAGGTAATAATAATTATAAGCATTTATTCGGTTTTAACTGCTTCAGGGAATATTTAAATTCACCCAACGATCGAACGGAACATCAATGGGCAATATACTGATTGTATTTGACGTTTGACTTTTAGCAAGGATGAAATGAGGCTCGGGACAAGTGGCGGTGCTTGAATATTAACGACTGCAGAAATATTTTTGAAAAAATATTTTTCTTGTTACTAACTCGATTTAAGGAAATAATGAATTAAAATTTGAATTAATAATTATTTTTTAAACACCCCATAGAGAGCATATCGAAAATCGACTAACTATGGGTCGGTTCACGGATGCTCAGGTAATAAAAAAATTAATACATTTTTATTTTTAACACCTTGAAATACGTGCGACCCAAATAGATGGTGTAATCAATCTAAGTTCAACGGCCTAAAGTTAATGATTCGTATATTTACGTCGCTTTCCAATTTAATATTTTTATTAGAACTAGAGACCATTTTTTACCTGACAATAAAATTCACAGATTTTGTAATGAAAACCGTCATTTCTTATGTTGGAATTAAAAATATATTGTCGCCATTGTGCGGCGAAATCAGAACAGCGATTATGTTAATTCGTTTATTTGTCTTTCATTTATTTTAATTAACCATAGAAAATTTTATTGTAATTCTTGAAACTCTAATGGATGTTGAGTAAAATAATAAATTAGTTTATTATGTATTTAAGTCATGTCACGCGAATATTATTATTTTTCATTTATGTGGTAAGCATAGTCGAAGGTTCCTGTTCGTCATTCCATGGCAGAATATAATTCTGATTGACTCGCTGTGAATGTCATTCTGAATGATCTTGTACGGTCCGCTTTAAATTATCATCCTAAAAGTCATTCGGAATGATTTATTTTTAGATCAGTTTACCCCCAGACTATCGTGCTAAGTAGCTGGTTAGCCAAAATTATGAAGATTAGTAAAAGAAGAGGGCGTATTTGGCAATTATATTAGCTCTATCTACTTCAAAAAAAATGAACCGTAAAATTTGGGAGAAAGAATGGGTTAAACTTGCTCAGACATTATATACTACGAAAAATTACTAAAGAAACAGTAATGAAGGAATTTTTGTCGGTAGAAGAACGATTATCTTACAGATTTTTTGAATTCTAATCCATCTGAGTTTCATTTTACAGACATACATAATGTAATTTGTTGGCAAAAGTGCATAGAATCAAAAGGGTTTTGTTTATTTGAATAATGTTTATTATTTATACTAAAGTTATATTAATTAAAATCGGTCATTATTTTCGGAATAACCTTGTACAATTTCTTTCACTGGATATAGGAATAGAATACAAGTCTGCCAATATAAATATCTGAGATGCCGGTTGAACGATCAATAGGATCACAAGAGATCAAAGTCAGAATAGCAATGGCACAAAACTATGTGTATTCTTAAAATGCGAGAATACTAGAATCTGTAATATAAATTTTAATTTAGACATTTTAGATATTTTTCAGTACATACTTCTTCACTATAAAAATATATAAGCTTTCGAAATGTGGTGCTACAGGAGGATATTGAAAATCTCTTGGGTGGACAAAGAGACGTTTTGAAACATACCAAAAGTTTTTCATCTCTATCAAGATGAAAAAACTTGATTCATCTGCAGGGACTTGTCTTTGGATTGAATCTGCCTATATTTTTGGAGCTGGTGATTCCAGGCCTTAATTTATTAATTATTTAATTTTTTATTTCCGCTTTCTCTGTTTCTCCTTGCTGTACTTCCATTTTATCAGTAGCGACTCGCGTGACTTGACTAAAAATTAGCCACTGATAATATATACAAGTCATGCTGAGTCATCTGTGCAAGAAGAAGACGCATTCCTAGTTGAAGAACTTGGTTCCGTTGGATCTCGCAACCATTATTCATAACGACTGCTTTTTAAGTTCAAACGGCAATGATGATTTTCATGCCAGATAAGGAAGTGGAACTTTGAAAAAAAAAATTAGGTTATTCTTTCGTGAGTAAGTTTTTAATGAACCTGATCGACATTTTGGGTCACATTTCTGGGGCCATCATTAAGGTTGATGCGAATCGTTTAGTCCATTCGTCCATAACATCCGTTTGTCCATAATTGATTGATATTTTATGTTTTTATACAGAAATAAATATGACGTTTAAATTCCTCTACATTTCATTACTCTGGCTGAAGAATTT
Organism: Eubasilissa regina; assembly: GCA_022840565.1. Lineage (NCBI taxonomy): Eukaryota > Metazoa > Arthropoda > Insecta > Trichoptera > Phryganeidae > Eubasilissa > Eubasilissa regina. Next base: position 30,749,584 of record JAINEB010000006.1, on the reverse strand, counting down.
TCCTATCACCTACCATTTTAAAGAGAAAAAGGGCGTTGTTCCAAAAAATAATTATTATAGCTCTCAACAAGTCTCCACTGTGCTGGTTCTTGCGACATCTTAAGTTCTTCTTGTAAATGTAGTATGTTGTTGCAGAAAAGAAACCATCGTCCATTAGAAATAAATTTAAAATTCCTAATTCTCTTCTATAATATGACACATTTATTTATATTTAAAAAATATTCAACTGTTAAAGAAGTTCAGCTTTTATTTACAGAAGGTTCAAGTCACAAATTAGATCATTGAATCTAGACTGAATAATTACTTGCGGCTCTTCATTTGGGCTTCAATTTCAACGTGAACATATCAGGCGCGCTGGCTACACCAGAGGAGTTTATCATTATGTTTATCAACATGAATTAGAAGCTAGTGAAAAATTTAAAGATAGTACCTATTATAAAGTTTAAAGACTGAATTGTGTCGAAGAATTGAAAATCTATTTTAAAATATATTTTTATTTTTATTAATAATCTTAATTTTTTGGATGTTGGTATTCACCAGTGTAATTTTGGACCAGATTGCTTACTTCTACTTTATTTATAAAATAATTGGTTCATATATTAAAGGGATCGTATATAATGATTATTATATTATGCATGATTTTCTTATAATTTTAGTCTATTTAAATCTTACTTGCCATGAAATAGCATTTTATAATTATTATATTTATAATTAAAAACGCTATTTTTAAATAAATAAATAAGCTATGACTGATTGCCATATTTTTTTAAACAGAAGAAAGAAAATTAATGAGAAAATGTTGTTCAAAGTTATCATATAAGACAAAGTATATCAATAATAATTACAGTTACAATTTTAATGAACTAAAGCTGAAATATGGTGTGTGGACGGAGCAGGTTTTCAAAGTGTCAAAAGCAAAAGTCGCACGGTTGACTTTTCGAGTCGCTTATAGCCCGTACCAGTTTATACATAAATATACTTGATACTTGTTGTACATACCTACCTGTTGGATGCGGAGCAGTTAAATTTTCAGCTGACTCCGATCTGATAGCTGTCACGTCCAATAAATATGTTGTTAATTGTGCAATTGACATTTTTAAATTAATCGTCCAATCGAATTCTATTTGGGTAAGCGTTTCAGTTTTTCATGTTGTACTGTATGTATTCGATATTTGTGTCTGACTTGTTCGTTTATTGCATGCCGCTTCTGTATTCTGAGGATGGATTCCAAATCAGGTTTGCAAATTCTGACATTATTTGACATGATAGTTCTTGCAGGAGAAGTGTCACCCTAATCTTGATACTCGTTTAATTCATTTCTCAATATGTTTTCAGGAAATTCATCAATAAACAAGTCTCCCTTGTGGGGTATACGTTTTCGCCATTGGATCGGTGGAGTGTTGATTGATATGCGTCGTAAAAGTCCAGTACAACAGTGGGTAGACTCAATACCACGACAAGATCCGAAACCAGTTGAAAAGGGCACCTCCCAGGACGATATCAGCGTGACCGAAGACACCGTGAACACCCTCGTTTCACCGATTAAAAGTTTAAACATTCAGAGCACGAGTACGCCTGTGCCCCTGAGAGACAACAAGAGAGATAATTTTCTGTTAAGCCCCAATGACGATGACAGTGTTGTGAGTGGCTTGTGTGAAGCCGGAAAGTGTGATAGGACCGAGGAAAGTGTCCCAGATGTGAAATTGAATTTATATTCGAGTTCTGTGGATAGCAGTCTGGTCAAACGGACAAAGGCACCTCTGTTGAGAGATAGGTCTATCAATTCTGAAGGGAACAGTCCGAGACACAAAAATGCCTTATTCAGGGACTCATCACTGCAGGTACCTAAACTGTTTCCTTTCAAATATAAAGTGTTTAATTTCTAGCACATATGTGTACATTGTTATAATTCTACAATAGGATAATGATTTAAATTTCACATTTGAGCACCGTCTAAAAATGTTTGATTGATTTAAAACATGTGTAGATGAAGTTTGTGGAAAAATAATCCTCAAAAGTTTTAAGTGTCGCAAATTATTAGTCGCTTTCGTTCTATTTAACATACACTTTTTGACAAAGTTCTCACCACAGCGAATTAGCAATTTCTGTGAATATTAATTTAAACAAATTACATTAATTACAAATTACAATTACAAACATTTATTACAAAATGCAATTTTATTTTTAATTTTTAAAATTGTTTCGAATGATGATATATTTTGCAGTCGGGAATAATAATTATTGTTATACATTCAGTATTTTTAAACATTTAGTTGTGCGTGTATGCACATAACATTTTTCACTCCCAGTATGAATGACCTTTAACAGAAAATATGGTTGTAATGAAAATGCACAAGCGTTAAATTTAAAGTTTTATTTGTTGTCGCATTAGATGTGAAATCATAGAATCAAATCGAAGGTGATATATAACATTGTAAGGATTGTGCTCTTGCTGGCATATAAGAGGTGAAATGACATGTATGAAATAATGTACAAATCAATATATCATTTTATTTTTTACAAAATTGAAAAAGTGAATGTTCAAGTTTAGTCCATTAAAATGTATGCAGGGGTGATGTAATACAAGCTTCTGATCATGCAGTCAGTTTTTTATTATGTAGACAGAATTCGTTTTAGTTTTTCCTGTTTGCAATTTGCCAAGGAAAATGTGCTAATTGCACAGCTCGAGGTTATAAGTGAATCTGAGTGTCAAATCTTATAAGCTGGGTGGCTACATTACCAAAAATCACAAATGAAATATAAACAAATTAGATTTTTTTTTTAATGTAATTTTATCCATGAATTGATGCATAACTGAATCCTCATTTTTGCCTAGTTTGCAGCGTGTCCATAAACAGTTATTTAAGCTTTAAATAAATATCAAATGTTCTAAGATGCAATGGTCAGTTTAACATCAGAAAAGTTGTAGGGCAAACAACAATTTGCACTTAATCTTTTCACTTTTAATCTTCTTTTGCCGATTTGTGTCCAGTGTTGAATATAGTCTCCCCCTTTCTTGCTTTCCGCGTTTTAGATTATTTTTCGCCTATTCTAATTTCCCTTTCGATTCTTTTTACTAATAACTGTGTTGTGTTAATAATCTTCATTTTCCTTAAATATTATTGTTAACTTTTATTATTTCACGTGAAATTTTTCGAGTGATCCCGAGACATCGGTGGAAATATACGCTCATTTGATGTGGTGATAAAATTTGTATTGCGGAAGTCTTAAAAAATGAAACAAGGATAAATAAATAGATAATATTTTCTAGCCGATTAGTGACAATTTAAAATATTAAAATCTTCTTATTATTTTTAGTTTAGTGTTTTAGTGATGATTTTGTGATTTATATCAGAATATGTTTGCTTTTCACGAAATTAGCGATTTTTTTTCATGAGTTTTGTGCGATTCTTGTTTCATAATTACATACTATTTATGAAACAGACAGCTAGTGTTTAAAAGACAACAGTGTTATGTATAAACAAAATCTTTAATTGCGACTTACATGAAAATAATAATATTGTTCAAGAAAACATTCCCTTCAAATCATTAAAAAAAACATTGAATTTATTATGAATAATTTCAATATTAATTCATATTGTGGATAAAATATACCTGAATATATATTTTCAGCCACTTTTAACAAAAATAATGACAGTGCGAATTCGACATCCGTCATGGCCGGATCGAGCGGCGTTTTGAACTAAAATGGATCATTAAATAATCGTCGTTTATAAGAATGAAAATATATTATTTTAAGACAAATTATTGTGTTTTTGATATAAAACTTGATTTTAAATAGTAGCTGAAGCCTGAAAGCATGCGAGTAAATACTATTTGAAAACGTATGTTTTTACTTAAAAAAATGTATTTTAAAAATGTCAAAAATTGATAATATGTCCTGCAAATTGAATGGTTATAACTCTATTAATTTTTAACATTTTGTTAATTTGTCTTAATCGAGATTTGTCTCCGTAATTTTGGTTTCAATATTATAAGAAAATATATTTCGTATACGCAATAATTTTCCATATTAAGGCAATTTTGTGACACGCAGAAAATGTTTTTAATGGTCACCGTCTTTCTTATAATAGTTATATTTTCTTAATTATGGCAAATAACATTCAGTTTATTAGTTTTACATTAGTGTAAAGGTCCAATCTAAGTAATACAAAAAAAAGTCAAATCTAGTATTTTACTTCTGATATAATTGAATAATAAAAACCCACATTTTCATAAAATCACGAAAATATGAATTAATTCATGCCTAATAGGGTTCCGCATATTTCGAATTCAATTTTTTTTGGTCCCTTGAACTTTGAATTAACGGTGTTCTATTGTAGAAAACTATGCATTTTGTAAAATATTTCAATTCATGGCTTGCGATATATCTAATGAAATAATGCGTACTTGTGGTCTAGTGATTACGAGACTCGTCTAGTAGTCAGGGTTCGGGCCTCATTCCAGGAGGCCATCAAGTTAATCTTATTTTCATAGCACAAGAGGTTAGCTTAGTTTGAAAATAGTAAGAATATTGATGTGAATATTTTGTGTTTGTATCTTTATTTTTTTTGATATATAATGATAAATACATCATTATTCTGTGTTTTACATATCATTTTAGTCCGATGGAGCCACCAGCCGTGCTTCAAGCGTGGAGAGCCTCCTGGAGTCCCGGCGGGTGGATGCCGAGGCGGTTCTTCGAGGTGTCGGCTTTGGTCCCAGCCCTGCGAGGCAGCAGCTTGCGAGGATACCCGACAGGTTCCTCAAACCTTCCAAGGTGATTAATTAAAATTATTATCCATTCATCAAAAAAAATCCTTCCAAACTGAATAAGGTTAAAAACAATTTTAGAATATTTTTACAAGTCAGAGCAGTTTACTTATTCCATCTACAATCTATATATGTACTTGTTAATATAATAAATAGCCAGATCTGTCCGGGACGCTCTGATCTTTGTTCGAACTGAAATAAATATTTTTTTAAATCTCTAAAATCTAAAAACAGATGTCACCCCAATAAGCATGTTATTACGATTTATAATTATTTCTAAAAATTACAAGTCACATTATTTTCACTTTTGTAAATTTAGATGCATTAGAATTTAGATTGTGTTGGATAAATAATAGTCGCAAGTGATTATAATTTTGATACTCTGCCTATTAATGTCAGGTCGGACAGTTTTGAGAATACATACACACATTTTTCAATTGTTTATGACGGTGTATTATATTAAAAAATATGATACTGTGCATGGCACAGGTTAATCTTTTAGTTTCTTTATTAGTTTGACATAAGGCAGAGTAAAAATAATATTGTGTCTATTTCTGTTTAACTATCATATTTAACATTATCCGTTCAAACTCAATTGCACATTCTTTTGAAATAATTGTAAAAAGTGAACTTTCGATTTGTGTGAGTTTGATGGTATTTGTAATTTTATCATTACAATTAAATTCGATTGTTCACATTTTCCTCATTTCAGTTTGGGTAACTTCCAAAGTTGCATCAGAGAACAATTGAGACAACTTTGAGTCATAAAATGAGTCATGCATAGCATAGTGCTTCATTTACCGCTCCCAGCATGTTTGTACATTTGTACAAGTATCTAAAATTCTAAATATACTTAATCCAAACATTTTAAGATTCTATTTCAGATTCTCGTTTATTTTATTTTGAACTGTTTACGAAGTGAAGATTAATCTGGATTACGATTGCTTATGTTGTGATACTTGATCCATGATCGTAAATGGATTCATGTTGTTGAATTGAAATAGGTTTAAATAATCCTCTTAACTTTATAGCTTACATGCGTGCTATATAATAGAAATCTTATATGTACAATATATTTACCTACGTCTTCTTTTATAGTGTCTGTCAATCTTTGTATTCAGTAGTTTGATTTATTTTAAGTATGTTTTGCGATAATGCAATGTAATAAAATAAATATTAAAATACTCATAACAACATTTTTACATATTACACCTGTAATCCTTTTATAAAATGTTACAAAATTTTCTAATGTGCTATTTTTAATGAAGTTTCTTGAAACATATTAACCAGGAAGCCTCTGAAAAAACACATGTTGCAGTTTATGCTATGAAAAATAAGACTCTTGGTGGTACCCATTTCGCAACACAATAGTCAAACTATAATATTGATTACTTAAAATTTCTTAATTTTTTTCAAGAAAGTCAAATGCCACATTATTTGATCATTAATATCTTGCGATACTCAAATATTACCTAGAATATTTTTATTTTGTTTACAAAATGTTGTTCTGGCATATATTTTTGCTGTTTTAGAGTTTTAATGAGATAATTTAACATTTATATTCATTCTAGATTTATATGTATTGAATTCATGTTTTTATAAATCAGACCCAAGTTTGTAGAGATTTTTTTCCCACAATGTCATCTACAAGTGTTTTTACACAGAGCTCATATATGAGAAGTCATTCAAGGTTTATGACCTAAGGTACAAATTTCTTAATACCACCCTATTGCGATTATTGTATTTGCATTTTTATTTCACATTTTAATTATGTTTGAAAATTTTATCGGCAGGTGAAAGGCGTTAGCACCGAACAATTTATAAAAGAAGAACAAAAATCTTTAAGAATGCACGAATGCGGTGTTTTTGGTTACCGGGGTCTGACAGGTATGATTACGTATATTAATATTTTTTTGCAAAACTAAACTATTAAAATTACAAACATCAACTGGGTAGTATTAACATTGGCTTTTCATTAATAGGGGTAACAATAATTTTATATATTATATTTTAAGTGAGCTTATAAAACTACCAATTTGATATTTAATATTCTATTTTTCTAATTTTCAATACTGAGCCAAACACTTAATGATTCTAATTATGAAAGTTAAAAATGAATGAATTCTGGTAAAAACAAAATGTTTTATGTTTAATGGTATTGATAAAATAAAGATTCTCTTTATTTACTGAAGTGGTAAAATGGAAAATCAGAAAACTATCTAGTTAGTTACTAAACCGCTATAATAGCTTAATACTATTTATGTGTTTTGTTAAGCTTGTAATCTTTGAAAAGTCAGTTTTATATGGGGAATAATACAAGAGTTATTTTTTCTATTGGCTCATCACTACATGAGGAATTACTGTGATATGTTGACATAATCTCAGTGACTAACATAGGTGTGTAAAAGTGTACTAATAATTATATTGCCACTAACCAGATAATTGCACGCCGGTGTGTCGCTTCATGAAAACTCCTCAACACCATCGGTTCAGGGCTAACTCGGGACCTGTATTGCCCATAGTAACAATTCAGTAAGGAACTTCATTACTAACTTAATCATATTGTTTTTTTCTCTGTGTATAGTTTTACTTCTGTTGATTTGATGTTTGATTATGATTGTAAAAAACTGTAGTTTTATACATTGTTAAATGCAGGAGAGTATAACTGACAATTTAAATTGCTAAATTAATTTTAATTGCAATCTTCTCCTCTATTCTCGTGTAAATTTGTTTTTGTGTCTGTTATTGTTTTATTATTCTATTCTAAACGTATATTCACACCAAAAATTGTGAACTATTTGCAGTAAATTTATTAATGCGATCTGGTCTGCACTGGTGAAAAATTTATGTATGTGAGTGTAGTAGACTCTTGATTATATTATTCGGGGCGGTTAGCAAAAAAATTGACCTGGATAATCTCAATCAAAAATATTTGTAAATAAAGTCAGGAAAAATGAAAAAAAAAAAAAAAAAACAAAATGTTGTTACTTTAAAATGACAGCAGAGAAGTTTGTTTCTCCCCTTTATTCACTCTTCGAAAAACATCTTCAAAAGTGGGCTCAAGATATGCCCTGTCCCCTGCCCCCAAATATCAATGAGTAAATACTTAGTCCTGTTCGTCCTGACGAAGGTGCAAAGGTATCGAAACCGGTCAATGTTCAATTAATCAATAAAATAACAAATTTATGTGGATTGTTATTTTTTATTTTAATAAATGTCTAACCATAAAGGTAACAAACAGATGAACATCAAAAATGCATCATTATTTACCCAAAATATCTAATTTGATACATTTATGATTAATATTTTGTAGTTGTGTAACTATGGTATAAATTTAAAAATTATTATATAAAGAGTGTTTTTTTAGAAGTTTGTTTTTCGAATTGACAACACTTTTTCCAGCAACAGATAATTTGACAGCTGATTTGTGCTCAGTTTGGTTTGCCATTTCACCATGAATAGACAGACTTATGCCAGAATGACGCTTGCCAATTATTGAAATTTATTTAAAAAATCGTGGTTCAGTTCGTGAAACTTACCGTGCACTACGTGCATTTTATGGTCGACATAATCGTCCATCCGAGCAAGTAATTTGAATAACCATGGATCGTTTTCGCATCACGCATACTCTAATTGATAATACGCATCTGCAGAGACGTTGTACAGTGCGCACCGAAGAAGCTGTTGTTTCTTCAAAAGTGATGTCGGTCAGAACATTACAGTCGATGGAGAGCTTTATAGATCCATGATTACTCACTTTTTCATTCCCGTATCGAATGGCATTAATGTGGTTTCAACAAGACAGCGCAACATTCCACACAGCGCGTACCACAATCAATTTATTGAAGGAAATATTTGATGAGCCCATGATTTTGCATTCTGGACCTGTGAATTGGCCTCCAAGGTCGTGTGGTTTCACACCTTAGATTATTTTCTGTGGGGATATGTAAAGTCGCTAGTCTACACTGATAAACCAGGGACGATAGACGATTTGGAAGCCAACATTTGTCGCGTTATTGTCGATATACGGCGAAATGATCAAAAAGCAGACTTCCAGATTGCGTTGATATTTGAACCAACCGCAGCATCCATATGGGCAAAACCATATTTAATGTGTTTTATTTAATTTTAAAGTTCTATACCTCTAAAAAAAACACCCAAATTAAATTAATCAACTAGAAAGATATACAGAAAAAATCTATCTATCAAAAAAATATTTAGTGGCTACCGGTATATTGTTTTCCTTTCCTTAATTATTATATATATGTGTGTATTGTTTTTTTTTAATATTATTTTAGTGACTAATTGTTTTTTGTTTATTCACTTGATTTGCATGTTGTATTACATTGTATTGCATTGTATTTTAGTCTTTCTTAATCTATATATATATAATGTTGAAAAACTCTGAAGCCTATTGCTGTAATGGTCGCATATTATAATACCGATTTATTTGGCGATACTGGTTGTAGTGTATTGTATATATATATACTGTTTGTAATTAGTGTAGCTTTTATAACTGCATTTCATTTCATTAGACCATGCAGATAAATCAAAAACAATCAAAATCAATCAAAAACAAAATTTATCTTTATGTTATACAGTAAAATCCCGTTTATTCGAAGTTGAGGGGACCGAAAATCAAGAAAAAAGTTTGAATAATGATTTAGGATAATAAATATAAAAATTTCAAAAATTCGATTCTTTTTCACATACTAACATTTTTCATAGCAACTCGAAGTAATTATATACACCTATATCCACACATTCAAAATTAACAAACAAGTTGTCAAAATACAGTGTAAACAAATCACAATATTATTTTTTTTTAAAAAATACTATTATAATGGACTATCTTTTCGCGCCATTTTTAATAACTACATAATAGTCGAAGTTGTCAATCCACCATTTCTCGTTAGCGACAAAAGTTTCCAGCGCTTTTAAAACATTTGTTTTGTGGTGGTCGCAGTGACATTTGGCACTCGCCTTTCAACGTTAAAGTTATTTCTGTCATCATGTTTAATATTATCGACAACCTCATTAATGGGGTTGCGTATTTTCTGTTAATTTTGTTTTGGATAGTATTTTTTGTCAATCTCTTGTATTAATTCGATTTTTAGCAACTGTCGGCGTTTTGTATGAGTTTCGCATCAATGCTATTATCGAGAATATAAAGTTATCAGTCAAAATTATAAAAATGTTTTAATTTAAATTTAATGAAATATGGAAAAGTCTTAGGAACACAAACCACCCATTCGCGAATTTCAAAATGTTTAACACGTAAATATTAGAGAAAAATAAACAATGTTCTTTACATATAAAACAATGGCAATAAAATAATGAACAAGATATGAGAAAATCTGAGAAACGCTAACTATACATTCTTTAAAATGCTTTGACACTAAACTTATATAGAAAGAGAAATGTCTATTAAAATTAATACAGATTAAATAATTTATAAAACACGGAAAAGTCTGAGGAACTCAACCGCGTACTAACGTTTGTATAATAAAATATACAAACGCTACGTAAATAAAAATAATGACGGTAATAATACGGTACAGAAGATTGGCAAGCACTGACATTCGCAGCTAGCAGCTGGGAGCACTAGAGAACTGCGTTACCTATAAGGGTGCAAAGATTATTGTTCAGTACAGGAACAAGACTGTAATCTTGGTAGGTGCTAGTGTATATTCGTCGCTGCTTCGTCGCTCGGACGACGATGCTCTGCCGGTGTGCAGTTGTCCAATGGGGTCCAAATCGTGTCCAGTAGTGGTGCCAAGTCGTAGGAGTTCTTCCGGGATCAGTCCAAGTGTGCAACCAAAGTCGAAATGTCCAGAGGGAAGGAAGTCCAATGTGAAGGCAGGGGTCAGAGTAAAAAAGCAGATGTAGTTCTTGTCCAGCGGTGCAGGTGCAGCGAAGTGCGAGAGAGAGTGTGCCCTTGCAACCGCCGGACCGTTTATTTATCCTTGACCTGCTGTATGCAGGAGCGTAAGGCTCCAGCATACTCGGGGACCAATCAGGGGGCCAGGACAGGCCCCGCGCCACCCCGATACGGTCCCGCGCCGCCAGCGCCGGGCGGCCAAAACTGGCAACAACAGCCATTTTCCCTGCCGTCCCGTAAGGGGCGGCAGAACCCTTATTTGTCATATATTTCTTTTTATTTCTCATAAACCTGACTTTCCCCAGGCATCGCGAGTATTTTTTAATATAAACATGGACCTGCCTCGCGATGCCTGGTAGTTTTTATAGCGGGCGATGGCCTGGGTAATTTACAATTGCACCTCAAACCTTAAAACATCATTTTTTATTATCAAAGGATTTTTGAGGTGCATTATATCCTTCCCGGGCGATCGCCCTCTCAATTCTCTTTTATTTCTTACAATCATTACATCTAAAATAATTTTTTTACAAGAGATATTGAATAAAACATAATTCCAAATTTCCTGGCGGCGGCCGGGGCGTGGCCTGGTCCGCGGCCCGCTCCCCGCTCCCCGCTCCGCCGGCGGCCGCACGGTATCCGCAGTGGCGGCGATTTCCCACGGGCGTAGTGTGGCGACCGCGAAGATGTTTTAAAGCGGCCAAGTCCACATGTCGGCCCGGCGCGTGTTTGGATCGGGGCGCTGCGCCCCCCGCCACCACCCGGCGGCGCGAGACCGCGGCCGGGTTTGCGTCTTGGCTAAACGCGTGCGCGGGCCAGGGCGCCGCGCTCTCCGCGGCCGGGTTTGTGTCTTGGCTAAGCCTTTTTTGCCGCGGTTTTATCCGCGGCCGCCTTGCTGTGCGGAACAATTATATTTGCTATCTTTTTCTAATGTAAAGAAAACGAGCGAGAGAAAAAAGCATGCGACCTTAAATTAAAACGTCGTGGTAAAAAATAAATATTTTAAATCGAGGACGCACAAGATATATTTGTCATCTTTTCTAGTATATTGAGAGTGAGTGAGAAAACAAAAATGAGAATTAATTTTATGCGTCATCAATCGGTAAAGGGGCAGAACTACCATTTTGATGGTCTTGGACTTGAGACAGACACATCGCGTAGTGCATGTATATTTTCCAGATTACTGGTATCTGACAAAAAAAATCGAATTAGACGAAAAATAAATCGACAAATTCATCTGATAGGGTCTAAAACAGCTTTGAATAACGATATACGATTTATAAGTACAATTTAGTATGAAAACTTTTCAGAGGGACCACATTCTGCTCTAAAACTTTGACTTGCGGCGAATTTTGAATAAACGGGGTTTTACTGTAATAACCAATTACCTGTATCATATTTTAAATATATTGGCACTCTAGTATATATCTAGATATGTGTAGAATTATATGCCAATATAATTACCGTTTTTAATTTAATTTAATTTATTTAACCATTGTAGCATCATTTTAATTATCTCCATTTGAAAGATTGATACAAACAGCATCTGTGTCAAATTGCCTTTTACGTAAGCAGTGCATAGATTACTTGCTTTGCAAAGGAGGCTATTGTACCTCGTACATAATATGTCATATAACTATTCTCTGTTATGATCATAGCATAATAAAGAAGTTGGTTGAATGCATCATATTATATTGCATCATAGTGTTTAAAGGTTTGGATAGATACATTTTTCCAATAATTTTTCTTGTTTTTGTTTCTTCTTGCATTTGTTTTCAAGTAAACTCTGACCTCTTTAACTTAATTTGAACTTTAAATGTAACTTTAAAACCATTGCATTTTAAGTAGTATTATTTATATTGTTGGATCTAATTCAAAACATTACACGCAAAAAAATGTTGTAGTTATTTAAATTTGGATTGTATCATGGGTAAGTATATTAAACAATATTTTTGTGGCAGAACACAGTGGAATGACTGTTCGCATTGTTCTTACAATATTTTAAAAGTAATTTTAAAACATTGCAAGATTATTGGAAATTTACTTTTTTTTCAAATTCAATTCAAATAACATTTAACTAAAGAAGTTAAATTTTATTTTGCCGCATTTACATTGTTTCAATATAGTTTTTGTTAGACGAGAACTTTGAATAAAACTTAGTTTTCTATAAAATTTACTAACTTATCTTACGTATTTAGGTTCTTATAACTATTTCTAGACTACTTTGATGACTACTTTAAATTATTTAAATTAAGAATTTATATATCATTTTCTTGTACGCCTTTTATTACATATTATTACTTTTTTTACATAATAAAACATTGGTTATACGAAAATCAAAAATCATTTGGAGACGGTTTAAGCTAATTAGATGAAATTTGGAAAGCGTTGCAATATTTTTTCAATCAGTGTTATTATATTTTTCTTTATTGCAATAAAAATAGAAAATATGTTGCAAGGTACAACAGTCGCCCCTGCATTAAAAAATGTGGCATAGCATATGGTAATGTTATACGACAGTGTATTTTGTCTTTGTATTGAAAGTAAATGTTCCATAAATTTGAATGAAAATTTATTTGTGATTTTTTCTAAAGGCACACCCATTTTCCAGGTCACCCACACGTTCCACCTTCCTCGATAGTAGCTAAGATAATTGAAAGGATCAGCAGCCGCGAAGATATTCCGGAGCCAACACTAAGCCCTTCCAAGCCGCGTCCAAGTGATATTGATAGCTTTTGAATTGCCATTATATTTTTAACAGTAATGTTACCGAAACCTATTTTTTTAGTCACCTATTAACGTTATAACATTATGTGAATAGTCTACGATGCCATACAACATGCTACTGAATGAATGTCAAACATTTTTAACTATTTTAATTTAAAGGATGAAGCTGCAATGTTTATTAATGTTTTAAAATTTTAATTCAAATTTTATGATTTTTGTTGCTCTCTGATGGGAATGATCTGTATTTATTTTATGGACTTTGGTGACGGAAATAGCGTTAAAGATGATCCAATTGTGGATCTCGTGTGACTGATTTTAATATCTAATGTAAATTGGCAAGAGATAATAATTAAACATCGACATACGCGTATTTAATTTATTTTTATATGACTCAAATTAAACAAAGTAAACTTTTCATGTGCCAACCTTTTTTAACATGCAATAAATACATTTTGTTTAAATGGCACATTCATAATGATAAGTGCATAATTGATAGTTTTTTTTTAAATGTAATTCTAATATGAATTAACATAGAGTGTATACGTGCAAGTGCTATGGTAGTTACCCTTTTTATTTTCTTCAAAATATCAGTAAAATAAATAGCATATAAGCAAATCAGTATGTATATCTGAAGTTATAAATCTTATGTACTCGTTTGATGTAATTCAATGTGCGTAAGCACATTTTAACCCTACGTAAATATGCCGGATTGATTTGAAACATGTGTAGAGTGACGTTTGAAGAAACTCCATTGAATCTGGTCGTATTCATCTAAATTAATCAGTTCTTAAATCTTGCATGTAATGAGTTTTATTTAAAAATTATTATATTGAAAATTTTATTGTTTAAACCACGCAGAAGAATATTTAACGCAAGCACATTGTGGTTATTTTAATAAATTTAAAAACATTAAAAAAAATGGACATACGATTTTAAATAGATTTTTATCACCCTGATGAAGGAAAAAGTATTTTCCGAAATTGATTAGTGAATATAATAAACTCACAGTGGTTAAAACAAAGTTAATGAATTTTTTATTAATACGTAGAAGAATTACAACACAAATTTTGGAAAAGAAAGAATCACTTAGAGTACATTTTTTATTTTATTTAGAAACTATCATTTTCTTTAGTGGTACCATGTGACTATGAAGCATATGACCGCCATCCACTCCTTGACTTCGTCGTTGTGGTCCAGTTTGCTGTCATTATCTGCCCATCTAAACGACCAATCCATGTAGGGTAATCAATCGTATGAGTGTTGTACACAGTATAACCTTTGAATTCTCTTAACAATCGCTAACGACGACGGCAACTTCCATAGAACAAATTTACAAGTGTTTCCTTATTTTATCCCGCTTTTTATTTCTTGTGGGATATCATTGTACTTGTCACATTTGTTTCCAGATATTTAAACTGTTCAACCGATTCAAAAGCTTGGTCCCTTATGATGAATCGCAATAATGGCAATGATGTCTGTTTTATGTCATTTTTTATTCAATATTATAAATGGAAAAAATACTTTTTACAATATTTCAGTACGATACCACGAATCAACGTAATTAACTTTACAAGTTACGCATGTTTAAAATGATATTCGTCATTAGCGGGACTGTTTTATTGCAATGTTGTTAACTTATTAAGATGTTGACTTATCTCTCTGTCGACGTTCTGCATCTCAGTTTTGTTTCCTATTTTTTACCTGGCGCAATCCATTACGAACTAATTGGAATAATATTTTAAAATAGCATAAACTATATGACTAATTCTGATATTTAGATTTAAAAATATATAAATTTATTGGCACCGTTTTAATATTTTGACACTAATATTTACCACTTATTTCAGATCTTAAATTAGAAGGTAGTAAACCCTAGATTTTCCAAACCAATTGGATGTGGACAGGTCCGTTTAATCCTAAATATCTATAAAGCGTACCAACTAAACATAGTATTATTATATAGTGTAGCAAAATATTTTTTTTGTTTTGTTATCAAATTAAATATTATATATACCCTTAACAACAAACTGCTACATCGAAGATTGCTAGGAGTATTAATGAAATTGTCAATTACATTAATTAATAAATTTATATTTATATCGCACTAGTAGTATTTAAAGCCCGTGCTAGGATGTCGTTTATCATCCCTTTTTCTGAATATTCTTCCATATTAATTAATAAAAACCCTGAATACATTTTTAATAAACAACATCTTAAATGTCAATAAAAATATTTTGACATTATAATATTTAGTACATATGTTAAAGTTTAAAAATTTCTGGCTCTACACTTGTTTATTTATCATTTTGAAAAACACACCTCCATAACAAAACGGTCATACATACACATTTTAAAAGAAATTGACCAATGAAATGTACCAATTTTCTTACTGTAACTCACAGAAAAACATCTTTTATATCTTTAGACTTTACATATTTTTAGTTGTATTGAATATTCTCAGCGAAACACATCTTTTATCGTATTTTATTTTTGGGTAATTCATCTTTCTTATAAGTCTGAAAAATTGTTGTGGTTTATAAATTTTACATATATCTGTTCTCCGTACCATAAAAAAGTTGCATATACAGAGTGTCATAAAACCGGTTGTCTGAACTTCAGGGAAATATTTAATTTCAAGTAGAAAATGTTCCAACATTTGGTAAAAATATTAACAGTTTTCTTTTTTTTTTTTCAATATTTATGACTTATCATTATGTAAAACAATCAATTGGACAATCATTAAAGTATTTTATAAAATTCATTCTCTTGAATATAAGTCAAATAAAATTATTATAACGTTCTGGAAAAAATATATTTAAAACATATGCATGTACTGTAAGATATCTAAACAAGAAAGGATATAATGAATTGAAAGCAATAGACCCTTTCTCTAGAAAGTAATAGGTGAATTTGAGTTTTTAAATACTTTAGATTACATAATACGTTGTTTCTTTCGATTTTTGCATTTGAATTGTTTGCCGTTGCTTGACAACTCTACTACATAGATTTATTTATATGTTCAATGTGTCAATAAGGTTTTGACCTACCCCACGGAGATACACAGGGTGATAAGGTAAAATATAACTCAGTGGTGGTGGATGCCGAAATTGAAATAATTAAAAAAGACATTACTCAGTAAGAAGGTAAAATCCAAAGCAGTTATCAAACCCTGAAGTTTGGACAACTAGCTACCTGACACCCGGCATGTCAGATTTTGAACAACTTGTATTAATTTATGTAGCAATCAACAAATTCAGTTACTTTTGTAGAAAAATACAATTTCAGAAATCGTGATATTATAAACATATTTTACAATGTATACGGACCATGACGTTGACTAAAGAAGTTGTCCGGTAAATCAAGGGTTCACTACACTGGTTAGAATTGCCCTCAAGGTTCGAAGAAGTCTTATCCATTCCTGTGTCATTCATTAAACTTTTCCTATTTTTGATGTTCATAAAATTTGTCTTTTAATCGTATGTAATAATAAATATTTAGTATTTTTCAAAAATATCTAATTGGTAAACTGTTTTAATTCTCTTACTGTAAGTAAAATATCCTACGATATATAAAGCACATACTGTAAGTAAAATATCCTATATTATATAATGCATCAACGTCAATATCGATAGTTGAAATTGCATTAATTTCTGGTTTATCAAGGTAGTTATATCTTCGTAGAACAAGTCCCCGCGAGTGAGATTGATGGCTGTAAGAAAATTAATTCTTGTGTTCATATATATTCACATTTTCAAAAAATGATAGTTAGGTTATATGAATGTTAAAAGATGTCTATTGGTATCGTTAAATCTCACAACTTTGTTCCAGTTTCCCACATTTTATTTAAATTGGTTTAATTAATTAGTAAATTAACAAATAATGCCAGCTTTATATTCTACCATTATCTATAAATCTGGCACTGTTATAATATAAACACATTGCACTTTATTCTAGGATTTAATGACAAAAATTGAATTTTGAGGACGTCTAAATACCAAGACAGTTCATACACAATAAAACTTATCTTATTTGTTATATAAATACGTTTGGAATATATATTCAACTGAAAATGTATTTATTTAATAAGGAATAAAGTGAGAACTCATCCATTACGGTTCCAAAAACCTTTTTAATTGAGATATAAATTAAATTAATTTTTGATAACTTTGTTCCAACACTTTTAAGTGGCTACAGTGAAAAATACTGATCCTATTTTCATTATGTTAATTGATTTGATTAATTAAGCATCTTGAAGCTAGAAACTTGCCTTTCTCAATTAAATGGGAAAAAATATATTTAAAATTTTATTCAAAACTTTGAACAAAGTTGGGTTGATTTTACAATACCTACAACAATTTAACAAAATCTTATTTTATTGTGATTTTTCCGTTCCACTATGTTTTTATTTTACTTTAATTTAACTGATTATTTGGTTTGCGTCTGTATTTAAAGATGTAAGAGTATAAGCAGCATTGAGGTGTGGTAAAAATATTTTTTAAATTCACTAAAATGATAAATGAATTCATTTTAGCGCTGGTATTGGTGCTGAATCTGATTCAAACCACTAATGTAATATGAATGGTCCTTCTAGAATTTATATACTGTAGTGTATTTATTAGATCTTGGAACCACTAATGTATATTGTAGTCCACTAATGTATTTGATAGGACAGTTCATTTTCAGGGTTTTTTCAGTGAGGTAGTATTCGAATATCTTCTATGTAAAAAAAAAAAAATTATTTCTGTACTTATGTATGTAAAAATATGATTTATGTACAATTGATTTAAAGTTAGATTAATATAAATGCAGGGTCTTCAAACAAATTTGTTATATTTCTTGGAGTATATATTTCATTTACAGAATTTATCGTTGGATTTGTAATGTATGAAAAATTTAATTATTTCTGCAGCTTCTATTTCTTTGGTCTCTGTTTAAATTCTTCAATCGTCATTCGCAACATCATCTTTTAAAATAAATATTTAATGAAATGAAAACAAGATGGGGTTAGAATTTTAATTCTCTGAGATGACAATAGACAGTGTAGTTTGATCACAAAGCGAGCTGTGATTCATTGCCGAATTTAGTTTGTATGCAGAGTAGAATGATGTAGCTGACCTTTACCGACTTGATCAAAGTCTCGTCCGTGAACATACACCATAATTATTAACTTTCTTATTATAATATCATACTAATTCATATTGTAATCTCAAAATCGTAAATCTAAGTGCAGTACAATTAATGAATATGAATATTTGAAGACCCTGTGGTAGTACGACCTGATGGATCCATCAGTTAAACATACGGGGGCATTGGAGTTAAGATTCTACTTCACTTTTTGCTTTGTAGAAAACTAATAATTTAACTTTTCCTTACTTGTCGCATCGGGTCTATGCTAAAACTACATTTGAGCTATTAGTATTTGAAAATTATATTAACAGATAATTGAGTTTTTTTTTTTAATAGAAAATATTTTTGTACAAGCTGTGCCAGTATGCACTTGCGAGTTTGGCAGTAGATGATTTTGTAAGAGGTAGTTTTACACGTACAGGCACTCTTGGTTGTACATTATATGTGTATCTCTTGTGTGTGTGTATATGTGTGTGTCTTGTGTATCTCGTATTTCTGAGTTTGCAGCCATTATGTTTTTTTTTAAGGTACGTTTTGCATTTTAATTTATCATGTACAATGTAAAATAAAATAAAACAGGCAGGTGCCTGCTATTGGCGAATTTAAGAAATTTTGTATGAGTTGTGACATTCAATATAGTAAATGTTCGTAAATTGAGTTTTTTTTTAAATTTTCACATATCTATGTCGTTTTGATATTCACCTAATGATAGTATAAATAGCTGTCTATTGAGAAAAATTCCCTCCACTCGGATGACAGATGGAATTAGTTCATCACACCTGCATAATTTACTGTAAATATTTTTTATAATTTCATTTTCCAATCGAAGTATAAATTATTTATTAAAATTTTTATATAAATTTATAAAAAATAAATTATTACCATATTGTTTTTTTTATTTTAAATTTTTAAAGGGAGATGTTATTAGTATTGTGATTAATTAAATAGTATGCAATCTTTCTTATGTATTGGTATATTTGCTGAATTTGCTCAATATTGAAATTTATTTTTTTTGTGATTACATATGTAATATATATTATATATAACATTTTGGGATCATTTTTATGGTGTAATATAATATTTTTTTGTAGGAAAAAAACTATTTTTAAAACTACTTTGATTGACAATCTTGTACTATTATGTCCTTGACCAGTGTACCTGTAAGGTAGAATGCATAACTTAAGGATTATCGTAGAAAAATTAATCGGACCGAAATGAACTCAAAGCCAATTAATAAAAAAAAATATATATGTATTGTACTTTGCACATTTAACTATTATATGTGATATATACTAAAGTTCAGGAGCGAAGATGTAGTATGTATATACTTTCAAATGTATTTATTTTTTATTCCGCTGTCCCTTTTAAGAATGCCAGATCTATAATACATTGCTTTTTTTCGAGAAACGACATTAATTCTTTAATCTTTAATCTAATTCTTAAAACGCATTCGAAAAAATTATGTATGTTTTATTCTCAAATCACACATTAATGTTTATGTGAAATAAATTTAACATGTTTGTGTTAAGTTGTTCTGAAAATAATGGCCGATTATAACCAGACATATTGATCATAGTAAGAATCATTTGTATCTACGCATTTTTAATAAATTACAAGCTTATCAAGCTTATTTACGCCTGTTGATGAATTTCAAGACATTTTCAACTGCTTCTCTGATTTGATTTTATATAGATTTTTTGTGTATAGTGTATTGGGGTGCTTCAAAAGGTGAAAGTTGCCGTGCAGCACAACAGTTAATCAATGTTCGTGACACATTTTATTTGAAAGGTCTCCGTAAAAATATATTCTGTGTTAAAAAATTATAGGTTTGGCTTTCTTTCATAGAACAGCAGCAGTCCATATTTAGAATTTTTTAATTTCACTGAAAATTAAAGCATTTGAATTGAAATGTTCAAACACAACAGTCATATAAGATAAGATAAAACTTTATTGACGTATTTATACATTGTTTTATATCTGATTTTTCTTCTTACTTTTATTGTTATATCTTTATCACTCAACACGTGCAGGACCGACCTGAAAGAATTGCAGAGCTGGCTCCGAGTACTAATTTTATTAATTTATACTTTCAAGAAAGATGCAACACTACAATGAAAAACATGCCAAGTATTGCCAGAATATTTTCAAGTATAAAATACCCTTTTAAAATGTACTTATTTATTTATATTGTGAATGGATTTATGACATGTTATGAACAACCATCTTCACTTTCCGAGTGTATCATAAATGCACTAGTACAATTTAATAACATAGAAAACATTACACAGATTACTTGAATTAGGTTAGAACCAAATAAATGTGAAAAAACTCTACGGCTAGATACACCTGCACCCTGGTCGGTCCTGAACATAGGTCAAGTTCCAATAAACAAATATGTTCAGCTTTGTACATGCATATTTTGTTTGTAGACTGATGATTTGATTAAATTATTTTACAAACTAATTTGTCAGTTTATATAATGTGCAGCAAAAATAAATGTTTATAGATAAAAGTGTAATTGATTTACAGGTAAAAAAGTGAGTGATGAAAAATGGCTTTAACAATAGTATCGTACAATAATTTATGACCACAATTGTCTTCATGATTATAATATGGTCTCAATATAATGTTTAGTTGACTAACAGTTTTCAACTGTTTTAAATAAATTTTACAACTGAATCGATATATATCACTATCTTTTTAAGGTCAGATCTGCAAAGGATCAGCAATACCACTCGTTGAGATTTTTAATTGAATTGATAGTCATGTTAAAGCTGCATGATGTAGTTTTGCTGTGTTATCGCTTACTCGCGTGTCTATTTGGTCGATTACATATTTATTCTTTCCCAGTCAGAATTCAGATTATCTACTTTTAATCAATTATTATTTGAGATTGCTTTTGATAAATATAACATAAATAAACCAATAAACATTATTTTTTTTTATCTTAACAAATACACTGGCACAGGGGGCTCTGAGTAAGTGTTATATCCATAAAAATGAATTCTTTTTATGGCATTGCATTACATATTTTATAAATATATACACTTTATATTACGACACTTATAAATTTGAATGATAAGAATTTCTGACAACTATCCTATAGAAGTACTATCCTTGTAGATAAATATTTTATAACAATTAAACTAATATAATATTGTATTTAACCACTCTACTGAACAAACTTTTCTGAAAAATTAATCTAAGTTCATCAATCAGCCAATCCGTTGTTTCCAAATGGCGGCTGTTCAAATGCTTAAAAAATTGTACCTAGTGAGAAAAGTAAAAAGTGCTCCTATACATGCAGATTTTTTGACCTGAGAAGGGATTTTTTTATTATTCCTCATTAGTTTTGGGCGTTTAAGCCAGGAAAAAAATGCTTAACTGTTAGATAATATGTACCGTATATGCTCGAGCATTGTTCGAGAAGTTTGTTGCCATTTTAAACAATAAATATTTACTTCGACTCATGCCCCAAAATCTGTGTCATTTATCATAATTAAAAAATAATAATTTATTATCACAATATGTTAATAAATATTAAAAGAATATTGTGTGAAGCCAGTTTCAAGTTGAAGATAGTGAAATATGCTGAGATTTGTGGGAGTTCAATGTCGGCAACTTGTCCGTGGTGAAAAATGATGATAATTATCAGAAATGCCAAAAATAAAACGGGTTCATTGTGGAAACGTTTTTAATATTTTGAAAATAAAGGGTGATCCAAACCCAACTGTTATTTTAAATATTGCTCTGTACACCATTGAATAGTGTATTGGAATTGTGAAGATTTCCCACAAAAATGGTGAGAATCCAACAGAAACAGTTTGTAAAGTTTGAAGTGCTTTTGGAAGCTTTGCTTATTCCCAGGAGAATGGGGCTGCACGCCACACAAGCTGGGGAACAATTGAGTTATTGCATTGGAAATTTCCTGGATACCCAATTTCTTGTTTCGAAGACATTAATTAGCCACCCAGACCGCGATTTAACACTTCTGAACTTTTTTCTTTAGAGTTATGTGAAAGATGAGGTCTACACTAATGCTCCAGAAATGATCCAAGCTGCTATTGATGAAATAATGGGTTATTATGCCAAAAATAATTCAAATAATGATTGAGTTTGGATTCCTCGTTATAAACATAATAGAATAGAATTTATTTTTAAGAACAAATTTTCTTGTAAAGTTGCATTTTCAGAACATGGTTCTGAAATTAATCAACTCGAAAGATAGACAGAAAAAAATCTATTTTATCGAAAAAATATTTAGTTGCTACTGGGATTCGAACTTAGGCCTCTTCCTTCTTCGGGAAAGAGCGTTCACCATCTTGCTATAGCAATAAAATACATTTTTGACAAATTTTGAACTTATATTCTGCAATCTTTTCAATTGATACATATATTATTATTGGAATAATACGTTTTGAGACTCTCAAAAACTTAATTTCGAGTATATACGGTAATTGCCGAATCAAGTATCAACACTTTATAGGTATATAACATTTGAAGGTTGTGTTGTTGACCCTAAAAGACTGCCAAAACCAATCAACATTTTTATTAAAAATAATAAATGCTAATTAAACCTTGTTTCATTTGTCCAATAATAGTGTTATTTTGTGATCACAACTGCAAAACAGGATGTGTTTGCTAAATAATGTGAAAATAATGATAACTCAGTAAATATTTCACCTTGAAACTTTTTATGTACATTGCCACTGTGCGCTGTCAGTGATTTGACTTGAGAAATCAGTATGAAATTATGCAATGTTTCGTTTTGTTTGGAAAATTGGTCATTCAAGCGTTGGTAACATTTTTAATATTGCCTTTGTATCATTGGATTACTACTGCTTTGCTGATGGACAGCACGGAGTTACTTTTATCAATGCTTGCTCAGTTTTCCATTTGCGAATAGATTTACATTGATTTATTATTATTTAAAAAATGTATTGTAATAGTTTTCCTCCTATAATCTTGTGATCTGACATTCCGATTTTAAATAAATTATCAAACCTGAAAGTTTTTTTTTTTAAACTACATACCTATTACTTAATATTATTTGGATTGAAGTACATATGTAGCATATGAACTCGATCTTGGGTTGCCGATAAGTATAATGATGTTTGCGGCGAAAATTCAAACAATAACTTTGTTTTAACGTTATTTGTGAAGTTGCAATTATTTTCAGGACATAGTTCTGTGATATTTTAATACAAATTAAATGCATCAATTAGAAAGATATACATACAGATTAACTCAAAATTTGTTGACTATTTATGAGGCTGACATAGTTGTCATTGGTTATTGCACTTCCCTGGATAGGAAGAGATCCTTTTGCAAATCTTGGTGGCATCTAAAACATTTTTTCAACAAATTGTGTATCTTTCTAATTGATACATTTATTTGTACTTTAATAACTTTGCTGATTATCCGCGTGACAATTCAATATTTTAAAATTCTTGAGGAATAAATCAAAAGAATTTGATACTTTTTATTCCCCTTCATTTTATAGACTCCTTGCCTTGTAAAATGCAAAGATAAAATTATCTACTCATATCTTTATGTGCTTTGGAAACATGCATGATAATAAACCCTGCAAATAGGATTCGAACACCGGAGACACATGGCAGAATAGTCCAAAAAACTCTTCTCGGAAGAAATATATACATATGTACTTTCAAATTTGTATAATATCAGGAAAGAATTAGTTCTATACCTAGCAGACTTAAAAATTTGTCATTTTAATTTCCGCTCATACCTATCAAATTTGTTTCCACATGATACGTCATGGATAACAACTTTATTAATGAATTGTTAAATATGGTGAAGTTGCATTGAAATCTAGATTCAATTATTCAAATGAGATGCATTAAATCACAATGGTGCTTTCATATTTACCTTTTTTCCAAATCAAGAGTAAGTTTGTTCATACTTTGCATTTTTTATTGATAATGTATTTATTTAATATATATATAATATAATGTATGTACAGGTGGGCAGATTATTTCAAGCCAGAAGTGTCATGCATCAGAACAGCTGGTAGATGTCTTTGGGTTACAATATTAATGACATTAGTTATAAAAAGAATTGACTTAATTTTAGGCAAACTAAAATGAAATTTTATTGTATTTGGTCTGTTTTGAAATCCTTGAAAATACAATGGTTCCCAGAAGTCAGATAAATATGATACAGGAGCCCGGTAGTACCTCACATATAAGTAACACTAATACAAAATCTAAAAAAAACATCTCTCAGGTACATGTATCATATCACCCTTGCATATAATGTTTTTCCGGTTCACTGCACCCCATCTTGTATACAGGTCACTATATTTTGTTTTGGTCTGTTCAAATGTCATCTGAATTTTATTTCAAATTCAGATGTTCTTTTGTTTTGTGGAAGTATATCTTTCTCTACTAAGTTTTTTTATCTGATTCCAGTCCGGAGGATTGAACGCATTGTTTTCCTTCAGGAAGTAGTTTTTAAGATACTAACTTCCTTCCTCCCTACAAAATGTTTACACAAATGTGTCATAGCTTTGTGACGCATGGAATGGAACGGAACACTGTGTATCCAGGAAACCTCGAAAAAAATACATTTTTTGTATTTAAACGACTTGTATATCGATAAAGGCAAAAAATTGAGATAGCAATAAATAGTCTAAAAATATATACAAAAAGCATTTGTTATTTGAGAAAACAAATATTTCAACCAAATAAAACATGTATTTTTTTAATATTGACCAGATTAATTTTGGGTGTAATTCTATAAAAACGAGATTAACATTAGATTAGGATCTATCTCTGAATTTTTTAGGCAAATATAATAGGCAGTCACAAAAGTAATCATATCTGACATTATCTAAAACAAAAGAAATTGTCTCTGTACCCAATATGTAAAGCACTGCATACAAGGACTTGTGACCCGAGTTGAATGACCCATCTGATTACATACAATAATAATAACAATTATCTAATATCTTATAAAATTTTGTAGACCTGATTTTCCAGATAATATGAGTCTTGCCCACCAAAACACACAAAAAAGGTATATTAGTCAAGAAAAAAACAAGATGGAGTAAATAATATTAATTTATTGTAATAGAATTTTTCTTAGAGAAGCTAACATACAATTTTCATCCATTCATGTATACATAAGGTACAACAAGCTGAAATGGCAGACTCCTCATGATGTAATTAGATAATTCAATTAACCCCATTCATATAAAAGTACCACAAAAATGCAGGAAATAATGGATAGAATATTGACAAACATAAATTTAGTTTTTTTTTCTCCAAACCTTAAATCTATGAATTATAATTACATTAAAAAAAAACATTGAAAATAAAACTGTCCAATTAGTGAAAGGCTATGAGTTTACATGGTAACGAAAAATGCATTTGTCGGCAAGTGCAGACAAGTCAGGTAAATTAATCGCGGGCGGTAATCCAAGCAGATTTATATCAGCAAATCATTGTTTTAAATCGAAAATCTTCACTAAAGGACAGGAATTACGATACGCGGATTTAATCTTAGACAAATCCATAGACGTTTTCATCGGAGAAGGCAATGTACAGGAAGAAGTCTTCGTCGTGGTGCTCTTGATACAGGGAACCCATCGTCGCAGATGTTGGTGGAATGACGTTATTTACGAAAAAGAACAGGGCATCCTCAGGTCTCAGGTGGATCCTTTTACGGATTAGGAAGTAAAACTGTCCAACAGTCAAGTCCGAAGGAACTAAATATTTCTTCTTATCAAGGTCGCCCAATCTCGCCTTGGCAGCCTTCTCTACGATGACAGGAACTCGATCCGGGTATTTACGGCGAATTTTCTCACCTTCTGCCTTCCTCTTCTCGAAGGAGTGCTCCTCTTTGTACAGGAACTTCATTTTGTTGAAAATTTGCACAAGAATTTCACTTTTATTTTTAGAGCAAAACTGTTATTGCGACTTTGTTTTTTTGTTTTCATACAATGGTGACGCTTTGGTGTGACGCAACCAGCTGATTTGTCAAGAAATCCTTTGTAGTTATTTATTTAGGTAAAATCTTACGACTTTCACGAATATTATAATACTGAATGTTTTAACACTGACAAAGATGAAGGCAATGACTCATGAAAATATTGATACGCAATAATCGTCTAATGTTTACAACACAACAGGCTGAACGCGTGAAATCTCCCACTATAATACTGCACATCAATATTTATGTGCCGTCACAAAACTCACAAACGCAGACTACCATAGACAACGGAAAACTTTATTTTAATCATGCTTTTTTTTAGTCAAATTACACAACTATAATAATAATAACAATATTAATGGTAATTTGTACAGCGTCATTTTCGTAAAAACTTTCACCTCAAGGGCGCTTTACACATAATCTGTTTATAGTTCTACAAATATCTTTGTTTTTTAAAATTAAAAATCGTTATTTTCACTTATGGAAATGATTTTTTGAAAAGGTGGGTTTTTAGTTTCTTCTTCTACATATATACATTACAATCCACTTCGCTGATCGCTTTTGCTAAATACTGACCGGTGTTTTCGTGAAACATATTTCTTCAAAATTAAAATATTATTTATTATCAAAAGAAGAAAATTGGTCTACCACAGTATAACTTAACTGAACCAATTAACTAAAACTAATACCCAGCCAGAAAAATAAAAATATATTTAATTTACAACATAATTCACCATTCAAAATATGACAAACCGCCTAGCTTCACGGTCTTCATAAAAGAGTTCATCAGTTAGCCTCGGACTGCATTCTTCAGTCGTATGGGGAAAACCGAAGTCCGGAAAATGTTGTAGTGCAAAATCGAGCAATTCCGAATTGAACGGATCAACTGATGTTGACCAAATGGAGAAGCAGATAGTTGGCAAATGGAAGCTGTAAATAGGCCGCGGTGAACGCGCGGATGTCCAGCCAGGCGGACATTAAAGAGACGAAGTGACGTGAGGGCGAAGCCATCTTTTATCCGATTGAAGACCGGACACAACGACCAACACACATGGTATAAGGTAGTTCATAATTAGATTAAGTTAGCTATAAGAATCTGCCTGCCCATGTGTATATGTAGTAGAGAATAAATATCTGTTTTGTATGTCTTCCGTATTTTTTATAGTTAACCTACCTCATTCTTATAACATAAATACATTCTCATAGTGTAAGAAAAATGTGATACCTTGAAATAATCGTGGAGCGAAATATTACCAGAATGCGGGGTCACAATAATAAAATGATTTAGAGTCAATTAATCTTTTTTACACTCCGCCCCCCTCCTATCAATGAAAATACGTGAAATAATATAACTATAACTTGATATGAGTGGCTGACCGTTTAAAGTCACTTATATAATTGAATCAGTCTTACCGACTTTAACGCTTTTATAGAACTTAGTCACTTAAATTGTAAGTATTTTATATTGAAAACATTATTAAAATAGGAAGAGTAAAAACGTCTAAGTCTGCTTTTAGCGGTTCATATAATGTTTTTGTCTGTGGTTTTTACAGAAAATTTTGCGCTGAAGGGTCCTTCAAAAATATGAATTATACAGGTCATAATCGCGAGTACAATTTAGATTTATAGATTGTGTTGTAGACAGTCGTTAGTTTGAAACATATATATTTGTATGTGTATATTTTTGACATCTGACATTTTGACAGGCTGATAAGAATTTTATTGAGAATTGTGACGTTTTGACAGCATTGTGATCCTTTAGATATGGCGCTAGTATATTTTGATGACGATCCTTGGTAATAAAATTTATTATTAAAAATAATCTATGAATAATTTGAATACATGTATTAATTTAATACTTTGAAAACTGCACCTGTTGCAAATCCATTGCATTGGAGTAGCTTAATTTGAAGTTTGATCTCCTTCCAGGATCACAGCGCACGATGCTTGCGAGAAGCTTTACAGAGACATTCAGTCTCAGCTTGTGATGTGGAGCGGAGTATCCAGATCCTCAGCCACGTACGGAAGCTCATCAGCTACTATTCGCCAGAAGTTGAAGCAATACAGTTCAGAAATCAATCAGCTAAAGCAGCAGTTGAGCAAGACAACTAGAGAACAAATGATGTAATTTGCATTTGTTATGTTTTCAAATATTCTAATGTCAGGATTTTATCTTTGAAATGTTAAATCAATGCTCTGATTATTTTCAGAACTGATGCAGAGAGCGAAAGAAGGTCCCGGCAGATTGAAGTGTTGCAATCCCGCTATCTACAGTTGCAGAATGAATTTAATAACGGAGTTCAAACGTCTACCTCACGGGGGGGAGCATTTGACTTGAATCAAGCTAAGCAAGAACTATTTGGGGATAGCTATGGCAGAGCAGAAACAAGAGGTTTTTAAATTAGATATTTGAATTAAGTTGACATTTATAAAGTAGGAATATTAAAAAAGAGATAAATACCAGATCGACACATACAGTGATCAACGATTTTGATTGCATCAATTACCTTATTATGCATGTTGTTGACTAATTGCTACAGCCTTAATTGGTTAAATTGGTTAATAATTATTTGACATTTTATAATGCAAATTTCAAATATGTCAACTGATTTCCCATTGAATAGAAGCAGGTATATGATTCTACCTGACCATTGATTATCTTAGTATATAATTTGTTACTAATGCCGAAATGAAGCAAGAAATGAGCAAGCATAGGTGTCGAAATAAAAATTCGGTGGGATGCTTGATTGTTATCTATTAGGTACTTATATTGAAAAATGACAGATTTAGTAATATTCAAGAATTTTGTTAATTTTTCACTTTGAACGAGCTTCGTATTTTTTAAATTTTTATTTAATTGTGTAATATTATTTATTTAGATTAAGTGTACATAACAATTTATAACATTATGTGTAAAGTATTTATAATAATCATAGATTGTGGTATTTTATGTAGCACTAATTAAGAAAATTTAAATTGTGATTTAAAGAAATAACAATTCCAAAGTGAACTTAGGTATTGTTGGTACTCTTCAGATGTCGGAGAGCCTCAAGTATATTTGTAATTTTAAAGAAATATGGAGTAACTGCTTATTCCGTTGATACATTTCTTGTGATTATTTTATTAAGTGGATTTTTATAAGTCAGTCGGAAAGAGAATTAGATTTGGGATCATTTTACTTTCAAATTTATTAAACACATTATAATTATGTATCAGGTTATTTTTACAGATCCTTGTAGATAGTCCTGTAAAGATGTTCAAAGTCAATTATTTAGAATATTTAGATTTCTTGTAGTTTTTATCTTGAGTACTGTTTGTTTGGTGCCCCAAGTTTTTGGTGTGAAATTGAACTTCTGTCTCTAAACATAAGGCCTGAGTGTACACTTGAGTTGAGTATTCTGCAGGGCGGGACGGGGCATGCAGCGTGCATAGCAATCTTATTTTTATGAATGCAAGTGTCCTGAGTGGCAGTCGTCCAGAGCGGTGGCGAGTGCATGCCTGTTTGCGTTTGGCGTCATGTCCGTGTGCGAGTTTAAACCAGCTATTGTTTTATTTGAACAAATACTTGGTGAAATTCAGTTAACTAACTTATCATCATGCCATTTACCGCATGGGTAGGCAGAGAGGATAGAGCGCCACACTCTTCTGTCTTGACACAGTTCTCGCATCCACATTCATACATCTTGTCATTGATTATTGAGGCTTCTAACAGGACCATCTTCCAGTATCTGGTTTACCTGGTCTTGCCAAGTCTTCCGTGGACGTCCTCTCTTTCTGGTGCCATCAACACGTGCGTTATATATCTTCCTTACCATTCTCTCCTCATTCATCCGTTCCATATGATTAAACCACCTTAGTGATCCTTTCTTAATCTTAATATAACTCACTATACTATATTGAGTTAAAGCCTGAAATATGGATATGTTTTTGATGTACAGTAGAAACTCGATTATTAGAATTTTTGATTATCCGAATTGGATTAAATAATTTAAAAAAAAATCATTTTTACCACATTTCAACAGTTTGCTGACGTTACGCAGATCAAGAGCGTTGAGGAAGCGAGACAAAACTCGTTCTCTTATCTACTCTCTCCTTAATTAGTATTCCATAACTTAATTTTTAAATTCACATTTATAAATAGTCTGAAGAAAATTATTTTTACATCTCTAATCACTAATCACTAATCTCTAACATGTCTCTAATCTATAAATTTGTAGATTTTTGACATGTGCGAGTAGCATAAAGTTGCCGTCAAGTGGGTGTCAACAAATGTTATGCTTCAAAGTTAAGTCAAGTTCGGGTTGGCTTGAAAAATTTAAAAGGCGACATGGTATTAGAGAACTAGAAATACATTGGGAAAAGCTTTCTGCCGACATAATTTCAGCAAACGCTTTTATAGACACATTAAACGTGTTTGTGGAAGAAGAAGGGCATGATGAAGAGACCGGTTTAAAGTGGAAAAAACTTCCCAGCAAATCTTAGCATCAAGACATGAAAATACTGCATCGGGGTACAAAACTAGTGAAGAACGTGTGACCATAATGGTTTGTGCCAATTTGACAGGCAGATACAGACTCCCACTGTTACTCATTGGGAAATTGAAAAATCCTAGATGTTTTAAAAATATAACAAGTCTTCCAGTTTCGTATGATCGTCAGAAAAAGGCATGGATGAGTGGTGATATTTTTAAATGCTGGTATAAAAAACAGTTCATTCCAGAAGTGAAAAAATTTCAAAATTCTATAGATAAGAAGGGAAAAGCATCTATTAATAGAATATTTAAATCGGATTGACGAAATGTCTATGATAAAATTTCTTCCACCAAATGTCACGCCTGTAATACAACCGATGGATCAGTGAGTAATAGAAACATTAAAGCACTTATATTGAAAATAGATCCTTCGAAGACTATTGTTAGCAGACGAAAATAATGAAGAATCGATTATCAGTTTCCACAAGAAGATTCATTTAAGGGATTGTTGCTTCATGGCAGCAGAGAGTTGGGATTCTATAGACATTAACAAAATCATGGAACAAACTTTTGAAAAGATCAATAGTGAGTTCCAGTAATAATAATGCAGTCTAATTGTACAGGTATGGCTCTGGTACAATGATACCGGACCTAACCTATGATGCTATCATGATAATAATGTAATAAAATAAAATAAATATGTAATTATGACGAATCGAAAAGAAAGTAACTCTAAAACGATTCGGGATAGGGTGTAAATAAATAAAGAAATAATAATGCAGATCTCGCTGATACGACTAACATAGAAGACATCACAAATACAATATCACAAATTTCAATATGCAGCGAATGCGACAAAGAAGATGTCACCGAGTGGTTAAATTGTGATGCGAATGATCTTGGATTCAAAATTTTAACCAAAGAGGAAATAATTAATGAAATATTTGACATACCCTCAGATGAAGAAGACACTAAGGAGATTGCCGAGGAGGAGGAAAATAATGAACCTAAGCATTCTGAAGCTTTTTAGTGCTTAGATGTCGCCATGAAGTGGTTTGAGAGACAGGAAGAATATAACCCAACATAACTCATATCCCTCAAAAGTATATGAGATTTGGCAGCTTCTTAAAAAAAAGGTAATTTTAAGCAAAAATCAATCATTGATTATTTTAATTCGCAATAATTAAAATTAAAGTTATAATGTATATATTGTTCCGTACAGGAAACAAGAACTGTATAACTGCAGGGGTGATTCGCCGGTTCGGGGTCAAGTGAAGCGGAGATAAATGAAACACAATTTAGTTGAAGAGTACAGCGGCGAGAGAAGGGAATGATCTCTGCAGCCGCTGGACCAGTATTTATTTAATATAAAAACTCCTAAGCGTGAGGCCCCCGTATGGCTGGGACCCAATTGAATGGCGCTGCCAGTCCCCGCGCCACCCCGATTCGGTCCAGCGCCACCCCCTGGCGAGCAGACTCCAAAACTCAGCTCATTTTTTCTGCCGGCCCAGACGGGCCGGCAGATCTGAGTTTTCTCTGCTATTTTCTGTGTCACCTTTTTGTTCTTTATTCCTCAGACGTTGCGAGTATTTTATTTCACAGATTTTAATCCCCCTCGCGATGCCTGTTCAGATTTTACCTGGGGCGATGGCCCGGGAAATTATTGACTAATCCATTTTAATCCTCTAAATGATTTTTAAGGTCCATAATGTTATCTCCGGGCGATCGCCCTTTCCAAACTCTTTTTATTAAACAAAATTATACATACATAGCATTTTCTGGAACAAGTTATTATATGAAAACCTAATCTTAATTTTGCCGCTGTTGGGTGGGCGGAGGGCGCCGAGCCCAGGGGCGTAGGGTTTTCAGCGGCGCGGAGTGATAGGCAAGATGTGTCTGTGGTGCGGGAAAGATGAGCCCCGCATTAAACTGTTTCTCGGGCCGCAATTGTTGCGGCTCTGCAGGTCCGTAGCTGTGCGGAACACACATGTATGTACAGTGAAACTCCATTAATTCGTAACCCTATATTACATATTTTTACAGAATTTGCTTTTTTTTCAAAAAAATTTGCTCTGAAAATAACATTTCATACTCGTTTCTACTGATAATTTGTAAAATTTGATTATTTGCAGTTCGTATGCATTTTTGACACCCGAAATAAATAATTTGTTCACGTAATTCGCATATTTGCAAATGTTTTTAATTCTTAAACTCGTGCGAAGGCATTTGACCTTCATCCCTTCGTAAATACCTGCAATTAGCCCCGCGTACCGGCCAATCACGACGCCGAGAGCTGGCATGATAGGTGCCAAACTGAGTTTTGCCATATGGCAAAATTCATATACATAATAATGATATGTACATCAAATTCCATAGTGCATTTTATAAGATTTGTTGTTGTTAAAATAATGTTTTCATTGAATCACTTTATCTAGTTTCTGTGTTTATGAAACGTTACGATTTGCATATGCAGGTACTGAAGAAACTACATAAATCTTTCATATTTAAATACGTTGACATATATATACATTTTTTTTCACATTTCGTTCTCTAAAATGGCACCAACATTTTGTAATTCGTATAAATCCTTTACCATTTGGTTAAATGGAGCTTATTTTGAAAACCGACTAAAAATTGATATCAAAGATAAAATTGGTGGAAAAATTCGAATCCCGAATACCTCTCTGGGTTCGAACTTGAAAAATCGCAGGGAAAGAATAAGTTTCAACCGACAAGGCCAGCGAGACATGAAGATTTAAAAGTTTTTAATTATTTTTTACGCGCATTTTAAATATTTCAGTTCAGATGGAAAAGGTGAGTTCTACCACCAATCAAATTAATGTGCGTGATTTTGTTGCCTTGAGAGACTGCTGCGTCACCACTCACCACACACCTTTCTTATTCAGGAGAAATACATAT
This sequence comes from Eubasilissa regina, assembly GCA_022840565.1. Taxonomy (NCBI): domain Eukaryota; kingdom Metazoa; phylum Arthropoda; class Insecta; order Trichoptera; family Phryganeidae; genus Eubasilissa; species Eubasilissa regina. The sequence continues at coordinate 30,715,736 of JAINEB010000006.1, read as the reverse complement.
TTGATAAACATTTCGACACAAGAAGCTGAAATAATGGAGTTATCATGTTTCAGTATAAAAATCGTGATGTCAATAGTAGCAGCGTCCACTAAATTGGGGACGCAGTAAACTAAAGCGTTTTTATAAAAATTTATTTTTAATGTTGCTTTTAAAAAGTTTTGTTCTCATTATTCGTAATTTGGATTTTTTTTTTAAATTTCGGTCTCGTGAGTTACGAGTTAACGGAGTTTTACTGTATACATATTTCAATAAAAATATTCGCCTTATGTTGATATATTTTTCTTTCTCCTTTTGATTTAAAAAAATTTTGTTTTTTTCCATTTTCCAAATTTTCGATTATCCACACTATCCTCATCCCCAATTAGTGCGGATAATTGAGGTTCTACTGTATAGTCAAAGATCGAGACTGACATTCTTGTGTATTTGTGAAATTTGACTTCATTTATTAACTATTATATAATGTTGAAAATTCTCCAAACTCTTCTCTTTGTTTAACAATGATACTTGGACCATTCTTATTATACAAATGAAATTTTAAAAATGAATTTTCTTCCAAATACTTATCGATTATATTGTCATGATCACACTTCAAACATGACCGTCTCTTTTAATGTTGAACGCTGCACGCCTCGCAGAAAGGTTATTTGTCGTACGGCCCGCAGAACGATTTTTCACTCAGGTTTTAGGCTTACGCTTTTCATCTTGTGATTTTAATCTGGTATTTTTATTTTTAATTATGTTTAACTACTTAATTTGTAAAGAGTTTTTTTTCAACTGTAGATAGAGAATTCAAAGATGTCAGTTCTGCTAACTGGGGTACTGGATCTGATGACGATGAAGAACTTTTGGGCGGTGAAACGAGAAATCCTACAATACATGATGTGAGAGAACATCAATATCAAATGATAAAAGGTTTGGAATTTATGGCCCACATAATATTCTTATTATTTAATGTTATATTATAATAATAATACATTTATTAGGTTCACTTTTTTGTACATGTATTATGTACTTACATTGATAGATAATGTCTAACTATCTAACGTATTACTCTTCCAAATTAATATTCATTAATAATACATTTTCACCTAGTTCATTACTATGAATGTTACATAATATTTCTAATATCGGACAAATGTATCGAGGGTATGCATATAAAATTTGGCAAAGTAAATACAGCATATCAGTAAGAAAGTAAGACATATGATTAAGTACCCTGCCTGTTACACTAGTAATTTACTGTATTATAGCAGACAATATTCCTCCAGTATAACAGTAAGCAAAGTGCATTTATCAATGTACAAAAAATATATATATATAAACAGTTAATCAAGAGACGCAGTTAGGTATTTCAATATACTGTTGTAGCAGTTTTATTCTCAGGTTTAGACCTTTAAAAGTTCTTGGGCGTAATTTCTCCCCATTTCGTGGAGCCAGAACTGTACTTTTCGTGAAAAATATGCAAGACTATGGTTGCAATCTTTCACTTTTGCATTTAGACTGTTGTATATTTTTGGTGCTAGAAATAAATGGAATCTTTGTGCAAAAGTTCTGTTTAGTTTTGGCACAATGTAGTGACAGTTATCCTGTGTCCTTGTTAAGTGAGGGTGCGTAATTTGCTGATAATATTGCTTATGCCGGTAAAAGTGTTTTAGTATTCCAAGAATATACGTTTGATGGATGTCTAGAACGTGACATTCTTTGAGGAGTTCATTTGAAGGATAGCGAAAGGGTTTCTTATGAATTACTCTCAAAATTTTTTTTTGGGCTATATGGATGTACTTTTTATTATTTTTATAAAACCTATTATCAATTTTAGATCAAGATAGAGGTTTGGATGAACTCTCAAAAATAATCGCAAGGCAGAAAGATATAGCTGAAAATATTGGCAATGAAGTTGCAGTTCAAAGTGGTAAGGAGTGTATAAATAATTATTTGCATATTTCTGCACTATACATAAAGTACTAAGGGTTAACCTATCTTAAGATGCTATATCTATCTTTTAGAATGTAATTGATTCATAATTCTTTTATCTGGACATTGTGTATGTATATGTATATATATACATATTTTATTAATCACAATATATATATATATATATATATATATATATATATATATAATAGATGAATCAAATAAAAATATTTGGACATTCACCCGGTCTGAATTTATTAATTGTGTCACATTAATTACAATGACAAACCATTAATTTATATTTTGAATTTTCAAAATTGAGTAATATTTTTCTTTTAAAAAGTATTTTTAAAGACTTTCCTATTATAAGTTTATAGCCAAAAGTTTACATATCAATTTAACAGGAATTGACATTTCACTTTGATTTAATGTATGCGTTTTATCATGTAATGTATTTTTAGAAATTATTGACGATTTGGCAGACCACATTGACAGGACAGACGGCCATATTGAGTCTGAAACTGGTCAGATTAGGATAGTCGACAGGAAGGACAGTACATGCCGTAAGTTATAACATTCATTATATTCAGTTGGGTGGGATCTCATGTTGAATGTTGCCAAGTCGAGTGATGGTATTCGAGAAGGAGAAAATGATTACGTGATAAATTGTTGTGAAAAACATTCTTAAATTTCCTTTTCTTTTCCAGGTTATTGGACCGTTATTATAATTTTATTTACCGCCATTATTATTGTGGCTGTTGTATGAACAATATGATAAAACAACACCGGGATAATTTCATCTTCTCGAGTCGGTCCCATCCATACCGAGGATTGCAACTCTGAAGAATAATTTAGGTAATTGATATAATATTAAGTATATTTTCAAGAGACAAATTAAACTATTTTGGATTCTAGTTCTAAAATTGGAGATTATTAATTTGCAGCGTGAAAGGTGACCGATGGTATTTAAGACAATAAAATTGTTTTCTTCTATAGACGATAATTAGACATTGTTAAATAATATGTGAATAATTGTATCAAAATTTAATATTTTTATGTAAGATAATATTTAATACAATTTTCTTTATTCTATATAAGTCAATACATAATAAAAAAATATATGTTTAAGTATATATTTTGCTTCATTGTATGCAGAGACATACAAGTTAGTGATAATGATTTGTATTTTGGTGCAATTTAATTTATATGTGTTTTTAAAATGATTTGTTTTTGGCTTAGACAATTCATGATATGTTTTTATAACAGTTATTCCTATGATTTGAAAAGAACGGTGTATGTAACATGTATAGCATAATATGTATTCATAACATAAGAACACAAATCATTAAAAAATGTTTTTAATAAAAATAGAGATGCGTACGTGGAATATGTGTCATATCAATATTCTTATTATTTTCAAAATAAGCTAAACGCTTGCGCTTTGAACTTAATGGTCTCATGGAATGGGAGAAAACATGTTTAGAGAATTAATTACAATAACATTACCATTTTTGTATTTTTTATGTTAATTTTTAAGTTTATGTCATTTATGCTCTTGCTAAATGGACTATACAAAATAATTAATTAATTAGCAACAGCTGTAAGCAATGCCATGTTAAGCCTAATGAGTGCCCTCAGGCAAATGCAAGTATGCGGCATCATGTCATAAGTGTGTAGTCAACTGCAGAAATCTGGGAGAGCAGCAGTCCCTCAGGATACAACACATAATGCACTTTCCTAATATTTCAAATCAAAAGTTGGATTAAGTCAGCCACCAAAGTATAAAAGGTCTCTCAAAAATAAGTGCCCCTGGGCTACAACTCACGTAGCCTGATTGGTGATAAATACATGGTATTAATGCATTTTTTATTTATCTTAAATTTAAAAATTTTGCAGCGCCCTACGGCCTGTGGCTATACGAAACAAAATTCTTACATAGTACCCTCTATCTTAATTCATTTGAGTTGGAATATGTCACACAAAATCGTATATCCCACTCGCTAGTCTCAATTTTAATGGTACTGCACTTCACCAGTAGATGTCGGCCTGTGTCCATGGTCACCGCAATATATTTCAGATGTGAATTACTCAATTTATTTTTACATTTTTGGATCAATCAATGATGTAAGATATGTACATATTTTTCATGACATAATATATCTGAAACTGAATTCTGGAATACCAAAATAATTTGCTTAGCTTTTCGTTAATAAATTAACATCACACACAAACACATTGTTTAACTGTCACCAGTATTTATATTGTTAAAGAATAATATTTATAAACTAGATATGTAATGTGCATGGACAAAATAATGTATGTTGCGGGACCAAATCAATTTGTTATTGGTGAAGCGGTCATTATGTACGTATTGCCAAATTTTTTTCTTCTACAAAATCTTTATATTATACATACATTTAAAACATCCTCAAAGGATCATTATCCCAAATATTTAAAGGTTGTTGAAATGTATCAATATGTGTATCACGCATGTTAGATTTGTTTAATTGTTACTTCTCTAGCTCTGATTAAGCTGTAAATAGCTTTACTCGATGGATAATGCCTTTCATGACTGTTAGTTAGCGCTGTTTTATGAATTACCTTAACTTATGGATAAGATAATTTTTGAAAATCTAACGTTGAATAGTGACAAATAACTTAACAATCAAATAAATTTATCCCGCAAATAGTTGTTTTGCAACTCTGAAATTGCCCCTAAGATAGAGATGGCGAACCTACGACACGCGTGTGAGCAAAGTGACATATGAGCAAAGTCTAAATACAAATGAATACTTCAGTACGCGGCAATAAATTTTGGCTAGTGGTGAGGTAGATTAGTATAGTATATATAGTATTAAGGCGTTCAAATAGATTCCACAATGTAATTTAAATTATTATTATTAATATCACATGTCTATGAATAAAAAATAATAAATGAATTATTTCATAAATATGGTGTTATTGAAAGAATGATAGTGTGTTATATGTGACATGTGTTTTATTTAAATTGGGCTTTCTCAATCAATCATTATATTAATTTAATTTTATATTTTGTTTCATTTATCTATTTGTATTCTGAATTTGGATTGATTCTTCAATTTGTAATAAAAATATAGAGCTAAAAATAATTTGTTTATACTAATTTTCTGCCAAATATATCTTGTATTCCAGATTTATTTAACATGTAATTATATCTTATTAAGTGCTTATTATTTTTTAATTTGATTAAGGAATTTAAATATTAAAATTTATATATTTTCATGTCTGTTATATTATTACATTGTTTTTATTGAACGCGATGTTATTTTTTTTGTACCGAGTATTAAATCAAAATGGCCCAGTCTCTATGTACTAGAAATTCATTTTGCATAAAATTAGATACAAAGTTTAGTATATTTATAAATAGTATACATTACTTGGACTCCTCTTTTATATTTTTGAACTAAATACTGAATACTATGTTTATTTCAAAATCATTGAGGGGTGACATTTGAAAGCATTTGATGATAAGCTTATCGATCTGTATATTATTTCCCGATGCGATAGTCTCACATTTCGTGTTTTATTATGTTAAAATTAAAAAATCATAAAAAAGTATAATCAAAACAAAATGTTTATATATTTGAAATATGTCTTATTCAGTATATCTAGCATAGGGAAATTTGAAAGGAAATTGATTGATACCGGATTGAAGTGTCAAAATTTTATTTGTGTAAAAAACAAATTTTACGAAACTGTACTATGTACATCTTCGAGCTTGTCCTAGAACGAGTTTTTGTCGATGAAGCTGATATAATTAGCAGTTTTTCATACTGACATTATAAAAACAATTATTTGTATCGTTGCTGATGATTTTAAAATGAAAGAAATAAATTTCTTTACATTTATAAATATGAGTCATAATTTGTTTTACGATTTTAGTGCAGAAACATCCTTTGGTATGTTTAGTGTATAAATGTAAATTTGAAGAGTGCCCCATATTTTCTTACACATCCTTAATGAATAATTAATATGTATTAAAAACATTGTAAATAATAAATAATAATATTTGTATTCTAAGTTTGTTTTATTTTTATTTCACTCTCATATATTTGTTCTTAACAAGTTAATAAAATGAATTTATTTATTGAAAGCAAGATCTTAAGAGATGCTGCAATTTTTAAAATTGATAGCAGTAATTTTATTAGGTACTCAATTGTAACCAGTGGTGTGCAGTAGGTATAGATTCAGGTTATACGGTTACCAATGATATTATACAATAATATATGTTGTACATAGGATTATGAACATTCGTTTAACCAACATCTTTAAACAAAATGAATCCGTCATTTATAAGACCATACCATGTATTTATTTGTAATTTTAGAGTACTATTAATAGTGTTTTTAAAGTTTTAGTTTTAACGTAAAATAATACCTTCTTACCCATATAAAAATCAATATAAAAAATGTATGGATGTCCTTAAGAACGCGTTTTATGACTGAACATGATTTTTTTACTGTTTGAAAATCCTTCACGTAATAACTAAATGAAATAATTATTTTTATTAAAGTTTAACATAGGAAATAGTTCTGCCGATCGCTTTTTGTTTTTCCCAAATAAAAAACAAATTCATGCACCAAATGGACCTCAAACGCAAAGAACAGCCATGAAATCAACACATTAAAAACAGTAAGATAGTAAAATTCGCGAATTAGTAAAAGAGGAAATAGACACTGAAATGATTTGCACGCAGTTGTAAGTCTTTCTAATGTTATTCTGTTATAAAACAGTATAGGTAACGACTTCATAGAAAACGGATCAATCGAAAGGAATTTTCAATTCAGTAAATAGCCAATTATATGCTTACTTACCTACTTACCATCACGCCGTTTCTCCGTGGGGGTAGGCAGAGAGGATAGAGCGCCACACTCTTCTGTCCTGACATACAATTCTCGCCTCATCCACATTCATACATCTTGTCATACAAGCTCGCCGATTGTTGAGGCTTCTAATAGAACCATCCTCCATTATCTGGTTTACCTGGTCGTGCCAAGTCTTCCGCGGACGTCCTCTATTTCTGGTTCCATCAACACTTGCGTCATATATCTTTCTTACCATTCTCTCCTCATTCATCCTTTCCATATGACCAAACCACCTAAGTGATCCTTTCTTAATCTTATTCACTATACTAACATTAGCTTTACATTCTTTTCTTATTTCTTCATTCTTTACTCTGTCATAAATAGATTTGCCACAAATACTGTGATCTCATTTCCACTGCATTCAGTCTACTTTCGTTCCTTTTCTGCCAGCTCCAGGCCTCACTTCCATACATCAGTGTCGGTACCAGGATTCCATTGTGCACTGCTAGTCTTGCTTCGGTTGACATATTCCTGTTAGATATAATTCCATTCAAAGCACCGTTTACTTTATTTCCTGCAGTCACCCTCTTTTCGATATCATTCTCAGCCTTTCCGTTTCTATCAAACATACTTCCCAAATATACAAACTCATCTACTTGTTCCAAACATTCATTACCTACAAGTATTTTGCATGGTGTCTTGCTTTCCTCCTTCTCAAATACCATCACTTTACCAATTATATGACTTGAGTAATTCACTAGCTTAAAGATAGAGTAAGTGTGTACAACACTTTAGTGTGTCAGTCTCATGGCTCCCTGACTACCCTGCTCACTGACTGCGATTCGCTGAGAGAACAAACATGTAGTCTGAATGCATAACATTTTGTAAGAAAATATGAACATGTATCTCAGCACTCAACCCGTAAGAGAGAGGTTCCAAGGGAAACTTTTTTTAACATAAAATTATTTTTATTTACATATCAGAGAATTATGCCCCGAATAAAACATTAATTTTTCATTTAATTATAAAAATAATTGAATTAAAATATTCTGGCGCCATCTAGCAGGTTCAGCTCAAAGCTTAATCTGAGAAACACTGTATTTAAAAATATGGTTGCTTACTGGAAAAGTATCTCTTACTTAAGATAAAAAAACAAATCGGATTAGATTAATTGGCTGATGAAGCTTATTTGGAAGAGCACCATGCTGACACTAGAAAAGTCCGGGTTCAAGATTAATTTAATAATTACGTCACAAATAAAATTTGAAAATCATTTAATTGTTAATATTATTTAACGAGAATTTTATCTTTCAAAAAGGTAAATTTATTTAAATCAACAAAAAAAATCGATATATGCAGCCCTTCAAAAACCTATCTCAATTTATCTAACTCACCTTCATAACCTAATATGGAGAAAAATCTCTAAAAAAATCATCAAACTTTTTAATGTTATTGATGTGTGAACATCTTAGCTTGTCCCACCTGCCCCTCCTAAAATGTATTGAATTTTAAGATGTCAAAAATAAATTTAGCAAAATTTAATTCCTTCCTTCCCAGTACACTACACAATAACACACGCACGTGTAATGTTTTATACATAACCATGAGAGTATAAATTGTACTAGTTCCATTTTCTAATTTCTGAAATGAATTTTCTTAGTTTTGTCAACTTTATATTGATTTTGTTCTGTGTATTGCTTGTTCGAATTTAAAACACAAACATTTAATTTCTACTCATTCGTTTAAATGTGAATTTAAATGTTTTTTTAGCAATATTTGTATATGTTAAAGAACACACAAATTGTGAGAATTGGTGAACGTTATATATATAGTGATTACTTTATATATATATAAGCCAGCCGAAGACAGGTCGTAAGCCATATTTTCTGTATATTTCTTTAAAATATATTATTAAAATACCTTTGTCTCTATGAGATATCTAATACTTATTTAAAATGTTTTTATTTATTTTTAGTTTCTATTTATTTATAGATTGTATTTATATCCTTTCAAATATATGCTGTGTTCTTAATTTTCTACCTTATATCCCATGTTAAATTACGCGTATTAAATATGAGAAAATATGTAAATGATTAATTTTAATAAATACATATTGTTCCACCGATTTTAAAATGAATGTTCAGTGATATCGTCCTATGGGATCACACCGGTTGCGAACCCGTTGATAAAATATAAAAACCGAATCGCCGAATTGTTAAAAAGAAATCGAGCAAATGGTTAATAATACCGCGATACTTCTGAAAAATTACCCTGTGCCATCGTTTTAAAATACTAAAAAAAGGATATACGACATTCTTAACATGATCGGAAATAATAATTAAAAATTAATTTAGTTTCTGCATTTTAGTTAGTATTATTTTTATAACTGACCCAATTTATTGTTTCGATAAAATGAAAATAACTAAAAAAAAAAATAGCTTTTTACGTTGCAAAATGGTCGGTCCAAAAATATTGAGACACTTCGTTTATTTGTAAATACAGACCTCTTGGCAACCTAACCAAACTACTCAATACGTTTTTTTGTCAAATGAATACATTTTGGAACTTGCTGTTTTCGCTTTCTGTTAAATATTTACGTCATAAACATGACCTGTTTATGATAAAACACGACCGAACGTGAAGGAATGCTGTAAAAACGGAAGACAAAATGTCTACAAGCCGCGTGGGTAAGAAGAAACATGAAAAAATTCTGTTTCGTGAATGGTTTCATGTTTTCACACGCCATAATCGCTTCAAACTGTCAACGGCGCTGTGTTCACGTATTATAATTATGTGAAACATTTGTAACGTCTGCCGCGTTGTGTGCACTCCATAACCATGAGTCGAGACAGAGCAGACTGATTTTACTGCTACCAAATGGTAGAAGGCACACAAGGCAAGTTGAATTCTTCGCAAATGTTTTAACAATGTTTATGTTTTTAAAACCGCGTAACGTTTTATTGTATAATAAGCAAAATAATAATTTATTCTTTTATTATTTCCCACAAAACAAAAGAACTCAGTCTGAATATGAAACAAAATTCAGCCAACGTTTGAAGAGGCTAGAATAAAATATGTGTAATGATCTATATACGGGGTGGGGAGGGGTGTAACAGAAAAACATATTCTACGCTGGGGTAGTATAATATACGTGGCTGAGACATGTAACGCGTTTTTTTTTTCATTTTCTAGTTACGCGACGAAGTGACGATTATATAGGTGTTCAGTAGAAATTTTTCGATTTTGAAATTTAAATAAAATAAATATTTTTGTTTGAAAAGGTAATAGAGTAAAAAATGCTGGGTTGATGGCGGCAATTTCACTCCGGATGTTTTCTTGTAGGACCTGGATTGTTCGAAGGTTATTACTGTACCCTTTAGATTTCAGAAAAAATCACAAGGCGTTAAATCTAGTCTTTCCATCGAGACCCTAGCAGTGTGCGGAGTTGCCCCGTCTTATTGAAACTGCATTCTGTTGTTGTATCCGGGAAACGTTTAGAATTGCGGCACCAAAAACTCATCAATCACACGGCAATAAACCTCAGAAGTGACAGTTTGTTTATGGTTTAAAAAATATATAAATTCCCACCGGACACCTTTAGCGTGTAATTGTTTTATTCGAAATGTATCTGTATATGGCTTACGTTATTTAAAGTGAAAGAATTACTTTAATGTAGATTGATGAAATAAGTCAAATGAATAAAAATAGTATATTTAGTCTACTGTTTGAATGAATATTATGAATACCGGATAAAGACTCTAGTTATTCCTCATTTTGATTACGTACGTGATGGTTTAAGAGCGGAGTGTGTCTATCGTAATCATCACCATAGTCACTATTGTCTCTATAACCCCTAGTAGGTGATCCCTTTTATGGATTTCTAAGACAGGTATGTTTTTCAAGAGATTGTCGCTCCTTTCTAAGTTAGATAAATATATATGAAATATAGCAGATTTTGTGGAGATTTTTTTGCCGTAATGTACCCTCAATAATTTAATATGCACCAGTAAACTACCCGGGTTGTACGGAGATGCGACGTCTCCTTGTGAATATCGCCGCTACTACCTAGATTCTCGATTCATTTCCTTACTACCTTCTCCATCGCCTAATTGCTCCTGAAGACCTCGCATCCACCAAGAAGTCATCCCAGATGTCTTCCATCAGATTCGTGGATCCAGGAAGATCGCCTCTGCCCACTTGACGACCCCAGGCTCCGCGTGTTATTAGATACGCCGTCACCATGTTCCACATCTAAAACCAAGGTACCGTGTACCCCCACTGTTCAGCATTTCCCATAAACCTCCACCTCTTCGAAATCTTTACTCTGAATATTCCAACTCTCGCCGACAGTGATTCCTCCAATTTTCTCCGTTTGAAAATTCTAGAAAACCAATTGGCAGTGTAAAATTATCTTCGACCACCTTAGAAATTATAATAGCCTCGATTTAATTCAGGAAACTTTATTTTTCCAGTAATACATTTTATTTCGACCTTAGATTTTGGTGTTGTCTATAACTCTTTGTCACTTTACATTTCCACAAGAAAATATTATTAATAATTATTTATAAACCGAAGCACTATTACTTACTAACAAGCAAGTTCTGATCAAACTTGCCCACATAATGAAACCATATTCGACCATTTCTGGTTAAGCAAACATCTTGTTCTTTTATTTCCTTATAAGGTAACCCTTATTTTATTAGAATAATTAGACCCGGTGGAGTATGATTTTAATATCCCTTCGGTGTCTCCCCGATGTCTGGTATAACTTTGTATAAACCAGTCTTCAATTAAAATAAACTTACAAAAAATTATTACTCTCCAGTTAATCAAAGACAACACATAAATTCTGTTTATGTATATTATAATTTTGTCAAGTGTGATGTGACGGGCTCAATACCGCACACGCAGAAATACCAATTCCACATATTGTGTTTTATAAATTATGCTATGTGTTAATATGTAAATTTTTAACATTATTTTCCGTCGCCATAAACATTTCAACTCTATATTGTCCTTGTTCTATTCACAATACTTTAATTGAATATATGTCATTCTGTACTAACTGTACTTAAACCTTTTATTTCGATATCCTGACCACAAAAGCATATATTGAGTCGGATTCCGTGTAAACTTGGGACGAAAGAGAACTGTTCTATCCGCAGAGCTAGCAACTTCAATTTCAATAAAGGTCGGTGCTGGAGAACATAATCAACGGTCTGTCTAGAATTAATAACTTGTCCTGAATTATAAACATTTAATAGCGAGGAAAAGTTTTCATTACAATATAGAATGATCTCAATTCAGAACTAATTCTGAAGCAGCACAAGACAGGGTAAGATGGAAACGCTTCAGTTAACCTTTCGGTACCCGACCCTCGTAATATGGATGAAGATGGTGATGATGATGGGTTAATATTAATCAAAAACAGACTTAACTCGCAAGCGAAATGTATCCGATTCATGCGGTCAGTACAGGAAGGGATTTTATCATCCTCGCCGTGAGCGGAACCGAGCGAGTCACCTGTAGGAACATATGAACACCCTGAACGGGATAAAGTGAGGGTAACGGACAGTGGCGTAACTTAAAAATTGAACTCCAATGCAAAATGGAAGAGCCCCCTATATATGCTTTGTGTATTCTAATATAATTGCACTACGTTGCGTCCTCCATTGTTAGTGTATTTTCTTTAGAAATCCGCTAGACGGTAGTGCAGATTAGCAAAAAATATTTATGAATATACATTTACCATCTTTCATATTGTTTCATTTCTGTGAGTTCACTATATCCTTCATGGTTATCCTTTTAATAACATTTTGACGATAATCATATCAATTTAAGATAGCTTGTATCATTTTTCTAATATTTCGTTTACACTACATGGCACATTAATGAAGCAATATAATAAAAGATTTCCACATTGAAAAATAGATTCTACGGAAACTCTGGCCGCTATATTTTGAGCACATCTCTGGAGAGAGATAATGTTTTCACGCGGTATCGCAATATTCGTAAAAAGGTAAGAAGTGATTTTTAAAATGTTACAATTTGGAAATGGTGGATTTTAAAAATTATTTGTCGTAGATAAGTATTAACATTTTGGGGTTCTATCTAACGTGGGCCCCGACCCACCGCATTGGCAGTATCGATGTAGATACGTCACTGGCAACGTGACGGGGAGCGGAATCTCTCAACAGAGGTAGATACGTTAGCGCCTCAGGCTCGCGCTTGGTGTAATTGAAATATCTTGTCTGTTTCACGCGAGGCCCGGGGCTACTGGGGGATGAGCCGGAACAATGCAGCCCGACGTTACTTCTCTTGCAATATTCATGGTGTCATATGCGCAGGAAGGTTTAAGGTTCAACGGAACCTTACTACAAGTACCTTCCATAATCCTCAATGTATAACACCGCACATACAGTCCTGCCGACGATTGTTACGGTATGACTCATTGCCAAACAGTCTATTCTGAAAATTACGCTTTTGTTGAGGAAATGATTGTTATCCAAACACTCAAAAATAGACCGATGTTGTTGACTGTGTAATGTTTGTTTTTGAATATTTCGAAACGAACCATTGCCTGCAACGTCAATATGAAGATCGATTTCAACAATATTAAATGTGTCAAAGAATGCGTCACTATTGACGGAACGTTCAATCTTCCATAAGTATAAAACCATCCCACTTCCATATGTCTATATACTGGGCGTAAAACATCCAGTGATCAATATATAATATTATATAAGTATATGTATATATCCAAATATGTTTCAAAAGTATTCAAGCTATGTGCATAATCTCAATCATGTCAGATATATAATATAAGCTTTTTAAAGACTCGTTGTTATGGGTATATTTTGATTAATTTAAATATTTTATCGATTTCAAATGACATGTTCAAATGAATTTCGAAGGAAAAAATATTTTTGTTGGACGATTTAAGGCTTGAAGCAAGTTTATATAGTAAAAATGGATCAATTTCGTAGGCTTAAAGCAAAACACGATTTTGTAAAAATGTCGTACAATAATGTTAACCGTGACTCTGAGGGAAATACAGATTGTTTGCTATTCTCCAGCCTGGACCAGAAATATTGAGTGATTTTGGTTGTCTTAGATATACCGCGGTCTTTTCATATCTTGTCAAGTCTGGACGAAAAACTCTTCGATTTTCGTCCAGACTTGTTCCTTAACCTTAAACCTGTTCATGTTCACGGTGTCAGGTAGCTGGGTCTCGCTGGATATTTTGGCTCCTAAAATGACAACGTCACATGATATAAACCATACAAACATAATCATTTCTCGTTTCAGTTATTCGGGGGCTCTTCGCATTTAGGACTTGTCCGCGCCTGTCACTGGACGATGCTTGACAGATACAAGAAATAAAAATCCTTTCTAACTGAATTAAGTGTTTTAATATATCTGCAACTTCACAATACATATTACAATGATAGAAAAATGAACTTATTGCAATAAACGCATTAAATGTAATTCATTTACAAATACAGACTAAGCCTAACTCTACTACACATTTCTCGTGTTCTACTATGAGCCGATCGCCTTCCGGGGCTGAAGGTTGGCTGCAATCAACCCCGAGGAAAACGGAGCCTTACTTACAGGGGTTCTACTTGTCTGATTATATTAATCTTTCATGTGCCTAAGATATGTAAATTGCCTTTGAATATTAAAGATGCCATCTGAGTAATAAACGAATTATTCATTGATATTAGTTAGTATTTTTTTTTAAATCAGGTTATTCTCTTTGTAGTTCAAAGCGTCGCTTCTTTAATTGTCAAAGGCGTATCTGCTAATTTTTTACACAAAAGCTTTTCATTACAAAGTGCATCATGCATTACAATTAACGAATTAATTTTATATCAGTAATATTAATTAAGAATACTCCTATCTTATAAATCATATTTTACACAGGAATAGAATCAATTAAAATGAAATAAAAAACATTTACATTTACGGGTATGCACCAGGAATAAATAATATTAGGTTTTCCCGAAAATAATTTCCGATTTAAACATTCGATTATTTCTTGGAAATACGTATTCATTAGTTTTTTGTTTAATATTTAGAAATATGATATATTTATTTATCGAGTCAGCCATTTAATTTGAATTGCAAACATTTTAATAATGAACTCTCGGATTCTAAGTTGCCTGAGTTTTATTCCGCAGGCATAAATAAGGTTGTAATTCGTTGGCAAAAATGCGTAGAATCAAATGGCTCTTATTTCCATTAGTTTATTTACTATAATGTTATGTTTATTTATTCGTGCTAAGTCTAGTGGCTAAAACACTCGCCTATGATCTAGTTCGAGCCACGTTCCGGGGAGACTGGCGAGATAGTCCTATTTTCATAGCACAAGTTTAACTTAGTTTGAAAATGGTAAGAATATTAATACGACACGTATTCTGGAGTACGCAGAAAAATTGAAGGTTAAAATCGATCATTATCTTCGGATCAACCTAATATAATGCTTCAAATAATTTAAATGAAGTAAATTATCATTTAAAGTGAACATTTTAAATACAATAATAAACTACCTTATTTTAAAATACTATAAAATATTTACGTAAAGGTTAAAGATTTGTTTTAAATAAATTACTTCGTTATTTTTCCATATATTAATTTTATAAAACATTAATCATGAATTTACTTAAATTATGCATCAACTAAAATTTGCTTAAGTATTATATCCTAAATTTTGATTCGATATAATTATTTTAATTTTAAAAGCATTACACTCATTTTCATTCGACACGATTTCACTTTGAAAATATCTGCATAAATAAAAATTAAAAACTATTATAAACTAAAATATATGACACATGTTTATACTTAAAATAATGTTTTTAATTCTAATAATACTGTACACTTTCGGGGATATTCCATATGTTAAGAGAAATTAATAATTATTGTTAAAGTATCTCGAGTGTTTGGTAAAAACATATAACACTAAAACTAGAAATTTAAGTATATAATGAAAATATGACGTTGTGTTTGTAATTGGGTTTGTTATATAATATATTCTTCATGACTACAAACAGGTCGTTGATTTTATCTGGCTGGGATCTCTCGTCTCAAGAAATGGAGGGTGCGAGCCCGAGGTCAGAAGGAGAACTGACATGACCGACAAAGACTCGCTACAAATCGCACTAAAGACCAGGATCTAGGAGGCTCAGGAAGCACTCTGATGAACCGCACTCTGATGATTAGTCATGAGCACATCGACTGAGAGACAGAGATATTTATTATTTAAAATCGAGGTATACAGCGTGTTTAATTAAATGCAACAATATTAAAACAGCTAGAACAAATGATATTACTGGTATTTCCTGATTACATTTATAACAAATAAATATCACAAAATATACACATTCATATGGAGAAAATTCTCCTTGCTAACACCAACACGTGTATTCAAAAAACCCTTATATCAATTAATAATATAATGTTTAATAAATTAACATTCTTTATACAGCGGGGTACAGGGAATACGAATACAATCTACAATAAATACAAATTTAATTACGACTCCTTTCGATGACGAGTTAACTAACGATGCGGTCAGCCGAGTCGCCAATAGCAAAGTTAACGTACTGAAAATATGATTTGGTTGGTAATTATTCCTTCTAAATATCGAAAAATTATAATATATATATGTGGTAAGGAACCCAAGATTATAATTAGGAAAAAACACAGTATTTTCCAGAATTAAGTATCTAAATTCCGAGATTGGATGTCACCACACCGTTTTGCTAAATTCTTACTATCGATGCTCCATCTCACTGGGTGTGTATTTTCGTTCATTTTACAAGGATAAGATAACAAATTTGTTTATTAATTAAAGAGACACCTATTGGAGATTTTAAAACAAATTAAATGAATCACTTGATTTTTCTGGTATTATTATATCTGGTAAATTTATTGTTTTAATTATCACGGGAGTATATTTTGAAAAAGTCGTAACATCATAAATAAAATAAAAAGATTTTAATCGGAGTGGTCTAATTTAAATAGAGCGGCCAAAAATATTGATGAAATTACAAAAAAAAACCACCAGAAATTATCGTTGACTATCCCATCGGTAGATCCAAGATCGCGCTTCGTCAAAAATCCATAGTAGAGGTATGCAAATTGAGGTGTGTATTTAAGTTAATTTATTTCACATCTTGCGAGTTGAGATTAAATTTTCCAAAGCATTGAACTGTTTTGAGCAGATCTTGTTAATAATCTAAAATATCAAATAGAAAGGCTTCACAAAATATCTACTACATATTACTAGTTGAAAAGAAATAATACACACAAAACTAATTGATATCAAAATGACTAAAGTTCCATTTGATCTACTCACAAAAGAATGGACAGAACATTTGCAAAATTCAAAACAAATAATTATCTGTAATCTGTCCCTTTGGTAAAACGTTGGAGATGATTGAGATGATGAAAGGAAGTGTCTTATTATTTAAATGCATCATTTGCGATCGGGACCCGGTGTGGCGACATCCGTGTCCTGCGCCTCTCGCGAGGGTGGCGCTCCGAGCTGCGGGGGGTGGGTGGGGCCCAGGGGCCGGGGCCCTACTTGCAGTTGCGGGCCCTGCGCTGCAGTCGGCGCATGCGCCGGTGCCACTCGTCCTTCCACTCGATGACGATAGTGCCCGGGCCCACCGTCAGGTCCCCCTCATCCTCTATACCCAATATAAGGTACGACCTAGAATAAAACACATTCTGTTTAAATCCTGCCTTTTCATAATAACCTTCCGAATCTATCTTGCGCTATATTTCTTCAAAGATGCTGCGTCATACTGGTCACGGATAATCAAGGGCAAGATACCTAGGGCAAGATTACAAAAAGGGGAAAGAGAACCAGACCAGCAATATTGAGCGGACGAGAAGATTAAAAGGTAGTCAACAATCGTATCTATATTTTATATGGGTGAACGACTGTGTTATTTTTACGTCAACCGGTTTATACAAATATTAATACAATTTTTAATTATGGTCTACCACATTGAGATAGGTAGTCTGGAAAACTTAACCATAAGCTCAACATCTATGGACGTGCACGTACGATCAACGCATTCTTCCTCTTAAAAAGCAGAAAGTATCAAACCCGGCTGGTATGCATTGGATCGAGCAATATTGGGTATTTCACTGAGAAACAGTAAGACCGATGAACGGATAAGATAAAAAACAAAGATTGTTGACCATACAAATGCCAAACAAAGTGGAACTGGTCGAGTAGCGAGGGCTACGGACGATAGATGAACCTAGAGGATCTTGCAGCGGTATCCGTGCCAAGATAAGATATATGCGATGGGCTGACGGCTTGAAGATCATGAATGGTGGTCACGCACAGGCAAGAATTGCAAAAAACAGAGACTGGTAGTAGAGTTTGAGTACTCAAAGGTGGGTGTAAAACAATTGGTAATGATGAAGAAGATAAAGCAGATAAATCCTGGTGTAAATGATAATATGCACCCCCCAGATATGATAGTATGAGACGTGTGCGCATGCCGTCATTACCCCGCTACTAGGCGTTACCATTGGATTTTTTGATTTATCGTGACTTTTTGTAAATTTTTGGGTTGCTCTCTTTATGAAAACGAGAAATTTCGGCGTCTCAAATCGATTTCTGAGATTTAGCCTTCTTCCTGAATGGCGGTCTCAGTCTATCTTTTCCTCTTGTATGACGTTCGTGTTCATGTTGGTTTGCATCAATTTTTCTTATAAATTCTGCCGATATTTTCATGAGGATTTTAAAAATAAATATCATAACATTGAAATATATTTTCTCATCTAATTTCATCATATTCAGGTCTTTCAGCATTGCATCGATCTGAGAATATCTATTTTTTTAAATATTATTCTCAAAGTTTTATTTTTCAGTACTTATAATTATTGGATTCCTTCTTCATTAGCCAAAAATAAAATTGCTGCAGTAATTGATGTGAGGAATAATAACAGAGTTGTATACTATTTTACAAAACTCAGTACTAATGAATCTTCTGATATTTCCTTCCCTCGAGATGTTTTTAGCTATTCTTTTAGTCATGTGTCTTGTATTTTGCGAAAAGTTTAATTTAGAATCTATTATGACTCCCAAATATTTTATTTCAGTCACTTCCTTCAGACTTTCACCGTCTACGATAATTGTTGGTGTGATTGGTATTCTTTTATTTCCAATGTTGATGACTTTAGTTTCAGTTTATTATTCTTCAGTTTCATAGTTTAATTCATTCAGCATAGTTGCACAATTGCGCATCATCTGCAAATAATCTTATTCTGCAATGCTTTAGCATTTTCTAAAAGCTTTATTTTACAAATTATTATATTACCGACAATTATTGTATTTCTTCTTCGTTAGCCAAAAACAAAATGCTGCTGCAGTAGTCGATACGAAGAATGAAAAGAACAGAGTTGTGCGGTTTACTTATGCATACTCTGAAGTGATGGAACATACTATTATCTAATAAAGAAAAGAAGACGATTGGAGATTAAAATTATAGTGATGACGATGTGAACAATTGAAGGAATGGCGTTGAGACAATAATGCACAGGGATGAATACTGACTTGTTCGGCTTGATCCTCGGACAGCCGCAGGCGAGATCCTCCCTGTCGACGTGCAGCACCACGGAGCCCCGGCGCAGGCGGGACCCCTCGGCCCGGCGGTACACGGCCTGCACGACCAGCGTGGCGCGCGCCCAGCCCCGCGTCCCCCCCGGCCCCGTGGCGCCCGCGCCCTCGGTGTTCGTGACGCGCCCCACGATCTTGCCCATTATTGCTGCAACACAAGATAATTGATATTCTGTAAAAGTTTTCTGCGATATGTCGGAGAAGCTGAGCTCGGAGACAGCATTGTGAAGTCTTGACTCTTTTATTTATGTCACAAATACAGATCATCTTTTTAATTCCTCCTTCATGTCAGTATTGACAAATTAATCTTGAAATTATCATGAATTTTTAATGAAAACCTTCATTTTACATTAACAAATACAGGCTGTTTCAAAATGATGGAAATCATCTGACTACTAACGGTGCACTAAACTAGAATTTCTGCGAAATAAAAAAAATTTGTAATATTCCTATCACAATTATTATTATCGTAATATACCTTCGCATGTCGCCATGTCGGATACCACGTGGTGATGTAATTATCAATGTGATCCAGGGTGAAGATAATTTATTTTTGTGAAGTGTCAAACATATTCCTGAGAAATTTGAAGAGCTCGAGGGATGGAAACATAGCATGTACGCATTTTCATTTTACTTTTAACAACTATTTGTTTGGACCAAAATCTTTACTTTTATTTGCTCTAGAATGTGTTAAAAGGGCAGTTTAGTCTCACCGTAATCTCTGTTGCAGTACTTGTTTAGGTTCAGTCTTTTTGCTCCAACGCGACACTTTCCGCATTGATCTGCAAAATAAATATAATCATGATTAGTTTGCTGTCTACTTCTTTAATAAGAATAAATAAAAAATATTGATAATTTCATTGACATTACAATTTTTTATAACTCGAGAATCAAAAACAAAATAACATTAAAAAAATCAATATTAACTTTCAAACTATATTTGTGTAGGTATTGTTTTAAGTCAGGCCTTTAAAAATATCCTACCGTTATACAGGGTGACCGAGACAAAGGAGTCTAAACAAAGCCTACGGTTACGTTTCGAAAAATTAGTAACCCGAGAGCTGTTATGCACAGAATAAATTATCTCCTTGTTTCCGTATTTTTTCTCAGGTGTTGGTTTTTTCAATCTTTTAAATATTTTAATTAACTGATTATGATTTGCAGAGACATGCGTGAAGTTTATGTATTACGATTTCAGAATGTACTCCGTCAATAAAAACTCAAGATGTTTCACATTGCATTTATTCAAGATAGCTGGTTACAAAATAAGAACTTGTTCATTTTATGTGGCGGACGTGACATAAATAAGCTGTTATAGTATACCCAAGGACATGTATTTTTACATACGAATAACGTGCGAATTACTCTGATAATATCCACGTTCGTTATTAGTGCTGCGCGATAGTAACGAACCTATCGTGATGAAATTTGGCAAATCTATGCTGTAATAATGTAGCTACCACATGAGCGACAAGAATTTTGTTTAAGTCTATTGAAAAAAAAAGTTATTTATGCTGAAAAACACTAAAGTTCGAATTTCTTCTAAGCTTATTAAACGCTGAATGGGTGTTCCATAACTACTGTCTCTGGGACACCTTGTATACGCGATAGAGAAACATTAGATGATTTACTGTGTACAGATGTTTCAGTAAGGGTTGGAAGATAAATTTTAAATTCATATGGCGTGTAAGCATATTTCGAATAAAATAATTCTACAACCGTCTGTCATTTGACTGGATTTGAAAAAATATTGCTCATTGGACGATCTATTTAAAAAAAATAAAATAATCAACTTCTAAAGTATTCATCTTAGGTACTTCCCATTTGTTTAATAATAAATTTATTCGATACCAGAAGGATAGGGTAAGTAGGCACTTATTAATTTTTCTTTGTATATTGAGAGCTACATAGAAAAAAGCACGTAACATGACTCGGAGACATATGTCATACGTTCTCCCCGCCTCACCTCGTATACAGATCATTTTATATATTTATTTCTTTATATATATTTGTTTCTTCAAACACCGTTTGAATTTTATTTCGCGTTCGGACGGCGTTCTTTTGTTTTGTGGAAATACATAATTTCTTTCACGTTGATATAAAGATACTAAATACTGTAACGACGTTATTATTAGTTTATTACCTCTCCTGCGATTGTCCTATAATATTTAAATTTTATGATGGGCTATTTCTATCATTTTTAACGTTCCGGAGTAGCCTAAAAAATAGATATAAAAAGAAAACCATATTTTTACTAATTTGTTATCTTTTTATAAATGATAATTTTATTTAACAATTTATATATACGTGCAATCGTCAGCATTATATTATTGTACGACAATTTATTATGGTAGCTAAATGAGGGAGTAACTAATACGATATAGCACTCGCTTAGCATGTTAAAAATCTTGAAATAATATTGAAAGTTACATAATTTTCCATCGCAGTGTTCGTGACAAATTAAAAAAAAGAGTAGGTTAGAATAAAATTCATCTTACGTGTAATTGAACGAACTTATTTTTATTGTCAATATTTTATCGGTATACTAAAATAAATAAAAGACCAGGAAAACGTATAATTATTTTATACATAATTGAATAAAACAATTTGGAAAACAAATACGCAGTAAGTACATTCCCCCTATCAATATAACTCACAACCCGAAGACAAATTTCCAGAGAAATTCCGGCGCTATTGTGCTCTTCCTATTGGTTGCTGGGACTCCTCGCATGTCCCGCGGGATCGCCTTCCACATGAGATAATAAAACGAACCTTCATCTTCTGTATAATACTCTATGATAGGCACACTCCTTTGTCTATGATCTGACACCAGCGCCCCTGGCGGTGGTGGATCTGACAGGCTCAAAAAATATCGAGTTATCTTTCAGAACGAGAGCAAATACACACGACGGGCATCGGATTCTGCGAACCCCGAAGAACTTTATTAATCCCACAGTTTTTGCTATCAAATACTCCTTATTTGTGCAGAACACTATCAGTATACTTTCTGACCAGGGGCGGGTTAGACACCCAAGACCGGACCTGGAAATTTTCGAGACAATGTCTTAAATCGTTTACAAATAATATTTTTTTACTTGTATTTCTTGTAATATTATGGAAAATAGCGTAAAGTAAATAAATAAAATATATTTATCGATTTAAAGACACGCGTTCCAAAAAAATAATTTTCGATATTGACATCATTATTAATCTCATTTAATTTATGGGTTTACTAATTTAGGATGACAATTATGACTCTGAGTACTGTTGACTCTAGATCATAAGGGTTTGAAGATAATGTGATTTGTAAGGTATTGGATGCCCCGATATTCACCCAAATATCCTCGCGTTCTTTTGTGTGTCAGGCGGCAGGTTACAGGAACAGAAACTACTTATGGATGCTCTGAATTTATTAAAGTTAAATTATGCGATCGGCCGCGTTTGCATTGTTACACGCGTCGGTACTTCACGTCTTTAAAGCTGATGAGAGTTGCGTTGCGAGTGCCGCCTCGCTGGGTGTGTTCAGCTTCGCTGTGCGATCTCTAAATGATGGTAGTGGAAGCGATAGCCCTCCGCAAATTTATCTCTCACTGTTGACATTAACATAAAAGGTTTTGTTACTAGTTCAGAATCTAGTTTTTCGGCCATACACAGACATTATACTCTGCAGGTACATTATTTTAGAACACAAAAAAATTATTACAGGTTGCAATAAGAGTTAGTGCTTTTTTATGCCTAGTTTAAGATGAAATTTATTATTATATAATATTTAATGAAACGAAAACAAAATTGGTTGCCGTCGGGCTCGGTGAATTCCTCCCAGTGTCCCGCCGGGCCTGTCCACCCTCACATTCCGACTAATACATCCTGAAGTTTACTCAGAAAGTAATAAAGTTTCCTGGAAGATTACCGGGTTGGAGTTGATATCGTATTTTGGGATCCCGTTTACCGTAACAGCCGGCTGTTAAAATATTTCTCTTTATTTATGGGCCAAATACATTGTCAACGTTGTGTATTGATAAAATAGTTTATTTACCTTGAACCGTGTCTCCCATTTCGAGAATGCATCGTGAAAGATTGAATTACATCTTTAAAAGTAACATACTAATTTGCCTTAAACGAAAGGTTTTCAATCAGTGCATACTACCAGTTCTCACACACGGAAGTGTCGGAGGCTCTCACCAAGAGTGAAACAGAAGCGTCAGGCGAGGTGTGGAAGATGCATGTTGAGAAAAGACGGAAAATCCAAAGAATTGATGTGAAACAAAACGATAGCTGGCGACGAAAATTTAAAACTGGGTTTAAAATTTAAGGGAAAAATTAAATAATTATAATGTAGTTCAAGAAGTAATTTATTTGAACGCGCTGATCACGAACGCTGGTGATAGTGGAGAGGAAATTCCAAGATGCATAAAACTAGCTAAAGTTGCTATGAACCAACTGTACCGAATGTGGAAAGACACTGACATCAAGCGACTAACTAAAATGATGTCGGTTCACACTCATATCATTTCATACATGCAATAATCAATAAGCGTAAAATATACGAAATTTTCAAAGTACACGTAAAAACACACGTTGTGGCTTAATAATTAAATAATAGAATGTTTAGTTTTAAACCACTTTATTATGTACTATGAAGTGGTTTAAAACTAAACATTATATTTTTCAGTAAAATATAATGCTGTAGAAGGATGTTATAAATCCATAGAACATAGTTTTACATACAGATGGAAAATGAAGGTGCAGTAGTTCAAGGCAGACTGCAGAGAGTCAGTGGACGAGACATAAAATGGATTGAGTCATACTTACACGGACAGACTAACGGAGTTGCAAAACATGAGGTAAGAAGAGTGAGAGGAAGGGGCGTAGGTGGAGTCCCATCCGTGCAGGTCAGCCTAACTACCCACCTAAGGAGCTTCAACGAGTCACCCAAACCCGAATAAATTCTTATATAAAACAAGATTCGTCCCATTAATAATTATGTGTACCTGGCTTATAGGGGCTCACAGCCATCACAACATTAATTAGTCCCGCTGGAGGAATTTGTGACCCGCAAAAAAGTTCATTTAAAATCTGTTTTTGAAGAGCATTTATCACACCTTATCGACTGGACACATTCGAAGAGGAACACTTAAGACACCGCGGAAGAACCCTGATGCAGCACCGGCGCCGTGAACCGAAAAAGTATGGAATGACGTCAAATTTCATGTATATTTTTAGTGAGATTTTAATTATAAATTATCTTGACGTATTATTGTGAACACCATCAAATCAGAAAAATAATATACAAACGTAGATGTATTTTTTCAACTGATGACCATTAGTTGAATATTTAGTTTGACGGCTGGATTACAAGAACCGCTAAAATACACATTTTATTTTAACCAGTGAAATAAACTCTATTTGCTATTTGTTTTAACAAAAACAATAAATTTACCCAAAGCTGCGTAAAAACATTTCAAAATACACATTGCACGATATTAAAAAGACAATTTTTTAATATGTCTGTCACGACAGCAATATATTTTTAATAACAATGCATATTGCCAGCTTTTTATATCTATGTTAATCGGAAATAATTAATAGTGTTTTTAAAATATTATATTTGCACACATTTTTTGATGTGTGCATATATTATATACGCCATATTTCACATACCCAAATATTGTATATTCTGCGAAACGAACGAATGTCTGCGTTCTTCAAGAACTTCGCACCAAAGAAAGATTCTCTGCATATTGCGGAAAATAATTATTTCATACTTCGGGCGTGTTGCTAGAAGAGGTGGAGATAGCCCGAGGCATTGCTGATCACGGCCAATGTACAAGGATGAAAGGCGAGAAGTCGACGATGGATAGATCAAAGCTGAGAAATGACCGGATCCTCGCTTCAAGGCTCAGGATTCAGAGATTTAGGAGGCAGATTAAAGTCATGAGGAAATTAACTGAGTGTTAAAAATGTGTGTTTATTGTTTCGACGTATACAGCGTGTTTAATTAAAGGCGACAATATTAAAACAGTGTAATAGTTAGAACAAATGATATTACTGGTATTTCCTGGATGAAAAGATTTTTCCTTCCATGGATACGAGTCATGAGTGTTGTCTTCGAAATACGCAAAATGTTTTTGTTGAACTTTGTTTGAACAAGGGGATGGGGAAATATGGGATGTAAGAATGGTGGAAGAAATTTGGGAGGACAGGAATAGGGGACAGGGGAACTGAAGGACTAACCAGAACCAGGAAGAAACACGACCCATCGGAGTTGTTCATTTAGGTATATGGATTTTTCTTCAATAGAGCTACAAATTTTCTGGCTTCAGAACGCGTACTACTATCAGCCCCACACTGCGGGACGATATTTCACAAGCCAACAATTCGTTACCACACGGTAGGAAGCACTTGGCGGCAGTCAACGCACCCAATGGTAAACGATTACCGTCAGTTCACACTTCTCAACTCCAACTTTCAACTGGTCCGAAACTATAGACAGCAAAAGTGTGTAGGGACACATACGTCATGTTGACTTGCGCGCACGCAGCGACCGGCGATCCGTGAATAAGTCACAAAGACCGAACAAACTTGTTGCGAAGATTTGCGCTATCCACTTAAAAAAAGCTTTAAATAAGTCGTTAAAAATCCATTTTGAAAAATAAATGTCGGTTATTTTCCCCAAATTCGGCTGCAGTCCTCGCGCGGTGAAGGGTGAAGTCGTTCTCCTGGAAAATTGGTTCTAGGGACTCGGTCGGAATTTACAGGAGGGGTGTGCGTGACGAATTTTAATGCCGATCTTCGGGAGTTCATATTGACACAGCCCGGAAGCTACAGCCCTCACCGCCTCGGAGGGATGTTTCATTATTGAATTTTGTTTGTTGTCCGGGTGACATTACTGGACTAAAATGCAAACTCATAAGTTATCCCAATCTAATAATCTTCTTCTGGATATTTTGTTGGAAATAAATCAAACGAAAACAAAAATATTGGTCGTGATCGTGTTAATGTTTCGTAACAAACTTCTCAAATGGCACGATATGAGGTAGTTCAAGATGCCAATTTATTTGGACGCGTTGATCACGAACACCGGTGATAGGGAGCAGGAAGTTTGAAGATGTAGACAATTATTTAAAGAGAACTAAAAACTGGAGTGTGATGTATTGTATCTAGTAAAATGTATTCATAAATAATACATACATGTATAACTCAAATCCACCATATTTTTCAGACCAGAAGAAGAAATAAAAAAGAATAAGTAGATTAATATAAACTACCTCTCAATGTGCATACATCAGTTTTATTTCAATTGTATATTTTAATTAATCCGTAATATTTACTTACGTATAACAAATTAACACGCTTTGACAATAAAATAAACTTACTCTTTAAAACACAGAGTTTCATGTCGCGCTCAACTTTGTCGAACCGAGACGCGCGGCCTGCTCGGGCGCCCTTTACATGGACACTTACACAGTTTTACTTTCAAGGTGTCATCCGTACAATAAATCTTCAGAAGGTCGTCGTACACTTCAAGTCCCGCGAGGATCGCAACAAGTCCCGCGAGGATCGCCCTTAACAATTACACTAACATTGAATCGTTGGAATGAAAATCACACAATCATTTTGTTGTTGATGATGCCTATCGGTTTCAGAACAACCGCCTCTTCACCATAGCGGAGTACAACTAATTAGTAGCGGGAGATACGATAGAACGTCACACTGTTACGTTAGAAGATTAAGTTCGGTGAACACAGCAGGCCCAAAATCTTGGAACTCTTTGCCTTCTTGTTATTTTGAGAAAGACTGAAAATCACACTTTTTCATAAAATCATATCTATAAGTTTACATTATTTTTTTGCTTTAAATACTTGTGTTAAATGTAAAGCGCCCCTGAGAAGACACTTTTACAACACTGGCATGTTTTATATTATAATATTAAATCTAAGTATATAATAAATCGAACCTCATGTTCGTATTTCTACCTATTTCGAGGAGACCTCGATAAGTTTGCAGGGATTTGCAACGATGCAAGCACAGAAACAAAAAGACTATCGGTTTGCGATACTGAAAGATACTGATTTATTTACGTATTGTTTTCGCTTTTGTTCAAATAGACAAACAAGGTAGGTACTCGGGAACTAATAAATTTGTGTGAAAGACAGAGTTTTAATTGACATATTGAAGTTGCTTGCTTAATGTCACTGTATTTTCATATCCACCTAAGTTTGTTCACAGGAACTTTAGATAGATGTGTGCGTCTTCGAATTTCCTGCCCAATATTCGTAATCAGTACGTCCAAATAAATTACCGCTTGAACTACCTCTATTTGCAATGCAATGCATATCCACAAATATTTTAGTATTAATTGAATTATTGTGCCCACATTATTGTTGACTTTATGTCCAGTACATTACTTTATTTTAATGACATTCGAGTGAAAATCTCCCAGCAGGCAAGAAGGGCTGCGCACCTTGAGGGGCGATAACTCCAGATTCCAGATTGGCCATAAAGAGAGTAAATCCTTTCAGGATTGATTCTATATTGAGTTTTGCTCTCGGCCAAGTTAGGCAGTGGCGGCGGCGAAGGTGGGAGATAGTCAGGACAATCCATTACACGAGGATCCGGGAGGAGGGGGGGAGGGGCGGAGGTTTATGGGACGGAGAATCGGAGAGATTTACATAAGATAGGGTACATTTTATCTATCTTGGGGAGGATTTTCAGTAAAGTAATAAAGAAGTACCTGTTCTTCGAGTGAGGAGATGTTTTTTGGATTTACAATATTTTCATTTAAATTTACTATGGGGTATAGGTGTGATAGTGATAGTGTGTAAAATACGACAGACACAAAGATTTATATATTTAGTATAGTTTTAATTTTTTTTATCCAGCGCTTATTCTTAACTGTTTAATTGAACACATGCGTATTGTTTATAATGTATTAGAGCGTGGTTGTGATAATTTCGGCAGTCGCATGCTTTATCGTCAATCTCGTGTCGCTTGACGTTCATATCTTAATTAATAGCGCGTGAGCTACTGTGTAACAATATTTTATTAATACTAGCTTGCTATAAATTTCACCAGGGGGTAACAAATTTTAAAATAAAATAAAATATGAGGATCAAGGTATAAATGAAATATAAATCAACACGTTACATGCTAATGGCCAGTGACGACGAATGAGACGTTGATCTTTGAGAGTTGATAAAGATACGTGCGTACTGATTGCGTCATTATATTCCCTGCGCAAAATACATGCGGTAATGATTCACAGATCATTTCGTGCTGTTCACGGTACTATCATTGTCTCATAATCTCATACATGGACACGGCGCGGCGCATAACACAAAAAATCGACAACAATATTTAATAACATTAGAATTTTTTAGTTCCTCTAACTCCTTCACTTCAACGCACAAGAAGAAAAAAAACTCTTAAATTGGAATAATCACGCGGTGTACTATTGTTTCCGCTACTGTCACCGTCTTTCCTTTAATCTCAAGCATCTCTAAGCAACCCCCCGCGGCCGGAAAGTAAAGTCACAACCTGAGGGTAGGTACAAGTCATCCCCCTTCGTATTCTCGGCAATCATTAATTCTGATGTCTTTTGTAAAACGTGCAACATGACAAAGCAGCAATTGTGAGCCACTTTTCCAACGAAAATATGCAAATTTTCTGTTGCCGGTGACTCCTTAAATTTCAAACCATTTTTCATTCAATTTAAAAACTCGTAAATTTATTTTTAAATTACGTTACTTTTGTTTGACCCGTGAATCTGTTTGATGTTAAAAAAATTGTACGAAGAAAAATGCGAAAAATTAATCTTGAAAGTAACATAAATATGCAATGAAAACCTTTATTTTCTATTAATAAATACAGACTGTTTCAAAATCATGAAAAATATCTGACAACCCACGGTGAGTAGTCATTACTTTGGGATAAGAAAATATTAATATACATTATTTAAAACTTTGTTTTTAACCACTTTATGAGTCAAATTTAATACATCAACCGGTTTCGGAAAATACTATTTCCTTCGTCAGAATGTCAAATAAACTAACTCAAACCATATATGTTAATTTGTACTAATGTTTTTAAAATTCTGTTTAAAAAATAATGATAAATATTTGAATATGTCCAAGAACACACCACTACTGGAGTTTTACCTACGGCGGCACTGCATATTCAAGTATTGCTAATATAATATACTAGTCAAAATAAGAAAATATATAAAAAATGGAATAATATTGATTTTTTAGGCGTATTCAAGTTTAATATGTTAAAAAAACATTTTACAGATAAATAATATTGCTTTAAAATAATATCAAAAAAATCGGATTCTCATAGTGATGACATACATGCTGTTTAAAAAATATATCTGATATTTGATTAAAAAATTATTAGTTAAAATAATAATTATTACATAAAAAATAAATCTAGTACTTAACTTAAATTGTCACGATGGTGAAAGGTGTGGAAATTGACTTAATGATACAAAATTATTGCAAAAACATTTTAGGAAATTTTAAATATTAAAATGAATAAAAACCACAACGTAAAATTTACAACAAATATTAAAAATATGATCACATTATTCAGGTAATGTATCGTAATATTCTGAAAAATGAATATTTAATTTGGATTTATTTTATAAAATATATAGTTAGGGAGTAGTACTTATTTCAATACACTGAGTGTACCTGCTGACCCAGAAAACTATTTTATTAAACAGATTTACAGAGGCGGTTTCTTATATATGGATCTGAATGTTGGGTAGACAGTAACAAAGGATGAAAGTTTACTACTGGTCTTTAGACGAAAGATTCTTCTCTCCTCTTTCATGTCAATATTGCCATATAGTAGCCTCAATCAGATGAGACTCGGCTCGTAATACACCTCCACGAGTCCCGGCCCTGGGTCGCCCTCACAGCTGACTCCAGCTCCAGGGTCTCCTCAGGCATCTGTCCTGTCGTTGAGGCACTCTTAACAACCTGTTACTTTGATATATAATGTGGCTGAAGAATTGTAAAAATCTTTTGTTCATTGCTGTTGATGAGGATTCCTGTGGTTGGATTTGTTGCAGGATTGAGGCATACGCAACTGCAACTATTTGACCTAGGACTTGTCCGCAAACCGCGGTATGTTTGCTCTCGGGTGAAGCAGACGTCGGAGTACATACTCTGGCACTGTGTTTATGAATGATGCACGTGAGATCACGATTGCAGGATTAAAAGGAAGAGGTCATCGGATCCCCCGGAACGACGACCTATTAAAAATGGAACGGAGTCTCAGACTTTTCCGTGTATTTATGAGAGTATGAGTCTTCCGCTAGGGTATGGCTAGAGAGACCTAACGGAGCATTCCACTGACTCTCCCTCGCACCCTCTTGAGACCTGGACAAGGTGAATTTCTACCAGACTGTGACCGATTTCTGCGACTTCAACACATAAATTTGACGTTTACTCTCTCGTTTTAGGGGTGGATGACTTCTATAACTTCTCTCTAGCTGTCTTCTGAATTTAATATGATAACGAGTTTCACCTCCAATGGTACAGGTATGGCTCTGGTACGATGATACCGGAGTCAACCCGTAATGTTAAGAAAAAAGAAGTAATAATGACCAAATGTCATAATTGTGCCATATAATAAAGAAAAATAAAAAAGTGAATATGAAGGGACGCCATATGGCTTTAGTAACTAACTGCCGGAACTAACTGCCGGAACTTAACTGCTCTAACTTAAAACAATTGTCAAAAAAGGCTTTTTAGGCTTTAAAATATTGCACGCGATGCTTTGTTGAGTGGAATCGAAGCGAGAGTAAACAACTCTCAAAACGACTCAGAGATAGGGTGGGACCCTTTGGGGTTTCCTTCATCCTTCTTCAGCGATATGAAGGATGGGTGAAGGTGGCAAAAATAAAAACGGGTTGGGTGTACACGCTACAACCGCGAATTAAACGCAGAATTTGGAGAATCCAACATTGTCCGAGTTATCGAGATAGTGGGTTGGTCATGTTCAAAACAGAAAAACCCAGTAAAAGACGCCACTTAGTGAAAGTGAAAGCAGTGAAAAGAAAAGGACTGGTGATGAAATGATTTCTGAGCACTGTTATACAAAAAAGTCACCTGAAATATAAAGATTTGTTATTTTGTGTAGATAATCTGAACCTTTTTCATCAAATCTAATCTTATATTCAATGCTTCTTTATAACTCAATTGGCCTTTGACTCCAACTATGGCTACAGTATTTCTTAACGAATCTTTTTTCTGCTCAAAAGAATTTTCCTTTCATCCCATTCAACCAGTTCAAATTTGCCCTTTTTTCGGTTGCCATAACTTCACCCTTGTAGGAAATAAAATAAAATAGATGTCCTACGATGCCATTGCATCCCTTGCCCCGTCCAGTGGGCAGTAATAATTCCATATCCGGTCGCTGGAAGACCGATGGCCGCGCTGAATACGTTTGCGCCGCAGAAAGATAATCTGCTTAATGACTTCCGGTGTATTTCCCACCGACGCAACCGAGCAGGAGATTATGTCACCTTTAGAAATTGTCTATGGATAAATTTAGCTAAACTTTTATATAAATATAATAGTTGCATATTTGTAAATAAAATACAGTAAATACAATTATTTATTAACTAGTTTAAAATGCGTTCTTACCTTTAGTATTTCTTTTTCTGAATTGGATATTCTTCTATATTAATTAAACAACACAAACACTTTTTATTTAAAAAATACAGTTTCACATTTAAACTTTGAAAAACAGTCGTTATGAAATAATAATGATCAATTTACATAAAATTCGTATCAGAAATATAACTATTAATTTAAATAATTAGGTTACCTATAATAGTCACAATATGTTTTAGACTTGTATTAAAAAATATATATTCAGAACAAAAAGGTCGCATTTCCACATTTTAGTGAAAATTATCTTAATTGGGGTGAAAATCTTTACAGCAATGAAACGGGTGACATACAGAAATACATTGGTATTTTAAATTGAAGATCAAATAAAAATTACCCTTATTATACAGTTGTAAAACCGTACATCCGCGTGATAGAAATCGAAAATAATTTTCGGATAGCTTTGATTTAACTCTTCAGACCTGTTGCACATTGCAATGCACACTTAGTCTGGATGCTAACCTTCAAGGGTGGATTATTTGAATAAAGTTGTGTGTGTTTTTGTATTCTATTGTATAGATGTGTCAGCATAATTTTATTTAAAATAATCACATTATGAATCAATAAATATTTCATCAAACAGTTTTTATCTGTTTTAGTATATTAATATTAACGTAATAATATATTACGAATATTTATTAAAATATATTTTGATTTTATGGTCTCGATTCCCGGGAATTACCGAGACTTCAAAATTTTGACTCACGAGTCCCGTGAATTGAAAAAAGTCAAGAAAGCAGAATACCTAATCCTGAGTGTTTTTGTGATGTGTTCCGTCCGGATTGGTCCTCTCATTACAGTAATTGGACCTCTCGGCCTGTTGTAACATTAATAAATATAAATATTTGACTGAAACAGGTCGCCGCAAGTTATATTGTTTCAATCTGCTCGTTATATTATTTAAAAAATATTTAAAACATAAAAGGAATGCATTTTGAACCATTAAACAGAGGGATAATTTCTTTAGTGCAATGAAGTAATCCAAGCTAAAAAAAATGTGCTCGAGCATGAACCGATCTGAAGGGACTTAAATGATCACTTTGTGTAAAATATTGTCACGCGCTCCGCGCTGGCGGATTCCTGCTCGATTCGTTGATTCATTTGATCCTGAATCGCTCGTGCGCGCCTCGCCCGGAATGAACCGAGCCAGAACTGAAATAGAACTGGAAAAGAATTCGGGCGGGGTTCGATCAGGACCGTATTAGAATTAATCCGGTGTAATCATTCGCGGAGTCGACGGGGCGCCCGCGGGGTGCGCGCCGGCTCGCAGCCAGCCGCGCGGAAAATCATTTCAAACAGAGCAATGTGTTTGTTTCCTCTCGGCGTCGGGGGTGGAATATGAAAGGGTAGGGGATCTGCGTTATTTTACTGCAGCCGCAGAAGCCACCCTTTAAGAGATTTATTACATAAATTCGTAGTTGGACTGCTTTCAATGATAACGGTCTAGTAACCGATGGGATTTATTAACAATTTTGACATATTGCGAGGGATGAAGTTGACAATATTATATACCTAGGTGCTTCTGGCTCGTCATGCATCCCTCGACATCGCCTTTGTGGACCACTTATCCTCTGTTGAATACTTACGCTTACCTCTTTCAGGTCTGTCTTTAACCATTCGCCTATCTATGTTGAATCGTATTGGCCTGTGTAAAAATAGCAAGATGCGTCAATAAAATAGGCGAGTGGATGGCGTAAAACAGTCTTACATTGAATCCATCCGAAACAGAGCTACTATGGACAGCAACATCTACAAGGAAAAACTTAATACAGGAATCAATGTCTGCGAAAGTTAAATCTGCAGTTAAGTTGGGCGTGCACATTTATCAGATCTTTCAATGAGTACACAAATCAGCAAACCTGTCAGTGCATGCTGCCATCAACTGCGACAGATTAAAAGTATTCGGAGACATCTTCCTCTAGTTCGTCTACTAAAGCTCCTTAACTCTCGCATAAAACATCCTTTTTACATGAGTTACATTGACTGCAGTTCTCTGAAAAAGTAAAATTCAAAATGTGCTAATGAATGTATAAGTCGACAAATAACATGGCACCTATGCATCAACAAGAACTTTGTATCCTAGACAATTTGAATAGTAGACGCCAAACTCTCCGGTCAACCTCTACTTCAGCCGCAGGAAGGGTTATAGAGCCGACCGGCCGTTGCCAGAAGTCTAAGTTTAGTTAACGAGCATTTATGATGGCAGGCCCAAAAGCACGAAACGTTATAAGAAACAGTGTATCAGAGACTAAAAACGCACCTTTTCAAAAAATACTCGTAGTTTTCATAAGTTCAACAATTTTTCATTTTAAATACTAGTATAATGTAGGAATATAAGCAGTTTATCTATAAAGCGCCCTTGACGTGAAATTTTTACGAAAATGTCGTTATATAATGTACCCAATATTATTATTATTATTATTAAGAGAGCTTTGTACATACTGCCGGACTCATTTACTCTCACCACAGTCTAAAGAGGAGATAGTATGACAGTAGAGTACTCAAAATCTCAAAAGAGTCTAGTA
Organism: Eubasilissa regina; assembly: GCA_022840565.1. NCBI lineage: Eukaryota > Metazoa > Arthropoda > Insecta > Trichoptera > Phryganeidae > Eubasilissa > Eubasilissa regina. Next base: position 30,681,127 of record JAINEB010000006.1, on the reverse strand, counting down.
TCGAATCCGGTATCAGTATAAAGGTGAAAATAACAAGGTAAAAGTGCTATTATGAAAAAATTTTTCTGCCGTACGTACTGAGTAAACATATTCTATGTTAAAATACATTATTCAATTTTATTACTGAAATTTTTCTGATTTGATTACTTCTTTTGTACAAGTTTTCCTCAACATTGCAGGAGCTGATCCGCATCCTAGATTTAAAATCAATTGAAGGTGAGCCAAGTGAAGCGAGATGCAGCTAAACTTTTCAAGGAAGAGAAAAAAAGAAAAAAAAACTTGAAAAATATTCTGTCTGCGTGGGATTGAGGCTTTCAAGTTTCGTAGTCGGTTGCCACGAAAAATGTTTATTTATTTATTATCCAGCTAACACATGTTCAAAAAATTGATAATTTTGAAAAATGCCTTCATAAACAATAAAAAAATTTCAGATAAGTAAATTAAGAAAGATATTCAGAAAAAAATACTTATCGAAAAAATATGAAGTCACCACTGAGACTCGAATCCGAGACCCGAAATTTTCTCTTACCGTTACATTACTCGTTACCATATTAACCATTAAATTTAATTTTATATGTGTTTCCAATTAAAAGATATTTTATTTGCAATGAACCTTAAAAATCTTCGAGTAATACATGCTAGACGACTCTACGATTTTCCAAACCATTCTTATGGCTCGTGTCCTCGGAAGAGATTTCTCATGAAGACTCGACTCGGGACGAGATGAAGGTCGGTACAGAAGGACAGTTCAGTTTCCAGTACACACGTACATTTAGCAACTCTCCAGAGATAAAAGTCTCATTGAAAGATCATCGTGGACACGGGACTTTATTTAGGAATACACGGTGTAACGGTAATCCATTCTATCGACAAGAGAAAGTTCCGGATTCGAGTTACTGTAGTAACTAAATATTATTTCGATAGACAAGATAACATTAAAATATAAAATATATAATCCTCACCGGGACTCAAATTCGATTCAAGCTAAGGTGACCTACACGAAAGTCGCAAAATTTAATAAACACACAGTAGCTAAGTGAGACATCTTCTTTTGTTATTTTATTTAAAAATGAACTGCCGAACTTATTTTTAAAAGTGTCACGCTTTGTGTTCGATGTTAATGAAACAATAAGACAAAATATCTGACGTTCGTTTCCACGGTTCCTATATCGCGTATCCGTCTATTATTTATTGTTCGAATTTGCAATCTATAAAACACTTTAATCAGTGATTTGTGGAAGTGAAATAGTGTTAGCACACTCGTGCATACTTTTTTACTTATTATCTCTGGAGAACTATTTAATATAATGCTTATGATCCTGTATACTATGTTCGTATGTAATTGATAACATTTTCAGTCGTAAGTCCATAGAATACAGCCAGTTTATTTAGAGCATTCATTGTTCTGTAGACACATCTCAAATGCTTCCAGTCGGCTAATCGTTTCATAGGAAAGCGTCCACGCTTCTATTCCATAAAATAATATCGAGAACACATAGCATCTGACCATTCGCATTCGTAATCTAAGATTGACAGAATATCTTTTTCTTGCGGATAAAGGTTGCACGAGCTTGCTAAATGCGGCATTTGATTTTAACAGAACGATCATCATATTTTGCACCATCTCCAATTCTGTACCTATGTTCTGTCATTACTATATTACGCACGTTTACGTATATTTCTGTCCTAAATAATAATAAACAATATTCGTCTATCAGTTATATAATATTACTCAATTTTTCAGACACATCGCTTTTAAAAGTTAACATGACACTTATCTGAAACGGGTCAGTCTCCCTCCACACATCTGCTTGACATAAATGTAGCTAAATCTACCACCAAGCGATGCTTCAAAGACAAATGATATAAAATGGATACCTACGGCTTACTAAGTGTGACTTTTTCTACCGTAAAACTTTTCAAATTGAAAGAAACAGTTAGCAATTTAATATTCGCAGCACGCCAACAGCGTGTAGTGCTAAATTAAAAACTAACTTTCAATGTGTTCTTTCAGTATTCACAGACAAAACGAGACTATTTGAATTTACCACCCAACCTGATATTTAATATGACTTAAAAAAATAAACTATCCACGTAGTTGCATTAATATGCAAATTGTTGCACTCAGCCAACATAGTAGTTAATTAGTTAATGGGATTTTTGTGAAAAAGGTATTCGGAAAGTAATAATGTAGTTATAGTAGGTGAAAGCCCTCGAATAACAACAGGAAAAAAAATGTTTTAAATTTTCACAGAATTGTAGGCAGATGCATTTATCTTTCGGTATCGAATTAATCCAAAATTTAAAAAAAATATTTTTTTTTGTCCTTTATTTTTCATCGAAATTTAAAACAAATACTATTTACAAGCGTATTGGATATAGGAGAAAAAAGTAATAATTAATTAATATTTTAACATATTTCACATGGACAATGAAATCGGCACGATTAAACATAATACGTAGTCCAGTCCACGTCAGCCCTAACGAAGATACGTTAGTATCGAAACCGGTTGACGTAAAAACAACACAGTGGTTTAAACAAAGTTGAATATAAATACAATTTTAATACGTAGTTGTATATTGAGTATAATTTAGAGTTAAAGTTTAAGTTAAGTTAAGTAAATTAAATTATAAACACACAACGAAAATTCATTTTTCATACCTCATCATAGAACATTAATAATTTGATTTTTAAATATTGCTAATTAAACAAAATATATGTCGGTGAACAAATCATTGTAAGCTCAGCACATTCTCACTATAGGAGAGTGTGCCATTGTAGGGTTAGAGCATTATTGTATCTAGGTTGGATGATACCTAATAAGCTCAGTTGATTAATTTTTTAAAAATAATTGAACGACCAGAGAGCAACATTTCATCATATGAATTAACACACTTAAATAAATTCTTCAGTTCCACAATTAAATCTAAATTCAATCTTTAAATCGCAATGACCTTCATTTTATTTTTACTACACAGATTTTATTCCTTACCAATTTTCCTTTCCCCTCATCTTCCCGTTCCCCTGGAGATTTTCTTCTTTTTATATTTATATCTTTCCTCTGTTTATATTTTTAAATTGTACTTTTTCTCTCACTTTTATAGATTTTTTTGTATTTCTGTTATAGAGGGGAAAGTTTGCAGTTCTTTATCGTGTTCTATACAGCGTAAAATTCATTCCCTATTAAAGTCTTAATAAGCTATTTATCAATTTAGTAAATCTTTCTCAAATTATTGTCTGACACTAAATCTAGTATATCGTTATTTCAGAGATAACATATAATTGGTTCAATTTTTGTTACATTTTGTTTTACTTCGATTAAATGTTTGTTTTATAAATAAAATAGAATATCTAATTAAGTAACAGACTGCCAGACGTACGAATTGCGAGAATTGTTTAAAAATTGCATTTCATTTTTATTATAATTTATTTTTTGTTATTTGATTCTAGTATTTAATAAATAGTAGTTTTTATCTAAACAATTGAATGCTCATTATGGTCCAGATAATAGCCTACATTAATTATATTGAGTCCTGGATATGCAGTAATGGTGGATATAAATAGAAGTCAAAAGAAGAATTGTAATGATAAAAAAAGCAACTAAATTGGCTAATGCTTTGATTGCTTAGTATGAAGGAAAGTTTTACAAAAATCTCTTGCAACGGTCTCCCCCCCTTCACTTCACCACGCTCAGACCGGTAAATATTATTTCGACAATTTCAAAAGAAAATTTCTCCGAATTTTGATGGCACGATTTCGCAAAGTTTCTTAAATATTTTCGACAGATTAAAATATTTAAGAAACTAAGATACAATACTGCAATATTTTTTTTGGACCTACACGCGAAAATGGGCACTGGAGTGTCAGGTGGAACCGTGGACTGGTCGATTCAGTTGGGCCGGACATGTCCTCGTGTGATACTGAATCGGCAACTCCAAGGGGCGCGAGCGAGAAACGTAACCTAACCACACCGATGCCATCTTCAACCGGTACGACATTATTTGGATGAACCCTCGTTATGATCAATAAATCATGGTCACAACACAAGACAACGACTAAACACCTAAACACCACTTCCGAGAGCAACACACACACTTAACATTAACCGGAAATCGGAAGAAAAAATATGCAAATATGCACTCAATATATGATTCAATTGGGTAGAGATCAGTCAGAAGCGTCGCTGTCCAGAATTCTAACTTAACCACAATAAAATACACTAATAATTCACTATAAATTTGCAACACATTTACTACATTCTCTTATTGTCTTTTTTTTATATATTTGTCGAATCTTATTCATTTTCTTTTCACACCACCAACACCACAACAGCACGAAAAAAAACTGACTACTTTAACACTGACGGTAATCTAGCAAAGTAGCTAGCACAATGCTTTATCTATCAGAGGCTTTATATTATTGTACGATCACTTCTGATATACAAAAAAATTTCTATCAATAAAGGGTTATCTTATCTATCACAAATCAATCTAGACACTACCGTTCGACTGCAGAGGTCTCCAACTCAATATTTATATATTAGATGTTGTAAATATAAAATATCAAATTCGGTTCGAAATTATATTCTACTCGGTTGCCGCGCGCGTGTGACTCGTACTGAACTCGTACTAAAAGGTTCGCACTACCGCGCGAACATAGCGCGCCTCGCCTTTCCGACCACTGTTCACTATCGTAAGCATTAGCAGCCGTGAGCATTGTATTGCAATTATTACATTGAAGACTTTTTTATTATTATTATTTAATGTTTAATCGTATTTCTTGGGATGGCTACGCATTAGCGAGCTAATGAAGGCAAAGGGGGATGTTTATACAACACCGGTTAGGCCAACTATGCTCAGCGGGTCAGAGGGTTGGGAAAGTTTAAAAAAACAGATAGGTAAGAAGGACTGATGATTTACATATCTGTAGTTCTTCAATGGTGGCTCTGATACTCGAAAAATAAAAGTAAGCCTACCAGATGGTATGGACGTGTGATGCGAAGGATGAAAGATCACATAATTCATAAAACCAAAAGTATCAAGGATGCAGCCCAGAATCAGAACAAAGTGGAGAAGAATGAGTAGCCGACTTTAATGATATGCTTTTATCAGATTAGTTGTAATGACCTGCAAAAAATCTATAAACTATTAAATTAAAAATACAATCATACATAAGCCTCGGATCTCTGAAGCCTTTCCCTTTTATTTAGGCAGGGATTTGGTAGAAGTTGGGAAACCAGCGGCCTTCTTTTTTTTGCTTCCAACCCCTGCGCCAGGGGCCACAAATTAATTAAGCACTCAAAACACCCCGCGGGAGTCTTCCCGCTTCTGCGAATTATTTTTGAGAACTTCCCGCAAACATTATCGATTTTCAAATTCAATAAACAATAAATCTATCTCTCTCTCTCTTTTACTTGACCTGACAATGTTATAAATAAAACAAGGTCATTTATTCATAAATTTAATACGAAGTATTAGGCAATACTTTTAATAGCTATTTAATTTATCAAATTAAATTTCTTTAGCTACGATATAGTAAATTCAATGAATAATTAATTACAAATACATCTAAAAAATTCTATACAATTTTTTTATTTCTTTATCTTAGAATTTCTCGCGATGTGCTTTTAGTTTCACTGTATTTAATTTTGGTATAATTTTTAAGTAAATATATAAACGAATGTAGCGGGCAAATATTAATTCGAAATATAAAGCACTAGAAAACAGTAACAATGTTCTCCTTCGAACTGACTGACATATTCGAGAATATTGTACATTGGGACTTTTGTGAAAATATAAACTATTTTGATCGAAGTGCGAATAATGTACTAATTAAATAACAAGTAAAGGTTGCCATTGCAAATGTAACCTCATTCGCTACGAGCGCAAAAAATTGTGCAGGCCTTGACCTGTGTGTGGGCATATGTTTGAAATATTTTACAATAACAGTCTTTCTGTAGAACATTTTAAGAGGTATATTTGATAATCCATTTTCGTTTCAAATCCGCGTGATGATAGATACAATTTTTACGGTTTAATGAGTGCCGGGGTAGATAGACGATGATAGTAGACAATAGATTTAAAGAGAACATGATCCAACTCAGTCGATTGCCTCAAATAGGAGAAACGGAGAAGAAATCCGGAGATTCGAGCCACTGAAGCAATGGCCGAGATAAAAGCGAGGAGAAAGAGTAAGGTTTTTTTAAGGTTCCCGGCGCGAACGCTTTCCTAGATTCGTCGCCGAGGTTGAGGTTTTGTTTGTAAAACAGACAGGAAACATTAATCATTGTAATGCCTCCACTATTTGCGCGGGGGTTGGGAGAGAAATAAACATTTTATGTAGATTAGGGGGCGGAAAACCACCCCCGACACGAGAGTGGCAAATTGAGTGGAATCGGATAAACTTCCCGTCACCTGACAGACGGTTCCAACAGTTTTGTGTCAAAAATTTCAAAGTATTTTAATTGTTTAAAGCAAAATACGCAGCCCAAATTAGATTACACCTCTTGTAGGTGTCTACAAGAAGTGTACAACTTTAATATAAAGTCGGTTTAAAAGTCATTTCATAATTTGCTTTCATTAGACATGTTGATTTTTTTTTGACATCGACTAGAATCGATACGACACGATACGAGAAAAAAAAATTGAAATGGGCAATATCTTATAAAGAAAATTCCAGCCTGTAAATATTTGTTCATCGCATAACTCTGGAAATTGAGCACATAGAATATGAATGTAGTATAACTAACGATCCGGCATGATGAGGTCTATAGAATGGAGAATATTACAGAATTTGAAAAGCAATGGATGTATTTGAAAAATACATTTATATTGAAGTGGTAAACTAATATTTTGCGAAATTGATTTGACAGTCGTTCATAGATATTGCCATAGATTAAAAAGTACAATAGATATTCCGAAAGGTTAAATACCAACACTGACAGAGAAATTCAAAATATGTAATAATAAGTAGGTATACAAAACAAAATATAATAATATTAGTATTTAATTATAAAAATAAATGTTACCGAAGATTTTCTATGATGTATAATATGCCTTAGAGAATTATTACGAATTTAGCACAATTATTCTTTAGATTCCTGCTACAGACGCCCTCCTCCTTGCTCTCTCATATATAAATGTGTATCGTATTGAATGATCTCCGTTACTACTGTTAATTTTGCTCAGAAGCACTTTAGAATTCCATCTGAACTAAAACTAGTATTTGCTCTCGTAATGGTGCCACCTAAAATTGTGTATATTGATTTTCTTTAAAATTTTCATCTACGAGCACATGTCATTTAGTATTTGGATGGTTAGTTGGTGATATTGCGACATAAAGTTGACCATGAGAGAAGCATTCACCTCTCGATACTTTCTGTCACATTGAGCGACTATCCTTGTAATTTAATGATTATGACAACGCAAGGCGAATTGAGAATTGAAGTCGCCAGAAGCGAAAAGGCGTCGTTACTAAATCATCTATACGACTTACCGCTATTATATTAAATACATCAATATTTGTATTTGATTATCGAGTTAATAGAACACATAATTAGTAAATCGTGTGTACCTCTTGGAACACGACTGAGAAAATGAGAAAAATATTGTTTACAGATATATAAAATAATAGATTAATAAAGAAAATAAATTAAAAAATCAGTTAAAAAATAATCAGTGAAAATATATTGCACTAGTGATAGAATAGAATGTACCGAGATTAAAATAATTGAATGAAGTAAAACAATGGTAGCAACTGAGGGTAGAGAGTTAAAAGATGGTTCAAGTTCCGAGGGTTGGAGACAGAAATAAAGCAATGAAGGGTAGTGAATGATGAATGGGTGCACTTACTTACCGCGGGCGGGCGGCGCCTCTACGGCTTCCATGGCCTGCACAGCCTGGATCACCTTCGGGATCTCTGCAAAAAAAAAAACAGGCACTGTAAGAATACATTATTTACATATCTATATCTATTTATAATGTGGAGAATTTTTTTATTCATAATTTTTACATGTATTTTGATATACAGAAGATGTTGATTGTGGTCACTGAGTAGAACGCGATTGATCGGAAAATAATGTCATATTAGGCAGATTTAACGTTATTTTATATGGCTAATTAAATGTATTTGTAGCGATATAAATAATACAGAGGAAAATTGTAAATCAGATTTAACAACATTTTGGCAAGCTGTAAAATAAATTTTATTCTGCTAAACTTAACCTAGCCTAGCCTAATCTTTTTGTTGCTGATCAATTTTATAATCCTGCTGACCGAGTAATTACTTTGTTCCATGACTATTTATTTTGAATACGCATGAATATGAAGCTGACTAAAGATGTGTTTACTTGCTAACCACGTAAAGAGCCTGATATTTTTTCACTGCCGAAACATAGTACACAGTAGTTCAAATGATTTAATAACTATTTTTACTCGCTAACCCAATATTTAAATGGCGAATCACTTAAGTACTACTCAAATAATACGAACATGACTACTGAAGTGCGTGAAGTATATGAATATGCTAATATTAGAAAATTCACAAACTATTTTTTTTTTAAATATTCTGTAAATCAGGTATGTCTGAAAAAGCTTATATTATAATTATTTTAAAATTGTTCGTGTTAAAAATGATTTGTACACACAGTGCTCGAAATGGTCTTACAAGAGGTGGGTGGTATTATACAATACAATTCATATTGAAGGACTGACATATTTATGGTATAGTCGCCAGAGACAATGAACATGTTACGGTTGATATTGGAAGGAGGGGGTCCGCTTCCTGCTGCCGAAGAAGCGAGCGACCATTATATTAGGGACAGAAACACGGAGTACGCAGTTTTGACAGGCCCAGGTTTGTTTTATTACAAAAGAAGGCAATACGCTCTATATAAAACGATCAATATTTTTTACTAATTTTCTACACGAATTTTACATGCTATTGATTACTTTAAATTATACACGTTGTGTATACCGCTCTCTACTACAGTGTGTTCTAAACGAAACGCGCATAATTGAATTTAGGTTCCTGTAACATAAAATTTTTAACAAAAATTTCATCCATAATGCTCCATGATAATTGCCGCGACAATTATTATATCTGAATATCTCGATATACAGTATTTTTCATATCAACACCGATCGACCGACTTGTCAACATCGTTACACTCCGAACTCCGCTTTAGCATTTCGCAGCATAGATTCAGTTATAATTTTACATTATTGATCATTGCAAAACGTAATACAATAAACGGAGTGCTTTCTCAAGTAAATATCGTTTGTTTCAATTTGCTTCGCCACAGTATGAACACCTTTCTTTTCATGAGAGTAAACTGAGGTGGATACCGATATTCACGAACACGAAGATTAAGCCGAATTGGGGGCAGATACTTAACGTGTACATACTTAATCCTTCTGATCTGACTCATCCGAACACCGATATGCAAAAACCTCCAAACTACTTTTATTTTTAACTTTTTACTTTAGGTCAAAATTTTAAAGTTTTTAGCAACCGTCATTTTTAAAGAAGTTTGAGGATCAGGTTGGTTAATGAACTTAATCGAGATATTTACTATGTCAATATTTCAGAAAAGGCTGATCGAGATCTGATAAGAACTAACCGTTATTGTGACTGTGATTTTGTTCGATGTGTTAACGATGATTGGTAACTGATTATTCGAAATTCTTTGACCGTTCATTGGTACACTAGAAACTAAACCACCGACAGATGAATCTTAGTTAGCAATCATCGTTACAATCACAATAACGGTTTACTATTACTATTTATACTGTTCTAGCAAGGTTGTTTAAGCTTTAAATATATATAAAATACACAATATTTAATTACATCAGGTAAGTTGCTAGGTAAACAATTCTTCGGTCATTAATTACGTTTTAAGTTTGAATTACAATATCTTCACATTGTAATTAAATAAAAAAACTTTTTTTTTTAATTCTAAGATTGAACAGTTTTCAGACTACTACTACATAAAATGATTTTAATTATCTAGAAGAAGAATAAAAAACAAAAATTCACTCTCACAAATTACACCGAAGGTAGTTGTTTTGTAGCACAACTGAATATGCCCTTAAATCCAGTCGGCGAGGACAGAAGAAATAGAGAAATGATAGGGATTTACCCGTCGCTGTCGTAAGGTTCCGCAGGATAATGGGAAAGTAATGAAACGCCATCTAGTGACATCCGGATTGTCAAATTACGAGAACTTCCGGTTCATTTGTCGCGTTACTTCCGCTCGGATGCAAACCTTTAACACCGTTTAGGAAAGGGGGAAGTAAGAAAATAAAAGCAATCGGAAAATTGATTTTCATTGTTGCAAGATTATATTGCAATTTTTAAATTTCTTTGCAGAACTGTATTTTATAATATCTGTCAATAAATATGCGTTTTTAAAACGCATTTAAAAGATGCGTTACACGTATCATACCACCCGCCTACAGAATGTTTTCCGGTTCATAAATTCAGTTAAATAAATAAAATAAAAATCTATCCATCGGAGAGCAAAAACGGAGGGCTTTAGGTTCTAACTATCATCAGCGCATCAGGGTTTTAACCACTCCACTGCCGACGAATTAGAATGAAACGTGGAAATAGACAAATATTTTAAGCTTTTCATTGTAAACCTTATTACAATGCTCAGTAGGTGTAACCTTTTTTAAAACAATTTTTTTATTAACAATTTGTCACCACTGTCTAATGGGGGAATTAAGGAAATTATGGTAGAGCGCTCGCTTAGCATATAAATGAGTAAGATCTTTTTGATTTCAAAAAGATTTTGGGGTCCCCTGGAATAGATACCGGTACCGGTAAAAGTGAAAAAATTCAATGTTATAGTGAGAATAAACATAAAAATATTACAAATTTTTCTAATGCTTTATTTCTACCGTTGTTTTTGTCATAATTTTTACTGCGGTTGATTAAAAATATTTTACAGATACCGAGTTGTTAACTTGGCTTTGTATTCATAGATGTCACGCTGTGTCCAGCTCAAATAGAAACTTCAACCATCGACGAGCGAATATAAGAAGATTTATGAAAGTGAACGAGGCAAGAGTATGAGGTTCTATCCTCTTTACCTACCCTTGCGGAACGGTAAGATTACTCATGACGGAAATATAATATCTTACAAGATGGTCCAAAAGCTACTATATAATTTAATAACATTTTGTATTCTCATTTTTTAATTAATTAATTTTTTATATCATATTTCACACAGAATGGAGATTTATTTATACGCGTAGCTCGTATTTATGACGATGTAAATGGGTGTCATTTACTAAAATTTTATTTTTTATGTATAAAAGAAAAAAATCCAAGCCATGTAGAATATCAAATACAAGGTAAATAAAAATATATCAAAAAGTGAATTAATTTTTAAATGTTAACGTGAATTTTGAGCTACAATACAAGAGAGAGTAAAAGATTTTTAAATGTTTAAATCGAGCATTCAAACGCGAACGACATGAAAAATATGAAAACCATTTTTGATAAGAAAAACCATTTCTCAGAATAATGACGACCATTCAGTTCCGAACCGAAACATTTTTCATTCAGTGCGGAGAAATGAATGTTCCCAGACAATTACAAAATACACCGGCTATGAAAAAGCTGCGCAATTTTCTTCGCGGAAGCTCATTTTTGTTTTAAAACTTTTTCCACTCCTCGGTGAAGTTAATCTCGTCGGTTAGCGAGCTGGCCGTGTCAAATGATCAAACAAATGGAATGACAAACGATTCTGGAAAATTTATAAATGGACATGAATTTATCAAACAAAAATGGTTTATTCCATCCCTTAGGCGGTCGACCAAACGCGTTCTTGATACCGATTAACTTGTTAAGCAATTTAGTGTAATACATTTATATTATTTAAAGTGTCGAGATTTCAGTGGAGGCATTTAGAGTATATTCTCGTAGCCTGTACGTGGCACGGAAATAATTTGCAAAAATATCTTTGCATTTGTTGCCTGCGAGTGTTTCTAGTGTCACGATCAATGCCTTTGGAGTTTATAAAAGTTAAGTATATTATTTTATATATTGTTTTCATTAGTCTCACAGATCTATTCCCGTGCTAGGCCAAACATTTTTCTTATTAACTTACAGAGGTACTCAGAGAGGATATAACGCCACACTCTTCTATCCTAGTGTACTATTTTACGTCCACTTTCATGCATGTTATTATAGGGTCGTCCTTTAATATTTGGATCACGCTAGATCTTTCGCGGACGTCCTTTGTTCCGACATAATATATATATATATATATATTTTTTTTTTTTTGTTTTGAAATATTTTACAGTTTTTTTTAATTGAGTATTGTACATGACTAAAATGAGATATTCTTTAATAGTATACTTCTAAAAACTGTATATCTTCTTTATCATTCTCTCCTCGCTCATACGTTCCACATAACCAAACCATCTCAGCAAATCTTTTTTAATTCGTAATCAAAGTAAAAAAGTAAAGTAAAGTAAGTAAGCAAAGTTGCTATAAACATCCCTATATTAGCTCCTAATTTGTTCAATCTTTATTTACGCTAATTTATAAATAAAAAATAAATAAATACACTTAAAATATTTGAGAAAAAATATCTTTACATTCTGACTGAGAATGAGATCGACATCGATCAATATTAAAATACTTTGTAATTTACATCTCGCTGTATTTTTTTGATGATTTGGTTACAATGTAATTTGTACAATTTTTTATGTATTAAATTTAATTTATTTAGGTGCCGTATTTTAAATGAAACTTTTTGCGACGATGAATATCTTAAATCGAATTGTACTTAAACCAGTTTATGGCGATCGGGACACAGAAAAACACATTTGATTCTTTGCTAGAAACTTTTCCATTATTTCTTACACACGCGCTGTGTACTTCCTAAAGGGATGCTGTTGGGGATAATTTCAGACAATACCTTCATTAACTTTTCTCTCATCACTATACATTTGATTCCTTGCCAAAAATATTTCAACTCAGTAAAAGTACAAAACAAGTCCGAACAATACGAACTTACGAGTATTAAATTATTGAAAGCCCGGGAATGAAAACTATGAGCACCTCTGCGCAACAATTTGAAAAAATCATCAAAAACTGTCATTCTTAAATCTGTGAAATATCAAATTGAAGAATTCTTTAATATGCCATTTAATTAAGGGGAAAATTTAGGACCTTAACAACCCTTTGTTTTGATATCTTGACAAAATCTTCCATTGTTAATGTCTTTCATTATTTATTTCAGGGGCGTTTTAAATTCCATAATGAAGAAATTCAACAAAGGTTCCGCGATAAATTGTTGCAGGATTAATTTCGGGATATTTATCACGGGGTTATTTTAATTTTAAAAACAAAACGGAGAAGAATTAACCGAGTGTTTGTCTCGTCTCGAACCGGGTAATAAATCAATGCTGAAGATGCGACATTATCTTCAGAAGTGTCAGGGAGGAGAAAAGAAGAAATTCGTAGATAAACTGCATCGCTCGAGGTAGTTTTTTGACGGATAGCTGCATCACATTAACCAAGAATAGCTCGAAATTAGACGTATTTTAAACATGTTTCTAGTGATATATATTTTTATTTTGAAATAGTCAAGAGATTTTCTTCAGATTGATGGCCTTCTCGGAAGTTGGAAGTGATCATAACACGGTTAACTGGGTACTGACAATTTTGAATAATGACAAATTTAAACTAAAATTTTAAACAAACATTTGTAACAGATCTAGTACATATTACTTTATCAGGTTATACCTTATACAAATATGAGTCGAAAATGTTCAAAAAACCGTGTCCTATTTTCAACCATTTCAGATATAAGTATTTTAATAAGTCGGCTACCGGAGGGTTTTGATTAATTTATAGTAATATTTTATTAAATAAATATCAGATATCTCATAGAGACATCATCGCCATCTATGGACCAAATTAGATAATTCATTTTTCCTTGAAACAGAATATTTGTCAACTCAATGAGAATCTGATTAAAAATCCAATAATTATGTGTTCTTGGACTTATTCAAATATTGCTATATTTTATAGATTTCAAATATATATTGAATACTAAAAATTAAAGTTGATAGGAGGACTATACTTTCTTAGATGATTTAGAATCCCGACATATTTTATGACCCTTAAGTAAAGATATAATAATAATTATAATATTAATAATAATGGATCAAATTCGCAAATACTGTTTTCAAACACGTAGACCTAAAGTTGAGAATGATTTTGTAAAATCCTTACACAATAATACTTTTCAGATTTCAACAGCTTTCAATCAAGCTTTGAAAAATCTTATTTTATTCTCATTTTCAATTTAAACCTGCAATTGCAATTGTATTTTAAGTTATCTTGGAGGGAGGGGTTAACTTTAGAGTGGAGAATGATTAAATTGTTATATAAAATCAACTTGGGTTTTACAGCAATTTTTGCTTTATTTGATAAACGTTTTACTTTTTGATGGAATAGTACAAATATTAGATGGTACATGATATTTGAAATCGAAAATTGTATTTGGATTACCTCTTAATGGGACATGGAAGTTTGAAGATTATCGATTGGTATTTTTAAAAGTCACAAACTCTATGTAATAAGTATTGTGAACTAGGTCTGTTACACCCGGTATAATGGTGTAATGTAATAAGTTTATTTAGCGGATCCCTTGGTAAAATAGGGTTAGAAATTTAAAAAATATTTTTATTTTCTCGTATTTGTTTGTACTATTACTTCAGTCAGGATGTTATCTGTCTTTCGGCCTGTCTCTTCTCAGCAATTTTGTTTTGTATGATGAGATGCAAAATCATGATATGGCCAAAATATTGGTATTTAAGGGTTTATAATTTTGAGGATTTCTTTTTCCTTTCGCATCCGAATCAATTCTATTAGTGCCCCTATCTATAACTTAATTATAAAATCGTCTGTAGATTCACATATCAAATGCGTCGCTTTTGCTTTATTTTAGTGAATATCCATGATTCCATTCCACGTAAGAGTTAAGTGAAATGAACACAGTGTGACATCTATCGGATCATCTCACCATGGCGCCTACCAAGCGTCGCCAGAGCTCCAGCCGTACAGCGTCTTTCACTCTATACCGATAGTCTCCACCTCGTTTGTAAATTATAATCCCACGTTTCATTAACGTGTATTGAATAAAACAAGTAGTGATGAGCTCAAAATCATGAACCGTGAGTCAGTCACTGATATGTTTGAGTCACACTCACTATCGGTGATTGAGTATCTGGGAATATCGAGATTCGTGATTTCTTAAAAAAAATATTTATATTTGGAAATAAGAATATTCATGAAAGAATAACGTTTTATTCGTGATTAGCGCCATTCTGCCAAAACATTTTACACATTTGACCCGAAACGTTGAGAATTTGACCCGAAAAATAAACAAAATTTTAAATGGTTTTTATTCTCTTTGTGATGATTTTAAATTATATATATGCCAGAATATGTTTTTTACGTAAAAATGAAGTCTGTGTAATGTAAGTCTGTGTAAATACGCTCAATATTACGTTTTTTAAATTTATTTCGTGTATTGTGATATCGTGCGGCGCATGCGTATTAGTAATGAAACTGTGATCAGTCACAGTTTTCAATCACTGATATTATTGAATATCAATCACAATCACAATCACACCTGTGAGTCAAGAGTGGCATTTTTTCTCATCACTAAAAACAAGTGTTCTCAAGTAAGTACTTCCCTTTAGTTCAAATGAATGCAGATCATCATTATCATTGCATATACTTCCGATCATAACTTACTCCATAAAGTACAGGGAACATGAAGCATCGTATTATTCTCGTTCGTAATTTTAAATTAAGATCATGGCTGCGTAATGCTATAACGAAGGCTTGAACTATTTATTGTGTTATTGATATAAGGCAGAATGCTACTCACGGTTGCATTGAGTTTATTAAACAAGTTACAATCGAGTCTCAACTAATTAGAAAACGAAATAGAGAGATCGGAGTCGATGTGATAAAGATGTTGATGTTCAATGGAAAAAGTAAAGAGCTCGCGGGGGGTGACGGAAGCCGCGCGGCACATGCAGCCAGTACCTTGCGTAGCTATTATTGAACATTAGTTGATGAACTATAGCGAGCGGTGGGCATCCGCCTCATTTTCTTCTTGCGGAAGAATGCAACTCGAGCTTACTCTGTTAAACCGAGGTCCATTCAATGATTTGTTGAAGTTTTCATTGAACAATCAAAAGTTTGGTATTATTACTTCTTGGTATTATATACTTCTTGGTATATTATATTAGCAAGTGTAGGTTGAATGCGCGGTTGTACTTACTGACACACGGAGCGATATGGGAACGGCTCTGCTGGTAACCCCTGGAACACCTGTTGCAGGTCAGGCCGGTGACCCCGTCCTTGCACGGACACTGGCCGCTGGTCTGGTTGCATGTCTTTCCCGAAGCCCCCACAGGATGGCAATCGCAGGCTGAAACAAATAAAGAAATAATTGAAAATGTGTTCGTTAAATTAATTGTTATTTTATTGGTTCTATTTGTAATTGTTGCGTTATTTAATAGTTAAATATGTCATATAATGTATTTTTTTTACGTACGACGGCGTTAGTCTAGCGTTGGTGTGACTCAAGATAGAGATGTCTGGCGCCGAGTTATACACCAGGCGAAGACTCTAAATGGGGCTTAAACTCACGGAGAATTAATAATGCTAGATATAAAGACATAATGGAGCGCACAGTCACGAGAAAACAAGGGTGGTTCGCCGATCTCCACTTCTACCAACTGGCGATAATGATGATTAGGTCAGAAGAAATGAAACACAGAAGCATGTTCTTTCTAGGGGCACTGCGGCGAGAGGATCGAGAACGCATACTTCCTTTTATTTCGCTACAAACACTACTATTATTTATTCATATTTTTATCACTATTTCAATGAGCTTGAACAGGCGTCAGCAAGGCTTATTTTTACAAAAAAAGGCAATCTTTGTTTGTTGAAATCCATCGTACATTTGTCTGGCACCCTGGTGATGATTTACCGTTTTTACATTTTGAAATGACTGCCTCGCGTCCTGATCACTTCACTTTATTGGCATCACTTCGGCGACCTGCGCGATATACATAATAACATCAGCATTATCAATTCATTGTTGGATGAAGACCTCCCCGTGTCACTCATAATTTTGTTTATCCACCGAAAGTTATCAAGATAATTTGTAATCTCATAATAATACAACACCATTCATTACAGTGTACAAGAAACAAAAATGTTCAGAACAAACACCAGATGAAATAATTTCCCCGAACATTGAAAATATATTTTTCAAAATAAAACGAGCGATCGCTTCGTGACATGAAATAAAATAAAAGCAGTGGCAACACGTCACCCGCGTCACTGGTACAAATGGCTCGCTGATCCCCTCGCGAGCGGAGCCGTTTGCGAGAAATCAAAACAAAACATCTGCGAGCCGCGGCAGACCTCGAGACGTCGACCGCACAAGCCATAATGCGGTGGCGACATATCGTAAACATCTCGGTGATTCCTCTCGTTATGAATGGTCCTCCAGGAGTCAGTCTCCTGGAGATCGGGAAGCAGTCACCGCCCGAAATAAGTGTCGCGGTGACACTGAGATCAAGCAAATTTATCGACACTGCCAACGTGTTTTTATATAAATTTAATAGAAACAAAGTAAATATTATGCGTTTATTTTGATAAATGTGCAGGAGCACTGTTATGAGGTGGTGAATCGTTTCGCCGGTTTTGGCAATGATGAAAGCTGTTTATTTTTATAAATCTGTTGTATTTTTGGAGATCATTATCAGAAATGATCTCCGAGAGCGAATATATTTTAAATTTTTATTATACTGATTATCGATAGGTCCTTAATGATCCTGATAGATACTCAGTTTTTATATTAAATTTTAAATGAATTAAGAGAATAACATGTTACGGAATATACCTTTATTTATGGTTCATAAATAATTAAAAGCACCGTGAAAAAATAAAAATAAAAGTTATATTACAAATTGACAGAATATTAAAAACTACCGCATAAGTGCAGAAGTGCGTGGGTTCCGAGATCAAAGAAGTCTAATCGCGTGATATGCGACAGTCCTCCGGCACTCACCATCGAATAACTATATACGCATATATCTATAATTTTTTTACTGAACTGATTATTGAAAGACCCTTTTATAGAAAGACTCCATAAAACATATTAGAGGACCTTTAATATAAATAACGAATAACTTACAGAAGAGTATTAAAGAAATGTTACGATTGAACAAAAAAATAAAATTGAATATAATTATTGCAAAGTAAAGGGCGCGGCTTCCCTCCTGTAAAAATGTAAAAAAGCAAACGACAAATATCAAAAAGTTGTAAAGCATAAGATTAGATTTATTAAATTCAAATATCAAACACCGTGGAACATTACAAAACACTTGAATAGTAAAAACACAAAATATATAAAATATAATTATTGCAATGCTTACCTCTCCTGATAAAATTCTGATAAGGCAAACAAAACACCAAAAAGTTATTACATATGAGACTAGATTTATAAATATTTCAAGCACCGTACGATATACAACGAATCACATTGTTGACGTATGCTTGTTCATTGTATTTATCATAATATTAAGCACTAAATTTGATCAGGAACTTTAGTTATCATCACATTTTTGTATTAATTTCACTATCATTTCACGATCATCATTTCGTTCACTGTAGTTTGATACACGACAATATTATATCTACCTCAACACAAAAATAACCACCATATTACATTTCTGAACATGTAAGTTATTCGCTGAGTAATATACGACTGACACTACACTTCAAAATGCTATCACCATTAGTAGCAAAAATTAAAATTTTCATGAATTTCTGATCAAAATAATACACTAGACTGTTAGATGTTATTAGTGTATATACACATGTTTACATATAAATTTGTAAACTAAACTATAATAGAAAATGTTTTATCTGCATGCCGTTGGAAATGAATATTTTGCGATCTACAAGAATTATAGTTACTTAATCTAAAAACAAATATTTTACAAAGTATTTCACGAATTTGAGATACGATTTAAAGAAATACTAGCTACCGACATTAATAACACGAAAAATAAATGTATTACCTAAAAATACTGGCATTGTTGAAATATTAATTAAGGCTAGATTGTAATAATAATTCCTGAAATAATCCGGCTTGTAATTATAAAAACACCCACCCCCTGTTGCCGGGGAGGGGGGTGGCTCTCGCCAGCGCAACAGAATAAATAAATTTAAAAGCCCGGTCACGCGTTTCATTAAATTACACATAAAACAAGACAGCATTTTGGACGAGAACAAGAAACCTAATTAATGGAGTCATCAGTAGTAATTCTAACACCGACGTGGATAATTAAACACTTTATTTAATTAAAATACAACAAAATATGACTCTTTATTTCGTGACGAAGACAGCGAGCGTAGAATTCCATCACCGGAAGAAATTATACGGAGCAGTCAAATACAACATTGTTATAAGTGCATTATTAAGGAGAACACATTCTTATTGTGAAGTTGTAATTATTGTGATATATTATATTTTAGATTCCATAAAAATAAAGTAAATGGCTTTCAAATAATGGAACGATAGATGTATTCATTTGAAAAGTGTAACATGTATGTGTGCGATAGCATAGTCGGTTAATACACCTTTCTCGGATTGAAAAGAGATCCAGGTTCGAATCTCGGCAGCAACAACAACATTTTTCAGTGAAAAATGATGAAAGTATATTTATCTACTGTGTGAAATAAATACCTTACTTTGAATTTTTTATTTTTTTAACTAGCGGTTGGAGCGAATAATAATAGTAATAAAGTGAAATGTGCATAAGTTATGAATAAAATGATTTTATTCTAAAAGAGGCCAATATAGCGTAAGATACGCTAAAAATTAGAGCTGGCGGCTATTTTGGAAACCCAAATGGCACCCAAAAATGACCTAGAAACAGTTAAATCGCCGGTACCAAAATGTGTGTTGTCCAATGTAATCAACAGACAAAGAACGATAGAGGACGCCCACATATGCAAACACTTATTCTTGGATATATTAAAATATTGATAAAATATGTACTGGTCGAAATAAGAAAATTCATAAAAATTGAAAAATATTGATTTTTCAGGCGTATTCTAGTATAATGTGTTAATTTTACAGATAAAGAATATTGCTTTAAATAATTTCAAAAAATAATTAGATGCCGTTTCAGTAAGATGAATATCAAATTTATTCCATAGATGGCGGTAGTGTAGTGGTACTCGAAGCGTTTCCACATATTAACATATTTACAACTTCCAAAAATTTGATAGATATGGAGATTGATTAATGAATGAGAATGGTGAAAATTATATATTTATATGTATAAAGTGATCACACTTAAGCCAGCTGAAGATAAGTCGTAGACCCTGTAATTACCTATACTTCCATATTTTTCCATTAAAAATAGCTTTGTCTCTATGAGATATCTATTATATGGTTAATTATATTTAAAATTATCAATATTATTACAAGCATTATATTGCGATATTTTTTTTTTGTTTAATTTGATCATGCCAGGGGACCGGTCAGCAACGATTGTGAAATGGCGAATCAAAACAGATGATGGAAGAGTCTTGGGGAAATGTTGACCCCCGACCATCCCGGGCTAAAGATATGAAAATAATGACAATGATAGCAAAAGCACGAAATGATTTAATAAATAAAATTGAAATAACTCGAGAGGTTGGCTATCGCTCTCTCGGATTTGAGCTGCTATTAATTGTTCAGTGATTAAAGTCCGTGACAACTTCATTACAGCCACTGCCTTCCGCTGTCACGACGCGGATCCAGATGTATCTGCCGCTTCGTACTCAACACCCACCATGATCGCACCCACACGCCGCCCTGCACATATAATATATAATTATGTACAAGTGTGGGGCATATTCTGACATGACATTAAACCATGAAAGAAATTACATTATTATACAACTGTCAGGTTGGGGTTTTAAAGCAAATTTTCATTTTGTTACAATTATTAACTAATTAATTAATTGACGCGAATCACGGACTTTTAGAAAAGAGAGTTCCAGAAACCTCTACCGTAATTTGTATACATAAGAATAAAAATAAAACAGATTATCTGCGCGTCTAACCTGACTCATTAGAGTTATTATCTGAGAGCCGTGAAATCCAGCGAATGAATAAGCATTAACTGGTTCAGTTGAAGCCTCGACGATCAACACGAGAGGATGTACGAGTGAGGACGTGTCAGGACATAAGAGATTTGGATATGTGAATAGAATGAGCGAGGAGAAGGTGGTGAAGAAAATGTAGCACTATATCCTCTCTGCCAACCATTTGGGGAAATCGCGACATGATTAGTAATGTTCGCGAAAAGCAGATATTATTTATTTTTTCTTAGCATAGTGCATACACATGTAAAATGTTCTTTTTTACTAAAATTTATCTTGCTTACGTATTGGCTTACGTTCATTTTGATTCTTCTCCTTTCATATGTTATCTGGCATTTCATTAAAGATCTTCATCGCACTGTACATCTGAGATTTCTGAGAACTAACCTTCTTCCTGAACGGCAGTTTCACTCGATCTCTTCCTCTTGTATGATGTTCGTGCTCGTGTTGATTTGCATCAATTAAGCATATATGGTATTTTTTTGAGAATTATTATTAAAGGTTAATTTTGTAGTACTGGTAAGTGTTGCATTTCTTCCGCATTAGACAAAAATAAAATGGTGCTGCAGTAGTCGATGCGAGAAATAATAACAGAGTTGTGTACTATTTTACAAGAGTCAGTACTAACGAATCTTCTGATCCTTCCCAGAAGTGAGATGTTTTTAGCAATCTTTTTAGTCACGCGTCTTGTATTTTGGGAAAAAGCTATAGTAGAAGGTTTAAACATTGAAGAGTTGCATTATATGATTTCTAAAAGTAACGAAGCAAGAGTACTGCAGCACTGAATATTGAGCACTTTATAATCTCTACCGACCCCTGGAGGGCTCTATGGAAGGGGCATTATACTAAGTATTTTTGCGATTTTTTTTAGAATTTGTTATTCATTTACTATTTCGTTGTGTTCTCACAGCGTGCACTTCAACATATTCGTCTTCAACTTTGCGTGGGCTAGCGGCAACATTCTCACACGGATCAAATGTTGCTCTGAAGGGGCTGGAGGCTGGACACGGTATTGGGGAGATCACCCGAGTGCGGTGAGAGGAAAGTAAACACTGCCGGGGACAACACTGACAGAGTGGCGCCGGAATGTTCGGCTTTAGAGAGAGAGGAACAGCGGTAGCTGTGCGTCAATGATTGTATAACTTGCGTGTTTTGATTATCAAATGAAACATGCGTAGGATTAATGGCTATGCACACGGCTGTGGCTGTGTGTAATGCGAATCTAATCAGTTCAAACACGTAGTGTACGCGTTGCGCAGTCAACGAAAACGAATTGATTTGAGTGTTAGGATGACTACCTATGTGGTTATAAGCGAATATCTGCATGTCTTTTCAATGCATATTACCTATATATGTATGTACAATCTTTCCACGGCTCACTGGGTTATCTTAAAATGATGGTAAGTTATTACTATTCATCAATGTTTTGAGTACCGTCACTAGGAGAACACTTTTATTTTGATTCTTTCTTCTGTCATGTCACTATTGACACATAGATGGCTTCAACCCGACTTGAAATATTGCTCGCTCTCATAGTAGACTCCAGGGTATCTCCAGTCAGATGCAGCATCGCATCCACCATTGTGGCTTGTGGTACATTTCCAGGTCTTCTTCATCCTAAAGATCTCTTCTTGATCTAAAAATTGGAATAATCTTTTGTTTGCTGTCGTGGATAAAGCTTACTGTAGTTGGATTTGTTGCCGGCGGGCCTACCGAGCGTGTCACTTCTCTACCGGACTCGCTGCGCTCTATTTCGTTTTTAATTTATAGTCGCGCAATATCTTATTGAATAAATTTTATGTGAACACTTTTTTAATGCTACGCCATTGTCTTAATTCCTTTTATTCCGCACTGTAAGCCGAGTTGAATACTGAAATATCTGAATAAACTTTTATTTATTACCGTGGAGTTGGATTACGCCGTCCGCGGGATACGTAACATCGTTCTTCAGCAATACATTTCCACGCTTCTGCTGCACACAGGATTGGAAACAGAATAAAAGAGTGAGCCACCAGAGTCGGCGGTTCACTCTTGCTTGTGTGTACTTTTTGTCTTTTTACATTCTCGGAGGTTGTTAGCAATTCTAGCTAATTGGATACATGAACAAAATACCTGAAGTCGGAGACGTGCAGTTGAGTGTAAATAGTGCGTGGAAGACTTGCACAGTGCGGTCACATGCGCGTGTGCCAGCCGCCAGCCGCCAGCCGCCAGCCGCGTGGGAAGACTAAATAACCTGCATCCACATTTCACGCAATATTCGTTATTTTATTTTTTTTTAGCATCGCAACTTTCCAAATGTTTCGAAACTAGATCGCGTGAGTAATACCGACTTGCGAGTGCGTAATAAATATTTATTTATGAAGGAAATGATAAATGTTACCAACTTGAGGAATGCAATGAAAACCGATAGCCACTACTGTGGGCATTTCTCGGGACGTTTAAAATATGACCGTACATTTTGATATGGGAGCGATCGTGTTGTAATGCTTGCCGCGTGGGTCGCCCTGGTAAATTAGTCCGATAATTAAATTAGCTGCCGCGGATAAAAACAGGTATTTAAATACTTAACAGGGACCAGGCTGCCTTTGAACAATAGCCCTTGCTGCTTTGAGACATGATGAATTAATTTTTCTGTGGAAATATATGACTTGGCGTGCCGCTAAAGACTATCTACATGAACTCCCACGTCAAAATATCGGACCTAGTTGGAGCGTATGCAGAATATATAATTCCTCAATAGACTGCGGTCCGCTACCAGTCCTTCCGCATCCTCACTAGTCAATCCATATATGCCTCGTATCCACGGTTCAGATTTTCGACTCCAGATAATTTACGAATTTGCTCCCTTGAGATTATTTGAAGACAACTCTCGACCTCTTAGTTTTCATACACACACCATGTGTTAGAAATTCGCTGCCTCGCGCTTCTATATTACACTTGTACATTTCTTAATATCATATCGTTGATCACTATTGTTACGTTCGTCAGTTGGGTAAATTTGTAGCTTTTTATATTTGTAGTTAAAATGGAAAATATGTTAGAAATGAAATATTAACTTACCAGAATAAACAGTTGTAAGAATATATCGTTCTAGGTGAATTTTATGTGCATGTATCGATACTCGCTATCAAATTGAACGTCGTGAACATGGGTTAGACTTTTTGTCTCTCAATCTCGAGACGATCTCTCAGTTTATCTCCAGATCAAAATATCAACACCTGTATACGGGGCAATATAGTTGTTGCGGAACGTCCGGGTTCCTACGCGTTGTATTATATTGTAGTTGACTCCGATGATCTTTCAGGTTCGTGAAAGACCACTCGACCTCATTTAGGGTTCTCTGTCTTGAGGGATCTATATCTTCGTTGTATCCTTTCGAACAATATCCATCTATCTCATTCCTGGGCGTCTCAGAAGGCGAGTTCCCGTTAGAACTCCCTCACAGGCCTCACGAAATGCCCTCGAGTCGTCACATGCACTGCCGAATTTAACTTTCTCTACTTCAATATTGGTGGCATATTATACGATTGTTGAAAGGTATTGCATACACCAATAATAAAACAAAGGTAGTTCGTCGATTTCAACTGGTGATGATGATGATGATGAGGTCAGAAGAAATGAAACACAGAAATACGTTATTTCGACGGACACTCGGTTTTATTTCAGATACAAACAATATACTCAATTTATTCTAAATTTCCCACTATTTCGCCGCAGTGATGCCAATAATTGATGTGTTAAGAACACGAGGCAGTAATTTAAAATTACAATCATCAACAGGCACCAGAAAGACTTATTTAATTAAGAAATGACAGCCGTCGTTTGCCAAAATCTATCACGTTTTTCTGGCGCCCCGCAGATGATTGTAATTTTAAATTACTACCTCGTATTTTTAACACATCAATTAATTGGCATCACTGCGGCGACCTATCAATCCTGTGCGATATAAAAATGCTTCGACAAACTCGGCGCTTGTGAAAAATTTTTGAATGTTGGCCAAAGAGAAATGGGAAATGAGAAATAAGCTAAGCTTGGAGTATCAATGAAAGACCAAATATACAAATTCACCTGAAAACCGAGGTTATACATATTGCCCAAAAAATTTACAGACGCATCTGTCAAAGAGATGATGGATTGGTGAGGATTGTCTACCAGAGGCCTCCATCTTCTTAGAGATGGCCATCTTCAGGTGCGGTGACGATGGCAATAAATGGATGAGAAATGCCGAAGATAGATCATTGAGGCAGACTTATATAATTGTGGAGACACACGGGCTGATGTTTACGAGCATTTTGATAATAATTCCTACTAGATAATCAATAACTATAATATTTGAGATTGACATAGGTAATTCGAGGCGCAATTGTGGTATCGCAACAAGTGCCCCGCTGCGGGTTCCAACGAGAGTATGAAGTGATGCGATATTTGCGTGCTAACGGACCGCGTAATTTAGTGTCCACACTCGCGTGCCAGTCCGGCTTATTTACGGTCAAATTTGTTACCGTCTAAATTTACAAGCTGCGGGAAATATTTCTCTCCGGTAATGGCAGAGGGCGGGCGGACCGCGGCGCGGGGATCGAGACTGTCCCGGGTTTGAAATTGACTCCGGAGCCTGAGTGTCGAATAAACCATTCACATTATTGCCTAACTAACCGAGCGCGGAGCTGAGTGCTAATGAGGTTCGATGAATTATTACAGAATCACATCAAACGACGAAACAGATTAATTATGTGAATTAATTGAGTAATCGTTATGATATCGGGAAATTCCTAACAGAATATTTAATCAAGTAATTAAAAATATATACACGTACATCAGGGTATGACGTCATGGATCAGGAAACATCTCAAAGTCTAATGAAATGATGAACTGCTTAGTTGTCACGTCAGCTCGAGAAAGGATAATCATGTTTCATCATCATCAATCTGTAGAACAAGGGATGCAACAAACCGTTCATCGGTAGAGTTAGCTGTAATCTGCATCCCTTGAGATGGAAGGTGATATTCGGATAAAACATTGGTTCTAGTCTAGAAACCTAGTATCGTCGGTTTTTCATGACTAAGGATCGCGACTATCGTGTACTTCGCATTTCGCAGAGCTCTTATCAGACGTCTGTTATTTTTTCCGCTTTGTGAGTCCAACGGGATCGTCTTCTTCGATTTGGCCCGCCACAACTAGATTCTTTATGCTCAGTGGCCTTGTGCTGTTGCCGATGATATTGTATACTATGTGCTGGGTATAGGATTATGAACTTTCGTTTAACCAACGTCTTGAGACAAAATGAAGCCGTCGTTTATACGACCCTACACCATTTATTTATTTGTAATTTTTTTAAATTATTCACAGTGTTTTTAAAGTTTAAGTTTTAACGTAAAATAATACCTTCTTACCCATACAAAACCAATATAAAAAATGTATGGACATATTTTAGAACACTTTATGATTGAACATGATTTTTTATTGTTTGGAAATCCTTCACGCAGTAACTGAGTAAATTATATTATATCTTTTTATTAAAGGTTAACGTAGGAAATAGTTCTGCCAGTTTCCTTTTTGTTTTTCTAAAATCAAAAACAAATCCATCGTGTACGTTAACAAAAGTACGATAGTAAAATTTGCGAATTAATAAAATAGGAAGTAGATACTTCAATGATTTGAAAACCTTTCAAATGTTATTCTGTTAAAAAACAGCATAAGTAAGTACAAAACGGATCAGCCGAAAGGAATTCAATTATCAATTCAGTAAGTAGCCAATTGTATAAATTGAGTAAGATATCATACTTTTAAAATGAGCAAAATTAACTTTGTGGTTAAAATTCATTATTTTTATTTGTTAACTTTGTTTCATTGACCACTTATCGAGTTATCGGTTATACATCTATCGGTTTCCAAAAATTACCATTTTCTTCTTCAGGATGTCAATACTAATCAAAAATATATATTATTGTTTATTTACCAGAATCTGTTCTTAAAAAACAATAATTATTTAAAAAATATATTTAGTACCTAACTCAAATTGTTACTTAATAAAAATTTTAATATAATTTTTAGGAAAAAATTTTAGAATGGGATTCGTAGTTAAATTTAGTTGGTTGTTTATAATTTTTTGATAAGTTTTACACGCTTTATTTATTTCTAACGATTTCAAAATTATATAATTTATGACCAACACCGTTTACATGCTAAATTGACAATCCAATTTTTTTATCAAAACCATGACTAGAAAATGATTAGAAAATTTATTTGTTCAACATCTATGGTTAATGAAACAATATTAACAAATAAATAAAATACAGAAGATGTCAGTTTTAAAAGGACAGAAAGCAGCATAAGACGACTAAAGCGATAATCGTGGCAGTTTTTAAAACTAATCAATTAAAGATTCTTCTACGGGACACGGCTGGCGCTAGCGTCATTATAATTAATCTTTCATTTATTACATATGAATTATTTAATTTATATTTGTTTCCCAGTTAGCTTTTTTACTTATACGCTATTCACGCCCCTGTTCAAGCTACGCGAGCATCCTCTCTCGATGTCCACAAAGCTGGAAGATACGTCTCAGGAAAATGGTAGAAAATCTATATAATATATTTTTTAAATTTAAAATAACATTGTAGGTATTTAAATTATAAATATAATCATCGACATGATTTTGGAAGATATGTTTATTAGCAGGGCTGGCGGTGAACTTAATTA
The DNA here is from genome assembly GCA_022840565.1 of Eubasilissa regina. Taxonomy (NCBI): domain Eukaryota; kingdom Metazoa; phylum Arthropoda; class Insecta; order Trichoptera; family Phryganeidae; genus Eubasilissa; species Eubasilissa regina. The sequence goes on along the minus strand of JAINEB010000006.1, from coordinate 30,653,211 downwards.
TGCCAGATAGGGCCCAACCCTATCTGAAAGAACATTTACTGGGAATTGTTCAGATACAAAAACAATTTTGTATTCTTAAACATGTTGAATAAAATAATCGTTTGATATAAAGAGAAGTCTTTAAGCAGGGGTGGCTAACATATTGATAAATGTATATTTTTATTTTATCTGTTTTTGATATATACAATATTTAAAAAAAAAACTTTTACAGATACCATCAAGTCATTTCCACAAGGAAAGGCAGAGAGATTATAGCCCCACACTCATTTATTATTCATCCGAACCACAACATCTGACATTCGTAACTCTATCCATCCATCAGTGGCGTGCAGTAGGTATAGATTTAGGTTGTGCTATTACCAATGATATTATACAATCATATACAATATACGTACTACAATATATGTTGTACATAGGATTATGAACTTTCGTTTAACCAACGTCTTTAGACAAAATGAATCCGACGTTTATTCGACACTACCATGCATGTATTTGTAATTTTAGAGTACAATTAATAGTGTTTTTAAAGTTTTAGTTTTATCGTAAAATAATACCTTCTTACCCATATAAAAAATGTATGGACGTATTTAAGAACACTTTTTATGACTGAATATGATTCTTTTATTGTTTGAAAATTCTTCACGTAATAACTAAAAGAAATAATTATTTTTATTAAAGGTTAACGTAGGAAATAGTTCTGCCAATTGCTTTTTGTTTTACCCAAACCAAAAACAAATTTATGCATAAAATGCATGACGGAGTGTTTGTGGGAACAATACTTGATGACTGCTTCGTGAAGCGGGTCCACTCTGGCTCAGCTTGGATCTCCAGGGCCTTGGGCATCGAAGACGTCGTCGGAGAAGAAATGCCACATAGAAGATAGAAGACACAGTAAAAATTGATAGAACTGGTAGAAATTAATGTAAGCTAGATATGAGAAGCGGTTGAAGAACCAGTCGTGAAATTATAATTTCTAAGTGAACTCATTTGTGCATTCTTTCTCCCCCTGCATACAAAATATGATCTGGCGAAAATTCACAGTAATGTAAGTACTAATGGAAGTTAACCGGTCACATGAGGATCAGGAACCTGATGTTCCATCCGTGATACGAAACGACGCCAGGCCAGCCCGGACAGCGTGTGTGATTCTGATCATTCAAATTATATACCTATGTTAATAAATTGTTTGTAATTATTTTAAATTAGTGAATTTTAATATTAATTAAATGAAGAGGTGATGTGATGGCAGCCCTGGCAATATCCCACGAGTAACATCAACATTTTATTCCTTAGATGGCGTTAAGATACAGGACACATCATCCCACGCCAGCTCTGGCTCTGCGGACTATGCTCGGAGGAACAGTGTCCTGCAGCGAAGCCTTGACGTGGGATAGTCAACTGTTTCAATTATGTATAAACTTTTTTATTTGATATAATATTAAATGTTTTCCGAACTACTGTACATAGATGAATCAAAAAAGCTCTGAAATAATTGTAGCACAATCTAGAAAGATCTAGTGGAAGAAAATTTCCACTATACAATATAAATGAGAGTCTGGATGCCTTTGACGTGTGGTGTTAAGAGAAAAATTAATTGCGTTCTTCCGCATAAAAAGTGTGTTGTGCATGCACTCAAGACATCAATTTTAATTTACGTGTGAGGCGGCTACTACATTTCATTATTCAAGATAAAATTGATAGCAGAAGAGGGGAATATCTTTAGGGATCTAATTGATTGATTGTGTGTTTATAAGTCGGTATTACCAGATTAGGGTTTGTATGAAAGTTGGCTTTGCTTTGTGTGTTAAGTCACCAGTCACTAGTGTGGGGGGACTGATGTTTGTATCTTATTAATATCAGAAGGATTTCTTTAAGGTGGGTTTGAGGACCCTAATCTTCCCAGATCTCACGCGTGTATGTGAATGTAGCAATGTATATACATATATATATATATGTTTGCGGCTAAAGCAGGTTGATAATGAAACAGAACTCACTCGCGTTTATTGGGGGATGATACACAAATGAATTTACACCGTTTGAAGATTAAATTTAAAGTTAAACTTAGTGATTAGCGATGCTCACTGGAGGTGGTTCTGAGAAGGCGGCCAGGGGAAAAGTGATGTAAAGCTAAAGCTATCGGGAAATAAAATATGTGACATACATTAGAAATCGATGACAATATCCCTTAAGAAGAAGAAGAGCTCTAAACTATAGTTATTGATAAGCTAGTATCTCAATTGATTACCAATTAGGATGAGCAACTCTAACATGTCTTCAATATTGTTACGAACGTGTTCAAGTACGGTACGCATAATATGAAATATTCCGAGAATTCATCAACTTATATCTCTACATACACTTAAAATTATTATGCACTATGAACATTTTTACCGTGCCCATAGGCCAAATGAGGAACAAGTGAACGAAGTAAATAATATATTGCTATACACTTCGTGTTCGAGTTTACGCGGTCTTTTTTAAAATAACTCATGGATTGTGCATATTTACTACGTACACGCTTTATCACGCAAGTATCTGCGTAGGCAACGTGGATTACTTAGTTAAATTTATTATGTACATATTCTATTTTTACCGCGCTCGATCGATACCACACGGGCTGAGTAATTAATATTTTTAATAACGCATGGATTGTAAATTTGCCTGTAAAAGGGTGCATTGGAAATTTTAAAAGTTAGTTTATTCTACTAAATTGACAGCTTCAGGCCTGTTTTTACATCTGAGTTTTAATTTAATTCATTGACCACGTTTAAGTCACTCGAAAATTGACGAAACCGACACTTGAAAATACAGTCTTCGTTCTATACGTAATAAACATTATAAAATAAATAATGAAAGTTCCCCGCTCCAAAGGTGTAACACTCCTGGAGAGATAAGGATATCCCAGAGGAGCTTATCGCGATGGATGTTATTAGCATATTAATAAGGCGCGCTTCACACCGTCCCTCACTTTATCGCGGCCGATTTAAATTGAACTAAAGCCGGCTACACGCGACTCAACAGAAACGACAGAACGTCTTTTGTTTCCATCCAAGAATATACCATTTTTACATCCTGGAGACTCAATACCAGCACTTAAATTTGCTGAAGGATATTAAAATCGTCATGGAATTATCTGAGTTAATTATATTAGTAACTTGTCATCATCTTTATTCATTATCTACGTCAACATTTGTAAAATGATAAGTATTTTATAAAGCGCTTAAACATCTTGGTTCGTGTACATGGTGTAACAGACCTAGTCCCACAATATTTTATGGGTGGATACCTGACTAAATTACGAGTCGAAAATGTTCAAGAGATATGTGCAAATTCTGCACTGTTACGGAAAATGTTATTGTTCATAATTTTTAGAAAATCGTGTTAAACTTGAAGTCTACATAAGTACTTCAAAATATTTTTTTAAGAAATTATTCAATTCAATCCATATATATGTTTCAGGCCCTAAATCATCAAACAAAAAATAGTCTAGCCGCTCTAAATTCGATGAACTTTAATTTTTTGTACTCAATACATAATTTGGAATCAATAAAATATTTCAATTAATCGATTAAAATTTTTATTTTATTTGTTTAATTTAAAAAAAATAGAGATGCGTACACGGAATACATGTCACATCAATATTCTTACTATTTTTAAACTAAGCTAAACGCTCGTGTTACGAAAATAGAACTAAATGACTGAAGTCCTGGAATGAGGTGCGAACCACTGACCACTAGATCACTAGGTCAGCGTCTTAATCACTATACTAACAATCTACTCAATGCGCATAATTACGATATTCTTGAAATGCTTATATCTCTGAAATGGTTAAGATTAGGCACATATCTCTTGAACATTTTCGACTCGTAATTTAGTCAAGTATTCACCCTTAAAGTATTGTGGACTAGGTCTGTTACACCCTATATATATTACATTAACACTTTCTATTGTACAGTAGTTCAGAATTAAATACTAGATTAAATTCTTTTTTGTATTGTAGATGGCATTGAAACGTATGCTGTAACAATGTACAAACTACTATAAAGGAGATATTTATGGTGAACTCAATTCCCAGATTGTTTTAAAAAAAAAATATTTTTATGTTTATTGCGATGGCGTTAACTTAGTGGTTGGACGAAACAATTAATTTTAAAAATTAACAAACTTTGTATAAACGACTTTGATTCATTTAACATCGAACGGTTTCGATGCTACTGTATCTTCGTCGAGACAATACTAACTAATCCATAACATAAGATGTGTGGTTTTGTTACGATTTTTAATACTCTTAGTATACAATATGTATTGTCGTACAAAACATACTAGTCGTACGATTTTAAAATATACTATAGGATGTTATATAAGATGGCATACGGTAGGTTGGTGGCGTGTAATTCACGCATGTGATAAACATTTATAAGATGTTTGATGATCATAACATATGAATGACTATATGGACTATTTAGTACTATATGGAGTTTTCAAGAACTAATTTAGAAAATACACACACCATTCTTTTTATGGAATTGAATACGAATAAATCTATTTAGTTCTAATAAAACAACATATTTTATAAAATTTGACATATTCATTTAAGTATTACGATGTACTATTGGTTCTCCGACGGATAAAATATGGACACTCGACCTGGCTTGCGTATTTTCACTGCACATTGTACAGAATTCCAGGTAATAAAACAACAATTGCACTTGCTTTTAATTATTAAGTGTGTATTTAGAAAATATCACTGCTGGCATCACTGTCCTAAATATCTAACACATTGGTGAAAGTCGGATAAATTTAATGTCAAGATAGCAAATTTATATAGTAATTCATGTATGTATAATATAAATAGAATAACTACTTGGCAAATATAAATTAATGGATAAACCAAAAAAACATTCCATTGTAAGAAAGTAGTTTGTTTTACGGTTTCCCAAAGATTTAGCATTTATGGGCCTACACTTTTTTAGAAAAAATTGAACCTTTCAGTTTATGCAGCAAAGTCAGAGCCTTCAGACGTTTTGGTTAGATAATGATAATATACAATATAATATAATATACAATGAATATGTCTGATCGTTATTACAAATTGAACAATTTTATGTGTACCAATCTAAATCTTTACGAGATCTTTAAACAGCTAGACTGGGATGGGCTCGATATGTTGATAAAAGCGAGAAATCAAGGGGTCTCTAAAATGTATTTGAGGGAATCCCGATCAGAAGTTGATTCCGAAATAGTCTAACGACCATCCGAGAATGAGAATTTTTTCGATTGGAGAGATTTGGCTACTCGTTTGATCTAGGTCTGGAAGGTGGCGTAATGACGCAAAAACCTGCTTTTAGATAATAATATAGTACATTCTTTAAATGAGTTAATTAATAACATAATCTATCGTTCCGGTGACACACATGATTTAAAAATCTTCTTCTAAAAGTAAGCGCCCATGCCGGCCAAAAGAGAGAGGCACCGAGTGATGCGTCCTACTTAAAATAAATTTAAAAAAACTGAGGAATCGATCTCGCACTCCCAGATGTAATTCTGGCATATTGCTCCACTGCGTCACGTAGGTTCCGAGCGGTTCTCCTAGAACTAGATGTATCGACATTAGCATACGTTCAACTGTGTAGCATCATATGCTGGAGCGTCACTCGCGTCAGTGCAGCACAATATAGTTTATAAATAGTTAATAACCTAGAAAATGTACAAAATTGTACATAAACTTACACAAATAATATTATCAAAATATTACATGAATCGTTGTTGCAGGAGTGGGCTTCAAATTACTGATCACTCAGGGTATTTATTTATTCCAGGAATATTGGCTTACAACTGATTATACTGTAAAGAGTTATCTATTTATAAAATCTTAATATTGCAGCAGAGCTGGCTTTGGATTTTCCAAATTTCAAGTTCTGTTTCAGAAAGGACTTAAATAAATTAATGTATGTGATATAATTATTTTTCTACGTATAAATCTTAACAGGAATTACGCGCCATTATCACTCAAATTATATTACATTACAAGTTTCTTATCATTCTTAACTCATTAACATGTTCCATATATTCAAACTACCTAATGATTTCTCTTAAATAATCAAGTTCCTAATGTTAACCTCACAATTGAATAAAAAAAAAACAAATCGTGTAACATGAAACCATAGGGACTGAATTACTGGTTGAAAGATATTTAAAAACGACGTTTTCGATTTCTTTTCAGATTTTGGAAACATAAACAAATAAAAAAAACGAATTGCCGTTATTTTTAATATGCATCTAATGCTGCACAAGGTAAATTTGACAAAAAAAAATTTAAAACACTAAATAAAATTTTTTAAATGTGGATTATCTTTGTGTAAAATATCAGAATTTATTTTTGGCACCATTCTATTTTTGCATCTTACTGTTTATCGACAGATGCCTACCTTGTCAAAATAAAGTTAGGTGTAACTAATTCAGGTAATACTTATACTAATAACTATATTATTTCCAATAAACAAATATTAAAATGGAAAATTTTGCCATAAAGTCGTAAACAGTAAACAATTTTATATATTTTTTGTTTCATGTTAAACAATTTATCTGTGTCTAATGCTAAATCAACAGGTAATATTGGTATATATGCGATTAATGCACAATCCATAGCTAGTTGCATCGAGGTCCAACCAACCATAGTCCTGATCTCATTACCGTGACCGAAACGCGCGTGTGTCTTTGCACTAATCCGGGCCTGCCACCACGTGTCAATTTGCCACAAAATTGCGATAAAATTATCAAAATGGTTATGTTCCAGTATTATGCGAAGTTTAAAACTTAATAATGAAGTAATTGGCCGTCCAATTTAGTAGCTACAGACAAGTATGGTAATTGGCGTGTTATTCGAAAAACATTTTCAAAAATGATTACGATATTGGTGGTTACATTATATTTAAAAAAATAATTATAATTTATGATTGGTGGATGGAAGCTCGATCCTACTAGTAATATAATTGTTAATTTGTATTCCTATAAGGGCCGGTTGTGTGATCAATAGTAACTTTTAACAATAGTAAAAAAAGGTACTAAAGTAAAAAAAATTGCGAAAACGGGTACAAAAAATTTACTTCTCGACAGTACATTCCGTAGTAAACTCGTTTTTGTTTTAGATATCCAATAGTTTAAAAAGAAAATCAAAGAGAAAAAGAATAAGAAAGAGATTTTAACAGCTGTTCCAAAAGTCGTTTGACACATTGATACTTTGAAAATTGCAGTATAGAATAATGAATCATTCAACATCCCGCTATTTTAGCGATGAGAGTTCGTCCGATGATGATATCGTTGTTTAATATGTTAATGTATACATTAGTACATAATATAAAAAAAATTCATCACCAAAGTGACAGATTTCGAATGCCCAGGTCCAAAAATCCATAGATAATGCATAAAACAAAGCATATTTTATGATTATTTGTCACTCCTATAGACATCTCCATCTACGCTTTTACAGTAGTATATTTGATGTATCAACAACCCGCAAAGGATTTTTACTATGGGCGTTAATAAAAAGTGACCATAATAAAAAGTAACTACTGATCACACTACCAGCCCTTTTTCCTCATCGTCTGTCAGATTACAAAGATATTTTTCAGTAATTATTATCAATAATTTTCTGTGACCTCTCTGGGCGGCTTGCGGGATCCATTATCAGTAGTGAGATCGTTGATGTGACATTTTACTGTTGTTTGCGTAGACAGGTCACGGTACGGCAGAAAAGCTCAAAATATATATGATATATTATATATATATCATATATATTTTGAGCTCCGCCGAGATCTGAGTATTGGTGTAAAAGATCGAGAAATGGCGACAAATAAGACTGAATATTATAATCACGGCAAGACAAGAGATATTTGGGCCTTGTTCTGTCCGTGTGTATCAAGGAAGGAAGGACTCTTCGCGTAGTATTAAATTCACGGCAAGAACAAGAGATATTTGGGCCTTGTTCTGTCCGTGTGTGTCAAGGAAGGAAGGACTCTTCGCCTAGTATTAAATTCACGGCAAGAACAAGAGATATTTGGGCCTTGTTCTGCCCGTGAATGTCTATGAAGGAAGGACTCTCCGCGGGTACGAGCGGGAGGCTGCGAGCGAGAATGGAAGCGAGGCGAGCACGGTCCACTGGAAACCTTTAGAAGACGAGATGATGCTTTGGTCCGGCCACGGAAAGATCGGGAACCCTCTATGTGTAACAATGACGATTTTCTCCTGTCTAGTGAATAAAGTGTAAATTATGTGACTAAAGTGTTATTATTGTCTGAGACCTCCCCCACACATCTAAGAAAGGCATTCCGATACCAACCCTAATGTATCCACAGACTGAGTCTAGCTGGTGGCGTTGTGCGCTGGATTCCATCCTCGGATGACGACGCACGACGTAACAATATATATACATACATATATATATATGTATATGTATGTATATATATGTACCTATATATATATACAAATAATTTAAATAGTTTTTAGGTTGGGAAAAACCTAAAAACTATTTAAATTATTTTTTTGATATTGACGGACTTTCACTTTGTATAGAGTTATAACAGACCTAGTTCAAAATATTGTCGAAAATTTTCAAGGGGAATACACACGTTTTGCGCCGTTATGGAAAATATTATTATATGAGATTTTTTTTAAATCATGTAAGGCTTTAAGTCTACGTACTTCGAAATAAATATTAGCGAAGTTGATCCATTATTATTCTTTGCTTGAAGCCCTAAATAATTTAACAAAAAATAGTCTTATCGGTCGTATTTCGATGACCTTTCATTTTTTGTATTTAATTTATAATTATGAATTAATAAAATATTTAAATTTACATGCAGCTTGAACATTTTCTGCTTATATTAATATGCACTAGGTGTGTGTTATACCCAGTATCTATTCTCTACACGATCCTACACCTTTTGATCGATCTAACAAAAAATTTTAATGTTTCCCTTTAAGATTACTCTCTCCCAATATATTACTGTATAATGTATGGAATGCTGTCCATTCTAAATTTTGTTCAGTTGCATTCAACGATCTTGAGGTGAATATAATCATCTCATCCCGAATATCTCTCCATCCCTGTCTGGAGCGATCGTTACTCTTCAGGGTCCGCCCCTAAATTAAATTTATAACAACCCGTTATAAATAATATATAAATGTTTGTTTTTAGAAATATATGACGAGTTGTATAACATTTATCAGAATCCTAGATTCGCCATTCGCACAGCGACTGAGATGAACAGGTTACGTCCGGGTGACGCATTAAGCGCGGACCCCAAAAATAATTCTCATTGGACGTCCAGGTGGTAGGTACCTTTGAATATATTCTTAAAACTAAATGTACGCGATTTAAATACTCTGATTTTAACATTAAAAATAAAGAAAATTTTACATGAAAATCATTTCTGATATCTAAAATGATCAGGGCAAATGGGGCGTTTTCAATCGAGTGGAGTTTTTGTAAAATATTATATATCAGGTTTTAAGCGATTCAATTTCGGCTTCATAGTTGGTAAATCACTTATCGAAGGCTCCATCGGCTCCAGTCCTCGGGCACCAGGTCCAGGGACAAGAGAGGTACTGAAAGATGACGAAAGTGCACACTCTGAAGGGAAAGCGACCCGCCGCACAGTGGGAGAAATAGTTGTGAACAATCTTCAACTTATTTTCTAGCAGGGTGGGATTTAATCTCCTTCATAACTGCTCTCCGGCGATTGCTGCCCCCGGTTGTTCTTCTCTAATTCCCGGATCTTTCCATCCTGCCATCCTGCTCCAGTCCTCTTCCACACAGTCAACTCACCTATTCTTTGGTCTTCATGGTGGCATTTTTTCAACATGATCAGCCGATCACAGTGTTTTGGAACTACAGACTTAACTCTAAGAATTTTTTCTCACTTAATTATATTTTCGAGCTCATAGCTCATTTTTATTCTGTAAGATCCATTTTCTAGTGTTTAAATAAAAAATAATTATAAATAAATAAAATTTTGTATTTTGCTTTCCAATTCGGCTATTTTATTTTCTTCGATTAAGGCTAGACCCCACGTTTTGCAACCATAAGTGACCACTGGTTTTTTATATTTATATTATACTAATATAAATATAAAAAAAATATTATATACTAATATAAAACTGCTAACAGTTTTGTGATATTTATCATTATCTTCATCATCAGCCTATGTCTCCCGCTTCTGGATATAGACCTCTCCCAAGGATCACCAGTTCTCTCTTTCTTTGTATCTATTGTTTAACCATCTATTGCTTGCCATTTTTTTTATATTGCCTCTTTAACAATTGTTTGAAGAAAGGGGTTAGGGAAAATACGTTGGAAATATGGATGTAGGAAGGGTGAAAGGAATTTGGGAGAGTAACACGGACAGGGAAGAGGGGGGCTGAAGGACCAACCAGAACCAAGAACACGACTCCCTTGAGAAATGCTCCTTTAGGTATCTTTCCACTGGATCCACAGGTCTTCTGACTCTTGAAAATCTTTTCGTTGATAGTGTGAAGAATTTTTTAGTTCACATTTCATTGATGGAAGCGAAAGCGAAGCGTGACACAACAAGCACAATAGCAAGATGTACTAATCGGCATCCATGATTGCGAAAAATCGAACACACACAGTACACTCTTCGTCAATTTATCGTTCCCACATGGCAGGAAGATAATTAACGCAATTTTCACAGTTTACCATACCACTGGCAAACGATAACTGTCAATTAAAATTTCAACTCCAACTGGTTCAAAACCATAGAGAACAAAAGTACAGGAAAAAATCGTGTTCTGGGTATAAGTGCAGGGGGTAGTGGGTAGGTAATAGACAAGAACCATTATATCTACAAGTTCACGTGCGCGCAAGACGATGATTGGTGATCTATGAATCATAAAGATCGAACACTATTTATAGCACTCCTAGCGAGGCGGGACCACTACCTTTTTCTCTTTGTTTTTTTCCCTTTTTCCCTTGTCTCTTCGCAATACATGTCTAGAACATTGTCACTAAAGCATGGTAATTTTCTGTCATCAGGAAAATCAATGTGAGAAAAAATTAAGTACACATATCTAAATGTCAGGTATTTGATTTCAAGCATAGTTTATATTGGCTACTGGGCAATCTTTAATTTGATCTCTTAAAGATTTGAACTTAACCAAGGAAGCAGCTCAGTGATTGAAGCAACCAACCGCTGAACGGAATAAGGCGAATACAGAGTTTGATGGTGGAGGCACAGATTGTAGTACTTTTCAGAAATTATGGTATTCTAGGTTTCCAAATACTGCTCAACTCAGTATTTTGGATCCTGAAGAATCCTCCTTACAAATATTTCTAGTGTTGCTTCATTTTATTTGTTAGAATCCAGTTTTTTTTAAGATGGTAGTACTGTGCGCCTTATAATTTTTTTTTTTAATTTAAGAAATGAAATTACACATTTTCAAAATTTATTCCATAGTGCGTGACGTGCCATCTCGCTGTGCCGGAGGCGGGCCATAAATGTCGGTAAAATTATTTTCGCCGTCGTTTAGGAGGATGTTTAATAGATGCGCAGATCGGGTAATTGAAACAGGTTTCAGCGCAACCGGAGGCGTGAGGTTTTATCAATCTTTTCACAAGTTGTTCATAATTTCCGTTTTTATTGCACCCCCGACGGCCCGGAGGTGTTGAGGTAATGATGATTGCTGCATTTGAATACTTCACGTGGAGAATATTCAATTCGATTGCAAAAGTCAAGTAGTTCTTCAACGTGTGGCGAAAGTTTCGGAAGTTAGTCACATTGCGTCTTAAAAATTATCTTATTATTATTATTTATTGGCCTCTTGGATTTTCGATAGAGTTTTTTACTGCATCTATTTATTGTATTCTTTTTAGAACAATCTCATTAAACAAGAGTATAAGTTGGTGCATTTGGGAAGCATGTTTATTAGGATGGTAAGGTCGAGAAAGATATGGAAAGGAGAGTAACTGCGGGTAATAAAGTGAATGGAATTCGAACGCAATTTGTCATCCGAAGCAAGGCTAGTGGTATTTAATTGAGCTCTGGTGCAAACACTAATGTGTGGAATTGGTAAAAGAATAACGAAAGTTTACTGAATTGTGGAAAATATGTGCACAATACAGTGAAGCTAACATTCTCTTTTCACTAGTAGACTACGCTACATTCGCTCCTAATTTGATAATACTTGATTCTATCGTATGCAGACATTCAGTCTACTGAATGTACCGGGAGTAAAATATACTTATTTTGTACTATTAAAGGTATTATTTTTAGTTTAAGTAAGTAATTTGCATTGCGTGTTAGGCCGTATGTGTGTTTACATCACTCGGTCGTATTCGAAAGCCTCGAGATACCACCGCTGTGAACAGATGACTGCTATCAGCTGAGTAGAGGTACACGATATATCTGCATACAAATGTGTAGCTGAGAGCTCCGGGGATGCTGCTCCGCGGGATAATGAGATTAAGGTCGAGATGAAGGATGCCCGGGCGTAGACCAGCCGACCAGCGTGATCTCAGACAGGTAGAGATAATGCGACGCGCCCAATCTGATGAAGAATTCACTCCAGAATTACGATCGGGTGCTGGGCGGATAAAAGTGATTTAATGCAGCTCGGTATATAAAATTATTGCGATTGCGATGAAGTTTAATTAATGACATCAATCTTGGTTCGTTAAGATGAACGATGCATTGAGCTAAGAATATAACAATTTACCAGCAAGAATATACTCACAGAGACACTGAAATGCAATAATTTAGTTCGCTCGAGTAAGTATCAAAAAACCGTTAATAAATTATATACGAAAGTATTTTTAACTTCTTCGCTAGGAAATATTTGTTCATTAGTTTTTGTTAGACCATTAATTTGGATTCATCATCTTCAGCCTGCTTCTCCTTACTACTGGATGCAGGCCTCCCGCAAGGATCGCTAATTATCTTTATTTTCAGCTTTTTTATAGACCTGTTACTCGTAATTCTTCTGATATAGCTCCATCGAGTTTGCGGACGGCCAACAAATGGTAGAATCCATTTCAGGACCTTCCTACCTCGAGTCAATCTCTTGATACTTGAGCATGTAGATCTATTGGGCAAGGTCTGTTACCTTAGATCTCTGGCGAATATGTACAAGTAAGAATATGTACATGTAAGTAAAATCTCGATGTAATAAAAATTATTCCACCTTTGTAAGTAGCATTGTTAGCTGACAATACTATTATTGTTATTTTATCAGTATAATGTGCATTTAAGTAAAGACGGAATGGGATGAATGCTTTTCTCACTCTACCTAGAACACATTAAAAATTTTGGTTATGATGAATTATTCCCGCGCAGATTTTGACAAATATTAGGTCGCAAACATAACTTAAAATTATATTATCATAACCAACAATTATTCGTGGGTTCCACGGTACAGTATATCTTTTATCTATGTATAGTACGATGCGAGATGACCATAGATAAGAAAAGAATATCACAGATTATCAACATACTTGTCAGTCGTCAACTGGCAATGACACTACAGTTCGAGTCCAATACGGTCTAGTAAGTCATAGATAAAAGATGGGGAAGCACTTTATTATTAGGGGTTACATTAATCTTTTAGAAATGAGATTGAAGAAAGAAGAATTGCGTGATTTTTTTGCATGCTCGGGCATTAAGCATCTTAAACAGCACGCAATGTTAATGAACACATGACGAAGTCTGAAGTCACTTCTGAATGAGTTTCAAAGATAAAAAGGGTCGAGGGCGTCCAGTTTCTGTTAAAAACGACCATTTGAAAGCTTTGGTGGAAGAAAACAGAAGACAAACATCCAGCACTGATCAATTTTTCAATTTATTTTTCTCTATCTCGGTCGATGTGATCATGACTGAGACTGAGCATTGCCAACCTCTATTTTATCGAACTTGGTCAGTCTACCTTATTAGAGATCGCCCTATTTCGTTGTACGTTGCCTGTGATCAGCATTTTCCAGGCTATCGTGGAGAACCTTTCTTCGGTGCGGAGTATCTGAAGAATTTAAACATTCGTTCGTTCAGCAGTCTCTCCAATATCAGATCTCGAAGGTGTCGGACATATTCCATTATTTATTTTTTATGATTCATGTTGACGTTATCAATGAATATCCTGACATGATAATAACCGATAACCTGAGTCTAATAAGTGATGAAAAATGAGAATTTAATGTGTGATTATAATAACAATACCTGCGCTTACTATATTTCTTGTTGATATACATCTTGAATTTCCCTTTAAAATATAACCTGTGCACGCCTCACGTAATTACAATATTTTAAGTACAAATGTCATTACAATCTCTGGACAATGAGAGCGATATCGCTCTTTCAGACATGTAAACATACGATCTTATTATATATAAGTTAATTATAAATGTGGCATGATATTATATTATTATTTACGACTTGTCCAATAAATCTTACCCTGTAATGAAATTAACCGCCTGCTCCGGTTCAGAAGAACCACTGCATCATAAATGTCGTGACTTATAAATTCTCAAAACTCGAATCTCGCTCGCGAAAATGGCTTCAGGAAGTAATAAACATATAAGAAAAAGTAATGTTATTCTGTCCTTATTCAAAAACCATTTATATTATAAAGCTATACAGTTTACATGTGTGCGTGTTACACTTTCATATGTGCATATCGGAATAAGCAAAGGGCTTGTGCAAAACAAAATCACGAATAACAATAGACGCAGGCTATTTATACGTGTACATTATATCCATGTAGACTGACTTTGTATTTGAGATCACGAAATCATAGAAATACTAACAAACTGTAAACGTTAAATACCAAAATACATTTCCAAATTAAGTTCTTAATGGAATTTTTTCGGTATATTTTTTATTAAGTTGTAAATATGATATAACATTATTACATCTAGTATGCAACACTAATATAAAAAAAAAATTAATATCGTTAGGATAAGAGGTTATAAATATAAAAGAAAAAACACATATGAAGTTATTAAATTTACAGAGATACTGTACTACATATAAAAGTACCAAGACTAGTTGCTTTCTTTACATTTACCTGCAGTTTATTAAAAAAATTTATCCTGCCAGATTTGTTTGTAGAATTCTAAAATCCAATCGAATGACTTCTCGTAAGATAAGTTGAAGTCCAGTAATCTGCGTATTGCATTTTTGACATTGTTGATGAGTTTTTGGTTATCTATAGAATGAATAAAATAATTTAATTTATGGATACGCGACGCCCGCGGGTTAGCTTATATAAAAAGATTCTGTTTTCATATTTGTAAAATTTGTATAGTGAATGGTGCTTTGACTAAAGTGATTACTGACGAAAACCTGTCAGTGGAGGCAAGATAAGCGGTGCATATTAAGAGTCCAGGTACCACCAATGAGGTGTGGAAGTGAAACTCACAAAAGATGAACGATAGTAGAATTAATGAAGGAAATGAAGACAAACAAGAAAATGTATTGTCACATCATTTATAATGAAGGAAATGAAGACAAACAAGAAAATGTATTGTCACATCATTTATAATTGAAGGAAATGAAGACAAACAAAAAAATATATTGTCACATCATTTATAATGGAGTAAAGAATGAATGAATTGGGAGCTAGTAT
This sequence comes from Eubasilissa regina, assembly GCA_022840565.1. Taxonomy (NCBI): domain Eukaryota; kingdom Metazoa; phylum Arthropoda; class Insecta; order Trichoptera; family Phryganeidae; genus Eubasilissa; species Eubasilissa regina. The sequence continues at coordinate 30,637,581 of JAINEB010000006.1, read as the reverse complement.
AAAGTTAATTTTAGGATTAAGGATGAACAAAGATTCACATATGTATGTAGTTTGGTCGGTTCCACGACAAAAGATCCGGCTGACTAAAGCTTCAGCCGACCATTGATTCATGCGGCATTGGAACCAACGACATAACGGCCACAAACAAAATTTCAAAATGTTTTTTTTAAGAAAAGCTTTCAAGAAATCGATGAAACGATTTCTTGAAAGTGAAAATGAAAATAAAAACCATTATTATTATTAATATATATATTTTTTATCTATACCAAAATTATTAGGAATAAAGTAAAGAAAGTTTTAAAAGAATTCTAATAACATAATAAATAAGTTAAATACTCTCGCTATCCCATGAATGAAACACTATATAATGTAAAGAAATGATGTTCTGTTCATGTGATCAATAACTAGCTCCTGAGATGGTGTTTGTGTTTGTCCATGGTTACACTAAACAAAAACACTCTGCCCCTCCCTGAATCCCGGATATTGTTTTATCATTTAATTGTTACAAAACATAAATTAATAATTCTTTACTACCTAAATAAATGATCAGTAAAGTTGCAAACACTACTCAATATATATTAGATCAACCCCACTCCTAGGCGCCACAACCGATGACAGATAATATTATAAAATAATTCCCAATTTTGTGAAATACTTCTTTAGTCCAGTTGAATAGTGATATCTTCTAGCGCAGCAAGCCAGACGTAATTATTGCGAGCTGTGCAGCACCTGTTCTCTTCAGATAATTCAGACTATATCCCGGATCCAAGTTTATCGTACCGCTGCGTCATATAACAGTATATTTTATGTATTTGAATATATTTTCTTAGTAGAGACATACATGCACATGTTAGTTCTTGGTTCGAGACAAAACTCGGACTTATTGACTTATAAATCAATTAAAATATATAATATGAGATATATTCGTCGATCGTTGAAGCGTTTAACAGGGCCGTACTTTAATATCTGGTCTACCCGATCGTGGCAGATATTTTACGGACGTCCTCTGTTTATGTGACCTTCAACACAGTTAACCGATGTATACTGTTTCTCTCCCCTGTTTAGATTTCTTAGTTATTATAACGAAATTAGATTTATTAACGCTAATCTGGATGTATTCTTGACGACACAGGCCAAGTATAAAAGACAAATTGTATTATTGTCTATGAACGCCGAAGATTATCGTATGTCACGTGATTAGACTTCGTTGACCTTAGAACCTTGTTTACACTTTTATTTTTATTTTTTCGGTGTTTTTAATTTCTCAAACATAAAAAAGATGTTTTGTAATTTGTTAATCCTATAACTCTTAGAATATTTTATATAACATTAAAGATGACTATCACACGTTAATACCTTGCTTATAAACAATAACTCCTATTACAGAACTACAACAATTAGAACCTTTACATAATAGATTGATGCGAAAGTAATTGTTCTTTTTACATAAAAAACAATGTTTATTTAGTCGATTACATAACTTCTATTACTAGCTATAACTGCAAGTTCTCTCGAGGTTAGTCGAGGGTCTGCATCCATCATGGCCCGGAGTTGCTCGTCATCAACTTTGACGGGACGTCCTACGCGGGGCTGGTCTTCCGGTAATAAATTCCCCGAATGAAACTTACTAAACCGCGTACGACTCATTCGAGCCTTTAAGACACTTTCACCGTACGCTGAATAAACATTACATAAAATAATACAAATACAATGTCGCAAATGATTTTTTTCTCGGCCGTACGTAATTTTTTTTTGGGATTGTTTCACTATTGAAACTGAGGAAAGTAGGTAAATCAAGTAGAATGTGTTCTTTTTAAAAGCAATGATAAACAAGAATGCTTTCAAGATATAGAACAATCATTTACACCGTTAAAACGGCGACAACTTTGGCATCATCCCAATATAACGAGTATCCTTTTATTCACTTCACTGGAACGGTTCCCCTTTCATGACAGAAGGAAAACTGAACAATTCCAAAATGATGATTAATATTTCTATTTAATATCCCTAAAGGCTTATCCAATTCTCAAATACCCCCGAGTCAGAGCCGAGAGTCAGACAAAACAATTTACGCTCGTTCCAGCGTTGAATAACTTTCGGCGGAGTTGGACGACAGCATAATGGAGTGCTAACCGACATTTAACCTCAAAGTTTAACTATCAGATTGTTCGTGTTAACAATAAAGCCACAATTCGAGCTGACCGCAGCTAGTGCCACGGTACAAACATTTCCCCGTGCCTAATGCACTGCGACCGATACTCGATCACAGGCAAATTGACTGTCTAGCTGGAGTGATCTAGCTATGGTCTAAAATGGACGACTGTACACAATCCAATATCGCTTTATTTATTTGATATTTGATGATATATAAGGATTATGTAGTTTTCATTTGTGATGTATCGGGTTAAGGTAGTATGACGGGACACCGTTCTATGAGGAAATACTACCATATCCTGCATGGGCAACAGGGCGGCGATACACGGCTACCAGGCATAATACACCCCTCACGAAAGATCTCTTTATTATTAATTTAATATAATAGCGTGCATAAAACAATAATAATTCATACAAGTAAGAGAAAAAATACATATGTAACACATATCACCATATATAACAAATATAAATGGTGTTCTCGGTCTCACGCGATGGCACCGGGGCAGGCACTCCCTAACGGAACACGTCCCCCCGAGATAATACTTCAGAATACGAAGTGCAAGCCGCGTATGGCAAATGTGTGTTTGACAACAGAAGCACAAAACTATTAGTCTATCGTGCTAGAGTATTTAGCTAAAGTAAACGATCCTTTTTAGTCCTGTTTACCATGCCAAGATCAGCTTCATATTATCTTCTTTCATTCTTTACTCTATCATAAATACCATACCGTGTTTATAACGACTCGCAAAAATCAATTCTAGAGAACTTTGAAGAAGTTTAAGGTGGAATTGAGATATAAAAGGGGGCTCGAAGATAGCCCTTATCTCGATAATAATAATTATTATTGCACAAAGTAATTAAATATTGATGGAAGACTCCTCCCCCGGTAGCCGCCCCCTCGACACTTGCACTTTCAATTGTTAATGAAGCAACCGCCTCGACGCGAGGGATCAGACATTTGTTTCACCCTTTCTGTGCAAAAATTTTAAAAATCTTTTCATAAATATAAATATTTAAAAAGAATGTCTTCTTGGGTAAAATGAGTAACAAAACTGCATTAAAAAGTGCGTAACTTTTGTGGGAGGTTCTCAAATGAGAATATGATATATTAGAACGTTGTTACGGGTATTTAATGTCTTTGTATGGCATCAACGAGCACTAACGAACGAACATGAAATATTAGTTAAATGTATAAATTAGAAAGATATACATATAAAATAAATTTTATCGAAAAATATTGTTGTAGGTACTGGGAAACGTGCATTAACCGATTATGCTATAGCACACAGTACACTTACAATTTTTAAATTAGTACATATATCGTTCCATTATTTTTATTTTTCCCGGATTGGAAGAGATCCAACAATATTTTTCGATAAAATTGATTTTATATGTATATATTTCTAATTAATACATTAAATTAGTATTTAAAATATCCTAGACCTATGTTCACAATAAGAATATGTTCTTCTTAATAAAATAACATTCTTTGAACTTGAAATAAAATTCAGATGACGTTTGAAGGCACCAAATAAAAATACAATATTCTGTATACGAGGTAATCTGGGGCGAACAAAACGACATATTCAATGCAGGTGTGGTATGATACACGCGATTCATCTTTTGTAGATCGACCTTCATCCAAGTACGAGACACGCCAGAGCCATAAACAAGGCCCAGAAGCGAAAAATGAAGGCAAGAAGTTTACGCTATAGAAACATAACAGAAGACCACGATGCTCAGTCATGAGCACTTTCGACTGAGAGAGAGAGAGAACATGAAATACATGTTTCTGATGTTTGTTCGTTAAAAATTAAGCACAGTATACGGTTGATTTTAATAACCATTGAGTACAATAAACGGCGCTCACTCTAATTGAATTTGTACATTTAAATGCTAGACTGCTGACTCTGCTGAGACTGGACTCGTTATATTTAATTACTCGTGATTAAAGTTTGGCTGTTGCGCGACACGAAGGGTTAAACAGTTCTCTTCATTAGGGGATCTGATAAGCGAGCTGAAAAAATCCGCCTCAGAGGCGTGAACGCGTTATTTTAATTAAGATGTCTACAAAACACTAGCTAGCCCTTAAACACTTCTACAAGCATTATCGCTCCAAAACAATTATTTCGTTTCTTTTCATTCGTATTCGTAACAGGCCGTTTTTAAAAAGTACACGGCGGTTAAAAACAAACAGATTGAAGAATAGTCAAATATAGGTTTTTAAGTATAGCTTATTCCCGCGTTATGTTACACGGTTTAGAGACGTGGATCTTAAAACAAATAATAGATATCTTATAGAGACGAAGCTATTTTTTATTAATGGTAAAATATGGAAATATGGGTAATTACAGGGCCTGTTAATTGATCACCTAATAATTACCTGTTAAGTGATCACTTTACACAATGTAACATTCATCATTCCACCCAATCAACCTCCATATCTATCAAATTTTTGAAAGATATATATGTTAATATGTGAAATCACTTCGAATTCCACTACACTATCGCCATCTATGAACTAAATTTGATATTCGTTTCCCTGAAATAGCACATATGTGAATCTAATTATTTAAAGCAGTATTATTTATCTGTAAATTTTTTTTAACACACTATACTAGAACACGCCTGAAAAATCAATATTTTTCAATTTTTATACATTTTCTTATTTTGACCAGTATATTATTAGTAATATTTGAATATGTCCAAGAACACACAATTACTGGATTTTCACCTACAAAGGCACTGTTATTGGATCATCACGAATGTAGGTACAATACTGGGTATTTAGGAAATTGAAGAGTTCGCAAGCGCAATGTACAGACACACTATAAAGATAAGATATACAGACATACACAAAGTCAGATGTTAGGTGTTAATAGCTACAATAATAACGACGGGAAATGAATATATTTTATAACTTAATAGACGATTCGGCGTAGTAAAGAATGGTGGGGGTTAGAGGGTTGCCATTATTAGTGCTAAATAGCGTTAATGGTATTAGGCAGATATAACCGATGGACAAAACATATTCCCGGGCTGATTGAATGAACGGATGAAATAATCGGAGTAGTGACGCGGTGAAGGCGGAGTGGTGGCAGAGGACCGAGGGAGTGGCAGAATCATGAGGAAGTCCATATCTAGCAGGGGATTCATAATGATTGAAAATGATGATGATGACGTTAACCTTAATTGATTTTAAAAAATCAATGAAAATATAATAGCTGAATAATTTAGTATGTTTGATGCGATAACCGCACACTTTCACGTGATACGATTATTTGATTTTTTACCAGATGAATCTAACAAATCTTACCAGATGAACCTAACAAACCCTACTCACTATTTTATATTGAAACAGTTCTCTATAGACTGCAGAAAACGGTGTAAGAGAATTGCCAAGGATATTAACAGGTCACTACTCGATCTGACTAGGGAAAATACTCAAAGATGAATACAAAATGGTTGAATAAGACTTCTGTTATTTTATATGCAATGTTCGCCACGCGTCTCTAACCTGCACACCTTTGAGAAATTGTCTGTAATAATTCACTTATTAGTTTATGTGAGAACTGTCACTTTTGTATGTGTGTGTGTCAGATGAGTGGTGGGAGTCATGGGATACAAATGGCCGTCACCGGGGGAACGGGGCTCTTTCCCATCGTTCCTTCGCAATAGTAGTAATCAATATCTGACTTATATAATTGTACATTCTGTAAATAGTTGTTCCATATAATATATATACAAGGTCTCAACCGAGCAACTAGAGAGTACACATAGAGGATTGAACCCCAAAGAGAATCTGGTGGTATTTCCGAAGACACCACACCGGTTCAGTCAAATTGGAACCACAGTTTATTATATAATTAACAAATACCGTTAATTAATAATATCGCAATTCGCCTACGCAATTCTTGTGGTGACATCAGTACTTCGCAGATGCCTGCCGCTTTATAATTCCCTCACGCGTGGAGATGAGATGATACTCAGAAGTGAGACAGAGACAGCGGCTTATCAGGTGTCAAGCGAGCGTACAATGGACCAGAGTGGCTTTCATAAATATTACAAATTAAAAATGCAAGAAGTGTGAAATGCATTCTCCATCTACTCAAGTCATAGAGAAATCTGAGATGTTTATTGATCAATTAATTTAGGATTTTGATTTTGCAGGCTTTTATTTACAATGTCAGTGCACAATTAGTGTCTACAGAAAGAGGCTTGTCAAGCGAATCAGTTTGTGGAGGATGGTGGTAAAATGGAATGAAGAATATTGTATAATCGTATATTATGCAATGTATCTGAAGTGGCACATCATGAGCGGAACGAGAAAGAACGCGAGTGACTAGCGAAACTGGTTGCGGCTACTCTCAGTAGAAACCTGGTCTCTGTACGCAGATGTCGCCTGTGTCGTCGGTTAGTTGGGATGATGGCGGTGGATTTGTTGTATAATTTAAATATGTGGAATTATCATAAATGTAATAAGTAAATATGTACATTAATTTTTAATAAAATCGTAAATTATCGTCAAATTTTTAAAGATTTTAAAATATACGAGTAATCAGAAAAAATTATCTATTGAAAAAATGTATCTTCAGTTCCCACTAAAATTCGAATCGGGACTTTTTAAATGCCAGTAGAATGTTTATAAAAATACGTCAAAATTGAATCACATAAATTCCTTATATTTTTAGTGAGATATTATTTCGTATTAAAAGCAATCATTTCATTTTTATCCAACGTAGGAAACCAAGGTTTTGAATCGGTTAAACAGTTTAAATTTAAATATCTCGGAACAAATATGACAAAAAAATGACATCCGACAAGAAATAAATATAACAGGATAAAGTCAGGAAACGGTTAGTACTTTGCTTTAAGGAACTTGTTGAAAAGAAAGATTAAGGAAAGGTACACCTGTACCGCCCCAGATATCCCGAGGAAAGACACAGTAAGAAGGCTGCAGTGAGGGTAGGATACACTAAACCTGCATATACACAAGCCGACAGAGTGGAGACATTCCATACATGAAAATAACACATTTGTTTTTTTCATTCTACTCGCTTAATTTACTCGAGACGCGTTTCGCCTTGTGAGGGCATTATCAGTCTGACAATTTAACTCAAAAACTTATATTTATTTATGTGTGTATAATATATGATGAACCCTGAAAACAAGGGAGAGAAGATGAATTGATGCCTTTGAGATGTAGTGCTGGAGACATATGTTGCGCATACAATGGACGGCGAAACGCACGAATGTCTCCATTCTGCAGGAACTGAAGATCGAGGACAGACTCTTAACCTGCAGCCTAAAACGAATCCTTCAATTTTTTGGGCATCTTGATAGAAGGGAAGATAGCTTGGAGAAGCTTGGTGGTGGGCCACGTCGAAGGACAAATAGGAAGATGCCCACTCGTTGGACCTACCGAGTGAAAAAGGCAACAGGAACTTTTCCGGCCCTAAGATCTGCAGGATGCCGAGAAAAGTGGTGGAGCATAGTCAAGAGGGAGGGAATATATGGAGATCGCCATCTTAAGTCATGAGGGACCATAGTGGATGATGTATAATATATTAATCTATTATATTAAATAAGGACAGCTATATAATGTTATTTACATGAGATGAAAAGGGACAACATTATTCATCGGTATTTTGTGGGTTTATGTAAATTTTTGCACAATTCTAATTTTGTTTAATGTAAACCTCTGAATTAGAAAATATCTCCGTTGCCTTCTTCTTATGTTATAAAATTATATAGCTCTTCTTTTCTACATATGATAGTCAAAATTTAGCGTGATCAATAAGGTTACTGTGGCATAATCGGTAACACGTCCTACTGTCATTAGAATGTTACGGGTTCAAGTCGTAGTAGTGACTGGGTAATATTTTTTCGATAAATAGATTATTTGAAAGTGAATAAACAAAATTATTGAAGTAAAATAAATTCCTCGCGAGTCTGACTGCAACCCAAGGCCTCTGGTAGTATTAAAAACATTTTATTATATTAATTTATAATCTATCTCTTGTCATTTTTTTATCTCCGTCCGTTGCCAATACCAGAGACACAGAAATATTTCGCTTCGGGGATTTAATTATTCGTGAAAAGTGGCGCCGTGTCACAAGTGACGCTTCAGCCGCGACATAAATCAAGCGGCTTATCGGATTATAATGAAGCCAAGTTACTTATTCACTACCGGCCAGTGGCGCGTCAAGGTAGATCATGCGGGAAAGGTCACTAATTTTTGGAGTTCTTTTTTTATATTCGAAGGAGGCTACGTATTTTAATATAGAATCTTCGAGGACAGTCAGAGGCTTCTAGTATACCGTTGTATAGTCTATTTCAATGTATCTCTATCGATCACCTCCTCACCCTTAATAAGACTGTCGTTTAAATTTTATGGAATAATTCAGCTGTACGCCAGTCCTGACGAAGATAAGTTAATATCAAAACCGGTAGACGTATAAATAGCTCACAGTGGTCTAAACAAAGTTAAATATATATACAATTTGACCGTAGTAGAACTTGAACAAATATTTAATAAAGTAATTGTAAAAGCTGATATGTATCGAGTAGTAGATAAATAAGATGAACAAGATTTATCATCTGCGTCGGTTTCTCATGTCTAAGTGCTTTCGCCTTGTTGTATTTATATCACTAAACAAGGCCCAAAGCAGATCGCGCTGGGGAAGCAGATAGAGGACCACGACTAGAGAGAGAGAGAGACACAAATATATTGTTTATCCATGAATATATTCATATATTATGTAAGTGTATTGCATTATATTTTTTTCATAAGGGAAAAGTCCTCAGCCCCCCAGGGGTCCGACTCGGCCAGGTAAAAGCGCGCCACTGCCACCGGCTCGCCGGCAGGGTACCGCGGACACCCACCCCGGCTACCAGGGGACCGTATCGGATGTCATTAAGAACTCCACAACGCGATAATAATTAATTTAAAATCCGACTTGCATATCTGTCGGCGGTCCGTAAATTTTGAGGTGAAAAAATATATTAAAAAAATCTTCGGCCGCTGTCAGCGAGCTGGGATTAATATAAATTTAGTTTTGCGCAATTTAAAACACGTTCAAGATCCGAGCAGAGAGATTCATGTAACAGCAGATCTCCGGGAGGTTTAAAAAAAATATATTTATGATACATATGTGTGCCCTTAGGCAAGCGACAAAATGCTGCCACTATCGTATTTCTTCATACCAAAGAATTATTTTTTAATAGATTAATCGTTATAAAGAATTGACATAAAGTCTGGAAACAGGCAAATATTATAATTTTCAAATTTGATCAGATAAACCACGTACTGGAGGGCGGCCCCGTTAAAAGCTTTAACAACCGAAAAGCTTGCACTTTGACCATTTCATACAAGAAGTTGTTTGAAAGTAGACGAGGCAAGAGTGGTGTGCCAGGTCAAGAGAGTGTGGCATTCTATCCTCTCTGCCTACTTGAAGTAATTAAGTAAGTAAGAATGATTTAATCCTGGTATCACTTAGTGTGTTTTAGTCAAAAGTTTTTGGATCTCATTGCAATATAAAGTTGATGAAAAATTTAATAATAATATCGGACTACAGAATAGTTTCAAATTTGTCGGTAACTTAAAATATTTAACGTAGGAAAATGTTAACGTATTTCCTCGGATATGAAAAGTTCCCGGTTCGTATTCTGAAGGTAACCAAATATTTTTTCGATATATCCTTCTAATTGATCAATTTCATTTGTTTTAATGACATTTTCAAATGACATCTAAAATTATACCATATAGCCTATCAATCGTTAATTATATTTTAAAATTGTTCGTTTATCATAAAGAAAAAATGACATTAAAGACTCCGTTGCAAGAATACATGAAAAAATTCACCCCCGTAATTGCGTGCATACACCCTTCATAAAAAAAGTTGTACAAAGAAAAAACCAACCAGCGGGAAAGCTTTCAACATCTTGAAGGCAGTTAGCATTTTCCCTTGTTGAACACCGCCATTAACATGCTAACAAATTGAATGTCTCGCGCACGCTCTCGCCACGATGGCCCCAAGAAAGCTGGTGTTTGATCAAGTACCCTGAGTGAGTATTTCATATGAAAATAAATATTTCACGCACTTAAAAAAAGATTAAACTCCAAGTTTAATATCTACATGATTAAGGGTTTAAATTGATTCCTATTCTTTATTCCTTTTGTCATATCCAGTGGCCACATTCCGATGACTCACGGCTCGTAAGGAATCACCGCAATCTCGTTCTTGATTAGCCCTCGCAGACGATTCCAGGGTTTCTTCAGTCAGATGTAACGCATACATTACATCTGTGGTACTCTTCCAGTTGCGTCGAGGTATGTATAATATTTATTGTTTCCGAGTTAATTTTGTAGAGTTCAATAATCACATATGTGAAAATAAAGCACTTGCTTTTTATTATACTCGTTTAATTTACTCGAGACGCGTTTCGCCTTGTAAGGGCATTATCAGTCTAACAATTAAACTCAACAACTTGTATTTATAGATGTATTGGGGGACAGATAAAACGGATAAAATTAATCTTCGAAAATCCTCAGAATTAGACAAGGTGAAACGCGTCTCGAGTAAATTAAACGAGTAGAATAAAAAAAATGTGTTTTATTTTCACATATGTATATTATTTAATATATATACACTTTTTCGGCTTTATATTAACGAGAAATTGTAAAAATATTTTGTGTACTACCGTAGATAAAGCTCGCCGTGGTTGGATTTGTTGCTAGCGAGCCATGCGAGTGTGTCACGGGTCACTTCTCTACCGGACACCACCGAGAAGACAGCTTTCATTTATAGCGCTCCGTTTGTTTTTAATTTATAATTGCGTAATGTTGTAATATCTCATTGAATAAATTAAGTGATTTTATGCAAATGCTTTCTTTGTCTTAATTTATTTTATTTCGCACTGCAAGCCAAGATGAATATTAAAATGACTGAATACGAATGATGATAGCGGATCATTATTGCATATCTTTTCTTATCATGTACTGGAGAACAGAAAGTGAGGGACTGATAGGCAATTGCTTAAGGAGGTCAGATAAGAAGCCACATCGGGCTGTTACGCCACTGACGATGATGATGGTAATTTCGTGTACAAAGTTAGAGTCTAAAATATGTTTGAAATCCATAATTTTGCTCGCATACAACTCCGGTAGCAGTCTGATCGCAATAGCAAACCCCGCTGGACGAATTAAAACCGCAAAAACATTTCCTCAGTTGGCGGTTAGCGTTGAACATTACATTATTCAATAGTCGTTTACACGCGGCAATCGTACTACCCCCAACCCCTAGACAAATAGACTCCGGGCCATTGACAAACGGAGTTGAAAGATTAAATCGACAACCCTTATTACAACCTTCACCCGAGTAAAAGTGCATTTACTGATGATGTTCGTAAATTTTAAGCTTTATGGTCGTGAGTTGTGTCCTTTTTTGAAATATTGCCGGTAGACGCTCGTCAAGGTCGCGACCAGTGGAACGTGGATGAACTTTAGCGTTGCAGTTCAAGCGGTAGCCATTCACGTTAAGCACGTGATTATTTCAATGATAGAAAATGGTCGGTGAATCTGGATTTCATAATGATACTGAGATATTAAAAACACATAACAAAATAGGTATTGCTAAACATGAATTTAACAACAACAAAAAACTTAGAAGTTTGGGAAGATGGAACAGAGAAGTATAGGAAACACGCGGTGAGGCCTTGATCCAGCAGTTTTTTTTTTAAAATAAAAAATAGAGATGCGTACACGGAATACATGTCACATCAATATTCTTACTATTTTCAAACTAAACTAAACGCTTGTGCTATGAAAATAGGACTAAATTGCTGGAGTCCTGGAACGAGGCGCGAACCACCGACCACTGGATCACTAGGCCAGCGTCTTGACCACTACAACAACAAGCTACTCATTAGCAGTGGATTATCATCATCAGAATTTATTGTAGTGTGGGACTCCCGCTGGGGGTTACCGGGATGGACGATACCGAGAAGAGCGATAGCCAGAGAGACCTAACGGAGCATTCCATTGGCTCTCCTTCGCACCCTCTTGCGACCTGGACAGAATGAATTTATACCGGACTGAAAAAAGCAAACTGTGAAGGGGCGCCAGAAGGTATTATTTAACTAACTGACGGAACAGAAATAATCGAACTTAACTTTAAAATATATTCTAAAAAGCTTTGAAGATTCTGTTAATTCTGCACGCGTCGTTTTGTTGAAGCGGGAGTACACAACTCTCATAACGACTCTGGGATAGGGTGGAACTCTTTGGTGTTTCCGTCACACCATCATCAGCCTGTGTCTTTCCATTGTCGAATTGCCGATATATAGGTCTTCATCAAGAACCGGCAATTCTATCCGTCCAGCCCTGCCCATACATCTGTAACCCGTTGTCGTCGCTCCATTGAATTTAGATTCGGCCAACACATCTTCTACTAGTGTGAGGTCGCCACCCTAGGATATTCTTCGTCACCGTTCATTATCTCCTAGACATGTATGTCCAGCCATCAGATGAAGTGACCAAGTTTAATAGAAGTGACGAAGAAATAAAAATCCTAGTTAATTCTACGAAAGATGGAGATGAAGTCACTCCTATTTATTTGAATTTTAAATACTTTCATTTTTATAGCACACACATCAATAGCACGGTAGTCTCTTGGATCATTTAATAATATTTTTATAATTATATTTACTTCTTCTTTTTCTGTTCAGCGGACATTGGCTATCATCACTTTATTTATTGCAGCCCGGTACAGCTCCACAGTAGACTGGCCAAACCATTGCCTCAGGTTCTTCAGCAAGGCCCAGACTTTTATCAATCTTTCCCTGCATTATGGGGTGCGAGATCTTGTACTTCTCCAGATAATTGATTACACGTACGAGATATTGAAGGTTTCAGATTTTAATTGTTTCAAATCCTTATTTTAGTTTATTAATCCGAATCATAACATCTTCACTCGTAATTTTATTAATTCAGCTCATTTTTAGCATTCTTCTGTAGATCCGTATCGCAAATGTTTCAAGTCGCCTAATCACGCTTCCATTACATAAAATAATACCGAGAATGCATAGAATCTGACCATTCGCATTCATAATCTTTCATAATTTTGACTTCATCATTTTCTTGCCGATAATGATCAAAGCTACTAAAAAAATATTTACTTCTCGAATGTACATCCTGTAGTAAACTCATTTTACTCTCCGGGTGCAAGACCGATAGCTGTAGCACTGGAGAACTCAGCGGCAGATATCTCCGGGAAGATCATTTAGAAATGTTTTAAATTGCTTAATTTGATAGGCGATATCCGAGGCTGACCTGAGTGTTTGACGGCTACCATTCAAATTGTCCGCGACATAAAGTTCCTTGCGCGAGCTTGCCGAATGCGACATTTGATTTCAACAGGATTTTATTAGATCATTCTTTTATTTATATCATTCTCTTTTAAATTATTATTATTGACTTCAAATGTGCCGGACAGGATCGTCCCCAGCCTATTATTCCGTATTGCAGAATGGAATCGAAGATTGTTGAAGAGAATAAATCTTGGTCTGTGGGCAGGCACCGAATGGTGTAAAGACCTATCGATAAATTGATTTTTTCCACAATGGCAGCACCAAACGTCGGCAGAGAAACTTATCGCAATTTCCGTAGCCTCATCAAAAAGTTCGATTGAGCGAAGACTAAATTTCCGGTCCGCCATTAAGGGGTCAATATACAGAAACTTAACGAGCATCTCTGCTGTTTTGGGATATTCCTGGTGTCAGGATTGAAACGTATTCGACACTTGCGACTTAATATATGAAATATGTTCACTACTAAACATATAAAATATCTATAAATGAAATGTGTGTATGTAAATATCATTATAAAATTTTAACATTGTTGTAATAATGTATACAATTGTAACACGCCTTGTTATATATATATTCTAATATATAGTAAAATTATTTTGAAAGAAAGTAATAACAATTAAATAAATAGATGAACTCCCAAATAACACATATTCTAATACTTTTACACAATTGTTCAATTAAGTATAACCAGTCACATTATTGATACGAATGACTAAATAAAACAAGCAAGTTGTGAAAATACTACATTAAAAATATTTTTACCTTGCTGTTGATACTGGCTTGTTATAAAGATCAACAGGGGGTAACAATTTTTTTAAATGAAATTTAATATATTAGTATTAAAATTTAAAGTTAAGTGTAAGATACATAAATAATGGAGTATGTATATTAAAATTATAAATCAATCCATTAAATTCTAATATTAAAAAAGTTTTTTGTTATTTTGCAGGGTAAGTGGTAGTTTCATAGAGGTGGCGAAGGGGTCTAACCTTCAAGTGGAGAACGATTTAAGTATGATATAGATTCAAATGGAGTTTTACAGCAATTCTCATTTCATTTGTAAGACGATTTAATTATGTTTTAATGAAATCGTATAAGTAATAGATCATACACAATATTTGATTAAATACAAGTCAAAAACTACAATAAAAAAACAAATATTGAATCTCGATTATATTCGTAGAGGTTAATAAAGTAGACCTATTATACTCATTATACATACGTCAATTTGGCACCACAGTCTACTAGGAGAGTGGCTAAGATGGTAGAGAACTGTCTTTGCACGAATTCAAAATATTTTAGAGACGCCTGGTATCGATCCAGGTATCACTAAAGATGAAAATAAAAAACATGGTAAATATGAGAGTTTTTAGAAAATAATGAGTAAACAAATTATGTCAAAAGTTTGGATATCCCCATCAAGATCCGACTAGCCTAGGGTTAATTAAGTATCTAGGTTTATGAAATGGCATCAGATTGTGTCTACACGAAATGGAGGCGTCATTTTCTGTTATTACTTCTACAAGTTGGCAACTCTGGGTGAAGCCGCGTTGTTTGGATAGTTACCAACTTCACGCTCAAGTTTTGGCGAGGGTGTCGGTCGCCACGCCCGCGGCTCCCGTGAGCCGCCACCGGTATACACACAAACCGTAAAGGCTCGCTCTGCGAACATTTGGCGGTGTAACTATCTGTTTTGAGGTCGGCGTTCATTTGTTAGGCTCTAGGCTAGACACTAAAACAGCAATTCAAAAAATAAACCGACTAGCAAAAGCATTCAGTAATAGTTTTTGTTTTTAACTAGCGTTTTAAACTCATCCTGGAACGTGCACAAAAGACGTAGGACGGTTTCGTAAAATGAAATGCAATAAAGTTGTTCAAATAATTAAATTCTTGACACTTCGGTGCGATGTATTAGTAGATATATCCGTAGAAGGAAATTTTTTTATTTCTTTCCTTATTCAACGGTTCTTTGAATACTCTACATGCGGCTAGACTGCCACATTCCAAACTTATATAAACTATTGGAAGGAAATTTCACATTTTTTAAAACTAGTTAGTTAAACCGTTATTTAATTTGTTGTGGTGACTGACTTCTGTTCGATTGTAATAATGATTAGTGAATGATTATTCGTAATTTTTAGAAGAATCACTGGTGCATTAGAAACTAAACCTCCAACAGTTACCAATCATCTTACAATCCAACACAATAACGGTTTACAATCATTATTTAAAATCGTCCAAAATGTAGATATAATTTAAATATATATAATCATATAATATAACATGAATCCTAAAACTATTTAAAAAAAAAAGTTAACTTCACACCCACGATCCAAATTAAAGGAAACTAGGAGCAGGAAACCTTGGGATACTTTTTAGTGCCAAAAATGGAAACCAAATTTGGTTAACGATCTTTCTTATTTTGTGCACCGCGTATATTTAATAAATTGTCACTAGATCTTAAAGGGTTTAAAGTGATTAAACCAAAAATAACAAAGTGGTTGCTTGATGTGGGTAAAATACAAAATGAAACTAATTTGTTATTTGAGCTAATCTAACTACTACACATTTTGACTCCAACTATATTGTAGACAAAAATCTTTTTTAAAACTATTGATTGCATCTTAACAATATACAACTTACAAAAACTGTACAGGTGATTACTTTCGAACATACCACGTCTAATAAAGTAATTAATTACCTTTATTTCAAATGTACTCTTTTATGGTAAAAAAAAAATATAATAATTATCTTTTGTAAGTACCTATAATATTACAATGTATATGAGATTAATGATCTACCTACACTATAACAGCACTACAATTTTTTAAAATTGTGACGATAAGAATTGACTTGTTTATTTTCAAAATATTTGAAAAATGTACCTTCAGAAAAAAATATCACATATCCACATAATTCGTACATTTCAAAGTAAATCGAACCTTTACTCTAATGTAATGTGTCAGTTTTATTTCAAATTTCCCTTCGAGTGACACACAGAATAACATTTATAGGATGGATGGATTATTTTATATGTAGATATTAAAAATATGAGACGAAAATGTTCAAGCTGCATGTACCAAATACCAAATATGTCAGTTATATAACCATTAAAATAAGTTGTAGTTATACGATTATTTCGATTAATTCAAATATTTGATTGATTCTAAATTATATGTTAAATAAAATAAATAAAAAGTCGCCAAACTTCAAGTTTTGTTAGATGGCAATAATATTTTCCGTAACGGTACATAATTTGTGCTACCTTTTTGAACATTTTCGACCATAGAATGCTGTGGACTAGCTCTGTTACGCCCTGTATATTAATCGTCCTAAGACAGGCAAGAACGACGTTCATTGTAGTGCACACAGTGAAAGATAATATTACGCAGCAGTTACAGTATTACAATTTCACAGTTTGTGACAATAAATATGTAACATATCCATTTCATTCCAATTTTACAGTTTGTGACAATAAATATGTAACATATCCATTTCAAAGGAAATTGGCATTTCTCTCCAACGTAATGCATCAGTATCCTTTCACTTAGAACACGCGTGATCGGCAGGCATTAGTTTTTTTTGGAATCACGGAATGAACTTCCGAAATACTCGTAATAAGCAGCGACGTCAGACACGTTCATCTTATTCGACATGACTACGATTTGTTTTAATTAAAAAATTTCATTACTCTTCTTAACGACGAGCTGCAATGACGTCGGATTCGCCGTAACATATAAATGTAAGACAAATGACAATTTTCCCTAAAACGTGTTCCATTTCCTTTGAGTCAAACATTCCCTTCGGTGCTTTTAAAATCTCCGCGCGTCTGCGCCAATTTATTTCCAGAATTTGTGGTCTCTTTTTATGGCTATCCGGAACATTTATTCGGATCGTTTTATGCGCCCCTACTCCCAATCTTGGTGACAATTTCACAGGTGACAACACTGGATTTCCGCAATCTATCTTGAATATATTTAAGCGAGGAATGTCAAGTGGTTTAGGTGAGATTACACGAAGAGTTTAAAAAAAGAATTAAAAACTAGAAATAACGAAATAAATAATAATGAAAACGTCGATGGGCAGAATTTGGAAAATATGACAACCTTTTTCTGTCCGCCTTCGTGTCACTACTATCTAGGGATTTTGTATCGAGACAATACGGGAATGGGCCATGGTTTTTTGCTCTCTCGAGTCCCGAGACTTTTAAAAAAAATAACCCGAGACTAGACACTGTTACTTTTTCTTGATACTATTCATTTTCAACAAGTTGGGTGAATCCTACATTCCACTGACCTACAGCAGGTAGTGACCAGTGACCCAGCGATAAACAGTGCATGTGCAAGAATATTTTTAAAAAAAAGGAAAGTTTCTATAGTTTATATGGTCGGCCATAAAGATTTGCTTTAAGGAGAAATTGGTCCAAAGATATTTCCAACTAAAAAAAATTTTCTGATGTAAATGGTTTTGTCGATGTATTCGAACAGGAAATTATGTTTCATTGTAAAGTGTGATATTTATTCTTTAGGATATATTTGTCTTTTTTGAAACAAAATTTGTATAAGATGAAATCATTTAAATAACTTTATATGGGGAATTCAGTTGACTTTGGCCAAATACAGACGTCATTCATTATCTTCCGATATGTTTCTTAATTAATTGATCAGTTTATGTATGTTTTTTATTTTACTTTTTAAATTGTTTGTGTTTTGTAATTTAAATACACATGTGCGTTTTTGTATTTAATATATATTATATGTTATTAAGGAAAACACATTCTTATTGGGAAGTTGTAATTATTCAGAACATAGCTCTGTGATATTTTAAATACTAAATTAATGTATTAATTATAAATATATACATATAATTATAATTAATACATTAATTTAGTATTTAAAATATCTCAGACCTATGTTCTGAATAATTACAACTTCACAATAAGAATGTGTTTTCCTTAATAATATATGTTGTATCAATGTGTCCAAAATTTAATAAAAATGAATTGATAATTCTGGCGTCTGCAGTCGGTTTACTCAAAGGTATTTAAGATTCTGTAAAAATAATGTAGATGGCTTTCAAATAATGGAACGACAGGTGTATTAATTTGAAAAATGTAATATATAGGTTCGAAAATTTGTCAAGAAAAATACTGGGGTTGTAGCACAATCGGTAGTGTACTTCCCCGGATTGGAAATAGAGATCCAGGTTCGTATCCCGGTGACGCAAAAACAATATTTTTCGACAAAATTGATTTTATATGTATATATTTATAATTAATACATTAATTTAGTATTTAATATATTATATGTATACCAATATGTAAACAAAATGTCATTTTAAAAAACTACTACCGCATTATGAAATAATACATATTTTATCAAACAGTTTTTATTTATTTATACAATTAATTAAAAACAACAATTATTTAGTTAGGTACTAAATTTATTTTTTGAATAATTGTTTTTTTTATTTTTAAATATTTTTTAAAAATAGATTCTGGTGATGAAACAATGATATATGTTTTTAGTTAGTTATGACATCCTGAAGAAGAAAATTTTATTTTTTGAAACCGGTAGATGTATTTAAACTCAATTCAGTGGTTAATAAAACAAAGATAATAAATAAAAAATATGAATTTTAACCACAAAGTTAATATTGCAAATTTTAAAAGTAAAGTATATTTTCTTTTTAATTAAAAAAAAAATCACGGTATCGATTCCCGGGAATTGAAAAAAGTCGAGAATACAGAATCCCTAATCGAGTCTCACGATAGTTCGTACCCTATACATCCGGTATCGATATTATTGCCGGTGCGAGTCCACCGCAGCAAGAAATGAAATAATTAATAACTTAAAAATAATTATCATGAATATGCAATTTCAAATATTACATGATACCAATTTAATTCTTACTATTTGAGAGAAACGCGCTGCAAAAAGTTGATTTAATGAACAAAACCGCGTACCTAGTGGGTACTGTAAAGGACTCCCCTCAGGTTATAGACACTTTGTAGATTCTCAGAAAGTTGTTTTATTTATAGACTAGATCTGCGGAGACGGTGTGAGATTGTCTTATCTACCGTGCGGGTCAGTGGATACTGTCAATTCAAGTGAGGGCATTTTTAATTAATAGAAGTAAAATTATAGTCAAAGATTCACAAAATTCACGATTCACAAAAAAGAGAATCAAATTTGAAATAAGTCCTAAATAAATATGGGAGTGAATGATAATTAAAATAGTTGCAAAGATGTTATAACAACGGCAAACATAGATATGAGATGTATACTGTGAAGGTAAATTCTCGATACATTCAAGATAGTATCATCAAATCATGTTCTAGAAATACTTGAAGGTTCTTATGCACTATATATTGACGCCGCGTGGGCTATATATCATTCACTTAATTTATATTATATTACAAATGTCACATAAACACCTTGCTGATGCTGATTCTATGTAAATACAACCTGTAGTCACTGCAGAGGCGACATGCACAAAAGGTCAGCGGAAGGAAGTCTGGAGATGGCTGTCTACCAGGAGATCAGGAATACATCAAGGAGTTGGCGGGATTCAGCAGATTCTAGATAACATAACATTCATATAACATAATTCTTTTTGCAAGAGAATAGAGGATGTCGGCATGATCCCAGGATGGAGCGATTCACCGTAATTTTCGAACGCCACAGTTTGAAATGGCCATGAGGCATCCGGTTAGAGGCTAGATGGAATGTTGTCGATCATACGTTTAATGCAAATGTCGATACATAATCCCATAATAATGAGTATTATATCGGTCAGAAAACTGCTCGTGGTAGGCTCCCAGAATGTCCATAATAAATGGACCGCGTGGTGCACGCCGAGATATTAATCACATTAAGTAGGTTAAATAACATTGTAGATAGTATTAAAACACATGACATAAACAGAATCAGAGCTTAGATGTTAGATTCCTCGAGCTCAAATGTTAGATTCCTCGAATATATTGATGATAACGGCGGATTATTACTTCGGATGACATGACTCTTTCGGTATTCAAGTCGGACCGTTTTAGAGAGTACACCCGCCAGGACTGTCCTCACCTCGAGGTCGCGAACCAGTCTAACATGAGAGCAGCGATGCGGATATTTCGGTCGGATTATGTACAATCCGAGCGGCTAAATGCACAATAGTAATAATTAAGTGCGGATAATATTGTAATTAGAAAATAGACTCACGACAGTACATACTATTCTTATATCTTATAATATTCAATTTCTGGTGCCATCAACACTTGCGTCATATATCTTTCTTACTATTCTCTCTTCATTCATCCTCTACTTCCTGTTTTACTAGTGCGCGAATTTTACTATCTTACTGTTGTTAACGAGATGGATTTGTTTTTGATTTAGGAAAAGTAAAAAGCAATCGGCAGAACTATTTCCTACGTTAACCTTTAATAAAAATAATAATTTGATTAATTATTACGAGAAGGATTTTCAAACAGTAAAATAATCATGTTCAACCATAAAATATAATAATCAAATTAAACTGACCACGTTCATCAAGGTAGAAGAGAGTGGAATTCTATAATTCTTCTATGGCAAAATAAATGAAGATTAAATAGATAAATATGATATCAATAAAAATAGCGAAAGGCAGGTATGTTCATTCCATTCCGTGTATCATTTAGAGATAAACTACCAGGGAGGCAGGAGTTACGAGCGGTAGAGGCGATCTCTTCCAAAACAGGTTGTATCCTGCGCACCTCAGTACGCGGACTCGAATCTCATGTAACATCTGACGGAAGCGGATTGGAAGTCCAGCCGAGTGAATGCAATATGAGGGATCCAATTGGCTATACTGCGCTGAATCTCCAGTTGGAGAAATCGAGAGAACTTGCGAGTTTATCGATTTCTCATTATTACCTCATTTGAAATGTACTACAATATCTTACATCTTCAAGAATCTAAAATATGAATCAATTATTTATTTAATTCCATGAATTATTATTGTTTGATTGATTTGAACCAATTTGAAATATCCCTTTTAAAAGTCTTAATGTCAGTTAAATTTCAAATTTTATTTTCAATTTAATTATATATTCTGGGAGTTTGAAAGGTAAATTATCTTTGACCAAAATTAGTTTTCATTCTTAGAACCTATTTAAGCTTGTTTGCTTTCGTGGGATAATATCTTTCAGTCCTCACAGATGGAGCGCTAATTTTCCTATGAAAGCTAGTTGGTATATTCAGCACATATAAATGTCTTATACTTAAACATACTGTTTATTTAAAGTAAGAGTTAGTTTATGTTCTGATTTGTTAGTCTAGCTATTAAACAAGTGATAAAAAACTATTTTTGTTTTACACATTTTATTGAACCACAAAAGAAGGTGGATATTAAGGAGGTGCACAGACTGGTGACTTAGTCCAGTGAGCATTTTATTATTGCAGAGGGGAATATTTTTGGATCTGACTCCTGCTTGAAAAGTAGTGATCGTTTAAAGTTTGAGAAACATCGTATTATTTATAGAATTGTTGTACACAGAGATTTGAATTACCCATGAATATTGTTGTTTGTTTTGTGTGGCGTGCCGCGGGATTGGGAGCACAATAAACACTCGCCCACCCGTAGGTACGTCGCCTATTAATTGTCCGAATTGTTATCAGATGCCGTGGATACAGTAGATTAAACAAATGTTATAGTCCGCGGCACCCCTAATCCATATTTACAATTTGGGTGCCGTGGAAAGCCACGGCACCCCCCAAAGATTTATTTGATTCACCCCGCTAGCGCCCCTATCAAAACACCGGGAAAGGCCTTTACCAGGGCAGCCAGTGAGTCTTCGGCTCGGAGGCAAAAAAAGGCCTTTACCAGGGCCGCTTGCGAGCCTTCTGCTCATCGGCAAAAAAAGGTCATTACCGGCGAGCCTTCTGCTCGGCAGCAAAAAAAACCTTTGCCAGGGCCACTAGCGAGCCTTCTGCTCGGCGGCAAAGCAAGACCTTTGCCAGGGCCACCAGAGAGTCTTCTGCTCGGCGGCCGCAAAAAGGCCTCTACCGGGCTCGCCGAACTCCAATATTTCTCCCGGTCGGCAGCCTTTAAAATCGAATACCAGACAAAGGAGCGCTGGCTCGGTTTCTTTTGTTACGGGATATCATGGATCGAGTTATCAACTACCGATTCCCCCACTCGTGATATCCCGCCTGTTTTATTATGTATTTTAATTTGCAATGAATGTTTCGTAATCATGCTTCTGTCGCCAGCCAGCGCACGACCGAAAAATTAGCCATAGTTGTCAGGTTCGGCTGGCTGGCGGCGACGGCCGCTGCATCGCTCGGGTTGCGACTAGGGGTGTAAGCGCGTCCCAATTGACCCAGCAGCGGAATTGGGGGTGACGGGCGCTGTGAGCGACCGCGCTCTCCCGGGATGAAATAAATACTGCGCCACTGCAGTTCGGAGCCCCAAGTGGCTCCACTATTTCCACCCAAAAAACGTCAGGCCCAAATGTCCGACAACATCTCCTCCCACACTGCACCGGTGCAGTCTCGACCGACCTACCCCCAACCCTCCACTATCCAAAACATCCCTCCGTAGACCACGACACATGGGCGGATACCGGATGAAAAATCGCAGCATCGACTGCCGAGCCCGTTACCAAGGCAGACAAGTTTATCTTCACATAAATTCCATAATGGACTACAACCAACTAATTAAATTACTCAGTGATAAAAAAGTCCAGTTCCACTCTCACAGACTCCCGGAAGATAAGCCTCTCAAAGTGATCCTCCAGGGCATCCCCAACCCGATCTCAGCACAACGCATCGTTGATGAACTGTCAGAAAGCTACCCAGTGATATTCGTACACCGCATGAAAATGGGTCCCAGTACGACTACCCTGCTACTTGTCCTGGTCAACCTGACCAGGAATTATGCTGGAAAAAATTTTTTCACGGGACTAAAATCGGTCATGAGCCTAAGGGTGACCATCGAGCGGCTACGCGCAATGTTTCAAATGTCAGACGCACACCCATTCCTCCACTTGTTGTTGCACTACAGCGGATCGCACTAAGGCTCGCGACTCCCCCGCTAAATACGTCCTGTGTGAGGGCCTCCACCCCGCTAGCTACAAAGGGAGCCTTGCGCACCCCTCCAATCGTCAAGTGCACAGAAATTTCAAAACTACTAATAGTAGAGATAACAGACTATAGTGATACAGTCTGAGGCCACCCCCCTCCCCCCCCCCCCCTCCTACTAATGGCCATCACGATACAACGACCATCCCTGACTCTATTAAACTAGAACTGAAACTGGACTCTTAAATCTAAAGACGGCTCGCTTTGGAAACTCACAAAAGCCTTGCACAACAAACCTACAACCATCCACGTTGAAAACGGCCTAATCCACGATGAACAAGACAAGGGTGAAGATAGCCTCGAGCTCTAGTTTAAACCCAACTACGATCAAGCCGTCTTCCTCTAAATTTCAAAAATAAATCACCACGTCAACTGAATCTAGTCTAAATAAAAGATCCTTAAGACACCTCTCTATTCACTTCACCAGCTGAAGTCAAAAAAATAATCAATTGAACAAATAACAATAAAGCTACAAGACCCGACGGAATTCCAAACCAAGCTCTCAAACTACTCCCCTTCAAAGCATTTTTACTTACATTTTAACTCCACCCTACAACTGCAAAAATTCCCTAACTCGTGGAAAACAGCGCACGTAATACTTTTCCCGAAACCGAGGAAAGATTCACTCTTCTGCGTAAATCACACTCATCAGCCTTATTTCAAACATCGGTAAGATAATCCTCATCAGAATTCAAGCTCAACAAGGCTTAACATACGCAATCCCTAACGAGCAACACGCTTTCAGAGCCAAGCACTCAACACTCCACCAACTTCTCAGAGTATCTGAATTCATTCTCAAAGGCTTCAAACATCAATATTCAACCGGAGCAATTTTCCTAGATGTGGTGAAAGCATTCGACAAAGTCTGACACAATGGCCTTCTATATAAAATCTACAACACCGACATCTATCCCCAACTTTACGGAATCCTCAAATCCTTCCTGAGGAAAAGAACTTTCAGAGTACGCCTCTAAACAAAGATACTCTTTCCTCCCCCCTAGAAATGTGGGCAGGCGTCCCACAAGGATCACTTTTATCCTCCTTCCTCTTCAACGTGTACACTCATGACATCCCAAAGCTGATCGATAGACTCACCAAAATAACACTCTACGTCGACGACACAGCCATATTGACACAAGGCACAAATCCCAAACAAATTACCAGCAAACTACAAATTCAAATAATCAAACTTCAGGCCTGGTTTGACAAATGGAGAATAGCAATGAACCTCACTGAAAGCTCAGCAGTCCTCTTCACAAGGAGGAAATACCACTGCCTCCGACCTTCCAAAGCAGTGAAACTCTCAAACGAGAGTATTCCCTAGCACTCCACAGTCAAATACCAAGGCCTAACGTTCGATCGCAAACTGAAGTGAGCACACATCAAAAATATTTTAAAAACCGCAAACAACGCCAAATGTAGCCTAAATTGTCTTATTAACAAAAATAGCACATTACACAAAAATTCTAATTTATAAATCACTCATCTGCCCTATCCTAATATATGTCAGCCCCATCTGGGCATCCTCTTGACACAAAAAAAAACACATTTCAAAATAAAATCCTGAGATACATCTTAGAGCCTCCTGGTACATCCGAAACACGATAATCCACCGCGACACAAACACACCATCTCTAGACAAACATATACACGACCTAGCCACAGAATTTTACAAAAACATTCCAAACATTCTAAACCCCACCATATCCTCACTAGGAGAAATCAACCCCGCAACAGACCCAGAACGTCTTCTCCCAGCATCCCTATTACATCCCCTCATCCCAGTCCATTGATAAACAGAGAAAAGAGGCCATTGAGCCCACAACTCACTAACCACTGTTAGGAAAAAAAAAAATTAATTACATAGTGCTTAATCGAACCCTGTTCATCGGGGACCACAATTCCTCCACCGACATACCAGCGATTACAGAGAAAAGGGGGCTTCGCCCCTATTACTCCAAGGGCCATACATAGTTCAGTTCAGGGACTCACTCGTCTCATCTGCAGCGCGCTGAACAGAACACCTTTAGCAAGAGTTATTTTCTCGCTTCTTTCTTCGGAGACTCACCTTCCGGCCGCTTTCAAGCTTGCACTCTCGGCCCAGTGAAGACTTTTAGATCCGCGACCACCGGCGAATTGGAACGAGTGTGACTCACTTGACTTTTGTTGAGTGAAATCTGCTCGCACCCTAGGGTGCGAGCAGATTGAGCAATTTGAGGCGACCACTTTTTTGTTTGGTTGGCAACAAGACTCAAAGATAAAATGTTTCTACCCAATGATTTAATCTATGAATGTGAATACAAAAAAAAAGATTGATATCCACTTGTCACTCATATATTACTACAATATTTTATTGTTGCAACTCGGCTACCAACTATTCCAGGGATTCCACTTTTTCTCGGATGCATCACAAATGATTTCACTTTCGAAATGTATATATTCAACACAAATTTACTACGGTTAAAGAAGCGCACGTGTGAGTTAATTTCGCAAACATAAAAATACTGCTTTACAAAATCAAATAGGTATATTTATTTCAAGTATGGCTTTCCGTAATCGTAATTATTTTTTGATCGGTGAACACATAATTTTTACATATATTCAATGACTTGAAATAAAATTATTATTGTTAAATGTAGTGTTATTCTCACCAGTTTTAGTTTTGTTTCCAACCCTTAGCCCACTATCGACAAGTACACCTTGTTCCTTCAGCCCGACTGGTTTGTTTTGGATTCGTCGAGATTTGGAGAGGAAGTGTCCTCGTGTGATCATTTCGTTTGGATCACTAGTTGAGTATATATTTGTTCCTCGGCTCGACTTATTGGTTTTTTTTGCTTGTGAACCTTGTCGAAAACCGAAGTGGCTCATTATTCCCTTTCAAATTCCCTAGTCCATTCCATACTCCTTCGAAAGATATTTAATACAATTGCATTGTATAAAATGTTAGTAAGGAAGTAATATTTTATATACTTATTACATTGTAAATATATACATAAAAAAATATATGTAAGTATTTTTTTAAATGAAGATGACATCAATATGACGATGGCCTTCTTCAGTCAATAAGAGAGAGATGTAGCCGCGGGTTAATTTATGAGCGCTGGAAAACTAGGTAGGAGATATGTAGAATTAGAGTAGGCTGACATCTAAGCTATCTCTCGACTTCCCTCACTAGTACCCTGAGAAACGGCGGAACAGAAACAGAGTTCGCTACTGACTCCAGAGTAAGAATGGATGCAGAAGATCAGTCTGCTTGCTGGTGCTTCGGTTCAGATCGTCTGTAAGGATTGACTTCCTTAGCGTTTTGCTCTGTTTAGTGTGACTACAAAGTAGTTGTGCCTCGTACTATGACATGAGTTCCTTTATGTACATAGACATCATCTTGTTAACTAAGGCCCAAAAAATTTCTACAGTTGACTGGCTCAACCATTGCCTCAGGTTCTATAGCCATCGCTTTTTTCTTCCAGGGTCCCAATTTCCAGCAATATTTTGCAGCATTATGAGACAAGAGGTTCAGCGGTTCTGAGGTTCAGATTATTTATATTGTAACCCAGGTACACAATACTTTGTATTTTCTCCAAATTCGTTCTTGTAATGAAAAGGCTCATCAGTAACTATGTTCTTGTTTGATTTGTTTTGTTTTACTTATATTAAGTTCTAACTCAAAAGTGTCCCACGCCTTCACTATTCATTTCATTAAAAGTAGTTGGTTCTCATTGTTACTACTAGAAGTATCACATCATTACACAGGTTGTTGACAATTTTCTCATTAATTTCAAGCTTTGGAGGTAGCTCATTCGCGATATTCGCAGCTGACTAATATGATGTCTTCTTTCTGCTATCCATGGGTTTGAGTGGTCTGGCGGAAAGATACTCGCCTATTGACTAAATTATATATTTCGTGTAACTAAAAAAAATGTGTATTGACATAGTTGCCAGCATCAGAGGTTCTAAGTTATTAAATGAATTACCTTATGTTTAAAAGTTCATACATTATAGAATCAAGTAGAGTTTATTTATATTTAAATTTAGTGATAAAGTTAAATAATTGTTTGCCTAAATTTTCTTGTTTCGGAGCTCGGGCTCAAACTTAGAAAAGAAAAAACTTTCTAACTATTCATTTCTATCTTCATATTTTATTTATTACTTGACTTCTGGTACTACATATCTACATAAAGTTTGATGATTTATTTACTACTCGCGTTATTCGAGACAAAAGTTTTATTTTTAGTTATAGACCGGAATATGTGACGCCATTATTCACAATATCCAGAAGGAGGGTCCACGATCACGATTACTTTGATTAACGTAACGTAACGTTGATTAGACATTTTACCGAATGATGAAAAAAATTATACTCAGTCGGATATTATAGAATGAACGTAAGTGGTTTTAGATCTCGTTGCATATATATATTGTGACGTTACAAATAAGTTCACTATTTTATTCTAAATGCGTGCCACATTTGTTTCTACACAATGGCAAAACCGATATCAATAGTAGTGCGGCGTGATGTAAAATGGAAAATTGACGTATCCATAAAAAAAAGCAGTCAGACAGGCTGCCGGCTTGGGTCGTCCGCGCTGTACTATTATAAATAAATCTTGCAGGTCGGCAATTTATATGTGAGTCTGACGCTGGTCCCTTACGGAAACGTTAAATTCTGCCATTTTAAAATATGCCGCGGTACGATTGGTCAATGAGTAATAGCTGTGTTAGTATAGTAAAGAGATAATATGGCATGCATTTAAAAATAAATAGTGACCTTATTTTCGTTACGTTACAATATAAATATGTGTAGAGTTCCAGGCTCATACAATTTTCTACACTCTTTCTTTACATTAATTAATTCTTTAGTGGATGTGTCGTAGGCTGATCGGCTATCGGTGACTTATTCCACCTAATAAATACATTAGGAGACTCCAGATTATACAAGGTAATGATGGGTGCGCAAATATCACAGGTGTTTAACAAATAACTTGAGTATTTGTGTCATGGTTTATTTATGAAACATGTTTTTTAGAAAGCTCCGAAGTTTGTCACAAAAATTGCGTTAGTATTAGCATGATTTAAAAAAAAAAAATCCTTATGAATATGAGTAAATTAATCATATTATTTATGTCAGGATGCAGTTAGTTACAGCTTCATAAATGGATTCCACATATCACACAGATCCGATGAGATCTAAATATGTTGTTCGGTTAAACTATTATTAAATATTCAGTGTAAATATTTGTCTGCGTAATGGCCGGAGTGGTAGCAGTCAGGTTTGTGTTAATATATTTTCTTCGTCACGCTCCGCCGGTTGGTCCATGTCAATGGATTAATATGTTGTATTTCGCAGAAATAAACGAACATAAGCTGTATATCATAAATCAGACAAGTGTTTTTTTTTGCAAAAAAGATTTAAAAAATTCGAGTTTTTAATAAAAACAGACTTAAACATGGGAATAATTTAATATGGTAGATATGGCAGTTTCCCCTAAAACATGCTGAGTAGCAAAAATAGTATTCAGAATGTATGACAAGATAATTTCGGAGAAAACGTACATATTTATAAGAGACTAAAATAAAGACCACCCATGTAGAAGAAATTTCAAATGACACAAATAAAGTTGCTGAATAAGCGAGACGTAAACAGTGCGGTGGAGATTGTATCTCATTGTGTGATGCAGGCATCCAGAAATATATCCAGGATAAAATGGTCGTCGCCGAGCTCCAAAGTCAATATTTTTTCTTTCTCTTTCTCCATCATTCAAGGTTGGGTTAATCTTATTCGCAATCCCCAGGAACTTCTAATTGAACTTCTTTCAATTACTTTTATATTTTTACTACCACCAGATAACCCTACATCTTTGCAATTATTTGAGGCCTAGCTTGACACAGTGATCGTCCGATCAAGGCATCTCTTACCCATAACGACACCTTTTTCTTTCCTTCCAAGCGTTGGGTACTACTGCATAAAATTACTTTTCTAGGCTTGTCTACTGCAGCTAGTTATTTATACTCATCATACCACCAATTATTACCATTTCGAAAAATCATTTCATTAAATGGTGCTATACAAATTATCCAATATTATTATAATTATTAAGGAGAACACATTCTTATTGTGAAGTTGTAATTATTCAGAACATTGGTCCTTGATATTTTAAATACTAATTAAATATATTAATTAGAAATATATATACCTATGTTCTGAATAATTACAACTTCACAATAAGAATGTGTTCTCCTTAATAATATATAAGTTGTATCAATGTGGCCAAAATATAATAAAAATGAATTGTTAATTCTGGCGTCTCCTATCGGTTTACTCAAAGGTATTTGAGATTCCCTAAAAACAAAGTAACAAAGTAAACAAATGCAACGATAGATGTCTTCATTTGAAAAGTGTAACACATAGGTTCAAAAATTTGTTGTCAATCCACTGTGTTGGTATAGCATAATCGGATAATACACGTTCCCCAGATTAAAAAAGATCCAGATTCGAATCCCGGTAGCAACAACAATATTTTTCAATAAATTTTAGTATTTATTATATAAGTAGAATACCGAAAGGGATATTTATTTTCATTTATTATTTTACATTTTTGTTTTAGAATTTAATGCATTGATTTACATTTAAATCATTACCACTGGGGATCATTGTGACAAGACAGTATTAATAAAGATATTTGTAAACTGTTATTTTAACATGTAGTGCATATTTATCGAGAGTAAAGTGGTAAGTACCAACAAACGCTCGAGCTTGGGGTTCGGTTTAGAGGAGATTTATTATTATTTATTACCTTTATTTTATTAGAGATTTATTTAATTAAAGTTATGCATATTTAAATATAATTAAAAACAATTCATTTTGTTTTAACACCGTTTTATTTTTGCTAACACCAACCGGTATCAGAACCACCGTTTTTTTTTCATGGCCAGAAAAATATATTATATGCAGAAGAGTTTCTGAGACATGAAACGCGTTTTTTTTATTAATGTTACCTTGGTTATTAATAAATAAATAAGTATCTATAATTTTAGGTAATAAAATGGATCCCGAATATCTCTTGTAATGGTGTCACGGGCCCAAATCCTCTCCCTTAGCAAAGCGAACAAGTGCATTATCTAAATGAAGAAGGGCGCCTACTGCCTACGTCTCCCCTCTCCGGCCAGGCGCCTCCGCGGCATCATCCCCTACGACAATAAATTATCCAAGGTTTACCAGTCAAAGCCCGCTATCAATACGCCGGTGGAAGTTTACGTCGGGAGGTGAAAAAATTCCAAACTGTAATAATATAACAGATATGTAATGTACCATTTCGTAACTAACAAGGGGTAGTTTTCAGGCAATATTTGGGGTACGTTATGATTAGAGATTGTGATCGAAAATTCTCGGGACGGGATTCCCTTTTCTCGTGAATTTTTATTTAGTAATTTCTAGAATCTTGTTACTCAAGAAATTATTTATGAGAATCTCCAGAATATTTCCAGTTTTTCGTTTATTTACTTATATATTGCATTCTAAATTAAAGTATTGACCAAAATATCATAATGCGCATCTCATGCCTAAATAAAAATCTCTAATTCTCGAGATTCACAAATGAACGACACGCCCACTAGAGTCACCAAGAGAGGATGGCCACATATCTTCGCCATTCTTCCGCCACATCCCGACTAGGGAATGGAAACGGTGCTAGTAGACCTTCAATTTATCACGACGCATCAAATATTGTTGGGTTTCAAATAGAATATTAATTGTAACCATCTTTGAATAAACCAAGAAAATCACTCTAAGTGCCTTTTACTCATGCATCGAACACAATGATGGATTGAAGTTGGAGGCACTCTTTCATTATACTAACACAGTGGCAACTTTTGGTGGGGATGGTAGTTGGATTCGATCCTTGCGGTTTTATTTTTGTGCGTGTTACGATTATTTGTGCCTCTCAATACGAGTCCTGCTTACTTTCATCTTCTTCAAAACTTCTGGATCAACATTCAAAATTATTTAACCTCTTCAATTCTCCTATTAGATTATCACATAATAGGTCGTAAATCTTAAGCAAAACTTTACATTCTAAGTCCTGCAACTTGGTTTGCTGCCTACTAATGGTAATGAATGTGGTGGCGTATATCTTCAGCTCAATCTCAATCTCTAGACATTGGTTTATAAAAAAATCAAGGATAATGTGATATATATGTAATTAGAACAGATGACAGGCGCATGCGCATTCGGGACGAACGGGTCTGTGTGTATGTATGCGCATGGAAAAGTACGTCAGGGAGCTTAAGTATGTCTATCCGCGAGAGAACGCTCTCTTCGCTCCACGTCTCTTAGCGTAGATAGTTCTAAAAATATATTGCAGTGTGTACTAATGTGATTAGAATAAATATTAAATTGTTTTAAGTACATTACATTATTCCCGTCGCCACTTCAATCAATCTTCGAGAAAGAGATATAACAACTGGCGCAGCCGAATTATAGTTGGCGCCACAAGACATGACAGATAACATGTCCACATGAAATCTATTTATGGTATGGTTATGCTCGATTCATACATCAAGTACGACTTCTTTGGAATTGAAAGAAAAAAGTTAAGAAACATGTTTAATGATACGGTGCTGAAGGTAGATGCTGCATATTTCGAGGACCATGAGTCGCGAGAGATTATTAACCGAAAGGCTTATTTCGAAAGGTCGGAAGCCCGACAACTTGCAGAAGAAGGATTCTTGTATAATTTAGACATGTTGCCAGAAAAAACTAAGAGAGTCCCGTGATCGTAGGAATAATTGAATGAAGCGTGCAAGAGAAGGGTCTCCTCTAGGTGAGGTAGATAGATGTACCAAATAAAGGTTATCTTGAAACGTTGCGACGAGTGGCATGCGGTAAGTATACATTTATGTTATGTTGTTATACAATCATATATAATATATGCACTATATGATGTACATAGATTATGAACTTTCATCTAACCAAAGTCTTTAGACAAAATGAATCAGTCGTTCATACGACTCTACCATTTATCTATTTGTATTTTTTGAGTGATTAATTGAATATGATTATTTTACTGTTTGAAAACCCTTCCCGTAATAGTTAAACAAATAATTATTTTCATTAAAGGTTAGCGTAGGAAATAGTTCTGCTAGTTTGCTTTTAGTATTTCTCAAATCAAAAACAAATCCATCGTGCACATCGATGCAAAGAACGATCACAAAAGCAACACGTTAGCAACAGTAAGATAGTAAAATAGGAAGTAGACACCTCAATTATTGGCACGCAGCTGTAAGCCAAGATGAAAACCTTTTATACTGTTACAAAAACATCATGCGTAAGGACTTTGTACAAATCAAAGCAGCCGAAAGGAATTTTCAATTCAATTAAATTAATTAAATTTTAGAAGCGAATTCCGATCTACACGATTTAGAAACAAAATTGATATTCCAAAACTAAAATATACCGCAACTCAAAATCACTATATTTATCAAGGCATTACATTTTTTAACAATCTCCCCATCACAATTAGAAAAATTACAGACTACTATAAATTTGTATCTGAAGTAAAAAAAACTAGTTAGTCTGTACGCATTTCAGTTGAAACATAACTTCTCACTACACTCCTTATACTCTCATATACACTCCTTCTCTATACACGAGTCTTACTCTAGTAGAAAATAAATAAATGTTAAAAAAAATATTTATACATCCTACTGATTATTCTAAAAATATGTTATGTTTTCTAATATTAAAATAAATAAATAAAATAAAAATTCAAGAAGAATGATAGCTTAAAAATACGGCTGGCGCTAGCGTAATTATAAAAAATCGTAAATATTAATAATTTAATTTATATTTGATTTCCAGAATTTTCAGTAAAGCACAGCTTTTTTGCTTGTATACAGTACACGCCCCTGGTTGTGATCAACGTGGCTCAAGAACCTGAAGAATGGAGACGAATAGAGCACGCGATGAAGAAGAAGAAGAAGGATAGGTATCATAAAGCTGCTTCTAAGCATGTTAGAAATTAGAATGCAAGAATAAAACCAATCATAATTGATTGGCGGAATTAACTTATTTTACTAATATTTATGTATTTTTTTTTGTAATAAATTATGTAAAAACAAGCGTATTCAAGAAACACAAACGGCAATTTAAAATCGCGTGACAAAAGTTTTGCAATTTTATTTGTGATTCTTTCACAATGTATTGAGGACTTGTCAGTGTGTTTATGGGCGATAACTTGTCGCTTTATGCCGTACGCTCGAAACGTTCGACCCTGTAAATAATAGCCACATAGCGGGAGCCAACAGTCGGTTATAAAAATTCTATTTTATATCCAGAAAATTGCATCGAACCATAATTTGAGACAGAATTCTCTTTAGTGGTAAACACATACTGAACGAGAAACAACAAACAATCAATAAATAACAAGTAATGTTATATCATAGTGCTGAAGTGTGTATCGTAGAAATAATGTTATAGTAATTCTTGTTGGAAGTAGCTAGATGCGGAGGAGAGAGATTATAGAGGAGTTGTTAAGTGAGACCTTCATCCTACAGCGAGTAGGCGTTAAATTAATAATAAATAAACTTAATTATAAGCAAATTTGTATATCGATATGTATTATGAAAATAGGTACTCTAATATATGTTGTAAGTAACTTTTAAGTGCTTTAGTTAGTGATCGCTACAATTGCTCGATAATCTGCTATTTGGGAACAATACTCGATGATTCTCGA
Source organism: Eubasilissa regina (assembly GCA_022840565.1). NCBI lineage: Eukaryota > Metazoa > Arthropoda > Insecta > Trichoptera > Phryganeidae > Eubasilissa > Eubasilissa regina. The sequence continues at coordinate 30,603,218 of JAINEB010000006.1, read as the reverse complement.
CAATACTGCTTCTTGAAGCGGATCCACTCTGGACTCGGCTTCGAACATAGAAGCTGTCTTCATAGAAGAAGAAGGGCTACATAGAAGAAGAGAAAATGAATATGGACATAAGAACTGATAGAAATTAGAGTGGGTTAGGTAGGATAAACGGCTGTCAGTTGGAGTAACTGTTGACGCAAGTCGTGACTCCTGGTGTATTCCGTCTTTCCAAAAAAATTTCAATATATCTTTCCAGCTCTGGCCAACTAATGACATAGGGATTTCGGCCGACGTGACACAAATTGTATTTCGACGCGGAGTTATCAAGAGGCATTTTTTGTGGATCAAAATTGTTGCCGGATTCACGAAATTTCGAAATTCGGATCACGAAGAAGCGGTGTTCTACACCATCCGGAAGTGCAGTGATATCTCCGTTCTTCACTGCAAAAGTGCGAGTCAAGTGAAGGTGAAAATTGCCAGATCCATCTACCATTATTCCTCTCTGTATCCAATTCGGGTTGCGTCAACTAAAACATAATTTTAATCGCTACAGTAATCGGTATCTTATCCCACCAGTAATAATTGTGAAATTGTAATTCTTCAAGAGAAAAGTTTGTGTATTTGTGCACTTTTCCTTCCCCTGCAGCCAAAAGATAATTCATACGAAGTGGTCCATAGCTCTGCCTAGCTAGACTACTAAGCTAGCCGGCGACACGAGGCTCGGGGGCCTGATATTCCAAACACATTTGGATGGCCACTTTGCGATGCCTATAGGTCACACGTCGGTCAACATCTAAGGTTTAAGAATGTATGTAAAAGAAACGAATGAACAAGAAAGGCCACGGACCGCAATAGGTGGCGACGTATCATCCATTCTAAGATCCGCAATTAGCCAGAGTGAAGATGAAGACTAAAAAAGATATCCCACATTGATGTAGAGTACTGGGAAGATCCTGCCGGGGACAGGTCTGTACGGTGGCAGGTGTTGAAGGTGGGCAAAGAAACCCACTACAAAAAATGGTTAGATAATATGAAAATGAAGCATATATTACAAATAATTGTTTAACCTATTTTATAGGACAGTAAAATGCATTAAATGTAAGTCGGAAGCATTCACAGGCATCAAATATAAGGAGAAAAAAAATCTAATCGATTTGTTGTGCCTAACTGATGATACAGGAGAACCAACTCGGAGCACCAACAGTTTCGGAGTGGTACTGCAAAAAGCGCGTCATGCTGGAGACGAAAACCTTGAAAATGAAGAAGATTATGGACGTGCTTCATCAGTTGATAATGACTAACTAAAAGCGACCACGCATATAAAATTCATACGTTAGATATCCAATAGTTGCGAATTATTTGAAACAGTTAGGAGAATCTAGAAAGCTTGAGAAATGGGTGCCGCATGAAATGGACGAAATCCAAAAAAATGCCATCACGAAGCTTGTTCTTATACAGTGGGCGCTTATTGGGCTACACAACATAACCTCATATATTTATCTTACTAACCATACATAATCATTTGTTAAAGCAATTCGACAACTTCTTGCAGGATATAGTCGTTAAAAACCAAGTTGCTGCCGAAAATGCGCTCTAGCCAACTTCAGAATTTCGGAAGTTTACACGATTAATTGAAAAAATTTGTCGATTAATTAATTATTAGCAAAAAAATGTTATTAATAAATTATTTTTCTACAAACCTCATAAACAAGTAATGTTTTTCATAATTTAATAACTAGGCATTTCACGAAGAAACGAACTTCATTCTGTTACGCTACACATATTAACCCGAATCATAAATGTTAGTATGTTAAAATGTCTCTCTAAAATTGGCCAATTTAGGCTAACCACAAATGGTCCTGTCCAGTGCCCAGATTTCTACATATTACCTACATTCTGAACATTTCGGCACTGACCCTTACGTCGGGAAATTACCCAGAAAGGGGAGATCTCGCCGTGTCCCGTAATAGATCCATTCTTTATTTGGTTTAAGATTTAATTATACGCCTTGTGATGACAAGGCCATGAGGATTATTTATTTGATCACGTGGCTTTGGTCATTCATTAGGTTCAGAGAATAATGGCCAATTTTAATATTATTTAATAATTAAGAACGTTTTTTGCAAAGAAAAATTAGTTTATTTCTTTTTATTTGTCAGCTAGGAGAGAGCTATGTTTATTAATTGAGTCAGGCCTTCAGAAATGCATGAATTGAAACTCACCTATTATGCATCTCAAATGACAGAAATGCATTTAGTATTAAAGGTGAAGAGGGTTGAGAATGTTCTCTTGATAACGACGATAATACGCGACGAACAATCAGCATTGATTAATCTATTGATAGGAAACCTATCTTGCTAATTGACAGCTTTCACCTTTTCATGCAACTCGATAACTATTTCAACAAAAAATTGAATAACAGAGAAACCGAAAAAAATGCCTTCAAATAATTGTTAGATTACAATCCGTTTAAGTTTTATTTTAGAGGCACACAAGCTTGTAATCTGTTGTACAATTCAGTAGAAATAGATGGCTCTTATTTTGATTAACAAAAGTTATTTAATTCAATTTGAAGGTTGAAATCGGCCATTGTTTTCGAATCACATGGGTATATAAAAAATACATATGCGACACTCCATAAATTATATTTAATGCAATACGCAAAGAAGTCTGCGAAAATCGGTAATTAATTATCAATTGAAAACATGGTTGTTCTTCTCTAACTAGAAAAAAATAGTTGTGACACTAACAAAATAAAAAATATTAACATCATTAAAATACGTAATAAATCTAAATGTTAGGTTAGTTTAGCTCAGGTTGATAATTGATAAAGCTGTCTAACAGCAATAAAGAATTCTGGATTTGAGTCTCAGTGGTAACTATATTTTCCGAGAAATATATTAATTCTGCCATTTTTCCATGTGATTCATTTAACTTGTTTCAATATCGAGAAATTATGTTTTGAAAAAATGAATTAATACGCGACCTCATTTAAAATGAATTAAAAACTAAATTTACTTTCTTTGATGGGAGTATTTAAAATTATTTTACTTAAGGATTTAGTTTCCAAATAAGGGTTGGAAAAATAATTAAATAGAATATTTTTCAAAATTAAGTCGAGTCAGAATTCGTAGAGTTTAAAGTTCACCACGGTTAACGCCACTTTTTCAAATTTTGTTATACCTCGTTGAGCTACGTTACAGTGAACAGCGTCATAATTAATGTTTTCACGAAAGATATTTGCAGAATTCAATTTCCGTGAGTGAAGTTCTGTGAAATTCGAGTTCTGGTAGGACTATGAAAGAAATAGAAAGAAGTAGAAATTAATATTTTTATAGCTTTCAATTGTTTTAAATATTAATGAAAATTATATTCAGATGCGTTGCATTTTTTCCAAGGTACCATGTATAGACAGGTAGATAACTGAGTCTTCGAGAACGACGCACGTATTTTGTATGGAAACCAGACTGATAGTTGTATTCTGACCTATCTTTGAAAACGTCAACTTTTGGTTTATTCCTTGTCAGTGTTGTATAGTAAGGAGATTATGAATTAGAAAATTATATTGTTAAAAAAATGTGACATTATTACGGCTGGCTAGACACAAACCGCTCTATTCAGTGAGATCGTTCATGTAATTAGCTATAAATGAATGTGTCTAATTTGATATATTTTATGTTGTTTTTCTTTATGTATGTAACTTTTTTAAAACACTGGCAGAAGTCGCGCAGCAGCCATAACACCACCAGCACGCTATCTAAAATATTTAATGTGTTTTCTACTAGTATTATACAAAAGCATAAAATGCACATTATCGAAATACGTTGAACGGTGAGAACTTAAAGACTCTTTATCTGCGGCCGGTGATATATCTCGGTGCGCCGCTGGATGGGGCCTTTTAAGAGTTTCGACCGGAGGGGCCGACAAATGGTCCAGATTAGACAGAGAAGCAATGAAACTGCGACAAAAGGGTTTGCACAAACCGTGCGAAAAGATTTACAACCGCGAAATAAAATAAAGCTTCCAAAGTTTTTGCATTTTAATTTAGTTAATGGCTGCGCTGAATTCATTGAATTTTCTTTACGTTTTCGATTAACCCTTTCAGACCGAGATTAAAGCAAATTGACACGAATTTAATTTTATTATCTCGGGGCGGCCAGGCTAGATAAAGCGACAGTTCAAATCTTGGTTTTTTAAAACGTAGAATATGTTTATTCAGTAGGTTCTCAGTACTATTATAAAATAATAACTGTTCATTTTTTGTAATTATTATTTTCTTTCGTATTTTATCATTTTTACAACTAAATAAAAATATATATTTGACTGGGAATAGAAGGTGCGTCTCCACATCTCAACCGGTTGAAGAACTTGCGTGACTAGTTCCATTATTATATATCATATATCAGTGATGATTTGCAACATCTATGTTCAGTTGAATTCTGAATAAGAAGATAAGATACAGATGATGACTATAATGTTTATAATAGAATAGGTAATACTTCCACCCGTCTCTACTCTGGTCCTGGATAAGTCTTTGGGAACAAAGTATGTAACAGATGCAAAATGTATCAGATGTGCGCCACACTCGGCGCTCACAGTTCTTTAGATTAATATCGCGAAGTGTGTGTGTAAAATACTTAAAGTAATGAAAATAAGCGCTTAACTAGGACTTTTAAAAATGTTTATATCTTTGAAATGGTTGAAATTAGGCACACGTGGCTGGAACATTTTCTACTCATATTTTTAGTAAATATGTATCTACCTGTATAATATTGAGAACTAGTATATGTATAATTGTTTGTACATTTGAAGTTGGCCTATTTCTCCCTGCTGTAGGGGAAGACCCTATTCCGAGAATCAGAGACGATAGTAATGTATGTACATACATGCAAATATAATCCGAATGAAGTTACTTGAAGTCGGCTAACAATACTGCGCCCTGCAAAACGGTTCGGGGAAACAATATTGGCGCGAGGAGGTTAATATTTAATGGGGCATTAATTATGTCGACACATGGACCTACATGCGCTATGTGTAACGCGTAAGTGAACACTGAACACGCGTACTACGGGGGACAAATATCTCGGAAATATCCACATTTTATAGGAAATTACTAAATAATTGAAAATTATTTCCAAACAAGAATATTTCATTAATAATTGATTTGAGAAGACGTTTAATACGTCATTCGAGGGTTATAATCAAAATTTCATTTGTAATTATCATTTCGTGTTTACACTCAGTGTCGCTTATTATGATCAAATCGGCAAACTAGTCTTAGTCTCCGCTTACTTATACATATATGAAAGTGATTATTATTTTGAATATATATTTATTTTTAATCAATTTATGAGTTAAATATAATACATTTTATATATGTCTATACATATATATATATACATAAATAATATAAATTTAACTCATAAAAGTGGTTAAAAATAAATATATATTCAAAATAAAAATTCTTCCACGATTATAATACGTAGAGACGAGAATGCGGCACGTTAAGTTATTGCGTCGTTCGTATTCGTCGCCGGTACTCAAACAACTCTCGCACTAGTCTGTGCCAGGCGCTCGTCTTTGGGTGCATCTCTTATTTGTATTTCGTCGAACTGAACAAGAATTAAGCTTAAAAATATGCTTACAAAAGCCCAGAGAAATCCAGCCGAGTAAAATGAGCAAATTGGAGTTAAAAATCAATACAAGTATTACAATTCGCCCTCAGAAGTAGCAAGTTAAGATAAACTATAAATAAATTGCAAATAATTCTTCGGCGGACAAGTTTATTCAAAGTAATGTTATTTTTGGAAAGCTCTCCATATTTTGTTCTCTTTGAAACTGTATTTCCGTTCTGTTTCAGCGAAGGGTGTTATTTATATTCAAAATAAAATAAATTAAAGCCTTTACCGGAACATAATATCAAATAAAGGTTTCGTTTAAGCCTTTTACACTATCTATTTTAAAAATCCCTTATAAGTTATGTTATTTTAATATATTTCTATAACTAAATAGATTAATATATTGTATATTATTATAATGTACTTTTAACGGGTGTTGAAAATGTTTGTTTATAAAAAACGCCTTACGTGTATCATATCATCCCAGCATGGAAAATGTATTTCTGGTTCGCATTTTCGCATAATATCAAATCACGTCATCATCTACATGTCTATATGAGTTTATTCGCATTTATTCTGCGCGTTTTACCATTTATTCAACATTTTCTGTTTATTTAATGTGTTCATGATGTACTCGTTGGTCTTGTGGTTAAAACATTCGCCTAGTGAACCAGTGGTCGGGGATTCGAGCCTCATTCTGGAAGACCAGCAAGTTAGAACTGTATTCAAAGCGAAAGCATTTAACTTGGTTTAAAAATATGTAGTAATAAAATTGATAAGACGTGCATTCCGTGTACGAGTCTCAATTTATTTAAAAAAAAAACTGTGTTAGAAACATTTTACAGATAAAGAATATTACTTTAAATAATTTTCAACAAAATCAGATTCTCATTGAGTTGACATATAATACACGCTGTTTCAAGGAAAAATGAATGATCAAATTTGGTCCATAGATGGCGATGGTGTAGTGGTACTCGAAGCGAGTCCATGTAATACCATATATACAACTTTCAAAAATTTGATGAATATGGAGATTGAGGGGTGAGAATTGGTGAATTTATATATACATATATATATATCAGATAGGTATCCTTTATATTTTTTATTAAATGTAATAATAATAACTTCGTCTCTATGAGATATCTGATATTTATTCAATAACAATGTCTTTATAGGTAAAAAAGCCAGTAGTTGTGTGTTCTTGGACATATTCAAATTTGATGTCTTGTCTCTATAATACTTTTAAAAATATATATTCAACATCAAAAAAAAAGTAACTTGACGATTAAATTATAAAAACCAATAAAAATGAAATAATTGAAATAATTACCTAGGTACGTACATTTTTTTTCTTCATATTATTATAAATCAAAATGAATTCAATATAGATTACAGCAGGATTAATTATTTTTTAAATTTACTATTATGAAAAAATGTATCTTTAGAATAAAAAGGTTTTAAAGACCAAACACTTTAAAATCAATTTGACACTTGTCTCCAATAAAATGTATTTTTTAAACATTTATTTTAATAAATTTTCTGTATTAATCAGTTTGTTAAAGTATTCAAATTCTTCCTTATTTCTTTCTCGTTGGTATTTATAGTGATACTAAATACCTGTAACAATGATCTAATATATTACACCCCCCCCTCCCTCTCCTTTAAGGCAGCTCGGGACGCCTCCGATAAATGACGTTAAAAAATGATGACTACGCGAAGCGGTGTAAACTCGGCACAGCTTTGTGCGAGAAACACGACATGCGCAGTCGTATTCTGGAGAGGTAAGAACCGAGAGGCGATTTGGTGATAGGTACCGCGGTAGACCGCGAGGTTATATGATGCCATTGTGTTTTGTGAGTTATTTGAAGATGGTCACGAGATAATCGAACGAATACATTCGCGACCACATCGAGAAATCGTAAAATTTGAAGGTAGACTCATTTTTCAGTGTCTTTTGAGAATCTAACACAATAATATATTATATTAAAATGACCGCGGCGCACAGACTCGTATTGCGTGCGGTGAGCATTGTCTTTTGTATATTTATTGCAATGATACATAAACACATTCGAAATACTTAAATCAATGATTGTCAATCGTGACAGTTTTGCCAGTAGGAAAACTAAAAAAATATGTATTAAAAAAAAAATAGAGATTCGTACACGGAATACGTGTCACATCAATATTTTTACTATTTTTAAACTAAGCTGAACGCTCGCACTATGAAAATAGAACTGACTCGCTGGCTTCCTGGAACGAGACTCGAACCCCCGACAACTAGACGAGTATCGTAACCATTAGACCACAAGTACATCAAATGTAGTGAAGTGGTCTATCACATTACAAATTAACTTAACTGATTTACGCAAACAAATACCCAATCAGACATACAATTAAAATGATTAAAATAATTACATAATTGACTTATTATCACGCCATTTCCGCAAGATTACGCAGATAGGATAAAACGCCTTTTTTATCCTGTGATACCACTTTTGCCTCGTTCACTTACATTTTACATCTTTTCAAGCTTTTGACGATGCTTAAGTTCATCAAGTTCGTGAAAGACTCGGCAGAACTAGGTAAATCAGACACTGGAAGATGGTGCTGTTAGAAGTTTCACAAATTGACGAGGTTGCATAAAAAAAAAGTATGAATATGGATAAAAAATAGCGTGGCGATCCGTCCTCTCTGTCCACCCCCTGTAAGTTAGTTAGTTACCAGTTCCACGACACACGTGCCATGTGGCGACAGATTACATTTCAAGTCTCGCCGCTTAGACTGTTTGAAATAATTTAATAAAAGATGCGAACGGTTTGAGTTACGTTGCTAGTTTTTTCCATGTTAGATATTGATGACAGATGACCAATATTAGGTATGTAGTTTAATTATAATATTTCAAGTATAATAATTGTATTTTTAACTTACTAAAAATTTATTAATACTTACTTACATCAATAATTGCTAATATTGAGTAACAATGTTTTACAATTACATAGTATAATTATATTTATACCTACCTTGAACTGAAATTTGTAACTGAATATAATAATAAAAATGGTCAAGTTGAGAATACGCCGAAAGGTTTACCTTTCTAAATTTATTTAGATTTATAAAAATCATTTAAAATGGAAAAAATCAATTTTATCGAAAAATATTGTTGTTGCTACCGGGATTCGAAACTGGATCTCTTCCAATCCGGGGAACGCACATTGTCCGATTATGTTATACCAACACAGTGGATTGATGACAAATTTTCGAACCTATATTTAACAATTTTTAAATTAATACATCTATCGTTCCATTATTTGAAAGCCATCTACTTTGTTTTTACGGAATCTCTAATACCTTTGAGTAAACCGATAGGAGACGCCAAAATTAACAACTCTAAATTTTGGAAACATTGATACAACTTATATATTATTAAGCAGAACGCATTCTTATTGTGAAGTTGTAATTATTCAGAACATGGTATATCTTTCTAATTAATACATTTAATTAATATTTAAAATATCACAGACCGTCTGTTCTGAATTATTAGAACTTCACAATAAGAATGTGTTCTCCTTAATAAAAGCTTACATACTGGAATCTGCGCCTATTTTTTAATATAGATCTCTGTCTTTTTTTGCTTCTACAGCTTCCTGTTTTGCTGTCAACAACTTTTCTGATGTTATCGGATAAAAATCTAGTTGTAAATACTTCTTGCCGCTTCTTGCGGCTCTCGTCACTAGTAAAAACGCGACTATCCTAACGTCCCGCGTGTCACATCAGAAGAATGAGAGATGACTGACATTTTCGTGAAATGTATTTTTGCTTTCTTTTTCCAGTCGTATTTGATTGTGTCTGGTTCGGTTTGTTCCTCCCTTGGGATCGCATAAAGGGAGGGAACGTAAAAGTCATTCTCCAATTAGATTGCACGGCGGGCGTAGGGTCCAAATGACCCGTGGGACACCCCCGCCGCACTCTTTATTGCCCGGGGAAAGGCTTGTAGTAAATAGCGAGTGCTGGAAACTGCCAGCCGCGGCTTCTTTCTCGCCGTAAGCCGAGTGCTCTGTTTAACTGCGTTTCGTGCAAGAAAAACATTGACGTCACTCGGGGATTTGGAAATGGCCCGACTATTTAAGAGCAGCGTCGTAATTGCATTTATTTAAAATCAAGTATCATTTAAATGTGTCTTAATTATATAATAATATGACTTGTATCGATGTTATATAATAAAATCAATACATGAGAAAATATATTTGTGCTTCACAATACCCTTATTTCTTTACCTAGGGTACGTTCCGTAAAGGGGGATGAAGACATTCGGAACATGAGTAGTTTTTGGGAAACTAACAACTGAAAGGATACTAAACCGCAGAAAATATTATTTTTAAGATAAGAAATACATATTGGCGTTATTCTAAATTAATGGTTTTGTTAAAAAAACGTATTTTAAGTGCTTAATATTATAAGTTTTTTCTTTTACCAAAGTAATCTCTGAAATAAATACATGACGAAAAATTAACTACAAAAATATGTCATACGCTGTAATAAAACATGTTAAACTTACTTTTTTGACATTTAAAAAAAAAATATGTCAATGTTCCCTCTGAAGTGTGCGGGTGATTTGGTGCCATAGGGCATACAAAAAAATATAGCGCGCACACAATTTTTAACAAGACTTCTTCTTCATGTGCCGCCTTCTATCGAAGATTGGTGACCATGTGGCGGTACGTAAATTTATCCTGTATAAGATAACCAACATTTTGAACTTTGAAGAACTTTCTGGGTTACACGCTACTGCTGCCATCTATCTTCTTAAAATATGATATATCTCATTGCGGAGAATGTGTCCGAAGTGTGCAGCTTTCCTTGATAGTTGTTATTAGTTATCTTGACTTATTTATGCATCTTAATACATTTTCATTAGTACATAATATGGTCAAGCGCTCAAATAATAGCACTTAGCATCCAAACTTAGAGAAAACATTAGTCACGTCACGTTAATTTTAATCATTATCAGCCTTTTTCTGTCTACTGTTGGATGAAGATCTCCTTAAGTATTTTACACTTTTCTCTTTCTTAGTAATTATCTTCTGTTTTATTGATCTTAATTCTCCTCGATTACCACTTGAAGACTGTGTTTATCTGACGATTGTCCATCCTCCGAGCGAGATAATTTTAATAATAATATTCAATTTTATATTAAAAATTGTTACCTCTATTGATTTTAAAAAAAGTCAGTGTTATTTGCAAACTGCTATTTTCAGGTCTTGCAATCAAGCAAGATATATCAGTATGGGAGGCAGGGGTTCATGATTTTTATTTAATTTATTCAATAGATTTTTTAATAACTTTTCGAATTAAAAAACAGTACGTAGTAGTGAACGTTATTACATAAACTGACATGTTTTCCTTTCTTACAAAAAAAAAAAAACAAACTTATCCTTAAAATTAAAATGAACAAAAAAAATTCGTAACGACAGTACCTACTCGTGAAATACTTTTTAGAAAAATAAAGTACGTGTTTTTATTGGCCGGTTCATGGTAGGGAAGATATCAACTGTGGTGGCTATTTTTTAAGCCAACCCCCGCGTCTTGGGGTTAAAGGGGGTGAAAGGTGATAGAAAAGGGAGCGGTTTGGTAAAAAGGAAGTGTAGGGAGGTGAGGTCCGACGAGATGAGTCCGCAGGGAGCAGTTAGCTGATGCTGCAGACAGAATAAACTGAATTATGTTCAAAGAAAACAATGTTGGACGCAAAGGAAATATTCTACGGTCAGTAAAAGAATTTTGTATTTGAATAACATTTTTGGATTTTATAAATTTATACGTAAAATACTTTCACATGCCGTTAAACATTCTACATACATAATTTATTTATATGTATCCACCATCGGTCAGTTTATGTCGTATAGCAACATAAAATATGAAAAAAATGGCATCGTTGACTATAAAAAAAGAGCAAAATATTACGTAATTATGAAGCAATCGTATCAGAAAACGATAATGTAGTAAATTTCAAAAAAATATTTTAAACAAAAGTCTGTTGTTGATAGACATTATACTAAATATGTAGATACTTTTAAGCTTTTAAATTAATATCAAAATATTTTCATGGGGTAATTTATCGAAAAATTGATACATTATATTATGATATTATCGGAAAATGATTCTAAAAATATATTATTTTATTATTGTGTAATGAAAATCCAGGTTATAAAAACTATTAATATCCCAATGTTATTGACGAGTTATTTATAATTTTATAATAATATCTGTGTATAATATAATTATACAATTTATTGTAGATATATGTATCTGTTTGTTGTCTATATACATAATATAGGCACCCCTCCCTTCACTCTTAGCACCCCACCCGACACCCTGATATAAATATGTATATAAATTTTGCATAATTACTTTGTAGGATCCTACGCAAATCACAGACAACTTTAAAAAAGTTATAACGTAAACAAAAGCAATATTTTAGCAATACTCAGGAATTTCGGGCTTCGGTCAAGTTACGAGATAATCTTCGCTGGACAGGGCCGTAGCGAAGAGATTGCCCAATCGACGGTCGGCCAAGGTCCGAGCGGCCCAGACGATGGAGCGGTCGGGAAGGAAACAAAAGGTTGTAAGCGAAGGACACGTAAAGACCCTTCGGGGAGGTTCCGCTGGCTGGGGTCTGTTTTACTTTTTGCATCTCAAACGGAGAAAGGGTCCCTCGGGACCCGGACTCGTGTTTACCTTCGTAGTTCTCAAATCATGTTTTATTTTCGTATTGTTCCGGTGGTTTTCTCAACATTCAACAATATTAGACGGCATAAACATACAAATTTATAAATAATTATATTTTCCAGATTTTAACAAAAAATATCTTGTCAAAAAATTCGTCCGAAAACTGCCATTAAAAAATTCGTAACATTTTAAACTTATTAGTATTTTAAATATTTATTTAAAAAAGATTTACAGGTGACGAATTTTGTTTTCGGTAAATATTTTCATTAATTTTAGCTAGGCCCTCCGTTGGCTGCCATGTCAAATTGTCGTATAAGAATATAACGCAGATTTTTTTGATGAACCTCCTACGAATTACTAAATTACCAATTTCGCTATGATGCCAATTTGAGATTTATTGTATATCAAGCGTTTTTTGTTAGTTTTACAGTTATGTTAAACATGATAATTTATCGCATATTTATTCAATTGTACATGGTGTTATTCAAGTTATTCGTCGTTTGATACGTGTTATAATTAATAGAATGTTTACTAATTACATGTAATAATGAATATAATATGTAGATATTGATTCTGTTTTCAAACCATTATTTATAACACATGATAGGTGTAAATAAATGCGTTCTGTTCGATGCCATTGTTTCCAAAATGTATAGTAATATAATTCATCGTGTGATTTTCGTCGTTCATTCTGACTAAAGAGTCTCAAAACATCCTCTGTATGAATGAACATATATATTTGAATGGATTAATGTTTTCTTCAGTCATCGTTTGTCCCAATATCACTGTGATGATAGACGCGTTGCGCCGGAGAATATAATCCACACATTTCTTGTTTGTTCGCTATCGTCCTCGCGATCAATCTAACTTCCATTATTTCTTACAAAATTCCATCATTTCATTCCTTTCGTCCAAGCTTCCAGTTAGCATTCCCTCTTTGTTGCCATTTTTTGACATAATTAATAAGTAATAAAATATCGCCCAAAATTTCTCCAAAAGATTTGTGATATTCTATTAAAAATATTTAAATTCCATCGAGTATCGAGTACCATGGACCAAAATAATAGATACCTACAGATACTTAATAGATGTATGGGACTTTAAAAAAATATATTTTAGAAGTTCGGTACTTAAGAAGGTCTAATGTTTATTTGGTTATTAATGAGCTGAAAACCACCCCAAAAATGTACAGTCCATTTTGAACTTGCACCACGAGTAAAAGCTTCCAGTCGCTTGGGAACCTGTTTCTTAAGTTCGTATCTTGATCCTGGACCGTAACAATCGGCGCTTGCTTCATCATGTTGCGTCCATGCATCATTTCTAAATATTTTAGGTGTCCGGTACATAATAAAGTATCTTATTTATTTGGTTATTAGTTGGCTGAAAATCATCCCCAAATGTTCAGTTCATTTTAGATTTGCAGTGCGTAAAAATGTGATGGAATATTAATTTCAGTATTTCTCTTTCTATCTCTTTTCGTTAGTTTTCAGCTTTTACATCCGTGCAGCGGCAGCGTATTAATGTGTAACGGCTAATTAAACAAAACGCCAGAAATGAATGTTGAACAGTTTGAGAGAGCCGGCACCGCAACACATCACCGTCTCGCTGACTCGCTGACTGTACTGGTTAGATAAGGCAAAGTGAGAATGCCAACGCGCGGGCTGTTTATGGTGATGGCTTGAGGGATCGCCACAGCCTTAAATCTGCGCGAGCCGCGTGCCGAACGTAACACGGGGAGGAATTCGGGTGGGAGGCCGCCGAGGTTTTAGTAATTATTCATTTCTCAAACGGGTGGAATGCTTCTCTGCGCGACTTTTGCAGATGATATTCTGATAAACAACGAGACATTTTAAAAAACATCAATTTGCAGTAAAAACATTTGAAAGTCGAGGGGTTTTATGGTTTGTGCGCTGCTGAACTAAATTATAACCATAAAGAAATAAAACAATTACAATCAATTAGTTAATCGTACTTTTAAAATACGAGAATAAAACAACACTGCGATAGAAATAACAATTTTTATGAGTTTACAAATCACCTTTCAGAAACAGGCCTGGTTTTTGATAAATACTATTGCTAAATCTTGCACGTAAAGAAAATAGGTTAGATTAGATAATTTCAAAATTCTACTAAATAAAATATCACTTAACCAAAATTATCAATAAGTAACCCTCTGTTCAATATATTTCTCACATCCATCTTTTTAACTCCTTCCATCCTTCCAACAGCTTTCTAGGCTATTCTGCCGTGTGTAATCGACCACTCCGCATTGTCCGCATCGTAGGCTAATGTCGGCTGATGTCAAAACGTGTACGTCGGTCCTGACGAAGATACAGTGATGTCAAAACTGTTTGATTTCAACGTAATCAATGTGGTCAATCCAAAGTTAGTTATTTGCTTAAATTATTAAAAATTTAACGCCGTAAACGCTAAAGCTCAAAAATTGTACATAAAAGTCACAAGCATTATTTTGTACATAAATTTAATTTCTAATAGGATGCATCCTCACAGCTAAACAGTGCCTGTCACCGAAGTCCCCTGACGGTAATTTTAAATCTATTAACATAAGTAAATCGGGGCTGTCAATAATTGCATTAATTATTTTGTACAATGGTACAAAATAATATGTCCACCATTGCACATTGTTTGTATATTGTCTCTTGGTGGTATTATAAGGTTGATGAATTCAAGAAACTAAGGGTTGTCAATAATTGCGTTTATTATTTTGTTAAATAAAAAAAGTTTTTCCATGGCAATACACCATGCAATGTTAAGTATTATATTGTATGTATAAATGTAGATTTTATCAACACTCATTTATTGTGATTTATTCAATTCAATTTTTTTAAACTAACTTACCACTGTGTTGTTTCCTTAGAGAACAGGCAGAGAGGATAGAGTACCACATAACATTGGTCTTTTTTTTTCATCAACATTTATATATCTTATCATGCATCGTTGTAGATTGTATAGGTTTCTGACAGGACTATCTTTCAGTTTGTTTTTCCACTATTTCTGGTGCCATCAACATTTTTTGTTGAAGATTTGTTAAAGTAAAGTCTACTATAGAGCTTTTCCGGGCCGCAATAAACAAAGCGACGATAGCCAACATGACAGCCAATGTCCGTTGAACGGATAGAGCACAAAAAGAAGAAGAAGAAGAAAATCAAAATTTTCTTACCCTTCTCTCCTTATACGATCGTTCCACACGATCAAACCA
This sequence comes from Eubasilissa regina, assembly GCA_022840565.1. Lineage (NCBI taxonomy): Eukaryota > Metazoa > Arthropoda > Insecta > Trichoptera > Phryganeidae > Eubasilissa > Eubasilissa regina. The sequence goes on along the minus strand of JAINEB010000006.1, from coordinate 30,587,678 downwards.
TTTAAGCGACTGTTTATTAATTCTGCAAGCAATGTTACAAGATCAGCTTTACATTCACTCGTTATTTGTCAATTTTTTATTCTATCATAAATACATTTGTCAAAAATGATTTGATATATTAAGCTTTCATAAATTTTTATTTTATATTATACAGAGCATTAGGGTAACAGATTAATAATAAGCTAGAATGAATGAGCCACATTAAACCTCTTCAAAATGTTCATCACACGTGATTACCCACCGTAGCCTATAGCTATAGATACCACAGTGGGTATGAATTAATGCATTACATTTATACTGCATTCTGTGCAAATCGATGTTTGTCTCCAGATGCTGTCCATATTGCGGGTCGGGTTTCTTGATTGTGAAAATGGCAATGTTTGATTGTACATAAATAGAAGGTGCACAATTGATTAAAAGTATAAAAATTGAACAATATTTCAGAACAAAAAGTTATGTACAAATTTTATTAGCATTTCAAGAGAAATTAATATTACACAATAATCATGTAATGTATCATCAGTTTCCATTCAAATTTGCTTATAGAAATCACTTCAAATTTTCCGATAAAGACTATTTTTAAATTTACCAATGAACCGTGTTCAGAAACAGTGAACCAGTTTATTAATTAACACCTCTCGGTGTGGTGAACTTGGAATCTGGATTCTTAGAGAATAAGAATCGTGATTTCTCGCTCCGTCGCCCACGCCGCAGTCATGACTTCACATAACGCTGCACAATGTGCGGTGCCAACATGCATATTTATGTATATCCCACAGCAAACAGATTTGCTGGCGAGAATACAGCCGAGAGTTGTAAGCAGATCAGTCAGAGATAGGCGAAATTAAAAGGCCATGTTTGGAAGTGTTGTCGGACGTGTCAGAACCGCTGGTGAAATGTGCGCCATCGTGATCTGGTAAAAAAGTAATCTGCCGGTCGGCCACGTGACTATCTGCGGCGTTAAATCTTCGTAAAAACTTGACACGATTTATGATATCAAATGAATTTTGTGAAAAATAAATAAATGTAATAAGGCGAGCGTCATTTCGTATAATCTAGAGATTAAGGCCATTGACTTATATTTTCATTATTAATGAAAAATGTAGGCACGATGACAGTAATACATCAAATATGGGAAATATGATATCTATAAGTAATTCACAAAATAATCTACATGCTTGCTTATATTATTCCAAACATCAAGTGACAGCAGACTGCCTGTGTGTTGGTTTAAACTACTATCATATTTTTAATAATACCAAAATTAACTTTTGGGGAAAATTCATTATTAGTTAATTTAATTTAACTAGGAAATGGTATTTTCTGAAACCGGTTGGTGTATTAATGATTTAAGTAAATAATCTAAAAATCAAATACTATCACTAGATGATACGAGATTAGATTAATTGTACGTGCACCGACCTTGAACACTTGTCATTAATTCAATTCATTATCTTAACATTTAATTTTGTTACATTGTTATTATTATTATTATTATTGTATATTTTATTTACAACTTATAAAGGTACTTATTGGACATAAAAATGGTAACAAATTACAAGAAATGCTAACATATTTCACATCAATAAACATAAATGTATGATGAAAAATAAGATAGACAAAAGAAAATAAAAAGTTACAAAGCACTAACAGGAAAAAATAATTTATGTAAAACTAATCAAAAAATTATAAACAACCAACTAAATTTAATTACGAGTCCCATTCTAAAATTTATTCCTAAAAATTATTCGAGTAAATTTGTATTAAGTAACAATTTGAATTTATTTGTATAACAATTTGAGGTACTAAATTTATTTTTTAAATAATTGTTGTTTTTTTAAAAATAGATTCTGGTAAAGAAACAATAATAAATATATGTTTTTAGTTAGTATTGACATACTGAAGAAAAAAATGATATTTTTCGAAATCGGTAGACGTATTTAAACTCAATAAGTGGTTAATGAAACAAAGTTAACAAATAAAAATATGAATTTTAACCGCAATGTTAATATTGCTAACTTTAAAAATGTTATTTTATGTTTAAGCATAGCATCATGTCCTTCTTTCTTAATTTTTATTATTTTGATTTTATATTTGCAGACTAATTTTAAAGTATGTAATATATATATATATGTTAGAAAGGAAGGAATAAATCTCATTACCCTTTTTCAGGGAATGTCTTATGTGTCAAGTGTCTAAAATGATAGTGAAATACGTCTTTTCAGGCCGGCAGTTCAGCGCTGCGTGAAATCACTAATCTCTACATTGTATAATTAGGGTGTTTACGGCCTAATTACGGCTTCTGGTAAAATTGTTAGGTAAAATAGTATTATACTACAGTTAATCAATAATCATATATACATATGTACATAATATATGCTGATTATTTATCATCTATGTAAAATGTTTGCCTTATACTTTTTTCCACTCGTAAATAATACAAAAGCGAAACTCTCCATACCTTTCAAACTTACATCTTTAAAATCAGCGCTGAAGTGTTTTGACGGGCTTTCGTGAGGAGAAGCTCCGACACCACATCGGTTATATTACACGGTATATATGATGTCCACTGCTGCCCGAGCTGGTGACGGCACATTCGGTCGCAAATCGAAACGACCGCAAATTCACGGGAAATCGTTTTATATTCATCGAGGTCGGGTAGATACCCGCGACCGAGGAAACATCGGGATTTTACATGCGGCTGGAGCGCCGCTGGGACTTGTCCATAGAAAACAAAAGTAAAACATTCGATATTCAAATTCTGCAATTGCCAAAGTTTTCGGCATTTGGGTTGCGCTTCTGAAAGGGGAAAATCTGTAATTGGCGACCGAATTGGCAGTCGAGGGGGGAAACAAATTTAGTCTCATATACAGGGTGTGAATATCTAGTCCACAATATTTTATGAGTGGATATCTGACTAAATTACGAATCGAAAATGTTTAAATAGTACGTACAAATTCTGTACCTTTATTATACGAGACTTTTACAAAATTATGTTAAGCTTTAAGTTTACTAAATAGTCTAATAAAAGATTATTACTATTTAATATTATCTATAGAATTTAATCGACATCGACAAATGTTTCACATTATTTGGCTAAATCTTTGGGTATTCTTATTTTGGGCTTGGTGATCTATTTTTTATTGCTCTCGTAGGATACGCACAAGCGATATGTGTTGAAATGTTGTGTTGAAAAAATGTTAACGTGAAAATAAAGATTCGTCTATAAAGCTATCGAATATCATGAAGCTAATATTCCTCAAAGAGTTTCAGTGGGAAACCCAAGCTTAAATTTAATAAACCAATATCTGATGGTAGTCGTCGAAGGTGCACAGTCCTTATACAGCTTCACTTTCATTTGCTCACATGTCTTCCCATCCAAAAAAAGAAATCGAATCACTGACCGATATTGCTGCTTTTCCATGGTAGCAAACAAACAGAAAACTTGTCATCTTTCAACAGCTATCAAAATAAACCTACTCGATAAATCAGTCTGAAAATTTGACAGGCGAATCATACAGGTGGCGTTTTACAGATTTTGTGTTAGTCGTGCCATCAGTCGTTAAACACGGGTACTCACAAGAGACAGGAGGCAAGATTCACAGTTTTTAGCGTACATTTGTAAGACCACAAAGATTGCTGACACTCATAGGTCGATCCAAATGTCAAGATATTGAATTATTTATGATACTTTGCTGTCTGTGAATAAATGAACACTTAAGCGGTCATCTTTTCATCAATATTCGATAGCATGTTCACTGCAAAAATGAATTAAATTGATTTTTTTTTGTTTTTTCCAAAAAAACGATCAATTGTACACGATAATTTGATAAACATTAAAAAAATAAACATATTTTGAATTCTGAACGTGCCCTGCGCGTTCGCTATTTGAAATTCCTCCCGAGACGTTGTTCTGAATTCGAAAACAGAATTACGGCGTGGAGACAGCCGCGATAGATGGACGGCATTCGGGCGGGATATAAAGCTAACTGACGGGCTCGCCCGTGACTGTAGACCGGACCGATCGCGGTAAATACACAACGTGTACAAGCGCGAGTAATGGCGGACTTAGAGGGAATAACGAATGGAAGCCGTCAGCCGCAGCCCAGCTCCCACATAAATCATAGATTTCAACAGTCATCGTCCGTCGGCCGGCGCGGCGTCGGGTGACGTCCGTCCGCAACGGATGGAAATGGCGATATCTTCGCAACTGTCATCAATCCGCAGGGTATGTGGAGATTTATGATATTTTCACCGCTGTAAATCTAAATGCTTTGCGTTTGTTTTTGCGGAGGGAGATAATCTTGTCTAAGAAGCGAGAAATGTACAGAATTACGACGATTTTAGCTCGCACATTTTAATTATCAGCAGCTGGTCAACAATCTTTCCGTTGAAACAAATATCATTACTTTATATGTTTTAGGATACTAAATACAAATAAAGAATCCCAAATCTTCTACAACAATCTTCTTTCTATAAAATAATAACGATTTAGATCCAAAATTGAGGTATTTTAAAACATAGTTTTGCTTGTACCTATGTAATTATTTCAACACCATGATACTGTAGCCAGCACGCCTGGTGCGTTCACGTTCAAGTTTAAGTGAAGAACCACAACTGATAAATCAGCCTAGATTAAACGATCTGTTTCGTGATTTAGGACTCCCGAAAATAAACACTGAACGACTTCAATATTCAAACCTTCCTAAAAATAAATAAATGTATCATAATGCAGATGAAGGAATCAATAAATTTTAAATTTATTTTTAATGGATCACGGAGACTCTTAATTGGCTCGTTAAGACTCAGTCTAGAAGTTACAAAAGTGGAGAATGGGCTGATCTGAAAGTCGTAGCAATGTTCACGAGTCTTCAAGGAGGATATACTAAATATTGCTGCTTCCAACGTGAATGGGACAGTCAAGCGAAGAGTAGCAAAAATGTATATATTTTTTGGTATAAAACCCTCTTTGAAAGATTCTGCACACTGTAACGAAAAGTTTCTCAGTTGTTTTTTAATGTTATAATTCAAGGCAAAGTTATTATTTTTGGCAGACCTTTGATTGGGTTCTCGAAACCTACCATATTTTGAAGTTGCCAGCTCAGTTGGATTGAACATTTCTTTGGTCCCAGGTTTTCTCGTGGTTCGACTTAATATACGCTTTTAGTGGTCAGGGTATAGAATAAAAAGGTTTATGTACAGTTAGTACGGAATGACATATATTCAAAGTAGGTATCACAAACAGAACATGAACAGTATAGCATTGAGATGTTTATCGTAATGGTGAATACTGTTAAAAATCACATATGAACATATAGCCTATTTTAGATAACACAATATAAGGAATATGTATTTCTGAGTGTGCGGTATCGAGGCCGTCACATCACATTTGTTAAAATTATAATATTATTAAACAGAATTTAAAATTATAACGTGTTGTCTTTGATTAAATGGAGAATAATATTTCTTGTAATCTTATTTTAAACCGAGGACTTAAGTCATACCAAGTTGTGCTAGGTGTTATACCAGAAAATGGATACCGGGGAGACATCGAACGGATATTAAAATCATAGTCGACCGGGTTTAATTATACTATGATTAAGGGGTACCTTATCAGGAAATAAAAGTATTAGATGTTTACGTAACTAGAGATGCTTGAATATGGTTATATTATGTAGGCAAGTTTGATCAGAACTTGATCGTATGTAAGTAGCAGTGCTCCGGTTTATAAATTATTACTAATAATTTTTTTTATTGGAATTGGAAGTGACAAAGATTATAGAAAACACCAGAGTCTAAGATAGAAATAAAATTTATCACGAAGAGAAGTGAAGTTCGATGTAGTAAATCGGTGGCTATTATAATTTCAAAGGCGATCGAAGATAACTTTTCACTGTCAATTGCTTTTCTAAAATTATTTAATACGCAGAAAATTTGAGGAATCATCACTGTCCGCGAGAGTTGAAAGATCCAGATTAAAAGATTTCGACGAGGTGGAAGTTTATAGGAAACGCTGAACACTGGGGCACACGATACCTTGGTTGTAGAAGTGGATCATGGTGATGGCATATCTAATGATACGCGGAGTCTGGGGTCTTCAGATGGGCAGAGGCGATCTTCCTGGATCTATGAAGCTGGTGGAATGCGTCTGGGGTGTCATCAGGAGCAATTAGGCGATAGAGAAGGTAGTAAAAAAATGTATCGAGAATTTAAGAAGTTATGGCGGTCTTCATAAGGAAACGTCACATCTCCGAAAAACCTGGGTAGTTTACTGATGGATGTTAATTAATTGATGGTACATTACGGCAAAAATTTGTATAAAACTTTTGTATACCGATTACATGATTTGTTCACTGCGATATCTCGAATAAAGGTTACTACTGCACTTGGTTGTGAATATTTCGATGGTCAAAAAATATTCTTGTAATAGAGCGTTTTAACAAGACTGATACATTTTAAAAGAAGTACCGTAAAATATTGTGAGACGATATAATTTTACAGACGCGCCTGTAGATCGAGTACATGTCGGATTTATTTGCTGCGGAGATGAAAGTGGGGGTTGTTTATATACCCTTCCGTATCGCGGTGATAACAAAATATAAAAGAAGAGGAAATGCTAGAATTAAGAAACACAATCGTAACACATACTTTATATGGTATACTTTCATAGGGGGGGGGGGGGGGGGGGGGTGTCTCGTGACGCGATATTTCTGTTTTTGTTGGAACGGCACGTGTGCACTTGTATGCTCTACTTTTAGACGGTGCATCTTGTTTACGCGTGATTTTACCGGTACTAGATGATGAAATTTGCACGTAATATAATATTTGCGAGGAGACAATTTGGAAGCTATTCAAAATGATGATTACTTTTTTAAATTTCTTTATTATTTATTTCGTAATGGTGGCATGCTGTACAATGAATAAATGTTTCTTTTATGAATATTTAGTAATTTATGTTGAATGAATTTAAATGACGAGTATGTTGACTGTGGCGAAATTATGTACACGATAACACACATCCTTGAATTCATAAAGTTATGACAGAATTTCCCAAAGGGGCGGAAAAAAAGGATTTTTTGTCGACCAGTGTTATTCGTAACGTCGGATTCGGACGTCATGCTGTCCACAGAATGCGTAACATCCTTATCCAGAATTTAAAAAGCATATCCGTTTGACGGTATTGTGGACCGTCGAAGTCTCTGCTGCATACATGAAGATAGGAAAGACAAGAGCGTGCACCAATATATTTTGGTTGCTTGTTTGATGTCACTTGTCATTCCATTTTCTTGTAAGTTGATTAATAGTAATTTTAATTAGTTTGGTAGGTCTCGAATTTCCTGTCTACTGTCACCGGTGTTTATGATCAGCGTACCCAAATAGATAACCTCTTGAATTATTTGGGAAGTTTGTGTTACATTTTCGTGCTCTGCAACCAATATTTTGGTTTTGAGACTATTTATTTTTGGAACCAATTTAAAAAAAAGGTACATATGACTAAACAGAAATATAATTAAATATTAATTTGCAATGATTGTAATTATTTTCATATAGGAAAACACTTGCAGAAATTTTAATGTTATAAGTAAAAAGCATTTGAGATGTTTAAATAGCAATAATTATTCTGAATTTCCAAACATTTCTTGGAAACAAACCATTGTTTTGATATTAATAAGGGTTTAAAATTTTTACATACAAGAATTATAGGTTTACAGTTAGATAAATTAGAATTAAGAAAAAATGTTAATAATAAATTTAACATTATAAATAACCAAATTCGCAAATAGTTCCTAATTAGTTACTCATCACTTATATTTAAAGTTTTGTTATTTGTCTATGCTTGTATTTTTAATTTGAGTATACATTGTATCCTGAAGAGGAAAACATTGGTCTTGAAACATGTTCATATTTATCAATAAGTAGTGATTTAAACAGTGTTTTAAAAATTTTTTTTAACACAAATATGTTTATGATTCGAAGAAATGTCGCCACAATTAGCTGTGCCCTCTGACATTCAAATAAATATAATGTTTTTAATAAAGCCTAGTGTAAACACCGGTATTGTCCGTCTGTGGGCGGCCGCGCTAGTGGGCGGTGACATCCACTTACGACCCATAAAGCTCCGGGACGCGGAGATTAGCTGCCATTACGGACTGTAATACTACCACAGAGACGTCGGCTCTGATGCTCTTCAATGGGAGGTGAAAGTTATCGCTGCCTCCGGCTGAAGTGTGAATGAATCATCTGTACCATTTAGAAATCTATGATATTGTTATAGAAAACGCACTTCTTCATTTAGGCATCTATGGTTTATATGACATTGTTTACATTTTTCTGTTCATTAGAAATGGGTATATTATCATTTTTTTTTTTTAGATAGATGGCTGGAGGATCCTGGAGCTGCTGGAGTCAGCTGTGAAGACGACCTGTGAAGGTGCATTACGAGCAGAGTATTAACTGATTGACGCCGCTATACGTCAATAATAACACAATGGAGGAAAGTAGAAAATGTATAGAATAAGTATTTTAGGGCAGTACGCGTTTATCGCTCGCGCCAATCGTGCATTTGTCCGACGGAGTGACTGCAGTCAAATACTTAATTACCAACAATTTCGTTGTTTTTGGTCCGATTTGGATAAAAATAAGTGCCTTCAACTCGTCTAAACGTTAACTTATTTTGTGTGAATTATTATCATTATCTTTGATTCTAATACGGCATATATATGCATCCCTAACTTTTTCCCACCCTTTTTTTGGTATTGGGCCTTTCTAGCACATACAACGATGTCCTCTAGATTCTTTAGATATCCTGTCTACTAAAGTATTATATATCAAGTTTAAGTGAACCTTTTTACCGTATTAAAAAATCTTACATATAAAACCCTAATGTCTTTCTGTTCATCGCAAATGAATGGAAAATACGTATATTTTTACTGAAGAGAACTCTAAAATCTATTTGAAAGTGTATAAATGACCTTTTGGCACTAAGAAAAAGGAACAAAGAAATCTAATCTCGATATTTAAATTAATAAGACCGTCAAGCGCAAGAAAGATGGGAACAAGGCTGAACCAGTCGTGCAGCTGATGTTCCTTACAAGAAAACGACCTAAAACAGGAAAACACTAGTACTAAGGTTATTAATAGTTCCATAGAGAATTGATGCCAATTTAGCACGAGCACAGGAAAGCCAATGCAGCCATTAATGTTGTACTTCGTGGTTCTACGTGTTTGGTCACGCGAGTAAGAGCAAAATTGATAATGTGTTAACAATATGTGGTATGACTTGACTCGGTGTGATGTAATGGCTACATACCCGTAGACGGAAATACACGATTCGCGCTCCATGATTGTCTTACAAATAACTTCATCTGGCTATTCCGTCCATAATGCTACACGACTTCTGCTCCGAAACAATAAAATTATCGATAACAATTTGCTGAATAGCGTAAGGCCGTCATCACACCCGATGTACCGCAAGGAACTAAAAAATGGTCAATACTTAGAAAGATACACAAAATAATTTTTTCTGTATAAAAAATATATTCTTCATCGAGACTCGAACCCGTAACTTAAGAAGCTGATCAATGCAATGTCATAGTCAAAATATTATTCATATATCGACCCCTCCCTTGTAAACTATCGTATCTTCAAAATACTTTTTGTTGAGGAGAGCAATTTTAAGTTTCTTCGTGTTGCTATAATTCTAAATAAAGACCGATTTTATCCTAATGTTAAATATATATTTAAATTGTATGTAATATTTTATAGAAGGTGTTAAAGTGTCAATAATCTTACCAGTTTTTGTTATACGACATTATACGTTGAAAACAAATTTGAGGTAAACATCGCATGTATCACATACGATAATTGACACTGGAGTTCATTCAATGTTTTAATTGTATGTATTATAATACTATTATTTACGTGAAGTTGAGTCATATTTTTTTATCGTATGTGTTGTGTTACATACACATTTATACTTTTGGAAGTTCAAATAGCCTAGAACTGCAATTTTGGCTTTATTTCTTCACCTAAAATAAGTACACCAAATATTATGTTGTTATATTTATTAAACCCCTCAGTTCAAAATTGAAACAAAATAATCAAACACTATACTGCTTGCCATGGCTTAACACTAAAATTACTAAATATTAATTGTTTTTGGAATATCTTTGAAACCGATGAATAAAAAATAAACATAATTTAATATAAAAAAATGAGATTATCAAATTCTTATTTTTGAAGGATTAGGAATAGATGCGCATTATTTTTCTGATTAGACTCAGAATCAGTATAATTTTGATCATTATTCATATTTACGGTACAATGGATGTACTAGGATTTATTCCACTATTACACATCTCTGTTAAATCGTATTTTTTAGCTTTTAGAATCGGTAAACTTTTTGCGTAAAGTGAAGTGATAGTAGAAAAAGGAGCACTTTTTGTCGATCACGAGTGTTGATTGTCACCCTTAAGTGAAATAGTTATTTGTAGATAAATCATATTTATAATTTATTTTGAAAAGGTCATTAGAAGTAACACTTAACTCTTATTATTATTATTTTTCTAGTTACGACTTTGTAAAAGAGCTTTAAAATCAAAAAAATTTTACGCTTCCTTTCTACTACATTATATGGTTTACCATCCTATTTAGCTTGCCTAACATTACAATATCATTCTGAGGGTGTATAAATAGGTTTATTTTTTGACGATCTTTCGATTAACAAATGTATACTGCCTGCCTCACTCTGCGTGTTCCTATTCTAGAAAGGAGTACTTGATATCGATACCAAATATATATAGAGGGCGTACTAAATATAGTTTCGATTATGGCCGACATAGTTATCAAACCAAAAGCTAAACTTGTTAACTCCCTTTTCGCATCGTTTTGATATCAAATCAAGAAGACAACTTGATACCTCGCTTAGCTTCGCCATTGTTCTACATATCATCCAGCGATGGATGAGGTGTCACATCATCGTCATAATCAGTGCAGTTTTGCTTATTATCTATTATTGCACATAATTATAATTATTTAGAATATCCTAAGTAAACATTGCAGTTGAGTCCACGCTTACCCTTTTCAAAAAATTATCTTCGCGTTACTCTTTCGGTACAGTTCTCATTTCAATCGATTAGCGAATTTTTTAAGAAGGTTCAATAATTAATAATAATAACTTTATATAAGCTGAAAATATTAGCTATAAAATAAAATAAAATTCTTCATACATATCCACAAAAATGTGTTAGGAATGAGTGACGGTGGTATCATATAACACCACATTGTTAAGTGGTGTTACCTTTATACAGTCAATAAGGCGATGTGACATCGTCAGTGCTATTCTCATCGGAAAAGGGCTCTTATTTCCCCCAAATTAGCACCAGCTGGCAATGAAGATTCTAGGAATATAAGGAAAAATGTCTTTAAATTAACTTAAACTATCTTTTCAGTAGTAAAGTATCGTAAGTAAAATTGTTTGACGACGTATATTATCGTAAGTATTATATAATATATATTATTAGTTCTATTTTCCAACGTTGAATATCGTACGATAATTATTAGAAATACAAAAACGACGTAAATTATCGTAAGTGATACTGAATATATTTTACGTCATTTTTATATATAAAATAATAAATTATGTAGTTTTTTTATTATATTTTATATTGTAAATAAAGAAAACCAAATATAATCTCGTATTTTGTACGAATTATTATGGTCGAAATTTTGCAAATTTAATTCTTCATTATTATTCTCGAAATCGACACTATGTTAACTGATTCCGCACCTCGAGCTAAATCACAAATGTGTTGCGCTCTAGATAGCTGCATTTCTTTCTTTTTTGTGTTACTGCGCTCCATTTTTGTAAAACAGTATCGAAACAAAATATTTTTATAATATAAAAGAACGCACGCGACACGCGCGCGCTCGCCCGACGAAAATGGTCGCGAGTGACATACACGCAGTGTCTTTTACGCAGATCGTCCCGCGTCGCGCAGCGCAGACTAGCATAAAGAACTTACGATAGTGTACGCTGTCAAATAATATTGCCATATTTAAGATACTATCAATTGCATTACGAAAAACCCCGTAAAATTTAAAAAATTAAATTTTTGTTAAATGCCTCATAATATGTTTAAAATACAAACTAAAAACATCAAAAAATCAAAATGACACTTTTGTCGGTTACGATAGTTTACGTAGGAAGGGTCGATATGATAAGTGAAATATTAAATTACACGTTTCTTTTGAGAATAATCTGGTAGGTGTCACCGTGACCTTTAGTCCCATTCATTAAAATAATGCATTTATTTTCTTTCTCTTTTAGTATATTTTAACAGAAACCTTTTCACTAGGATAATAGTACATCGAGGTTCAACATTTTTTATTTGTAAAAAAATTGATAACTTCTATATATATTTTATTTTTTGTCATTGCCTTTAAAAGAAACACACGCTACTTGATTTAACCGGTTTCCTTTCAACGTCAATCGTGTAGCAACCCCAAAAAAATTATATTGCATGTTAAATGAATTGAATTTAAAAAAGAAAGTACACAACGAAAGTATATAGTTATAGCGTATGTGCGAACGAGATATACGCAATATTACACATTGTGTACGTTCATATGTAATATAAAACTTGGTAAATCGTAAACGGTTTAGCAAGTTGCCTTCGGAAAGTAGAGCCCCGCTGAACGTCCCATCACAGTTGATGATGTGCGACTTCGGATCACGGTGGACGCAGACCTTCGGTTGACCCCGAGAAAACTTGCAGTCGCAGCTTATTATAGAAATTACTTTATTGACTAAACATTAAACGTGGTTTCTTTTAAAATCATTTATTTACAAAAAACGGCAATTACTTTCGATGTCGGTACTGGTTTTGGGTAAGTCGGTTACATTCTTAGGGCAGTCATTACTGTTCGAAAAATGTTAAAACATTAATTTAATGTTGCGGCTCGAAACGCAACCGAGGCGTGACGAAACCGGTTGATTCCTCAAATATTTGGGACCTCGATAAAATGAAAAGTATTTTAAAAAAAGAATGGAGAAAATTCACCGCAATCAAAATAATTTTCGATTTGCACGACGACTTGTCGCCCAGGCAATAAAAACACTTTCGGTCTGCAAGATTAAGATTATGAAGATGTGTAATATTTACGACATTGTAATATCAGAAACAATTTTGATAGTTGAATTAATTTTGTGTCACGTGACATAATATATCGACGTAAATTAAAAGAATTACCATCTTGTTAATAAATATTAACTTAATACATAAAAATAAAATATGAATAGGTAGGCAGGCATCCGCCTATTTAAAATTCTTTCAGATAAAGAATTTTCATTATTTTTTATTGAAGCTAATTTACGCAATTTATAAACATATTTCCGTGATAATTAAAACAAATTTAGATAAATAACGTAGAAAGATACGTAGAAAAAAATTGTTATCACCGGGACTTCGACTCGGAACTTTCTATCGCCGGAGCTTTAACCAATTAACTATACAAAAGTCATAGATATTGTAATTAATAATATAGTCGCTCCTATCGGAAGAAATAAATACCTCGCTTAGCAAACGTATGTGGATGAAATCTGGCAACTGATGTGGAGGTGTATATGGTAGTACGAATTAGTAAGGCGTAATGGTAAGTGTGATGTGAATTAGTTAAAAATCACATTTTTATAGCTTTTTAAAATGTTTTTGGTTTTATTTAACTATGGTTAAGGTTACTGCGTATTGTGTCAGTACGCTCTTTATCTTTATACACGGAGTTAAAGGTTTTTTATAAGCCCACTTTATTTGGAGGTTTGCGATGTCGGGCGGTCGTTGGCGCTTAAAGTTGGCCGTAAAACGCGCGAAACTGACAGGAATGGCGCCAAAATTACGATCCTTTTATCGGCAGACATTATTATCGCTACCAGATCGCGTGGGATGATCAGGTCGAAGAGACACCACACGTGACTCATAAAGTCGTAACCAATCATCTTATTGATCTGTATAAAGGCAATATCCCCTTTTTTAGCTTCACGTATCGTAAGCTTAATCAAAAAAAAATTGGATTCGTTTTTGTATTGTCAGAGCCCTCGTGGCTAGTGAACATGTTGCCAGTTACAGTTAAACACTATTTGTTAAAGTCCTCACTAATCCTTCAAGTTGCTTTTTCGATGACTTCTTACTAATGATAAGATCTACGGCGCTGCCTTCCGGCTCACATATTCCTTGGTGTGTCTCTAAATCGTTTCCTCCGGGGTTTCCACATCCTTTCCTGTGTGTCCTTTCATCTAGTATTCTTTAAACACGTTCAGCTCTTTCGCAACGTTTATGTCCTCCAGAATCATACCATTATTTCTTGCTCAATTAAATTTTCGAGCTAGTGGTTCATTTTTCTTCTGTAATTTAGATTTCCTGCTGCATGTTCATATATTTTTCTTATTATTTTGCTATCAATTACTGCAAATTTATTTTCTTCATTTTGGGTTAGGCACCAATCGCTTAGCGTATGTTTCCAGCTTGAAGGTAGATTTTTAGTTCTTCATTCATCATGTTTAAGCCTTAGAGAGCCTAGGATGACCATATATACACAGAATGCGTGCACTCAATGTAATAAAATAATAGGTGGAAAAATATAATACAAATTAAATTAACCAAATAGAAAGGTATACACAAAAAAATCTAGGTAGCAACTACATATATTTTCGATATTTAATTTAAGTAGATAAATAGTTTTTTTTTGAATGCACGAGTTTATGTTTCTATTTGTTTCTAGTTGACTAATTTAATTTGTTAAGATAAATATAAATACCCCCCTCTACCGTAAGCGAAGTTTAAGGTAAAATTAAAAAATAATATGTACATATTTTTTAACTTTATTAAATTATTGGAAAAAATATTGAATTACAGAAAAATAACATGTAGTTTTAGGTATACATATGAATATGAAAAAATAAAATAAACAATAATGATGTGAGTAGATGAGTGGTGGGGGAAGAACCTTATACGAGGCCGTCTCTTACTATATAACGTGTTGTAATAAACGTACAATTTTGTAACTGGAAAGACTGAGTTTCACTTACGAAGAATTGGGGCCCAAGTAATTAGTCAGTAAAGAGAGGATATAACCCCGAGGGAATCTGGTGGTAATCCAAGAATTACCACAGTTAGGATTCAAGGTGTAACATTTATTTAAATTCATAAAAAAATATTTGAAAATTTTAAAATCAAAGATCATGATAAGCCCTGTAAGAAACGAGACTTTTTTAAATGGATATCCTGAATTATTTTTTTTGAGTTGTGTCACTATTCTTGTGCATCAACGATTGTTCAAACGTTTTACAAGTACGTACATACATATTTATTTTAATTTTTAATTTACTGTCCCAATTAAGCGGAATGGTGTCCCGGATGACCGAAGTAAATTAATATTAGTTACTTTATTTGGTTTCTGTTCCTTGAGATTTGACCCAAATAACTGGCTATCCCGATATACCGGTGGTCCAATTAAGCGGAATCGACTGTTTTTACATATGAACGTGTTGTCCTTCGCAGACATCCTGAAAAGTCTTCTTTTTATATGTACTTCATTTTTGAGGCATTATTTGAGTCAAACACGGGCCTAATTGAATTTGTTAAATATTTCATTGAACTTTTCTGGAAATTTTTCAACATCCTACGCACTATTACGAAAACCAAAGAGGCAGTATAATATTGCACATAATAATGCTAGGTAATGACGCCACCAGGTCGTATTTATTTTATTTCAGGTTGTATCAATTCTTCCAATTGTATAATGTAATTTGGAATCGTTCAAGAGAGGTAATTTGACAACAATAGTAAAACACACAATATCCAGCTAACAAAGGTAAGCTAAATCGTTTAATACATTCATTTATTACCTCACTAGGACAATACACATGGTTTATTGTTATTTTAAACCTCGACGATGGCCGCCTTTCACAATTAAGGATTGTTAAAGTTTATTCAAGCCATTCATCAAGTTCGTCTTTATTTTCCACGCTGGAGGCGACACGGACTCGGCTAAAGATAAATAGATCAAATAATAATACTGGCTGGCGCAGCATCCCACGCCGAGAGTAGATCAACTACACCCACGGAGCGGTAAACCACCTGTTTAGCACCGGACAAAAGAGTTCTTTCAGGAATCTGGATCCACTTGTGAATGTCAATATGCCGCGGTTGTCTTAAATATTGTTTTCAAATTAAGTGTGGAAATGGAGTGAGGTTCCGGTAGTTGGTGAGGACAGAGGCGTAACTCCGACAATATACTGGAGCCCAAAAAGTTCGCACTCTCAGCAATTTCGATACTATTGCTTGCGTTAAAATGAACTTATTTTGTGAATCCATCACAGCAAGATATGATTAAATTAAATTTAAAAAAAAACTATTAAGGGAGTGTGAATATAAATATTACAAGACGCCAATTTAATTATTTCTATTCAATGAGGTTTGTCAAGTAGCTTGACTTAAGAGCTGCGTTATGCAGATGACACGGTACTGCTAGCAAGTAACATTGAGGACTTACAACTTCTGTTAAATGTAAATTTTTCATTCATATTACATTTCATGGAAAGATAGAACAATCTAAGACAGTGATGAGAGCCAACGTCCGATGAACGGATGAGGCGCGAAAAAAATATTCAATAGAAACGGGGTGCAGGAAGAAGACGCATCTCCTGACTGAAGACTGGTTCCACTGCATTGATTCAGAGTGAGAGTGGAACTTTGAAGACAACGATTAATGTACAAAACCTAGTACTTAATATTTTTATATCTTATAATTCACAATGTTTGGGGAGGGGGGCTTTCTTCCATTTCGGCTTGGGGCCCAATTTTTTTAGTGACGCCACTGGGCGAGGCACAGCACTTAGTATTATACATTAGTATTGCTAGAGTGCTTTGGTTAACAATATTATAGCTTCGCGGCTACTTATACAACTTATAACTCACGGCTCTAAAGTATGTACATAATAATTCAACTTTTAATTAAATTTATATTAATTTAGGTACCGATATAATTATTAGTACAAATTAAATTAATCAATCAGAAACAAAGAAAAATTATTTATCAAAAAAATATGTTAGTTGCTACCGGGAACTGCAACTTCACAATAATAATATGTTCTTAAAAAAATATAAATGTTCATTTCAACAATGTTTTGGGCCTGAAATTCATTAAAAACTAGGCAAAAAAATGTTTTACTTTAAAAAGAGAAAAAAATATACTACAATCATATTTGCATTATTATATAATAGCAAATATAAAAACGAAAAATATATATATCCACATGCTGCTCTACAACAGAACAGATTTTTATGAGATTTTCAACTCGAAGGCAATCTTAGTACTGCCCTTTGCAAGCTTTTGTCCTGTGTGGCTAGAGCTGGCAAAATAGGATCGAATGTAGGCTAAATGCAGTCAGTGGAAATGAGATATGTGGCAAATCCACCTATGGTAGAGTAAACAATTAATAATTTTAAAGTGATTAATAAGAAAACCATAACGACGCCCGTTGTTGATGACGCCAGAAAAAGAAAAACGCCCGCGGAAGACTTGCCATGACCGGATACATACTTTTAGATGCTCTTGTTAGCATGTATGAAAAGATGAAACGATGTCAATGAGGCGAAAGTTATGTGTGGTGCTCTATCCTCTGCCTACCTTCGGGGGAAACGGCGAAATGTGAGCATTATGCGGAGAAGCAAGCACATATAGTAAAGTTAGATTAACAATGATAATTAAATATTTTTATCAATATTTGAACACGTCCAAGAACACACAATTACTGGATTTTCACCTACAAAGACACTGTTATTAAACTAATTATAGATGTATCATAGAGATGAAGCCATTTTTATTATATTTAATGGAAAGATATGAAAGTATTGGTAATTACAGGGCTTACGACCTGTCTTCGGCTGGCTTAAATAATCATTTTATACAAATATGACATTCACCATTCTCACCCATTAATCAATCTCCATATTTATCAAATTTTTAAAAGTTGCATATATGTTAATATGTGGAAACACTTCGAGTACAACTATACTATCGCCATCTATGGATTAAATTTGATATTCATTTCTCTGAAACAGCATAGATGTCAACTAATGAGAATCTAATTATTTTTATATATTTCCATTAAATATAATAAAAATAGCTTAGTCTTTATGAGATTTCTATAATTTGTTCAAATTTTTTTATTTTCTTCTTTCAAACATTTCTAGTGAAACTGTCCATGACAATACGAAAGCTTTTGTATATACTCGTAAATGGATGGGAACATCGCGTTCTACTTTGCTCAAGAAAATACAGGACTTACACGTTCGCGATGTGATGGAAACAATATTAGGATTAAGACAAGACGTGCGAAGAGAGAATATCAGATGAATGGGACGATTAACTCTCTTTGTCACGGGACCTTATCTGACGGTTCCAGCTGTCTCTGGAGGGTATTGTGCCGAGAACAGTTCGGTGCACACCATTTGTATCAGTCAAAAATATACGGCAGTATTTCACAAAATTATTATCCATGTTGACTGACAGCGATCACCGAACTACAGAGACATTGTCACTTATTTTTCTTTTTTGCAGTTCGTTCATTACTAAGGCTCGTGGCTTCACCGACCTTCTCCATTCGATTCCACAATTTGGCTACATTATTGTGTCGGGATTTCTTCCTCGTATTTTGACTGCCCAACACAACCGCGTGTAAATATGTGTATTTATTATTAAAATAATTAGTTTCCCATCATAAATGACAGATTATGTCCAGTCAATAAAAACGTTATTACATACCTGGTGCAAAATAACTGGAGGCGATCCACAGAGGCCTCAAGAAATCTCTCCAATTCTTGTCCATCTCCAGCGAGCATTCTCTCATCTCAATTTTCTATTGTCCTGGGATCCGAGATAATACAGTTTAGCTAATTCACCTTGGATCTGCTAATGATCTATTTCAAAATGACAAATTTCAAGTTCCAACGTTCAGAAGAAATAAGTACAGTTAAAGAAGTATAGTAATCCCTTGGATAACAATCCGTCTGATAACTATCCATCGGAAAACTATAACCGACAGACAGTTAATCGAAGGATAGTTAACCTGCGGATAGCTAACCTGCGAAAAGCTAACCGACGGGTAACTAACCAACGGATAGTTAACTAACGGATTGTTGATCGATGGACAGTTGACTGATGGATTGTTGATCGACGGATAGTTGACCTACGGATACTTACCCGATGGATCAACAGATAGTTAAGCGACGGATAGTTAAGGACCGATAGTTAAGGATCCGAACCGTTCCTAAGAATAACCTTAATAGAATAACAAATAATTTTCTCCTGTCGAGACAAATATAAATTGAACAAATCTCGAATATTTGTATCATTAAAAACAAAGATAATGTAGAATTATACGAGTATGTAGTTCATGAGTAAAGCCCCCTTGAGGTGAAAGTTTTTACGAAAATGGCGATATACAATTTATCCAATATTATTATTATTATAAAAGACTTAGTCCGCAATAATTAATGGTTGTAGATACTTGGCTAAATTACATAAAGTCTAAAATGTACAAATTTTTTACCGTTATAGAAAATCATGTTGAGCTTTAAATCTACGTAAGTACTTTAAAATAAAAATTTGCGAAATTGACCGATTATTATTCTATAACTTTACTTCAGACACTAAATCATATAACAAAAAATGCCTCTACAAGTCCCTTTTATAATTTTTATTCAAAATATAATTTGGAATCAATAAAATAATTCAATTATTCGAAATAATCACTTTATTTAAATGCAAATATCTCTATCTTGGTTGAGATTAGGCACATGCATATGCAGTTTGAATATTTTCGAGTAATATTTTAAATATGTTTAATTGTGTACTCGGCGTGTTACACCCAGTATTTCTGTAAACCATTCATCAACGTCCAATGCGTATCACATATGACACCCACGAAAAACATTCAAATTTAATTAAAAAAAACATAGACAATCAATATGACCGAAATAATTACAGCAGTGGGAGTAGCGACGATGTCTCAATTTGAGAGTTTTGAGATAATTGTCGGTACCGGTTCAGCCCGCCTCCGGGCCCCTGATTGGTTCACCCCGCGCAGATTACTCTCCTTGGCCGATGCAATATTTTAATATACATTCAAAATTATTTATCTCCGAGGCGTCCGTGATAAATGATATCATAATTCGTGATTAATGAGTGGTCCTCGACGTCAGGTGTCGGTACAAAATGTTTAACCCCAGTGAAAATTATTAAACGCTGCTCGCACTTTCAACATAGATATTATTTTATTAACATTAAATATGTTCATATACAAGTAGAATTTGTCAAAAAAACTACGTTGGACAATTTTTGTAAATTCTAACGCACATCTTGTATTTTATTTTCATCTTTACCGGTACCGGATTCGATACCAGCCGCTTCAAAATTACTTTTCAAAACTTTCATGATTTTTGAATAAGGCATCATAGCTTAATCGGTTATAGTTCTCTACCGGCAATATATAGTTTTGGATTCATTTCTTGGAAATGAGCGTATTTTTTCAATAAATAGATTTAGAAGATTTTAGAAATAGAAGTATTAACCATTTTTTAGATCCCTGTGGTACGTCGGGTGTAATAACCGCCTCACGAAGGTGAAGCGAAGCGTTCGTGAAAGGACGAGATTGTCGGATGAATTTATTAATTGGCTATACTCATGTTAAAATATATATATATATACATAATAATAATAATAATCTATTTAGTATTTTTAACATAGAATATTCATTCATCATTTCAATTCATCGGGTACCTTAGCAAAGTTTGTCTCGAAAATGCGTTGGAAAATTTCGTAGCATTTTTGTTTACTGTCACTTTTACCGTGTGTTTTATTTTTACTTTTACCCGTACCGGGATAGATAATAGTAGCCACCAAAAATATTTTGATATCAAAATGGATTTTTGAGGCATTTTTTTCCTCAGAAATTTTTCAGCAAAAATATTCTATTCACTTGGACATTTTTACTAACAAAATTATTATTATAAACATCGTTATAAGTGTTTAATGCCATTATATGAACTGGAAGGATATACAAATCTGATAAACTGGGACGCCTTTATATTTAATGGAGGCAATAAAACGTAGGCTTTTAATCACAAGATTTAGAAAATAAAATGGTTATGATGTCAGTTGTTGTCGGTAGACATTAACATGTTTTATTTCATTTAAGATTAAATAGTTTTTTCGAGGCTGCTACTTGTTTATTCCGCTCTCGTAATTTAATCGTATGTGATGAAAAGTATATTTACGAGCGGTAAGTCGCAGAACCCTCAAAACGCGATGATCTTGCGACAAGTCGCAGATGTCCACTGCCGTTTCCAGGAAGTCCAACGGTAGCGGGCGTGTCAAGTAATTGGTCAGAAGATTAATGGACTGCAATTATTAATTCGCTGATACGACGATCGCCACCTTCATAATGAATTCCTGGCAAGAATACGCAAATACCCAGGTGGCTGCATATTTTTGAATCTTTGATTTTTCATAGCACATTCTCACAATTAACGAATCATTTTATTTAATTCATTAATCAATTGAAATATCAGTCGTCCAGCTCTAAAAAAACTAGATTAATCAATTAGAAAGGTATATGGAAAAAATCTATCTATCGAAATATGTACACCAATATCACTATGTTAACCATGTAAGATTCGGAAAAATGAAGTGCAGTATTTTGTAAATGATACATCTGTTATTCCATTTTCAAAAATTGTATGCAATAAATCTCAAAAACTTTTAGGTTACACTAGATCAATAATTGTGTTCTCAAATTGTAACTTGTACAAAATATCTTTACGGTACATATTAGTCATACATTTATTATATTCGGTCAGCGAGTCATACCCGACGTTGCGCCTGGGATTCAGGGGTCAGTTGGCGGGCGGAGGGAGGGGATACAACAAAGTTTATATTAGAAATAGTGCAAGTGTCAAAAGGGACAATGTATAATGTCCATTAAAATAATACAAAGCATTATGAAGTAACAAAAATTAAATATTACATTAAATTTTGAATTTAAATTGTAATATGGAAATATTTGACCATTGCCAATTTTATCAAAGGTATGTATGTAAATATTTACATATGTATGATATACAGTATATATTATACACAACGGTCGGTTGCGCCGAAAAATAGGGGTTGCTGCATACATTTTATGGCGTACGTTGCACCCTTACAAGTTTGCCATTTATTTATTATCAAATTTAGAGGGGTGTAATATATTAAAATAAACAAACTGAAATGATATTTTTGGAAGCATTTAGGAAGCTTCCCAGATAGAATGTTACAAAAAGATCGTAACATTTTACAAATGCTTTGAGGGCGGGGGTGAAAAAATTTCTTACGCTTTTGCATCTACATTTTTATATGATGACACGCTTATACATATATTGCAGTGGTCCATTCGTGGATCTCCTATAAAATGTTCCCAAATTCTACATATAAATATATGTTACAAATACATATTTTAAGACAAAAAAGTAACAAATTTCAACATAATTAGTAATATATTCTTATATGACAAATTAGCACCGTGGCCAACAAAAAAAGAAAAAAATATTAAAAATGATAGAAATATTTTTATCGTAGTTTTCGTGACAAAGATAATCTATGTTGAAAAATTGTTCGCCGAAAAGAGCCGGGCTGGACTATTTTCGGACTCGCCTGAATATGACTTTTAAAAGCGATCTTACACTGGCTCTAAAACGAAAAATGACAAAAAATGGACTCTCAACAGAAGAGAGAACGTGTGCATAAGATGAAAGATAAAAAATAACGTGTCAATGTAAGAGAATATAGTAGAATACGTCAAGAAAATGAAATGACTTTGGGCACCAAAGCAGTCATTCGAAAAGTAGGCACCGAGGCCTAAGATAGGCCGCCCTAAAACACGCTGGACTGAAAAAAAGTCAGAAATACAAGGCGGTGAATGACAGTGGTTAAAGAAAAGTGGGAGTCACTTGGGGAGGCCTTTATTCAGAAATGGACAAAAAACGGCTGATTATGATGATGATGTTAAAAAGCATGTGACAAGTGTAAAAAAAAATAACAATTTTAAGACGATTGTATAATTATATTTTTAATTTTTCACCAAAATATACATTATACTACACACACATTGTTATTTTGTCAGCACTGTAGTTTTGAGAAGTGCAATCCCTCTCATCATCAGGTGTAATTGATAACAAATTTATACATAGTTTGGTGCCGACCTATTCGGGTAGAGAGCGGAGGCGTTCTTTTCAGTCGTTAATGAGAATACGGACAGTAAGGGTGAAATAATAGGGAACGTGATGTTATTAATTAAGTGTTTTCTTCTATATTTTTGTATTTTTATGGTTTTTATTATTGATCGATTATTATAAGGTGATGAGTAGTAGGTGACAAGTTTTGGCTATCGAGAGTGGTTAGATAAAATTGTTTAGTTTAGTGAAAAATTACAATAATCGTGTTTGCACCGTAAAGTACACAACTGCCACGTCAATTGATGGCATCGTTATAATTTTGTTTACAAACCAAAATATCCCCTAATGATTGTTACAATAATATAACATTTAAAGGAGCCTCTTCAAAACATCCCCGTCGAAAACAAGGGACGAAGTTAGTCGTCAGCCTGGAGGGCGAACTGCCAACAGGCAATATGTCAATCGAAGGCAGTGTTCTGTCTCAGAACAGGCTTCGCTGAGAAATGATGTTCCGCCATTTTGCTTGTTATTTCTCGAGTATTCTTTTCGTTATTTCATATTGTTGTTATTTCAACTTTGTTTATCTTGTCGAGCGTGTTCTTGAAATAGCCCCGGCTACAGGTGCTGCAGGGGTGTTCAAATATTATATGAAAATCGTTTTTAATCGTAATTAAATATATACTTATAACATTTGAATAACTTTGAAAGTTTAAATAAATTCATTATACCGATAAATATTATTTACTAATAATAAATTAAACTAAAATAAATTTAAAAAAAATGCAATATATATTTCAGACATGTGTTCCATATCAGCAGAAAAGAGTGGGAGACACTTGGGGAGATCTTCATCTAACAGTAGCTACGAAGTAAATGAATAAGTAAAAGAAGATAATGATGATATTTTAAGGTATGTTAACAATTTAAATGCAGCAGAATGAGAATATTATATAATATATATGAAATTTTATGATGCCATTATGCTATTATATATATGAAATTTTATGATGATATATAAATATGAAGAAAGAAAAAAAAGAATGCACCATGAGTGATGAGTAATGGCTTGTGATGTTTCCAAAAATATAATTTATATTTTCTAAACGGAATTATTTCTCTCTAACATGAAAAGATTTGGTGAAATGAAACAATTAATCGTAATAAATTAATGATTGATGCCGCAGTAGCTATTCATTTTAATTCATTATCCTTTTTATGTTGGCCTTCAAAATACAGCCTTAAAGTTTGTAGGTTGGATAGCGTTACACACTGCAGTACGTATGTAACTTCAGCCCTTATTCAATAAGTTCACCGTGAATCTGAGTAATTGCAGATATTTGTTCCCTTCGTTCCGGAGGGCACTCCGGTCATGCGAGACGTCCCTTCTCAGTAGTTCTGGCCCTGGCGAGTGCCTCGAGTAATCAGCCACGGAAGATGTTGAAGGAGTATTGATTTAAAAGCGGGTCTTGCAACGTAAAAAGAGAACTTTTGAGCGATGGTTTCGAATTTATTTTCTTTGCCGGTTCACTTTATTGCTCTCGATTTTTCAAAACACCCTGTGAGTAGAAACCATTCAGTACGCACGGCTGCAATACCATTCAGACCATTATTCTTGGATTTGTTGTATCGTGCGACCAATATCTTTGTGATGGTGAGATTATATCTACTTTTACACATTCCTGCTCCTTAGCTCTCATACGGCTTCTTAACAGTTGAAATATATCACCTCTGGATGTGAGGTTATCTTATGCATTTAAAAAAATTACGCACCATGGTTCAAATCCATTTTCCTAACTGTCAAACCGAGGAGAATATTAAAGCAACTTGAACATGAACGATGGACCGACTTCTATCCGAAACTTTCAAAAGTTTTTCAAATATATGATGCACTTATCGTAGACTGCTAGTGCCATCTATCAATGGCTCACCGAAGCTGGATAGAGCGTGACGCAAAAATAAGTGAACGAACCTCAGTATTCTGTCGCCAGAGACCCAAAATATGAGTGACCTCTACGCGTAGCCGATCTCGCCACATAGTTACGAATCGCAATTGAATAATAACCTTACCTTCCTACTGTATGAATATTAAAGGTACATTGTAATTATCAGAGAAATAATCTTCTAGTGAAGCTAAGGTATGCACCTGTCTTATTATAATGATGAATATTTACAAGTCGCCACAGCAAAATCGTCTTCACCCTTAAACACTTTAAAGGCAATATAATTTTTTTTTTAAATGTAGAGATACGTATATTCTGATTTCGAAAGAGATCGTTTTGCATTCGTGATGACGCCTCAAATTGATGACGCGCGTGCTTGCAGACCATTTGGAGAGTTGTGGAGCAACTTTTACCCCATCGTCAGTCACCAGTCGTCAGTCATTAGTCACCAATCATTATCTGCAGCCTTCGAGCAGCAGTCGTTGAGTTATGGAGTTGGATTAATCGCCAGGACATGGCACGATTGCGAGCACAACTGGGTTACATTGAGGGATTGCTCTGAATTTCAATTTTATCTGTGGATTCGTGAATATTTTTGATTCGAACTCAAATTTGATGCTTTGTATGATTAAAATTGACAGTGTTTTAATTGAAAACTGTGTGGAATGATTGATTGGAATTGAATTACTCTCAATTAATTATTTATTTGTTATTAAAATATATTATAAGGTATATCAATAAATGGAATTGATCCAAGGGATTGGAGGTTCGCAGATACAATAGTAGCTATGACCGATGCGAGTCGCCAATCACAACGTGGGTGATGGAATCGGACGGGATGGAATGGGAGGAGGGAATGGGGGTACGGCGGGAGAAAGGGGGAAAGGGCCAGGTGAGAGGACAAACAATAATACTCCATTTGAACAATAATATTTTGTTTCAAGCGCATCGCATGGAATATATGTATAATGATGTGTGTTCACCTAATTGCGAATACGGAACAGTAACAATAACGGAAAACATGCAATAACTTCAAATTTTAAATACTAATTTTATGTACTAAATTAATGTATTAATTATAAATATATACATTAATTTAGTATTTAAAATATCACAGACCTATGTTCTGAATAATTACAACTTCACAATAAGAATGTGTTTTCCTTAATATTAATTTTATGTATTCATTAGAAAAATATACATATAAAATCAATTTTACCGAAAAATATTGTTGTTGCTAGCGGGATTTGATTAATTATGGCGTCTCCTATCGGACTATTCAAAGGTATTTGAGATTCCGTAAGAATAAAGTGAATAGTTTTCAAATAGCGGAACGATAGATGTATTATATTAATTTGAAAAGTGTATAACATAATATAGGTTGGAAAATTTGTCGTCAATCCACTCTGTCGGTATAACATAGTCGGTTAATGCACCTTCTCCGGATTGCAAAGAAATCCAGGTTCGAATTCCGGTAGCAACAATATTATTTTTCGATAAATTTGATTTTATATCTTTCAAATTAATACATTTAACTAGTATTTAAAATATAACATACCTATGTTCTGAATAATTACAAGTTAACAAAAAAAATTCGTTCTCCTTAATAAGAAATATAATAATTTGAATTTATTTTTCCAGATAAGAAAATCAATTTCTGCAGGCGTGAATTATGATATAAGATTTGAATATTTTCCACAATGTGAAGCATTTCTCAAACAGCTCTGCCGAGAGGTTTGCTCGAGAATGTTGCAAAATAAAGTTCATCCATTCATTCATCTTTGCTTTCTTTTCCGAGTCGATACGACTATTTGAAACTGTTCTGGCTGAAATACGCATAAAATACGCGGAAGTCGTGACAATACATAATACGTTATGTGTGTACGTATTTATTTGGCTTATTTTCATTTCTGATTATCATCATATGTGAGGTTATAAATGTAGTTACAAAGTCGGAAATCTCTGTATTTTTTAATTTGGTTGCTTACCGGGATTTGTATTTTAAAAAAATACCACAGACCGTCTGTTCTGAATAATTACGAGTACAACTTCACACTAAGAATGTGTTTTACTTAATAACTTCAAATTATCTGAATGATTCCCTGTCTCGGTCGATGTGCTCACGATTGAGCGTCTCGTACCTCTCTTCTGCTTCCGCTTCGCGAACCTCTAAATATTCAATATTTAGTTAGATTTGATAGTGTTCATTTAGCTAAATCCACGATCACAGTTCGCGCTTGACGCTTGAAATGTTCCACAAATATCGTCGAGAACCGAAAGATCCTTAAATGCTTCGTATTTCAGAGCATACATCAAATCATTGAATATGTCTATATTTGGAGTGCGCCATTTCCCCCCGCGGATGGCATCCTTCTTTCAGCTTACCAACCCCAGAGCACGTTAATTTACAACCTCACTATCAACCCTCCTGCGCCCTTGCGGATCACTCTACAAAACCTAATTTGCGATTTCCTGATCATACGTGCCATGTGAGTATTCCAATTGATTTGACCATACTGGCATCTTCGTCATATCTTTATCTCCTGACGCCACTATCATTTTACGGGGCAGTAAATTCTACAAAGAATTTAACTTTCCAAGACGCCTAGAGTCCTTTCACAGTATTTTGTTACTTTGTTACTGTTTTGTTACGGTCTGATGAGTGTTTTATATAGGGTTTTATATCTAAATACCACTTATATATCTGTGGTGGTATTATGGTTATGGCAAGAACTGAATTACAGCAAGTCACGCTGAAGTAGGAAACTACAAATACTTAAGAAATATACATTATTTGACGCCAGAATCATTGAATATAAAAACCAGGTAAAACAAGCTTTTAACGCAAGAGATAAAAACAAATCTTCAATTAAAAAATAAACAAAAATACGAAAAATTAATTCGTTAAAGTATGCATGTGGAGCAAAGTACATTACGGAAGTGAAATTTGAATGAAAATAATAAGCTGGACCGAGAGAATTACAAATGAGGAGATTCTGAAGAAAGTGCAAATATAGAGGTCGATAATTCACACCATCAGAACCTGGAGGAGCCAATAGATAGGATGCATTCTTAAATACAATATATACCTTAGAAATGTAATTGTGACAAATATTGAAAAATCACTAAGGAGCAGACAAAAATATATTCATGAAATAATGAATGAATTTCAACCAATTATCCTTCAAAATAACTATTAAACTACCGTAAGTTCATCGGCGCACCGCCATAACCAAAAAGAGATCTCAACGTATTTGCGCAGTGCGCAACTGTGCGGCCATCTTTAAACAAAACAGTGTCTACAATATCACCAACTTCAGTTTAAAAACATGAAATCTACCTGGCCTAAACTAATCAAGAGACATATCCATACAAACAATAACCATTTAATGTATTTTTGGCTAAGTGATATTTTATGTTAATCTAGTGTAAATTGTTTAGACTTATTGTTATATTTTATGTTATAATTAAGATCGTGGATCGAATGAAAGAATAATGTTGAAAGATGACTAATAATGTTTTTTTTTTTTTTAATTAGTATAAGGTCGCGGGGACATGCCGATAGGTAGCAACGAGGCTCGCCCCCCATTATGCCGCGGTTCCTGTGGTGGAGCGAAGAGGAGGACGGAGTGCAGAGTAGGTGTGTGGAATATTAGAGGAGGAATGGACAGAAAGATGAATAAACTGTGTGATAGTATGAATGAAAAAAATCTGGATATATTGTGCATTAGTGAGAGCATGAAGAAAGGAAAAGGAGAGATGGAGCACAATGACACGCTGGTACTATGGTCTGGGGTCCCAGAGGAGGACCGGGCGTGTCAGGGTGTTGCAGCGTTGCTCTCGAAAAGAATGATAGAATGTATGAGAGAATATGAGCTTGTCAGTGCTAGGCTTATGTGGATCCGTTTTAAAATTGGAATTACGAGTGTATTTTTAGCGTAGGTTATGCTCCCGTAAACTCAGAAAATGATGAAATGAAAGATGAATTTTGGACAAATGTAAGGGATGTAATGAATGTAAAACGGAATAATGAAAGAATAATTTTAGCAGGCGATTTGAATGGTTGGGTGGGGACTCGGATGGATGGTTTCGAGTCAGCCATTGGTGTGTACGGTGACAAAAAGATGAATGGGAATGGAAAAAGTCTACTTGAGGTATGCTTGGAATGGAACCTTTTTATCTCAAACACCTTTTTTGATCACAAAGAAATCCACCAGTACATATGGAAGAGAGGAAATGAAAGGTCGAGGATTAATTTTGTGGTGGTTGACTCTAGACTGAGATCCGCTACTGTTGATACTCGAGTGTTTCGGGGCGCCGAGATGGAAACTGACCATTTCCTCGTTGTTTCAAGAATAATTTTATTCCAAGGATGGCGGTCCATGAAAAAAACAGTATCGGCACCATCTAGAGTCAAAATTGAGAATCTGCAAAGGGATGATGTCAGAGAAAAATTTGAAAGGAAAGTGTGTGAAAAACTGAGTGAACAAGGAGCGAGTGATCTGAATATAGACAATGCATGGGAATAAATTAAGATTACTTTATGCGAATCAGCGAAAGAAACCTGTGGGATAGCTACCCAAGGAAGGAAGAAATGTGATGCATGGTGGGACGATGACATAAAGGAACTTGTGAAAGAAAAGAAGAATGCGTGGCGCTATGGCAGTAAATGGGGATGAATATACGAGAGCAAAAGTCCTGTACAATGTCTGTAAGGAAAAAGTTAAATCTGGTGTGAAAGAAAGGAAAGAGCGGCTGAAAAGAGAAAAAGGGGTGAAAATGACTAAGAATTTTCAGGATAATATAAAATTCTTCTGAAAGGCGGTCAAAAAATCTCGATGTGGTGCTGAAAGCAGTAGCATGAAAGCTATTAAGTTAGTAAATGGAGAGATGTTAACGAATGAGGATGAAATATTTCCAGGAAACGTATGAAAGTGTAGAAAATGCAAATGACGAAGCACCTGAGAGGCTCTCTGGGGTAAGTATGAATGAGGAAAACGATATAAATGCAATAAGTATGGAAGAAATAAAGTGTGCAATAAAACATATGAAGAATGGTAAGGCTGTGGGGTATGATAACGTTGCTGCAGAGTATATCAAGGCTGGTGACCCTTTAGTTATCTTGTGGCTTCATACGCCCTTCAATCAATGTTTGGAAAAGAGCCACACCCCGTTAGATTGGAGGAGGGCTGTTATCATGCCTCTTTACAAAGGCAAAGGGTCGAAAATGGAATGTGGTAACTATAGGGCTATTAGTCTATTGAGCTCTGTAGGTAAACTGTATGGGAGAATTTTAATAGAAAGAGCAAGAATGGTGACGAAAGAAAAAGTATGGGACGTGCAAGTGGCATTTGTGGATGGAAGAGGATGCATGGATCAGATCTTTTCTCTACGAGTGATGACGGAAAAGTTTTTGGCGAAAAACCTAAAACTTTTTTGTGCCTTCGTAGATCTACAGAAAGCATATGATAGAGTTATAAGAGAAAAGTTATGGAAAGTAGTCTCTGATTACGAGGTGAATAGTAAACTTATACGCCCAATCGCATCCCTATACGAAGGAAGTTCTGCGTGTGTAAGAATCAATGGAGCACTCACACCATGTGTTCCGCACAGCAAGGCGGCCGCGGATAAAACCGCGGCAAAAAAGGGGCTTAGCCAAGACACAAACCCGGCCGCGGAGAGCGCGGCGCCCTGGCCCGCGCACGCGTTTAGCCAAGACGCAAACCCGGCCGCGGGCTCGCGCCGCCGGGTGGTCGCGGGGGGCGCAGCGCCCCGATCCAAACACGCGCCGGGCCGACATGTGGACTTGGCCGCTTTAAAACATCCTCGCGGTCGCCACACTACGCCCGTGGGAAATCGCCGCCACTGCGGGTACCGTGCGGCCGCCGGCGGAGCGGGGAGCGGGGAGCGGGCCGCGGACCAGGCCACGCCCCGACCGCCGCCAGGAAATTTAGAACTATGTTTTTGTTCAATATCTCTTGTTAAAAAATTATTTTAGATATAAGAATTGTAAAGAATAAAAGAGAATTGAGAGGGCGATCGCCCGGGAATGATGTAGTGCACCTCAAAAATCCTTTGATAATAAAGAATGATGTTTTAAGGTTTGAGGTGCATTTGCAAATTATCCGGGCCATCGCCCGCTATAAAAACTACCAGGCATCGCGAGGCAGGTCCATGTTTGTATTAAAAAATACTCGCGATGCCTGGGGGATGTCAGGTTTTATGAATATTAAAATAAACGTTTGACAAATAAGGGTTCTGCCGCCCCTTACGGGACGGCAGGGAAAATGGCTGTTGTTGCCAGTTTTGGCCGCCTGGCGCTGGCGGCGCGGGACCGTATCGGGGTGGCGCGGGGCCTGTCCTGGCCCCCTGATTGGTCCCCGAGTATGCTGGAGCCTTACGCTCCTGCATACAGCATGTCAAGAATAAATAAACGGTCCGGCGGTTGCAAGGTCACTCTCTCTCTCGCACTTCGCTGCACCTGCACCGCTGGACAAGAATTACATCTGCCTTTTTACTCTGACCCTGCCTTCACATTGGACTTCCTTCCCTCTGGATATTTCGACTTTGGCTGCACACTTGGACTGATCCCGGAAGAACTCCTACGACCTGGCACTACTACTGGACACGATTTGGACCCCATTGGACAACTGCACACCGGCAGAGAATCGTCGTCCGAGCGACGAAGCAGCGACGAATATACACCAGCACCTACAAAGTTATACAGTCTTGTTCCTGTACTGAACAAGTGGTCCTTCGACACGGATCGTCGCTTCGCTTCAGGGATAAGCAGATTGCGTCATGTCTCGATCCGGACTACGATCGGGACACGCCGAAGAACAAGAAAGAAGAGAAGCGGAGCAGCAGCAAGAGGAGCCGCCGTCAGACTCGGACGAGCAGCAGTCGGACGATGACCACGGCTCACAGAGAGAGTCGTCTACGACGGTGACCGAAGATACCGTCCGCCAACTGAAGGCTGAGCTCAGGCGGAGTGAGCGGCGACACCGCCGCCTCATCAAGGAGCTACAGCGAGAGCACGGAGAGGCATTGCTCCGTGCTCGCACAGTCACCGTCAGTGCCGAGGGCGTCGGCAGAGAAGCGGCAGGAGACGCCGTGCGAGACGAGGCGGCAGCCCTGATGAGGGCCGTTTCGCCCGGAGCCCTGATAAGGGCCGTTTCGCCCGGAGCCCTGATAAGGGCCATTTCGCCCGGAGCCCTGACAAGGGCCGTTTCTTCGGCAGCCCTGATGAGGGCCGTTTCGCCCGGAGCCCTGACAAGGGCCGTTTCTGCGGGAGCCCTGAAAGAGGCTGTTTCTGCGGGAGCCCTGAAAGAGGCTGTTTCTGCGGGAGCCCTGAAAGAGGCTGTTTCTGCGGGAGCAACCAGGAGGGCCTCCGTACCAGGCGCCGCCACACCTGCGGCACTCGAAGCGGAACGGAACGCGCCACCGGCTGGGGGCCGGCCGCAAGTTTCTCCGCTGGATATTGGAGGCACCGGAACGGTGCCAGGGATCCCAAGGGCCCACTCGAGGGACACCGCGCAGACGTCGCCACAGAATGCAGCCACAGCGCGCGGTGCCACATCGTTTACCAGGGAGTGGGTCCGAGATCAGCAGGATCCCATGGCCATGATGGCGACCGCCATTTCAGAAGCAATCCGGTCAGCACGGGCCGGAGAGAGCCCGAGGGCGCACTCGGGCCAAGAGGAGCCGCGCATGAACGCCTTCATTGCGCGGCAGGCGGTCGCTAAAGATTTACCGCCATTCAGCGGCGACCCACTGGACTGGCCGACCTTCAAGGCGCAGTTTGATCAGTCGACGGGCCTGTGTGACCTGTCGAACGCGGAGAATCTGCTGCGCCTACAGAGAGCACTGAGAGGACGGGCCCGAGAATCGGTTGCGGCGCTCCTGATTGAGCCCCGCAATGTGCCCGAAATAATGGCCATCCTCGAAAGATGGTACGGTCGGCCAGACAAGATTGTGGACAGTATGCTGGAGCGGGTGAGGAGGCATCCCCGCCTAGCCGACACCGCCACCACAGAGGCCATCGTAGAGTATGCGGTGACCGTGAGGAATGTGGTGGCAACGGTGGAAAATTTCAACGGAAAACAGTTGGCATCCGCGCAGTTGCTCTCAGAGATGGTGGGCAAGATGCCCACCTGCTACAAAATGCTCTGGATGGCGGAGCGACGCGGGATGCCAAGGGATGTGACCGTACAAGACTTCTCCGTCTGGCTGACGGAGCTGACCGCTGAGGCACCACATACCGGGTGCCTGGAGGTGTCGGCCCATGCACCGAGGGGGCGCCGGAGCGCCCAAGTGCACGCCACTCAGGAGGAGAGCGACGGAGAACCGGGCGTGCCACAGAGGACGGGCGCGGCCGCGGGCCGCAAGGAGCGGCTGTGTGCGGCGTGCAAGTCGCCGCGTCACGGGATGGCCGTCTGTGCGGACTTCACCCAGAAGTCCTACACGGACCGATGGGCCTTAGTGAGGAAAAGCAATGTGTGCTTCGTGTGCCTGGAGGCAGGGCACCGTGCCCCACAGTGCCGGTCGACGCGATGTGGTGTGAGCGGGTGCCGGGCGCCGCACCATCGCTTGTTACACGGGGCGCCGCGCGCCGCGGCGACACCCGGGGCGTCGCACACGCCCGGCGGAGCAGCGCCGGCGGCCGCTTCGGGCGGGCGCCGGCTGTCGGAAGGGTTCGCCGGCTCGGGCGCCGGCGACCTAGTGGGTCTGACGGGGGACCGGCGGCACCACCGGGTGCTATTAAAGGTGGTGCCGGTAAAAGTGAGTGGCCCTCGGGGGCAAGTGAAAGTGTTCGCGTTGCTGGACGAGGGCTCGACGGTGACCCTCATCGATGCAAAGGTGGCCAGTGCCGTCGGGGCCAGGGGACCAGTGCGCGAACTGAGGATACATGGAGCCAGCGGCATGTGCTCGTCGGATGCCCGATCGCAGACAGTGCACATCACCGTATCGGGCGACGGCGGCGAGCACCCGCTGAGAGCGAACACTGTACGCGGATTGGCGCTACCCGCGCAATGGACAGTGCAGGCCCGAGGGCCGAGAGGACAGGCGAGACAAGTGGTGCCGCAGGTGTTGATCGGACAGGATCACGCTCACCTGATTGTCACCAGGGAGGTGAGACCCGCGAGAGGGTCGGGAATCCTGTCCCGCACAGCACTGGGGTGGACCGTGCACGGAGCCGCGGCACCACAGGAGGAAAGCGCGGGCGCCACGATTTTGGCGCTCGCAGGAACGCCGAGCCCAGCGGCAGACACCCGTTTGGAAGCATTAGTGCGGCTACACTACGCGATAGATTCACTGGGGGTGACTACCGCGGCCCGGGTCAACAGTGAGGATGCCCGGGCCACTGAGATAATGGCCGCCACTACTCGGCAATTGCCAAGCGGCCATTGGGAGACCGGCCTCTTGTGGAGGCAGACCGACGTGCATCTGCCGAATAACCGCCAGTGCGCGGTAAGCCGGCTGGCCGGCATCGAGAGGCGGTGCCGCAGAGACCCGGCTTTCGCCGGAGCGTACCAGGCCAAGATGGCAGAGTACCTTCAGAAAGGGTACGCACGGCGCTTGAGCGAAAGTGAGGTGAGGCGGCTGAGCAGCCGCCATTGGTACCTGCCTCACTTCGCTGTGTTTAACCCCAAAAAGCCGGGGAAAATAAGAATAGTATTCGATGCCGCCAGCCAATGCAGAGGCGTATCCCTCAACGACGCCCTGCTGACCGGACCCGACATGCTGTCCTCGCTGTTGGGGAACGTATTCCGGTTCAGGGAGGGAAGAGTGGCGCTGGCGGCCGATGTGAAGGAGATGTTCCTGCGCATCCGGATACGGAGGCCAGATCAGGATGCGCAGCTGTTCCTGTGGAGGCAGCCGGGCGAGACGGAGCCCGGGACCTACCGGATGCAAGCAATGGTTTTCGGAGCGACGTGCTCGCCCAGCAGCGCGCAGTACGTACGCGACAGGATTGCGGACGCCAGCGCCGCGGCGTATCCCGCTGCCGCCGAGGCCATACGGCAGCGGTTCTACATGGATGACTATTTGGACTCGCTGGACACTCCGGGGCAGGCAATCCAGATGTCCCGCGAGGTGTCCGAAGTGCTACGCCGCGGCGAGATGCACCTGGCCAACTGGACCTCCAACGACCCGGAGGTCCTGAGGCACCTCCCCGAACATCTACGGTCGACACAGCCGGTGCAGATTATCGGGAAGGATAAGACCACGGAGCGCGTGCTCGGGATAGTGTGGGACCCGGCATCGGACAAATTTCTCTTTAAGTTCATCAATTTGCCGGAGCTGAGAGAGGAGGACCGCCCCACAAAAAGAGCATTACTCAGTGCGGTGATGCGGATCTTCGACCCGGTGGGCTTCATAGCCTGCCTGCTAGTGAGGTCGAAGATCCTGATGCAGGCAGTGTGGCGGTCGAAAGTCGGTTGGGATGAACCGATAAATCCCGAGCACGCGGAGAGGTGGAGAGAGTGGCACCGGCTAATGAAGACTAGTCAGTGCGCGGTGCCACGCCAGGCAATTGGAAGCCGGAGAAGCCGGCCGACGCTACACGTGTTTAGCGACGCCTCGGAACAAGCTTGTTGCGCGGTCGCCTATTTCGCTGAGGCAGGAGAGGGCGGCATATACGTAGCCTTCACCTCGGCGAAATGTAAGGTGGCCCCGCTCAAGCCGCTATCGATTCCGAGGCTCGAGCTACAGGCGGCGCTGATGGCCGCCCGACTGGCGGCCACCATTAAGAGTGAACATACGTGCCATGTGGAGAGGACCGTCATGTGGACGGACTCAACGACCGTCCTAACCTGGATCAGGACGGACCCCCGGGCCTACTCGGCCTTTGTGGCCAACCGGCTCGGGGAGATTGACGAGTTGGCACCCGCCGCCTGTTGGAGATGGGTGCCTACCAAACTGAACCCGGCAGACATGGGCACCCGAGAGAACGAGCCGCTCGATTTGGCCGAAGACGGCAAATGGTTCCGCGGCCCGGCCTTCCTAAGAGGCCCGGAGTCAGCGTGGCCGCGGGAACCCGCGCGGGCCGAGCCAACCAGGGAGGCGCTCGAGCGGCGACCGGAGACAGTGGCGCTCACCGGGCGCGTGCCGGCGATCGACGGGGCGCTACCAGACATCGCCCGCTTCTCGTCGTGGAGCAGGCTGGTACGCGCCACAGCTTGGGTGAGGCGGTTTGTGAAAAACTGCCGGCGCGCGCGAGGTGCCGCGCCGGCCGAAGAGCTTACCATAGAAGAGAAGGATGAGGCGGAGCGCGCTTGGGTCCTACACGCCCAGGCGCAGGGCTTCGCCAGAGAAAGCGGGCTGCTACTACGGGGGGAGGCCCTCCCAAAGGACAGCCGGCTGCACCCGCTGACGCCACGAATGAGCACCCGCCTGAACGCGGCTGAGAGCGCCGCGATTACGGCCGGGTTACGGGCGCCGGTGATATTGGACGGCGCCCATCCATACACGAGGCTCCTGATACGCCATTATCATGAAAGGAGCCGGCACCCGGGCACTGAGAGAACTGTGAGTGACGTACGGGCCAATTTCTACGTCCTCCGGCTGAGGCCAACCGTGCGCCGGGTGCAGCACGAGTGCCAAACGTGCAGAATAAAACGGAGCCGGCCGCAGACACCGATGATGGGGCAGCTTCCGGAGGCCCGACTGGCCCATTACGAAGTGCCCTTCACGCACTGCGGCCTGGATTATTTCGGGCCTATGGAGGTGACGGTCGGCCGCAGGAGGGAAAAGCGATACGGCGCGCTTTTCACGTGTATGACTACGCGCGCCGTTCATATGGAGCTGGCCGGCTCACTTTCAGCCGATTCGGCTGTGATGGCCATCCGGAGGATGGCAGCGCGCCGTGGTCATCCGCGCCGTCTGTATTCGGACAATGGGACCAACTTCCACGGCGCGGACCGAGAATTGACCACGGCACTGAAAGACCTAAAAGAGGACACAAGAGTGCGAGAGCACCTGAGCGGCGCGGGCTCGGAGTGGATATTTAACCCCCCGCTCGCCCCTCACATGGGAGGGGCATGGGAGAGTCTAGTGCGTTCGATTAAACGCGCACTAGAGGCAATTCTGAAGGAGCGCGCACCCTGAGAGGAGACACTGCGGACGGCTCTGGCTGAGGCCGAGTTTGCCGTCAATAGCCGTCCGCTTACGCATGTGTCAGTAGACCCGCGCGATGGAGCGCCCTTGACCCCGAACCACCTGTTGCTCGGGGGCACCGGGCAATTTCAGCATCTGGCCGTATACGGGGCCCTAGACGAGCGGGTCTGCCTGCGGAGACAGTGGCAGATCGCTCAGCAGCTCGCGGATGCTTTCTGGCGCCGGTGGGTGCGGGAATATCTGCCCACCCTAGCGCAGCGCCGCAAATGGCAGGAACCGGCGCCTCCGATCCAGGAAGGCGCGGTGGCCATCATCGCAGATCCCACGCTACCCCGGAACTGCTGGCCGAAGGGAATCATCACAGAGGCGCGGCCGGCGGCGGACGGCCAGGTCAGAGCTGTCCGCGTGAGGACGGCGACCGGCGACTATACGCGGCCCGCCACGAAGGTGATAGTGCTGCCGACCCAGAGGCTCGAACCCCCGACTAACCCCGAGGAGTAGCTGTGCTGCCGAGGGAGTACGGCGGAGCCGCACGGGGGGAGTGTTCCGCACAGCAAGGCGGCCGCGGATAAAACCGCGGCAAAAAAGGGGCTTAGCCAAGACACAAACCCGGCCGCGGAGAGCGCGGCGCCCTGGCCCGCGCACGCGTTTAGCCAAGACGCAAACCCGGCCGCGGGCTCGCGCCGCCGGGTGGTCGCGGGGGGCGCAGCGCCCCGATCCAAACACGCGCCGGGCCGACATGTGGACTTGGCCGCTTTAAAACATCCTCGCGGTCGCCACACTACGCCCGTGGGAAATCGCCGCCACTGCGGGTACCGTGCGGCCGCCGGCGGAGCGGGGAGCGGGGAGCGGGCCGCGGACCAGGCCACGCCCCGACCGCCGCCAGGAAATTTAGAACTATGTTTTTGTTCAATATCTCTTGTTAAAAAATTATTTTAGATATAAGAATTGTAAAGAATAAAAGAGAATTGAGAGGGCGATCGCCCGGGAATGATGTAGTGCACCTCAAAAATCCTTTGATAATAAAGAATGATGTTTTAAGGTTTGAGGTGCATTTGCAAATTATCCGGGCCATCGCCCGCTATAAAAACTACCAGGCATCGCGAGGCAGGTCCATGTTTGTATTAAAAAATACTCGCGATGCCTGGGGGATGTCAGGTTTTATGAATATTAAAATAAACGTTTGACAAATAAGGGTTCTGCCGCCCCTTACGGGACGGCAGGGAAAATGGCTGTTGTTGCCAGTTTTGGCCGCCTGGCGCTGGCGGCGCGGGACCGTATCGGGGTGGCGCGGGGCCTGTCCTGGCCCCCTGATTGGTCCCCGAGTATGCTGGAGCCTTACGCTCCTGCATACAGCATGTCAAGAATAAATAAACGGTCCGGCGGTTGCAAGGTCACTCTCTCTCTCGCACTTCGCTGCACCTGCACCGCTGGACAAGAATTACATCTGCCTTTTTACTCTGACCCTGCCTTCACATTGGACTTCCTTCCCTCTGGATATTTCGACTTTGGCTGCACACTTGGACTGATCCCGGAAGAACTCCTACGACCTGGCACTACTACTGGACACGATTTGGACCCCATTGGACAACTGCACACCGGCAGAGAATCGTCGTCCGAGCGACAAAGCAGCGACGAATATACACCAGCACCTACAAAGTTATACAGTCTTGTTCCTGTACTGAACACCATGGTTTGACATTACAATGGGTGTTAAGCAGGGTTGTGTAATGTCTCCATGGCTGTTCAACTTGTATATGGATAAATGTGTGAAAGAACTAAAATGTATGAATGTAGGAGCAAAAATGGGCGATTTGATTGTATGCTGTTTATTGTACGCCGATGATGCAGTACTAATGGCGAATAATGAACAAGAACTACAGAATCTGGTGAGTAGAATGTACGATGTATGCAAGGAAAGCGACCTCATGATGAATGTTAACAAGTCGAAAGTGATGGTATTCGAGAAAGAGGAAAGCAAGACACCATGCAAAATACTTAAAGGTAATGAATGTTTGGAACAAGTAGATGAGTTTGTATATTTGGGAAGTATGTTTGATAGAAACGGAAAGGCTGAGAATGATATCGAAAGGAGGGTGACTGCAAGAAATAAAGTAAACGGCGCTTTGAATGCAATTATATCTAACGGGAATTTGTCAACCGAGGCAAGACTAGCGGTGCATAATGGAGTGCTGGTACCGACACTGATGTATGGAAGTGAGGCCTGGAGCTGGCAGAAAAGGAACGAAAGTAGACTGAATGCAGTGGAAATGAGATCACTTAGACGTATTTGTGGCAAATCTATTTATGACAGAGTAAAGAATGAAGAAATAAGGAAAGAATGTAAATCTGTTAGTATAGTGAGTAAGATTAAGAAAGGATCACTTAGGTGGTTTGGTCATATGGAAAGGATGAATGAGGAGAGAATGGTAAGAAAGATATATGACGCAAGTGTTGATGGAACCAGAAATAGAGGACGTCTGCGGAAGACTTGGCATGACCAGGTAAACCAGATAATGGAGGATGGTGTTGTTAGAAGCCTCAACAATCGGCGAGCTTGTATGACAAGATGTATGAATATGGATGAGGCGAGAATTGTGTGTCAGGACAGAAGAGTATGGCGCTCTATCCTCTCTGCCTACCCCCACGGGGAAACGGCGTGATGGTAAGTAAGTAAGTAAGTAATAATGAGCAAGATGAATGATGGTCTGGATAATATGAATCAGTCAGTATCCTAGACGATATACACTTGCACATATAATCCATTGTACTCGCGAATATTAATACTAGCTCTGTGTCCTTGAAAGAGTATAATTTAAGATGTATTGACTAATGCGTACAAGGTAACGCAAAACCTAATTCCTCTGTTAAAAGTTCTGTTTCCAGACAACTTGAACGGTAGACGTTTAAGACTCTTAAGGCCACCCATTACTAACCTTACGTTGCCATAAGACTAGGTTCAGAGAATGGGCATTATCTGTGGCTGGTCTGAAAGTAGCAAATCTTTGCGATTTTATACATTCATATACATAAGAAGAAGATGGTTATCCACTAACACCGCACATAGTACGCAATTCGGAAGTGAATGATCAATCAATTCTTATACATGCACTACCCCCTATGGAGATGCAATTGCCATATCTATTGACGTAATATCCACATAAATTTCTTGCAATTCAAACGTTACAGTACGTCTCTCTCATAAAGCGACCACCCGGTCCAAGCTTTTACTGCCGTAAACGTCCAGCTTTATCCTGACTCGGCTTTTAATTCATCCCCTTGCACCCTTCAGTTCAATTCGGAGCACGTCCCAAACAAAAGTGATTAATGTTTTTTCAGTAAGGTAAAAGGCGCCGCCGCACGCTGGCACTTTTCACAAATCCGGAAAGACATTGAATGATCATGTTATCCAGAAAGTTAGGAGATTTTTTTTTAAATAGAGATTCAAAGAAAAGAAGATCGATATATTTATATAAGTCCGTTTTATTTCAGGCTATCACGTTTTTATCACGCTACTGCACGCGTGGTCCATTTCACGT
Source organism: Eubasilissa regina (assembly GCA_022840565.1). NCBI lineage: Eukaryota > Metazoa > Arthropoda > Insecta > Trichoptera > Phryganeidae > Eubasilissa > Eubasilissa regina. The sequence goes on along the minus strand of JAINEB010000006.1, from coordinate 30,546,812 downwards.
GATTTAGAAGATTCATGCTTACTTCCAGTCCAAAATTACAAAGCTCCAATTTAGACACATACAGTTAGCTTCATACAGCGAAACATATAAAACTTCAACAACAATGCCTTCGTCAACAAAATCGTCTCAGGACATTAAGAGAAAACAGAAAATATTCACATCTAAATATCGGAAACGATGCCTTTTTTGATCTTTGTTTCATAATTATACAGTATTTTGCTTTTTTTAAAAGATAACTCCGCTAAATTGGCAGCAAATCTTATTTGTATCTTTATTTTTTAACTTTGTTTTATTAACCATTTAATTGAGTTTAATAAATAAAGCGTGCAAAACTAATCAAAAAATTATAAACAACCAACTAAATTTAACTACAAGTCCCATTCTAAAATTTTTTTCTAAAAATTATTCGAGTAAATTTGTATTAAGTAATAATTAAATTTTTAAATAATTGGTTTTTTTTAAAAATAGATTCTGGTAAAGAAACAATAATATACGTTTTTAGTTATTTATGATATCCTGAAGAAGAAAATGGTATTTTTCGAAATCGGTAGATGTATTAAAACTCAATTAAGTGGTTAATAAAACAAAGTTAACAAATAAAAATATGAATTTTAACCACAAAGTTAATATTGCTAATTTCAAAAGTAATCTTATTTGTTTTAGGTTGCTATGCAACATGGACGAGCGTGCAAAAGAATGTAAAGAAATTATATTAGGTTGATGCATAATTATCCACTGTTTCTAAAAAAATTATATTATATTATTATATTGTAAAACGAAAACAAACTCAGAATATATTATGTACAATTATCATTCGGGGGCGTAGTTACCTTAATCGTGGACTGATCAATGTTGAAGTTCTCGGCCAGTGTCCTAGTGGTGTCGTTTTGTTCTCTTCCACAGCTGCCAAAAGGGTCAGGTCATCAAAATTCAAAGATCGACCCTTTCCTGACTTGTCGTCTAAGCTAGTATCACTAGTTTTGAAGCAAACAAACCACTCTCGGTTGAGATCGCGAAATGACTAAGGAGCTTTCCACTCTTTCTCTAAATGGTACAGCATAATGTGGCGTATATGTGTATGGTTTTCGAAGCGCACTTTAATTTTATAATCCTATTTAAAAATTATATTATGACAAATGTTAATTAAACGTCAAATTCAAAAAAAAAACATCGCGAAAAAAACGGTGGATAATAATTATGCATCAATCTTATATATGAATACATGTAAGCAACTCCGTAAATCTTTGTTCGGTTTCTCTTCTGCCAATACCAAATAACCAGTTACCAGGATATTTCGTAAGTTTATCTACCGAAAATTTTTTCACAATATTTGGCAAAATTTTGTACGTTTTGAGTATCAGAAAAGTACGTGCAAGAATTGGCTAAAGCTCGCTCTCTTTTTGGACTTAATGGTGAACTTCCCAACTCTTTTGATGACTGTAGAATGATTGTGATATTACATACATTTTTTTTTTGTTTTCCGTTGTCTAAATGTAAAGGTTCTAATTTTAATGAACGTTGTCGAGTGACAACAAAAAGTAATTCAGACCTAAACAAAACAAATTAAGAGATAAAAACTTGTATGAAGTAACAGCTAAAGGCAAACATGACGAACAGAAAAACAAAGGAAAGGTCTCCGATAAGATGAGTTAATTAATCTAAACTTCAACATCAAAATTTGACGAAACACAAGAAGTTTTTGAAAAAAGTACTCTCAGGAAAATGTCAAAGAAAATTGATTTTGGTTGTAACAAGAAACTTGACGGTCTGTATGAAGAGCTGAAAGTTACTAAATTCATAAAATTAGGGAGGCCGTATAAGCCAAAAAATGATATGAAACCTCTAAAATGGCTGTACAATAAAGGAGACGAAGATAGGAAGACCCAGAGAAGTTGTCCTGCTCCTTATACGCTCTCCACCGCGACTCCTATCCCTAGCCATTGTTCTCCAGTTCTCAGACTTGAGACTCCAGTCTTCTTTCATACATAATACTCCATAAGGAATTTGAGCTGCAATGAAACGGTCGTACAGTTCTTCAACCAAGATATGCGACTTCTTTCTAAATCTCTCCCTGACTTACATTACTTAAAATTTCTCATATATCACGACATCGACGTTTCAAGACATCTTCGATTTGCATTTTATCCAAAAGATTTTAAATTAGCTTTCTGCAACACAATATTTCGAAGGTCTCGGCTTATTTCTTGCCCACGAGAAGATGTAACAATGGTCGATTTTTTTTATTTTTAAATATTTAAAGTCGTGCCAGATTTGCGAAATGTACCACTGTGTCCCGCCGCCAGTTCCGACAACTGTATTACCGTCAGCCCATGAAAATACCTGAAATATTTCTGAATAATAAAATTTCAGTGCGCCTCGTATTATTTCAAAAGAATAATTCCGAATAATTTGTACCCCCGCGCGCGTGATGACAAATTCGGGTTAAAATTTCCTTTGGAAACTCTCAGCCAATCGAGTGACTTGAATAACAATCGATTGTTGAAGACGATGCACGTTCCTGGAAAGTTTTTTTTTTGTATTTGTTCTGAATTTACATGTTATGGAATTTGTGGAAATTTTCAATGAATATTGAATATTTTATCTTCGGGTACTTTTAAATGAAAAAAATAGAATGGTAAAATTCTGGGAGAAAAATATTCAAGCATCCACGCATTTTTTGTGAATATATTAAAATCAATTAATTAATTTTAGAAAAATAACGATACCTCGATAGCATTTAATGTTGTGGTGGTGTGGTCTCGTAGTACGCAATTAAAACTTTAACCAAGGGGGAACAATGACTATGATTAGCAAAATTTAACATATAGTTATCGATATGACTAAACGATTTGTAATAAACATTTGACAATGTTAATTCTGCAATTGAATTTAATCAGTTCTACTATAGTTTCCAAGCTCTACAGCAATTCTTCTCAAGCTTTTTTATATTACGGCCTCCAGATGTGAAAAATAATTCATTGCTATCAATTTTTTTAGGTTATGTACATTATTTATTAATAATTATTTTTATCAAAAACAATTTTTAAAAAATCGATTCAAATTTACCTACAAAAAACGTTTTATGGATGTGATTGCAGAATTTCACACAACATATTAATAACATGCATAACACAAATACCTTTTTTTTTACTATGTACAAAAACGAAGGAAACTTTATAGAAATAATTTATATTAGTAGATTTGTTTTCTTTCAAATACTAAAATATTTCGCGGCCTAGTTGAGAAGCGCTGCTCTAGAGGATATAGAATATTTATTAGCTATTAGCACTCTGTCGATTGCAAAGCTGATAAACCTCGGTTTACAAATTATATTATTTACAACCATTAAGCTCATCCCCAATTAGGTTATCTTCTTACGAGAAGTGACGATAAAATAAATGTGAAATCTTAAATATCAGCTCGTCAATATATTCCATGACGTAGTTGTATATGTTCAAATTAATGAATTATATTTTGTTCACTATTCATATTTAATAATATTTAAATGAATATTTCACTCTTTAAGTAATTTTCACAAATCTCATGTGATTTTGAATTAAATTCAACAGCATTGACCGCAAATATCAAAAGAAAACCAAACTGACAATATGAACTATATGTATATACATATGTAAAACTGAAAGTCTGTTGCTATCTTTACAATCTTACATTCTTTGACCGATCTAAACCATATTTTGCCTAGTTCCATCCCCCCTTCCCCTACCACCTCGCCGATCGGCATAAATGTATATTATATTGAATGACATTCGTTTTTTTTTTAAATTGGTCTAGTTCCACATAATGACTCATAGGATCCTGAAGAAAATAAAGTGACCTCTCCCTGTTTGGACAAACTTTTACTTACATCTTTCATTTTAAGAGCCAATGCAAAACAATGATAAACATTCCTTTTTCCGAAACCCAAGCCCTCAATTATAACTTAATCCGAATTCTGGGTAACGCCGGATAAGAGCCGCTAGTTATATATGTTACCTATCGTACCCGGCCTGCTCTTTTGTTTGACATCCATGAAACAAAAATGATTTAGGGACGCCCAAAACTCTGACGGATAGACGAAATTATCAGAGCACTAGGAGTGACATGGCAAATAAAGACGATTGACCAAAGAAAGTGGAGTCATTGGGACGCCTTCATGTAGCAGTGAATGTAGCCGATGATTATGAAGATCTTCCTCTCTTCATGTCTTGACAAAATCTTCCACCTACGTCATGGTCTTTCCTTCGAACTCAATCCTGTTGGCTCGAGTGTGAGGGCTTTGTGGTGTTACGGGACTCTCACTACATGTTCTCACTTCCACCTTCTTCACGATATCTGGGGCGGTATACCGTTCTCAGGTTCTTTATGATCCTTCATTCATTCATTCGGTTAGGTTATTACATATAATATTACATATAATGTTCATGTGTATATTGTAACGTTATCAATTCAATCACATAGGTTTGATATTTTCGGGATCGCCACATTTGAATAATGGTATCACTGAACATGCGCGAACGTCAGATTACTTTGTCCGTAGATACATTTTGTATAGCTTCCGGGCGGGCTCTGATACTTCTGTCACTGACGTGTTGCTGAGCACGAGAAATCGTCAGGTTTCGGGCTGATGATGGATAATTAATAATTATTGGAACGATCATCATGTAAATCTCGGGAAATACTAATTTCCTTCTCGGGTTGGGGCACATTAATATGGCTTTTATGAAGAGGACGTCAACCATTGAGAATTTCTTAGATGATCATGTGGAGGACCAGACTTGTTTTCCGGCAACGTGCGGTCCGTAGGCGAGGATGCACGTCGGTCGAGTCAGGATTGCAATCTGCGGGAATGGATTACATATCGGATGAACTAAGATGGAAAGGTTCCTCGTGTCACAGATTTCGAGGTTACGTCAGCTCTTTTGTTAAATTTGAATTTATTGGTGTCAGAAAGAAGCCTTTGCTAGAAGCACACATTCAACTCTACGTAATTTGCTTATTTGTATTATACTTCTTTTCTAAACATAAACTTTGTTCTAATTATCTATTCATTGGAATATAATACGCCCGCCATAACTTAATTTGTAAAAAAATATTATTCATTATGTTTGGAATAAGTTTGTTAAATGTTCAATTTATAATTCTTTAAAATCACGTCGATCCGTGGTAATTTGATAATTTTTATGATGATATGTTAATGAAAATTAAAATGGGATATTATTGTCGAGGTTTAAGTTTAGCTTCTGTTAATCTTTCAAATAGGGAATCATTATTTTGTAGGATACATTGAACCCATTTCCGTGGTTATTCTTTGTTTGAGACCTTATTGAAATAAGATTTTGATTCATTTTCTTCTCAAATTGTGACAACAGATTATACCGCTACTTTATTTTGAAATAGGATGATCTTTACAAACTAAAAACCTCTTTTAATGCAGCTTCTAATGTTGACCATATAAATGTTCCTTGAAAACCCACTTCCGCGGTCTGTCGGCTGAGGCAACCGGTGACGGATAGAGCGCCGAGCTCAACCTCGCAACAATACGTAGATGCCTATAACTATATTGAGTGTAGGTACCTACATGAATATACCGTGGGTCTATTTTTGTCACAGCCGACATTTCTGTACAAATGTAATCGGTACGTTTGATCGTGTTTCTGACCCATTTAGAATGTGAATGTATTCATACAAAAACAACAATATTTAAAAACACGATGATGTCACAATCTGCGGCAGACCATTCAGGATACGGTGTGCGGACACAGACGATAATGGCTCCACTGCCTCAGGCTCGCGTGAACCAGATCTGGTACCGTTAAATCCATACAAAAATACATTTTCATAATCGGTCCAGCCATATTTTCAGAATGGAATTTTCCCATTTCGCTCGTACATTGCAAAATAATTATTGGGGTTCGATCAGAAACTCATTAAGCGACGCAAAATTCTATCGCGATTTTCATTTTCATTACATTCGCTTTTATTACCTATTTTTAATTTATTTTGTAGCGAACTAAAGAGACCGTGTTGTTATGTATAATGAATTTTGCAAAGGTCCATCAGGCGATACAAAATTCTTGGAAAAACGGTGAAATCTTTGAGTACTTACCAGGGGTCCGAAGGAATGTACATAAGCCCATTGTTACGCATTATCGGACATAGCCGACTATTCAATTCAGAAATTCAGAAAAACTGCGCTCTGCGGGGAGGCGTGATTACATCACACGCACCTCCTGGGATACATTTGGCATCGACACTTTTGCGAGAACTGATACGGACCGATCTTTTCAAAATTAACCACAGCGAAAAATGGAAAATATATATTTTTCAGGTATATTACGAAAATATGTGAAAATATTATCGATACAATGGTATAATATTAGACTAGGGACCAGACTATCACTGCAAAGCAAAAATCTCTATTAAGGGAAATAAAAAAAAATCAGTTCCGAGTGCACATAAACGCCTATAGTATGAATACTATGAGAAAAGAGATCATTTTTTACTTTTTATTTAACGAATAAACCGCTTAGTATATATTATATAAAATACATATTCGGGGGCCTTCCATACGCCACTGGAGTCCAATTTGTTAAGTTACGCCACTTTTTCTGTGAAATGGACTGTCATGCAACAAATATGCCATTCATCAAAGGCGCCTAGAATTAATAAATCAGTCGCACGAGGACGTCATTTTTCGTCAAAAAAACAATAATAAAACAGATTATTTAAAAAAAAATATACAATCCCTTATTTGGTATTTTATGCAGGCTAATATTATGCATTTGTAAGTGAAAGCTGTAGGAAAATTATTCATAGAATGGCGGATCGAACATTCCTGAATGTGCACTGTTTGTGAAATCGTTCGGAATAAATTTGCATTTATGTTTATGTATGAAAATATTCAATCGACTAGCCCCTGCAAGTATACATACTTGCAACATAGTTGAATAAGCGAACTAATCATCACGAAGACATTTGAGTACTTATTAATGGTATTTCATAACAGTACACAATGCATTGCGGTTCTGTTTTGTGCAGTGGAAAGGGAATAAACTTATTGCCCTCCGAATGTGCCGCTCATGCCAGTGCGCTGGGTTACATACATGACTCCCTCTGAGTGGATCTGCTTCTACAGCACAACTAGTCGAGCCTCCAGTCGTTTCTCGGACTTTTTACATTCCCGGTGATCACTAATTTCTTCTGGCTATCTCTATCTCTTCAAACAACGTACTCAAAATATGCAATAATCCTGTAGCTGGTCAGCGAGGCACATACCAGTTTGGTGGTAATGAATGTTACTGGTGTGGCGGCTGTCTTAAGATATAGTTAACTCAGGTTGACCACTAACTTTATCAATACTATGACTCTGGTTGAATAAGGGGATTGGGGAAATACGGAATGTAGGAAGGGTGAAGGAATTTGGGAGAGGGGCAGGAATATGGAACAGGGGAGTAGAGGACCAACCAGAACCTGGAAAAAACACGATCCACCTGAGAGATACTCCTTTCGGTATATGGATATGAATACTGTCAGTTCACACTTCAACCTTCAACTGGTCCAAACCAAAGATAACAAGAACCACAAAAAAGGTCATGTTCTGGGTAAAGATGAGGTAAACGGGTAGGTAACGGAAAATAACCATTATATCTACGTATGTCATGTTCACATGCGCGCACATGGCGATCGGCGATCCATAAATATCTTTAAACGATCGAACAGACTTTAAATATCAGAAGGAATTTAAATTAAGCAAACATCAGGAATGTGTAACTGAAATAACTCTTACTCTTGTTTCGTTGTTTATTAAGTCGCTCCCGGTTGTACAATATAAGTCAGGAAGATTGTAAATTTATCAAGTAAGTACAAATAAACACTATGAAGTCGCGGTTAAAGCAAGGTCGCCGCGCGGCCCAAAAATGACTTTGCTTATCCACTATAATCCTTTATCTGCGCGATGTGGAGAGACACAGTCCACGGTATGCTCATCAAACGAGGTCAGTATCCCCCATCTTAAAGGTAAAGGCGAAGATGTTTATTTTCCAGTGTTCCACATGAGGACGATAGATGAGAAACTGCTCTCAGGAGTGAGATTCCAGTACACAGGTATGAGCACGCGATCCGTTCATTCCTTTCTGGTCAATGTGTTAGCGTGACGCACAACTTAGAGCCACATGTTCTGTGTCGTTTATTTTGAAAATATAATAAAGTAAGCGGTGTGACTCTCCCGCTTCCATCAAATGACTGAAATCACTCGTACTTTAAAAGAACACGCATCAGATATGAACTCTTCAATGAATATCGGAGTGGTAATTATACGCTCGAGGGTTGAGGGGTTCGAAGGTTGTGGCGGTCGGGCCGATTGCCGGCGTTAATAACTGTTATTACGGCTGACCGTCCGGCTGTGATTGGCCGCGCGGCCTCCGGTACGGAAGTGCGATAAAAGCGGTCCCCTGTCAGCTGTGCAGACATTATCGTACGATGAGTTATGGTATTTTTTAAAAATAAATGGATAATAATATTAATTTAATCCTTATTTTATTTAGTGTGAAAATAGCAAGAAGTCGTAGAAGTCATCGGAACAATGTAAGTTAATCCTAGTTAATGATGTTAACATTAGAGTAATACTAATTAATCCCTGTTACGAGATTCGTACTTATTGTTTTTCTTCCTCCTCATTTGAGGTATTCTATAGAAAACAATATTTGAATATGTAAACATGTCTAATATTGCTAATAATATACTGGTAATTATAAAAAAATATATAAAAATTGATTTTTCAGGCGTATTCTAGTATAATGTGTTAAAAAAACATTTTACAGATAAAGAATATTGCTTTAAATAATTTGAAAAATTAATTAGATTCTCATTGTGACATCTATGCTATTTCAGGGAAATAAATGTCAAATTTAGTTCATAGATGGCGATAGTGTAGTTGTACTCGAAGTGTTTCCACATATTAACATATACCTTCCAAAAATTTGATAGATATGGAGATTGATTAATATGGGTGTGAATGGTGAACGTTATATTTATATAAAGTGATCACTTAAGCCAGGCAAAGACTGGTCGTAAGCCCTATAATTACCCATACTTCCATATATTTTCATTAAATATAATAAAAAATAGCTTCATCTCTATGAGATATCTATTATTGGTTTATTGTATGGAAATTTGGTGACCAGGTTTCTGAAGTGACGATTTATCATGCTGCTCCAGTTTTGAATGCCATAAATGGAGCCATAAGACAAACTAATGTACATCCATAATTTCCACGGAGTTCAGAGGGTCTTCTCTAGTATGACGCTCGTGCTCATACTGACTTGCCTCATTTTTTTAAGAGAGTATTTGAAAAGTAAACACCATTTCAGCATTGTACCGATTTCTTCTCAACACTGTACTAACAATTTCATCACCGTCACATAAAAACAAACAAGATCTGCCATCGATTCATCATCTGAAGGTGTGCGGTTATCACGTCAAAGTAAATTATGCTAAAAATATATTTTTATTTAATGGCGATCTTGTGCAACGTTATCTGTATGAAAGAGATGTTCTGCATGATCTCAACCTTAAATTACGAATGTAAATGGTCAGATGCTTTGTGTTATTTTATGGAATTGAAGCGTGGACACTTACCGAAGAAATTTATTTATTTACTCTTAATATAGTGACTTGAAGAATTACAGAATAATGCTCAAAATTAGCTGGATGTATATATTGTAGTTACCAATGGAAATACTATGGTTCGGATATATAAAGAAAAATAAGTATTTGAAACAATAATCTGAAAGTTTCAATATATATATTTGTGATGTCCAAGAATTTGTGTGTGCGTGTCGGTCCGCGGAGCACGGGAGAAGTAGGAGGTATGTGTGTGCGCCTAGAGTGACGCGAATTAGATTTAACTCATATTATATTATATTGTTGTAAATAGCATTGTATTGGTGGAATTATAAACTCCTATATATTGTCACACATAGAAATAATAAATCTTATATATAAACACGTGTGCATAGCAGGTGTAGTGTAATAATAAAGTCATTAAGCTAACGGTAATTTTGGAACAGTCCGACTCTACGTGGGTGGATCGCCATCAACACATCTGTCAATACGTATCCATTATTGATGAGTGCCCTGGGGCCGGCTCGGCTATGATTGGCCAGACAGCCGCTGACATTATTTTGGTCCAGCATCTGTCGAGAGCTGCATTGTGCAGCTGACGCGTTACCGAATAGCCGCGAGCCTGCATTGTAGTCGGCGACAAGTCATTAGCATCGCAAGCTGTGTGCAAGAACCTACTTTGGATGTTCAATACATTTTCATTTTGCGTCGTACGTACGTGTACTGACGAAATCATCAAACTGCGGAAATATGTGACAGCTATGAAGATAATGTTATGCAGCCATGATTTAAATTTGCGAATAAGAGTGATAGAATGCTATGTGTTCCCTGTATTTCAACATGGAATGGATTCATGAACAACGCTAAGCGACTTGAAGCATTAGAGATGAGGATCTAATACGACTTGATAAGCCAACCAATAATCTGCGTGGATAGGTTAGAATCACTTATATAAAACCTGCATTTCAAGGCACAATTGTTACTATAAGAGGTCCCGAAGAAGGTCCCGAATGAAGAAACTTTGGGACACCCATAGTTCAACAACAGAGTGGGTCTACAGTCATCTTATCATTTAAAATGATAACATTTTGTATTTTTATGTATCTTTTACAAGATATTTCATATAAAAACATAAAAATAATATGTAAGCTATAGATTCAAAATCAGACGTATTTTTTTTAATGGTTTTTGAGTTAGGTAATATAAAGCGAATTAATGTGCCTATAGAAATTAGATAAATATTACCAAATTTTGTATAAAAACGCAATTAAAATTTGCTTGTTACTTTAATCGCAGACATGTCCAATAGATAATTAATTCAAACACAGATAAATATGTTTTAACCCAATAATTTGACTGATTTCAAACATGATTCCAAATGTGACAGTTGTAGTACAATGGTTGTTTGCATTTTACTCTAAAACAGGTGAAGTGGATATGTGTGTTTTTGATTCTGTATTTCACAAATCTTGTAGACGACCCCTATTCTGATCTTCATAAATGTGAGCGTAACCGCGAGCAAATCGTTTAAATATTCGTTGGCCGTTGTGACAGACCGAACAAAGCGCGGTCACACGTCAATGCCTTTTCGCCCGTCGTCCGATCACCACTCACTTCTCTATCCAATATGGAGCACCCGCACAGCGACGAAATTTTAGAATATAACTTCATTTACATTTCGTATGATATACTGAGTAAGCACCTTCTTTAACTTAACGTCGAACCTGTGTTATAATTATTGAAGGTCATATAGCTTTTGGTGTAAGTATAATTTAACTGACAACATTTATCATGCGCAGTGTAGTAGCACAATTAGGGCGATATCTAGCGTCTAATATTCGTGTTGGTGTAACACCTGGTGCCCTTTTTAGTTGTATAACGACAAGAAGTAGTCAAAGGATCTCTCAATTACCGAATTAGAATGAATGTGAATGTGAATTAGATCAGATCCAAAGGTCGATTAAGAGAAGAATGAATCAGAAAAGAAGGGTACTCACGTTTGCAGGCCTTCCTGTGCTCCATGGTCTTCGTGGGGTCTCGGAAGTAGCCCTCGCGGCAGTAGTGGCAGTGGCGGCCGGCCGTGTAGTGGCGGCAGCGGAGGCACACGCCGCCCGACGCGCGCCCCGACAGCTTGTACAGCTCCATGTTGAAGCGGCAACGTCGCGCGTGGCCGTTACAGTTGCACTCTGCACAAAATGAATAATCACCAAATTAATTGCAGTGTTAAATATAAAATAATTAAATACAATGTTGACTCCGCAAAGTTCTGAACATAAAACTATTCTTGAAATATTCGAAACATCTTATAATAACTTATCGTCTTCTACAATGTGTTAAACTTGAATGGAGAAGGAAGAGTCGCACAGTAAAACGACCTGAATAAAAAAAACATCTTACTATGAACGCTCGCATTATTCTCTTTAGCTGCCTTATTGCGCTCGCCTGCCACTTGCAGGTCGACATGTTCTACCAATTCTAAGAATTGGTGAAGATAGATGTGGTAACAGTGATATAGATTATTTTTACATGGGAAGTATGGAAGTCTCGAGCATTACAGGGCTTACAACCTGTCATCGGCTGGCTTAAGTGATCACGTTACACAATGAAACGTTCATCTATTTATCCATGCTACCACATTTATCAAAGTTTTCAATGTTGTATATATGTTATCATGTTAGGACATTTCAATTATTTATTACCAACTATGCCGTCGCCATCTATGGATTATTTTGAAAATTTGATATTCATTCTCATGTAACAGAATAGATGTCGCTGAGATTATATTTTTACATACTTCCCATGTAAAAATAATAAGTTCATCTCTGTGAGACATCTATATCTTGATGCCAATTCCCCAGGAAATAAAATCTCAGTATTTACTTTTTAGTAGTAGTATTATAGTAGTAGTAGTATTATAGTAGTAGTAGTATTTAGTTCCTGTAAAAATTTAAACATACTCAAAATATAGATGGCGTACTGTTCTCTCTACTTAGATAAATACCGTGATGGTATGTAAGTTATAGTGTATTCATACATTTGGTTTATATTTTTAAAATGTTTTACAATATATTAATAATATTTTCAATAGAAAGCCAACGGCGATTTGAATCAACGTTGGATATTTCAGAAATCTTTAGCACTATTATGTTATGTAGAATATTTTTTAAATATATATCAAATAATACATAAGTAAATATAGATGTGTGGGGTTTTATTAATATTTATTATCTCGAAAATTAGTGACATACACATAGTTCTAGAAACAACGCCATTAGTAATCTAAACAAGTGACTTTATGTGATTTTGGTCTCGGATACAAAACTTTAAAAGAAATTAAGAGCCATTGATTTTTTGATGGGAATCATTAACAACAACGGTCTCACAACTAAAGTCAACAAATGCCATTTAGAGAAAGCGAATGACTCCGTGTCTTTATAAAAAGTCATGTCGTAGTTCGATTTAATATTCCATTAAATCAAATGGCCTCCTTTAACCCTTTGACTGCAACTCGTCGCCGCTGTTTTGAGACAACATATTTTGCCATTGGTTTGAAATACGAGAATTATTGCCGGCAAAAGACATTATGTAAAGTAGGTAAAACTATCAACTATCGTTGTCAGCCTGTGTTTGTGCACTGCAGGCGCAGCATAACTATAACTCCTAATAACTCCCAGATATTGTGGCCATTCAAAGATCGGAGCCACCTGGCGACTCTAAATTCTAAGCCATTAACCATTAACAACCCTTCTTAGGTGGACTAATGGGGACGCGCTGACTTCACCTTTTGGACTGTTACTGTTGTTGTTACCCTGAACTATAGATTGAAACTGGTCATCACGATGTATCTTCTTTAAAAGAAGCGGAGATCGGCGACTTACCTTACTAGTTTCAATAATCTTTGTCGCATCAGTGACATCAGATCAGTACATTGATCAGATAAAATAAAAATTCATGGCATTTTCCAAAGAACAATCAGCTGTGACAATGGACAATGACAGATACATATAAAATTCTACTTAAACACAAGAAAACGAGATATTTCTATGATAATATTTTTCGTGGATTTCTTAAACACAAGAAAATAGAGAAATTTCTGTGATAACTCCTTTTGAGATCTGATTCTATTTTTCATAGGTATGAGTTGTGGATCTAGAGAAAAATACTCAAAATAAGCTGGATAACTATAGAGTTACGAATGAAGATATTACGGTTCGGATGAATAAAGAAAAATAAGTATTTAAAACAAGAAAAATCCAAAAACTTCAATATCTCGGATATGTAATGAGACATCCGGAGAAGTACAAGATCTTGTACCTCATAATGAAGGGAAAGACTGCTCGAAGTCGGGACTGTGGAAAAATAAGAACATCATGGCTGAAGAAATTGAAGCAATAATTTGACCAGTCTACGGGGATGCAGTAAAGACAGTGAAGACAGCCAACGTCTGTTGAACTGATAGGGTACAAGAAGAAGAAGAATAGGTTTCTTAAATAAAAGAAAAAGAGAGAAATTTCAGTTTACCCTTTTGGGACCTGATGTTATTTGTAAAGTTAAGACAATGAAGAGTTTAATATAAACAGTGATCGTGCAAGAAAGCTAACAATCGCGTGGCGCGTGCCAAGGGTTAAACACAGAAGAGATTAGTACTGCCTCCCTCGCCCCCTCTCTCGCGCCAGTCACGGCTGTAACCCCGGTCACCTCGCAGGTCGCTCGTGTCCACGACGAGCTACCGGGTGATTCCTGCTGCTGCATGCACCCACCGAGCCGTTATACTATGCTACACAATAATCGTGTTGCATTCAAATTTGAACTCTGGCTGTGGCGACGTGCACGGGAAATTCTTTCTGTTTGTTTTCGTCATGCACTATTTGTTGTGTTGCAATTAATGTAATATGCAGGTGACACGTCATATAAATAAAATAGAAATGAAAGATGAAGAAAGAAGCCCGCGAAAGCATTATCCGCATGAAAAATATGTTCTGCAATCATAATCTCAACTTTAGATTACGAATGCGAATGGTCAGATGCTATGTGTTCTTGATATTATTTTATAGAATGGAAGCGTGGAAACTTACTGAAGAAATGATAAGGTGACTTCAAGCATTTGAGATGTTGATCTATAGAAGAATGATGAAAATAAACTGGGTACAGTTACTAATGAAGATGTTATAGTTCGAATAAATAATATGTATTTAAAACAATAAAAATCTGAATACTTCAATACCTTGGGCATGTGATGATACGCGATAAATAAAGATATATATGATATCATAGGTTTTTATTTAGTAGAGCTCTTCCGCACTGCAATCAACAAAGTGATGATATTGAACACGATAGCTAACGTCCGCTGAACTGGCCATATTAGGGGTGTGAAACATGAATAGCATTCATCGAATTCGGAGAAATGTTGGATAATTTGGAGTGGAATTAACTGCGAAGTTAATTAACTTTATGAACCTGTGAACCTGTGCGTTGGAGGAGAAGATATAACGATGAGTTGTAAAACAATTATCAGCACCCCAGACTCTTCCCAAAAAATAATTCTTAATAGAAACTCAGATGGAAAAATCCTGACATCGCTGGGACGATGAAAAAGGTCACAGTAGGTCTGCTATAGATTTTAAACTGGAAGACAATCGCCGAGTACCGTGGCATGTGTAGGCGAAAGATTCAGAAGGTACTGTAACGTAAAATAGGGGGGGGGGATTATGGTGAGGCGCGTGAAGCGCACCGATTCCATCCCACCCCCGGAAATCCACGTACTCCACCTCGACGAGATGAACGCGCTTTCCTCAACTAGTGCAGCCGAGCGGTGGTCGGTCTGCTGGCGTGCCGTTACACAGTACACGCCAAGTCGTCTTCTCACACAGGTTGCTGATATTCAGGATAGGAACCGGGAAGGTTGTCAAAGAGAAGTCTGGTTGTATAGATTCGTGTATTATAAACATAAAAATAACTAACAAGCTATGACTTAATTAACTAAATAATCCTAATACTTAAGAACTACCTTACAAATAATCTAAATCTAAGCTTAATCTAAACCAGCCATCTTCGGGGTTAATGGATCCTGGATCCCCGCGACGCGATCCCCGGCGCCGTCCCTCGACCCTGATGCTGTGTGGGTACCGGACAGCCGTCACCGAACGGTATCCCTCCGAACGTGATACTTCTACCTGAGCGCCCCACCTGCTCCAGCAGCCCTCCTCCCTACTCCCGGCTGCTCCGTGGGCTCTGGGTGTGACACACCCTCCCGAGCGGCCCACACACTCAACAGCTTCTGCCAAAGCTAGTGTCTAACAGACACACAGGCTGTCATCAGCCTCAGCATCTTCCGCGACTGGAGCCTCCGAGCGCCCCGCAAGGCGGATCCACGGCGCCCTCCTCCAATCCATCATGATTCTTTGTGGGTACTGGTCACAAAGTGACCTCCTGAGCGCCCCACCTGCTCGAGTCCTTACGGACATCGCCAGTCCTGGCCTTGATGCCGAAGCACCTCGGACTCTCGGAGTCGATAGTCCTCCGCTACGTCCAGTTGGAGATACCGGCCGCGGATGACCCTCCTCCACCGGGCACCTCCGCTACCACCGATAGAACGTCCTCCGTATTCAAGCCTCCGTCCGAAGAGCGATGGCCCAGAGCCTTCAGACGTTCTATCCTCCTCCACCGGTCACCTCCGCTACAACCGATAGAACGTCCTCCGTATTCAAGCCTCCGTCCGAAGAGGGATGGCCCAGAGTCTTCAGACGTTCTATCCTCCTCCTCATCCGCGCCATCTAGGGTAAACAACGTACCGAGTTCCGAGGAACAGGATAAACGTCAGCATCCCTAGATGCGCTTCCCTCGGGTTCGTCCGGTATACCAGTTATTATGATAACCAGGGTCCAGCGACTCACCCCCACTCCGTCTATATTCTCTAGGATTTGCTGGGCCTTATATACCCAGTTTCTGGGTTCCATCTCTTTCTCACTTAAGGGTTTCCATCCCTTTTCCCACTTATTGGTTCAAATGGCCTGTCAGCTTTCTCTTCTGCCGCCTTTCAGCCAATCTCTATTCCTGATAAAAATGACAATATTCGTTTATTCCAAGGGCAGCTTTCTAAAATCATGACCTTTTCAATAGTCCTGCTCGGAGTTAAAAACTATTGTTTTGTAGATGTTGTATGCGGTCTCGCGCACCGAGTGAAGGTCCCGAGGATTTCTCTTTTACCAGGAATTTGGCCGCTGATGTTCGCGATTCCGTTACAGAACAATATGAGCTTTAGGGATATTCTTCTTTTTATACTCTATCCGTTCTACGGATGTTGGCTATCACACCTTAATTTATTGCGGCCCGAAAAAGCTCTATAGTAGACTGGCTATGATCATCTCAGGTTCTTCAGCCATGATGTTCTCCTTCTTCCAGCAATCTTTCCCTGCATTATGTGGTGTAAAATCTCATACTTCTCCGGAGTCTCATAACGTGTCCAAGATATTGAAGTTTTCAGGCAACGGCTGGACAGTTCTACAACCCTTACTGCGGCTGAAGTTGGGGCTGATCTGATAGTTTGGCGTCTACCATTCAAATTGTCTGGGATACAAAGCTCTTGAAGATACAGAGGCGACATGTGTGTACATCAACCGGCACAATTTAAATTCAACTCTTTCAGGAAACCGAAATGAATGTAGCTCATGGGGATGTTATTTGAAAGAGTTTATAAACTATGTATACTATCCGTGCAAAGGAGGTCATGTGTCAGTCGTATAATACCTACATACACATACAATTACCATAATTAGTTACCTAAGTCATTAGTTGACATACGTCAAACGTGATTAACACAATTAATTTTACAAAAATTTCTTTAACGATATTTTAGGTATTATAGCAAAAAGGTTAAAATTATACTCGTTGCAAGACTCTCATCTCAAAAATTGCACTCATTTTGTCTCCCTACGCTACGTTCTCTTTCCTTCAACATCGTTAACTAGAATATTGGCATCCCGGGCAATACCGAATACCTGGGAATTTTAGTCATCCCGAGAAAATAAATCTAATTTTTATAACACAAGTAAATGAATGATAAACGATGTGTGGTTTGGGAAACATCATTACATGTAACTTCACAAAAGTTACACATACTTACTTACTTACTTACTTACTTACAATCACGCCGTTTCCCCGTGGGGGTAGGCAGAGAGGATAGAGCGCCACACTCTTCTGTCCTGACACACAATTTTCGCCTCATTAATGCAAAATTAATGTAAATCTGAAGTATGGTAGTTGTAGCATGGTTGACAGAATTAAGATGATTTAGACATATTATGGTACGTATGAGTAAAGATATTACCTATCGCAAGTGTTAAGCCCTTTAAATTACATTACAGTAATTTCTAGTCGTCAGTCTAGCAAAGCAGCCAGGACAATGCTGTTTATATCAGAGGTGGAGTCTACTCCATCCCGCATAATAAACTACGAGTATTATACTTAATTGCAACATAATTGTATCTTATATTTATTATGTTATATTATAATATTTTGAAACATGTATGTCAATAAAGTCTAATAAATAAATAAATAAAATAAAAATACTAGGTAATTTCAAGAAAACGTGGTGAAAAACGATTACAATATTTCAGACATTCTCATCGAAAAAATGCTAAATTCATTGAAAAAATGCAAATATGGTAATATGTAGGAGCATTCACTTGTGGAACCGTAGATAGGTCACCGCTCACTGTAGGTACGATGCGATCTTTGGATGAAACCCTGTATCCAGTTTACTATAATCTACACCGACGCCATTTTTTGGTCACCGGGCGGTAGTGAGGATGGTCGGGATGGTGGCATGATCGGAAAGGAAGAAAGGGAAAGTGTGTTTCTCATCTCACGTAGATGAAAGAATGCCAAAAATCAGATCACACCCGGGAACATTTCTGTTTTCCGGGATAGACCGAAATTCCCGGGAAATTCAGGTCGAGTATGACCGGGAGCGAGGCTCTACCGTTAACGATGACAATTCATTATTTTCCATTATTAAAGGTTATAAAGGGGGCATTTCATTAGAATTCCTTCATAAAATGTGTTTCGCAACTGAGTCACTTGCAAGCCACCCTTCTGTGGCAAAATGACGGGCATTTATAATAATTACAATTTTTCATGAATATTTCATAATACATAATGAATTTATTAAGATTCCGAGAAACATATTGTAAGTCTTCTAAAGCTGTTTTAACGTAAGTAATAGAATAAATATGTCTGAGACAAAAATATACGCATGTAAGATTGACTAAGAATAAATTTCATTATGTCGTATTCTTAATGTTGTATCCCAATATCCTTGGAAATTTGAAAAGAAACATATATATTATGTAATGAACTACTCTGTTTTAGGTTATGTTCGCTTTGTAGATACTCTGAACGTTGTTTTATTTATAGGCTAGCTGTGCGGAGATGGTATGAAATAATCTTATCTACGCGGGTCAGTGGATATTGTTAATTCAAGTGAGGACATTTTCAATTAATAGAGACAAAATTATATTAATATCAAAAATGTTTATTTACAAAAAGGGCAATCAAATATGAAATATGCCTTAATTAAATATGGGAACGAATTATTCTTAAAGTAGTCCCAAAGATGTTATTACACAAGCAAACATAGATAGATACTGGTAGACTGTGCTGGTAAGATAGTATTATCCAATCATATTCTACAAGTACTTGTAGATGCTAGTGTACTATATATTGATGCCGCATGGGTTGTAATTCACTCAGTGACTAAATTAAATCACAAATGTCATATAAATACTTTGCTGATTACCAAATAAAATCTGCAGTGGTTGCGGAAACGACCTGCACAAAAGGTCGGCGGCCTGGAGACGGCTGTCTACCATGAGATCAGAAATACGTCAAGGAGTTGGCGGGTCTTCAGCAGATAGAATGAACATAATTCTCTTTGCAAGAGAATAGAGTATGTCGGTACGATCCCAGGATGGAGCGGTTCACCGTAATTTCCGAAGGCGACAGTTTGAAGCGTCCGGTTAGAGCCAAGATGGAATGTTGTTGATCGTATGTTTAATACAGATGTCGATGCACAATCCGATAGTACTGACATTCAGCACGTGAGTATTAATGTATGGACCGCGTGGTGCACACTGAGTCGTTAATCACGATAAGTAGGATAATAACGTCGTAGATAGTATTAAAACGCATGAAATAAATAGAATCAGAGTTTTAGATGTTAGATTACTCGAATAAATTGGTGATAATGACGTATTACTTCGGATAACACGACTCTTTCGGTATTCGAGTCGGACCGTTTTGCATAGTACACCCACCGGGACTGTTGACGTGTCGAGGTCGCGGACCATTCTATCGTGAGAGCCGGGATGAGGCCGAAACCGGACCCTGTATATCGGGGCACGCTTTCTGTGCAATCCGAGTGGCTACATACTAAATATGTCTAAAGTTTATTTAGTGGGGAAACTACTGTACATAAAAATAGACTCACAACAATTACGAGGGCAAGTCAAAAATTTACGGAACTTTACGGAAGCCAAGCTCGTTGTGGATGATTTGATGGGCAGAGCCATGATTGATGTTCAAATAAGACGCCGTTTCACCGATGGTAACTTGTCTATTCGTTAAAACCATCTCTCGAGCATGCTGAATTTCGTCATCCGTGGTGGAGGTTGACGGGCGTCCTGCTCTCTCTCCATGCGTCACACTCGTCCGGCCGACTTCTACATGATAAAGCATTGTCTCGTATTGTGATAAAAGTCTACGATGAATTTTAGCCCCTTCCATATGATCGGAATCAAATTTCGCACACGTGACCGCAGTCGTACGAACTCTAAGTACACATGCGCAGAAGACAGTATGATAACCTTGAAGTGTTATAGCAAAAGTGTAGATAATTTTTGACGCACCCTCGTACATTGGCGTAAAATGTCCATCTCTTTTGAAATGTATAAATTAGGTGGATATGTGACCTTCAGTTCTGATGGTACATTTTTCAAATAAAAGTCGCATACCATTCTTGAAGTTCCGCGTTTTTTCATTTGTTGCATTCTCTGGTTAGATTATCATTTTACAAGAACCGCAACCTGTTTTCTTGCGCTAAAGTTCCATGTAGACTGATCAGTTATATCGGGGTTACATAGTTTAATATATAAATCTGACAAAAATTCCATAAATCAAAGTAAAAGCGTTTCCTGGTATTATTTTGCTTTTATTTTTTATCGGATTCCATAACATCTTTTTTCCCAGATATATAAACTGTTTAACGGAATCAAAAGCTTAGTCTCTTACGATAAATTGCGACAATGGTGATGGTGAGTCCATTTCAATTATCAGAAATTATAACACTGCATTACTAGTACACTGCAGGCGGGTAATTATTTAAGTTAAATATGATTTTTCACAGAAACCGTCCTACTAAATATACATCAAAGATAGGAGTATGCTACATATATTTTAATATAAGTTTATATACGTGCAGTAAAAGCAAAAATTCCGACATTTTGTAATCGTAACATTTGCATGTTAAACTGATAATATTATTAGTCTAAGTTGCCCCCGAGCTGCGCAGCTCACGAAATGTTGGCACGCACTATATACAATTCTCCGATCCATTTTTACAAAATAAAATAACAAAACACTACGAAAAATAAACGAATTGCTTGAAAATGGTAAATATGAGTACAAATATTTTTTTTTCAATTATTTAATCCATTATAAGTTTATGGCGACTCGACCTGAGCAGCGTTCGATGCAGATGAACGTCCCGAGCAGTTAGTCCGCCACATAGACACCGGTCCTCGTCACATTACCACCTTTTGTGCCTTTACTATCTGTCCTTACACAAATAACCAGTAGAGACTCCGCGGCACACCAACATGAACACCGAATACAATTTGACATTGGAAGCGGATTAGCATTTCCGTATCACTCATTGTGACAACCTGCTCATCACATGACACACAACACCCATTACCTTCATATTTTATCCTCACACTCTCATCTCATATCTTGTACCTCACAAAACAGTGACTTGGTATGTATGATTGGTGATATGTCTGCTAATCTATAATTAGTCACACATCTCATCTCAAGTGCATAACCTTACTAGACTGTATAAAACTTGTTTGTAGGTTTGAAGGTCACATAGTATGTACCATACTGGTTGGAAATTCAGCAAATTCAGCAAACTCCGTTTTTTATTTTTCAAATTTTTGATGCAAATGTCTTCTCGCATAGTTTTTACACATTGTGTCAAATTATTAACAGACAAACTTAGCTGTCTTCGATTTAAATAGGTCATTCAAAATTAATGTTGACCGCAGCTATTTATATTATAATTCAACCAATGGCAGTTTTGATATTCCACAACTTTATGTAAAGAGACTGATCCTTTATTTTCATTCCAACAAAGGGCTTTGTCAAAATTCATCACATAATTATGCTACGAAAGCAATAAAGAAAACAAGCTTTGGCCAATCCTTCCATACGTTTCTGGCCCCCAAAGCCTACAACATTTTGCCGAACAGTATGAAACAATTCTCGATGGACAAACTCAAACACCATCTCAGGAGCTGGTTATTGGGTGTTGGCAGAAAGGAAACTGAGAAAAGGTTCATAAAAATGATCACATGAACAGAACAGATCATTTATTTATATTCATTTTCTGTTTTGCATAGTGTTGCAATCATGGAATAGCGAGAATATTTTACTTATGTTATTTATTATGTTATTAGAATTCTTTTATAACCTTGTTTACTTCATTTTTAATATTTTTGGTTTAGATAAAAAAAAAATAATGGTTTCATATTTGTATTGATAGACATTACGGATGAACCTGTCTTCTTTAGTAGAGACTTCGGTCTAGTTAAGGAGACAGTGAACATCTCTTACATTACGAAGCTTGTTTGCCTTTTTTGTATATTTATAAGAAACCTGTCACTTGAATGTAATTACATAGAAAGATAGATTGCCAAGTCTTGCCTTAATAAAATAATGGAATTTTTACTACCGCGTGAACATCTAAATCAACAAGAAAATCTTCACCTAGGAAATTATATTACAACAATTTAAATCACCTGATGAGTTTGTCAGGTCAAATATAGCAGAAACATTGTATTAAATAAATGTCATCAACAAGATCAGCAAGTTATTAATTGAAATTAAAAAGGTGAATATAAAGACTACAATACTTGAAATATTAACAATTTACATCGAAATTCGTTTCACAACCATTAAATGCGAGGTATCTTCGTTCATTCGGCCGCAAAGCACAGTCTTCGTCCAGAGTTGATGTTCTGAGGCACCCGTAAATACTTGTATCTCCTTACTTATCAAAATGTCAGGAAGGCGGAGTCATCTTCTTCTATTTTAATTCACATGGAATCCCTTGCGTCCTCTTCTGTTGTAAAACAAATTTACTTGTGAAATTATGAAGCGGAGGAGACCAAATCGTATCCCCATTCTGATTTGTTCATGAAAAATCCTTCATGAAGAAAAAATATTGTCATCTACATGACATCAGGGATGTTCTACATCCTGCAAGAATACCAGTAAAATAGCAAACAAATCTCAAAACATGGTACAAGATAACACATATGCTCAATATATTTGATTATTCTCACCCTTCCTTACTTCAATACGAAATCACATCTTCGTGATTGTTAGCATCGAGACAACTTCCTCATGCTCGCAAAACTGTCAAAAGAAAAGAATGCTGCCGGAAATTTTTTTTTTTACGCGGTGCAGTGTTTCCATTTCGTAAATGTCAACTCCCAACACATCTCGCGCGCGGTAGGTACTAAATATAACGTCATAACGTATATTAATAACATGAAGAGAATAAATAGTCCTCGTTACTTAGAAATTCAAACGGCAGCCGACATAGAAAATAGCATATTTTTAAAGAAGGTGTTATATTGTATTTTAAATCAGATTTATACGAATTACATTAATAAATATATTTTATTAAGGAGAACACATTCTTATTGTGAAGTAGTAATTATTCAGAACTTAGGTCTGTAATATTTTTTAAAAATACAAATCCCGGTAAGCAACAACATTTTTCGATAGAATTGATTTTGTATATATATCTTTCTAATTAATACATTTAATTGTATTTAAATAAATATATTGTTCATTATCAGTTTTTCACGTTATTCTTCAAATTAAAAAATACAGAAATTGCCGACTTTGTAACTACATTTATACCCTCACATTTGACGATAATCAGAAATGAAAATAAGCCAAATAAATACGTACACACATAACGTATTGTGTATTATCACGACTTCCGCGTATTTTCTGACTGCACAGCCAGAACAGAACAGAAACAGTTTCAAATAGTCGTATCGACTCGGAAAAGAAAGCAGAGATGAATTAATGCGAGTTATTTATGCAGGTCCATTAGCAGCATCCGTTTTACGAAATGGGTTACGATTTTTTCAGTCAGAAGGAATGTTATCGGGTCGTTTGTCAGACGGTTCGGGGTTCGGGTCCCCGCTGTGATCGGTAATTACACCACACCTCTGCGCGTTATCCCGGCGCGGTGGACAAGCACCGTGTGAATGGGAACAGTCGTATCTTGACATGTTTGAGAGTGGAGGGGATAAATTATTTCTCATCACAATATAGTAAAAATAGTGTATTAATAGCTTACCTAAAGCTTGTGTAACTTACTCTAAACACACTTAAATGTGTATATATATATATTAACAAACAATGTATTATATATATATATTAACACTTTCCAATTACCACGTGCCACATCAAAATTATCAAATGGTTCTAAAAAGAAGAATTTTTTTTTTAAATATTGTGTTTTATAAAGATAAGTAGATGTCGTAAAACTGCCATACAGTTTGGCAAAAAATAAAAATTAAAACGAATATTTATGTAATAACGAAGAAATAAAATTAAAAAAAAAGATAAATTTTTTATTGGTAATTTTAGTACATACATAGTTAAAACTTTAAATTTAAACACACCAGAAATATTAGTTAAAAATTACAATTAGATAAATGATAGGATTATTAGGAGAACACATTCCTATTGTGAAGTTGTAATTATTCAGTACATAAGTGTGTGATATTTTAAATACTAATAAAATATATTAATTTGAAAGATATATATAAAAACAATATTATCAAAAAATATTGTTGTTGCGCCACCGTAGTACGTGAGTAGATGGCTTTCAAATAATGGAACGATAGATGAATTAATTTGAAAAAGTGTTACATGTAGGTTAGAAAATTTGTCGTCAAAAATAATTTCGCTGTAGCATAGTTGGATAATGCACCTTTCCCGGTTTGGAAAGAGATCCAGGTTCTAATCCGGTGGCGCGACTACAATATTTTTCGATGAAATTGATTTTATTTGTATATCTTTCTGATTAATATATTTAATTTGTGTTTAAATAATAGGGTCGTATAACGACAGTTTAATAATATCGTTGATAACTAATAATGATTAAATGCTTATTTACTCCGGTATTTAAACCGTTATTGTGATTGTGTTCGATTGTAACATTGAATTATAAATGATTATTCGTAATTCTTCGAGCAGTTTTACAGGTAGTAAAACTCCAACTGTTAAATCTTAGTTACCGATCATAGTCACAATCACAGTCGTATTGCGTTTAAATAATGGCACGTCACTGATGCTCATAACATTTTTTTTCAGAAATAAAGCCACCCTTAAAGAACCAGGGACATAAACATTTTTAATTTTATAAATTATAAGAAAAACACTGTTTAAAACCACTATTTATTGACGCATCAACTTGAAAACAATGTATACTAAAATTATAAATACAAGCGCAATAAGCGCGTAAAGGTGAAGTGGTGGGGAATGTAACGTTGTTTGTTAGTGATTTGTCCTAATTGAAATTGTTTTATATTTCAATGGTTTCTATCATTAATCCGTTATAGATAATAGTTAGTTAATAGTTAGTGGTGTGCGGTTAGAAACTTCGACAAGTTGTTATGTTTTAGGCAGACGCGATGTTCTTTTGTTCTCGTATTCAGATTTCTCGCGGTTTGACCTATATATTATTTATCGCAATCTCAACAAGTTATTTCATATATTCCTATTATATTCCCATTAGTATATTATTTGTTCAACACTCCATGTTTTTATGTATAATTTTTGTTGTGTTCTATTAATTTTTTATAATTTCCAATTTGTTTTAGATCATATTTTTATTTATTATTTTGATTATGAAAAACATGCAGATATATTATAATTTTTATGTTTGTAATGTGTTTATCTGATGTGATTTTCTAATACGTAAAAAAAAATGATAATACCTAATAATAAATATATTATTTCATATATTGCATCTCTCGAAACTATAGTAGTGACAATAACTCAACGTGCGTGCGTTTAGTTGTGAAAATTAAAATAATCGTATTACATCACAAAGTAACCGCCATGTCAGTTAATAATATTGAAGGTGTTACGGGTCGGATGAATAAAAATAAGGCACCTATTTAAAACATCCGAAAATTATTCGAAAATTTTAATATCTCGGACGTGATGAGAGGCTTAGAGTCGTAGGCGCGAGATCTTGCACATGACAATGCAGGGAAATATTTCTGAAAATCAGGGTCCTGGAAGAAGGAGTACATCATGGCTGATGAACCTGGTTGGGCCAGTCTACTGTAAACCTTTTCGTGTCTCAGTGAATAGAGTGATGATAGCCAACATCTGTTGAATGGAATTAATTGACTTTTTAAAAATGTTTATATCTTTGATATGGTTGAGATGAAGCACCCGCAGTTTGTATATTTTCGACGATATTTTTAATATGCTGTGCAGTATATAATATGGATATCCTCAAATATAAACACGAATGTTGTGGCGTTTTACAATATTTGACTGTCTACGCAAATAAGGTTAGATTTTATTGAAAAAGTTTTTTATATAAAAAATCATCTTGAGCAAAAATTGTAAGTGGCATCCAATTAAAACCAGATTATAATTTTATCCATCTACCTAAAATGTGATGAAAAATAATCGGAAGGAACGCTCCGCGGAAATAATGTTTTCGTTCGAAGATTGCCCAAAGCAAAATATAATAATTATAAATCGAAAATATTTTCTCTGAACGAGGATTTTTTTCAAAAAAGAAAAATGAAAGAATTCCCTTTTTCCGTTAAATTATCCTACGCAGATCCACTCTCATTTATAAAAGATCAAATTATTATACAGAAATTAGAATCTTAACTAATAAAAAAGAGTCAATCTGTGTGTATGTATAATATTATATATTATACAGACCATTAGCGAACAATTTTTTTTTCCATTTACAAATCTTCTTTTACGCCAAGTTTGATTCCTCTTTTATAGATTGTTGCGTACAGCCACAAGAAAACAAGGCTGGTTTACCGATCTCCGCTTCTCTCAACTGAGGCGATGATGATGATGAGGTTAGAAGAAATGAAACACAGATATGTTATTTCTAGGGATACTGCGGCGACAGAATCGAGAATACGTTCCCGATCGCAGTGTACTTCGTTTTATTTCAGTTAACAAACAATACATTCAATTCATTCATATTTTCCCCATCATTTCAGCGAGCTGATAGCAACGGGCGCCAGTAAGATGAATTTTATCAAAAAATATCCATATCACATTAATTTATGGGTGTTAATTCGTCGACCTCTCAATCTTGTGCGATATATAGATTATACATACGAGTACATGTTGAAACAGGGGACGTCAGATAAACTAGATATTGGAATAAGGCCCTGTTAGATGTTTCAATAATTCACGAGAAGATGTACGAAAGGTAAGACAGGCAACATGGAAAGTTCAAACCAAAAATTATATGCTTAAACATAATAATAATTTTGTATTTCTCTTTGTCAATGTGCTAATGACTGAGCTCTAAGTACCGTGATCCTCTATTCTGCTTTTACACCGTGAACTATTTGCATCTTGGGCCTCGTTTAGCGCGACAAGTAGCGAGGCTCCGGTCACGTCTCGGAATTGATCCGTCCGTCAAATTGGAGATCGACATTTCTTCAGGCTGTATATATATATTTATATTTATCACAAAAAAAAAATTATGTTGTAAAAGAAAATACGGATTTGACATATATACAATCTTTAGACATGTTGCAAAAAGAATCGATGAGAGTTTCTAGAAGCTCGTGATCACAGGGACAGTTGAGAGGAAGCAAGCAAGAAGACGGTCTCCTACAAGATGGATAGATCAAATACATGGAGAGTTAGCAGGGTCCTCTATAAACATAGTTCAAGACGTATTGTGCACTAAGTTTTAGAGGACCACGGAGATCAGGATTGAGGAAACACGTCGAAGAATAAGAAAATACCAGAACGCCTAGGAGTAACAACCGGCTATATCGATTGTTGCCCGCTAGGTCTTAATGAAAATAATGTACATTTTCTTTTAAAAGTATTACAAAGAAATATTTCTGAAAATTTTCTCTTAAATATATTAATGATATTTAGTAAAAGAATAATGAATGTTTTTAATTTACTGTACGTATTAATGTTTTATTTTTTTATTTTTACAATTATACATCTGTTCAATCTTCTCACGTCATTATCAAAATTATCTTTGTTATAGTAAATTTAAATTGACTCATTGATCCGAAATATTAATATTATTGCCATCATGAAGTGGAACCATACTGATCGCGCAGTGATGCTCTCTGACGAGAGACAACACGGAGGATCTTGCAGATTGTCAGATGAAATGCAACCGACCCCCGACGGTCTGAAGATAAGCAAGGCTGAGGATGACAGAGACTAAAGACAAAATAGCTAATGAAGATGATCTCTCTCGCATTGTGTATTGCGCTATGTGTGTATGTAAAGCATCCAATGTACGATGTTGCACATTTACACATTATTATAAATACAATAATATCATGGCCACACCAGTACCTAGCTAATAAACGAGTGGTAACACTATTATTTTTAAAGGAAACAATAAATTTTTAGATAATTTAATTGGTAAAAATAATCGAATAACACTTGTGGTATGATATTCGTCATCATATTTGCTAAAGACTTAAAACATGAATACGTACTAGTTTAGTACACAACACTTTTGTTTCATAAATAACACAAATTCTCTGATTATTGTAAAATTTTCGATTTTAATTTTCACCATTATTGGAAAAACAGGATAATTTGTTACACCACCCGGTGCACCTCCGGTGCATTGTATTTATACAACTCGCACGACCGGTGTGTGTGGGGAAATATTTTCCGTTTAAGCTGCCCCGACCCGAGCCCGACCCCACGATTCGGCTTTAATAAGTGTTAGGGGGGGTTATTGCTTTGTAATGCACCTACCCTGTTCAAATCTTGCCAAACTTTTATCATTTTTAAATTATTATGGAAAAATATTAATCCATCTACCCTTTTATTTGCGCACTTTTTGTTCCTTCGACTGGCACCCCTGGTTTTTTTGATGATTGGTATAAGTCATTTATGTAGTGTGAATGTTGCCATTTTCGGTAGGAGCACAGTTGTGGTTGATACTTCGAAAAAAAAAACATCTTCTACTAAGTATCTCCGGGAGTGCGAAATTTGGTCGGTAAGAATAATATACCCAGAGATAAATAGAACGATAAATACATAGGACCAACCGACAACGGCAGAGAAACAGCTACTGTCAATCAAGGTTAGTGGTGATTTTCATTCTGCATACGTGATAATATTATCAATAGGAAACCCGGAAAAAACAAGCTGTCAAAGGCATGGATCACGGGAACACGAATTTTAAATAACTTAAAAATTTGTATTGATTTATAAGTAAAAATATAGTATTAAAAAGAAGTCCCTCAATGTCATAACTCGTATTATTTATCAGGGTCCTCAATGACCAATCTGAGCATGTAAAATATAAATATTACAGATAGAAAGAATTTTAATTGTTATAGTTTCAGCAGGAACTGATGCCATTAAGATGTGGTGTCGGAGGCATGTGTTGCCCAGGAAGACGTGGCTGACGCACATAAACGACATGAACGGTGTAGTGGCCGAGACGTTGGCCTAGTGATCGAGTGGTCGGGGGTTCGCGCTTCGTTCCAGAATACCAGCAAGTTAGTCCTATTTTCATAGAACAAGCGTTTTGCTTAGTTTTAAAATAGTAAGAATATTGATATGACATGTATTCCGTGTTCGTATCTCTATTTTAAAAAATTAAAAAAATTACCCAAATTTCTTCAATTTTGCACATAAACGACAAACTATAATTTACCCGAATTCCTTCAATTTGTGGACATCTTGTGAAGAGGAAGATTCCATAGCTGTTAACTAAATCGGTTATTAAGAGTGGGACCAAAACTGAGAAGTGTCCAAGGTATTTTACTCCTAAAAGGTACTAATTTTTTTATTTCAGGTACTTGGATCTTAATCAAATATATTGATATATTATTTAAATTTATATAATAATGTTTGTAAATCCAAGAAGACAATTATTAAAATATTTTTTTTACTTTATCTCACACCATAATTAATGAATTTTTTTACTAGAAACAGCTGGAGAATTTGTTAAGAATTAAAATCTGCCGAAGTTTGGAAACCTCCCCTCGGTGTGTTTTTCTAGGGGTGAGTCGGGGAAAGGGGAAGCTGTGATCTGTATAAACACGCGGGAGGGAAAACATATAGTAATTAATTCGTTTGCATTATTTATGACTTCTGTTATATTAACGGTTAACGTTTTGTCTTGACTACATAATTGCTACAAGATGCCGCTGATTCTAAATAAGTCTTTCGAGCACCTTATTGCTGGAATATTATATTCTACACTCAGGGGGGTTCAATTTAATGAGAAGCCTTTTGAAAAGTATTTACAAATTTATCTAAGCCAAGTAAGTGGCTGTACCAATTATTATATTTTACTTTTAAAATTAGCAATTGTGGTTAAAATTTGTGGTAAAACTTTGTGGTTAAAATTCATATTTTTTATTTATTATCATTGTTTTATTAACTTATTTTGTAGATGTATTTAAACTCAATTCAAGTGGTTAATAAAACAGACAATAAATAAAAAATATTATATTTTACCCTGATATCGGCAGCTATATTAAAGTATTTGTTTAATAATTCATATAAATATTATAATTTTGATCCTTTCAAAGATTGTAGGATAACTAACTGAGACCCTAAAATGGAAAGAAAAAAACACGCTTGACGCCTTCGAGAAGTGGAGTTGGCGTTGCATGCTGCGGACACCGTGGACGAATGTCTCCATTCTTCAGGAAGTCAGGCTATAGAGAGGTTTTCTACAATATGTAGGAACAGAATTCCACTGTACCCTCCAAATTTTTTACTAATTTGTTAATTTTGTTTAAAATGAAAGAAAAACATATTTTCGCAACGGAATTAATCTATTATAATAAAGTCTGATAGCAAATGCCTAGAATGTATTGTGACAGTTTATTTCAACATTATAGATATAAAACTGAGATTTATAAAATTAAGCTTACTTATTATACGCCCACCGTGAAGCTGGATGCTGTGCCATTAGGACGATTCTGGATTTTTCCACGAAGCTCTTCAATTACTGTACCCGTAGGAGATTCTTCCTCTCCACTGATCCTCGGTTAGGGATGACGGGGCCGAATTTAAATTGGGTTACTTAAAAAATCCTTCGCACCCCCGACACTCGGAGAATTTCAGTCGCGTCCCGGCCCGAGTGCGCGCTTATCTACTTGAAATAGAGTTTTCCAAATTTTTTTCAAAAAAATTAGGACTTCGATATTCATAGGTTTAGATTAGATATATATTATTACCAGTACCAGTAGCTATACTGATGTCATAATTTGATTTATATAATATCTAACAGACTTAGTTTTAAATCAACATATAAATAGTTTAAGATGTAAGAGAAAAATCTCAACCATTTAAATGATATGACAGAATATTTCAGGTTTCAACTTCTCCACTCGGTAAGGATTAATAATAAACAATTCAGAAAAAGTTTAAATAAAAAAGAATTCAAATTCGGAGAAAATACTAATTAACAACATAAAATTTCCTAACGCTTCACCTTTATTGTCCATATTCCCATTATTGATCGAAACCTTCCCCCTTTTATTAAATGCAATACTGTATTTAGTTTAGCATCTCTTTAACTATAATTTAGTTGTTTGAGAGTTAAAAGAATGTTTCACAGATCAGTTCTGATAATCATAAAAGCTCTCGATTGTTGAGGCTTCGAACCTGATTTGCCCGGTCCCGCTGAGCCTTCCGCGAGTACCGTCTATTTCTGGTTCCACTAGTTTGTACTATCCTCTCTTCATTCATTTGTTCCATATCATCAAAACATATGTCATGACAGATATTTCTATATCAGAAATACACAAATTGTATTCACGTTTTTTTCTCCTTCATGTCAGAATGCGTCTATTTTACGCTCGCTTTATTAATAAATTTTATTAGACGAGTTTAATTTTATCGGGCTAAAGTAGCTCAACTGGAAGAGCATTCTTACTTAGGTCAAACTTACTTTGGTTTGAATATATTGTTGTTCGGATGAATAAAAAAAAAAAAGTAATTATAAAAAGATAGATCTAAAAACTTCAAAATCTCGAACACGCGAGGCTTTCAGTGAAGTATCAGATCAGAATGATTTGGCCAGTCTACTGTGAGACATTTTCAGGCCTCAATAAACGGTGATGATAGCGAATAAGTCAACAACTATCCTACGAAGAAAAGCTGCCCGGCTCAGATACATTCTCCGCAATGACAAATATCATCTCTTACAACTCATTTATACAGGGGAATATAGAAGGTAGCAATAGGTTAGGTTTCGAGATACGTTATTTAGTTTATAAATATTACAATAAAATATCATTAGTGTTGAAACAAAATTGTTTCTTAGAATCGTGTAAAAACTTACATAAACCCTCAGAATTATAATGAACACTGTTGTCTATTTTAATTTCATGTAAATAAAATTTTATATGTGTATTATATATTAATATGAATAAATGATGCCCTCATAAGGCGAAACGCGTCTCGAGTAAGTTAAATGAGTAGAATAAAAAACAACAATAAAAGCACGGTCGCCAACCTTTGATAGTACACGAAGAAGGAGTTACCAAAAACAACTAATAATCCCTGCATTTGCTACCTTTGTGAGTAAATAATATAAATTAGCAAAACAAACAAGTATTAGATATCTGATTTTCGCTTGTGTTTACATACGTTAACGACTCGTGCCGAACTTGTAAGGAATAGATCCGATAAAAGTCCCGGCAAACAGCTCGCGGGCCTATTCAGCTCTCGAGTTAGTCACCTGTTTGCTTTGCAAGTGTTAAGTCAAGTCGAGTTCTGAGAAGGAAATTGAGCTTGCGGCTCGAAACTTTACAGCTGCAGGTATACGAGCATGTGGTTATGTAGCGTACAAATATTTGATGAAAACTCTACAATGTTCGGAAAATGTACTCACATATCAGGGGAGCGTAATTGTGCACCCAGAATGAAATTGTGTAGGTTGGCGATGAAATTAAATACGGGTTTTTATTTTACATGTATTAAGTACGGTATTAGAAAGAACAGTACAAGGGTAGCGGTGTATAAAGAGTTAGCGGCGCTCAATCCGACACGAGTCAAGCGATGGACCTCGTCCCCGGGTCATCGGTCAACTAAGAGCGGCATTGACGGTGGTAGATTTAAATCGTCGCCCTAACAAAATTAATCTCAGTAAGATACTTACGTCAAGGGCCTGCATTCGATGCAATCATTCGATTCTCCGCGTACCTAAAATTTCTGCGAAATAAATGGAATTTAAATATTTATTGATAGATCATTTATTAGGTATGTAAGTCTACACGTAAATAATAAAACGTTATCATGTTGATGTTATCTAGTTCATCTAGACAATTAAAGCCGAGCTTGTGTGTTTCGCAAAAACTCCCCCAAATATATAACAACTAAACGCAACTCTCGCGCCGCGCGGTGTTCCGAATGCACGTCTTCGCTTGAGAAGACGTACTGCAAAACGCCGCAACTGTGAATTTAAAACAAACTTGAATGCGTGCGATCTAATAAGAAAAATATAAATAATATTTATATTTTTCAACAATTCACCTTCACAAAAACATGGTTCTGAAAAAGTATATAATGTCTAGTGCATGCCACTGAATTATGTAATATATTTGAAATATAATATATTATAAAAGGTAGGTATTCAAACCTTCTACGTTTACAGATGATATTGTGATCTTCTTTTGAGATGATTCAGAACAGAGTGTAGGCTTTATCAGAAGTCAGCAGCAGGGCAGAATTGAAGAGTCACTAGACTCAAAGATTAAAGTGATGATGAACAGCTTGACCCAGCTGGAACAGAAAATATCCATACACGGAGGCATATCCGTCGAAACTGTTCACAGAACAAACTTGGGCTGGAGTAAATTCAGACGCCTGAACAAGATTTTAAAAACTGGTCTTCCTATATTTAAAACCAATGTATACAAATACAAGTCCAAAAACTGAATGGGTAGTCACAGTATATCTGTGATGGTTTAATTATCATATTTTTAATGAAACACGTTTATTCTAGCCCAAGTATAGTTAGTAGCATTCAACTGTGAATGCTCTGTGTAATATAAAACAATAATAAGAGAAGAGGCAGCAATATAAAGGTGTAGTCGATAATAGAATAGAACACATCGCTCGGAGGAGGAACTGACGCGTGTCTATCATAATCCAGGCGGATGTATCAAATCAACAAACTATGTGTTTAATTGTTTATTAAAATATATCAATGGACAAAGAAAAGGAGGGTATTCATTTAGCGGCGGATAGGACACGACTAATAATTATGATATCTTATAACATGTTTATTGACGATGCATGACGAGCTCGTTTGGTTTAATGGTAAGACATTCGCCTAGATTCAAGACTCGTCCTTATCGACCACCAAGTTAATCATACTTCCGTAATTTGGCATAATCATCGTACCGTGATGATATATAACTTAAAATTTTCCCAGAGAAATTTACAATACGTTGTAGAAAACTCCATCAAAATTGATTCAGCCGTTCTCGTTTAAAAGTAACAGGCAGATATTGACTTCTATATAAGTAGAGATAATAATTACGTTTCTACCGACAGACAAAAATGCGAAGGTCTTCATAAATGCTACCTTAGAAGAAATAAATGCAGACAATGGACTCGGCAATTGCGTCGTGGGTGGTTGTCAGAAAATTTACCTACGAATTGTTGGCGACAACCCTCGAGTGAAGGGGTCTTCGAGGATGAAGTAAAGGAATTAATTGAGAATTCGAGTGAATATTATTGTTTAGACTTTTCTGGCATTTGTACAACCACCCTTCAGGTTCTGTCGTCATAATATTACGTAAATGAAGTATTGTCTTAAATTAAAATTATATCATTTGTGGATTCGAAAGGCATGAGCCACGTTAATTTGTAAGAGCATTTTTATATTTGTTTATAGTATTATAAACTTCATTTTTTTAGTCAATTAATCATGATATTTATCAAAATTAGCAGTTGCTTCATAGCAATATAATACATAGCTCTTTCGTAAGAGCTATGTATTATATTCGGAGACAGAAAAACATTAAAAAGTTACCGATATTTATATAAACTGTTGCTAAATTAAAATGAGACTGTGCCGGGCACGCAGAGAAACTGGTCGATAAATATTGTAATAGCTAAAGCTAATGGTATCTGTATAGACAACGAGAGCGCGTGACGCTATTCATCTGACAGGATGCACTCATTGCAATTTCGTCACTCGACTGACCTAGGTATGCTTTACTAGCCAGCACTGAAAGCCCACTCGGTATTTTTTTAAGAATGTAACTTAATGTAGAATGTAATGAGTAATGTTGCTGCAATTCAGTTAACGTGTACTGCAAGACATTCGGAATAAAGTTTGTCATAAGCAAATAGCACCTAAATAAATAAAAAGTCATTGTGTCATCGCTTTAGAAGGTGTGATTAATTTGTGGAAGCTCATGAAGCTGTTTGATGTAAGTACAATTTACAGATCACCAAACTGTGGCTCATCATCTCCAATTTAATAGGGAAGAACAATAATAGATGGTATATTCATAAAGTAACTCTGATAGGAAGTAGAAGTTGATAGAAGAAGAGATTGTGAAATTCAGGGCCCGAGGTGCAGCCGATGGCTATTGCAGGCTACGGCAGTCTTCACTATTGATATTAGATATTTTTATAGTTTCATGTGAGTACTGTCATTTTGCATATGTATGTGTGTGTTTGTGTGTGTGTCATGAAAGTGAGTAGATGAGTGGTGGGGGATGAACCTTATAAGAGGCCGTCTCTGGGGGAACAGCTCTCTTCCATCACAGCTTCTTCTGAATAACTAGTCTATCTCTGAAGTGTATAATTTATAATTACTGTAATACTTGTTGTAATAAACTTAATATTGTTACCCCAACTGAGTTTTATATTCCAAGGAATCGGAACCCAAGTAATCAGACAGTAAGAAGAAGATAAAACCCCAAGGGAATCTGGTGGTAACCTAAGATTGTATTTAGATTTTAATATTCTATATTCAGTGAAATAAACATCAATTATTTGTAAGTAGCGCTTTTATTTTTCAGTTAAGACTTCACTTATTCCTGTTCAGTCCTGATTTTAGACCAGAGGTACAACATTAAAATTCCTTCACGCACACACGGCTCTTCACTTAATATTAATACATAGAAAATTTTAATTAAATCGTCTTTGCGCATCTCCATGTTTGCTTCACCAACAGTCATGCACTGCTTGGCTAACAGGCTAATAGGCCGGCGCCACTCTCGCAGGTCCCGCGGGTCGCACGTGCCGCTCGCTACTCTGACATCTGCAAGGGATTAATTTGTCATACGCAGGCTGGTTGCATATATTAACCTCCCTAACCCTCACCCCCTCTCAGCTAGGTGGAATTTTCATCTTACCATTCAATTTGCACGTCATTTGTCCCTGACTTTTAATTACTTTGTAGATTTTTTACAACGTCTCGGATGCACGGGCAGGCCACATCGCTCGGAGAACAAACAATCGTTGCACGAATGCGGTCATACAGTGGTACCTGACGAAATCGATAGGCTGATAAGATAAGATCAATACTGGATAGATAAAATATTGGAAGACATATCCTGCAGTGGATAGACAACGAAAGATAACGATGATGATACGATATTCATATATGATAGAGTAAAGAACTAACCAATTAAAATAGAATGGAAAGCAGATCGTAGGATAGTGAATAGGGTTAAAAAATAATAATAAATAAATAAAAAAGGCTATAAATAGTGGTGCGCCAATTCTTTATAATTAAATTAATTTATCCTTTTGCCCCATATTAGGTATGTTTTCTTTAAAATTAATTTAATATCCATCAACACTGCATTTTCTCCTCCCTTAATGTTACGCCTATCTATATATGTATTCTGTCTCTCTCTTTCATATATAATTTTAAATTCTGTCTCCCTCTTTCGTATATAATTTCAAATTCTGTCTCCCTTTATGTTCTATCTAACTATATATTTACTCTGTCTCTCTCTTTCACTTGTAATTTTACATTCCATCTCCCTCTATATGTATATATAAATGCACTCTTTTAGTATTACTGATCAGTTTTAAATACGTCCTGATCGAAACCTGTAGACGCATAATAAATTTCATGTTTTCATACAAAGTGATTATTATTTTATTTAATAAAAAAGAATCCTTCAGGTAGTGGTGAAGCTTGTTTGTTGTGGTAGGCGACGTCGAAAGACAAAAAAGAAGAAGATTTACCACCTGTTGGACAGACCGAATGGAAAAGGTAACAATACTTCTCTCGCGATAGCCTGAAGAGCTGCAGAATGCAGAGAAAAATGGAGAAGCATGACTGTGCTTGACTAAGAGAGCTGGATCATGATCCATAGTCACGAAGGACCGACGTGGATGAGGTTGTTTCATTATTTTCAATGAATTAATAAGGAGAGAACGATATATGACGCTAGTGTTGATGGCACCAGAAATAGAGAGCGTCCGCGGAAGACTTGACACTGGAAAACCAGACACTGGAAGATGGTCCGGATAGAAGCCGTAACAATCATCGAGCTTACGTGAGGAGATGTATGGATGTGGATAAGACGAAAATTATGCAAGGATACAAGAGTGTGGCATGTGAATGTAACCTAACCTAACTCTTGGGTACTCGCGCTGAATTGAATGAGAAGAACCGATATGGGAGCTTTTGCTCATTTTGGTCATGGGTAAGCGATGGATCCCATTCACTGCAACCAGCGACGAGGCCGCATGCGAGCGACGACAGACAGATGGGCTCGACGGACTCCACAGTGACGAGATGGCGTCAGAGTAATCTCCTGGAGGAGGAGATCAATTCTGGTACGGGAGCGTGGCGGCCTAGACCAAGGCTGCGACAGCATTTTGCGGCATTTGTTGCGACTTCATCCCTTGGTGAGCTGGTGTTTATGTTTAATGTAATGTGTAATGTGTCACTTCAGTGTTTGTTCTTAAAACCATTTCCACCTAGCGGCACCTCCGGCACCCTATCCTCTAGGGGTAACTATGTCTTTAGTATTGTTAGAAACCTTCACTCTAGTAGACACTAAACATAAGAAACCTCCTTAAGTATTAAATCACTACATATTTGGAGTTTAAATATTATTTTCAAAAGTAACATGACACTGTGTTTTAAGAGTTTTAAGTCTTTGACCAGTGCGTTCTTACATACGGTAGAGATATCTGGTCTGAACTTCGAGCTAATTCAGAAGCTCCGGGCGATACAGTATACTGGTAATACTATAAAAATACAGAAAAAGTAACAAATTAGTATGTAAGCCGAAGTAAAGGATGTGACTCTAAAATTATTTTATATGATATCAAATTATCCTTAAAAGGTTTTTTATCCCTTGCCTCGGATAAAGCAGTTACCTTTTCATTCTGTATTATCATTTTAGTGACGAAATATTCCATTAAATTACTTCAAATCCTTGCTGATCGGGGATTAAGGATGTGCTGCGAGGGGCGCGCGGTGCGGCGGGAAGGGCGGGTCACGTGACCCGCCATTACCCTCCCCCAGCCGAACTTAGCGCGTAAACAAAAGGTTTTAAAGGGAAGAAAATGACCTGCCGCCGAGGCTCTGGGGGTGCGTCGTGTGACGTCGCGAGTGCAACTGGATACAACTTATCGTCATTGTTATTTTTATTCAGTATAGTCTGCCATTTTATCGTCGAGCGTTTCACATTGAATGGTCGGATAACCCACACCATATTAAAAATAAATAAAATGTAAAATCAATTTCTTTTATCCTTAAAAGGTGATTTTCGTGGGAACTGCGAACATTTTTATCTGAGTATTCGAAAGCGCTTGTTACGTTTTGTCTTCAGGCTTCTCAATATAATTCATATAATTTTTAGTTTTAACTCGGTTTCATGACACATTTGATAAAACGTATTCTTTATTAAAATAATAAAATGATGGCAACATCACAGAATAACACAACACAGACGCGGTAGAAAATTATTGAAATTGGTTTATCAAATTCCGACGAACAAATTTCATTACACAGATGGGGTAGTCGGGTGGGGGTAGCGAAGGAGGCATGTAACACAAATTTGCAACTCGCCCCGTGTTTGAGTACACCCTAACATCGCCGGCAAGTTTAATACCAGCCCCCCAAAGTATTTTAGTTTGTAATCGATGCGCCACTGGGCGTATCGGATTAAATTTTTAAAGACGACTGTCAAAAGTGCTCAAGTCAATTGGACACTAGTCGAAAGAAGGTGTTTTAGAAACAAAAAAAATAGATTTATTGTTACGGAGGGAAATTTGTAGAATTCCATAATCACACATATGAAATTAAAAACATTTGTTTTTTAGTTCTACTCGTTTAATTTCTGTGAGACGCATTTTGCCTTATGAGGACATTGTCAATCTAATCATTTTAAATTCAACAACTTGTATTTATATGAAATCTATTAAAACAACTAGATATTACCAAATATGAAGTTGGTAACATCACAATAATAAACAAACAAGTCAATATATATAGATTCTCTCTAATTGACATTATAAAAAACCTGCAAAGAAATGCTTTTTTGTAGGATTTAGTTCTGCCGTAGATTTTTTTTGTTAAACGCATACCAGAGATATACTCGTAGAACAAAATCGCTAACGGGACGTAGTTATGCAGGAAGCAGCTGAGACGGCAATTTGGAACTGCCGCATCCTTAAAATATCATTAGTGTTCGAACATAATTGTGAACTAGAATCATACAACATATTAAGATGAATAATCTCTACTTCATTTACATAAAATTGTATAGCTGTTTCATATATTATCTTTCACTAAAATATTATTAGTATTTAAACAGAACAGAACTGTTTCTTAAAATAGCGTCAAAATGTAAAACCCAAAATTCCCGCTATTATCTTAAGTACTTAATTTATTGAAAAATTTTGGTTCAATTTACATGAAGCCTATTTTATTTATGCAATAGTGTTTTAAACCAGTCATAGCGTCTATATTAAATAAATCTTTTCTATATTAAATAAAAACCATTCCGAAGTTTATACATATTTGTCTTGCGCGGAATGATTATTTTCATTCTATTAATATTTTTTTTGTCTTTACTTATCGATGGTGAAAAATCACAGACTCTATAGGCAAGGGAGAGAAGATGGGTCGATCCTTTTGAGATATGGTGCTGAAGACACATGTCGCGCATACCGTGGACGGAGAGACGCACGTACATCTCCATTAAGGACAGACTCGACCGTTTACCTAAGACGGATTTTCAGTTTCAATTTTTTGCATCTTGCAAGAGGAAAAGATAGCTCGAAGCGTGGTCTATGTCGAAGGGTGATGTCGCAAAAAATGAAGAAGCATAGTCAAGAGGGCGGCAGCTTATGGAGATTACGATCATCAATCATAAGAGATCGATGTGGATTATAATGATTTTTTCGAGGTCGCAATCGTTGCCGTCTTTTTTGCTGAAGTGTATCTGCCATAATTGTAGATGGATGCGTTATACCGAGTATCTCATAGCTAGTAGCGAAAACTTCTGGGGAGTCTTCATTCAATTTTAAACAGAAAATATTATTTACACTTTGGTAAAATTTTTACAGGTAAAGGAGTTATGCGACTTCAAAGGTAGAACTTTTTTTCAATATTTTTTACTTATCTTTTATAAAACGTTGGACTACCATTATAGTAATTCATATCAAATTTTATAAATTGATTCGCCGATTAATTAATTGATAAAACACTAAAAATACAATACTATTGAAATCACTGCACTAAAATGTTAAATCAGCTGATTTACCTTACCTAAGTACACCCTCATAAATACATATGCACATATATAGGTAATTACATAGCTTACCGAGCTCTCGACTTAAACTGACTTAAAACGGTTGTTCGCTTACTCGTCCACCGAACAAACTTTATTTAAATATTGCGTATATTAATGAAATTCATAAGAATTTTTAAATAAACGCAATTACTTACTGTAAATTACCAAAAATAATTTAAAAAACAAGGGAATCAAAATATTCAAAGGAAAGCAAAACAAAAAAAAATTAAATAGCTTACCTAGTAACCGAAAATATAGATCGGTATGTATGTATGTGTACTATACACAATTTAAATAAATGTTGTCATTCTCGGGATTTTTTATCTTATATTTTTTCAATGGGTCAGTACATATTGAGGTCATCGAACTCTCGTATATGGAATGTATGACATTATACTTAACCTTTTGAATGCGAATTTTGAAAAATAAAAAAATACAAAGTTGATAATTCGCCAGGCAGGGGGAAAATCGACAAATTATCAAGAATATTTTTCATTCTAAATTACTTGATTTACCTATTCTCGACGTTTGGACAACTAGCTACAAGACACCCTGGCTCAAGAGACCTTGGAGTCAGGCGACACATATTTTACTAAAAAATGACGTTATTTGTTTGTTGAAAACTATCTCGCGTTTAACTGGCGCCCCGCTGATGATTCAACGTAAATTTATTTTTAACTGCCTCATGTGTCCTTATCACATCATTTTATTGGCATCTGTGCGATATAAATATCACATATGCACACCTCTAAAGAAGTATCAGATCTTGCACCTCATAATGCAGAGAAAAATTGTTGGAAGTCGGGACCCTGGAAGGAGAACATCGTACCTCAAGAACCTAAGATAATGGTTTAACCAGTCTACTGTAGAGCTTTTCCGGACCGCAGTGAACAAAGTGATGATACGCAGTGTTTGTTTAATGGATAAGGTACAATAAAAAGAACTGACATGGGCGAAGAAAGAAATTAATTAAGTTTCTGGTAAAAAGTCCGATTGCCCTATAAATAAATACTGACTTGAGCCCTTTTGCTCAGCGGGCGTAGAATTATTATGATCCGCGAATTCCAAAGTTTAATTACGGCGCCACCGGAAGGAGAGGGCGAAACAGCTAACATTTAGTGAGTAACAAGTCGCAGGAATGCGTCGCTTTCATTTAACAGTGGGTAAACATAACGACAAGGGGATCTCAGCAGCGAGACTTTATCTGTGTGTGCTCATGATAGCACCCTCACACTATCGCGCCATCCGGCTGGTGGTCCAAATTGTAAAATAAAATAATATTTAGTTAAAGAACGATCACGAACACTGGCGACAGTGGGGAAGAAATTCTAACACGCATACAACTAGCTAAAATTGCAATGAACCAACTGTAGAGAATATGGAAAGACAGTGACACTACTAAAATTATTTTGGTTCACACGCCTTCGAAATGTGTAGCGCCTAATTCCAAAACCCCCTAAAGTAATTTTATGAGTTTTTGAGTTATGGATGCATGAAAATGTTGATTTTGAAAGCAAATGCACTAAATATTTGTTTTTACATCAGTATTTTTTAAAGAGTCTAATGCAATTTTTACTACAATATTTTCTTTTCGCTAATGTAATTTTTTTCTCTGTATATATTGTTCCAGCAGTCATACTGTATTTTAGATCTCGTGATTGGCTGATTTAATTTTACGTGGAATATTAACTTAAACTCTGTCTACTTTGGGGTATTTTGGAACTAATTAAAAAAAAAAATTAACCCAATTCCATTTTAGGGGGGTTTAGAATTAGGCGCTAGATGTACTGCTGGAGAAAGACGGCACAACGCACGAGTACCTCAATCCAGCAATAAATCAAACTACTGCAAGCTTTATTTACAGGAATAAACAAAAGATTGTTACTTTTCTTGGGCTATATTATGTGTCAAAGTAGCAGCCTAGAAAAGGACATTATCCAGGGCATAATTTTGAACTGAAGAAGAACGTTTCCATTCGTAGCTCTATCCATCTAACTTATTTTAATCATTCTTCTGTACATCATTTATTCGGTAAGTGTAAAAGCTTATTTCATAAAATAATATCGAGATCACTACACTGACTATTCGCATTCATAATCTGATGTCGAGATCATGACAACGGAATATGCGGTCTCATTTATCATTTATATTGCATCCCAGGAATGCAATACTTTGTATTTTCTTCAATATCGTTCCAGTTTTGTAAAAACTTTCATAAATTGCGAAAGTACATAGCGGCGAATAACAATGTACAGTGAAAAATGAGAGACACACGGGGTGGCCTTCATCCAACAGTGGATAGAAAACGATTGATTTGAGTTGTGGGAAAACTAGGAAGAAAGCAAAATTGAAATTTTATTATAATTATATAAGATTATTTTACTTTGTTTTATTAACTTTATTTAATATTGTCAAATCATTAACTAATTAATTAATTAGTTTAACATCCTGAATACGGATTAAAAAATAATTTTAACCACAAGGTTGATTTCACTAATATTATATATATTTATATATATTATAGGTATATATTTTTGACACTTTAAAACTACCATTGTATTGTACTTTGTGCAGGTAGATCCTAGGTAAGTATTATTTTTTAATTTAACATTTGTTCGGTACATGCTATGTAGATACAAAATTCACTAATAAATTATTTTTACCTACGTACCGGGACGTAAAAGGACAAACAAAAATTGTAGCTTGTTAAAACTGATACTGAATAAAATATGTAGTCATAATAATGCGCGTGACGTATTTGTTCGGTTACTTTTTCGTCACATAGTTTTCTGAGATACTTTCGGACCCGAGCTCAAATATATGCCTAACAAAAACAATATTACGTTTCTTTAAAGACCACCTCGAACTGACTCTGAACATGCTAACTTTGAATGGCATGAGATACAAAGGCATTACAAACACGTCTGCAAAGATACGCTCTTTGAAGAAGCTGTCAGAGGCTTTATTGCCCCGAGCCAGGAAGGTCGCGGGGTCATTTCGCAGCGAGATATATTTTACGATTTGATCAGATACAAGTTTTCTCCATCAATGTGTGAGTTATCGACTAAATTTATTTATGTTTGTTATACCGACAGACGATCGGGGGTAATCCAGAAAGTGAGTTAAAGTACCATAATCTATTATTTCTTCACAAAATACTCAAAATAAACTAGATAAATAGTAGATGATAATAATAATATTAAGCTCGACAAAATAGAAGGTGTTGTGATCAGGATGAAGAAATAAAAATATATAGTTCAATATCTTGGACATGTGATGATCCAGGGAAGTATTAAATATGCCACCTCATAGATCGAGGTTTGAAGTTGAACATTATGGCTGAAAAACCTAAGACAATGATTTGGGAAAACTATTTTACAGCTTTTCCGGGCCGTAGTAGATAAAGTGATGATAGCCAACGTCCATTGAACAGACCACCATTTTTTCAAGTCTATCTAAGTACATACCGTGAAAAATAATTAAACTGCACAAGGATGCTCTGGTCCCTCGTATTCTACAAGCAAAGATGTAGATTTCCGTTTCCCGTTTGCCAACGCTGTTCCCAACCGCCATTCTGCCCGGCGAGCTCTAAGCGCTAATAGTCTCCGATGTTTTGAATTCCGATAAATAACTTGCCTCTATCCAAAAAGCCATTAGTTTGGAATAATCCATCGTAATACACCATCTGATTTACCATTTCATTGTGTAAATTGTTATTATCATATCCGCGAGTGATCCAAGATATCTACAGATATCATATTATTATTGTGAAGTGTAACTGACCACTGTTACGTGTTCCACGCAGTCTCGTTAGAATCGTCG
The DNA here is from genome assembly GCA_022840565.1 of Eubasilissa regina. Taxonomy (NCBI): domain Eukaryota; kingdom Metazoa; phylum Arthropoda; class Insecta; order Trichoptera; family Phryganeidae; genus Eubasilissa; species Eubasilissa regina. The sequence continues at coordinate 30,502,041 of JAINEB010000006.1, read as the reverse complement.
TGATGAACCGATTACAATTTAATCACCGGTCTCGCAAGGATCACTCGGAGCTCGTAATTCCACACCATCTTATCGCGCTAGGTGCATTGTCAAAACCTTGAGCACACCCTACAACCTCCGCCGAAATCCTGGTGCCCATTACATCAGCCGATGTTCCCAACGTATTACACCGCAGTCTCATCATTCTTCGGCATCCACTACGGACCCTGCAGCCACCTGTACTCTGCAGCCTCTGTGCAAGCATCTTCAAGTAACAAGTAACGGCACGGTAATCAGTCGATTCCGTGAAGCATTTATATTAAGAAATGTAAGCTAGCCCGCCTCCTGCAAGGCGCACATCTGTTTATACTATTATTCATCTATTCATCTGCATCTAAATATTACCCCATTCTGTAAATGTTATTTCCTCCATAGTCTGATTAGTATAATATTTCTGAATAAACTGTATCGCATCTTTTTATTGGAATGTTCCCCATTTGAATGACATTGACCCGTAGGCCCTTTAAAAGAAAAGATATCTCACTACACACTGAGCTAGACCGAAGGTACCTATCCTATCCTATCCTCAAACTGTGCTATTTTCAACACCCATAGAAGTACTCCTTACATTATATTTTCAATAACTTTGACTCCTTTGAAAAAACAGATCCAATATAAGAGGTTGATTCGAAAATAATTTCCAATTTGATTAAACATAACAGACTTTTTTAAATTAACTTCATTCTTCAAAAGAAGAGGTATTTAATTCCACCCATTTTAGTCAACGAATTATTATTGAATTATCAATGCACTCCGAAAGTAGCCACCGACACGGCGCATCGCGCGGGTTGAACGGCGACTCACTTTTCCACCGGTTCACTACTCGGTCGCATCGTTTGGTACGAGTTCCGTTTCAATTATTATAATTTATTAGGAGAACACATTCTTATTGTGAAGTTGTAATTATTCAGAACAGACGGTCTGTGATATTTTTAATACCAATTAAATGTATTAATTATAAATATATGCATATAAAATCAATTTTATCGAAAAATATCGTTGTCGCTACCGAAATTCGAACCTGGATCTCTTCCAATCCGGGGAACGTGCATTATTCGATTATGCTACACCAACACAGTGGATTGACGATAAAATTTCGAATCTATATGTTACACTTTTCAAATGAATACATCTATCGTTCTATTATTTGAAAGCGAATCTCAAATAACTTTGAGTAAACCGATAGCAAAAGCCAGAATTAACAATTCATTTTTATTAAATTTTTGGACTCATTGATACAACTTAAATATAATTAGGAGAACACATTCTTATTGTGAATTTGTAATTATTCAGAATATAGGTCACCTAACCCGGTTTGGAAAGAGATCCAGGTTCGAATCTCGGTGGCGCAACAGCAATATTTTTCGATAAAATTGATTTCATATGTACATCTTTCTAATTAATACATTTAATTAGTATTTATTATAATTTAATTCGTTTCTATTCTATTTACAATTTCTGTCATCGATGTTCAGTTATCTCACTAAAATACAATAGATGAGTACGTTGACAATGAAGACTCGGCGATATACCCACACGAACACAGGATGGAGGCGGAATGCCGTTCTCATCTCATTCTTCCGATATTATATATTCAGTACTAAATAATCTCATAAAATACGTACTGCATAATCTTCATAAAATACTTTCGCAGAATAAACATATTCTATGTTAAAATATGCATAATAAACTATTTTAAATATTCCGACAATATATTGTGTTTACAGTGGGCCAGAATTTTGTAAAGTTTTTGCGCACCAAATTGATAAAAATAATAAGGTAAACTCCAGGCAGTGTAAACGACGGAAGGTTCTTATATTTATTGCCAGTATTAAATTTTAAAATTTTCTTTAAAGTAGTCCACAATAATTTTTCGTAAATTTTCCTTTACAAAGAAAAATATCCAGACAAAAGTTTTTATATGAAAAATAAACTACGTAGCTCTGTGTAAAGAAACCTTAAAAGGAAAAAAAATGGGCTGAAAAAATTGAACAGGGTTTTAGTAAATATTACACAAAACTGCGAAAAATATAACAAATGAAAATTTATAATTCTTCTCCCCGTGTCGTTAATCCAGTTAATGGACGTTGGCCATTATGTTGACGGCCGATGGGAAAGCTGTCGTCTGTCCAAACCATCATTATAGATTCTGTAGCCATGAGGTTCGGAGTCTTCCAGGGCTATGATGTCCAGCAATCTTTCCTTGAATTATGACATACAAATTAAACAAAACCTTTTCTGTCTGCTACGTGAAGACTTCTCCATGTGTCTCCCACTTCTCTGTCCATCGTTATCGCTTCCACGCATTTGATGATTCCATCAGTCTAATGAGTTGTAGGGCGGAATCTTGATTCCACTTCAACGATTGTTCATCTTCATGCGATGTGGCCTTCCCATTGCTATTTCATCATAGATGCGTGTTTTAAGGTGCTACTTTTTTACACTGTGGTGCAGAATAGAGAGGAATGAAGGGATCTCGTCGAGGCGATTATGGACACCCCCGTGATGTAGAGCCATGACGATGATAATGGTATAATTTTCGGTATAATTTATAAGGACGTTATAAAATCTGTGGTTAAATCCTGAACTGAAATCCAGATATCTCGGTTAACCTTATAAGAAGAGAGTTTTCAAATGGACCTATTACTTTTTTCAACTTTTTCTTCCACGGCACTACATCCTAGAATGGGATTTCGCCTCCTCCACGAGTGCTCTCTACCGACTCCTATCCCTGGTTATTCTACTCCAGTTCTCGGACTCACCTCTTCCTTGGTGTGCCTCTTGTCATAACCACTTAGTCATGATCTTTAGTGTCCTGTCGTCTAACATTCTTCAACAAAGCCAGCCCATCGCAGTCTTTGGGATCAACAAAATCTTACAATTGTTTCTTGTTCAATTAAGTTTTCGATCTTTTGATTCATTTTTATTCTGTGAGTTCTATTTTCTAGTTTAGGTCCATAAATGAATTAAAAATATATAAATTTTATTTTATGTTTGTATTACACACACAATTTTTGAGCTAATAACACAGTAAGGGCAGTCCTTCACATCTACAGATGTAAAAAAAAAAACTGTGGTGCGGCGAATTGAGATTTTTCTGGATTTTTATTATTTCAAGATTATTCATTATTATTCCCTTGCATAGTACCGAGTGGAGTAATTTTAGATCGTGGCTGTCGAAAGAATAGTTGGTTTCAATGATATGGTTAGCGAATTCGGAAAAATTATTATTTTTCAGACAGCGTCGATGTTCTTTGATTCGCGTATTAAATTAGTAGTGTTATCAGTTTAAAATTTGTGTGTAGTACAAAGTTAAAATAAAAATAATATTTTAAATGAAAATGTTGCACCATAAATTAACTGCTAAATCAATCAATGATTATTACTTTAGATTAGCTCATTGCTGATTTTTTGGAAGATAGGCTGTAGTCAAATATAACTTTTATATTTTATTCTTATTATTGTGAAATTTGTAATCTTGTTTGTTACAAACACAGCTAAATCAAAATTATATAGAAACAATGGCCTATGGTTTGATTGTTGAATTATTAATAGCATAGGGTACTTTTTAAAATATTACTAAAGTTATGTTAATTAAAATACAGATTCTCGTCGGCTCTTCCTGTATCCGAAACAAATTAAATACCCTCAGACGTTAACAATATGTCGAACAAAATTTAATATCTTTCAATATGTACTAATAGTGATTTATGAAAATCGTATTGTTTACTCTATAAGAAGACCAACACAATTGATCAACTTTTGAAAATCGGCTTATACTCCGTTGGAAAAACTCGTGGGTCCTCAAACAATACAGGTCCTGGTGTTTGCGCAGCCCGGCGAGGGTCGGGAGACTGTATAAACAGAGATGTTGATTAAAAGTTACCGGGCCGAAAGTAACGCGCAGACAGGGGTGCTGGTCAAGATGCGGCCCCGGAACTGTGGCTCGCGCTGAATGCGTGCGGTCAAAAATCATATTTTTAGTCATATATCTTGCCGATGGCATTTAAATTGTTTACCCGCTCTCTTCTCTTACCCACAGGTCTATCTCCAATAAGATGTACAGAGTGCAGATCACACCGCACTAAGCTCGGCTCGAAATCGCGAACAGTGGACGCAAGCAGTTCGCGCTGTGAAAGCAGAATAAAAAGCCACGATGTCCAGTGATCACGCCAGTGTTTCCGTAAACCTATTTGTTAATGTTGAAATTATAGTTGATCAAAATAACAGATGTGGTCCATCACAGTACAACAAACGCGATACAAGTGCTCACCGCTAACTAAATGCTGTTAACTCCGACACTGTCTGGCAATAAATACGTATTGGCTGTATTGGTAAAAAGTTCATATGTAAATAAAATTCGCAGCCCTTAAGGCATTCTAACATTTGGGGACACGTTTGGTCCACCATTATCGGATTATGTTCAGCCTATTTCTATTTCAAACAGGCACAATTTACTGACCTTACTCACGCATTGCGTTCAACACAAAATATGCTTTCATCTATGGCACAATAATTATATTTTTTAATAAACAAAAATATAAAAGTTTGAGAGCCTCAGCTCTGGAAAACAGTACCTTCATTCGGACTGCGGCATGGTTTGTTCAGCCTTCCTCCTGGCGGACGATCTGTCAAGTATTATTAGATCTCGTCTTTTACGTCCAAAGGACACAAAGTACGTATTCCGTTTGTGTGATTTGAACCGATTCGTCCTGCAGTGGTTTCATTGCATCAAACATCAAAACAAGTCAATGTGCTGAAATTTCCATTTATCGTCGATCTTTAATAATTATTACACAGATATTTAATACGTCACGATATTTCTTAATTTTTCGTAAGTATTATATTAACATAAATCAAGCATGACATCTTCGCTTCCTCTACTCACTTTGTAAAATTTTTCCACAATAATTATCTTCTACTCCTTCGTTTTGCTCTTTTAGCAGTCGCGGTTGTTAGTCACCCTTCAGGCGATCTGCCGATACTGCAGTCGAGATATAATTTTGTAAGAAAATTTTGGTAGAATGTGGATGACTTGCTGTATGAGAATCTTGAATTTTGTACATTGCATTTATGTGTATGGCATGAGAAGAAGTGTATGTGTAAGAATTTATTTGTCATTCAAATCAAGGTAGCTGTCAAACAAATCTGTGTACTGAACCATGTGATTATGTGCTGTGTACTGTATGCAGATATTGCAGAGTTATTTACTTATCATCATCTTCTTCTTCATTTTAATATTATCAGAGCAATCGCTTAACGGTTTTGCTGCTAATATGTCTATAATATTAATACATTGCATTTATAGAGTGAACTACTGTTGAAAGCTTTCTTAGACTTAAATAGCATGTGACTGAATCATTCCATACTATTCTCATTTCTTATTACGCGTCCAAAGCATAATCAGAGCAATCATGGCCATCAATAACTCTACATCTATTATCCTGATTCATCGTTTTTCTGCCAATTCTTACAGATTAAACAAAAGTGTCAAAATGTAAAAAAATCCATTGCATGTTTAAAAAATTCTATCCTCTGATTTAAATTTCTTACAAAACAAAACTGTAAATTGGACAATTATTATTGCTCAATCCAGTGATAGCATTTTTTTTTATCAACAACAGCGCATTCCGAAAAATACTAATTTATTAAAAGTCCACCCGGTGACCCAATTCTACTGGGTTGTATTTTTACGGTAAACAAATATTTACTTTTCCGACCTTCAAACGACTCCCCTAACAAAATGGGGTGGACAAAATGGGGTACTTCGTATTTAAACACGATTATAAAAAATATAAAAAAGTCGAGTCTAATATATCATGTCGAAATTTAGCAGAAATGTAAACATGGCCACGGCGTCATATCGACTGTCATATCTATACATATGTTTGCTTAGTCCGTTTATTTGTTCGGATAACAATGATGTTGTCTGGTATTTTTGATAGGGTAAGTTGTGGATATTAAAATAAATAAATTGTGGCGTTTATTACGATAACTTTTTGTGTGGTTTTAGTTTTTGAATTTTGATGAATAAGTTCTTTCAGGGTATTTTGAGGCGGCGATGCCGGTATGCCAAAAATGATGACACTAAAAACAATGCTTCATCATTGAAACGTGGAAGGACTGATCAGATCAAAGACGCGCTACAAAGCGTGATTTGCTTCGAAGGTAAGCTCGGGAAGAAATCAATACTCGTGCACAGGACAAGGCGAAAAATGGTTCGATACGAATCTTTTATCACTTAAAACAAAAATATCAAAATATGTATGTTTTTGTATTAACGAAAGATTATCGCCACATCAAAATCCTACACCCATTGTACATGACGAGAGCACGGCTTCCTCATGCCAATGTGAAAAATTGTCAGTTAAAATTATTCGACATCTGGAAGTACTGATCGATGATCATCTTAACAGGAAAGAACGCAATATATTGATCATCATCATATTCAGTCTCTCCCGGGCGTGCACGAAAGCCGGTTGTGTGCACACCTGTCACTTTATGCTTTCAATAACCCTTTGAGACTGAAGTACGTGTCCTAAAATAAACTAAAGTTTTTGAAATTTAACAACATTTTTCTAACATGTCAATTAGAGGTCAACATAATAAAACTCAAACCACTAATCTTGAAGACTCAAAATATGAGGAAGATTTTTCGCAAAAAATCACAAAAAGTTTTGAAAAAAAAATGGAAGAAATTAAACTTGTTTAAAAAACTGGAATCGGAGATTGCAGAAATGGTCAAAGCGCATAGCTGAACCGAGCTGCAAAGATATTTTAATAAGAAACTAGAAATTAGAAATTAGAAATTGTAAGACTTTCAGAACTGCAACAAAAACATTACAGCAATGACATTAAAATATCTGAAATCGCATACAAAAAAGATTAAAGACAATTTTAAAAGTTGCCAAGAAACTTGATATCCCTCTACAATTACACAAAATTCAAAGTGCAAAAAGAATTCCCACTAAACGACAAAGTAGCATACTGATAATCTCAGTTAGATTGAGAGACCCACACAAACGAGATCAAACAATCTGTAATAGAATGAAGATAATCACATCATCGGAAATAGTAGTCCACGGAAAAAATAAAATATATATTAATGAGTGTATGTCCCCCTTTTCAAAAGATTTACTACGGAGAGCCAAAATTGCTGCCAAAAATCACGGCTTTAAATATGTGAGGCATAAAAATGGAAAAATCTTCCCAAAATGAGATGATGAAGCTAAAACTATATTTATTAGAAGCGAAGAGGATATAGAAAATAATATCCTAAAGCAACGTATGAATCAATGCTCCTATCTTAAATCGTCAACCTATCCAATAAAAATTCTAAATGGCTATAGAATCGACATTAATGACTATCATGACGCGATTTCAACCAAAACAGTTGACAGTAGATTCAACTATATTTCTCTATTACTACTATAATTTTTGATGAACATATAATTCTCCTTAATGGCTTAAAAATCAACTTTAACGTAATTATATTAACTGAATGCTGGATATTTGAAAATAACAAGGCCTATTTTCCAAAGTTTATATGTTTATATGTAACCGATTTTGTCACACACATTTTTGTTAATTCTGACATTTTTCACAGGCGTCTGAAGGTTGACTGTATCTTTACAACCTTTTTTTTTCATTCATCTTCTGCCCCTCTATTTGTTACAACTCTTTTAGTTTGGTGATTTTTAGAAAAATTATACTTTTTAATTAGCCTAACTTTTCCTTTTCTCGCCTATAACTCTGCGACTTTGAGAGTAAAAATCTTTTTAAAATTTTTTGGTGATTGCCACCAATGGACAGTATCGTTACAAACTTTTTTTTAAATTCCTCTTCTTCTCGATTTATTGAAGAATATATTAACCCAACGCAATCATTTTTAATAGAGTTAAAAAAGGCTAGCTGTTTTATCGCCAATTTATATTGTTTAGAAAATGTTAAGCAAATCTTTTGGGAAATGACCAAATATTTTTAGATTATAGTATGAACGGACATCTCATTTATAGTGTAAAAATTGAACCGACAAGTGTGTATATCCACTATGCTGTATAATCGGAGTTCCCAGCTAAATAAAAACTCGTGGGATTAATATTATTAATAGAAGGTTTAGACATTTTTTTATGGTGATACCACAGCATCGGTTACGGACCCCATTTTGTTTTTTGAATCTAACAAAAGACGGCCATACTGCACGTTAATATATATTGTAAACATATGTTAAAAGTTTTTAAATTGTCATTTCGCGGTCCATTTATGAATTTTGACGTTGAAACATGTCGTTTCATGATGGGAATAGTTGGTTTTTAAACGTTTAATACTTAATTTTCTTAGTAAATCAGTATAAACTGACGACAACAACATACATCCACAGGCTAACGACAACCTATATAGATTAGCATCATTTGATTTCGTCTCCAGGATCAACATAATTACTAGAGATACCAACTCTTTCAATACCTGTTTAGATCACATATTCATTAATACTAAAAAACTTTTAAGACATTTATTTTTCTCTCCACAATTACTGATCATTACACAACCCTTATAAACCTAAAAATCAAAGCCTGTAAACTGAAAACCTTAGATTGTACTCCCGGTCCAACTGGACATCTAAAGAAAATAATCAACTATAACAAACTAAAAGAAGATCTAAAAAGTGAGCCTTGGACATCTACTTTAACAACACGTGATACAAATGAGGCTATGGAAAAGTTTACCCATACAATAAAAACTTATCTTACTAACAATACTGAATTTAAATATGTATAGTATAATACACGCCATAGATGTAATAATCTTAAAGATTGGATAACTCCACGTCTAATAAATAGTACCCACAAACGAAACAAAATACATATGAAAGTTAAAAAATATTCAAATGACATAAATCTCATAATTGAATACAAAAAGTTCAGAAATAAATATAAACTTTTACTCAAGATCCCAAAAGAAGCTTATTACAAAAAAATAAATTAAAGAAGTCAAAATGATATCCAAAAAAATATGGCAGATCATCAATGACTCCGCGCATAAAAATAGATACAATTATTCGGCCATAGCCAATATTGAAGTCCTAGACAACTTGCTATCTGTAAAAAAGAATCTTAAACTCATTGCTGATGAATTGATTGATCACTATACCAACTTGGGTCCCAGACTAGCAAATAGCATTCTTAAATTCAAAAACTTTTTTTCAAAAAAAGTTTCAAATTTTACCCAATTTCACAGTGAAATAAATCAAAGACTTTGTCTTGAAATCTCTGTTACATATATTTAACCTTAGCCTAGAAACAGAAATATCACATTTAAAAGAAGCAGTTATCAAACTCATTTACAAGAGTGGTGATAAAATAAAGATAATTAACTACATACCAATTTCTCTGCTTAGCTGTTTTGCAAAAACTACTGGAAAAAGCAGTAAAAAAGAGACTCGTGGAATATTTTGAGACAAATAAAATTTTATCTGATAATCAATACGGTTTCAGAGGCAATTGGGTACTAAAGATGTTATTGCAAAACTAGTTGAACACACTTACCACAAACACGGATAAAGGAGTAAAGTACTAAGCATCTTTCTAGACTAATCGAAGGCTTTTAAATTAGCTCAATAATATTGGTATCACAGGCAGTCGCTTGAATTGGTACAAAAATTATCTTGAAAATAGGAAACTAATTGTAGAAATTAATATCACCCGCAGTGATCCAATGTACATTAAATATGGAGTGCCTCAAGGTAGCACACTCGGTTCCGATACTCTTTATAATATATATCAATGAATTTTTAAATAAAAATTTGGAAAATGGAATTAAAATTAGTTATACTGATGATACTGCAATCATTATAAATGGTGACACGTGGGATGAAACATTCAAAAGGGTAGAATTGGCCACTGCAAAAATCAAAAGTACTCTAGACAATCACCTACTATCACTTAACTCAATTTTTTTTTTATTTTAATGCCTTTTCGTTAAAAAACAAGAGAACCATGTCGTCCCAAATACTATTAAAATAGATACAAATTATACGCAGTTTCTTGAATATTACTTTATTAAAAATGGTATACTATTCACTTTGTCAGAGTCTCATCAGTTACGTAATACGTGTATGGGGTGGTGCAGCTCTTACTTCAATGGATTCTCTAATTAAGGCTCAGAAATGGGTCATCAGAGTAATAAACAAGAGGCCATTTAGAAATAACTCTGAAGAACTCTTTAAATCCTTTCAAGTTTTGGATTTAAGACAACTGTTTACCAAAGCAATCTTAAAAATATTAAAAAAAAAAAAAAACTTTACTTCCTCGATCCGACCCAAAGGAAACCAGGAGCAAAGCCTTAGTATACTTTCCATTGCCTAAATTTAATACAAAATTCGCTCAATGAACTTTCTTATTTTGTGCTCCGCGAATATTTAACAAATTGCCATCGGACCTTAAAGGGTCTAAAGTGACTAACGACTTCAAACCAAAAATAATAAAGTGGTTGCTTGATGTGGGTAGAAAGCAAAATAAATTTAATTTGTCATTGGTGTTTACCTAACTCTCTACACATTTTTGTCTCCAACTATTGCATATTACAGACAATAATATTTTTATAACTTTTTTCAATAATATTTTATACTTCAGATTGTACTTCTTTCACATAACTTTTTATAACTTACTTAACATTATACTTACTTACGTCTAAAAAATTACAACTTTTAAAAACTGTCCAGGTAATTGCTTTAGAACAGACTACGTCTAGTAAAGTAATTAATTACCTTTATTTTTTTCATATGAACTATTTATGCTACAAAAAAATGATTAATCTGGCTTATCGCATAAGAAAACTAATTTACCTTTTTAAAGCAATGCGATGTATAATTGATTTTAAGCTTTTAAAATTGGTGTACGTTGCACTCTGCTATCCCTTAATTAATTATGCGATTTTAGTTTGGGGAAGAGCAGCAAAAATAATATTAGAGATGGCTAGATAATTCTTAAGGTAATAAATGGTCGTCCCTTTAGATATCCATTAGATCTTATATTTAAAGAGTACAATGTCCTATACGTAAGACAAATCTGTATGTTGAGACTCGTTCAATATTTTCATGCTAACAACTCACCCCAAGCAATAAACATGGTCACAACACAACCCGACGAATGAACACAGCAGTTCCGAGAGCAACAACGACATTCTATTAACGTTTCTACATGTTTTTAGTTCTGAAACACTACAACACACTTGAGTGTTACTAACTAGTGTGAACCAACTGGAAATCGTTCACTTCCAATAAGATTACTCAAATATGGAATGAATATATTATTCAATTGGGTAAAAATCAATCAGAATCAATACAATACCTACACTAATAATTCACGTTAGTTTTACAACACACTTACTACACATTTTTTCTCAATATATATTTTTTATATTTCTGTCGAATTTTTATTTCTAATTTTAATTAATTAACACCACAACAGCACGAAAAAAACAGACTACTTTAACACAGACGGTAGTCAAGAAAAGTAGCCAGGACAATGCTCCATCCCACACAATAAATACGAGTATTATGCTTAATAGTAATATAATTATAGTATGTTTATCATGTTACATTATAATATTTTATATTCACCACTCTTACAACAAAAAATGCATATCAATAAAATCTAATAAATAAAAAGTATAATAATAAATACAGATAGCATAGGCGATCTGAACTGAGCGTTAAAGAGAAAGGAGGAGGAAAATCGTCAAGAAATATCAACAGATCACAACCGGGGGTTACGATTTTCAGTAATGAAGGAACAGAGAATAATTATATTATAACATAAACTAATCAACATTTAAAAAACTGATCCATTTCAAGACTATAACGACTTGTTAAAGCTCTTAAGGCGGACAGTGAGCGATATCTGTGGCCATGCGGCGAAATTGCTGTAGCCGCGACACACCTTTAGCAGAAAGTCATGTGCGACCTTGAGAGCGTAGCCGGCAGATACGGTACTCATAGATTCGTAGTTCGGTCGACAGAGACGGGCGCAGTAGGCAGCACCAGAGGTCAGAGACCATTCTATCTCGCACTCTCGTCCAGTCTAACAGCTTTTCTAGTGAATTCTTTTATCGTGTAAAATATTGCGATCACTCTTAAATGTAGTATTGTGACCTAATTTACTGAACTTGTGAATTCGCCTCTCCTACTATATACGAATAAACAGCGAATTGAAACCGAAGTAAGCCTTTCATTTCTATTGAACCCGAGATGCTTACATTCCCGTAAAACCTTCTGATCTGCAGTTTAAGGGTAAATTAACTTGAGTGCACTTGCAGGCCTTAATTACCAACTCAATCAGTTCACCAAACCTTCATAAATCTCTATGGTTTTAGGTCCATAAGAGTAAGAAGTATAGCTCTAAAACGATAAACGAAGAATGTTCGAGATACTATTGGAGCCTCGTTAAACGTCGAACTTAACAAGATACAAGATCACGAATTGTGAAAGCAAAAAGTTTATGTTTTAGAAGAAAACCAAAAACGAAATTATCGGAGCACTGGGAAAGACATGGCAAAGATTGGCGCAAAGACCGAAGAGAATGGCATAGTAACGAGGAAGCCTTAATCGAGCAGGAAGTTGACAATAGCTGACGATGATGATATTTTATTTATGAATATTCCCAGATTAATTTTTAAACGGTAAACGTTTCGTACCTAATTTTTTGTGACCTCTGATCTCCCGTTGAAAAAAATATGATTACTTTATATATTTCGGGATACTGAATACTAGAGATTAAAATATTCCATACACAATTTTTTATTATTTTTTTTATTTTATTTTAATTTTAAATAACTACTTATTTTACTATCATGATACTGTCGTTATACTTCTTCAATTTAGATTATTAAAAATAAATAGCCCGATAGACAATATAATCACTCCAGTATCGCCAGCGTGCCTGGCCCATTCACATTAAAATTCAAATCCAAACTGAAGAGCCACAGCTTTTATTCTAACCAGTTAGATTTGAACAATTTGATTCGTGAAGGAGTTAAAATTATTTTCAATGGACGATGATTTAATTTTATTGCAACAACATACCATTTATGTATATTAGAACTTAAGTTGACGCAAGATCTAGCGCAGTTGTAGAGAATCTTTATTGCTAGATATTCTTAGATAGAATAAGATACAATGGCCATAAGTGGAATGTGTGCTGACCCGAAAATGGTAGCAATGCTCACAGGTCTCCAGGGAGGGTTTACTAAATTTTACAGCTTCCTATGAGAATGGGACAACGGAGCAAAAAGCAACAAAAATTGTTTTTTTTGGTATTTGCTTTTGCAAAGACTTTTGGTAATCTTTCCAAAATTGTGGGTGAGAGAAATTCTGTTATCACATTTAGAATCAGCACCTTGGCTTTACCATATGGCCGTTGAATTCCTTAATAAAATACTAAATAAACTTATGTAAAATGTAAGTGTTGAAAGTTTTCAAAAATTTCATATTTTCTAATACCCCCCTTGAAACGTAATTTTATTTTAACAAAATACCATAGTCTAATGTGTAAGGCATCACATCTCCCATCACAATCTAGGCGAGTAAGTTCAAGTCACAGATAGAGGTGTTAAAATAATTCAATTTCAACTGAGAGTAATAAAATGGAGTTTATTTCGGCCGAGGGGCTGTCGCGGGAGCCGAGACGTGATTCGACCCCGAGACGGTGAATCGGCCGCAGACTCCCGGGAGCGGGGGATGGGGATGGGGATGGGCGATGGGGGATGGCGGAATCTCTCGGGAATGCTCTCGCGGGAGGGATGTCAAAACAGCGGCCGGAGTCACGGCTCGTTAGCCGGTTAATAGTTTGCCAATTATTTAGTTTACCGTTCGCGAACGAGTCGAGTTAAATCGGAAAATGTAGTCAGTATCTCAGATTTATTTCTCGAAATAAATAAAAATACAAATGTAAATTAAATTGAGATGGTTTAAGTTGTGCTTGATGTCCTCGTGATTGAGGATCGTGGTTCTCTATTCTGCATCTACAGCGTGAATTGCTAACCTCCACTCCAGCTTCTTGGAAATTGACCTTTTGTCCTTGACCATTCCCCGGGATCACAAATTTCTCCAAGCTATTTTCATGTTTTCTAGCAACATGCTCAAAGTACAAAATGCTTCATTTCCTGCATGATGTGGAGAGTCTTTAATTAATACAGTGTTGCGTACAGCTATAATAAAACAAGGGTAGTTTGCCGATCTCCGCTTCTCTCAACTGGCGATGATGATGATGAGGTCAGAAGAAATATGTTATTTTTAAGGACACTGCAGTGACAGAATCGAGAATGCGTACCCGCTCGCAGTGTACTTGGCTTTATTTCAGTTACAAACAATACATTACATTTATTAATATGTTCCCACCAATTCAGTACCACCAGAGCAGTGGTTCCCACCAGTTCACCAGAGCAGGCAGTAATGGGCGCACGTGAGACGTATTTTATCAACAAATATCAGTTTTTGTTTACCGAAATCACATTCACGTTTTTCTGACATCCAGCCGATGACTCACTGTAAATATATTCTTAATAGCTGCCTCGCGTCCTTATAACAACAATTGATTGGCGTCACTGCAATATATAGGGTTACTGAGGAATGGGGACATTCATTGATCTCGCATTACAACTTGAAGGCATTGAGCCTGTTTCCTTCTTTCCTTCCTTCTCAGGGTCCATGTGTCGACTTCATGCAGAACTTGTAAAGAACACCAGAGCTTACACACGTTTACTTTACGTTTCTTGAGATGAAGCGGTTCTCTGGAGCGGACTCATATATTTGGCAACTTTGCAGAAAATGTGGCTGATATGAAAATATGGAAAAAAACAGGGCACACTTGGCGATGAATGTCAGCTAGTTTCATGTTTCGTGCATTCAAGAAACGAATCACGGACCGTATCTCATAGTCGGCGGGCTGATCTATTGTCTTGAACATTTAAACCACTCACTACAAGATGGCTACACTATGTAAATGTCTCTAACGTTGCATATGGTGAGTCAACAGATGAAAGAAACCAACCATTGCTCATGCGTAAAATAGCAATCGCAGCTCTACACCGGGAATATAAGGCGACGGTACTAACTTAAAAAACTCACCTCGTAGTTATTTAAATCATTTTTATACACGCAAAAAATTAAAAGCACGCGCATTAAAAGTGTATCATACAACCAAAACATTTTTATCGAATCCGATTATATAACAAAAGTTTTTTTTTTTTAAGAAATATCACATAATCAACTTCATATACCCCATCATAAATACA
Source organism: Eubasilissa regina (assembly GCA_022840565.1). NCBI lineage: Eukaryota > Metazoa > Arthropoda > Insecta > Trichoptera > Phryganeidae > Eubasilissa > Eubasilissa regina. The sequence goes on along the minus strand of JAINEB010000006.1, from coordinate 30,486,711 downwards.
ATTTTATTAAATTTAATATCGTTAATTTATTTAATATTTAATGCGTTATTTGGGATTATTTATTGTACTCGTAAATAATGTTGGTCTTAAATTTAATAATTCAGTAATGCTTGTAAAATTAAACAAAATATGATAAATAACTAACTATATTAACCACAAGTCCTATTTTAAACTTGTTTCAAATTATTAGGTCAATTTTTCAACATATTTTATCATAATTTATCAATTTTAGCCAGATTTATTTTTTAATTAATTTCACAATATTATTTAAAAATTGAATTTTCATAACGTAATTCGTTTTTAATTATCCAAAACAATTTAGCAACAGATTGGTGTGGAGTGTATGAAAACAATGTTAATGTATACTTTATTAAGTTTATTAAGTTAAATAATATGTGATAATATCACAAAAATAATTTTGTCTATCTGAAACTGTGACAAAAACTATTCAATCATGTCTAATTTCATAAATACAATATTAAGTCTTAGATGGATATAAATAAAACAATGTTATAACTTTGCTTGGGTTTATTTGCACTACTCGAGTTTCGAGAGTAACAGTAGGTAGCTTTCGTCGATAGGTGAAGTATTAAAAATAAACTCTAGTAGAGTTATAACATTGTTTTATTTATATCCATCCATTGATGATGATACTCTACAAATTTAACGCCGAATCTACCAATAACACAATGATAAGTCTGAAAATGTAACAAAAAAATTAATACGTACCATTAATATTTTATTATCTTAACTTAATAAAAACAATAATAGAGTAATCACCCAAAAATAATTGTACTATATATACATATACAAGTATAGAAATAGAATATAAAATAAAATATAGAGAACAAAAATAATTGTACTATATGTACATCGTATATGTTAGACTACAATAGAATTTAATCTTAATTTTCAGCAGAACGAGTATTTTGGCTAATCGGAAATGCGTGGCTTTGTTTTGACATATTTCCATGAAAAGATTTATCAGTTGAAAAAGTTTTGATTGACAAAATAAACTATCTTCGCTTTTATCAGGCTGTATTAATAAGTTTAAATCTAACCTCGGCCGAGTTGGGAAACGCAATCAAAAGTTTACATCTGTTAGCCGCAAAACGCCATTATTATATGATATATAATTTTTATATTAGTTATCTTTAATCGTCCTACAAATGGAAAAGTTAGATTGAATTTATATCTCGTGTGGCGGGTAACTTGAATCATTATTTGAACCAAGTTTTTGCATTAACTGATTCTTGTACTAAACTTAACTATTAAATATTCGTATTGTACAATAGTGAAATAGAGAGTACAAGTGCAACGTTTGCAGAAAATTTGTTTTATGTATTTATTAATCCTGCATAATATTAACACGATGATTAGTGAAGGGTGTTTTTTTTAAAGGATTGTCTTTCGACTTGCCAACACTCTTTCCAGTGACAGCCAATTTAACAGTTTGCTTTGCCATTTTATCATGAATAGACTTAATCGTCCATCCGAGCAAGTAATTCGAATAATCGTGGATCGTTTTTGCACCACGCATACTCTAATTATTAATACGCATCCGCGGAGATTTCATACAGTAGTTGTTGCTGCAGTGGAGCGTAGTGTTCAGGAGGACCCGAATGAGTCGATTCGCCATCGTGCACAGTAATAGATCCACGATTACTGACTTTTTCGTTCCTCAATTGGATGACATTAATGTGGAATAGCTGTAGTTTCAACATGACGGCGAAATATGCCACACAGAGCCCGCCATAATCAATGTATCGAAACATTCGATGAGCGCATAATTTCGAGTAATGGACCTGCGAATTGGCCTCCAAGATTTCTGTGGGGACATGTGAAATCGCTAGTCTCCATCGATAAACTAGAGACGATAGAAGACTTTGAAGTATTCGTCGCGTTATCGCCGATATACGGCTTTAGCTGCTCTAAATATTGGTCAAAAATTGTACTTCCGGATTGCGCTTTATTCGAGCCAGCCGCGGCGCCCAGTTGCGCTAAATAATATTTAAACACTAAAGGCATCAAATTATCTTTCCAATAAAGCCAATACCGTGGCCATTATCACGATTTTTATTTGTTTTATTTCATTTTAAAGTTTTTACTTCCAAAATACACCATTTAGAAAATACAATGGGTTGAAATGTAAATGAAAAATGCAATCCTTATATCGAAATGAAATGCCGCGTTGAGCAAGCTCGTGCAACCTTTATCCGCACGTTCTGCAATAATGATCTCAATCTCAGATTACGAATGCGAATGGTCAGATGCTATGTGTTCTCGGTATTATTTTATGAAATAGAAACATGGATAAAGGCACGAAGGTAGACAAGAATGGTTATAATTGAACAATAACTAGAAATAGTGTACGAGGAAATATTTATAATTAGAATGGAAATCAGTTAGATGATAAGATGAAATAATATTACCGTTAGACGGCTGTGAACAGCTGGAGTCTGGCGCTGGAATTGTACTATTGTTCGGTTCACATACCTGTAACAATAAAAAAAGGTTAATTAGTTTATATAGCCATATATGAAATGTACAAAACAATGAATTAACATTCTTCATTGAGGAGTTGCTTGGCAACTGTTTTAGCGTCATCGGCTTCATTGGCTTGGGGTTCGTTTAAATTGATTTATTTCGTTTTTTCTGTTTTTATAACTATAAAAACTTTTGATTTATTCTTTTATTTATTCTTTTTTTCATTATTTGTACCATTTTTGGTAATTATTTTTTAAATTTCTTGTCTTTTTAATTTGTTTTAGACGATTAATGGTTGAATTTTTTTTTTCACTAGAAATTTTTATTGTTTGGCAACCACCAACCACGGAATGGGGGCAACTGAAAAGTTGTCCCAGTCCCATCTGACATATCTGACCCTCCTAGAAAACGGAGAGATGCGTGTCCGGGTGATACATCATCAAAAAAACCCAAGGAGCTTGTTATGAATTCTTATAAATCTACTGACTGTGGTCCATATACAGTTCACGTTCAGAAAATTAGCGGAGATGACAAATCCTTATCCATCCATCCTATAAATTTCGGTAACTTTTTGTTCCGAAACAAAATTAAAAATATTTCTCCCAGGGGAGTCAAATCTCTTGTTAAATTCAAAGTTTCAGTTCAATTCAAAGACTACAAATCAGCAAACGAATTTTGCTACTCCTCTTTGACCACTAATCAGTACTCAGCAGTAATTCCGGCTTACCGGGTTACTCGCTTGGGTCTGGTTAACCAGTCTGGTTAAATTCCAGTCGATATGTCAGATAATGACATCATCGAACAAATCAATGTTCCGGATCATTTCGGAAAACCAACTAAAGTCCGACGGCTAAATTACAAAGATACAAAATCTGTCACTGTTCAGTGGCTTCCATCTCAATCAGTCGTGATAACATTTGAAGGACAAACTCTTCCAAAGTATGTATATTTATAATAATATTTGCATTATAATTCTCTACCCATAGAACAGTATGTTTTTCCAACAACTCAATGTTTCCGATGCTGTAGATTTGGTCACACAAAAACGACATACATATCCAATTCCCGTTGTTTTAAGTGCGGCGATGCACACCTGGGAGAAGAATGTCCCAAAATAAACATAATGCCTTCTTGCCTCAATTGTTCTGGTCAGCACAATACCACTAACATCATCTGTCCTGAATTTACCAGACAAAAAAATATTAAGCATATAAGCGTCTGAAAACCTTTCCTATTTTGAGGCATCAAAATCCTTTTCTCCTGCAAAATCTTCCTTTGCGGAAAAAACTTCTACGTCATCTCCGACTAAATTTTCTGCATCTCCTCTCTTCTCGCAAGTACTTGCGGAAAAAAATAACCACGTCTCTATGAAACCATCTTCACAAAAGAAAACTAGTTTCACTTTCCGTACCCCAAAAACATATCAGCCTTCTTATCTATCAAATGACCAATCCGCATTAAATTCTATATATATTTCTCCCAATGGTAATTTCCAATCTAAAGAAAGATGGATGTTGCTTTCCTTTCAAATAATGATTCTCTTTCTTTTAATAATAATAATTCTTCTGATATTATTAAATCTTTATTAACTCTTTTATCGATATGATTACAGTTCTAAAAAGAAAAAGTCGGGAAACTTGGAGTTCTCAGTGGAATGAATCAAAATTAGTTAAAGGTACATCTTTTGGCCATATTCATCCAAATATTCTCTCTAAGCCACGGTACGTAGGTTCACTTTTAAGTAGGGATAAGATTGTAACTTTATGTCGCCTAAGATCTAATCACTGTTGTTCTACAGCTCATCTCTTTAAAATTAATTGTAATAATTCACCGATATGCGAGTGTGGTATAGGTGTTGGAGATCTCAATCACATATTTTTTGAATGCCCAATAATGGTCGATAGGGAAAATTTAATGACAAATCTAATCAAACCATTTGCAACTTTACCATTAAACATACGGTCTGTCCTTCATGCACCAACAAATCATGTCATAATATCTTTATGTAAATATTTAAAACTTAGTGTTATGAATCTTTAATTAATTTAAGTGCATTTTTAACTAACTTTAAAATGATGTAAATATCAATAAATTTCATGTAATGTTTTATTTTTTTGGTTGTTTCACAATAAGAGAAATGTGAACGTATAATTTATGTACCCTCACAAGTTTTTTGATTATTTTAATATAAGGGAATCTCAATTACAATGCTGATTATTTTGTTTAAGTTTTTATTTATTACTTCCTTAGGTGATTTTTATAATTTTTTAATATATTACAAATATATTTTATGTTTATTAATGTTGTGAATATATAATTTCATACATTCACAATATTGTATTGCTGTTAAAAAATATTATTATACTACAATTAAAAAAACTGTTTTTTTTTTATCTTTGAAAATATTAATGTTGAAAAGTTTTATAAAATTAATTTTAGTTGTTTTTTGCGGTATTGGTATGTTATATTGTTCAAATTAAGAGAAATGCGAAAGTGTAATATATATTTGCACAATTTTCGTAATAAATTAAATTAATACTTTATATGAATTGAAATGTCACATTGTTTTTTTATTTTAATTATATATTTTTTTAAAATTTATACTTCACTTAACAACAGTTATAATTTGTATTTTTTTTTTTACTTTCCAATATAAATGTTTTTCTTCTTACTATGTTATGTACTGTAAGAAAAAAAAAGTCAATGTATGTTAATGTGTTAATTACATTTCAAAAATCAAATACATTTACTAATATTAATTAATAATATTCCCATAGTTATATATTTATGTTAATTGTTTATATACTTAAAAATTGTATTATTTCATTTGTATATACTTGTAATGGCTAGTTACGCCTAATTGTCGAAGGCCATAATAAAGAAAAAAAAAATATTCTTCATTATTGAAAACACATTTTTATTGTGAAGTTTTAATTTTAGAATATTTTTCAGATTCATTGCAAAAATATAAAGTTGATAGCTTTTATATTATAATTTAATGTAAATGAGACGTCTTATAAAAATACTAGATATATAAGTCTTAAATGGTTAACGCGGTAACGCATGAAAAAGTCCCGGGATCGTATTCCGGTGGTAACCAAATATTGCATCCTTCTAATTAGTTTTGTATATTTCTGTTAATTTATTAAGATAGTAATAAACACTCTTATAAAGCAATTTGATATGAATTATATTAATCGCTACGTAATTGTAGAATTAAATCCAAATTAATATTTTTAATTTAATTTTTTGAATATTTTAGCTACCAGAGATGACGTGTTTAGAGTTTCGTTTAGTTCAGTGTAGACTAGCCAGCTGGACGAGAAACATTAGCCAGGGGAATTTTGATCATCTCACTGTAAAGAAAATGGAGCTTCGTGATGGGGTAGCGATTCATAGTCCTATATACAATAATTTTAAATGCTAATAAATGAGGAAAATATTCCAATTTTATTAATATTACTTAATGCAATGGAATTATAGCTAATGGGAATTTGTTAACCGACGCAGGACTAGCGGTTCACAATGGAGTCCTGGTACCGACTCTGATGTGTGGAAGTGATGCCTGGAACCGGCAGAAGGGGATCGAAAGTAGGCGTGTATGTAGCAGATCCATTTATGACAGAGTAAAAAATGTAAAATGAAGAAGAAATAAGGAAAGAATATAAATCTTAGTATAGTAAGTGAGATTAAGAAAGGATCACTAAGATAATTTGGTTATATGTAACGGATGAATAAGGAGAGAATTGATGGCACCAGAAGTAAAGGACCAGCTAAACCGGAGGATACTGGAGGATGGCTTGTACGAGAAGATATATGAATGTGGATGAGGCGAGAATTGTGTTTCAGGAGAGAAGAGTATGGCGCTCTATCCTCTCTACCTATCCCTGCGGTAAAACGGCGTGATGATAAGTATGTAAGCTGCACGAAGGCTGCCCAAAGTGTCTCCATTATTTAATGATTTCATCAGTTCAGTGGGTTTTAGGACAGCTCATCAGTCACCTGAGTACTACTGGATAACTGCATTGTCTATTTTCCAAGCGATTAAATGGCAATGGATCTGCTTTACCTACTGTGTGCAAGTAGACGTCATAAAGAGAGCTGAAATATTACGACGCTCATGAATGAATCAAACCATCTCCTCGACGAACGTCTTTTGAAAATGGGATAACAATTACATGAGCAATAATTCTGAATGATTCGAATGTCATAATACTGTTGATCGAATGTCTCCGAGCAATGAACGTGATCGATGGTCGCCGGTCGCTGGTCGCTGATCGCTGATCGCTGATCGCCGATGGTGGAATTGAGGGCATCAATAAATTGTCCATTCGTCCGCTGTGTGGTCCTCACCGACTGCCAATGACAATTTTATAAAAATTAATCGCTTTTATTCAATAAGGAGTTTTGACTGGTACAGTTTGAAGAGCGTTTGAAGCAATCTTCGTATAACCCAATTTATTGATTGCGTCTGGAGGATAGGTGACTGACAAGTCTGTGCTCAGGGGCGTACTCGTACTTGTACCATATTTAAATTTAATAAAATAAAAAAGTTTAATGTAACGCAAACATTATGCGCAACCTGATTCGAATCCTTCAATTTTTTGGGCATCTTGCGAGAAGAGAAGATAGCTCGAAGAAGCTCGTTTTCGTGGGTCACGTCGAAGGGCGAAGAGGAAGGTGAAGAGAAAGATCGCCCACCCGTTGGACGAATAAGTGGAAAAGGCAACAGACTAATAATTCTCCGGTGACAGCGTTGAGATCTGCAGAATGCCAAGGAAAGTGGAGGAGCATAGTCAAAAGGGCGAGAGTTCATGGAGATCGCGATCCTCAGTCACGAGAGCATAGTGGATGACATACTGTATAATAAAACATAATCAATGTCTGCGAATTTTAAAGTTAAGTTAAGGTGTGCATGTTGATTCAGATCATTCAATGAATACACAAATCAGCAAAACTGTCAGTACATATTTTTATCAACTGAAAAGTATTCGGAAATATCTTCCTCCTGAGGCAATCTGTCTGCTTATAAATGCATTTGTGGTGTCGCGTGTGGACTATTGTAAACAGCATTTATGCTGGCCTGCCAATGTTTCAGCTGAATATACTACAATACATTCTAAACACGGCAGTACGGATAATATATGGAGTTTCTAAATTCTCTTATATAACATTCCTTTTTCCCTGTCCTAGCCACATTGGCTCCAGTTCCTTGAAAGAGTTGAATTTAAATTGTGCTGGTTGAAGTACAAGGCGACACATATCATGGCGCCTCTGTATTTCTAAGAGCTTTGTATCCACGACAGTTTATCATTTTCAGTGCCGATAAATCGATGTTTATTTTTAAAACAACATTCCTTTAAAGTTTCTATCAATATAAACATCCTTAAAGTAACCAAAAAGTATACGTATTAATACTAGATTCCATTTAGGTGCAAGCCTGTTGGCCGCTACCTACTTAGTTAGGTACATATAAAGTACCTATTCTGAGGTAGGTAGTCATTAGGTTCCATTAGCTAGATTATAAGTTGAAAATAAGGTAACAAATTAAATCAAATGGTAAAAAACAGAAAAAAACAAAAATTTGAATAGTAAATGTCAAACTCTCAGGTCATAGAACAGACCAGCCGCTGTCAGAAGTCTAAGTTCAGTGAACGGGCATTTGCGATGGCAAGCCCAAAAGCGTAGAACTCTTTCCCTCCGTCATAGGAAACAATGCATCAGAGACTAAAAACGCATCTTTTCAAAAAATGATTTTCCAATACAAAGAAAAAGTAGGACTATAAACAGTTCATGTGTGAAATTTTTTATGAAAATGACGCAATAAAAATGGTAATATATTTTTATATTTACATGTTTGTTCGATACATAGCCAAGAGATCAGAATTTTTAATACGCGCTGTATTTATACCATCATCGATATCAACATTTTCGTCCTCCTTTCCTAAATCGATCGTGGGGGCAATGTCTCGACAGGCAATTCTCAATCTGCCTTCACGCTGTCTTTGCTACTATTTATTCTAGCCGGCTGTCAAATCTGGTATATAGAAGTTGATTACAATTTGGATGAATCGCTCCATCTCAAGAAACGTAAACGTGCCATTCGAAACATGGAAACGTGGATCCTGAGAGTGAGATAAAGTAACATACTCTACGCCTTCGAGATGTGGTGTTGGCGTCGTTTGCTGCGTGTACCTTGTATTGTGAAACGAACGAATATCTCAATTTTTCAGGATCTCCTCGCTTAAGATAGGCTCTTTTGTCGTTTAGGCATGTTGCTAGAATAGATGGAGAAATTGGTGATCACAGAGAATGTACAAATGGGGAGGAGGAGGTGAAGATAGATATACCGAGTCAAACAAGGCCCAAGATCGTGAAGAGAAGTGGCAAGCAGTTCGCGCGTAGACCTTGATGCTCAGTCATGAGCACATCGACCGAGAGATAAAGATTTAAGATAAAGATCGGAGTTGCCAAAAACATACATACACCTCTGGCATTCGCAAGACGTGTCAATGCCACCTTGTGGATTATTATATCATCTGCTGTAAATTAATTAAAATTGATTGTCAAATTAAATGATATTGCGTTTCCCCATTTTTTATCTATGACCTATTGGACTCGGACTGTAGTGATAAAGTCAGTACGCCGAAGTAGCGATGGCTGTCAAGTGCTTGATTAAACGGTTAGGTCTGTGAGGCAGGTCGCATTGTCCAATCATGTCAAATGCATAGAATAAAATATGTTTCTGACGCGACGAGAATGACAGATTAATAAATACTTTTGTTGGTTCAATAATCATTTATTATATTTCAAAGAAGATACGTAAAATACCGTTTGTACAATTCTTGGGAGGGTAATATAAAATGCACTAGCAGCAAGCAATCGTCGACAGCAAATAGCTATGGTTGAATATTCTTCAACGGTGTATGTGCAATGTTGAAGATGCAGCCTTAGACATCATCGAATGGAACAAGGTGATGAGTGATGATAACACGAGCCAATATCGGGTGCATAATATCAAGATGAGTCAGCAAAGGAAGAAGACCGGCCAGCAGTCTGGACCACAAGAGACGGATGGCACTCTGTACACAGTCAAGAGACGGATGGCACTCTGTACACAGTCAAGAGACGGATGGCACTCTGTACACAGTCAAGAGACGGATGGCACTATGTAATGTGACATGCAGGAGAAAAAGTAGTAGAGACCAGAAAGAAATATGTAATAAAATAAAATTCTATTCATACACGAAACGCGTTTTTTTAATGTTACGAATAATATTTCCAAAATTAATCGGCACTTGTGCACTGGCATCCCCGCGCTTCTCGTCCCCGGATGACTGGACAAATCGAGGCCGAGAGTATTACCGGTGATCAATAGTCGGTGATTATTTGTGCCTTTGATAGACGTCAAGTTGTTGTAATAAATGAAACAGAAAATTAAATGAAACGATAATGCCCACGACGTTGAGTACCGTATTAGGCTCAACTGTTGTAAATAATAATTCAACACGAATTTTAAATATTGAGAAATAGACCAATGTATACGTGTACCGGGTGTTTTATCGAGAATATTGCTGAACGCCTTCAATTTTTTTTCAAATAAACAATATACATTATTAGGTAGCAAAACCCCTTTTCATTTTAAACAATTTCCCAAGCACATAGATGCTGATGTACGAATATGTAATACTGGAAAGCAGTATATGTATATGCCAGTCGCGTGCAGTAGGTATAGACTTAGATAACTATTATACATTGTTCGTAGGATTATTAACTTTCGTTTAACCGACGTCTTTAGGCATAATGAATCCATCAAATTAAAAATGCATTATTCTCGAACACAAAGAACAATCATGAAAAAAATACGTTCAGTGAGATAGTAAAACTTGCGAATTATTAAATGAGGAAGTAGATGCTTCGATCAGCCAAGCCAAGTTCAAAACCTTTCAAATGTCATTTTGTTAGGAAACAGCGTAAGTAAGGACTTCATACAACATGGATCAGTTGATCCATTTCTGACTCTGCCGAGTGGAATTTTCAATTCAGTAGATAGCAATGGTATGATTTGAATAGAACAATAGATTAAAACAGTGGCTAGCAATTGTAGTAGCTATAAATGAATAATAACCCAGTAGAGGAGTCCAGCGCTCCGGTAGCATCTAGAACTACGTAACTAATGATTCTGCTGGTACACGGTGGGCGCTAGCGTAATTATAACACATTATGGATTATTTAATTTATATTTGTTTCCAAGAATTTTTAGTAATGCACAGCTTTTTTGCTTGTATGAAGTGCATAGGTCAAATAATACAATTAGAGAGATAAAATCAAGAGGGCAAATTACTGAAGATAGATTAAACAGACGGATGACAGAAGATAGAGAGAAAGACGTTTCTAGTTTCACAATATTATTAATTGAGTTTTGATTTTTCGTTTCTGGTCATCCTATAAGTGTGTACGTATACATGCAGGCGTGTGTCAGTAATGATGATTAAGAATTTAGATGAAGGTATGACAAGATACAAGATTTAGTTACATTTGGTGCGCAGCACATACGTATCATGGTATTAAAATATTTTTTATGCCTACATACTAAAAAACATTTTATATGATGTTTATAAGATAACAAATGTTTTTGTAGTAACTCGAGGAATATTTAGAGTAACACAAGTTTGATAAACATCTTTATACCAGTTCATATTTGTGTACGGAATTTGCGCGTGAGGGTGGACAGCAAATTCTAACTCATGTTGATCCAGTAAAACAAGTCTCAATTTAAAAAAATATATTTTAGTGATAAGCAAAAATAAAACGTGATTTGCAATTTATCAATATTGGTATAGTAATAACAAAATGAACTTCTTACCTGTAAATCACAGTTATAGCACATGAAGCGATTTATATGCTTAACTTGTCTAGATATTTTGATATTTACAATGATTCACCGCAGTAATTATTATTGTAAATTATTTCATGACTTCCGCACGGTATTCACCAAGTAAGGCGAAAATCGAGCTTGTCTACATATACACGATAATACAAAATAAACTAGGCGCTGCATCACGTGCACTCTGCGCCATGTACCCACTAAACGGCAGGCGTAGCAAACTTGCCACCGACAACAAGCTCCTCTTATACAAAGCCGTCATAAGGCCTATGCTCCTCTACGCAGCCCCTGTCTGGGGTCACGCGGCCAAAACACACATTAACAAACTTCAATCTTTCCAAAACAAAGTCATCAGACTAGCGCCGAAGGCTTCAAAGTGGATCAGGATCATACAACTCGGGTATTTCCCCAATAAGAGAAATCATTAAACATCTTTCCAAGCGTTTCTATGGTGATCTCCCTAAGCACCGAAAACCAACTATCAACGTACTGTCAAATTACGACATTACGTTACCATCGCGTATAAAATGCCCAAAAACAGTACTTCTATCCCCTACCCCAGCTAGCAGCTAAATCTACGGAATTGTAATCATTAATAATATTATAATAAGTAACACCACCCATTTTAAAGCAGCCGATATGGCAAACAATATGATGAAGGAGCAAGGGGTTCCCTGAACCCGGTACACCGATAAGCCAGTAGATCAAAGTCAAAGTCAAGCTTGTCTACGTAGTTCTTTGCATTTGTTTATATCTTACTGAATCTTGGCTACGTAATGATATCAATAATAGTGAAATTGCAGATAACAGGTACAATATTTTTAGAAGAGACCGAAGTCACTCTAAATATGGCGGTGGAGTTCTTATAGCTATCAAAGCGTCATTGCATGCAAAGCTTATGGAATCCTGGCATACCTGTGCTGAGGACCTCTGGGTAAACATTAAATTGTCATCCGGGGTGTATCAAAACATTTTTGTCTGTGGATCTTATCACCCGCAAGGCCCTGATCACCATTCTAATTTACTAAAACATTTAAATATGGTCAGTGATATAAGAACCGATCATCCTAATAATATGTTTTTATTGCTGGGAGACTTTAATTTACCTACTATTAAATGGTTGCCTTCTAATGGATCTAATGTAATGAATCCCTCAAATTGTAATAGTGTAGCCAGCCAATACCTTTTGGAATTCTTATCATTTACAGAACTCTCTCAGTATAACGATCAAACAAACCAAAACGGTAGAATATTAGATCTGGTGATAACAAACAATGCCTCATGCCATATTTTTAAATGTAACGATCCTCTGACTCCCGAAGACCCCCATCATAAATCCCTAATCATAGAATTATCGATAACAAAAGGAATCGCTATGCGTCCATCTCCAAGAATTATAAAAAAATTTCACGATACCGACTACTCATTAATTAGGAATGAGTTGTCTAAAGTTGATTGGACGCATCGATTGAATGATTTGGAGTTGGAAAATGTTTTAAAAACATTTTATACAATTGTTAATAACATTATATCAAAACATGTTCCAACCATCTCGGTTAAATCTGTAGCGAAATTTCCCAGTTGGTATAACTCTTCGTTAATTAAAACTATCAAAGAAAAGTTACTTTACCACAAAAAGTGGAAAATGTATGGTAACCTCTCTGATTATCAAACGTTCAACCTCTTGAGAAAGCGACAGAAAAAAAATGCGAAAGAATGCTTTGAACAGTTTATAAAAAAATCTGAATCAGAAATCAAAACAGACCCAAAAAGATTCTGGTCATACGTAAAAAACAAACGTAGAGGAAACGCAGATTTTCCTGATAGTGTTTATTACAAAAACCAACAAGCTGATAATGGTGCTGATATATGTAGAGTATTTAATGAATACTTTCACTCTGTCTACGTCTCCACAAACGTCCATGATATTGATACAGAAGATGATTGTCACGTATATAGTCACCTCGATACTCAATCTATCGACTTTCATGAAGCGATCGTTTTAAAATATTTAAAAAACCTAGACACCAAGAAGGGTGCTGGCCCTGATGAATTGCCTTCTATCTTTCTGAATCAATGCGCCGTGGAATTAGCAAAACCAATTTCTCTTATATTTTCTAAATCTTTACGGGATGGTCACTTTCCAGGATTTTGGAAAAAGGCGCATATAACCCCAATATTTAAAAGTGGTGACAAAGAAAATGTTGAAAACTACAGACCAATTTCAAAATTGTCAATTCTCAGTAAATTAATGGAAAAAATGATATACGATCAATTATTCCCAAGTGTGCGTCCTATAATTATCCCCAATCAGCACGGTTTCTTTCCACAGAGGTCTATAGAATCAAATCTCTTACAATTTACCGACATTATTTTGAAGGCGATGGACAAAGGATTACAAGTAGACACACTGTACACTGACTTCTCAAAAGCTTTTGATAAAATCAATCATCGAATACTTCTGAGAAAGTTGCGATGTCTCGGTATACACGGAGACCTATACAGATGGTTTACTTCCTATATCAAAAATCGAAGTCAGGCAGTTGTGATCCAAGGGTTTAGTTCCATATTCCAAAATGTCCCATCTGGAGTTCCACAAGGCTCACACCTTGGACCTATTTTATTCTTAATTTATATTAATGACATTAAAGAATGTTTCTTAAATTCTGAATTTTCACTATTTGCTGACGATGCCAAAATTTTCAAAGAAATTAAATCACCCACTGATTGCCTCCTGCTACAGGATGATATTAATAGACTTTCAATCTACTGCCAAAAAAATCAACTTTTTCTAAATATTGCTAAATGTCACATCATTTCATTTTCAAAGAAAAAATCTAATTTGTCGTATAATTATCAACTTAATAGTAACATACTCAGTGTCTGCACACAAGTGAAGGATCTTGGTATCATCTTGGATTCTAAATTAACTTTTATCCCGCATATAGACTCGGTAATCGCTAAGGCCTATAGACTCCTCGGTTTCATTGCTAGAACGTCTAACCCATTCCAATCCCCTTTTACTCTTATCATCCTATATTTCTCATTTGTACGCAGTCAACTTGAATTCGGATCGGTAGTTTGGAACACACATTATTCCACCTACAGCGACCGACTTGAAAATGTCCAACATAAATTTTTTAATATATTAAATTCACGTGCTCGCTTAGACATTAAATCTCATTCAGAAAGTGAGTGTTACCATAAAATACCCCCCCTCTTAAATAGAAGAAACACTCAAGATTTATCCTACCTCTATAAAATTTTAAATAACTTAGTTGACTCGCCCTATTTATTAGAACAAATAACTTTCAACTGTCCAACGCGACAAACACGATCAAATAATCTTTTTTACCCAAATTTGAGTAGAACTAATTACATAAAAAATTGTTTTATTATCCGCTCTACATCAAAATATAATGCCGTAAATTTTTCTAATAACATTGACATTTTCAACGATAAATTGCTTCCTTTTAAATTTAAACTACGCCAACTTTTCAATAACTATTAACATAAACTGTATATATTGCATCCCATTTCCCTCCCCTCCTTACCCTTTCCTCTTCGTATATTCAGTTTAAAATCACTCTTTTATTTTTTTGTTTTTCTTCTTTTAGTTTATTAATATTATTATTTTTTTATTAATATATACTAGTTTTTAGTTTATTATGTTTACTTTTATGTAAAAGCATTTTTGTTTATCAGTCTGCTATTTTTTAGTTTATTATGTACTATGTATTTAATTATGTACTATTTACTATTTTTTAATTTATTATGTACTACGTATTTAATTTCCGAAGAAACTTCACTGGTGTTATTTTTATATATTATGTAATTATCAGTTATTATTGTTACACTGTTTGTTTCTCCAAAAAAAAAAAAAAAAAATAAAATAAAAAATAAAATAAAATATTTTATCTGTAATTCTCTAATTTTCGTACCTTCTCTGTTTAACAGATGTTGGCTATCATCACTTTGCCCGGGAAAACTCTACAGTAGACTGGCTAAATCACTGTCTTAGGTTATTCAGGCATGATACTCTACTTTTTCGAAGGCCCCGACTTTCAGAAATTTTTCCCTGCATTATGACATACAAGATCTAATACTTCTCTGAAAGTTTCATTACATGTCCGAGATGTTGAAGTTTTCCAATTTTATTTTTTTAAATATGTACTTATTTTTCTCTATTTATCCGAACAGTAACATCTTCTAATGCAAATGAAATGTATCGATAAGAAAGATATACAGATAAAATAAACTTATCGACACCATCTTTATTTATAACTCTATCCATCCGTAAATGAATTAATTCACACAGCTCCATTTTTATAATTGAAAATCAAAATAAAATTTTTAATTTGTTGAATTATTTTAAAATGAGCTAAACACAGTATTTTTCCTACAGTTCAGTGATCACATATCAAATATTATGAATATGAAAACGAGTACTTAACCCACATTGATACGTTTCTTTTGAAAGGGAATTAAAATGAAAATAAAAAATAATTATGAAATCAATCGGATCAAATCGCCGATTGAGAATTAATTTCATCGATGGGCCATCAATCACCGGTGACGCCATAAACATCATCACGAGGCTGACGGCTGTCTCAATTATACGACTCATTGTATCCTTAATTACTTTCTGTTGAAAGACTGCACATCTCGTGGACGTGATGTTCAAATATATTTATAACTCTACGAAGATCAAAAATGCTTTTTCCATGACTTGGTTAAGAATTCTTGATAAATATCATACCTATATATTTTTCATTTAATGTGTGTATGTGTGGAATCAGGTAGATTTCATCCATGTGTATAAGTGTATTTTTTTTACTTATTTCTGTAGGTCCATCATATTATCAGAATTACGAATTAAAAATTTTTTTGATAATTTTTTAGGGGACACACCTTATCCTTGTTAGGTTATTAGGTGTTATCCTGTTAAACAAATTCCGTTACATGTAACCTGACCACCTAACCTAACGAACTAAAAGACACTTGAAGAACTAAAAGAGTCCCGACGAATAGACGAAATTATCCCAGTGGAAGAAGTGACATAGCAAAAATTGGCGTAGGAACAAAGAGATTGGCATGGATAGGCCTTTATCCAGCAGTGGCTGATAATGATGATTATTATATACTTTGTATAATCCATTTAACACTCATATAATAAAAAAAAGGTTATGAAACTGAAAAGTTTAACATTTTAGAAAAAAAAACATTTAAAAACTATGATATATGCCACAAATTTTTTAACATTACCCAAAGAATTACCCAGGACGATTTAGTAAGAAAT
Organism: Eubasilissa regina; assembly: GCA_022840565.1. Taxonomy (NCBI): domain Eukaryota; kingdom Metazoa; phylum Arthropoda; class Insecta; order Trichoptera; family Phryganeidae; genus Eubasilissa; species Eubasilissa regina. Next base: position 30,470,038 of record JAINEB010000006.1, on the reverse strand, counting down.
AAACTTGGTTTGATCGTTCTGGAATAGCAGAAACATTTCAGAAGGCAACAACGTATGTATTTGCCAAAGTCAACTGTCCCATACAAATTTCGTTTAAAAAAATAACATGAATTTAACAAAACAATAAAAGATCTCATTTTACAATGAAATATAATCACCTGTTTGAACAAACCGACAAGATCATTTATTTCAAAAAAATTTTTTTTAGTAGTAAATATCTTTGGACTAATTTCTCGTTATTGAAAATCTTTATGGCTGACCGTATAAATTATGGAAACTTTCCATTTTTGACTACCTGCTGTTATGACAGTGGACAGTAGGATTAACTCAACTTGTAAAAATAAATAATATCAAGAAAAATTAAGAGTCTCGAGTCACGGATTATTTTCTTTTTAAATTCCCGAGACTCGAAACAGCAAAAAAAATCATGGAATTCCCGTGTTGTCACGACACAGCATTCCTAGTAAGTAGTAGGTAACGAAAAAATTATATTATATAGTTACAAATAAATAAATACAATGAAAACTATTTTAAATTATAAAATAAAACCGCTAATAACGAAAATATGAGCATGTTAAAAATATTATACTAATATACGGCTATTTACTCCACCGAATCTATATCAAAGACGTATTTGATAGTTGCAAACGAGAAAATATACACTTACAAAAGTCTCGCATCAAACAGTCGCATTCGCGAAGATCAGTTCTAGGGCCATTGATGTCAAAAGTTTACAGATGCCGGGCACGTATTCCGCGTGTTTTCTCATCATTAACAGTAGCAAAAGGCATCATGTCTCTGAGCGTAGCTAATTTAAAAAATATATGAAGTAATTCAATTGAATAAAAGAACAAAAGGAATGAAAGCGCTCCAATTTGAATGTTGTATTAAGTCAATAAGGGTTGGACTGTTGGCGCCGGGTGGCGTTGGCGTATTTTCGTGTTTCAATATCAAAACAATAGAATTGTATTGAATTTAGCTGATTTTAATCAAATAAACAACCTTTGTGTGCTCCATTCAAATAATTTGCTTAGAGTTCAAAAAAATATATTTAAAACCAAATAGGTACATAAAACGGATTTGTATTTGTATATAAATAAATACATTCGAATCCAGTGGCGGGTAAAGCCAACATTTTTCAAAAAGGCAATCATAATTTAGACGCAAATAGTTGAGTCCTTCCCCAGTTCACGATGCCGACTGCGCACACATTCTGCTAGTCAATCATCGTAACTTGTGTTTTAGATTATTCGTCCATGTTATTTGTGATGCAAATTTTCTTCACCGATCAGTCAAAATCTAAGTATTGAACGCATTAGTTCCAGGATCGTCCATCGTACCGTCTTCAATCTCATCGTATAGCTCGCGTGTTAATTAATTTAGTAACTTGTATTAATAAACTCAGAGCCAATCGTAATTAGCATTGTATCTTGATCATCATGTTGCCTGTTTACTTCTATATGATACATTTCCACAATACTTAACGACACACGATACTGAAGAAAGTATTGTGCAGCCATGAAAATGATTTGATATGGATTAGATTGAAATCGTGAACACTCACTAAAACAATGTATTTTAAAAGTGGGGCACTTTAGGCTTCTATAAATAAACTGCATTGATAGGAATACTAGTGACAATGACGAGAGAGGAAAATAAATAACAACTTAAAAAGGTAAAATCCCATAATTTGCCATATTTTAGCCATTTAATCGGACATCGTCCGCTCATCTCGTTCTTGGGCATCATCGAGTTCCAGTTGGCCTTTCATCAATAACCTTATAGAGTGATCTGCCCATTTTAACCATCTTGATTTCTTAGATACAGCGTGAATATTAAGTTCCAGGCCGATTATATTGTCAGAGAGTGGTTGATTACAATTTATTATGGTGCATCATTAAAACTCATTAACTCATTAAAACACTTCATCTGAATAATAATGGCGATGCTGTAACCATTAACGGTGATCGCTATCATCGCACGTTGGAAAACTTATCGGTGGCCGAATTGGGTCGGTTGGGCCTGCGACACATTTTTCCCGGCAACATAATGTCAAAAAGTGGTGATATCGACTAGCCTCCTCGATCACCCGATTTGACGACTCCCGAATATTTTCTGTAGAAGGACTTGAAAGGAAAGGTATGCGTCAATAAACCAATTACAATTCCTATGAAATTGCTGAAATAACAAGCAAAGCGTGCGAGAATGTTATGAAAAGTATGAAGCGGCCACTTGGCCGATATCATATTCCATACATAATTGGAATAAACCAAATAATTACAACTCAAAAGATAGCAATAATAATAATTTTAAAAAAGGCTACAGATTACCCAACCGAACAAGTTTTTAAATATTTTCCTGTTTTATTTCGTTTTTTTAAAGAGGATAAAATAAAAAAAGTCGTCACAACTATCAGACTTGAAAGACAGAGTGAAAAAATTAATGAACAAGTTATTTTAAAAATGTCCAAATTAAGAATAGGACAGAGACATGCATCAAGCATTATTCCTAGACTGTATAATCAACTAAATTAGCAGTAAATATAAATGTGTATAAAAAAGAGGTTCTAAAACATTTTTTATATTTTATTATTAATTTTCACATTGTATTATTATTGATCATATATAAACATCGATAGCCACCCCTCTAATTCAAGATCTTTGTTATTTAGGGGTGCATAACTCTATTGTTGTATTATGTTGTCGAACATATATATAAATTGGTAAATAAAAACCAAATTACAAAATTGTGTTTAACTTCCTAACTATTATATTAAATTATTCACCCTGTATTAATATAATATTCACCCTGTATTCGGTTGTTCGATGCGCTATCGGCGATTATCCTTAACTTTTGCAAGTATTTTACGATATATATTTTTTTCTTTTTTGCCTTTAATTAGTTTTGCAAGGGGCTTCAGATTTCGCATTCGTGTAAATGACAAAAAATATGACGAGTCTCTAAATGTTCGTGATCACAGGGATAGTTGAGGGAAAACGATGAGCGAGCAAGAGGACGGCCTCCTGCAAGATGAATATGGCTGAACAAGATCGGGAAGAAAGGGCATTAGAATTAGAATTAGAAGCAAGTATTGTGCATTAAGTTCATAAGGATCATGTAATGAGCATATGATGAAAAATATTGAATTCACCTTTCCCTTACGATGCTAAAATAAAAACGCGAGTTCCGGTGCTGCAAACTCAATATACATGTAAACTTTTGCGATTTTCAAGTTGGATAAATATGAATATTTTATATTTATTACTTATATTAATCATTAAAATAATAATAATAAATAATATATATATATACATCAATTATTGTGTAAAACTGCTAAAAATTAGAAAATACATTTTTCATCAAGAATGACAGCATAAAGACGAATAAGACACGTCTTACTCGGCCAGCGCACGCTCCGCCACTAAAATATTGATCGGCATCCGACACCCCGCACTTCGCGCACTGGCCCTTCCGCACCACTCCGCACATACACATACACGTATTGACAAATTCACGTCAGGTTCCTCGAGAAAACATTAATTATTTTATCTAATACGATAAATATATATATACGAAGGAATAGCTAAAATGTGAACTCTGTATTTAGTATGTTTAGAGAAATATTCACAAAATTAGTAGCAATATCAACTCAGTTTACATCATCGGAGAGGAAAGGTTAACGATCGAATTGTAAATGCGGATTTTGGTTTGATTTAATCAGGCTTTGTAAAGCCCATTTCCACTCTTAATCATGTTGTAAGTTCCAAGTAAGTAATTGTGAGTATTTCCTGTTCCTTCAGTAAATACTTTTGTTTCAAGTACGTACCTACCGAAGTACTTCCTTTCTAAAGTGCATAATGTATAATACAAGTATTTATTCTCTTTTAGGCTGGTGAGCACTCCAATTGAAAATCAAACGTGTGGGTAGCACTCCACCCACTAAATCATTGTACAATAGAGAATATTATTAACATCTCAAGATCATATAATACCATGGGAAAAAGAGTACTGTGCTGCAGCAGTTTACGGTATCCGTATGAAGCAACTGCGCGTGCTCGTGTGTTGGTTAAGACAAAAGCTCGCAATGAATGAAGATGAAGATGACGTAGGTGTTGATGCACCGAAGCGTCGGAGAGAAAACGTAACGGCACTACTGACAGAAATGTAATTAAAAATATGTTGAACTTCTAAATACGTCTGGCACTGGTGGTCCAAGGGTTCTTTTAAGGTAAGAGATTATTTCATATTTATTATAAAATTCTTTACGAGATTTCTATAAGACTCGGTGCTATCACTAACAATGTTTCTATCTCAGAAAAATATGTGACGAAAAAGTGAACAAACAAGTCATATTCGTCACCATGGTGACTACGAGTTTTATTCAGTACCTAGCCAAAAACGATACACTTTTTTTTGACAACTTATGTTTTGACACTACTATTTTAACGACAACATATGTTTTGACACTTTTTGGATATTAACAAATGAAAAAATAACTTTTATGTTCTGGAAGGTAACTTGAATGAAATCAGTACCCAAGCGATGTCAATTTAAAAAATTTACACACACACACACATATTAGTATTTTTTGTATCGATTTTGTGGCAAGACACTATTCGGAGACGTTCTAGAGGCCGTTGTTTAATGCTATGGACGCGCATCCGCAACGATAAGTGAGGGGAAAACGAACGAAGTCACAGCGAGATGCTGCGAAGATAATTAATAATAATTCATCGTTCATAAACACCTGCATTAGACATTATTTTTATGGAATGGGCGATATTATATCTCTGTAGACAGTAATTGAATGAGGTAGTGGAGTCGTAATTTTTTTTTTATCCTTCAAAAATTCTCATTTGCATGACTGAAAGAATTTTTTCGATATCTTGAAATATGGCGGAGTTACAGATCTACAAAGTTGCGTGTTTTAAAAATAGTCGATTTATACCACACGAGAGATGTGACGTCACATCTTCCGAGCCGACAAGTCGGTACTCGACATTCTAGTACAAATATTGTTAATACTGGCCGCTACGTACGAGAGATGTAACGTCCATACGGTAGATAATGATAATCCGAGCATTTTTCAACAAGTCCAACTTTGAACACCAATATCTCAGAAAATATTACACATTTTGAAAAAATTTAAAAACTGTGGTGTACTTGAATTTTATTATGTTTCGCAACATAAAACAAAACCTCATTTTTGATATGCTCCACTACCTCATTGCGTATAAAAAACTGCTAGGGTGGAATATACTGAGTCAATGAAGTAAACTTCTAATATATAAAACTATAATAAAACCAGTGTCCAATTATGGTTCTGAAATGCGGTGCCTAACTCAAATCGAAGAAAACAAATTATCAATTTATTAATTTATTTAAAAAGAAGACAATACTGAATAAGTCTTCTTCTTCGGCAATCCCTCAGGATGAATTTTCCTTTTTCTTTTATCTAGTACTTACTTATTTATTATACGTGTTGAACTTGTAGCCGATGACACAAGGACTCATGTAGCTTATGACGTGACATATGTTAATGTATGTATATTATTGATTACTTTCCGTTAGGCTGCAAATAATCGATCTTGTTGCTTTTATTAAACATTTCTTAAGTAAGGCAATAAATAATTAGTCAGAATTCAGCGTACTCGTTGTTCATTCGAAGGTATCGGCTGGCTTATAAATATGATTCTCGCTGGCTCAGCAGCCTGTAAACTATGTGGTCGAGCTAACCTTTTAGTAACTCCGAGCGCTCATTGGGCACTCGAAAGGCGGTCATAAACAGTAACATTAGCAGAACAAAGCCGTGCGGATTAAAACAAAACCGCGAAGACCGGCGCAATAGAATGTATTGTAGAATGTTATATTATTTATATCTTTATATTGGAATTTATAGCTCTGTTAGAATTACCTGATAGTGCCCAGAGGGGTAACTAAGATTGGGATGACAGAATATTTTATAACCCTGTTGTAAAGATAATCTTTCGGTCTTTAAGGGCCGGTTGTGAGTTTTAACTACAGTAACTTTTTACATTAACATTTACAGTAAAAAACATTTGCCGGTTGTAGGTACGTCAAATTTGCTATTGTCAAACGAAGATGAGAAATCTTGCCTCACAGTGTGTTTAGACAAATAATAATGAAATATGCTTTTAATATGACTTTATTCGCTTCTCTGTTCGAAACCTGTCACTTAGGTGGCAAACTTTTTTCCGATTATGTGCTAATATATATTAAACAACGCGATTATCATCGGACGAACTCTCATCACTAAAAAGCGAGATATTGAATAATTAATTGTCGTATATTGCAACTTTCAAAGTATCAATGTGACAGATTTTGAAACAGCTGTGAAGAGTCCACCATATTTAACCAACGATTTTTGTTTTTTACCATCCGATATCCGAGAGTAAACTTAGTTAATCATTGCATTTCCTACCAACGATCAAAAAACCCGTTTTCGCAAAAAAACTACTTTAGTAAAAATTTTTACCATAATAAAAAGTTAACATTGATCACACAACAGGTCCTTAATCTCAACTATGCAGGTCTAGTTAAGAGGTTACACGAATCAAATAAATGAAAACATTAATACTCACTGAACCTGGTCGTTTATTACACTGAGTTTAATTTCAAATAAAGATGAGTACTGATGTACGAAGTACACCGTGGAAGTGTGAAATTTATGGACATCGATTTGGAGAGATGATCACGAAATGAGAGTTTTGGCTCGCGCGAGCTCCTTTTAAAATATGACTTAGGTCGGCGAGCCCCTTTTTTAATTATTTATTTTATTTTTAATTTCTGTAGATGGTTTAAATGTAATATGAAACATAAGACTTTTCTCGTAAAATACATTTATTTCGGGTGTATAAAAAAAGAGACCTAGTCGTTTTTTTTTCTACAGTCCAGTCTAGAAATGCTTTAAAACGCCCATGATTGATATATATTGCTTGCAGATGGTTTTAGATATTCAACGCAACATTTCTGTGAAGGATGCTTTCAACGAATATACTTCATACTTCACACGTGCATATTTTTTCCCCTTCCCTAATTCCTAATATGAATTACTTAGTACCATAATTGACTAAGGAGGAGATTGAATCATGTAATTGTCACAAAAAGAATAGTACCTATTTTTGCGTCAATCTTGGAACTCTTCACTCTTGTAATCTATGGTAGGTTTAGTACATTTTTCAGTTATAATTGATATTAATTATTTTACGCAATATTCGTGTGAATATAAAAAGAAAACGGTAGTCGGTTAGAAATAAACTGTCCTAGTACTATGAAAGAAGGAAAGGAATATCTTGGATGCCTTCGAGATGTGGTGCTGGAGACAGGTGTTGCGGACAGACAACATTCACTAAAATAATTCTAACATAGTTGGGACATGTTGTCAGAAGAAACGATGAGATGATACATGGAGATGTATTGTTTACAAAGTTTCAGATATTTTAGGGGACTATGACGCACATAATGTAACACGACCGGACCATGACGCTCAGCATTGAGCACATAACGTACCACGACTGGACCATGACGCTCAACATTGAGCACATAATGTACCACGACCGGACCATGACGCTCAGCATTGAGCACATAATGTATCACGACCGGACCGTGACGCTCAGCATTGAGCACATAATGTATCACGACGGGACCATGACACTCAGCATTGAGCACATAATGTACCACGACGGGACCAAGACGCTCAGCATTGAGCACATAATGTACCACGACGGGACCATGACATTCAGCACTGAGCGCATAATGAAGAAGAAATTACATTTATTTTTAAAAAGCAATGAATAATATTTCTTACATTATTCCGTGAATCTTATTACGAATAGATACTTATTTTAGAAATTATTTACGAGAAGATATTATACATTATTCAAAAGGATTTGATATTTTAACCCTTCGACGCGAGACGAAAATAAATAACTCGCAACGTTTAGACCCTCGTAAAAAAAACAGTCAGACTTCAAAACCCTTTTTCCGAAATACCTTCCGAGACAATGATGAAGATGTGAGGGTCTCAAATTAACAATTCCACGGCTGTTCCTGAATTAAGGTGTGAAATGCGGAGATTGTTGATGACACAGGTATCGCGTTGCTATGGGGACGTTTAAGATAAAGGTAATAAAAATCGTATTGTAATGTAATTCGTGAAGCTGAGAAATTTAAAAACAAATCACCGATGTTTTCGATGTAATAATCGAAAAGGTCAAATAATATGTAAATAATATGAGTACATAACACTACAGAATATAAATTTTGATAAACATTTATAAGAAAATACGCATAGATAATCTAAATGAAAAAAAGATTATTATTTATAAGAATTTTTTTGCCTCGACATATCTTTATGTATTCTCTTATCGTTAAATGCTAGATTAGTCGATACAAAATAGTTTTTAAGTTTTTTAACAAAAACTCGCTTATTGTAAAGTTGCAATTTTAGAATACTTTTTAAAACAAATTATATGAATTAATTAGAGAAATATTCTATGGATAGAAAAAACATTTGTTTTCCACCAGGATACGAACCCGAAACTTTTCCTTGTCGGAGAACTGCGTTACCAATTTTGCTATGTTAACCATTTAAGATTCTGAAAAATTTAGACTTATATACGTAGTTTTTTGTAAATAAAATATGATAATTTGATGACGACGAGGCTGACTGGTAATCATATTAGTTTAAAGCTTACCTTTCTGCTTTACTTACTTACTTACTTACCATCACGCCGTTTCCCCGCGGGGGTAGGCGGAGACGACAGAGCGCCACACTCTTCTGTCCTGACACACAATTCTCGCATCATCCACATTCATACATCTTCTCATACAAGCTCGACGGTTATTGACATAACAGGACCATCCTCCAGTATCTGGTTTACTTTGACGTGCCTAGTCTTCTGCATACGTCCTCTACTTCTGGTTCCATCAACACTTGCGTCATACATTTTTCTTACCATTCTCTCCTTATTCATCCGTTCCATATGACCAAACCACCTAAGTGATCCTTTCTTAAATTTACTCACTGTTCCGTATTCATAGAACGCATTTTTGGCGCTTCTTGAGAATCGGTCGCGACCCATATTATTGACACCTTTCGCGTTCAAATTCCCACCCATCCTTTTTCCTTACTGCTTGTCTTCAGTGTGAATAGTGACCTTGATGTCAGCAATGGTCAACTAGAATGAAATTTGTTCGATCTAGACATCGCGAGAGCATTAGTGGTGTGGATTTGTTCTACTCCAGTGCACCAGCGGTGTACTGTTTTGGATATCCTGTGTATTGTGTGCACAGTGATATTATGGATTTTGTTTTTTGTGCCGCGGTGCAGTTTGTGATATCGCCGTCTTCGATTGGAAGCGGAGATCCGCTCGCGTGCTATTTGTGTGATCTCGGCTGCGACTGCGGGTAACGGAGGCGCGTCATACACGAAGCAAGGCAAGCAGTCTTTCAGATTCCCGATTCCCCGAGATCACTGGTCCTCGAAATCGCGCAATTCGTTCGGTAGATCCTATTCGGCGCAGGATCTACGTTTTCTTTACACTCACCTTTTTGCATGTTTAAATATACCACTAAAACAAGTATCAGCGATAAATATATGAACCACATAATGAAGAGGTACTAAGAAGCATGAATAAGTCAAGAGAACTAATAACAACGCATAATATGCAGTTGAAAATATAAGGCAGTATAGGCAAAAATAGAAATAAGTTACTTTGGCTGAACAAATACTGTAACATGGTCACCAACTTTCCATAGAAAACGGCACATGAAGAAGATGAAAATAATATAAATACAATACATAAAGTTACAAAAAGTACTCCTAAGTACGTTTATAATTTCCATATGTTAAGCGGTCAGTTCGTTGACGTTGCATGGAAACATAAAATAAACAAGACTTTCTGTCAATTCTATTACGTGAAAGTGTGCTGTTATCGTGTCAAACAATGTTTGCCATTGTATTTTAAAATACTGCATGACATTTCCATACGACTTGCAAAAACGCCTCCTTGTGGTAATAATACGAATTTCTCACGCAGTGTAAAGAATTTTGTTCAAATATTAGTCATGTATTCTTGTTTTACGTTTCTCTCTGACACGCGACAAAATTCCTGACTAGTGGGTGTACTTCTTGTACCTACATTATTTTAATATCCTAGGGATTATTTTATCATTTCAGCTCCAGAACTGGAAAAAAATAATTCAACTACTAAAAAACGATTAACCATTTTCCCCGGGCGCTTTGAGAATGCTCATTTAGGGCAGCGCTTTAAAAAGTCTATTTACGGTCAGATATGCTACAACGAACAGTTAGGATCCATCATTGGATGACGTAGCACGCGAATGCGAATAACGTGTCGAAGTGTCGGAAACTTCCAGTTATCGATTTATATCAGATAAATTTTGTTTTTATTCTCACAAGATAAGATTGTTAATAGTTAATAGTTAAGTTTAAAAAAATTAATTATATCAGTTTTACAGTCACATTAAGATTTTGTATTATATTTTTTATGTTAAATGGTAAATTTTCTCTAGAACATGGGCCTGGAACGGATTATTTTCCTATTTTTGATTTCAAGACTCCGTGACGACTGCACACGAGATAAGTGCACACATAAATTGATGCAAATCAACACGAGCACTAGAATCGCAAGGGGGGGGGGGGAGGATAGACTGATACTGCCATTGAGAAAGAAGGCCAAATATCATAAATCGATGATGTATAGTGCGATGAAGATTTTTGAATGCCGGAAAACATAAGGAGGAGAAATTAAATAGATTTAAAATGAAACTGACTAAATGTAAAAGATAAGTTTTAGTAAAAGAAAATACTTAATCTTGTTTATATTAGAGTATATGCAGGGGCGCTAATGTATGCGCTGTGTTAAGAATCAAATAAATAAATAAACAACTTCACACAGTCGGCTTATTACGCTCTGCTGCCGTGACATTGTATTTTGTACATATGTCACTGAGTATGCAGTTATCCCGAGTGAAATTAGAACGAATAGATGCTATAAAGATTGAGGTTCTAAAACCAATTATGTTCATTCTAGAATACCTGACTGCGTTTGACTTAAATCTAACATACAACTAATATCTTTAAAAAAACGTAAGAAATGTCTTCGAATCAATTAAATAACCTAAAAAAAAACGTGTGAGTGCGATGGTAGAAGCCCATGGATCAGGATCAGCGTATCACGAGTATGAAGTGAAAGGGTTGGAGAATCAAAATAAAACAATCGAGTCCAGTCACTACTATGATCCCTACCGCCCTTTGTGTGGCAGAGGGCCGACTCCACCGGCGACCCTCCATCTGCTGTCTTGACGATCAGTTGCGTTCTAAGATTTTATTAAAATAAGGGTTCAATAATGATCACATCTTAAACGATGACTGTCAAAAGGAATATTTAATCGGATTGTTTTTGTAATTTTTGGTCGAAAGGTTTTAGCCCTTGGACAAATAGAAAAATTTAGAGCTAGCAAGAATACTTTCTCTCTTGTGCTGAACAAAAATATTCGGTTTCGTGTTTTTTTGGTTTACATGTTTCTGACACTGCCTCCTGCCTCGGACCGAAGAAGACCCGCAAAAGTGCCACAACGGTAGATAGTGTTGACAATATTTGCATTGAACACATGTGATTTAGGCAATTATTGTGACAGGCGCATTTAAAAATCAGAATGTATTTATTCCTAGAATTCCATTGATTTCTAGCGATTTTTCTTTTCGCTTCAAGTTACAAGTACAGTCGTTCAATGTGACATGAATTAATTTGATAGATAAATGCTTCTCTCATAGTCAATTTCATATTGTATAGTAACGAACTGGGAGAAGAATATAGATCGATGGAGAGAGGCACAGCTACCAGGAAATAAATATCTTTTAAGAAGACGAATAATGATATTATGTACTCGTATATTTCACAAATCACATCATTACAAATTAATGAAGACATGATTGAGACCGATAAGAAAGATATTACACGCGTCGCACGCTCCGGTCCATACTGCCCACGGTACGTGCCTGACACAGACTGGTACAATGAAGTTATAACTTTTACAAATGTGACGATGTTATGCAGGTACCGGCAAAGACAGGGAGAAGAATATGGAAACTATATCGCATAAGATTGAGAAGTCACCGAAGTGACGCCAATAAAGTAATGTGATAAGGACTCGGGGCAGTTATTATTACAGTTATTTAAAAATAGAAAAAAGGTGAATCGTCAGCGCCAATGATCGCTTGATCGCTAATGAAAAATCAAACGTTGAATAGATTTCAACAATCGAAGATTGTCATTTTTTACAAAATGCGCCTTGCTGGCGCCTGTTCAAGCTCGTTACAATGGTGGAAAAAATTTGAATGAATAATTGTATCGTTTGATTAGATTTTGTCACCGCAGTATCCCTAGATTAAACATAATTTCTTCTGACTTCATCATCGCCAGTTGAAAGAAGCGGAGACCGGTGAACCACCCTTGTTTTTTGTGGCTATACGCTTGGGAAACATTTACAAAAATAGTTTACCCTCTTTTCGAAAAAATATCCCACGTGGCCTAGATATGAGAATGAGAATATTGTAAAGTTTGAGAGACCTGGATACTCGAGCGCTCTTCGGGAGACATTCCTCATCAATAGTAGTCCTAGATCTGAGATAAGGACACAATTGTCTAACAACTCGCGCAGGATTGATTTCGTCCACTTAGTTAAACGAAGAAGGTACAAAAAACTGGAGCAACAATAAAAATAACTCGAAACTAATCCTCACTCGTTCCCATGCAAGGGCTGGTTAGCAAAGGTCCTCGCAGTGTTGCTTTGTACATAAAACTAGATGTTTTATGTATAATTTTGAATATCTTCCTGTGTTCTTCTTCTTTCTTTTTACGTGTAAATATATATACATGAACGCGACAATGAAAGGTTCTAACGGCACATGAAAGGGCTTACTAAGGATATTTTTTATTAGCAGATAACATGGGACTATCAACCACATGAAATCAACACAGTTATACAGGAATTAAAAACTAATAGTGCTCCAGGTAAATATGGTATTTCAATCAAGCTTGTAAAATAAATTAAGAGGTTCCTCAAATTTCTAGATGTAAATAATATTATATCCAATCAACAATTTGGTTTCCGATCAAATTCAATACAGAAGATGCCCTCATGTCTCTCGTGGAATATATCGTCTCGAATCTAGACAGGGGAAATAAATGCATGGGGATTTTTCTTGATCTTGAAAAAGCATTTGGCACCGTACCGCATCTTCTATTGCTAAAAAAACCTTGAAAACATAGGAGTAAAGGGCACAGCATACAAGTGGTTTAAGGATTACTTAATAAATAGATGTCAAATTGTCCGAAACAATGAAAAATACAGCAATCCATCATTGATAACACACTGTGTGGGAAGCATTTTAGGCCCTGTATTATTACTAGTATATATTAACGACTTTTGTAATACGACTCTAAACAATGGAAAAATAATCACTTTCGCGGATGATACCGTGCTTTGCTTTGAGGGTAAGTCTTGGAAAGAGGTCAATACTCGTGCACAGGATGGTTTGAACAAGGCGAAAAAATGGTTTGACACGAACCTCCTATCACTTAACACAAAAAAATCAAAATATGTATTTTTCTGTATTAACGAAAGAACAACATTACATCAAAGTTCTACACTCATCGTACATGACTGCAAAACAAACAAAAACACGGCTTCCTGCCAATGTGAAAAATTGACACGAATCAAAATTATTCGACTTATCGATGATCATCTTAACTGGAAAGAACACATATCGAACCTAGCTAAACGCGTAAGAAAACTAATTAACTTTTTTAAATGAATACGATGTATAGTTGATTATAAACTCTTGAGATCGGTGTACTTTGCACTGTGCTACTCCTTAATTAATTAATTTTTGCTGCTCCTTCCCAAACTAAAATAGCATAATTATGCTATTTTAGTTTGGGGAGGAGCAGCAAAAACAGTATTGGAATCGGCTAAAAAAGCACAAAAGACAATTCTCAAAGTAATAATTGGTTATCCCTTTAGATATCCATCAGATCTTATATTTAAAGAGTACAATGTTCTCGATATAAGACAAATCTTTATGTTGAGACTCGTTCAATATTTCCATGCTAACAACAACTCACCCCAAGCAATAAATCATGGACACAACACAAGACAAACAACAAACATCTACAGACCAGTTCCGAGAGCTGCAACGACATTTTATCAAAGATTCTACATGTTCTTAGCTTCGAAACTATACAACACACTCAGTATCAACTGGAAATCATTTAATTCCAATAAAATTACACAAATATGGACCCAATATATGATCCAATCAGGTAGAGATGAATCAGAAGCATGGTTATCCAACATTCTAATATAATTCATACAATATCTTACACTAATAATTCACCAGTCCTACAACACTCCTACTACATATTTTTATTTTCTTATATATATATATTTCTTTCTCTTTTTATTCTTGTTGATGATTTAAATAACACCACAACAGCACGAAAAAAACTGGCTACTTTAACAGACTTCAGTTTAGCAAAGTAGCCAGGACAACGCTGTATATATCCGAGGTGAAGTCTGCTCCATTCCACACAATAAACTAAGAGTATAATTATGTTTTATGTTTATTATGTATAATATATTCACCTCTATTAGAACAAAAATATGTACGTCATTTAATAAATAAATAAATCAAAGAAACCGTTGCTGGTATATAATTCAAATAAACAAAATTGTGTAGCCCTCGTCTGAATGTTAGTCCAACTTATGAAAAATATGGCAGCGGGGTGCACTATAGTGGAGAATAGGATATCTGTGCGAGAATGGTAGTGGTGCAGGGAGAGGGATGATTGAACATATATGGTTTTGGAAGGATTTTCTAGAACTTTTGTGAAATTTTAAGATTCAATTCTTGAGGTTCTAACATCGTCGTGGTCTTCAGGACTTCTTCGTATTAAAGTGACACCCAGGATAATTACCTTTTCCATGGCTGTTATTTCATTATTCAATTCTTTCTAGCTAAATAATTAACTTATCATCATCATCGGTAGGCAGAGAGGATGGAGTGTCACGCTCTTCACACACGAAGTATCATCCAGTATCTGGTTTTACCTGGTCATGTTAAACCTTTCGCGGACATCGTCTATTACTTGTGCTATCAACATTCACGTGATGTTCTCTCCTCATCCATTCATTCCACATTATTAAACTACCTTGGCGACTCTCTTTTAATCCTATTCACTATGCCAAGATCAGGTTTTCATTGTCTTCTAATTTGTTTATTCATTTCTGCCACCTCCAGGCTTCTTTTTCATACTTGAATGTTGGGTACCAGGACTCCATTGTGTATCGCCAGTCTCGCCTCGATTGATAAGTTTCCATTAATAAATTATTGCATTCGAAGCGTCGTTCACTTTATTCTCCGAAGTCGTCCTCCTTTCAATATCTTTCTTGGTCATTCCGTTTCTATCAAACATACTTCCCAGTTACACAAACTCATCTACTAGTTCTAAACATTAATTACCTACACGTATTTTGCACGTTGTCTCAAATACCATCACTATCGACTTGTTAACATTCCTTGCACAAATCGTACATTTTTTCTTCGTACACCCAAACTATATTGTCAACAGTTTCTACAACCGATTTTACTCTAGAATAAATCTTCCGATATTTCTAATACTTTTTTAAACAGGTCGGAAATGATTTTAAAGTACATCGTCAAATAGAAAAAATAAAAACAAAAAATGCCGCACGTGTCGCCTTCTCAGATTTGAAACAATATCGATCTTTGTGCGGGTCGGTGATTGAGGATAATCATTTTGGATCTAATTGGACTTTCGACGGACGTGACGTAATTTTAAAAATTTGTAACAATTTAACAAACACGTGTCTTCTTTTGTTTTGTGCGCATTTAAATTTCGAGAACGTTCTCAATCGTTAATCTTTCCAGACTTGTGGTTTAACAGAGAATGCGTTTAATGGTTTGAAGTTAAATTTGTTGTTGCATTAGATGTGACGTGTAGAATAAATTCCCGGTAGAAATAGAATTCAACATTTTACACTATACCGTGAAGTTTGCTAAGGGTGAAATATACCGGGTGTAACACAACTAGCGCACAATATTTTAGGGGTAGAAATATATTAAAAATGTGAGCCGAAAATGTTCAAGTTGAATGTGCTCATTCTCAACTATGTCAGAGATATAAGCATTTTAAAGAGGTCGTAGTTGTGCGATTATTTAGACAAATTGTAATATGTTATTGATTTAAAATTATATATTGAATACAGATAGCTACTTTACACAGACAAAAATAAAAGTGGGTCAATTTCGCAAATTTCGAAGTATGTAGACTCAAATTATATTGTAAAAATCTCATACAATGATGTTTTCCGTAACGGTACAGCGCTTAAAATTTTCAAATCATATATAAAAAATACGCAAAATATATTGTGAACTAGGTCTTTTACACCTTTATATATTTTATTTTTAAAAATTGGAAAAAGGCCAGTGAGCCAGCCATTAAACTTATTCTACGCATGTGTTTGAAACGTTTAACAAGTTTTTAAAATTTAATGTAATTGGTGCATTACACCAATTATATTCGGTTGAAGCTCAAACAGCAAAAATTTTTTTTTTTAAATATATTGTAAGTTAATTAGTAAGTAGCATTACTTGCAAATAATTCATAACATCAGTTAGAAGATCCAGATATAATTTGAGTGATCGACACGATTGTTAGTATTGTCATATAATATATAAGAAGCCATGCACATTTGTAGATAATACAATCAGGTTTTTTTCATCTCACAATCAAATGTAAATGTTTCTTCACAGTAAAATGAAATTATAAAAACATTTTAGTTTATAGTCGTAAAACAGTAATCTTTATTGTATTGTAGTTATTTCAAATGTTTTAATTTAAAATGTTTTTGTATAAATGACAAATAGATTTTTCTGTTTCTCGCAGTTAAAAGATTTAAAAAACTATTTTTCTATGAAACGAAATAAAAAATTTGAATTCCAAGATTTTTATTCTCAATCATGTTGAGAAATGAAAACTAAGATATATGACCGCGATAGCGTGGTCCCAAATTAGAGATCAAATTACTAAACATTTGTGATATTAAATGACACTGTAAATATAAGTACGAGTATATGAATAGTTTTTTTTTTAATGAAAATTCTTATACATAAGAGTTGACAGCAAAGTAATGTCGACAATTTATTGCCGCCATATTATTAGCGGAGCCGTGAACATCTAAATAACTTTTTTTCGACTTGATAAATTTAAAAAAAACATTATTATATTATGATGTATTGAGACAGGCGAGATAAAAATGATAATAATTTTTATTTTACAAACATTGTTTATTAATGTTTGATGGAATCACATTTTATTATGATTTAGCAATTTTATAACATAGTTCTGTGATAATTAAATGAATCACTTAGATACACAGAAAAAATCTGTAAAAAAATGTACTGTTTCCACCAAGATACAACCCTGAACTAAAGAGCTATGAAGCTTTAGAACGCATTACGGACGATTTGATAGAAATTGGTCACGGTTTCGATAAAAAAATGGGATTGTCAATTTTGCATGTAAACGGTGTTGGTCATAAATTTAATAATCTGGAATCGTTGGAGATAAATAAAACTAATAAAAAATATTATAGACAACCAACTAAATTTTTCCTAAAATTTATTCTAGTAATTTTGTTTCAAGTAACAATTTGAGTTAGGTAATAAATTTAATTTTAAATAATAATTGTTTTTTAAAAATCGATTCTGTTAAAGAAACAATAACATATGTTTTTCATTAGTTATTGACATCCTGAAGAAGAAAATGATATTTTCGAAACTGGTAGATGAATAATAATACTCAATAAGTGGTTAATAGAACAAAGTTAAAAATAAAAATAATGATTAATTATTATCTGCGTATAAATAATTAGTCAGGCCGGAGATAAATAGGTACCTACCACAAAGTATCCTCCGATATTAAATGAATCACCACGAATTTGCCGGAGCTTGTTTGAAATTCCCGTGACGCGACGCATTCCTCCCCTATTCGACGAAAATTCACCATCCCCCGTTGCAATTCCCTGAAACCGCCGAAAAGTGCGTTCTCTCATTGTTGCAAAATATCTTGAAATTATAGGTACACTGCTATGGACCATAAATTATCCCGGCGAGAGGGGAATATGCAGCGCTTCAATCGATTAGTATTGTAATATCTAACGGGCAGATGCCATGGCTAGATGCATTTAACCAGTCTTACTGCCGTTTGCACGGATCGTGAATGGCTCAAGCGTACGACCATAATAATAAACAACTAATTCTTTCCGCTTCATTCAATCCGCTCCCTTCGTAGAGTATTCTTCTGTTTGCGGGGAGATCTGGTCAATCTTCACAGGTCATGAGAAAACGATGAAAATCTTGAACTTGTATTTTTTGAAGAGTATCATTGGTGTGACGTATCCTAACAGTGTGTCATTTTATATTTTTATACATTGTTCTTTCTTCCTTCGTATCATTATTGACCATATAACGACCTCAATCAAATAAGATTCGGCTCGTAATGCACCTTTACAAATCCGGTTCAGGGTCGCCCTCACAGCTGACTCCAGCTCCGGGGTCTCTCACGTCAGATGCAACGTGTCTATCGACCGGTGTGGTACTCTTCCAGGTTTTCTCCAGCCCGCGGTTATTTCCAGAATCGTCTAATTTTGTAGGCTGTCGTCACATTAACGGTTAATGTGGCTAAAGAATTGTAAGAATCTTTTGTTCACTGCTGTAGACGTGGCTTGCTGGGGTTGGATTTATCGCAAGCGTCCGTGCGTTTTTATGCATATTTCATAATATTCATACGAGTATTACTCGTCTATGTATGCAATCGATAGCTGGTGAAATGAAATACAGTAAAGAGCTTACTGGGGGTATCTTTTACAGCAGTCTGCGAAAAACGGGGTTGAAATATAGAGGACGCAAGTTCTTCATATAGTTTTATTCATTAGGAAAGATTTATTAGATTAACATTTTTTGTGTATTTATGATTTGCAATAATCAAAAACTATTGTTTAGTAGTACATAATAGTATTTCTATACGGTTATGTGGAATCGAAGATTTTCCTACGTTCAGAAAGGGGAGCTAAAAAGAAAAAAGCGTCAAATTATTTATTTTCAATTTATTAACGCTACAACAGGCCACTAGGTCCGATGACTGTAGCAGAACATATCACAAACACCCACGCTTGAGAAAATTACGTAAATGTATTGTGACTTTAGAGGGAATAATCCAGCGCCCTGACCACTGACTTTCGAAGATCACCTGTCGCTTCTGACATCATTTTAATCATATTATTATGCATTTAGATGTTTTGACTATTGGCAAATATATACGATAATAAGATTTAGTATGTAAAAAAATATTACTATGAGATGTTTCTATGAGGTGTGGGTTCCAGTAGGGTGAGATTCGTGAGGAAGGAGGAGTTATTGAAAATATATGGTTCCATAAGGAGTTTCTAAAACCTTTGAGAATTTTTAGATGGTCCTTGAAAGTTCTCATACAGTTTCAAAATAGACTTCAATTTGTAAATTTATTGTCTCGAAATTAAAGGCGAGAGTGTCTTAATTCTGAAAATCCCATTGAATCCTAGTAATTTGCCTTTTCGCTTCGAGTGGTTTCAATTGCTAATTCACCTTGCTAACGCTAGGACAATAAATAAGTCACGTGTATGTATTGACTCGAGAGATATGGTCAATTGTATGCCGCATAATCACGAGTGGAGCGTCCAAAACAATATGTTTTAACTAAGAAACGGTCACAAATCACTCTTAAAGAGCGGATTGACTAAGTAAAAGAAAATAGAACTAAGAAACGGCAGGGTAGAAAATGACATGTTGGGAATTTGTAGGGCATTTGGGGTGGGATTTGGAGGCGGTAGATACTGGTACTTTCGAAGGACCAGAAACAAAAGGGATATGAATGTGAGCAATGTGAATTTGGCTTACATATATTGTAGCCTCGTCAAAATGTTGCATCAGCCTTCCAATCTATTAGACTTTAGACATTAATGCAAAAATCTGTTAGCATCATTTTGGTTAAAGCATAGGGCTACCGTTCACTTTGTGTTGATTGATGTACAAGGCGACACAAAATATGGTACAGTCAAACTCATGTCAGCCTTTATATCTTTTGTAGAATCGACTAACTGTTCGCAGAAGTCTAAGTTTAGTGAACGGCCATTTGAGCAGGTAGGCCCGAAAGCGTGGAACTCTTTGTCTTCCGTCATAAGGAACAGCGCATCGAAAACTATATTTAAAAATATATTAATAACGCACTTTTTCAAAAAATTATACACATAAGTTCAAATAACAATTTTAAATTTTAATTACAAAAAAAAAAATACGACTAAACAGTTGATATATAAGCGCCCTTTATGAGGTGTATTTTTTAAGAATATGGTGCTTTAAAACTTATCCACTGTTAGTATAATAAATAAAATACAACTAATTAAAGTCACAATCAAACAATAAGAAATTCTATATCATATTTATAATATATCCCGCGATTACATCCAATTGGCCCCCCGGGATGGAGTGGTTGGACAGCACTGATGCGCAACACGTACCCGACAATAGACGATGTTTACCTGCAGCCATAGTCGCCCGCTCCACGCTGCATTCACAGCACAAAACCGAACCGTTTGTAACAACAGATCCTCTATTTCACGCTAGTCAGTCTTGGCACAACACAACATGCCCTTCGTCGCTCCGCGCCCGACCACGTGCGACGCAGTGACGCATCTAAGTGGCTGCCCCAGGGGCTCCCAAAGTTATTTATTAAATGTAAATAAACTTGTGGTCCTTTAGTTATGATTTAAAAATGTGTTATTCCAAATTAAAATGATGTGCAGTACTAAAAATTCTGGGAAATAAAAATAAATTAAATAATTCTTATTTTATGAAAAGACCCTGTAAAATTTTACACGTTATTACTAGAATTATGGTAACCTTGTCTATGGCGTCTTGAAACCTTGTCTAACCCACGATTTTTGTCTAGCTGTGAGTTATTCAGAAAACTTGCGAATCATTTGTACGTATAGATGCGTGTAGGCAATTCGCCAGGATGTAAGTTCGTTATCCACTTAAGTTATCTGTTCAATCCGTATCATACTGAACTAAATATTTTCTTAAAGAACCTATATTGTCACATCTTCACGTCTGTTAATTTTCTGCATTTTTCAAACAATATGTGCTTAATTCTGTTATCTTTAAAAGGGATTAATCCTCATTGAAAACTGCGTGCAATGATACCTTTTACATATTTCCATATTTGATTTGCAAAAGTCTTGTTTTCATGGTGTATACCAACCATGCTCAACGTCATTGTGTCAAAGTGTTTGCATAGATAAAACTTATAGGTTATAATTTATTATCTGTCAAGCATGCGAGTTTGCAGTTTTTAGGATATTATTACATAAGTTAGATTATTTAATGAAATAAATTTATTTCTGTTATTATAATATGTAAAGCTAATTATTTAAACGTATGTTTTTGAGCACTGTTAATGAACGAAAAATTGTAGATAATATTTTAAGCGAAAGCAGAATACGGTACCGAGCAATAAAAGAACTTCTCCTTTTGAAGTAATAAATTTACAATTGTATTCTAAATTTAAATTGATTGTTCTGAAAATTAGATTAATTTTTCTAATATTTTTTTTGATAACTATTGTATACTTAGTAAGCATCATCGGTAACAGCGTTACCTAAGTTTGTGTCTATATACACAGTGACGTGCAGCCACTGTGAATATATTAGTGTATATAGAACCTTAATGCTTACAATGTATGCAACGTGTAGAACTTTCATTGTTACGAGCGGCTTATTTGGGCAGAAAAATAAATTATGACAATAATTTTTTTTACAAATTTAACCAATCATTTCTTTTTGATATCTGTTAATATTTAATTAATCTCAAAATTGATTATTTCGGTAGGTTAGCCATTTAAATTTTTTTTTTAATATACATATTATTAATCACATACTAAATAAATTAAAACTCACGAATTGAAATTACTTAACCGATTATTAGATCAAGTAATGAAAAAATACGACGCATTCCACGCGAGACACACAAATTAAAAAATATAAATATGTTGATATTGGCCCAGCAGGTATTATAGCCGCGCCACTGACGAGCAGCGAGCTTTACACGTCCCCGTAACATTTTTATTTGTTCGTGATCTAACAATGGGCGACCTTGGGAGTGGATCTGCGCGGGCTGGTCGACCATTAAATTGATCCCCATATAAATTGTAATCCGCATTGAATGTGACAAGCCCGTCACGCATAAAGCTCGTCCAAACCTTGCCTCGTGTCGCCCAGTGATCTCATTTACCCGGCTCCCCCTGCCGAAGGTCTATTTGACTGTACAACTTTGATAGCTGGGGGGTAACGTTTTATGTAGGGTACGCCATTATGATCGCTATTAGTAAGTATCGATGGTTACAAATGTCGGAAATGAATAATACACTTATAAAATCTTTTGCTTCATCGCTTGCTCAATGCTGAGTTTCATGGTCCCCTGAATTATCTGGAACTTGATATACCGCACATCTCCATTCATTACCTGATAGCAGCGATAAAAAGAACACTGTTAACTTTTATTTTGTCGATCCGTCTTCTTGCTCGCTTTCCCTCAAGTGTCTCTGTCTTAAGACGCATCATTTCTTCTGGCAAAAGGTCCAAAGTATATACGAATATTTCTTCTGCTGTCTAAAGTCTTTCTGTAATCTGTAACTTCTGGAGAATAAAAATAGAATAAATGTGCGTCTTGCGGTTCGCGGAACACGTAGCACCTGCACTCGAAAGCATCTAACATATTTCTTAGTATCATGCTTCCATTACATACAGTACTATGGAGAAAATCAGAGATTTGAAGAAGAAGGAAGTAGTGCATGTGTAAGAATTGATCGGTCATTCAAATCAAGGTAGCAGTGAAACAAATGTACTGCAAAATGACGTAGTGTTAGTTTCTAACCACCCTTTACTTCGAATTGCTATCATTATATAGCAATCTCTTAATAGTCAATCATGTTGATATATCGCATTTCTGGTGAAAGTCTCAGATCTATCCAGCAAGTACATTGAGTTTTTCTCCATATTATCCTCGAGTCTTATGACATGTCCAAAGCATAGCATTCAATATTAATCAAACAATCCTTATCAGACTATACATAGGTAGCAAATCTATTTACAATATAATAATAAAAATTATCACAGCATAGTGAACAGAATTGACGTAGTTTAATCATGTGAGTAGGTAATGTTAATAATAATCACGAGTATCGATGGCACCTGCAATGGGAATCTGGTATGATTAAGTAAGATAGACACTGAAAGATGATTGCAACCTTGATTTGAATCGTAACAATAACTTTAGTATACGTTTCATAAGACTCTTTATAAGAGACAGTCGCTCGGAGGTTCTAGCAACATTAATCAAAAACAGCTGATTATTTTCTGCTGGTTAAATTATATTATAGTTATTTTGGTTGAAATCCCGGTTGCGTTTATCTGTATGCATATCTTTCTAATTGATTCATTTAATTTGTATTATATAATATTAAGTGTGGTACAATGCGAGTAGGTCGCCAGGCGTCACACGAAGATCCAAGAATTTTCCAACGAAATTTAGATACCGAAACGAATTAATATTTGCTTTTATTCTGGCAGCGCAAACTCTTCAGACGGTTTAAATATTGACATGGATATGTCCCAAGCAGCCATCACTATTCAAAAAGCATCCTTCAGTCAAAACACCGTCGGATATCTTTGTAATCCGGGCTAAATGTTTGAGTAACGAACGACGTAACGTACAACGTATGTAATATACCTACATTCAACTGGTTATATAAAGGCAGGCCCGCCTCGGGTGTTCATCAATAAATTGTCTCTCTCCAAAAAAGATGTAGATATTTGCTCTAATATTATAATATTTAAAACTCGTTTAAGCGTCGCTTTTTCTGAATTAGATCTTATTCCATATTGATTCATCCATGTCGCCCCTCACACGACTGTAGACCGAAACCTGCATGCATTCCCCGCCCTCTTGACTATTTTCCTTCACTTTTTTCGGCTCGATGCAGATTATAAGACTGCCGCCAGAAGTTGTTATTGCATTTTCAAGGGATTTTGGGATAGAAAGCTTTTCTTCTCGTAAGATGCCCGAAAGATTCACCTTAGGCAAGTGGTCCATATTTAATTGAACGCCACGAACACTTTTTTATACGACTTAAAAGACATGGATACTTAAATCTAATTACAGAGTCAGCCGCGAGGGTGACCCAAGACAGAGACCTGTAGAGGAGGCATTAAAAGCCGTGTCTCATCTAAATGATTCGATGCTACGTTGTCATAGGTTTATTTTTATAACATAAAGTTATCTCAAGTCTCAAAAGTCCCATTTTGACTCTAGTCACCCGTCGCTCACCTCCATAGAAAGAAACACCGTTAGATTTCCGCTTCCTCTATTTGCATAGACAGATTCACCTCTGCGTTCTCCAAGTAATATTTCCAATCTCGATATTCAAGAGTTGTGCAATCATTATTCGGACATAAAACCTTTTTTACTGACTTTTATCTGTATATTGTTTTAACATATGTATACCGTGGTTCG
This sequence comes from Eubasilissa regina, assembly GCA_022840565.1. Lineage (NCBI taxonomy): Eukaryota > Metazoa > Arthropoda > Insecta > Trichoptera > Phryganeidae > Eubasilissa > Eubasilissa regina. The sequence continues at coordinate 30,445,299 of JAINEB010000006.1, read as the reverse complement.
CGTGTTACATTCATTACTGTACTGCTCGGCTGTGTGAATCTCTTCAACATTTTGTATCGCGACCACGCGTTATTCATCACGCATCAGCAATCATCCAACTGAATCTTCGCCGCAGAACATCATCGGATTGTACTCAGCGCTATATCTTTATCCTCCCATCTCAAGGAGATTATTGCTCACAATATTCCAACTGCCACGCGCTCGTCGAAAGCCACGCGTCATTCATACCAACACACGCTCGGCAACAATCGTCTTGATCGTCGCCATCGCCTTCTGCCTCGTCTCCCCGTGGGCACTTCTACTGCGAAGAACTCCGCCAACCTGAAACCATGTCCCATCCTGCCGGCCATCCCATCATCATCACCGATTCGCCCGACATTGTGCAGATTTACACCTTTACACCGAAATTGTGCTTACTGTGAATGTTCTAATTTGTGTCTTCGCCTTGTGACATCAGCCTGGCTGATGAAAGTGATATTCGCTCCGTGGAATAAACCAGTGCTATCCATCACAATTGGATATGGACAGGGAGAACTGATCATCGTTGAATTGATTTATACATTTACTATCTGAGTTGCGCATTGTGAATTCCTGTATCTTGCATTTACTTTGTATTTCATATCACCCATTTTTCTTAACCATCATATTCTATACTAATAATTCTGATCCATCTATAAATTCTATTATCTTGAATAAATGCACATTGTTTTAGAATAACCTACACCATATTTTATTGAAATGTTTTCCATCTCTGATTATATATATCAATTATATATATCAATTATAATGCATTAATGCAATCTTTTTTTTAAATTTTTGAAACCTGTGCACTCAATTCTACAAAAAACATATTCTAAATAGCCTATGATTCCTAATGTTCTACAACTGGACAAGCACTAGAAGAAAAAGTAGAAGTCTATTTTGAAATTTCTAATTATGACAATACTGACGTGAAGAAGGAAATAAGAGTACCTGTCGATACAGCTGCATCGTAAAGCTGACAGTACAGAGATCAGTACAGAATTGGCGTCTTGCCAGTTACCGGTCCAGCCCGCCCCGAGTTCCTTTGCTATTCAAGGAGCCGGAAGTGATCTGTAATTTACAAGACGAATTCCCGCGGTATTTCCGCTAAAGCGGATAAAAATGGCGCGCGGAAATCTGAATTGATTGACAAATTGAGACTTCCTTCCGGCACCGGATGGCGGGAGATGTCTGAAAGCGAAAGGTAAATTGAGTGAAATAATTTACGGAGAATAAATTATTTAGAATAAGGCCGGACTGGAATGGAATGGGCAGGCGCCAAGTGCACCCACATTTAAACTGGAAAAATATATTTTTCAAATATATTTTAATATAAATAAATACATATTCAAAATTTGAGTCGAAAATGTTCAAGCCGCATGTTCTAAATCTCAACCATGTCAGAGATATAAACATTTTTAACCTTTCCCTTGCAGTGCTAAAATAATAACGCGCATCTGGCTCTGTAAACTTAGTGTATCTACATGTAGACTTTTGAGATTTTTAAGTTGTATAAATATGAATATTTTGCATTTATTAATTATTAAAATAATGGTACATATATATCAATCATTGTATAAAGTGCTAAATATTAGAAAAAACATAGATTATCAAGAATGACAGCATATAAACGCATAAGACACGTCTAACACGGTCAGCGCACGCTCTGTCACAAAACCCACGCCCCGCGCACTGTGCTTTCCGCACCTCTCACCTTGTAAACGTATTGACAAAGTTCTCCGAGAAAACATTTTTTATTAATGCGTATTGTAAAATACTAATAGTAAATAATACGGTAATAATAAAATGGTAATTATTTTAACCGATACACAAATATATTACGGAGGAATCTTAACTCTGAATTTAGTATATTTACATCATCGGAGAGGAAAAGTGAAAATGTAATGGTTGTGCGATTACTTCGATTATCAGAGTTTTTATATTGATTCCAAATTATATTTTGAATACAAAAAATAAAAGGACATCGAATACCGAGCTACTATTTTTTTGTTAGATGATTTAGAATCTGAAGCAAAGATGTAGAATAATAATGTATCAGTTTCGAAAATTTTTATTTCAAAGTACACAGACTTAGCTTAACATGATGTTGTAAAAACGAAATAGAATTTGTACATACTCCTTGAACATTTTCAACTTGTAGTCAGGTATGCACCCATAAGATATTTTAAACTAGGTCTGTTACACTCTGTATATATCTACATATGTTTACAGAATATTATAAGTATAACGTAAAATTCTGAACAAAAAATGTTATATAAATATTTCGATCTAAGATTACTGAGCTTCAAACTGAAGCAATGGATTGCCGTGATTCTCTACGAAGGTTAGGCAGAGAGGATAGAACGCTACACTATTCTGCCCTGACACGACTCTCACCTCACCTTCATTATTCCATCTTCTGGTGTAAGCTCGATTGTTAAGGCTTATAATGGTTCTAGCGTCTGATACATACTCGTAGAATATACCTCATACATTCTTAATAGAGGTGCCCATGCGAATAAGTAAATTTAACTATTTATAGACAATACTTATCACAAAATAAAATATATAGGTACAAATTCTAAAGTGATCATTTAATTACTTTAAATGGCAAACGTAGGCCGTATCCCAACTCGATGACTTAAGAAAGATTGCAAGAAGCAGCTGGATGCGAAGGACAGGGAGTATAGAGGAACGACGTTCATTGAGGTAGACCTTTATCCAACAGTGGGCTGAAGCATTCCCCCTTTTAAACGACCAACTTGTTACCTAAATTGCATGTTAAAAATACGTCAACTACTCCACATGCAGTACACGGGACAACTGCACACAAGACACGTGCAAATACATACAGAGTAATAAACTATTAGATAGATTAATATGTGTTATATACCTTTAATATAGATCACGTTAAGTTAGGTTAGGTTATTTATTACAAAGTCACGGCTGAATAATAAGTTAGCAGTATTTGAATATGTCCAAGAACACACAATTACTGGATTTTCACCTACAAAAGGCACTGTTATTAAACTAATAATAAATATTTCACAGGGACGAAGCCATTTTTTATTAATGGAAAAATATGGAAGTATGGGTAATTAAAGGGCTTACGACCTGTCTTCGGCTGGATTAAGTAATCACTTTATAAAATATAACGTTCATAATTCCACCCATCGACCTCCATATCTATAAAAATTTTGAAAGCTGTATATATGTTAATATGCGGGAACATTTCGAATACCACTACACTATCGCCATCTATTTACTAAATTTGATATTCATTTCCCTGAAATAGCATATATGTTACAATGAGAATCGGATTGTTTAAAGCAGTATTATTTATCTCTAAATAATACTGCTTTTTTAACACATTATACTAGAATACGTCTGAAAAATCAATATTTTTCAATTTTTATATATTTTATTATTTTGACCAGTATATTATTAGCAATATTTGAACATGTCCAAGAACACACATTAATTAATTACCCATACTTCAATATTTTTCCATTAATAAAAAATAGCTTCGTCTCTATGTTGAATAATAAGTTGACTATGCACCTGTCTTGCATTCGGCCGTCATGAAATCTCAGCATGCATACATAGGCGAACATACTTAAGTATATCTGTATAATTTATTGGTGACATTACTTTACCGACGAAGAGTCTTACTTCAGACGTCGTATGATTATGATATACGCGAAGGCTGGTTTTCAATTACATATTTTTAAATTGAAATAAATTAAAATTAATTTTGAAAGGCACCAATAAACTCGATTACATCTCACTTCAGGCTACGGCCCGTATGGGCGTGTTTAAAATCAGATTAATATTCATTAAATAGTTAAATAATTACCCCTATGGTTAACCCTTCACCGCAAACCGAAACTGTTGCCGTGACACCCTGACGCGGGGCCCACACCGCCTCTCGGTTTTTTACCCTTAATTTACACATGCCCGTTCAATTACGATTGCGGATAATACTATGATGATGTCATTCATCCTTGACAGTGTGTGAATGAATTAAATTCATATTACAAGGGTAGTCTATCAGTGTAGGGTAGAGATGTAAATATTATATTTTTAAGGGAGAAATCCATACCTATGATATATTCACAGGTAAAATAATGTTGATTTTTTAATGAAAACACATATATACTTCTGAGGTATTTTTAATACAAATTAAATGAATAAATCATTAGGTTGATGTATAATTAATTATGTGTCGTTTTTTTCGCAACGTTTTTCGCCACTGCTACTGGTGGAATGGCAGTGATCAGTGGCATCAGTAGTCAAGAGTGGCGAATCCCGGAAAGAAATAGCTAAAGGCAGTACATCATCAACAGCTACGTGTACCTGGCCCGACTTGATCGCCTTTACACTGCCATTCAGCTGAAAAGACCGCACAAAAAGAACTAAATCGTTTTCCACATTAATTTTTGTTACAATATACATTTTAAAAAACGGCGGATTATTATGCATCTAGTTAATATATAATGCAGATTTTTTATGCTAGATCATAATTAATTGATTCGTATTTTTGATGTAGATAATTTATTACACACTCCTAACATCAAACTTATTCATCAATCTAATAGAAAGATATACACAAAAAAAACCTGCATATCTTTCTAATTAATTAATTTAATCTGTATTATCAATAATATTAAAATAAACACTAAATAAAGGCTTATTACAACATAAGCATGTTGCTAGAAAAGATGGAAAAATTGGTCATCACGAGGAACGTACAAGGATGGAGGGGAAAAGGTCGATCTCCAATAAGTTGAGCAGGCACGACCGGAACCTCGTAAACAAGGTCCAAGATCGCGAACAGTAAAGGCAAGCAGTTACATACATAAACAAAATAGAGGACACAACGTGTCGTGAGCACTTTTTTATCTTGTTGTAACAGATATAGTGGACTATACAAGGTAGTTTGATGCCTTAAAAATATGGTATTAGAATGTGAAATGTGCTGAAATATGGCTCATTAAGCAATGCTAATCTTGTATCGCTTATTCATACGCCATCACTACTTCATTTTTTTGTGCCTTTCGGACTAGTCAAAGGTATTTGAGATTCCGTAAAAATAAAGTAGATTGCTTTCAATTAATGGAACGATAGATGCATTCATTTGAAAAGTGTAAAATATAGGTTCGAAAATTTGTCGTCAATCCACTGTGGCGGTATAGCATAATCGGATAGAATAATACACGTTACCCGGATTGGAAGAGATCTAGATTCGATTTCCGGTAGCAACAACAATATTTTTCGATAAAATTGATTTTATATGTATATCTTTATAATTAATACATTTAATTAGAATTTATTTCATTTTAAAGTTCTATACCTCTAAAAAAACAACCTTTACATGCAAGTTAGATAAAGATATGGTCTAATTCTAATAAATGACAAATATTAAAAAAAAAAAAAATTAAATCACCGCAAATGTCCTTTACGTCTGTATTAAAATTGCGACCGATATTTACAAATAAAAAAGTCGTGAAATATGAACAACTCAATGTTTTTGGTTTTAATATTATTTACATTGTTAATGTTATATTAACAGTGTATTAAATTAATTAATGTAATAATTTGAAATACATAGATAAATGAATATTGTAGAGTATACATCTCTACCGATATCGTTTCGTCAAGGTACTTCAGACCAGAAACAGCGGTATCGCATTTCAATAAAAAATACGCCCTTTTTTGGGATCACTATAAAACTTATTATTACTATTTGCAAAAATAACACATAGAAAATTCATTCCCTTCACCCTTCACCCTCGTAAGGGAGCAATTTATTCACAGCTACCCCTAATGCAGTCGGAATGCCGGGGCGGAGGGTAGATGTATAAATAAACACATACATAATATTGTTCGGTCGTAAAATGCCTTTAGGTAGCCATAAAAAGAGGAATGTTGGACTTGGTCATATATGAGGCAATATTTCGGATAAACGACGATCTATTCGGTATTTGAATATTTGAGAATTTATTTATAGGATAGGGACGATAATACATAATAGATCGGTAGTTGGAAAATGTATTTTATATTGTTTAAGGCAATTATTTTAATTGTGTATTCGTGCAGGGCAAGATTAACTTATTATGTATTATAATTGCTCTATTTGTGGAACTTATATATAATATTAATTAATATTGGTACCTTCTTCATTGCTGTTTCCTTATTGCTGAGAATCATGACCATCTTGACTATACTATAGCAGATCAGACAGCTATCTCCGGAGAAGTGCTACTTCCACATCACATGGTCAAATCAACGTATGGGAGATATTTTTCCTTTTCTCCGTCCTTCGATGCGGTTCACAACAACGAGCTTTTCCAGGCCATCTTCAGTAATTGTATTCGATTGTAACGATAAGAAATGAGTGATTACGCGAAGAATTACTAAAATCATTGTTATAATAATAGTCACAACAACGGTTTGAATCACAGACAGGAAATTAATAGACATGAAGTAAAGGGTACATATAGGAGAGGGGTTTGGAACATTAGTTGCGAGACGAGGGGCATTCTACACACATTATTGATTCAAATATAAATCTATAGTTAATAACACATTTATGTAACAGTAAAAGTATTCACTCTTCGAAAATTACATATTTGTGTAAACAAGATTTTAAATTGTGTTTTTTAAATTAATTCATATTATATTGTCAGCGTTTAAATTTTCGCTCCAATCGAATCATATATTTAAAAAAAGGCGCGGATCTATTTGATTACTTAAGTGGTACCAAAATGATCATGTGGGTGACATCATATTGAAACAGAGTATTTGCGATAGTTCATGTCTATATATTTGGTAGTCTGTGGTTTGAATAAAGATTTAGATAACAATTTAACCATCACTAGTCTACAGCATGCGCCACCAATACCACATTCAAATGCATCAATTCTCCAACTTCCCCATACCTTTAGGGTCCAGGATTTCACACCATAGATAGATATTTATACTAGAGAGTACACAAGCCTGATCCTAAGATCTAAATCTAATATTATATATAATGTGATGGTATTGTAAAAGATGGAGATAGACACAATGGTGTACAAGTGGAAAATATAACATAAAATTATACGTGTCAGGATAAGAAATGCTGAGATTATTCGTTATTGGGAATATGGACATTAGGGAACGTAAATAGTATTTTCTCATGTTTTACTCTTAGCGTCAATATTCCTAATAACGACCGAGAAAACCGCTCCCCACTACACCGCCCCCAAAAAATTAACAAAACTTACGTATTTACGCCGATATTATGATGATAAAGGTATTCATTAGGTGAAATACTAAACTATATAAAATCTTTATTTTTTCCCACTCGTACCTACATTATTTAAATACTCCTTTTAATATATCTGAGAATTGCTCGAGAACACGGCACGTGTAAGATTCCCGTAATCTAGAATCTAAATCCTACTAAATCTAATACGCACGGAATTCAACAATTGAGTACAAACAGATCCTGTAGCCATCGACCTGCCACAGAGTACCGTTGGCAAGTATGCGAAGGTTCCACCGCCAAGGGTATCGTCTTTCACAAAACCGCCCATCAGCCGCGGAGCGACGGTTAAATGGCTTTAACATCCAATACCTAGGGAATCCAATTCCTGCTGAGAATTACCTAATTTTATTAGACTGAGGTGAGAGAGATTAAGCTGGAAACATGAGGATGAGGTCGAGGGTGGAATCCGAGTATTAGATGTCACGTCAATTGTAATCATTAAGATATTCCAGAGATCGGAGTAAACCTGATACCATCTGAAAAGATGCTATGAAAAAGACAAATGAATAGTGAATAATAATTTTTAAATACATTATGATATTTTAAACCAATCAGATGAATCTAATGAAAAAATATTTAGTTAATTAGTTTCACTGCAACCCAAACCAGGAATTTTCACTTGTTGGAAAATGCGTTATCATTACAACGAGCGTTAACAATATATGCGTTAACTGTTTATGCAAATTTAACCAGATATAAGTTAAGAGTATGGAGTGATGATCAGAAGGATCGATGTCTGGATGCTGAGGACCTATATCTCCCAATTGTACACTATGTCCGCGTGTGCGCAGATATGTGTCTGTGTGTGTGGCTGAAATAAGACAATAACTTCAGTTGATGTCATTATTGAAGATAGTTCCAACAACAGTGGGGACAATTAGTTCGCAATGTCTTCTTCTTCTAGTGCTTGTTGGTGATAATTATTTTTATTTGCAGCAGCTTGAAATAATTGAACCGTAGACTTCCCGAATAATTGCATTAAATTCTTCATCCAAAATTCATCGTCAAAATCCAGGGCCTCTTCTGCTGGCAATTTTGCCATGATTTATGAAACCAGGAATCTTATACCTTTCTGGATGCATCACGATATGATCAAAATACCGCAATTCTCCGATTTTATTATTTTAAGGATTTTCCAAAGCGTCCAAATCATCAAATTATTATTTGTAACCCTATCAATTAAGCTATACAGTGGAACCTCGGTTTACAAATGACTCTGTTAACGAAAAATTCTGTTTATGAACAAAAATTCTGACGAAAAAATATTTAAATTTGTGGACAGAATTTTGGTTTAGGAACTGGCAGGCAGTCTCAGAACTCACTACGGAAGAACTGGAAAAGCTTCTTAATGAGCAGCAAAAGACGGCGACGGAGAAAATATTATTTTCAGAGATTGATGAATGAATGGAAGATGTTTCAAGGTCCTCGATTCAACGAAATGCGCGCGAAATAGTGTGAGAAAAATATCTTAATAAAACTTTATCAAACCGTATTATTAATCTGTTTAATAATATAATAAGATGAAACAAATATTGTTAGATAAGTTTTTCGTGAGACAGAAATCCGATGAACTTCAAGTACCCGATGTTTTCATGAAAGGAAAGTCCCCTTTCAAACAATAACACTTTACTACATATTTTGTAAGATAAGTCAAAATAAAGTTTGTTTTTACGTTTATTCTTTTCGTTTTACTTACTCAATACTTCCAATCCCTTTAAAATTAAAACCATGAATGTTTATTGCCTTTATAGGATTTGAAGCAATAAACAGAAAATAATGATGATAAATGAGCACTTTCATAGGGTCTTGAATAAATTAATACATTTTATATTGATTATTATGAAAATAATTGTTTCAGTTTACGAACAACTCAGTTTTCGAACAGTTTTATGGAACGAATTAAGTTCGTAAACCGAAGTTCCACTGTACATTGTTAGAAGCCATCTGTAGCTCAGTCATAACAGAGAGAGAAATAGACGATGTCATGATGTACTAACACACCATAAGTAAAATAATAAGAGCACCAGGATACAAGTCTAATAGACAAAACTTTGGTAGACTTAAGAGTTTAGTGGGGGAAGGATATCTGCATTCCTGGCCATGGATACAGATACGAACACAAAACGAAAACAAGCGTGAGTTTAAAAGAAGCCTATTAAAAAATACATAATTTAAGCACATAATTCTTTCAGTGTCGAAATTACAGCAAAAAATACTAAATACAGAAACAATAACAGGAAGAAACCGTACTGAGTACTACACTGTTGTATGTCAAATTATCAGTTAATCATTTTGTAATCTAATATAATTAATTTATAATGTAGATACATTGTAATACAATATAATTATTTGAATTTTCATGAAACTATCTTGTATACATTGCATAGACACAGATCCATCTGCGAGAAAGAAACCCAATAAATTCGAGAATAAAAGAACATCGCCGCTATTTACATGATAAAAATTTGTCTGATTTTCTAATCACATCATTAAACACAGCATTATTTCGATAGTCACAAACTAAAAATTGCCCACTTAGTACATTTAATGGATTAAAAATGAACAATTTAGAAACCATCTAAATACGTCTATACTAAACTCTCATACTAAACCGTCCATAGGTTACTAAACTGTATATAGTTTAGTTATCACCTGATAACGAAAGAGATCTCGATACTGCAGTGGTGACTGTATAATCCAACGTATATGTAGTAGTGAAAATTGAAATAAGTTTGCAATCCATACAAAAAAAATCTTAATTGTCTATATTTATTAAATAATGTAGTATAACTATTATTTATTTCCGCAAAACATTATTAAAACATAAATTTAATATTTAAGAGAATAAAAAAAAGTACTTTACAACTGCGGACTAGAATTCCTGATAAAGTATTTATAAGTAGTTGTTGGTAAGAAATAAGATGACGACTTCTGTGCGGAATAATATTTACATATTTTTTTTAATATAAAAAAATTTAACATACAACCGTTCGACACTGAGATTTAAAAAAAAATCTTCATAAACAAAAACACCATGGGCGTGTACTCGCTCACTATAAATCTTCTACTTGTATTTTTGCAACTATCACATAAATCATATAACATTTTTTCTACAAATTGCTGAGTATAAAATCCATTTAAATCACCTCACACGAGAAAATAGCGATATAAATACATACGATTTTTGACGGTATAATGATTAGTTTCCTATCAAAGTGACGGACTTCAAACATATGCAAAACCAGTTATCCGGCAGCATTTATGGACCAGGGGGTTTTCTACGTGTTACATACTAAAATGACAGCGTAATTATCAATCATCTTCGGCAATTCTCTCACAATCTTACAGGGTAGGTAGGTGTATGATGTCATATCCGTAAATGGGGAAATATTACTAGTTTCTTAATTCAGCAGGGTTGTGTAATATCTCCATGGCTGTTCAACTTGTATACGGATAATTGTGTGGAAAAACTGGAATGTATGAATGTAGGAGCGAAAATAGGCAATTTGATTGTACGTCGATGATGCAGAATTAATGAAGTATTAAAGAATTACAGAATCTAATGAGTAGAATATACGATGTATGTAAGCAAAGCGACCTTATTATGAATGCCAACAAATCAACAAATTAAGGAGAAAAGCAAGTCACAGCGCAAAATACTTGTAGGTAATGAATATTTGGAACAAGTAGATGAGTGCGTATTTGGGAAGTATGTTTGATAGAAACGGAAAAACCGAGAAAGATATCGAAGGAGAATGACTGCAGGGAATAAAGTGAATGGCGCTTTGAATGGAATTTTAAGTAATGGAAACTTGTCAACTGAGACAAGACCAGCTGTACACAATGGAGTCCTGGTAACGACCTATGGAAGTGAGACCTGGTGTTGGCAGAAGAGGAATATAAGTAGACTAAATGCAGTGAAAATGAGATCGCTTAAGCGTCTATGGGGCAGATCCATTTAAGACAGAGTAAAAAATGAAGGAATAAGAAAAGAATGTAAAGCTGGTCTTAGTATAGTGAGTAAGATTAAGAAAGGATCGCTTAGGTGGTTTGGTCATATGGAACGGATGAATGAGGAGAGAATGGTATGAAATATATATGACGCAAGTATTGATGGCACCAGAAATAGAGGACGTCTGCGGAAGACTTGACACGACCAAGTAAACCAGATACTGGAGGATGATCCTGTTAGAAGCCTCAATAATCGGCGAGCAGTATGTTGTGCAGTATGAAGTTGGATGAATGTGGATGAGGCAAGATAAAAAAAGTATAGCGCTCTATCCTCTCTGCCTACCCACGCGGAGAAACAGCGTGATTGTAACATAGTTAATTCATATGAAATAGGGTTCCGTAACCACATTGAATCCAATGGAAGTTGGCGTAATCCAAATGTTTTACATTTGGATTACGCCAACTTTTCAATTATTAAATTCTATTCTATACTATCTTCTTTGTTAACGTCGTCATGAGACTCGGAAATCCGTGACTGTAAAAAGAAGTTGCTGTTCTGAAGGGAACGCTATTCATCTCTTAAAATTACTGTCGTGATCTAGTCTGCTGGGCACTCGGTTATCTCTTGCATATCTGTCTTGACATTATCTTTCCTCGGCCTTGAGCATGTTGGCTTGTGTATGGCATATTGCGAGATTCGTACCTACCTCGCCATATGTCCCGCCCACTGCAGCTTCCTTTGTCAGGATATCTGGAGCGTAATACAGCTCCCGAAGTTCAAAGTTATGTTATCACGTCTATACTCTATACAATCCTTCACCTTTGATCGATCTAAATCAAATTTTACTCAATTATTTTATAGGACTTATGCAAAATACTTTTTTTTTTCAAATGTGGTGCATACCACAAGTATATAAACACTACAAGCAATAGATGAGGCAAGAATTGTGTGTCAGGGCAGAAGAGTGTGGCGTTCTATCCTCTCTACCTATCTAAACGGCGTGATGGAAAGTAAGTAAAAACAATATCATTATTAAGGAGAACACATTCTTATTGTGAAGTTGTAATTACTCAGAACATAAGTTTTTTAAATTCTAATTTAATATATTATATTAATTATAAATATATACATATAAAATCAATTTTGTCGAAAAATATTGTTTTTGCGCTATCGGTATTCGAACCTGAATCTCTATTTCCAATCCGGGGAAGTGCACTACCAATTGTGTTATAACGCCAGTATTTATCATGACAAATATTCGAACCTATATGTTACACTTTTTCAAATTAATACATCTGTCGTTCCATTATTTGAAAACAATGTAGATGGCTTTTGATTTAATATGTATATATTTATAATTAATACATTAAATTAGTATTTAATAAACAATATCAATATTTTCCATTTGACTATAACTTATCTTGCACGTATATTATTTGTTTAGTTTAATTTTGAATCGATGCCATTTTTCTCCCTTTCTCATTTCATCTGGCATTTCATTGAAGATCTTCATCGCACTGTACATCACTTATTTCTGAGATTTAGTCTTTTTCCTGAATGGCAGTTTCATTCTATCTCTTCCTCTTGTATGATGCTCGTGCTCATGTTGATTTGCTTCAATTTTTTTTGTAAATTCTGCCGATATTTCTTTTAGTGAGGATTATACAGATAAACACCGTAACATTGAAATATATTTTTTGTTTACAGGTCATTACATTAAGGTCTTTCAGTATTGTACTGATAATTTCTGTACTAAAAATATAAGACACTTTCCCCTCTTTCTCTAGCCAACCCACTCCCTCTCCATAATATAAACGTGCAAAATATTAAATTGAATACTGTCTATCCAAATTTTGCATAGTTTTTCTTTAAGGATGTGCTTTCATTTTTCCAGTTTGAATTTCGAGATATTCTACGCGAATTAGATATTCTTTCAAGACGAGGCTAACATAATAGTTAAATTATTTTAGGTAGCACCTAAATACTTAAGAACGTTATTAGTACCGTTAATTATACTAGAGAGAAAAATTATAAGAGAAAGAGATGACAATAAAATTGTTGATTTTCTTGCATTCGATACGAGTGTTAAAATTAACTCATATCTAGTATTATTCACTTTTTTTACATTGATATTATGGAATGAAATAATATGTGTGTTGTAATTTGAATTAATCCATCAAAAATTAAATAATTTATTGGAGTACATACCTAATTCATATACTTATAAGAAAATATTTTTAAATCAGCAAAGTACTTACATACATATATTTAGAGCGTCGCTAAAAATTAAAGTTTGTCAAGTCAAAAACACCACGTTGCAGTTTTCTGATAGTGTTTAAAAGAAAACAATGTTATTTATAAACGAAATATTTTAATACAATTTACATATAAAATAGCTCACATAAAATGTTAACTTTTTTCAAGAAAACGTTATTTTCCCTTAAAATCAGTAAAAAAACATCAAATTTATGAAATTTGCTACTATTTTTGTGAATTAGTTCAATATTAATTCATATTGTGGTTATAATATGCGAAATTTTTTCAACAATATTAACAAAAATTTGCAAATTGAATGGTTATAACTCTATTAAATTTTGATATTTTGTTAATTTTTCTCAATACAGATTTGTGTCCATAATCTTGGCTTCAATAATATAGGAAAATGTATTTCGTATATGCAATAATTTTCCATATTAAAGAAATTTTGTGGCACGCGGAAAATAAATTTAATGGTCGCAGTCTTCCTTATAAAATTTGTATCATCTTAATATGGAAAATAATATTCAGTTTATTAGTTTTTAATTAATGTAAAGGTTATATCTAAATAATAGTTTAAAAAAAGTCAAATTTAGTGCGTAACTTCTGATGTAAATGAATAATAAAACCTAACATTTTCGAAAAAAACGCGAAACGTGAATTACAATTGAAAGTAAAATATAGACACCATTCACTAGTCTAGTTAAACAATAAGTACAAAAAATGATTTAGCACTTTTCAGAAAACTTTTTAGAGCACGTATTCTGCGCAACTCTGCGAGACCGAGCAACCGATCTTTTCAGTTTGACGTAAATAATCTCCCCTATATATCACCGTGGACCTATTTACTTATACAAAACACTTGAACGCTAACAAAATACAAATCTGCCATTTTAGCCCACCAGTAAATCTGCCTTACCGACCGGCGCGCGCTCGGATGCGAATTCGTTTTAGTTTAATATTATGTATTGCTAAATTTACGGCAGTTTTTCTGGATCAGGTTGGCAACTTGACGGCTAGTGTCACGAGAAAGTAATGTCTCCCCGTATAAACTGTGGCTTTATTTTGATCTGCGACGCCGGTGGATTAATTGTTTACAGCTGTTCGAGGACTTTCTTGAGTACGTAAATTATATTTTATCGAATGCAATAATGGGACTGGTCGTTAATCACTTTAAGTCAGGTCACGCAGTATTCTGTAAGACAGGCATCATCTTACACAATGCGTCTTTCGCTTCATGCATATTTTTACACAATTTGTGTACCGCGCTCGCTTGCCGAATTATACAAATTAGGTATTTACAAAGATGGAAATAAAATCGGATAGCTGTCTGATTAGATTGATAATGCCCTCATAAGGCGAAACGCATCTCAAGTCAATTAAACGAGTAGAATAAAAAATAAAGAGTTTTATTTCCACTTATGTGACTATTAACCACGTAAATTTCTCTTTCAAATCGAGCTTGCATCATGAAAAATGTCTAAATTGACAAATGGATGAGATCTCATAAGGTGATATTGATTTCAGGAATAAATCAGACCATAAAAAACAGTCATTCAAAACAGACGATAAAAACATTAAGAAACAGATCATCTAAACAAAACATAGAAATCCTGGTTTAGTTAAACCGAGATTTAATTAAATTTGGATTTAGTGAACCAAATTTATCTATTTAGTGCTAAAATTATTATTATTTTAAACTGTATGGAGCCAGATTCTGATAAAAACTCTTAAAAATACTCCATTACAGTCGCACAATCAAAAATATAATTAATTTTTGATATTTTTCACGACTTTTTAGGGTATGTTATCTACCTTGTAATATTATTATTAACAAGAAAACGCGTATCCGATACGAGTCTTCAAATAAAATCATTACGTATTGATTAGACCTCATTTAATCTTGACCTTTGAAAAATGATCCCTCGATCTACTCTGTACTCGTATAAGGCCCTTCTAATATCATCTGTTCGTCTCCTACACGCTACGGGTGAGAACTGTCCGTCTAAACATTTCATGAACGAATGCCGACACTTATCCGGTTATTTGTCGAGCGTCTTCAGGGCTGATTTATCATTTGACACTCGGAGATACAGGGCCCCAATTATGACTGCCCTGGGCGGAGCTGACTGAAGAAGTACTAAATTGAATATGATAACGCTGGCCATGTGGGCGGAAGATTTATGCCCTCGTAACTGAAATCTCCCGATGGAGTGCTTAGAATATTTTTGTGTGTTTAAAAGGCTGAAGGATTTATGGGGTATCTAGGTGAAAGGTTGTAATGAACCATCCGCCGGAGATAAAACCGTTTAAGCGAAGAAAAACCTCATAACTGATTACATTCTTTATCTTGCTGATGCTATTATTTTGCTTCGAATATGGTAAAATTAGAAGAATAGAACCAGTGGTGGCTGACGCATAACCAATCGAATTGAATTTAATATCTTAGTACATACATCTGTTCGTCATAAATGAAAATTCAATAGGTTATTTATATATTTGGTATCGACTGGCATCGGGCCTCCGAGAGCAGATGTCGCCTGTGTCGTCGGTCAGCTGGGAGCAGCGATGATAGTAGTAGATTTGAATTGCCGCTTCCCAAACAAACACTCCTATCAAGGTTGAAATGAAATTTTGCAATGAGTTACTTCTAACGCAGTAGTGGGGTTACCGGTGTACCGGTGTACCGGTTGAATAATCTGTGTTAAAATTTAATTATTTTTGTATGATTTTGTATTTTTGTATGATCGCATGTAAATATTATAGCCCACTGTCCACGGATACGCCACTGAGTAAAATAATGTTGAACATGTGCAAAAAATGAATGTAGTAAATCAGTCTTTAATATTGTGTTCTTGTACAAGAAATATCTATTACGGAATTATTTATTGCTTGCCGACCGGTGGATATAATATTTTGATTAGATATTAGAAAATATAAAGCAAGAAAGGAATTAATTTTTATTGAATTTTTAACATCACCCTTACTTGCTCTTCCTTTATCACAACAACAGTTTCAACCTCCCCATCCTTTCTCCCACCTCTATTAACTCTTCTACTAATTCGTACTTTATTACTACTGTGCCTGAACATGTCTGTTTAGTTTCGTTTACTATATATTATGTTAGTTGTATTATGATTGTTTTTACTGTTAACCTTTATACCCTTTATAATTAATTTATAAAACTCAACTTTGTATAGACAGATAAGTATAGACGTAGATATCATCATCATTATTTTCATCTTATTTTTTTAAGAAGGTCATAGGTACTGCACCACTTCAGTACTAACTTGTCGACAATCAGTCATGATCCAGTCTGTATTCATTAATGTCTCGATTGCGGTTTATTCCAGCTCTGCCATTCGCAAGACGTGTCCGAGCCGTGTAGAATTTGTAGCTCAACGCCGAATATCTCCCTTATCTCGGTACTTGTCACTTATCATTCGCCTATCGATCACCAACTCGTTTCGGCAACCTTGATTCATGATCTCACTTTCTCGGTGAGAATCCATTATTGATAACCGATTGTAGATATTAACTTTAGGTAGATACTGAATTCATAAAGATCTATTTTTTATGTTAAACGTGAAAGGACATATTAAAAAATTTTATGTTACCCGGAACGTGAAAGGGCATTTCTAAAAAGTGTATGTTTGATGTTTACGGGTTTTGAATACAATATATATATACTCACCATAGCAACGAGTATAACTTATTTGTTTGGTCGCTTTTTCGACACATATTTTTTCTGAGAATACATTTTTCAAATGTTTACGCAACTATAAATAACGTCACGCTTGAAAGATTACATCTTTAATACTCGAATATTGTAGGAAATTCACGGGCCGATTACATTTTCTGAATAAGCCTCGTTTTGCAGCATTCTATTTTCATACTATTATTATTTCATACTAATATACTGCATAAAGTAAAATGTGAAAATATAACATTTCCACTCATTGCGTTATTTATTATATTATATATCCTAGATGGAATTTTTTGATACAACAATTGCAATGGGATCCGAAACTTCGTCCAGAAAGGTTAGATATACACGGCGGATTAGCCCAGAAAACTGTACACAGAAGATTCCGAATGGCCGTGAAAACTTAAGAACATTTCTACACAGACTTCTTTGCTATTTAGCTAAACAGGCGAATGAACAACACCCTAAAATGAAAAAATTCAAAACGATGTACCAATTGGGCACACGAACCATTACTAAGAACCTTCCCTAACATGGAGGGCTCAATCGACCCTATTGTGTGTTTATTAGATAACGAAAAAAAATCTATGTAACAACCGGATGTCACATGAGCGCTCTATAAAGGAACGGTCCATCAAACCATTCCTCGGCTTCCGTGTTATCGTTTTATCTCAACAGATTTCTCGCCCACCTTATGTCCTACATTACCAAACACTCATTAGACCTCTCGGTTCGTTCCTGGGTGTTTGGGTGTCTCGCTGGGAGATTTTGAGACGGTCAGGTGTTTAGAAAGAGAGGTGAGGGCCATCCGTCCTTCCCCTTCCTGCTCAAAAGAAAAACCTTAGGATTAATATCTGTCGGTCCTGGCTTCCCTTTGCCGAAAGGAACCTTTTTTGTTTTTGCGTATCGTATTCTTTTCCCTTTAAAGAGTATGTGAGGGACTCAGTAACAGCCATTTGCTGTACCAGTCAGCTCTTTTTGTGTGGATATTTTATCTATTACTGCTGTGTGCATTTCATTTATTTCTGTTTTACAGAATATATCGTTTTTTTCCGCACTGTACAGACAGAAAATGGTTTTTGGTTGGAAACCATGCCGCGTTTGATTGCCGCTATACATGGTTGCCAAGTAACGTTAAAAAAAGCCAACCTGGCGGTGAATGTAATGGACCGATATGGGAGCTTTTGCTCATAAAACGGTCCAGGTAAGCGGTGGGTCACCATTCACTGGACCTCTCCGTGGCTTATTGGTCTTTTTTCTTTTTTCTGAAGATGTAATGGCATGTTTGATTTGACAACAATATTGAAGTTCCTGAGGCATTCTTGAAGCATCCAACTGCTGTATAAAAGCTATCATCGGTGAAATTCTGGAAAAGAGGATCTTTTAAGACCAAAAAAGGTACTTTCTCAGTACTCTATAGCCTACTCATCATATCCTGGAATTCTGGATAATCTACACTACACTGATGGATAACATTTTATAAATCGTTCAATATCCACTTTAAAATATAGATGACTCATCCGTTGTCCCGAGAAAATTGCTATAGGTGTCTGTCCATAAAGGTGGTTCATAAACTTCGAAGGGTGATCCCTTCAAGAATATCAGGCCCTACTGTCTCGGTCGCTATTTTATCGGTCGTAATATTTTTATACGGCGCTCTCACTTTAATTCAACCCCCTGTCAAATGGGGATGATAATATAATATCCGAAATATTCTCTACCCCGTAGAAGAAACCTTTGCAAGAAAGCTTTTCACTTAGACTCCCAAATCAAATCAATTTTTCTTTGCTGGTATGTTTTTTAGATCGGACATTAAATTGGCTGCGCTTCAATATTTCAACCAAATAATGTATAAAATGTATTTTAATAATGGGTAAGTAGCTGTCTAAAAATACATGGGACTTGTAAAGTTTAAATATTATGTTATATTATGATAAACACGATATATCGAAACTTATTATTGACTTATAAATTAACTTTGATAAAACCAAAACAATGGCGACATGAAAATGGATATCATTAGGTAATAACATTATACTGGAGTATACATACTTAGATTGAACAGTACAAATAGGGAAACAGAGTCAAGAGGACTAAATAAAGAGAACGTATTCAGCTGGGTTTAACAGAAATTAGAAAGTTAGAGCATATCCTCAAAGTAAAATTTCCACGAACTAAAGTCAAAGGTGACTTAAAGCATTTGAGATGTGGATAGACAGAAGAATACTTAAAATAAGCTGGATGTGGTGGTTCGGATGAATAAAGAAAACAAAGTATTTAAAAATAAGAAAAGTTCAATATCTCGGACACATAATGAGACATCTCAAGAAGTGATGCTCATGATGCAGAGAAAGATTGCTGGAAGTCGGGGCTCTGATAGTAGGAGAAAATCATGGCTGAAGAACCTGAAACAATGGTTTGGCTAGTGTTATAGAACTTTTCCGGGCCGCTGTAAACATGATAGCCAATGTCAATTTATTTTGCATATAAAATTAGATACGACATATTTTGCACTTAACCTAGTGTGTTGTTTCCTGGATAATATCTGCCGGCAGTGGTGCTCGGGTAGAAAATCAACTTCACGTCTTTTATTTTTGTGCTCTTCTTGTTTCCCGCGAGGAGATATTTTTGCATACTTCCTGAGTTTTTCTTCGGTCACCCGGCTTTTGTGTGTTATTACTGTATCTTGTATTATTATTTCGTGCATTGTATATTTTACACAATAATGATTTTTGTATGGGGTCATAGGTGCAATGAGGGATGTTTCGGTTGGCGGCCGTGCGTCGTCGCTTGGACGCTTATGCGCTGAGCTGCGTTGTAAGGTTGCCTGTTTAACATAAAAAAATTTCAACATAGCGGTGAATGCATTAACTAACGTCCGTTAAACAGATAAAGCACAAGAAGAAGACAACTTTGAGCCGAAGAAGACCTGGAAGGGTACCGCAGCGTCAGCTGTAGAGAGACTAGAGTCAGCTGTGAGGGCGACCCAGGATCAGGATCCCGGAGCAAAGAATTCGTACTTGTAGAAGAAGTGTTCAGTAGATCAGAAGAATAGCGGGCAACCGATGGACGAGAAGGACTGAAGATAGAGATTTTTGAAGAATGCATATATTTATGATGCTGAAGTATATTGTAGTAATATTCCGGGTGGAATAAAAATCATTATGCTACTAAACTACTGCTTTCTAAATGATTCAAGCATATATGCGTGGATGCATAAGCTGTATAGCATGTGCATCCACGCAGCGAGAATTTAACGTAAACACCATAATATTTGTACAAAACTATTGTAATTTGGTGTGTAACATTGCAAGGTGACGAAAAGCAATTATGGAATGACCGTTATATCGAGAAAGCTTCCACAGTCAAGTTTTTACTCGATTAAGTTTCTCTTCCAGAAGTAGGCATAGTCAATAAAATGCCACTCTCCTCAATCCTGATACACAACTCTAGGAATGATGGTACTAGAACTGCACACGCACCGCCAGACGTCTATCATTGAAATCCAGAACTATAGTCAAAATATTTTAACTACAGGATCTCAGGACACATCCATAGAAAAAATAAAAAAAGCAAAATACACCTTTTCAAAATAAATCATTTTGCCAGTTAAAAATACTTTGGAGCATTAATTCACGTAAACCGCTGAAAGTCGACCACAAAATTAGCTTAATTAATTACGCAAAGCTCTCGCTAAATAATTTAGCAAATTAATTAATTTAAACACTCTTCAGCATTTTTAAATTATCATTAAGCTTTACTAAATAAACAAATGAGAGTTCCTCAACATTTCGCGGTCCATAGCCTAAAATTTATGGTTATTTTTAAACATCAGCTTGAGTGGCTTATGCAATAGAAATATACCAAGCGTAATAACATGAAACTTGTCACCGACAACATACTATACAACTACTTCAGAAATGTTACCAACGGTATGAGAGGAAGACAAATGACCACGATTACCGTCTATATGTCAATTAGTTACACGAGGCACTGGCTGAATTTGCCGGCGGTTTCATTATTTTCCCAGACCCCCGTATCTTTCTTTACAATACAGTTCGCGTATCTTTCTTTACAATATAGTTCGCGTAGTAATTAGTTAAGACTTGATTGTAACTTGTTTAATAAACTCAGTGCAAGCGTAAGTAGCATTTTATCTCGATCATCCCTGCTGCCTGCTTACTTCTACACTATAAATTCCCATAATACACTTTACAATTCACATAAGGTATGGCTGTGATTGGAGGCAGCTATTTCTCACAAACCGTAATTCTTATACACATTTAGCTAGAATACATTTTAATTTTTAACTAAATTAACTTTGTACTGGATACGAATTGAGTTATTTTATCACTACTATAGTTTATTGCGCATACTACGAACGACGAGTCGCACGAATGTCTCCATTTTGCATGAATTAAATATCAATGACAAACTTTCAACTATTTTCCTGAGACGAATCCTTCAATTTATCGGGCATCTTGCGAGAAGGGCAGACCTTGGAGAAACTTGTTGCGGTGGGCCACGTCGAAGGATGGAGCGGACGAGAAAGATCCCTCACTCGTTAGATCGACTAAGTGGTAGAGGTAACAGGCACTTCTCTGGTGACCGCCCTAAGGTCTGCAAGATGCCGAAAAAAGTAGAAGAGCATAGTTAAGAGAGGGCGAGAGTTTACGGGGATCGCGATCCTCGGTCATGAGGGACCGACATGGATTAATTTAACTATAGTTGATAGTTTTGACCCAATACATGATAACCTAACTGGAGAATGGAGGAGATTAAAGAACTTGGAGCTTTTGGAACAGTATACCATCCCAGATATCCTGAAGAAGGTGAAAACAAGGACCCTGCAGTGAGTATAGATGCACAAAGCCTTCACACAAGCCAACAGAGTTGAGATTGAAGGGAAGACCGAGACGTAGATGGGCAGATAAAATCAAGACAAAACTGTAAAACATAGGTAGATGCTCAGCGGACTGGACCATGAAGGCGACAAGTGATGGATGGCGTACAGTTGTGCTGCGGTCATGGATTTTCGAGTCACGTGAGATCGTTAAAGAAAAAGATAGCTTCGAGAGACGCAATCTCTCTCAATAATATATGAAATTGATAAATAATCTAAATACAGCTTAGTGCCGACATGGGGAAGGAAAGGGAACAAGTTTTTTGGACATTAATCTAATTTTTTTACACTAGAATTTTTCTTTCAAATATAATGACATGACAAAGTCACACCCCTGTGGACACCGCATTAGGAAATTAAAATGCGCGTGGTGGCCATGTAGATTGTGCATTATGAAATCTCCGCGCCAATGGAACGCCAATGGTTCCCTGGAGGCAAGCGGAGGAAGTTTGATGCGATCGGCCACTTCCGAACGGGGAGAGATACGAGAAAGCGGCAAAATAGAAATCTTGGAATGAAGAATACGAGTAAAGTTGAAGTGAAGAATACAAGATGGCCACAATAACGGACCAGGCAGGTGTCAGAGAGAAATCGATCGAAGGATCTAGGCGCACCTGAGCTTCGCCTAGGTCCGACATTTGAGAGGCATTCAGGGGCGCTGTGTCCGAGACACGGCAATTTTGGAGCCACAACTGTTTGTTTGGCGATTTAGTAAAATATAATTTATGTTAAAGATCTTGACTTTGAATTATACAAGTCAGTGCCATCCTGTCCGACAGAATATCCGGAGCTACACCGAGACTGAGCTGGTCGGTGGCCATGCATTCTGGCATTCGATCCGCCGGAACAAGGCGCACTGTATATGTAAAACACCCACCCCTTGAAATCTTAAATAGGTTTAGTCTGCGATATGAGTACATGGTTTACGTAATTTTTCCATAAAAGTAGCCAGGTGTGAACAATAAATATGTTGATACAAAACTTAAAAATTGACTGATTGAATTAACCATATGAATCGTCAAAATGTTGATGTTAGGCGATGATCGCAAGATTTGCAAACAAAGACATAAAATATGGTCTGCGGATGTCCCCCATGTCAAAGATGACTGGTAGTTAAAAAGGTTAGATCTACAATGGGAGTGAGTATCCGTTGTAACAAAAGACATAAATAATAATCGGAGAACGTGGAGCCATTGAAGAATTCCCTGAGATAATTTTGAGACGTCTGCTATCCAGTCTCCGAGAAGCGGACTTCATTCATCAAGCTTCTAGCTCGTGGACGATAACGACCGTAGTGACCCAAATGCTCGGTTAATTGCCAGCTTTTTCGTGGGGCATTAATAATGAAATATGACTTGACTGGCAGAGGAAGCCCGCAGCCGAACTTGTGACCGACGGTCAGCTCTGGTTGAGTCGAAGTGGCCAGTACACTTAACGAATGCATTAATATTAATCAAAATAGTGTTAACATTGCTGCGTTCATGCATCACGAACGCTTTCGTGGAAACTCGAGAATGTCCGATGTGGGATGTGGACACCTGACAGATAAAAACATCACTAGATATTAAAATTGAACTTGTCATTGGACTTTTATTTTTGCAAAAATATTCTCCACCATCGTGGAGAATATTTTCACGTTTTTCGTTTCAGCATCCTGAAACCTGAATTAAAAACTTACTAAAAGACGAGACATCGGGATGACCGGAAAGGTAGCTCAGCGCACTGCAAGCTGAATGACCTATGAGTTCGGATTTACTAACTCAACGTGATAAGATACAAGAAAGTTGTAGACAACACAAAATTAGAACGGTACATTTTCAATTACAATACACATTAAATATAACAAGATATAAAAGACCATCGAAGTCGGTAGCGACGTCGACCGCTGCGCGCTGGTCCGTCGCTGAGGTCTCCCCCTCTGTGTGCGCATGTTGTTTGTCCCGAGGAATCATCTGCATGCTCGAGTCGTAATTGGCTGAACATTATATTTATCCAATAAATGATGGACAGTGTTAAAGAAGATTCTTGCACTAACAGAATAAGTATTGTCAGTCTTTAGACATATACGTATACATACCTGGATATATTTTTCGCGATACAGGCTCATTGAATTATTCGAACGTGTACTATAAGCCAAAATCGCAATACTCTCACGCTTACTATAAGCCAAACATATACTTACCATAAGCAAAAAATGTTCTCGAACATCGTCGCGTATTACGTGATTTGGAACTTTGGAACCTACGCGCTTCTGTATGTGTGCAATATTTTTAATGTCGTATTTTCAATTTCAATCAAATGTTAATTTGCAGTATTATATTTATTTTTACATTTTGACAGTCCTTCTAATATCTTAACCACGGAAAGGACCCACTCTTATACGAACTGTTATTGCCATTAACGATCTGTTCATAATCTATATACTATAAATAACAAATTACGTCTAAGTTGTATGTTTATTGCCCACTTTTAGCAACAAACAAACATACATTATATTGTATTATGTGGATAGAACTTAACACGAGTTCCTGAATAATTCATCATATAATCTGAGTCATTTCATTCATCGCCGGTCCGCAGCAACAGTTCATCTCATTTGACTCTGTTATGATCCGTGTCTTCGGTTTTTTTTTAGATACAAGGCGGGTCCTAATTTGGCAGATAAATTCCCCACCACGATTAATTTGCATATGTATGCGCGAGTTAATTACGCGTGTCGATGTGATGTCACTCGTACCAAAATACATTATACTTATTCAGTGATGTAGCAAATAATTTAATTAGTTGACGCCTCTCAAAGTGGATGCGCCTGAATGGAAAGGCGCGGTGGTCACACGTACATATCAAAATTAAAAATATGAAATACAGTAAGGTATGTACCAAAATTATTTTTTTAGAAGACGGCTAAACAAATTAAATAAATTTGGGTGGTTTTCGACAGGTTTACAATTAAATAAACAACATACTTCATCAGGTACAGAAACCCTCAAATATTTTGAAATCATGTTCCAAACACGGACACAGACGCATCACGGTACGGGGGTTAAGGTACTCGTACTTACAATTCTTATAAAAACTATAATTAATGTCAGAATAATACACGAAAAATTCTAAAAAAATATTGGAAATATATAAATCTTTTTTAATGTTACGATTTTGGACTTGGTGTGTTCTTCCATGGAATAACTTGTGCGGTATCGGTTGGTAATTTTAATTCCTCACTCAGCGTGAACCTAGTTTTGACTGCAGAGCATTTCAGACCAAGATTCTTATGGCATTCTTAAACGAATTAAATTATTTATACCCGTTGGTGTTAGCTAGATTTCATAAGATAAGTCTATAGATACAATATAAATAAAAAAAATATTTTAATTGTTAGTTTTCGCATAAATTATTTTGACTACTTATTTGAAATACTGTACGTAAATCCGAATTAAAGAAAGTGGAATGAATGCTAAAAATACGTGGAGAAAAATCGATAGACTGAAGACTGAACAACTCAGGAGCGAATTTATGTCTGCTTGACATAGTGAGTCGTCCGGTTTCAATACTACTGAATCTTCATCAGGATGGACGTATACTAACTAATCCAAAAAATAAAGTATGCAAATGTCGTGTCTTCCCTCCACTCCCACGATAATCGTTTTTTTTTTTTAAATTCATTTTATGAATTAATTCGTTAGTGTACGTCCGTTCTGACGAAGATATAAAGATACAAAATCTATCATTATTTTTAAACTAATAATTTATCTTACCATAACGTTATGAATTAAAAAATCTTTAAAATTCATATTAATCTGAAAATATTCCAAGAAATATTTATCGAATTACATAATATATTTAATTTGTATTTATTTCACATGCCTGAAGCAACTAACTTAATTATAAAACATCTACGGAAATAATTTTACCTCGAGAATGGATGTAAAAGAGAATACTGGTTAGTTCGATTTTCCCTCCATGTAAAATGCAAAATACAATACTTAAATTAATGACATTTGAAACTATTTCCATGACAAAGGTTTCCATAGTGACTTAAACATTAATAAGGAAGATATTAATTATTAAAAAATAATACTTTTATCACGTTTTAATGAAAAATAAATCTAAGATAATTTTCATACCTCTGTGTATTCAGCATCGATCACACGGTCAAGAGATCACAATTTGAATATCTAATTTCTAAATTAATATCTCTAGTTGTATTCAACTTGACAACCCCCCAGACACCAGAACTAATAAGCCCTTTAAATAATACACTCCCTTCAACCCCTGCCGTTGCGGAAGTAGGCAGGGTAGCTACCGATCGAAGGATATTGAATTTTGCTTGGACAATTATACAGTGATTTAAAATTACAGACTAGGCAGGCTCATCCCTTGGGACCTCAGGATCGAATGCGGGAGGGGAGGTAATTCTGTCAATATAATTTTAATATCGAACGGTGTTCAGATCTAATTTGGTAAGAGCATAAAAAATTAAATATACTTAAATTTTGTTGATTTTTTTCCGTCATTTCTTCGTCATTATTGTAGTTATAGCCTTAGTTTCTCCACTGCCGGATTCAAGTTCCAAAAATCTTCAGTTCTCTTTCTCTTCATACCTTATCATCATCAGTTGCCAACCAATCGTCTGATTTTTTAAATATTATTATTATTATTATTTTACAAAGTTTCCTTGTGCTAGATCGTGCCAAGTCGTTATGGCTTGTCGGCACGTTTCTTAATCTATTCTGACATTATTAGTACATCATAAAAGTAATAAAAGGTAATTATAACAGGTAATTATTATAAAATGTACTCATAATAATAAGATAATTATAAAAGATAATTTTTAGCTGTTTTGTGCATATATTTCAAAGATAAGCATTATTTAGTAAGGAATTCCTTAATTCCTTTGATCTCCTCGCCGCCGGTCGGGTGATGGTCTTGATATAATCCGGCAGCTTGTTGAAGAGTCGTGGAACAGTTATTTCTGTTGTTCTATCTCCGTAGAAGTTTTTGGCTGTTGGCGCACTGAGTTGCTTATTTGTGATTTGACGAGTTCTGTGGCTGCGTTTTATAAGTATAATACGAAAACGTATTCGTAATGCCTCAGGATTTTTTTATAGTAATATGTTTTATAGTATATTGTTTGAAAGGAAGAACTTCGCTGTATTTAATGTTAATGTCATCACTCCATCCATCCATGGTCGGTCTCTCGTGACTGAGAATCGTGATTTTCGTAAATTACCGCGCTTTAGACTATACTCTTCTAATTTTCTCGGCATCCTTCCTGCAGATTATTTTTTTAAATTGCGATGCGTTCACGGAATACATGTCATATCAATATTCTTACTATTTTCAAAGTAAGCTAACGCTTGTACTATGAAAATAGGATTAACTTGTAGGCCGGTGTCTTAACAAGCTACTCAGCAGAAATTATAGATCTAAAATAATGAAAGTCGTTGAATTGTCAAGGATGTTTAAGATGTAGAAGGATATCAGTACGGTAGAGCGCGTTGTGTCGATCAAACATTTGCTTTGCAACATCTCGAGACTCAATTTCCCGCTTTCTTCTTCAATACGACTGAATAGTGTAGTCATTCATTTTTCTTACTTACTTAATATCACACCGTTTCCCCGAGGGATAAGCAGAGTGGATAGAATGCCACACTTTTCTGTCCTGACACACAATTCTCACCTTTTCCATATACATACATCTTCTTAAACAAGCTTGACGATTATTGTGGCTTCTAACAGGATATCTTCCGGTAGTCTTCCGAGTCTTCCACGCTTGCATCATATATTTTTCTTACCATTCTGTCCTCATTCATCCGTTTCATATGACCAAACCGCCTGAGTGATCATTTTTTAATCTTACTCACTATACTAAGATCAGCTTTACATTATTTCCTTTTTTCTTCATTCTTTATTCTGTCATATCTGTACCTCTTATAGTGAAACATCTATTGATTCCTATTAAAAGTTATCAGCATTACGGTTTAGATTTATCTTAAATGAATAGGATTCATCTAATTTGTTTTAAAATTCTATTAAAAATTTGCAACTTAAACTTCACAATAAAATTTAAAAAATATTATTTTCAGTTACTGAATCTTTTGGCGCGTACCCCTAAATCAGCCGGTTTATAATAAGCATTAAAATTAGTCCAGAGCTGTAATATTGATAATTTATATAGTGCATACAAAATATCAATTTGGTCAGAGGGTTGTTAAGCCCCCGAGCAAATCTCCTCGCTAAACCCACCCCTATATAAACTGCCGCCATGTCCATGCGTCACGACTAAACTGCAGATTAACCAGACAGCCTGCGGGGTTGGATCCGGCACCAGGGCAGGGGCGGAAGGGTAAACAAAGGGCACAATCAAACCAACCAGAGCCTCGGTGTCCCGTTGCGGGTTACAGATCCTGACGACAATATCCAACGGAAAATCTGCGAAAATCGTTATGAAAATAATTAATAACGTGTTATTGAAATGTATCTTAAATTCAAAAGAATCGCTTTTAAAACAGATATTTACCCCCAGTGAACTTTATTGCAATCTATAATATTAATTTCCAATGTAAAATTCACAGATAATACAAAGAAAATAGCCAGACGAAGACGAAATGGCTGAGCTGATTCGTCGTCATTGTCGATCGATTCGAAACTCTTACAAGGAACAATTCTTTAAGAGACTATGAAAAAGTTGACGATATTATTAGATTATATACCTAGGTACTCTTAATTCAAAACAGTACAGTAAACAGCGGTTACAAAACACTTCTTTTAATTTTCACAACTAAACTTTGTACTACACACACGTTGCGTCATTGTCACTTCTATAGTTTCGAGAGGTGCAGTCTCTCTTATCATCAGGTGAAAACTAAACTAAATACAGTATTGTAGACTATTCGGATGCGGGGCTTGGGGAAAGGTTTCAGTCGTTAACGGGAATATGGACATAAAAGGTGAAGTGTTAAGAAAAGTTAAATTGTTAATTAGTGTTTTCTCCAAATTTAAATTCTTTTGTATTTTAAGGGTTTCTAAGTTGTTCTTTATTAATCTTTTTTAAGGTACCGAGTGGAGAAGTTTTAATTTATGACTATCGAAAGAGTGGTTGTGGTTTGTTTCAATTATATGGTTAGAAAATTCAGAGTTATTATTTTTTAGGCAGCGGCGATCTTCCTTTATTCTCGTATTTAGATTTCTCGTGGTTTGACCTATATATTTTTATCGTAATCGCCACAAGTTATATATTCCGCTTTTTTATAATATATTAATTTTAAATTGGACCAGTATATAATATTTTCCGCCAATAAATATTTTCGACGGAGTTAGTTTTATGTCGTGAGTACAAATGTGCTTCCGATAGTTTTTTTTATTAATTTTTTATTTTAGCATATTATCAATTAACTCACAATTATATTTGTTTAGTTGTGAAAATTAAAATAATCATTTTACACCACAAATTAACCGCCGTCAATTATTTATGTTACAAAACACTTGTTTGAGTCCTTTCTTGATTTGAATGTTCTATCAATTCTTACACATGCATTAACTCCTTCGTCTGGTTAATCTCTAGTACACTCCATAGGCATGTATGGAATGGAAACATGGACACTAAGAATTAAGGAAAGGAATATGTCGGACGCCTTCGAGATGTGGTGCTAGAGGCGAGCGCACAAATGTCTCTACACTGCGGGAGTTAGGAATTACAGAAATAATTTCGACAATATGCAGTAGAAAGATTCTTGCGCACGTTGAACACATTGCCAAAATAATTGACGAGAGTTTAGAAAGCTCGCGATCACAGGGACAGTTGAAGGAGAGCGAGCAAGAGAACGGTTTTCTGCAAGATGGATAAGTCAAATAAAATAAATAAATAAATATAGCTCAAGACAAGGAGAAACGGAGACATATTGTGTTTCATGTTCCAAATATCTCAGGGGACCACGACGCTCAGTATTGAGCGTACATCGAAGAAGAAGATAATATTAATTAATATATCTGTAATGGTCTATTTTCACAATTCACTCATATTTGTTAAGTCCAGTTCTACGCCAAGAAGATTTATATTTTATTTATTTTGCTAAATTTATGAATAATGTATCTGAGACATATAAAGCGTTATTTTAATTTTATTAGCGTTATTGTTTATTTTATACTATTTTATTTGCGCCGCACTCTCGCCGCATCTACATTCAGATATATTTTCAAACATTGTCGAGGTTTCTTATAAAACCTGAACTTTTCAAGTTTTCAAATCAATCCAGTACAACTCGAATTGATAAAGAATTAGAAGTGTCCGGCTAGTCACTCCACATGGGAAAGGTTTCACACGCTTCACAATAAACATTTATTAAACATGTTTTGGGCCGCTCACGGAAGTACGTTTTCATCCAACTGCGCCAATGGCAATTAGCCTCCCATTCCAGGCTGCACTTGCTATATTTCCGTTGCGGTTATTAGTTAAGGGTAAATTGGGGTTGTGCGGGGGTAGCCGACAGCCCAGTGAACACAGCCGCCTGCGCCGGGACACTGGGAGGGATTTACGCGGCACAGCCTTACGTAATCAGGTTAGCTGGCCGGGTTTAAAACACTATAATCTATGGAGTATGAATTATTACATGAAGTGCGCAGTTAAATGTAATTTAAATTAAGTTTATTACTAAATAGATATGTATGTATTATGTGTGTAAACGGCAGTGGCGTGCAGTAGGCGTAAACTTTGAATAAGCTGTTATTAACAATGCCAACTAGGTTTACATAAGTATATTCGGTATCAAAATAATTGAACACCTTTATCTCTTATCTATGTAAAAACTATACAAAATACGAACTACAAAAGTAAGGAATAAAATTGGATTATATCATGTAAAAAAAACGTTTAGTCTGTAGAATTCGTAAAAGGTCCCACCGCACACAGTTCTCACTCAATATAATATCTTTGCCCTGTGCTCCTAACATTCACACAGTTTCGGTAGAAAATATTAATAATATAATATTGTTAAGTACGCATTTTTATTAAACATTCAAATTGGATGCACGTAAACAAGTAAATTATCTTGCAGTATCTGTACGACATCGTACGCAAAAAACTGTCGGAATTAAAACTCTAGCCGTTGGTTACGCTAATTCGTGTAATAGTAGGTAGAATTGTATGGAGTCTTTTTAAACGATAAATTTTACAGAATCTAAAGTAATTCACATCATTTTACTTGTACGCAGTGCACGCTCCTGGTAGTCCATGGTATTCCAAGGGCTAAATGATCAGGAAAAATAAGAATTTAAATAACTTAAAGTAACGTTTATTTTAAATAAAAGTCCTATTGACTATGGATTTTCTTGAACTGATGATAATGATGATGATGAGTCTTGAACTAATCTTCATATAAATCTTTTGTAATCATAATTAATATGGCTTTTTAAATGTAATTGTGAGAGACCCTACTTTCTCACGATAGATCCGCTAGTGGGTTCGCGGCGTGGAAGGCGCATATGGCAATATCATCTACGAATACGAAAGAGGAAAATGAGTAGCCGGTGTTGAATTCGTACTTGTTGAGGTTAATATTATTTAAGGGGCTATGCAAAATATTAAAAAATCAGACCAAAAACATTGAAATTATCGCTCGGATAATCGTGCGATCAGCGCAAACAATAAATGCGTGTTTTTTACTTGATATGCGCGATTGGTTAGAGATCTGCTGTCATTTCCGTCGTAAGATTTCGTTTCATTGATCGGTTTTAGACGTTTTATTCTGCCTATTACGCCCTAGAATGTTTCACATCAAAGCTGTGTGTATTTCAATCGATAAAAAAATTATACCACGTACTAAACTTAATCGGAAACCGCCCCCGAAGCGCAGAAGGCTCTCCAATAAATTATCGAAAGCAGGAGCCTTCAATAGGCTCTTTATTCAAGTGTAAATATGTCAATCAATCAAGGCTGATGGAAGCTCTATGCGCAGTATAAAGAGCGCCGCCTCTGCGCTGGGGCACTTTTTAATTATTATTACGATACGTGAACTCAAATGTATGAATACTCAATATTATCACGAAATGCCTGTCACGCCGGAGGTTCTGGAATATTTTTCAAAGGGTTAATCCGTAACTTTATATAACGAGTGGGTTATATGACACGTACACGTTATTTCCTACAGCCTATTTCCTAGTATATTATCATCATATATGCTAATCTGGATATATTTTTCGCAGCGGCGTCTACGCCAAAGCAGCCAACGCTTGAATCTAAACTCACTTTAGATAGGGGTCCAAAATTTCAGCTATGGACTAAAAAATCTTTAACTCCCCCACAGCAAGAAATGTAATTAATACAATTAAAAATATTTTCATAATACACGTGAAAACTTTATCGACGTTACGGTCGTGAAGCAATAGTTTTTTCAGTTGCAAGTGTAAATAATGGCCTAGTGTATATAGTGGCCTAAATATACAAAATAAAACTTTTTATGTAAAATTTTATGACTTATTACAAATGATGTCCTCACTATTTAATGTGTATGTATATTCATATATTTTATGAAATATGTATATATTTAGTGGCCTTTTTATCATTTTTATTTGGGACTTTTATTGTTTTAGTTACGCTACTGATTTTTCATGACACAGGCTGTTTAAAAAAATATATGTATAATGAACGCCGAGGACTGTCGCGTGCCACGTGGTTAAGCTTTGTTGACCTTGGGACCCACAAATTTCTGTATTTACGCGATAGTTTTCGATATCTCGTTTACCCTCCTCAATTATCAATTATAAACACCACATTTTTTCACGATGCTTCTAATTTCTAAACCATAAAAAAAATTGTTACGTGTTGCTGTCTTAAAATATTTTTACATTGTACCTTAATGTCATACTAGAACTATCCATCAGCGTAATACACATAGAACCTAAACAAATATTATTTAATAAGAAATTTTTTTTTTTATACGAAACTTAGTTTTATACAGTAATTGAATTTCTACAGCATGTAAAAAATATAGACAAATTCGAAGCATTTTAAAACAATCAAAAATTAAATTTATGTAACGCAATAATTTTGAACACTTTGTTATATACTGATTTTTCTCCGTAATCTCAATATTCAATAATTCAATATAATATAATAAAAACTCACATGAAAAAATTAATAAATATTGAAAGTGAATGTTAACTGTCTCAAAGAAGTAATTACTTATAGTGAGATTTGAGTAAATATTTTGAATAATTATTTGTGCAAATTAAATTGATCAATTCCTCTCCTGGTTGGATATGAAGGTATTTCCTCTCTCCAGCCAGCAGCCAGATGCAACGCATCTATCCTCCGCTGTGGTACTCTTCCAAGGACTAATGTAGTATCCAGGATGTTGATGTGTGCTGAATGTGGCTGAAGAATTGGAATAATCTGTAGATAGGGCTTGTTGCGCTGTCCACTGTGCTATTCGCTGCACACGACGATTGGAAAGACAAGAGTGTAAACCGACATCATTTTAGTCACTTGCTTGATTCAATTTCATTAAACGCCAACCGATTTGGCTGAGCTCAACTCCGTCAGTAATTAACAATAAATTCAAAACTAACAATAAATACAAAATACAAAAAGAGACAGAAAATTAAATTACATGCGAAAGAGAGAGACAGAATATATTTTCATATATATATATATATATATGAAAAAGAGGGAGGCAAACTAAGACAATAGACAGAACAGAGAATACATATTT
Organism: Eubasilissa regina; assembly: GCA_022840565.1. Lineage (NCBI taxonomy): Eukaryota > Metazoa > Arthropoda > Insecta > Trichoptera > Phryganeidae > Eubasilissa > Eubasilissa regina. Next base: position 30,411,441 of record JAINEB010000006.1, on the reverse strand, counting down.
AATTGATTTAAAAAGAAACATACCTAATATAGGGCCTAATAGATAATTTCACTACCACTATTGACTACTTTTTTTATTTCAAAGGCCTCTAAATTGTTTTTATGAAGGATATTTATTATGCTATTCATAAATTAAAGGTCTTTTTCAATAATATGGTTGGCAAATTCAGAGAAACCATTACCGTTTAAACATTTAAGATGCCCTTTAACACGAACCCTTTAACACATTACGAGCACTTTTACCCATATAGAATGAGGTACAGTGTTATTACAAGTTATTTTATATATAGCTGAGTGGTTTAATTTATCTTTTGAGTTTATTAAAAAATTTCCTAAATTATTGTTTGTGTAGAATGCTGGTCTTATATCAGAAGGAAGATTATTAACTCAAAGGAAAAAAAAATACTAAAATATAAAACTCTACCTTATTGGTAACTGAAGTCATTATTAATGATTTTACAATATTATTATGTTATTAAATATGCGATCTTCGATTGTTGGTGTCAGTCTATCAATGGCGTGAAAATAAATTCACCTTCGAGCAAAAATATATTTTTGCGTGTCTGTTCACAGCCGCAAGAGTACCTACAGCATCCAGATGTTACTAAACAGATGAGACTGGCTGACGGCTGACACAATACGTCCATCTCTTGGTAAACAACCTCCCAGAACAGCCGACCAACGGTACTCGGATTATTCGATGTGACAGCTCATCGAGATATCGATATTCCACAATGATGACGTGAGATCTCCAATCTATAACTTTTAATGACTCCTTAATAAGATATCGAATGATGTATCGTCGGTCGACCGCAATATTAACGTGGAAAAATGATACTCGATTTGGGTCGTGTAGTTATTTTTTATTGAATCAAATAATGCGTTATTCCGGAAACATTTTATTTGATAACAAATTGATCATCAATATACATTATTAGATGACTGACCGTAAGCGTAGGCAGAGACAATTAAACGCCACACTCTTCTGGCACACCACTCTCGCTTCGTCCACTTTCATACATCTCTTCATGCGTGCATAGCAAAATAAAACAAATAACACTGGTCTATTTGGCGTCGTTGTCTTTCAAAAAAGTAAAATAATGTGTAATTATGTACACATCAGAAAACGGCAAAGTAGTATCAAAGTAGACAATCGACTCTGAATCTGTCACAATAATTTTTAGTTGATAGACATCATTAAGGAGAACACATTCTTATTGTGAAGTTGTAATTATTCACAATGATTAGTGATAGACATCACGCTAAATAATTAGATACTTGCATCCATTTTAACTAATCTCAAAACGTATTTAATTTTTTTTGTCCATTATATTTTAGTTAATTTTTATTTACATTACACTTATATCAACTATATGTATATTTTCCTTCATTTATAACGAGTTTTTCTAGTATTTTAATAACTATAAACATTATTCTGTACATTTCTATGATCTCATTTTTTTAAAGGGAATGTTAAAGAACCTATTAAATATTATAGAAAAAAGAGATTTCCTTTACATATTGAAATCATTTTTAATTAATAGTATATTTGATACGATATCAATTATGGACAAATGATTTCTCTACTGCGTGTTCGTTCCTTTTCTCATTTTCAGCGATTCTCAGACAATTATTTTCTCTTTATTTGGAGATGGCTATAAATCTTTTGACTCCATACTCCTATAATACCTTGTCATGTCACGGACGTTAAGTGCGTCCATTAAGAGAAATATTGTTTGGAATGGTTTAGAAATGACAATGAATTATGAAAGTATTATAAAGTATGGCTGATCACCGTGTAGAGTGAATCTTAAAAATAATTACGCGTAAATAAAATCAAACTCAATTTTAACACAGAAAATATATTTTCAGTAAAATTTGTCACCAAAATTGCATTAGAAATAACAATCTCACTTCTACTTTGTGTTTTATTATCACATTTATTTTTAAAAGATTTTGGGGTTACCGTGTATAGGTCCCGGTATCTCCCACATGCTAAGCACGCTCTCCTCCCATTTGACTGTTGCAAAATTGTCATTTTTTTGTATATCAAAATATAGTGCATTGATTCATATTTTTGATAAATTTTATTATATGTAGGAACATTCTGAACATTAACCAGATAAACGAAATTTTGGAGAACTGTCGTGTAGCTTCAAGTGAGGAAGATGTACGGAAGTGGACGGGGCATCCTCTCTGCCTACCCCTGTAGAGAAACGACGTGACCGGTGAGTTAGTGCGTAATGTTTGAATATCAAATTTTAATAGTAATATTTGATTCTATTCAATAATTGTTACGCCTTGATGAACTTCGTAACCAGCTATTATTAAAAAAATAGCTATTTTCACATCTTATTTATATTCCTCGATAGTGAAGTGTTCATCTCCATTTTATACGTTGTGTTTCATTCGCACCTTTACCAGAAATGTTATTGATATCGAGCGTCTTCAAAATCGTTTTGAAATCAAAAAGACACGTTTCATAGAAATGATGATAATATCACCTGTACGGCAAGATTCAATTCGAAATATCGATACCTGATGATCGTCTCACTGCACAACCCACACCCACCTTCGGTAACATGCACAAATTGCCGTCTGATTGCCCTCGCTTCGGAGGCAGAGGGTCCAGAGACGCGTCGGAGACGTGACACGCGCTGCAGCCGAGAATTATGGGGCATTATCTTAATGGCTTCATACGAGACGAAGCGAGTAGAAATGTAAGGTAAAAAGTATTTAACAAAAAATATTTCAAGTTTTATTTTTATGACTAAACATAGTTAATGTTAGATAGCGCGACTCAGTTATTGAAGGTCCAAGAGAAACTCTTTGTGATAATTATATATTTATTACAATATGATACAATTTAGATACAAGATATATAACTAGTAACAAGTCAAACAATATCGCAAAAGAGAGACCACGCCTTGCGCGTGTCCCCTTTTTATGCCTGCACACACGCACACACACACACACACACACACACACACACACATACATATATCCACACAATAGTTGAATAGTATTAAATCCAAATCATAACACGGATGTGATGGAGAAGAGTCTGATAGCGAAAAGCCTTTGGGAAAATGAGTGTGATGATGTTTATAAAAGAGTTGATCGGAAGGTTGTTTATGTAAAGGCCGGGGCCCCTTTCTCTCAGCGCTCGCGTGTTCGTTTGATGAATATGTGTGCAAGATATCACGTCGGATTCTTCTAAGAATCAGACTAGAATAAATATCTGAGCACAGATATAACACACGAAATACGTCTTCTTAAACAGAAGGCTGGTAGAAATACGAAAAAGATAGGTTGACTGTGTGTAAGAGAAGAAACAGAAACTGGAGAAGTCAGAGAACTATTCTAGGCAAGGCCAAATCCCGCCGTGGAATAAGTTAAATAATAATTAATCTTCGACAAGGTCCATCATCAGCTTACGCATATTAGTCACACGCTGCAGAAAAGCCCGGAAAACTATTCAAAAGGAATTAAAATGTAAACCAAGTTTGTTTCCCATTTCTAAATGTCAACCGGTGTCGACCGAAACATCAGAATTAATATGAATAAACAGCCTACATACGAATATGCAAGTATTTAATAATTATTTACTGCCACAAATCATCCTTCCGCCCTCTAAATATTTCGTACGCACTAAATTATTCAGGCGGTCCATTTCGGTTTATAGTCATAATGCGAATATTATCATGAAATATTTCTTCAGATTACGGTACGTTATCAAGACTTATCGTGTTTTTATTTCGTTCTTATATAAAAATAAACCTCATTGGGTAACGCGTACGCGCTATTAAAGTGACAAATCTAAACCTATGAATATAAAAACGTAACAAATAAAGAAAGCACACGATATTATAGCATCAAAAATTAAATTAGTCTAATGAGAAATAAAATATGAACTTATCGAGATGCGCATTTTTTTATATTTTTCATTCGCATTTTTTTTCTTGCGATGTGAATAATTTATTAGAAAAGATATAAGCGAACGCAGCGGATAAACGTTAATTTTGTTTATTTAGATTATTTTATTTTTTATTTTTAACCACTTCATAAATTAATATACCAGCCGGTTTTAAAAAATATAATTTCCTTCTTCAGGGTATCAAATTAACTTTCCAAATATATATACAGTCGAACTTTGTCATAACGAGCATGAGGGGACCGACTAAATTTGCTCGTTACAGCCATCTCTCATTATATCCAACCGACCGTTCCTACACGTAAAATTATTTTTCCTGAACCGTTTTGCGAATTTTTCCTCTTGTGCCTTCAAAAGTGGCCCGTTAATAGCAAATCTGGCACTTCTTTGGGCGCTAAACCAATTTAATAATACTGCATTAACATCATTAAGATCGCATTTTCTATTTTTTTTTTGTTTCCGTGATGTTGTTTTCAAATGCCAACAAGTAAACATCCTTGTTTTTCAATAATTTTGAAACAGTTGAAGAAGACAATGAGCAATTTTACATACTTGAACATTTTTCACGCTATGTTCTAATTCACAAATTATTTTGATTTTCTCACGAATCGAGACACTTTATTTTGTTAATTGACATGTTTTTAAATGTGAAGAGTCAATGTCAAATTATCAACACAATATTGTCGACGCATACAAACATTACTTTAGACGATTTCATAATAAATGTGAATTCAGAGAAAAATACAAAAAAGGAACGAGATTGTAAAATGGCATTTTATTTTCGGTGGTCTGTTTTTATTGGATACTTTTGTTCGATGCTCAATAATAAGTTGTAAGCGTCAACATGGTCAGAGTTTTGACGGCCGGTAATCTTAGGTTTGTGACGATCAGCGTGTCTGCCACTTATTTCACTTTAATTGCTTTCATTTTTCGAGAATTGCTTTTTTTTAATCCCAATAAACATACAAATATCCATTCGTATTGTTTGTTCGGTATAACCGAGAAGCAAGCTCGTTATAATACTTCACTCTCTTATGAAAACTTGCGTAAACTAAAATAACAAAGACTTTAATGTTTACTATAGCCGTGAACTCGCTATACCCGAGCTCATTATAACCAAGTTCGACTATATATATATATATAGAGGTACAGGATGTCTCGTAGCTAGTTGTCCAAACCTCAAGAATAGGTAAATCAAGTAATTTAGAACGAAAAATATTATTGATAATTTGTCGATTTTCCCCCTCGAATTATCAACTTTCTATTTTTCAAAATTCGCATTCAAAAGGTTAAGTATTGTATAATACATTGTAACGAAAAGTTTTTTTCAGTTTACTCTTAAATGTTATAATTCCGAGACAAAGTTATTTTTCAGACAGACCTTTGATCAGGATCTCCAGCATCTACCTTTTTGAAGTCGGCCAGCTCAGTTGTATAGAACCTTTTTCTCTCTTTGGTCCCAAGTTTACTCGTAATTTGACTCAATATATTCTATAACGTTATATGTGGTACCTACCGTGCGCGAGATGTGTTGGACTTAACATTCACATGTTGGCAACACTGACTGTGCAGGGAAGAATTCCGAGCAATGGTCTTTTTCGGGCTAGCATTGTAAACGGACGGACGAATCCGATCCATAAATCGCATAAAATGTGATTTCATATAAGTGAGGAAGGGTGAGAACAATATAATATTTTAACATCTGTGTTGTCCTGCATCATATTTGAACTTATCTATTGACTAATTATATGTGAAATTTCAGGATTGATGCATCCCTTTCTTTGCTTCGTCGCTTCTTCATTTTTTCCTTTATTACACACTTAATTTCAGTCATTTATTCGTTCACTTTCTTATTTCATTCCCAGTTATTTTCACTTTTAAATTTTATGAAAGAAAAGTTTTTGTTACAACTCATTTCGTGGACATGACGGTGAAGGAGTCATGCCACAACACACGGAATGCTACGGGAAGGATTTCTCCCGTACAATAGATAAGGGGTACAAGTTAATCTGCCTCTGACAGTACTCGACGAAATGAAATTTTTCAACCAAGGGAGACGCAAGCGATCCATGAAGAACCGAATTTCAGATAATCAAGCCTTCCTGACGTGTGGCAAGAAGAGTGACAAGTTTTAACGTGTACCTTGGACTGCCCAAATTAATGAAGACTGTGAATCTTTACAGAAATGGAGAATGACTACGCGAAAACTGGTTGTAAAAATGCATTTTTATTTTGTACGAAGAATTTAAAGCTTATGATTTCTTTTTATGGTAGCAATAATCTTTCTTCTAATATTCTCACTTAAAACAAATATTTTTCCATTGTAGCATATTTGTTTCTTTTTTTATTCAAAATTCGTGGTTTTCCGCTCGTGGTAACGAATCTATTTGTCAAGTTATTTCTGTATTATACCTGACCCGACAAACCGTCAGGTGACAATTTATGTTCATTTAGTTTTGGAAATAATGGTAAACTTTATTATTTATGTGGCAAAATTGCCGAGTTCATCTCTTTCATCAAATCACAATTTATGGTGTAATGCTTAATGATTTATAATTTTAATATTTTATTTTTATTGTTTCTTTTGTATTAAACTTAGTGATAAAATTTGTAATAATCTTTTTATTTTTTCCCTGAGAATGCTGGCTGAAGTGAAAGGCGAGAGATTATGTTGAATTCTGTAGCCCAGACCCACGGACACCAAGCCGGTGGTGTGCGAACATGGCGTCCTATCCTGACGATTACACGTCACATATAGGCGTCCATATATTCCAAATCAGGTATCACAAACAGAACATGGACAGTATAGCATTGAGATATTTATGATATTGGTAAATACTGTTAAAAATCACATAGGAACATATAGCATATTTTCATATAATAACAGAATATACAGAAATACATTTTTTTCTGGCTAGATTATTTTAAATGCAACCATGGAATATTTCTTTGTATACAAAGCTTATAATTTAATTTGATTCTCCCTATTTAAATATGGGATAGGTATTTCTGAGTGTGCAGTATTAAGGCCATCACATCATATTTTGTTAAAATTATAATAGTATTAAACAGAATTAAAAATTATGACGTATTGTCTTTGGTTAAATGGAGAGTAATATTTATTTTATTTTTATTTTAAACTGAGGACTTAAGTCATACAAAGTTACGCTTGGTGTTATATAAGAAAATAGATACCTGGAAGACACCGAACATTATAGTAAAATCATACTCGAGAGGCTCTAGCTATTGTACGAGATTAAGGGTATCATTTATCAAGAAATAAAATTTAAGATTAGTAAGTGTAAGATGTTTACGTAACTAGAGATGGTCGAATATGGTTATATTATGTATGCAAGTTTGATCAGAACTTGCATATATAATATAACGAATTAGGCGATAGAGAAGGTAGTAAAAAAATGTATGGAGAATTTAAGAAATTACGGCGATCTTCATAAGGAAACGTCACATCTCCGAAAAACCCGGGTAGTTCACTGATGGATATTAATAAATCAATGGTAATTTACGGCAAAAATTTGTATAAAATTTTGTATACCGACTACATGATTTATGAAGATTCTCGGACTTCAGATAAATTTACTGCGATATCTCGAAAAAAAGTTACTACCGCACTCGGTTATGAATACGTCTATGGTCGAGAAATATTCTCGTAGTAAAGAATTTTAATAAAGAAATTCAAAACAGACTCTGATACATTTAAATTTTAAAGGAAGTACCGAAAAACATCGTGAGGCGATATAATCTCACGGAACGCGCCGGAATGTTGAGTAGATGTAGGATTTATTTGCTGCCGGTACGAAAGTGGAGGCTGTTTTTATACCGTTCCGTGAAGCGGCAATGGCAAATAAAGGGGTGGGGGAAAATACTGAATTACAAAAGCAACCGTAAGGTTTGCTTCTATTTATAGACGGTACATCCTGTTTACGCGAAATTTTTGTCAGCAATGGGTGATTCAATTTGCACATAATATTAATATTTGGCGGAATGAATTTGGAAATTATTCAAAATGATGATTATTATTTTCTATTAATTTTTTTATTATTTATTTCGTAAAGGTGGTATGTTGTATAAGGAATAAATGTTTCTTTTATGAAGATTAAGTAATTTTTACTGAATGTATTTGAAAGAGGTGTATGTTGATTGCGATGAAATTATATATATGACAACATTTCATATATGAGAGTTCGATAACCTCAGTATATACTGACCCACTGACTTAGAATTTGCAGGGTGGAAAAAATATAAGATAAAAAATGCCCAGATTGACCACATTATTTTTAAAATTGTAACACGTAATTAAATATCTCTTTTTTTTAATTATTACCTTGCGCTCTCATTGAATATAATAAAATATGTAAAAACATGAAATGAAATAAAAAAGACGTAAATTTTTTTGCGTCAAGCTTTGATTGTGAAAAGGATCATCTGGAATTTGTAAAAGTATTATGCTTATTAGCCTACAAATTACGTCTATAGTTACTGTTGGACGGTTGTTTAATTTGTGTTGTCAAATCGGGAGCCATTTATGAAACAATTCAAAGCGCATTTTAAAAAGTACCTAATTAAAATATGCTTTGATAAAAAAATACATACTTTTCATAAAATTATGATAAATACATATCAGTCAACGTGAAGCTAAATATAAAGTATTCTAAATTGTAGGTTCTCCAAAATCAGAATTATATCTACGTAGTCCAAATTATTATACACTTATGGCATTTTATGCAATATTACAAAAACATGCGATCTTTGATCAAATAATCACTTCTTTATTATAAACAAACGAGAGTTGTCAGTACCGCATTACCGCACAGCGCAAACTAACATGAATTTGTATCTGAAAGAATCTTCATAAAAGGTATGGAAACTTTTACTACGTGCTGATATCGATAACACGGTAGTTTTTCTTTAATTTAAAAGTGCATATTTTCGTTTTTTGAAAAAAAAAAAGTATCTATGTAGTTGTTGAAATTAAAATAATATTCACTTTATTTAAAAAAATTTATATCTGAAATGTATATAAGATGTGCGTAATCAGACTTTTTTCCAAAGTAAATACATTTTCAAAGTAAAAATCTTTATCCTTCGATTCAATGACACAGCATCTGAAAAATGAATTCTCCAAGCTTCAAATAAATTTTTATATTTGACGTAATAAGTAAAAATTTGCTAATATTTTTAACCCCTCATTACTCACTACATGAGCATTTCTTTAACCTTAATATAAAATACAATATCTCATTCTAGTAAATGAACCTATTTAAATTATAATATTTTGTATTCATTAAAATATTTTTCATTCCGCAGATATTTAAAAATATTAATAAAAATGTTTACAATACTTACCTACATACGTTGTAAAATATAAACATCCATCCAATATTAAATTATGCCATATAATTTTAATACGCGAAGTAAAAAGGGACCAAGACTTCTTATTGCTGTTATGAATGCCGTCATATCACTTATGATAAAGAACATCCGTTACTAAGCGCGATATCGTTTCGCGCTGACGTTCACACATATCTAACAATAATTCTAAAATATGGAAGCGCGCAAGTCCCCGTTTATGTATTTTAATATACATTTTAATAAACAGCATACAATGTTTTCATATTTACAATAAATCGTATTTATGTTAAATATTATTACTTTTACGAATTGTGATGAACCATTTTTAATTTAACATTTTAGTTCAGTTGTTAATTTTAATCTTATTTGCATTTTAATATAATTATCTTAAAGTGTAGAATTATTAATTATGTATAAAGATATATACGTGGGATTTTTGTGTAAACATAATTTTTAATGCACATTGATGTGCGATGATATTATATTCCATGCGACATTTCTGTTACTTCGATTGCTGAATATTACAAAATTAGAAGTACAAACATACATACCGATCTATATTTGCGATTACTAGGTAAACTATTTAAAAAATTTTGTTTTGCTTTCAATTGAATATTTTGATTCCCTTGTTTTTTAAATTATTTTTAGTAATTTACAGTGCTTGCGTTTATTTAAAAATTCTTATGAACTTCATTAATATACGCAATATTTAAATAAAGTTTGCTCGGTGGACGAGACTGATTTCAACCATCGTTTGAAATCAGCGGAAGTTAATATATGTGCATATGTATTCACGAGAACGTACTTAGGTAAGGTAAATTAGCTGATTTAACATTTTAGTGAAGGAATTTCTATAGTATTGTATTTTAAGTGTTTTATCAATTAATTAATCAGCGATTCAATTTATAAAATTTGATATGAATTACTTTAATAGTAGTCTAACGTTTTACAAAGATAAATAAGAAAGATTGAAAAAAAAATGCTAGCTTTGAAGTCGTTTAACTCGTTAACTGTAAACATTTTACCAAAGTGTTATTAATATTTTCTGTTCAAAATTGAATGTAGAAGACTCCCCCGAAGACTTTGCTTCTAGCTATGAGACACCCGTATATCATGTTATGTTTTTTTTTAAATTAGTTTAAAATAAATCTAGTACTTATCTTAAATTGTTACGATGGTGAAGAGATGTGGAAATTGATTTAATGATATAAAATTTTTAGAACAGTAACTGACTAGTTAAATTTTATATTATTTATAATACATATTGCAATTTGCCAGGGAATCAGCATATAATACTAGACTGATTCCAGTATTAAATGTACAAAACTTATCATAAAAATAATATTTAAAAAACCAAAAGATTATTCGACAAAATTACTTTTTGAAGAATTCCAAGTAACAACATTTTGTGATCTATATAAAAGAAATTCTATTATTCAAACATTAAAAGAAAAACGAAAATATAATTGTATTACTGAAAATCGTACTAGGTTCAAATTTGTATTTTCATTCTCAAAAATCAACACATCATTTGCACAACACCTCTTATGCGCACCTAAGGAAAAAAATATTTTAACAGCTTACCAGAAAACATCAGGAAAATTAATGATAATAAAGAACTAATACATGCTATTAAAAAATAGTTTAAAAAGAAACATGTACCCCTAAACTCATAATATTTTTATATATATCGCTAATACTATTATTTTATTATATGCGAATTATTCATTGTAAACAATATTTTGTATTAATATACAGTCCACTTTTCTACACAAACATACGCTTTTAAGAGAAGTGTAGCATGAAAATATAATTATTGTATAGTATTATTGTACTTTGATTAAAAATATCAAATTAATAAATAATATTGAAAAATATATTTTGGTTAACTTTACACATTTTATTTTATTGAAATGATTCTAAATAATTCAATTTAACGCCAACATTACTTATATGTAAAACGGACAATCCCAAAATTGTATCAAAAGTATGATCATTTTGTAATAAATGATTGGAAAATTCTGAAAAACTATTACTATTTAAACATCTAATTGACTTTTATGTTAAAATTTCAACCTGTTTCACAAATATAGAAAGCAGTATAATCTTTACAGCAAAGTTTATAAAAACACCGGCATTATTAAAGTTATCATCTTTTTTTTTTTTGAATTTATTTTGCTAATATGAAAAATATTATATTTGATTATTCATTTTCGTTTAAAATTCAAGAGACCGTAATTTATGACCATTTAAATGTACTATACTGTGGCTAAACAAGTTTCACGTCTGAAAGTAATTGAATCATTTTTGTAAAAGTGATATTCTGTACGCATCAATTAATTTAAATGTAACTTGAACTGCTTAAGAATTTATTATCTTTAATATATGAAGAAAAATAAACAATATTAGTGTTCTTCTTTACTTGACTGGCCTGTTTTGTTCACATAATATATATCTTGTGAATGTTGAAAGCCAATTTATTTTAATAATACGTCTTGTTATTATTTGTTAACCTGAAATGTATTCTCGACCTTCGCTGGACCAGAGATGCTGGATTCAATTAGCGAAGCCATTTATCACGTCATTGCATATTTGTTACAAACGTCAGAAGAATTGATGGCCTTTACTTCAGAATTTTCCTCCGAAGTGTGTTTATTAAATTATTGCAAAACGTTAAGTCGTGGGCGTTGAATATTTTTTACTTACTTACAAAATAAGTATTTTTAATCTACTGTTTAGAGTAACCGGTAGTAGTACTAAGCGGAGTACCACTAGTTACCGCTTAGTAACTACCGCGCGGTTAATCCTAATTTTTAATATTGTTGATGACAGTTGTGTATAATAAATAATAGTTGCCTTTTACGCAGGCCTAAAAAGTAACCAAATTAGATACAGAGGGTAGAAATTTAAATGTACAGGAGGTGCGATTGAGTGACTATACATATAAAATTTAAATCCATTAAAGTTTTGGATATAAGACAATTGTTTACCAGAGCAATCATTAAACTATTTTTTAAGAAAAAATTAACTTTACTTCCTCGATCCGATCCAAAGGAAACCAGGAGCAAAGCCTTAGGATACTACTCAGTGCCAAAATTTAAAACAAAATTCGCTCAACGTACTTTCTTATTTTATACTCCGAGAAAATTTAATAAATTGCCACTAGACCTTAAAGGGTCTAAAGTAATTAATGGCTTCAAACCAAAAATAATAAAGTGGTCGCATAATGTGAGTAGAAAGCAAAATGAAACAAAATTTTCATTTGTGCTAACCTAACTACCCACACATTCTCGTCATTGACTATTGTATATTACTGACAATAATATTTTTACAACTTTTTTCAATATTTTTTTATAACTTCTGATTATACTTACTTACCTCTTAATATTTACAATTTTTAAAAACTGTACAGGTAATTGTTTTAGAACAGACTATGTCTAGTAAAGTAATTACCTTTATTTTTCATATGTACTATTTATGCTACAAAAAAAAAAAAAATATATATATATATATATTTCTCAGGGTCCCAGAATGCAACTAAGTAAAATTTGAATTAGTAACAATCCATATAATAAAGGGTTTCAAGCGAAAAATTTTCGAGTTTAATATTAAATAAAAAAAAAACTATAACGTTATTCTAATATTTTTATACGTTTTATAAATAATTGCGTCTAAATGCCGTCCAAGACACTCTTGCAATCGGACTCATAAATTATTTTGTGAATACACGAGAACAAAGCATTGGTTCAATGGCAGCAACTTCACGGCAAATATTTTCTTGTAGGGTCTGAAAAAGTCACACGGTGTAAGGTCCGGTTACCGAGATGCCCAGGGTATGCCTCCATACTTGCTGATTAATTTATTGGGAAAAATTTCTCTCAGCTTCTCCATTGAAATTCTAGCTGTGTGTGGAGTGGCCCCTTGCTGAAATTGTGTTCTATTGTACCCGGGAAATAACTGCAGTTGCGGTACCAAAAACTCGTTGATCATTCGGCAATACATGTCAGCAGTGAATGTCTCTCACTGGTTAAAAAATAAAGGCCAATTATCCCTCAGGCAGAAATTGCACACCACACTGTCGTTTTTAGACAATGCAAACGTTTTTTATGGCGTTCCCTTGGGTTGTCGGGGCACCAGTATCTCATGCTCTCTTTATTAACAGAGCCATCGATATGAAAATGTTCTTCGTCAGTAAACAATATGTTCCAGTATCGTTCTCACTAAGGTTTCACGTAAAGGATAGTCATTTTCGATGAGAAACTGCACGATTTGCAGTTTGTACGGGTGAGAACGAAGTTTTTTTTTCAAAATAATGTGCACTGTTGATTATTTTATTCCAGTAAAAGCTGCAATCTTCCTTATCGATTTATGCGGATTGCGCATAATTTCACGTCGAACTTGAGCCACATGTTCTGGCGTCGCTGCTGATGTTAATGGTCCCGGAAGAATTTGGTTGACCATTGTCCTTTCTTGTCTGAACTTTTGAACCCAACACCAGATAAGTTGCGTGCTTGACCCGTCACTTACTCGTCGAATATTAAAGTGAGTGCAAAAAGCGCAACGCGTACGAACCAATGAATCACCGCACTTTAAATATTACTTAACCGCAGTGCGCTCCCGATCAGTGACTTATTGCGACTGGCAAATCAGCAAATCACGCGCGTCGAACAATACCCCTCCCACTTACCTCACCCTGATGGTTCACGAGCAATTATAATTTAATCTTTTAATTAAATAAATTAATTCTAATTTTTCCGCTGGACATTCTATACATATTAAAATCGTGAGACACATGAGAAAATGAGTATTTTCCGCAGGGTCTTATATAAAAACTGTGTAAAACTTTTTTTAGATCAATCTAGATAGACATATTCAATTTGATATACTGCTCAGCTTAGGTTATAATTTTATGTAGGGTTTTGGGGAGTAACCGAGTCAATTTTGGAACGATTGGAATTCAGTGTAATGTCATAAATATTTATATCATCGGCAAGTGATAGGATGGCCAAAGGGGTAGAGGAATTAAACTATGTTTTGCGCAGGGTCTAATACACTAACTAAGCAAAATTTAACTTAGATTGATCAAAGGGATGTAAGATTATATAGAGAACTAACAGACACACAAAAACATATTAAATTTTATACAGCGAAGTCTTACAATATCAAAATATGTTATATCATCGTGAGTAATACAAAATGCCACACATTATAATAAATAACAAGCCTGATTTACCAATTATTATTCATTAACTTGACCCCTGAAGCAAATTAATATTTGATAAACGACCGCAAAAAATTGTCTCTGGCGATATTATACTCCGGGTCATGTAAATATATCGCGCGAGTAATTCAGGCCCCTGTAATGGCCGCCCACCAATCATGGCGACAGGAAACGTCACCAGTTCTTCAAATAAATTCACGGCTTATCGGGAACAATCTCTGCTTCGTCCGCGGAGTCGCGGTGTTCGATTTCACGGGGAATCCGGCGGGAAAATAGACGCCATTAAACATGGCGCAGCCCGAGGTGGTGGTCCCGCGCGACGGCTTGACTTATGAAGAAGGTCCCACTAAGAATGTAACGTTCCCATTGGTTTGTTTCATTAGTGTGGAAATAAATTATACAAATGTTGGAGCTCGCGACGAGCAGTCTCGACTCCTCGCCACAGCTCTGTATGGAGTCGAAACATAAACCCTGAGAAGAAAAGAAAGGAATATACTCGACTTGGACTGCGAAAAGATCCAATGTTTATTTTTCTTCAGGAACTTTGCACTAAAGAAAGGCGTTTCACAACACGCAGGCAAATAATTATTTCAAACTTTGGGCGTATTACTTTATAAGAGTTGAAGATAGCTTAATGAAATTGGAGATGACAAAAAATGTACAAGAATGGATAAGCGAGAGGTTACAAGTGCCGATAGCATAGAACAAACTTTTGTTCAGTTCATGCGGCACCCATGCATAATTTTTTGTTTTGTTTTTCCTAACAACTTTAAAGAAAAGTCTCTGCAAGATCCAGGAAAAAAATTATTTCACACTTTAGATATGTCGCTTACGACGATCACGGGGAATGTACAAAGACGGAGGGAAAGGGGTCGTACTCTAAAAGATGGACATACCAAGTCCGATACATGACCGGAACGTTGCTACACAACACACAATAAGGCCCAAGATCGCGAAGAGTGGAGGTAAGCAAGGTCGTCTTGTAGAAGCAGAATAGAAGGCCACGATGCTCAGCCATGAGCACGTCGACAGAGAGAGAGAAAGAGATCTTGGCCACTATTCCAACCGTATTCTTTGACGTTTGTCGTCATTACCAATGAATAGGTATTAAGATGCATATATTATATATGTCAAGAGAAATACTAAGAACTATTATTGGAATAAATGCTGCGTATTTTGGACACATTCTCCGCAATGAAATATATGATCTCTTTCAACTCTGATCTCGGAACTAAAGAAGAATATAAAAAATAAGCCAGTCTAAAAGAATTATGAATGAGGATATTGTAAGGAGAAAATAAGTCTAAATTAAAATTGAAAATCGAAGAACATTCTTAAAAAAATCTCAAAAACAAGGTGAATGTAGACACCTACGTACATTAAATTGTACTAACATGAACACAGTTATTATATGTAAAAGAAGAAGACAACTACAGGAGAAGAAATCAAAATGCAGGAGAAGAAAGAAGGCAGCAGAAACATAGGTAGAAAGAGGTTATCTTGGCTGCGTAACATTAGAAAAAGGTTCAATAACCAAATTACCATGGATGCCATTTGCGCAGGACAAAACGGCAAATTGCTGCATGGTTGCCAAATTTAGATAGATGACGGTAGATTAAAAAGAAATTTGTCGACACGAGATACCGTTCAGCTCCAGGATCGTGAGTGGAAGTAAACGGTTCGTGCTGTAAAAGCAGACTAAAGAACCACGATGCTTAGTCGTGAGCACATCGACTTTGAGAGATAGGAAGTATCAATGTACAATGCAATATTTTTTTTGTTACCTGATAGACAGTGATTCACGAGATGTAAAATCGAAAGAAGAGTCTAACGATGACGAATACGGCCGTAATTCCGAATCAAGTGAGCATAAATCAGACTGTAACAGTCGTGGCTGCCAATTCTAATGGCGGCATGATGCCCCGGGAATGCGATCTTCACGCCTCGGCTGCCGGGCGCAAGTAATCCACGTAATTAGTGCGGCCAAAATAACTTCGTCTGATTCCCGCTGTGTCACCAACAACGCCAGGGTGCTCAATATGGATAAAATAATAGTGGTAGAAGGGTTGCGCAATGACATCTAAAATTAATCTTGCAACTACTCCAATAATGTTAGAGAAATTAAGCTTCCAATAACTCCAACAATGGGAGGGAAATGAATTCTGCAAAAACTCTAATAATGGAGCAGATAAATCGTGCAAAAATTATAATAATGCCAGAGATATGAATCTTGCAATAACTCCAACAAATGGAAGAAATATGAATCTTGCAAAAACTCTAATAATGGAAATAATGAATCTTGCAAAAATTATAATATTGCCAGAGAAATGAATCTTGCAATAACTCCAACAAATGGAAGAAATATGAATCTTGCAAAAACTCTAATAATGGAAATAATGAATCTTGCAAAAATTATAATATTGCCAGAGAAATGAATCTTGCAATAATTCCAACAAATGGAAGAAATATGAATCTTGTAAAAACTCTAATAATGGAAATAATGAATCTTGCAA
The DNA here is from genome assembly GCA_022840565.1 of Eubasilissa regina. Taxonomy (NCBI): domain Eukaryota; kingdom Metazoa; phylum Arthropoda; class Insecta; order Trichoptera; family Phryganeidae; genus Eubasilissa; species Eubasilissa regina. Next base: position 30,394,404 of record JAINEB010000006.1, on the reverse strand, counting down.
TGTCTCCAAAATTGAAAGAGGTATGAACCTAATATACCTATCTACAATCCAACAATGGTAAGCATAGAAAAATCACGAGACTTAAGACCGATTTAGAGATTTATAAAAATTCTACATGAGTTATTCAATAAATATCGTTCATTCTGATCACGTGTCCAAAAAGTTATAGATGAACAATCATCAATGAGTATGTTTATTTTGATACCTTATTTTGAATAAGATGCGGGATCTGACATTTTTCTGGGTGTCTCATGACATGGCTTAAATATTTGGTTAATGTTTCGCGACGTTTTGTTTTTGAATTTGACTTTTGTCATTATGTAATTCCTTAATGGGATTAGGAAATTATAAAACCATCTAAATATACGCCACATGATGCTGTACCACTTTAAGAAAGGGTGGAAAGCCGCTGAGTCATTTCGCGATCTCAATGCTCTTTCCGGCGAAGGAACGATTAGCGAAAGAGCATGCCGAGAGTGGTTTGCCCGCTTCGAAGTTGATGATACCAGCTTATACGACAAATCAGGGAAAGGGTCGATCTTCGGATTTTGATGACCAGGCTCTTCCGACGGCTGTGGAAGAAGACGAAAATTGCACCACTAGAACGCTGGCTGAGAATTTTAACATCGATCATTCCACTATTATGGTGACTATGCCCCCGAATGATAATTGTAACATGATATGTTCTGAGTTTGTGTTCGTTTTTGGTTACAACATAATAACACAATACAATTTATGTTACAATGTAATTTTTTTAAAACGGATAATTATGTATTTTACTTTCTGTACATTTCAATTTAACACATTTAAGAGTCTCCTAGATTATTTTCATTACTATAAATCCACATCTCAGATACATCAACTTTGGTTCCGTGAACTTCCACTAAATATTTATCGCAAAATAATGTTTTAATAAAAAATGGTCCCATCCGAGAAAGGCAGCCCTGGGCGGGTGGTCTGTGAGGAAATGCAGGACAAACAGTCGGCGCAGATTCCGAGCATCATAAATGAAAGTTTCGCCGAGTCTCGGGAATCAGCAACAGCAGCCCAGGATATTTCGGGCGCGAACTCAACAACTTATTAGACTCATAAAGAAGCTGTGCGATAATTTGACATTGAACGCCTGCGTCTGTAGATTGTACATTTGTAGGTGGATATTGTTGCCTTAGTACAGGATGTCTCAACAAGAGGTGACGATGTAATAATTCCTAATAGTGCCAATATTCATTTAAATTTAAATATAAACACTGATTGTTCCACACGGGTGTGAAGGTATTCTCTCATTTTAGCGCAAGAAAATAAGTTGAATGTCTTCTGAAATAAAGTCTTACGTAAGATTTACGACCCAATATGTGATAACTTAACCTTACCTAACCGGAAAATTGAAGAGAATAAGAATCATGGAACCTGAAGTGTATGGGTGAAGAAGTAAAAGTATAAACATTGACATTTAAATATGGAGTACAATATCTGACATTTTTTAAAATATTTCACTACTTCGCCAATAATGTGTCAAATCTCGTTTTAAAGCTGTGAAATTGTATGTGAATTATTGGCATAAGCTTTACCATGAGCGTGGTACATCACGAATTTTGGTCGCCAAACGAGAAATGGCACGTCCCGAAAAGTTTGCATGCAGTAACTGCATTACGGCATGTCTTGCTGAAACCGCAGCGTCTCATAGTTAAAATGTCAACGGTTCACAAATAACAGTTGTTAAAAATCTCCAAAAATAAATGGCATTTATTTTATTTTAGTTTGTTGCATAGAAGATGTATGAGGCGTGTATTGAAGGCAGCGCGAATATAGGGTATTCGCAAAAGATCGGCATGATTAAATAAAAAAAATATTGGAGGATGGCCATGTTAAAGGCTTCAACAACCGAAGAGCGTGCAAAAAAAGATGTGTGGAAGTGAATGAGGTAAGAGTGGTGTAAAGATAGAAGGGTTTGGCATTCTACCCTATCTGCCTACACCTACGGTAAGGTTAATTATTTATTTACTTTGCTAATATTTATTATGTTATATTAATAATTTATTTGGTGTTAAAACCAATTTTATTAATTTTCTACATTCGGTGACGTCGGTGACGGTGACCCAAAACGCTCGCAAATCTCGACTGGCGGGTGCCGAGCTGAGACGCAATTTCCAGATATACGGGGCCGACACTTGACGTATTATTAAAAGCCGAGCGGAATTAATATAATATATCATTCATACAATAAAATAGTGTTAAAATGATCACATTTATAATAAAATAATGCTGAATGACAAAAAATGAGTAAACATCGTAAAGGAGTGTTATGTGTATAATGCACTGGAAAAGAAGGAAGGAATGAAATTATATTTACATTAAATTAAATTAATTTTGACATTTTAATTTCGTTTGTTAGAAAACGGTTGCTTAGTGTTGCAGTTAATGTAGGTGGGTGTATTTTTAAATTTTTTTTTATTAATATTAAAAATATAATATAATTTCAATAATCAGTGGATATACTATAAATTTTGTTTCTTCTCTATGAGAGTAAGACTCGTGTATAGAGAAGGAGTATATTTGAGTTAGTCTGTGTACATATTTTTTTACTGCAGTTACATATTTATGATAGTCCGTAATTTTTCTAATTGTGATGGGGAGATTGTTAAAAAATTTGATACCTTGATAAATATATTGATTTTGAGTTGCGGTATATTTTAGTTTTGGGATATCAATTTGATCTCTATATCTTGTAGATCGGAATTCACTTCTAAAATTTAATTAGGTATTTTTTTTTCTAATTCATGTATTAGGTACTGATTTCACAAATAAGTTATTAATCTATCTACCGTAAAGTGAAAGAACATATTTTAATTTTCGAACATTGGAATATTGTGACTTTTCGAATACGACAATTTCAAAAAACAGTGTAGACGTTTGAGGACACTGAATCAAATGTGTAGTCACCACGGCAAAGCGTATTTATTAGTCACTCTTTTTTCACATATTTTTCTGAGATCATAATGGAGGTGGGAGGGACGGGACGCGAGTTAAGATGTTTACGCGTCACAAAAAAAACTTTTCCATTTTCTCGCCGGGCGCGAGTCGAGTATTTAATTCAAAATAAATCGTAACATGTGTTATTTTCGAAATGCGAAAAACTTGGCAAACCCTCAAGCGACGTGTCCTGTCACGGACTGATATTAATGGCGACTAAACGTACGCCCGCTGAAGATATCGTCTCATATCGCGCACGTCGCGAGTGTGACAGCCTTGCTAATAGATGATAATCCGACGTCTGAAGAATGGTACTATCTCCGAGAACCGGGGGGAGAGGAGCCAGGAGTCAGGCGCCAGGTTGTATTGTAGATGGCCATAAAGAGAACTTTAAAAGTTTCTCTACGAGGAAGATGTTGAAGACTTGTCGCAAATTCAACGTACTATAAAAATCTGAATGGAGAGTATGAAATAAAATATTTGAGAGATTTAATAGATTCTAAATAGGCTGGATGAATAGAGTTACGAATTAAGATTATACATTTATAATAAGAAAACACTTTGTTTATGGCACTGCAACTCAACATGTTTCATGACCAATGGTCCCTAAAAATAAAACTAAAAATAAAAATGCAAGCGTAGACGAAAACAAAACTATAAATATAAGTGGTGGCTAAATAATGTGAAATAACAAATTTAAAAGGTGACTTTTTGCAAAAAAGATTTTGTTATTTATAATGTTTAATTTGCTATTAACACTTTTTCTTATTTCTAAAATTTCTAATTTATCTAACTCTAAATTCTTAGTATTTGTATGTAAAGTTTCTAAACCTTTATTAGAGTCAAAATAATGGTTAGTTTCCAAAAGGTGATTAGCGAATTCAGAATAGTTATATAATATTAAGTGCTCTTTAATCTAATAACCAAATTTCTGCAAATTTTACCCATACAAAAATAATTGCAATCATTGCTAATTAATTTGTAGACCCCCGATTTTTTTTAAATATCATCCTTATTCTTGTTATTTAATATATAATTGCAATTATTTGAGAAAAGATATTATGGTTCGGATGAATAAAGAAAAATAGATGAAACATCCAGAGAAGTGCGTGATCTTGCACCTGTCTTGGCTCTGGAAGAAAGAGAACATCACGGCTGAAGATCCTGATGCAATGGTTTGGCCAGTCTACTGTAGGTAGACGGCCAAACCATTGCATCTTTTGCACTATCATCACTTTCTTTAATCCATTGCACTATCATCACTTGTTTAATCCGACCCAGAATACCGTCTAGGTCGGATTAAACAAAGTGATGATAGTCAACATGACAGCCAATATTGGTTGATCAGATAGGGCACAGGGTATAGATCAAAATTGAATTTATACAAACAGTTAAAAAAATCTCACTTCTGGAAAGGATTAGAAGGAGTCGTTAGTACCGAGTCTTGTCAAATAAATAGGATTAAAAACAAGTATATTATTATTCAGCATACTAACTACTGCAGCAGCATTTTAATTTTGGTTATATAAGAATTAATTGATCAATTATCAGTATTGCAAAATAAAATATAGAGAATTATATTGAGGATTAGAATCCCTCGATGACTAGTATTGCTTCATATTTCTCGTATCTCATAACAAACCCAAAGATGTCAAGTTTTCTCTTCTTGATGAAGATCAGCACATTTCAAGAAGTCTCACGGTCAATGACAAATTGTTATAATAAATTATGGCATTTTAAATGATTTGAGGAATGTGTGAAATACGACGAATGAATCTGAAAGAAATGTACATCATATTATATATGGAATGCAGGTATTGTGTAGCATCACGTATGACGTATATATTAATTAAGTTGTTCCGAAAATAATGACCGATTTTAATATTATATCATTTTGGATATTCTTTGCTAGGAAATATTTGTTGACTTGTTTTTTAATTTAAATTTAATTGGGAATATGCTATATTTATTTACTAAGTTAGGTAATTAATTTGGATAACTTTAATCCATCAAAATGAGAAAAAAAAATTAATTACAAGAAATTTTTTGCTTGAATTTAAACTTGGACGTTATGCATCTCTAATCGAGCATGAGGTGAAGGATCCACTTCTGAACGAACAGTGCGACGTAAATTCGAAAAGTTTAGGAATGTCGACAAACATACAAAAGATGAAGAGGTTCGATGACGAACTGCTACTATTGAAAATGAGAATTAAATGCTTTCGCTGACTAATTGAAGATGTCTCATCTTGCTTCACGACTACGTTCATCTTTTCAAACCTCACAATAACTATTTACGGCTAAAAAATCAATTTTATAAATAGCTTGTTATTCGTTAATATAGAATCAACCGTCTCATATTTTGATTAATAAACTTTATTGCTGTAAAGTAGTGTTTAATTGAATTTAAAGGTAAAAATTGGCCATTACTTTCGGAACAACTTTATAATATGTTAAAGGAATATTGGAGGTAACAAATATGTTGAGTATTTCATCTGTCAGGTTGGCTGTCCTGAGGTGATAATTATCATAATTTATTTTTTGACTGTCCGTCACAACAGGAAAATGAGCACGACAAAATGACGCACGTAAAACAAAAACATATGTTATTTTTTAAAATAAATTAATTTTATATTTAAATATAAATTCGATAAATTTACGTCGACGATTATCGATGTAAATTTTAGATTTAGAATAAATTATTTTATATGTATAAATGTGGTCATAAAAACATACCGCGTACATATTTTTAATATTTATTACTTCCTGACATTAAAAAAAAATATTATTAAAGCTTAAAATGTTTAAATTATACTAAAGCGCTAGTGCTACCAAAATATAAGTAAATGTTAGATGCCGCGGGCAAAATTCAAAACCACAATAATAGTTGCTGTATAATTAATGACTTTACTAGAATTAGATCATATCTCTGTAATAGATCACAATCGTTGCGGTTTTGAAATTCAACCTAACCAACTTTTGCATCTAACATCGGGGTGCCTCAGGGATCAACTCTCGGACCACTATTGTATATTTTTTATGCAAAATATATAGAAAATAAAATAGTATCATCACTATTTATGGCCTCACTGTTGTGCAGTCGGTACGCAAACTGCTTTTTTTATTAGCCGGTAAAAAATATTAAATGAATAAAATGCAAAATATGTCGAAAAAATAGCTGAGTGGATGGCACAAAAACAACTTATATCGAATTTATCCAAAACGGGCAGCAACAGCTAGAAGGCAATTTTAATCCAGGAATCCACGTCTGCAGCTAAGTTGTTGGGCTTATACATGCCTTCGTCAACACAACTATCAATCAACTGAGACAGATTAAAAGTATTTGATATACATTGGCTATAATCATTACTTTCGGTTTAAAATAAAAATGTCGGTTGTAGATTATGTTAATGTATCACAACTAAGTTCCCAAATAATAGAATGTGAGGTGGTTCAAGAAGTAGTTTATTAGAGCGCGCTGATCATGAACATTGGCGACAGTAAACAGAAAATTTGAAGATGCATACAATTAGCTAAAGTTGCTACGGACCAACTTACGAGAGTATATAAATACGGTGATATTAAGTGAGCAACTGGAGTAGTAGTGGAGGGCTACCCGAGACCGGGACTTGTGGAGATGCAAGAACTTATAAAACGTCACTTGCCCAAATTTAATTACTGCACAACCATGCGAAGGCTTTCAGAACTGTTTATCATGAGTAACAGCACAATTTTTTTATTATATCAGCAACGGTAATAACTATATAACGGATTAATAATGACGTAATAATGTACACTAGCTGTACGGCTCGTCCAAGGATGTACAAAAACAATAACTATATTTTTTAATATTACTAAATATTTGTTTAACAATTTTTTTATTTTGTTAATGCGAATGACCACGTAACTGTTGTCAACTTGTTTTAATTTTGCTCGAGAAAGATAAATAATTTCAATAATTCAAGTAGGTGCAATATGTGGCTACTTAGCAAAGCACCGAATTTTTACTTTAACAGCACGGTGAATTTCAAAATTAGAACACTCAATTCTTGTTCCATTTCGGTATTATTACGGTTTTATATATTAAAATTTGTGGAACAAAGGAAAATTTATAAAAAAAAATAATGTATGACATCATCATATACTCACAGATAACAGAAAGCCTGCGGTTGTTTGTGTGCGTAGTGCGCTATGCGCAGTGCGTAGGGTGGCTTATAGGGGCTGTTTCTCTGAACTCACCTGAAACAAAATACAAATATCATAATATGTAAATATAATATAAATGAAACGCCGTAAAGAATATTACATCAAATTTTATTTTAATTTAAAACCTACATACCCCTTAATAATTGTAAAAATATAATTTTTAACTTTAACAAAATTGAACAACTTCGAAGGTGGCCGGCTACAAATCAAGAGAACCGTGTCTCCAAAATAACGGATTTAATAAAATCTCAAATTCATCAAAAATCTTATCGAGTGATAAAATTGTCATAGAAATCGAATATCATGTTAGATTTTTTTTTATTTCTTACATTAAATTAATTTCTTTCGTACATACGCAGATTTTTTTTTTACTTATCTTGTTTTAACTCTAAGGTATAACTAATGTCTTTTAAGTGCACCTCTTAACATTTTTTAACATGATAAATGAGCCAACCGTTACACTTTGAACACATAATCATTACTAATAGTACGTATTATTTAAATTCGTAAATATAATGTGTTTTATCCCATCTCGGTCCACCGCACTCATAACGAGCAAAATAATTTTATTTTTTTCATAAATAATTTTAAAAAACATGTTTTTATCACAGGCTTCTCATAAAAAGTAAAGGTAAAATTTGTCACTAAAATAGCTTTAGGAATAAGTAACTAACCAACTTACCATCACGCCCTTTCCCTGCGGGGGCAGGCTTCTGTCCTGACAGCCAATTCTCGCCCCATCCACATTCACACGCCGATTATTCAGGATTCTAATAGGACCATCTTCCAGTAGTTTTCCCATACATCTGGTGCCATCAATACTTGCGTCATATATCTTTCTTACTATTCACTCCATATGCCCAAATCACCTAAGCGATCATTTTAAATCCTATTCGGTGTGTTAATATTAGCTTTCCTCCTCCTCCTCCTCCTCCTCCTCCTCCTCCTAATTTCTTCATTCTTTACTGTCATAATTTTGACTGTTTACTGATTTCAAAAATAATTTATATACAAACTTGGGAATGTATTTCATTAACAAATAAGCTAATAAAGAATTGTATCATGTTTTCATGTCGTTCAGAAACATAAGTGTAGAGTTTTCTGGGCTATTTTACCGAGTACGCTTCGAATCCCATTGCAGAGTCCATTAGCGACATTAGTTCATCTACTATCTTCATATTTAGTTAATATAATAAAAGCCCAGAAATGTATGTCAGTCATGTAACGCTTTAGGAGATATTTCAAGATATATAACATTCTAAACTGTTTTTAAAAATTATAATATATTTTTCTTCTTCTTTTGTTGCGTCTGTTTTTTATGCTTTTCTCTGTGAAATGAAATGGCGAGTTCTATCGTCATATCTCTGATTATTCTGTTGCCTGTCCGTCGAGTATTAATAAAATGAAAAACATGTAAAAACACATCCAGATACGCATTATTTTAAACACAGTGAAACACTTTTCAGCATGTTCTAAATATTGTAGCTAAATTTGTTCAGCTGAATGAAAATACACGTCGAGCTTCGTTCATCGCTCGTCGGCTTATATAACTGTTAATGCATTTGTTGTGTCTAGACTCCGCGGGACTACATCGTTGTATGAACAAGCTGGCGCTGGTCAGCCGGAGCGAGCAGGTAGAGAAGAAACGCGCGAAAACGGCGCCCGGTCCCAATTCACCGCGAAAAAAAGGCGCGAAAATCCAAGGCGGCTAATTAATTTATGCGGCTGTCAACACAACACCGACCCGATCTGCTGTTCTCGTTAAGCCCGCTGTATACGCTACGGACACGCGACGCTAACCATACACATTTTTGGTAGAGAAATAGTACTTTTTATACACGCTGCTATAATAATAATAATAATGCGTTTGTTCCAGCGTGATCGGGTTTTTTATTTTTTTTTTAAGATCCGATTCGCCATAAAGATAATACATTAAAGTCAAGAAATATTATTTATGTTATGAAAAGAAAACCAAGGAAAATATAAATAAATAAATAAAAGGTTCACACATATATATATAAATATAAACAAAATATAAATACTTCAGTCACGGCCATTATTGCCATTATATGGTCGGGGAACCAGCTTCCCATGAGAGCGCAGCTTGTACCAGAGAGTTGGTGCTGAGCTCCTGCCGCAGCTTTACGCCAGCAACTCGCTATCTCAGAAGCGGAACGAATCCGTGTATACGGACTTCGGTAAATGTTATAGATACGCTGCAATAACGCGCCAATCCGAACAGTATCCTGTATGAGTTGTACTGAATTCGGAGACGGTTGTACGTCACTTACTTGTATTTCGAATAATAATTGTCTGAATAAACGGATCTCTTCTAGATCTTAATATTTGTTGAGGATTTTAATTATCTCCAATCTATAATTATTGACGACAGTATGGTGAAAAGTTCTGTGTTCAGACTTAATAAGATATGGAAAGTCCGCGGTATATCTAAAACAATCAAGGTCTGGCTTGGGCAGTTTGGTACATTCGACATGGTGTGGAACTTTTCGCGATTATGAATGTGTAGCTGTTTCCAATGTCTGGGTCGCCAATGTGGCTGGTGACAGGACAGTTACTATTTTGATGGTAAAGACTGTTAACTCAGGTTCACCAGAAACTAAAGCGATTACTCGACTCTAAATTAAATGAAAATACCAAAAAACATAAAAACCGAGGTGAAATTAAATAGATTTAAAGTGAAACTGACCAGATACGTAAAAGATAAATTTTAGTCAAAGAAAAGACTTTAATCTTGTTTATATTAAAGCATATATGGGAGTGCTTATGTATGCGTTATGTTAAGAATTAAATAAATACCAGAAGACATTTTAGGTGAAACTAACATTAGGATTATGTAACAGTAACAGTTGTTTATTGAGTTATTCTCGATTGTACAATGTAAAGCAGGTGAACTACTTCTGGCTCTGGTATCGCGGCCAATCGGGTTTCCCACGCGGGCCACAGATGTCGTTGTCTACCCGCCACAAATGCATGTTTGGCGATTATGGATTATCAGTTTGAATTATTATGTGAGAGAAGAGAAGAGTGCTGACTCCAGATCAGAAAGATTGAATAATGATGTATATGACGTGATTTGTGTGAGAATATTAGATGCTCCAATATTTATCCAAATACATTTGTGTTCTTTTGAGTCGCGGAGTATATTGTGTCTAGTATTTGAAACTATTTAAGGATTGTACTGAATTTATTAAAGTTACTTGTATAAAAGTAGAAGTTGTTGTTGCATGTCGTCGGTACTCAACGCCTATATTAATTACCACCTTGCTGTGTACATTCAGCATGCTGTGCGGTCTCTAAATAACGACAGTGGAAGCGATATCCCTCCACACGTACCTACAACGGAGGGCGAGATATAGAAATGTCGTCTCAATTGTACAGGAACTCTCAACTATTTACCTAAAACGGATCCTTCAATTTGTTGAACAACTTGACTTGGAGAAGCTAGTTATGGTAGGCCACGTATCAGGTCGAAGAACAGAAAGAAATAGAGAGATTATTTCATTAAATTTATTTTTATTAGGAAAAACAGTCAATCAATAATCGTTAAAATAGCAACAAAAATAATAGTAAATTAAACCAATTACATGTCTACTTTGAATTATTAAATACAATGTCACGACACAGTGCGGATTTGGAAGCTAATATTAATGTTAAGCAGTGTAGAATACGTTGAAAAGAGTAACATCTAGCTCTTCTGTAGTGAGTAGTGAGAAAATTAAGAAAATAAAACTTAAAAAAATAAAATATATAATTTTTCCAGAGTCAACGGAAGGGAGAAGAAGAAGGAGGATGGAATAGGGATTAAATTCTTTGTAATAATAATAAAATGTAAGACCATTATAATGTTTCTGATAATAAATTGGAGTAATATCTTCCATCTGAGAGCATGATATGTTTGTAGGTAGAATGATTGGTTCAAGTTGAAAATGTGATGGTTCATGAGAAATTTTTTTTTAGTATAATACCTAAGGCCAATGTCGAAAAAGTAAATTTCTGTTAACTTTTCATTATATTTTCATGAACGAGATGCGATCCCACACCCGTTAGACTGATCAAGTGGAAAAAGTAACGATCATTTAGATTTTGCAGAATGCCGAGATAAATGGAGGAGTATAGTAAAGAGAGCGAACGTTTAAGAAAACATTAAAACTAAAAATAATATGTACATGCAGTTTGTTAGTAAAAAAGAAAACTTCAATTCCGGGCATTTTGTGAGAAAAAATCAAACAAATTTTATAATTAAATTTCATTTTAATAACCGTGGTCTGACTTGACTATTATATTTAAAAATAATACAGAGTAAAAAGTGTTATTTTCACATTAATAATTGATCTATTAAAAAGCGTTACCAAATTGCTATATAACTACGCGACATTTTGCCCAGAAACTAATGGCGGGTTAATATTTTACCAACTGAAAACGACTTAACACTACAATAAATAAAAAATAAAATGAAATGTCACCATCATGTTCATAACTGAAATAACAAGATGTCACAAATTAACAAGCTTCAACAGCGTAGTTTCATGGTATCCAGTGGCGTAACTATACAAATGCAGAGTTACATAGGGGACCAAAAGTCTCATATCCTACAAAACATTTGTTATTGATACTTTTCCAAGCGATTATTTGGACTAATAATTTTTAAATTCACCATGGCATAATTTTTTATTATAAAATTTAAAATACGAGTTCTTACGTATATTACGAAATATAATAATACAGTAGTTCTGATAATATTTCGTGAAACGTAACAAAAATCTTCGTAAAGCGGAGCAAGAATTTTTTTCAGTTGACAAATTGTTTAAAAATACACTATTGTGTGAATATGCACGTAGTAATGTGTTCTTAAAATATAATTGATAAAACCGCCTAGTTATAGTATAGTAATCATATATTTTTATATATTATATATGTTATAGTGAATGTGCATTACCAGTAAGGTAATATTTTAACAAATATCTTAATACTATATTCAATAGTATATAATAAATATAATTTCACTAACTCAGCTAGTTAAAATGCATCAATACAATATTTCATCGCTCAGTATTAGTGACTGTATTTGTTCACTAACGGATGATCCGCTGCACAGACGTGACATTGATGCCACCTGACGTCGGAACATTTTGGCCTCAGTTGCTGATGTGACACCCTACAACTGTATTTTAAAAGTTAGTTATATTATTATGATTTTTTTTGTTCGTGCTATTTAAGTGTTCGTTATAGAACTTTAATTTTAAAGTATATCGGTTATATTGTATTATTTCATGTATTACTTCTAAAAATTAAAAATACCACTTTAATAACCAGATGACAAAATATTTCGGATTGAATACTTTTTACGCCTTTTTATCAACAACATATTTTAAGCAAAAACAAAAACACGCAAATAGGCAATTTACAACTGATAGTTTAGAACAGTATATAAAAATGTATTCGGATATGATTAAATTAACTGTTAATACGCATTGACTATAACATATACATATATAAAGCGGTGGTCCATCAATTTTGCATTGAGACATAATTTTTAAAGTTACGCCACTGACGGTGTCCCATGTAAAGCGGGCTTAATCGCACCAGCGCCGGCTAATGCAGAAAGAATGTCGCCGGACACAATCGCGGCAGATCGTAAACTCGGAAATTTTAATCCCGGCCGCCATCGAAGAGTCATTTGACAAATGAATGTCGCCATCGTGTTGTTGGCCCGTCGCGCTGCCGCTCGTTAAGGTTGACCGATGGCGAATTTTACGACGGTCAGGTACGACGAACGACACGTCGATAATGTCGCGGGTGAAATTGGCTTTGTTTAAAATGTGGTTTTACGACGCGTATCCGCACTTTTACGACATTTTAATCGAAATTTGCACGTTCGGTTGTAAAATTGAAATAACACCATCGTTGGAAAATAATTTTCTGCAAATTTGTATTTGATAAAGTTATTCGGTGCTAGGGGCATTTTCAATGTGGCTGTGTCGGCGTATGCTAAATATTGCCTGGTTATATATCGTGTACGATATCAGTGAAGAATATTAAAACACATTAATTGTACATTCGTAACATTATTGATACGAAAGTCTTAATACCTAAATATACATTTATTGATATTTATAAATTTTTAAAAGTTTTAGAAAGGCATTTGGAAACATGAGTATGATAATTATATGTCATTTAATATATGACGATTGACAGTTACGAATATACAAGTAGTCGTTTATTCCGCACGCGATGCATAAATCAATATCACCATTTGATAGATACAATGACGTTTTCAAAATCAGGTCAATTGCAAATTACTGACAGTATTACTTAAGGATTGCATACGAAATTTCTACATTTTGAGAATTCCAAAATTCGTTCTCATAAATATAATTTAGAATTCCGAAAATTTTATAGCGAATTCCGAATTCTAAATATATAAAAATAAAATATTGTAACGATCACAGACTAACGGCTACACAATGAGTACCTAATCGCAGAACAATTGGGGTGTTCTAAAGGGATCGTTCCTAGAAAGTGATGTAGAAAAATAAAGCCTTTATGAAAGGAACCGATGCACTCGGACGGCACTTAAACAGACAAAAGACAAAAAATAGCGGCTGTATCAAAGAGATGTCCAAAAACTGGCGGATCAGTATTGAGATTTGTTTTGTCGAATGCAGTGTTTAGTATGTTATTCTTCCTTGGTTTTCTGTTAAATTATCGATATTTTTTAACAAGATAAATTGGTGCAGTCTTAATTTATTACCGTTATTTGACATATACTGTAAAACTTGATTATCCGTACTAATTAGGACCAAGGGTAGTCCGGATAATATGACGTATAAACACGGAACTTCTTAAACTCACATCATAGGCAAATGACCATAATGCACATGAAAATGTAATAGGGTAAATTGGTTATATGAACGTATATATGTATCTGGTCTTCCATTAAAATTAATTCTCAAGAAAAAACAGCTTGTTTATAGTTGTAAAAATTATATTTTTATATACATTCAATAATAATGAATTTATAATCTTAAATAATCTATTTTTTATTGTTAGTATTGACCAAGAAATAATATAACATTTTATCGAAATTCGACCGAATTCCGAAAATTTTTATATACAAATTTCTTTATTTCGTCAAAATTTGCAATCCCTAGTATTACTGCAAATTAGTGATGGTAAACCGTTTGATTGTGACAAAGATTGGTAACTAAGATACATATAACGGTGATTGGTAACTTTTCGAGGTTTATTTTCTAGTGCACCAGTCTTAGTTCAAAGAATTACCAATAACTAATCAGTTATCAATCATCGTTACAATGGAACGCAATCACAGTCACAATAACGATTTTAATAACGATGTAACCATTACTAATTCAAATACATATATCTCTGTAAAAAATATATACAACTTTCAAAAATTTGATAGATATGGAAGTTGATTGGGTGGAACGGAGAACATTACATAGTATAAAGTGATTATTTAAGTCATCCAAAGACAGGTCGTAAGCCCCGTAATTACCCATACTTCCATATTTTTCCCTTAATAAAAAATAGCTTCGTCTCTATGAGATATCTATTATTTGTTTAATAACAATTTATTAATTAATTTTTAACGGGTTACGGTCAATTAGATACATAAAATTGTTTAATGATTATCTGCGTTGGTATGTTACCACATCTCGGTGGTGACGAGGCCGCAGAAAGGTCACACGAAGCATCGGTATTGAGAAAACTTGATCACAGAATAAACCAAAAGACATCAGACTTGACAATCACTACGGTAACGTTCTATGAATATCTGTAAAATGTATTCAATAAAGTAAACATAGTGCACATTATTCTAGGGCTAGATAAATCGCAACAGACATCTTAAATACTAAGATATGAGCTACTCTCTCCGATGTTGATGTGTGCAATTATGACTTACGACAGTCCGCAATAGTGAGAAGCATAAAACAGATGCCTTCGAAATGTATTTTTTGGAGAAGAATGAACAAAAGATTATTTAAATTATTTGACCACTTTTGATTTTTCAAGGGAAGATAACTCGGAGGAGCTTGTTGCGGCGGATCGCATCGAAGGACGAAGAGGAAGAGGAAGATCTCCACTCGTTAGACCGAGTGGAAAACGGGCACTTCTCTAGTGACAACTTACAGATTAGAGAATTGTGGAGGAGCACAGTCACGAGGACGGGAGACCACTATGGTTCCAGTCACGAGGGACCATAGTGGATGAGTAAAGGATATTATCCTGGAAACAACATCGGGTCGAAGAAGACCTGGAAGAGTAACACAGCGGTGGATAAACGCCTTCAACTAGCTGCTGGCTGGAGAAAGGAGAGACCCTGAACTCCAGGACCGGAGTGTGTGTGGAGGTGTATAATGATCGGAGTCTCATCTTATTGAGGTAACTACATATTAGTAATAACATGAAAGAGGAAAGAAGATATATATATATATATATATATATTAAAATTATGAGTCGGAAATGTTCAAGCTGCATGTCCAATCTCAACCATGTCAGAGATATGAGCGCGTACTAACGCCAATATTTAGATTAATCGAAATATTTAATTGATTCCAATTTACAGGTTGAAGTCAAATCATCGAACTTCGAGCAGACAGACTGCTCTTGATTGATGATTTAGATTCTGAAGCAAATATGTAAAATAATAATAATTACGCAATTATTTATTATAGTTTTTAGACTTAAACCTTTACATGATTATGTAGAAATCTTATACTCGCAGTTCATTAAGGTATCCGCACATTAAATATTGGATTAGGTATGTTAGTTACACCCTGTATAAACCGTAGAGCACGTACCGACAGAATTTGCAAAATAACAAAAATAAAACAGCAATAATTATCTTTTTGTTTTTAAATACTCTAACGTGTTTCACATTGCCCCGGTAATGGCGGCCGTAATTGACCCGATACAGGGGTGCCCGGAGCGAGAGGTCGGCCGGCTTGGCCGCGGGCCCAAAGCGATAAGGGTCGCGCAATAACCGAAACCGAACACCCGTTTGTGATTCCACCCGGCGATAAACACAAAACGGCCTGCAATTTGCATACGCGCTCTACGGCCGCCGAGTCTAACGATGTTTCATTGTATAATTCCCGCATTAAAAGGACGCGATGGTTCATTAGCGGAGAAGTTCCGCTCCAGCGAGCCGTCTTTCAACATCTGCAAGAGCGTTATGGGTTATGGGTGCTGTCGACAAGGCAGACTGTATTTCCGTTTTACTATTTTTAGGACATATTCAGTTAATCTTCATTGAAATGTGATGTTTTGACAGAGTGAAATGTAATATTAGCCAAACGGGTGTAGGTCAGGAAGTTTTTCAATGGAACGAGTTAATGGGTAAAATAAAGGTCGGTAATATGGTAATAACCCATATCTTCCCGATCTTGGACTCTTGGAGAACGGAAACGTGAGAGAATAGACGTTCTGTGAATACAATGCTGGCGACGAATGTCCGAAGATAGAAGACACCAGATTTCGTATGAGATCGCACGAATGGACCGACCTGGTGATGATGCGTAACCCACTCCTGAAATCCCCGGAACCGGAAGAGGCGCCTCCGGCAGATAATCACAGAAAGAGAAGGTAGCGATACTTGTGATGTTTACATTTTTAACGATAATAATATCCTTATACTAACTAAAAGCAACGATAGTAATATCCTTATATTATCCTTAAAGCAGCGATGTTCCCTGGATATCGTTAGAAATCCATATTCTTTGATTATCTGTGAATATTAAAATATGTCCCACCCGCTGCCCCTTACTCTTTTAACCAGTCACTATGACATCTTTCATCTTACTGAAAATAATCACAACCCGTGTGACTCGCTATCCATTTTTTTTTTTACAACCGACAGTAATAATAAATTATTTTTTATTCTACTTAACCGTCATGTCTTTAAGTATCGCGAATTACGTTTTGATAAGGTATAAACATTTAGTAGCACATGAATAGGTGTTTCGCTACATAATTTTTTTTTCACCGCATACACTAGGCTGGAAACCAACATTTTATATATTTATATATTATATAAAATATTTTCAAAAATTCTTGTTCCCTGGATTTGATGAAAAAAATTACCTGTATTGTTGTATTATTATTGTACATCGGATTTAAAGATAAATATAAAAATAACTAATCATATTCAAAGTCCGAGATTTATGAAATAACCTGTGGTCACATAATAATAAATTCGTCGCTTTAGCTTCACGCCTTGGTTTTTAATGACTTTTTTAAGTAGGTACTGAATATGTTAACCATGGCGTCGAAGGCTAATGAAGGAATTCAATTAATACTTATAATGTGACACTTGAAATATTAGATACTATCAATGATATGAGATTACAAATGATAATCTTACAATTAAATAAATATGATAATTCAAAGGTGAAAACATCCTCAATTCTATTTAGATGCGTATCTGTGTAACATATGACAATCTATATATTAAAATGAATGTGTATAAAATGGAATGAAATATGTATTTGTGTTTCAAAATGAGCCATAAATATACAACCTAGATATGGGATTTTAAAATATGCCTATAGTTTTGCATTTTCAAATATCTTCAATTTATTCATGTAATTTACAACGAGGTTGGATTTAGGATTTCGAAATAATTTTGCAATAACAAAATAACTTACCATCACGTCGGTAGACAGAGTGGATAGAACACCACACTCTACTGGCTTGGCACGCCACACTCGCCTCACCACTTTCATACATCTTCTCACACGCGCTCATCGGTTGATGAAGCTTTAGACAGGACAGTTATTCAATATATGATTTAGCTAATTATGTCAGATTTTTTGCTAATGTCCTGTATTCCTGTTACATTCATCTAGTAAGTTATATATATTCTTTACCATCCTTTCATTGCTCGTGTGTTTCACGTGCCCAAACCACCTGAGCAACCGTTTCATGATTCTATCATTCGCTCCTGATTTGTTCATTCTTTACTCTACACACATGCGCCTAAGCAAACGCATTCAATCTACTTTGACCATATCCGCCATATTAGCTTTCAGCTTAGCTTTTAATTTCGGAAATCACAGGGAGCTAAGTCATGTGATGGGCGGGATGATCTGATTGGGTAATCGCACTGTGGCCAGAAAGTCCCTCATAGTGAGCGCCAAAGTGCACGTACATACGCACACGTGTGTTACCTTCCTCGGTACTGACTCTTCCGTTTGAAATTTATGTTAGTATTAGTTCAAACATATTCTAATATGAATACTCACGTGATTTAGATACATTTACACGATTGACATTAATGTATTCAGGAAGTAGGCCTGAAACTCATTTTCCGGAGTGCTGATAAATTATTCGATTGAAATTACGCACGTATTAGTTCAAATACTAAAATTGAACATGTGAAGACAAATCAAGATTTTATAAAAAGTAGTGAGATTATTACCAATCTCACGTCGCTCACAAAGTACCTCTGATAATCTCAAGGGTCTCTGCATAGAGAAGGGCCCTCGAGCGACCCTCTCCGCCCGCCCGGGACCAGCTCGGGACTTGGGATATCAAAAGATCCCAAAGTGGCTCTCGCCCTCATATCTGATCTACGGAGAAGAGGATTCGCAGCTCCCCGCGGACGAGGAGGACCGATAAGGGATGGGGAAGATCGAGGCGAAAAGTGGAAAACATGTTTTTTGAAAACAAAAATCGGTAACGTATTTCAATTATACTAATAGTTAAAAAATATATTCTCACGAGTATTACGCAATTAATTTCATATCATTTGCTAATATATATATATTTATATAAGATATATTGTTGAGAGTATTGATATATTATGTACATAAGTTAGTTACATTTTAATAAAAATTTACACACAACATTATTTTTTTACGTATGTATGAAAAGATATATTTAAAAAAAATCATACTTTAAATACAGTTTAAAGTATGATTTTTTAAATTGATAGTTTAAAGTTAAATTAGCAATATTAACTTTGTGGTTAAAATTCTTTTTTTTTTCATATTTTTTATTTAGTATCTATAAACAAATATAATAAATAAAAAATAAAAAAAAACAATTAGGAAATCGAAAGTAAATAATATTTTCCATTATATGATACCCTACACCATTTTGTTTACTGTATCGCTAGGACAAATTACGATTTTTTTTTTAATTTTTGAACAGCCCCTATTCCGGATCAAGATCTGATTGAATAATGAACCTTGCCGAGGTTAATTTTCATAAAATTTTGGTCAAAATCTATTAAAGAGATATTGCTTCCACAAAGTCTGTTACTTCTTTATATATATACTAGTTTTTATATATATAAGTTTACATATAAAACCTGAGACACTTTTTGGACTCTACATGCAGCACTTTTTTCGTCATAGAACGCACCGGAACGGCGTTAACTCAGTGTTTCGACGGATTTTCCGTGTTGTAAAAGTAACTTTTCAAAATTTGATGTAATGTCGAATTGGACAAAACTTTCGAATTAACTATGAACATTTGCCTTAAATGCAATAAATTAAATTTATCTTAAGAATTGAATACATTTTTTTTAATATAAAAAATTAACAAGATACGAATTTTGGCACCTTTTTTCTTACAAAATCACTGTTTATGTATATATATATAATCTTTTTAACCAAGAATCATTACCTAGTCAAGATCAAAGACGGTGCATTATATTTTTCTGCCATAGATATTACAATAGATAGGTAAATAGATTTTTTGTGTAGTTTTGTTTTAATTTCTAGGAATTCCTTGCATTAGACGATGAATGAAAGATATGAAAGTGCAAGAGTGGTGTGCCGGGACAGAAGACTGTGGTATTATTTTCTCTCTGCCTACCCCTTCGGTAAGACGGTAAATTAGTTTGGTTAAAAAACAAAATAATAATCCATATTTAAATTAACATGTTTGTCTTGAACAAATAAGAGCAACAATATATTATGAAATTTTTTTAAAAATAGTTTTACTTTTTTTTTCAACTTAAAATGCAGTATCGTATTATTAAAGTATAATCTCATGTGAATTTTTAAATATCACTAAAGGTTGACACGCTTGTCAATGTAATATGTCACGTATAAATTATTTCAAAATCTTCCCTCACCGAGTTACCAGTTACCGGGTCACAACTTTACACGTTACATCACCGCGGGGTGGTTCTTCCTCCGCACCCCGGGGTGGCCCCGCACAGCAGAGGGAGGGATGCAGCGGCACTCCACATATCCGAGGGTTGCAATTCAATGAGATTGTTTTTTGAGGCGATGCAGGGGATGTTCAAAACTGAAAAATGAGTTTTCTGAAAAAACACCTGAAACTAGATCGATACATGTCGCATGAATGATAGCGTATCAGCACACTGTTAAAGTCACCATTCGTTATCATTAGCAACCATTTTCTATCCACTGCTGGATAAAAGCTTCCCCGAGAGTCTTCCCCCAACAAATGTATACATCCTATGAAAATGAATATCTGACTTTCGGCCTCCTAGATCCTTTCATATATATAATTTTTTTTTTGGAAAACGTACGGTTAATCAATATTGGTTAAGATAGTAACAAAAAATAATGGTAAATTCAACCAATTACATGTTTTCTCTGAATTATTAAGGGCTTGTTAACAAAAATGAATGTCAAGTAGTGTAGAAGTCAAGTAGTGTAGTATATTTAAAGAATAAAAAAAAGGGAAATTAAGAGACGAAAAAGAAAGAACAAACATTTTATAGAGGGAGCGTAAGGGAGAAAAGAAGGAAGATGGAATGGAAATTAAATTCTGTGTAATAATAATAAAGTATAAGGCCATTATAATGTTTCAGATAATATATTGAACTTAATATGTTCCATCTGAGAATGAGATATGTCTGTAGGTAGAATGATTGGTTCAGATAATATATTGGACTTAATATGTTCCATCTGAGAGCGAGATATGTCTGTAGGTAGAATGATTGGTTCAGACAATACATTGGACTTAATATGTTCCATCTGAGAGCGAGATATGTCTGCAGGTAGAATGATTGGTTCTAATTATAAATGTAAATAGTTCATGAAAAAATTTATTTAGCGCAGTGTGGCGTTGAAAATGTTAATTTCCGTTAACTTCTCATTATGATATTAGCACGAAAGGTGAATGAATGAATTTTGTGCATAAGATGTTCTACTCCTAGAAATGTGAAAAAGTACTGATTGCCGGGTCGATTTGGATGAAATGTGGAAAGGCATTAGTTCTAATTGGCTAGAACGTTCAGTTCGTTGCAGAAATTTAAAAAGAAGTAGTACGAGTAGATTAAGCACGACCAGGTAAACCAGATACTGGAGGATATGTTAGAAGCCTCAATAATCGTCGAGTTTGTATGAGAAGATGTACGAATGTGGATGAGGCGAGAATTGTGTGTTCCAGAAGAATTCCGCGGGGAAACAGCGTGATGGTAAGTAAGTGAGTAAGAAAGTAGTACAAGTACGATTATTGTTAGAAGCGGAAGAATAATTATTTTGTATTGTCAGTAAAATCTGTTACCGAGCGGCGTCACACTTTGTGGCGGACGCATCTCATGTAGATCATTTTAAGAATAAAGATGTTGTTATAAGAACAGTGGTAACATAATACAGATATTCTATTTTTCTGTTTTAGGAATGAATTTCTATTCACCAAGGGCAATTTAATGTTTTGTGTTAAAAAATGATCCAATTTTACAGATTTAAACTAGCGTATAACATATTGTAGATTTAACAACATTTGAGACCTGAAAAACACAGATTGTTGGAGGTTTAAAAATGCCGTTGGCATTTGATGAGTAAACCAAACCCGCGATGAAGAAAGCTTTGACGGATATATTCCATTTACAAAGGTTTTTATTAGGCTGATGATACGGCTTCAGACACTGTGCGCGCCGCGGGCAATGTTTATCAAACTCCCACTTGAGAAGCTGCGAGGTGGGAGGAGATGGAGAGAATGCTCAGAGATTAGACGATGAGCAGTGCTGGTCCATTATTAGGCGCGGAATCCAGCATCATCGTATTCCACGAAGATACAGTAGATTAAGAATCAAGGAATATTGTATATATTTATCCAGAAGTTAACCAAAGATACGTAATGCTTTGAGAGATATTCTGCAGACAGACACTGCTTTCATTGTTTTTTTAGTCATGGGTTGTTAACAGATAATCTTACTATGACATAAATAATGGTGCGATGTAAAAATGATTAGAGGAATAACATGTTGTGACGTTGTATGGCACGAGGTTCGTGATTCCGATGCACAGAATTCACCATGTCGCCTGCTATTCACACGAGCTACCGTTCTCAGGGAAAATAATAAAAATAGTTTCAAAATTTATAAATTGAACGGTTTTGCACAGATATGTAAACATGAATTTACAAGGTAGAATATAGTAAGAAATTATGTCACCGAATGTGATTACAAATAAAATTTGACTGCCAAATATTTCCTCAACAAAATAATAGAGTTCTTATCAAAGTGTCAATATCAAAATTAGCAAGTTATCCTTTAGAATGAATGGTGAGATAAAACACTATGATATACTAGATATTAAGATGTTCACCTCGGAAATTATATTACAACAATTTAAACGCCTGATGAGTGTGTCAGGTAAAATATAGCGAAGATCATGTCACATAAATGTGATCACAAATAAAGATTGATTGACTAATCTTTCTTTAGAAAACAGACTTTCATCAAAACGTCTTTAACAAAACTAGCAAGATCGCATTTGAAATTAAAAGGTGAGAATAAACATTACGTTACATTAGATGTTAAAAATTCACATCGAAATTTACTTTACAACAATTTGACCACCAGATGTCTTCGTTCTTCATAAGCAATCCACCATCTTCGTTTAGTCTTGAGATTCCGAGGCACCCGTAAAATACTTGCATCTCCTTACTTGTCAAAACGTCAAAAAGGCTGGGTCGTCAGCTTCCATTTGAAGTCTTGAAGAATCCTTGAGTAATCTTTTATTGTAAAATAAGTCGAATTGAGAATAAAAAAAGTAGAAGAGACCAAATCGTATCCCCGTACTGCTTTGTTCGTGAGTAACCTTCACGAAGAAATAGTATTGTTATCTACATAACATCTCTTTGCCGTCATGTGAGAAAGGGATGCTTCACATCCTGCAAACATACAAGTGAAATAGCAAACAATAATCTCACTAACATGGTGCGAGATAACACTGATGCCCAATATATTTAATCACTCTTACCCTTCCTTAATTCAATATGAAATCACATCTTCATGATTATAGTATCGGGAGTCGCTCCTTCGCGCTCGCAAATTGTCAAAAAAACAAAATACCACCGAGAAATTTTCCTTTCGCGGTGCAGTGTTACCATTTGGTAAAATGTCAACTCCCATCACATCTCGTGCGCGGTAGCTACCAGATATAACGTTATAATGTGTATACTTTGTTTATTGTTGAGAAATTAGAAACACCGATAAGAAAAATTTACAATCATTGAGAAGATTTAAGAAGATATTAAAACTATATATATAATGTGACGATAAAGAGATAATTAATTATGTTACATTAAAAAACGACCACTCAAGTGGTTTGAAAGATATAGGATTGTATGAAAGATATATGATAGAACTAGGCAGATGACGTCTGAAAAAAAATTCCCGGTAATTGATGTGTGTGTATGAGAAAATGTGACATTTTATTCTTTCTACCTATTTGCCTCGAGTATACGAAATGGTAGTAAGTAAATTAATTTAAAAAAATTAGGAAACACTTGAATTGTACATAAATTTTATAAAAAAAGTGAAAAAATTGGATCGGGATTATTATGATATTTAAGCATGTACAAAATATATATGTACAGTATTATAACAGCGCAAGATAGGGAATGATGAAAGGGATGATTGTCGAGTCTTTGGTCCCCGAACCCTTCTAGATAAAGGTTTGAAAATGATGATGATAATACGTGACCCAAATCAACAAATGGTCGGTACTATAAACAACGGCTTCATGTTATTTCAACAAACATGATAGAGTATATTTCTGATATCAAAGACCAATCTTTGATAAAATTTCTCGAACAGGTCATACATCCGCCGCCTTACTCATTTCCGCGAAGCATTATTTCTAAGCACGATTCAAATAGGGTAAACAGACTCGGGTGATGGAATCTGGATCAGAAATATAATATTTATTTAATGGGGTTGATGAATAAACACCACCCTGCTACTGTTATGTACATACATAAATACAAATTGAAGTATAATACAAACAGGAAATTGGAATATACAATGTCTTTGAGATTAGGGTAAATCCTAAAAATAATTCAACATAGAATATGTTTATTCATATCTGTCTGAAGAAATGTACAAATACTAAAATCCCTAATGTTTTCCATATAATCATTCTAATGCATTATAACAAACATTTCAAATAGTTGGTTAGTGAAGTCCGCTGCGACATCAACGTGTTAGTTTAGATATCTCGCTTCTCCTACATCCCTCTAGATTATAATATTTCCTTTCCATGCGCTGATTAAGAAGGTAGAGAGGAAGCCCTTGACAAAAATACATTCACAAATAATGAACAAGGCTAATGCAGTCATCTATAGACAATTTCCGGATAGTATATATTTTAGAAATAAACCAGTTGACAGAAATATAGATAGAACAATCAGAAAATTTTAAGTGTGAGAGTGTGATAACCCCATAGATCAAGCCTCGTGATCGAATATTTGCAATGTGAATAGTGTTGTAGATCTAACAAGCCGGTAGGTATTATAGGTGGAAGCTACTTACTGTTGACACTAAATTTATTGAAGCAAACTTGTTACAAAGGTTGAGGTTTAAATCTAACTATATATCGCAGATAGGAAGCCACTCGTAAGCTGCTGATGTGAACGGCGTCAGTACGTGAAGTGAAGAGAAGTAAGGTTGATGCGTGAACGCTGTTGCATACAATCAGTGCCTTGAGTCTTTATACCTGATAGAAGCTGGTAATAGAGTACCGGCTTACCGACCGCCTTCAGTTTCTTTCTTATGCACATAGTTGACGATGGTCGAGGTGACAGTTTCAATAGAGGTTCAGAGTCCTAACGAAAGCTTAGATCACAGCCGATAAGCAACACGCAGGGCCTAGTTGTAGCCAAACCCAGCTAGGCGAAGCCGACTAGCCAGTATTAAAAATACCCCTCTTAACCATCAATTTAAAGAAGCCAAGATGCATCCATATTAAAAAATTTAAATGTGAAAAAGACCCTTCAACACATTAATCATTCAGATCGTAAAATAAATAAGGCAGCTCATTGGGAATATCATCTGTTACATACATTTTAAATAAAAGGGACATAAATTGAATTGAAGCCATCAAATAAATCCATTAATGTCAATCAAGCTCTACAGAGGAAGAACAGTGGCCTAATATTTGATTAAATTAACGTTTTGTATAATATCACCAACAAGATGCTGCAGATGAACCTTTGATTATTTATGAGTTATTTAATATTATTTCATCTCAGGCAAATATGACACGGAAAAACAGGTGGTCCAGCGCAGAGTGGAAGCATCAGCAGATCACCCGTGCGCTGAACAAATCGATTGTACCGAAATCACACGAGTATTAATGTTTGTACTAATACAAGTACGTAATACTACAAGGGGCGGACTTTTTTATTATCTTATACAATTATTATTGAAACAATCGAACGTCACTTAATACATTTATATGACGTAACAAAATGCAATATAGTGTAAAATAATTAATATCAATAGCTGAAAAATGTACGTACCTACCTAAGATTGCGAAAATGAAGAGTTCCAAGATTGACACAGATATAAGTACTATTCTTTTCGCTCCAATTTCACGTTTCAAAACAGAACACTGGATTGAAACAGAAGTTAATGTAAATGTAAAACTCCTTGATAAATAATGGCACAAAATAAACAATATTAGGATTTGTCTTTCTCAAAACTGTGCATAATTACGGTAAAAAGAAAAAAAAGGGTACGTGTGAAGTATGTAGGATAATCGTTCACAAACATGTTGCGTTGAACATCTAAGAACAATTGGAAACAATATATATCAACCATCGGCGTTTTTAAGCATTGATAGACTGTAGACAAAAAACGTCTAGGTTTCTTTTATTATGCACTCAAAATAAATGTATTTTACGAGAAATTTCAAAAGGCAATAAAGTCTTATGTTTCATAAAACACTTAAACCATCAACAGAAATTGCAGCTAGGTACTGATTTGATCTGAAAATACCGAAGGGGCTCGCCGGCCTAAGTCAAATTAAGCAAGGGGTTCGCGCGAGCTCCCTCTAGCCCCACAAAATTAGAGGAAGCAGAAAACCGAAAAAGATGTTAAAATGATTAATAAATTAATTAACTATATTTGCGTCTAAATTACGACATTGTAAAATAAGCAGGTTCACATTTAATTAGATTACATTTTATTTCATCTTCCCGATTACGTGCACATTCCGCGGTATCATATCTTGGGAAATTCTGGTGGATGTAGCAAAGTGATGATCCCAGAAATAGTACCGGTGCCCAGCCCAGATGCTGGATAATAAAATGGTCAGATCATGGGAACTGCAGCAGGTTACAGACATATGCGTGATTTGAAAGCAGAGGTCATAAAAATAAACGCAGTTGCTTAATTCATTAAGAAGTAGTTAAATTTTTTATAGTTCTTACAAACAGTTTATAAAAATAAGTGAATGGTGCTGACGATCTAGAGCGCAACACTTCATTTTTCCATCAGGTATACTCAGCTTTTGGAGTGGCGGACTTACGTCGTCGCAAAAATATTATTTTTAATGAAAACACATTTTTGTTATCAAGTTACTGCTTCAGAACATTGTTCTGTGGTATTTTTTAATACAAATTGAATTAATCAATTAGAATGATAAAAGGACCTGTTTCCGTGAAGAATGCCTTCGACAGCTGTGGTTCCCGGGTTTTCTATTGATAATATGGGAACATATGCAACATGAATACTACCACTAGCCCATTACTTTTAAAAGTACATTATTAATAAAAGAGCACAAAAAACAATTCTTAGGGTAATAAAAAACCGTCCTTTTAGATAACCAGTGCTCTAGATGCAACAATACGGAAAAAATTGTCTACTTTATCAGAGACAGTAGTTGACACTCTAGCAAAGTAGCCAGGACAATGCTTTATATATCAGAGATAGATACCTACTATATACACAGATAGATCGCACATAATAAATTAATAGGAATATTATGTATGTATGTATATATATTTACTTCTGATGTATAAAAAAATTGTGTCAAACAAATGTCTAAAAAGTCTACAGAATATAAGTTCAAAATTTGTCGAAAACGAAATCGGTTGATAAGGCGAAATAATAACGCGTTTTCCTTGATAAAAAAAGTTCCAAATTCATATCCCGGTAGCGAGCATTCACATTTATTTCTAATTGATTCATTTAATTTGAATTAAAAATTCATTTTCTCATCGTTACTAACTACTTATATACAATAAAAAAATATGAAAATATTCATATTTTTTATTTACCCGTGATTAGGATAAATTAACAAAGCTCAAGCATGTATATCATACCACCCCTGCTTGGAAAGTTTTTCAATTAAAAATAATAATATTCATTACTCTTTACAAATCTCTTTAATCTTGTTACAAAATTCACCAGGGATTCGCCATTAAATACGTGTTTTAAAATTTGATGATAATAATATACTGGGTGTAACACAACGAATGTACAATATTTGAAGAGCGGATAGATACACATTCAAAATATAGGTTGAAAACCTGCACATGCCTAATCTCAATCATGTCAGAGATATAATCATTTTTTAAACGTAGTTATGCGATATTTCGATTAATTAAAATATTTTATTTATTCCAAATTATATAATGAATGCAAAAAATTATAAATGAATGCAAAAAAAAAATGGTTATAGAACTTCGAGCGGCCAGACTATTTTTCGATATACGGGTATCATTTGATCATACTCGTACATTTTTCGTTCTCTTAAAGCTTAAAAATCTCTTTGAACATTTTAAATTTTAAATCTTAACTTTTAATATTGTACTAGATCAGATAACATTGTACATACAGATAATATTGTACATACTGTATCAATGATATCAAAATATAAATCGATGTATTCAATTTTATTACAAAAAAATTACATTGTATACTTAAATGACAATTCGACACCATAGTATTGTGAGGGGATAGCACTATTTTAGAGCTCTCGCAAAGTATACGAGAATCACTAAAAAGAATATTTTAAAAAGGTTTCGGCCGCTGAATTTGATGGTGAAAGTGAGATTTTAATATTTTAAAAAATACGAAATTTTAAAACGCGCTACGTTACGCTATGTTGAACATTTAGCACCCCGGTATGGTATATTTGTGGATATTTATTTATTCCTAATATAGTCCATACATAAGTACATATATAATATATCAATATTTTCCTTTGTACTATAACTTATCTTTCACATATTAGTTTAGTTTAATTTAGAATCTATGTAGTTTCTTATATCATCTGACATTTTACTGAAATTCTTCATCGCACTCTACCATCACTGATTTCTGAGATCCTTCTTCTCTGATGGCAGTCTCATTTTATCTCTACCTCTTGTATGATACTCGTGATCATATTAATTTTTTTTATCAATTCTGCCGATATTTTAGTGAGAACTATAATCAATAAAACATGCTTAATAGATTAATTTATTTAAATCTAAATGCGATTAGTCACAATTGAAAAACAGGACACTTTTAATACTTTAAAATATCTGTATATCTAAAAAGTGAATAAAGTTAATAACTTAAAAAATCCAAAATGTCAATTACGTCTTTATTACTACACCGTGGTCACCTTTAACCTGAAGCAACAGCTTGATGAGGGACGCGGGACTGGAGATCCGCTTCCACGACGACGGTGGGCGGCGGCACCGCGGCTACACGTCCTAGCCTATTCTATAGCGTGAGACTCGTCCATAAAAGTCCAATTTCACGGTTCACCTCACGCTCTCGTCTCTCGGAGCGTGTCCAGCGAGCACCGTGTCAAGGCAGCAAATATCAATAAATTGCTTTCACTTTAATACTTCATTAAAACGTGCTTATCAATATACGGTCTCGAATATTAAACCATACGTATTATAATACTTAAGAAGATAGTTAAGCTGCTAAAAAAAGGTGTGTGCAATGTGCGAGTATTCTTATTGATACTTCATTACATTAACATATTTGTGTTTTTGATTACAAATCCTGTACCATAATTACCCTTAATACGTAACATTAGCAATTTATAGTGTATACTTTAATTATCTCACGACCAGATAAACCAGATACTGGAAAATGGTCTTGCTAGGAGGCACAATAATCGGCTAGCTTGTATAAGCCGAGAATTGTCCATCAAGACAGAAGAGTGTGGCGCTTTATCCTCTTTGCCTGTAAGAAAGTAAGTACTTTAATTATAAACACGTCAAGAATGAGCTAAGACATCTAACTAGAAATCAATTGTTGGGGGAGCGCAGGTTCAAACCGCCGTTTGGCAATTTTTTTCCTCCAACATATACTTACATCTAGGTTTAGTCAAGATACAAACCATTTTATTTTGCGATATTCCGAATATAATCTGTACCTGGCTGCATTATTGTGTGTCATCGCCGAAACGGTAAATAATGCATTAAAATAAATTTAAGTATATATTTATTAGGCTATTGATTTACATTCGTTGTCTGACCATTTTCCCTTTTTAGACGAATTATTAACATGTGAATTACTAAAAATGTCATTTATGAGTACTATACTAAATAATTATAATTAAAATTCATTTATGGGGGCAAATTGTCATAATATAATAGAAATACTTACAGACAAAAACTAAAGCTATTCTTTTAGTTCGATGAGTGAAATAGAACAACGTTTGAATCATCAAAATCGGTTCACTAGAACGAGAGATACGGCGCTGGATATGATAACGCGCTATACGCTCCAGTCGCTACCACTCAGGCGTACGCAAGCGCCGAGAGACGAATAATTTCTAACAGGTAAAACGTCTTCATTTTTACAATTATTATTAGCAAATATACACTAGGTGTAATAAAAAAATAATCAATTTTAAGTATTATAAAAAATGAAATTATTAATGTCTTAAAGCACGCAATCATTAAATAAAAATTAACGACATTATTAAAGTATTTTTCAGAATCGATAAATATTAAAATCATGGCTAAACTCAAGCCATCCGTAATTTCTAATGACTTGTTCTCGCGCGTTATCGCATTTTTAATTAGTCGAATATAAAATTATATTAATTAATTCAAGCACCGAATTTAAAAGTATGACTTAAGATATAAAATGATTTAATTATCTCATCGAGACTTTCAAACTTCTGATTACATTTAAGTGTTACCAACCAGGGCTAATTAAAATTATCAATCAATCTGAATTCCACATCTAATTGGGTGTTACTGCTATTTACTCAAGATTCTTGCAGTCGAAGACGGATATACTGGTATTTTGTAAAATGTCTAGGTTTTCTTTACTTTAACTGGGTTACGTTTGCAACGTAAATTGTTAAGCCAACAGTTATATGTGAATGTGAAACAAGAATCTTCACAAAAAGCCAATTAAAGTTTATTAAGTATTCATAAACAAAATTCTTGGAATTATATTTGGACTAGTCGAGAATAATCTTGCTTGTCGAGGACCAAATATCGCAGCAATATTAAAGTCGAGAAAGGCATAATAGATAGGTCATGTTATTAAATTTGATCATAATGATCTCAACCTTAGATTACGAATACGAATGGTAAGATGCCAAATGTTCTCCGTATTGATTTATGGAATGGAAGTATGAACACTTACCGAAGAAAAGATAAGGCGACTTGATGTATTTAATGTGTAGATTTTGAGAAGAATTCTCGAAATAAGCTGGATGAATTGAGTAGCGAATGAAGTCGTTATGATTTGGATGAATAAAGAAAAGAAAGTATTTAAAAGAATGAAAATCCGTAAACTTCATTATCTCGAACATATGATGAGATATCCAGAAAAGTAAGTAAGATCTTGCACCTCGTCATATAGGAAAACATTGCTGGAAGTCGGGGCCCTGAAAGGATATCATTAAACAGATGAGACAAGAGAAAAATAACATGAGTATGATGTACATATCCTGCATGTCGTAATGGCTACTCAGAGTATTCATCACATCAAAAGTCTTCATTCGTCTCCTTTCTCTCGAGCGCGGGCTAAAACAAAACTAACTAATTAGTTAGCTTCGACAACTCGAATCCAGAGAAGGATATATTGTATCGTTCATTTCCAAGATCATCATTCAAAACAAAAAAAATCTAGTTTCTAATATCCGAGTAGGACTCCATTTTTAAAAGACGTGTGAAACTCCCAGAAATTTTAAAAGATAGCGGATTTCAAATATTAACTGTGACAATCAATAATTAAATCAAATATGTATCGGTAGATAATTAAGGGTATAGAGATAATGAACATTATTTAGTTTTATGACGCAACAAGTAGTGGTTAAGTTAATATTATATACACGAATAGAAGTCTGATCGCCTGTTTTACTACCTGCAGGTGTGAATTAAACGATGTCAATGAGTCGTAAAATTTAAGTAAACTACAGGTATTTACGAGAGCCAATCAATCCTTAATAACAGGATCTTAACTCCCAATAAAGGATTAGTTATTATAATATTAACCGTGATAATTAAATAATAAACTGTGTGACGTAAATAAGACAAGAACAACTTACACACCATAAACACTTTACGGATGTGTACACTTTTCTGGGGGCTAAAGACCTTAGTGAAGAAGCCATCGCGCATGTCTTGACAAGGAGGTGAATCTCGAAATCTTTAAACATCCATAAAAGTGACGGATAAAAATCAAGAACGGACAAGAATCGGCGATACTTGAGGGAAGCCTATATGCAGCAGTGGAGAGACATTTATAAAATGATGATGCTTATGATGATGATGATGGTGATGGTGATTATGATGATGATGATGACAATTCTTAATTGTGTTCGATGTTTAAGCGTTCAGCATTAATTAATTCAACATAGAGGAATGAGGTAATCGGACATGCACGGATGCACGAGTAAAAAGTACTTACCGTTATTCACATGGTTTATTCAAAGATGGTTACACTTAGAACGCGATTTGAAATACGAAAATATTTCATACAATACGATGACGACGACGACTACGACGATGATTATGATGATAAAAAACGTTAGTATTGGTCCTAGAGAAAAATGAATATTAAAAAACAGAGCAGGTATCCATCCACAGGGTACCATAAAATGAAATATATCCATTCATATCACACATAGACAAAATCTAACTGAATATCGTCGGGAAAATGTTTTAGGTAGCAATTCACCTTTTCATCTCATCTCTCACACAGCACCCTATCGAGTGAAATAGATTGCGTTTTAATGTGGCAACCCTCAAAACATAGTAATCATTTTTAAAATAGATATATTTTATTTGGCGGCTTTGTTATTATAAACTTCTAAAAAATCTCATTACCTCTCGATTAATAAACTTTCAAGGTGTCGATCAGCGATTGCTCTTTGAAGCCTTTAACATTTCTCGGATACGCGAATGTATCCAGCACCACCGTTCGCTGAAACAACATGCGCTCAACTTCGACGGGCGGCGAGACGTCTCACAAAGAATTAGAACATTTTGATTCAACCAGAACTTTTCAAGAATTTTTTATATCAAAGTGAAATTTGTTTTTAAATTTGTAATTCATTCGATTTGATGGCAGGCATTGGGAAGTGTTTATGTACGATTAAAGCAGATATTTTCTGGAACGTGCCGCTCGTGGGTGAGGTGAATACTACCAGAAATACATATATTAGTGTTCTTCCTTGGTAAGATTGCAATTACATTTTTTAGAAAAATATTGTTATTTCGATCGAGAATTCATGATGTGATGATTAATATGCATTTTGAACTATCTGTGGATAATTCGGCGAAGCGGGTCTTACGCGGGGCACGCACTAGCAATGATTTATCCTTAGTGAACTATTAATTTGTTTTATTTTATATATTCAGTCGTCTTGTAAAATGTTATTTTTTATAGCACCGCCGTATACAATAGAAATATGGACACTAAGAAAGAAGGAATAGAATATGTCGGATGCTTTCGATACGTGAAGCTGGAAACGAATCGCAATTCCGCCTAAGTGTCTCTATCCTCCAAGAGTCGAGGATTACGGAAAGACATTCGACAAAATGCAGGAGAAGAATTCTTACATACTTCGGACACGTTGCCAGAAGAAATGAAGTTACTTCTCCTCGGCCCGTCGTTTTAGAAACACCTCGAGCAAACATTTCCAGTTACGAACTTTATTTGTGCAAATTAACTTTATACTCGCTGTAATTTCAATCGTGAATCGACCCGCAATAAACGCCAACTTTTGTAAGTCCTGTTTTAATTAAATACCTCGCTCTAGTCATAATATATATACTCACTTACACATTCCACATTCATATACATTCATAGACATACATCAACATGCGTGAGATCTGACGAGAGATAAGGCCCTCATTGTCATCATGTACAAAACCTTCTGATCCGAATTACATAACCTTCAAACATCAGCCACTCCGTCCGAGTGACTCGACAACTTAAAGTGCACATATTTCTACTAATATCTCTTTTTGAATCCCTACAATACGTTAAGAGAGTCTTATTTAAACGCTTTCAGTAGCATGGGTCAAAACTGAATTCAACATAGGTCAAGAGATTGGTCAGTATTGAGTAAACAATAAAGAAAAAGAGTGTCGCATTAAAAAATATTATATTAAAAAATACTACATGGGTAAATTAATCAACTAAAGTCCTGCAGATTAATAGTTAAACACAAACATGATATTCTTCTTCGCCAACATTATCCACACATCATTAAATCACGTCCAGATGAGCGACCAGATCACCCTTGGCTGCTGCGGACGTCAGCCATCTGACGGCTCGTCTTGGAAAAAAAAAGTTTCATGTTTGTTGTAGCCGCCGCCAATTCGATGGACCACTATGCAGCCTCATCAAATCGAGTGCATCTTGAAAATTCAGATGGCAACTAGGAAAAAGGGATATTTAAAATAACTATGAAAATATTAAACACTTTCTTAACGATGCTGCTGCACAACAAAAGCCTAATAAAAAAATCATGAACACACCCGCAGTATTAATTTTATAGCCTCGTGTGGGTAGATACCTAATACAGTGGAACCTCGGTTTATGAACAAAAGTCTTGACGAAAAAATGGTTCAGTTCGAGAAACAAAATTTTGAATTACGAACAGCTTTTTAATAAGCAGCAAAGAACGGTGACAGAGGAAATAGAAAATGTTCCTAGGCCCTCGAGTGGAGTGAGTGTAATATGTATCACAAAATTTCACCCTGATTAAACTTTATCAAATCGTGATATAAATCTGTTTAAGGATAATGTCGTGTTTCATTTCCGCAACATTATAAAAAGCAAGAAGAAACAAATATCGTTCGATTGGTTTTTCGTGAGTCAGAAACCTGATGAACTTTAAGCGGCCGATGTTTTCATGGAAGGAGAGTCCCCTTCCAAACAATAATACTTAACCACATATTTTGTAAGATAAGTCATAATAATTAAGTTTATTTTTTTCGTTTTATTACTTCCAATTCGTTTTAAGTTAAAACCATGAATTTTGATTGTTTTTATAAGATTTCAAGCAAGATGTCACTTTCTTGGGATCTTAAAGAGAGTAATACATTTTACATTGATTACTATGGGAATAATTTTTTCGGTTTGCGAACAACTCGGTTTTTGAACAGTTTTACGGAACAAATAAAGTTCGTAAACCGAGGTTCCACTGTACTTTCGATTCTCTGATGCTTGGGTACAGGTTACAATCAACATATGCATTCACAGATTTAAATTACTACGTCCTGCGCGACAGAATGTACATCACCACCGGCATTTGTAGCGTAGTATAATTTTAAATAATGGTCCCTTAGAGAGCGTTTACATGTTTAAAATTTTACCCCCGAGACTCAGGACATCAGTTAATACAAAATACAATAGACAATAAACAATTTTGCGTTTTACGTGTAAAATGAAATTACAAAACCCTGTTTTATTAATATGCCATAAACATAAGAACTTTTATGATGTCATTACTAAATAATTTGAACAATAAATTTTAATATTATACCAGGCATACGAGATATTATTTATATCAAAATAAAACAAAAAAGGACTTGTAAGAAAGCTGATATATCTTATGTCATATTGAATTAACCCTGTTTACATGGTGCCAAGTTGTCTAGTGTCATAACTAAAACGAGTAATTTGAATATTATATACCAGGAGCTCAAGAATAGGATAAGGTATTTTATTGGATGAAAAATTCTAATGCACCGTGTAAAAATTGTTCTTTAAAATAAACAGTAAATTATATGCATTGAGTCAAAAAATGTTTAAAAACGTAATTATCAGATAATTGTGGTTTTTATCCTTCTTACAAGGTGCCAGGGTGTTTGAGTGCAGCTCGTGACGCGGGGATGAATTGGGAGGAATTTATTAGCCCGTGGCAAGTGGAACGGTCAACACGGTGCGCTCCCAATACAGGGAGAGGCGGTCCCGTGCACGCAACTACAGCATGGTACAAAACTGACAAAGGTTTCTTTTATAAGACAAGAAAAATAATCAAATTAAAATGTGACATATTGTAACAATCTATTCTAAGATATTATCTGCATAATTTCATCAAATAATAAATAATGTCCTTATGGATTTGAAATTTTGTAAATTTTTAAGTGTTTCTGTGTAGTTTTCCGGGCTATTTGCTATACACGTGCTATGTGCTCTTACAAACGTTTCAGATCGCATTGCAGAACCCGCCATGAGAGCTCACGTCGGAAAGTCGAATAGCTCATAAAACTCTAGACAGAAGATTCTGAACGACCGCCAAAACCTGAAAACATTTCTATTTTGAATATTAAAATGATTTAAATACATAATGTGCGTTTCGGCTACGACACAACTACGACACCGCATGACAACAGAAGTGTTATGTTCGGGGTGTTCCCAGTAGCCACTTTGTATATTGTATTTCAAATATTGAAGAAAACTGGCCTCCCGGGGATTCAAGCCAACGGTCGCAAAGCGAAAACCAGACGCCTTAGCCCACTTAGCTACGGCCTGTAATGTTAAAATCAAAAAATATGTTTGCATGTGTACATGTGTTTTTGGGGTACGAACTCCATAATGTCTTAAGACAAAAGTTTTCTAGCAACGTGTTCTCTTTATTGTATATTTTATTAGTATTGTTTTTTAATTCAAAATATTTTCTGTTAAATAGAAAATATTATTTTTTTATACTTGTCTGCAGGTTAACTATGATATTTTTCTATAATTGTTAATAATAGGTAGGTATTGAATACCGTATATACACAAATAAATAAATAAAACAAAATTGGATGTTGTATCCAGCTGAGCTGGGCCGAATTAGTATATCTCGC
The DNA here is from genome assembly GCA_022840565.1 of Eubasilissa regina. NCBI lineage: Eukaryota > Metazoa > Arthropoda > Insecta > Trichoptera > Phryganeidae > Eubasilissa > Eubasilissa regina. The sequence continues at coordinate 30,357,693 of JAINEB010000006.1, read as the reverse complement.
CCCTTGTGTTTAATTCTTCAAATGTCTAATTTTCTAAGCCACTCTAAAACGATGCTCCTTTAACCGTGCGTTATTATTCACCCAATAGCGTATTAGTCTAATTTTGGGGAATAACCGGACGACTTGGGGTTCCTTCTGTTCCCATCGCTCACGCTGTCAACATGAGGGGTTCTTATGAAAGCATGAAGCTTCTACTGGATAAAACAGAGTACCAAAAGAGCAGGTTTGCAGTCGGAAAACACGAAGTTTAGCTGTGTGAGTGGGATAGTAGTCTTAGAAAAAATCATTATATTAATAAGCAATGATCGAGAAGAAGTAACATACTTCTGCTTTTCAGAATGTTATTTGTTAATTCTGAAAAAATTCTACTGCCGCCTCTTCACTTCTATAACTCTTCAATAGAAGTGGGAATATTTGGAAGCAAATATGTCCCTAATATCTTATGATATGGCTGATATCTCGGTGAGAGATTTCACCGAGATATCAGCCAAATCGAATAGTGCTACAGGGAAAAATGGAACGAAAACATACTTGCGGACTACTGCTGGGACCTTAGCAGAGACGAACCAGCAATGAAATACAATCGAAACTCGAATAGAAATATATTTCATCAATTAGTTACTTTATATTGTGTACCTACTCGTAAACCTTACCGGCTGGACTGGGCATATTGGGCTTTTCCAAAAATTTGGAAAGCATATTCGAAATTAGCAGGAACAATTATATAAGAATCACTTTTTCTAGTACACGTAACATTCAAAAAGTTTAATTTTGTATATCAGTGTAATTATTTTTATTACATTTATAAGTAAAATTACTGAATTAAAGCTATATAAATCTATAGCTATTATAGCAATCCGCAAGTTGTTTTCTGCTAATTTAAATAAAATCATATCACTGTATTTAAATTTTATCGCCCTCTTTATTCTATTGCTATCCTGGTACTTGGAAAAAATCAGTTCCAATCGGCTGGTCAATCTATTTATCAAAATAGTTGTAATTTATTTTAAAAATGTACGATGGCATGTGATCTAAATACCTATATTATATCTAGCGACTTATATTGGAATTCGTACCTATGATATAAATAATTTTAATGCTATCGAATTCAAAATACTAGAAAAATATAAACCATTTGACGTCATCATAGGACGTGCAATGCCTGCGACGTGGAGTATATCGTAGTACGAAGCTTCTGGTTCTGTAGAATACGTCATTGGAGAGACCAAAGGCAGGATAGCGGAGGACTTGATGACGCACATCGTGGCACATGAGAGACCGGCAGCAAACTAATAGGCAGACCACCCGAAAGATGGAAAAATAACCGGCAGTCGACCTTCGCCGAGTGATCTTCCAAGAAAAAACAGGCAGAGACAGAAAAGAAGAAGGATATATCAATACATAGAACTTTAAACGACTGATATGTCTACACTGGTTTACGCTAACCTATAAACTAGTACTCGATGAGTCAACAGATGTGTTTAATATTGCGAATCATTGTTTAATTAGTATATCAACATCGAATCAATAAAATATTCTAAATAACTTGCTTCTGAAATAGTTATAACTTGTGCCATACATTTGAAATCAAAGCCTTTCAACATACGATGCATAATGAACTTAACATGGTGGGAAATAATAAGTAAAACTGCAGTTTGGAGAATGTATAATATATGAGCTATTATCAACGAAAAAAAATGCGATATCACTACCAAAAACGGTATTTGTTCAACCAATGCATTCTTTGAGAGATCATGAATACATGGGATGACATAATACATAAAGAAAATATTGTGCAACCAAAATCGTGAAGAAAACTTACATTTTCGAATGAGAATGATACGATACTACGTGTTCCCTACTGGAATTACTGTATGGAATGAAATCATGGATACTCACTGAAACAATGCTATAGCAATTTGTAGCGTCTGAGATGTGGATCTACAAACGCTTTTGAAAATAAGCTGGATTGGTTGGGTCACTAATGACACTATGATGATTTGGACACGAAGGGAAAAATAATTTCTCAAGACACGAGATAGACAAGTATAGTCATATTTTAGAATACACAGAAAATCCGGTAACGGACAGTTCTCATCCCTCGGAGAATGGACAATCATTGAATTATCGCAATCATTCAGGGCATCCAAGAGGTGTCAAGAGCTGTAAAAGCTGATCTAAGACTCGCTAAATTGAATAAATCATCCCGACCTAGAGACGCTCGGGGTGGAAGTGGACAAAAATGGCGACAAATAATTACCAAGATCAAGAAAATCAGATATGCAGGAGTACTCGTTTTAGAATTAAATAATTAACAAATATTTTTTGACGAAACCCAGAATCATATTCCTCCAGGTCCGAGCTGTAGGGTGGATGGTTGAACATTTCCCAGTTGAATTGTTGGAGAAGTTGTTGAGTTTTGCCAGCAGTATGAGGCCTGGCATTGTTGTGAAGGAGAATGACACCGCTAGAGAACAGTCCTCGCTGTCAGTTTTGAATGGCCCGTCGTAATTTCTTCAATGAGTCATAATATGCATCAGCATTGATAGTGGCTCCACGGGGCACAAAAATCCAATGAGCGGTAAATCTTTAAATCTGATCACAGCCTTAACTTCACAAGTGGCGGGATTTTCAATATTTTTCAATTCTCGCAGAAACAATAATAACAATGATAGCGCTACGAAACTTCCCACGCAGTGAGCAAACAGTCGACTGAAGTCGTTTCATCTTAAGCGGCGGCTACTCGCGTCACTAGCGCTCCGCACAGTATGAACAGGCACAACTTCCCGGATGGCCTTCGTACATTGCAATAATATTTTTTTTAAATCTTAGAAAAAACAAACAATTCCGACGTATTATTTTGTTTGAGTTTAAAAGAGGAGTTAAGGCATGGATTTGAATATTACTACTAATACTACTATGAATTACTTCCGAAAAATGTAACTGTCACTTCTGAGGTTTGCTTTGCAACCGCAAATAGTGAAAAGTGACCAAGTAATTTTTCAGCAGGATAATGCCCGTCCACATATTGCTAACATTCAAGAGCTCGGTTGGGGGAGGTTATTCTACATTGTCCTATTTTCCTGATTTTGGTCTATCAAATTTTCATCTTTTCCGCTGACTAACTCCTTTAATAATAATAATGTTGCTCTTCAAAAAAGGCATGATATGTTCTTTACCTCCAAACTACCGGATTTCTTCAGACGTACAAAAAAAAATTAATCAAAAAATATCATCGTATCGTCGCTATACTTACCAAGAGGGTTACTTCTTCGGATCTAATCAAAGTGATCTATGATTGGATTGCATAATATTATTTTCTTACTCTTGCACAAGCACGTTTTGCAATTTATTAGAAACTATAATTATGACTGTAGCGACATTACAAGACCAATAATTAAAGAGATCGTTCTGGCATTTAGTACTAATCTTCGGTTACCATCTGCCGCCCCAGCACTGACGACTCGCGCAGCCGCTTGCCTCTCGCGCCTCACTATGATGCAGCCGTACACTAGACTAGAAATAGTCCCGTAATCCCGCCTTCCGGTACACCCTGCTTGCCTGAAAATTTTACAATCTTTCCGTCCTCGTAAAATATCATATTTATTTTCAGAGCAATAATGCCGGTGTTGCAAATACCGAGGAACGCGTTTAGTGTTGCCATAAAACCGCGCAAAATTTTATGACGTATTAATAGACTTCATTGTGAGATGGAAAATATTTACAGAGGGAATAATAAACATTTTAATATTTTTAGGTGAACTTTTTTATAGGCGCCTATATAAAATTATCGAACATGCGTCACTAGTTATTATGTAATCAACAGCTGCCACTAAATTTCCTGCCACCTAGTTTGTACCGAGTGGTATCAACTGCTGAGCATATCCCTATTTATAGAAAACTGTTTTTTTTAAATTAGACGTCATTATTTTTATTGAAATGACTTGAACAATAGTATGTGACAGACTCACGCCACCATATAATAAGTGGCGCTCTCGCTAGCGCCACCGAGAGAGGACGGCCGGGGCCTCTTTGTCCTTCGTCATTCTTCCGCCATATCCCCCTACCAGGTAACCGCGCCAGCAGAACTTCGCTTCAGCACGGCGTCTTAAATATTATCTAGTTTAAAAGTGTATTAATCGTAACCATCTCTGAATAAACCATGTGAAAAAATGTTAATACTTTTTACTCATGCATTCATTACCTTGTCCATTTATTATAGTACATGTAATAAATATTAGCATCTGGTTCCCATGAAAACACGTTTTTTTTTGCTTGAGGTAGTTACGTACCTACTAATAATATCCTACTCACATAATAATTGCTACTCGCACAAATTAAAATTAATCTTAAAGACTTCAAAAAAAAACGAAACGTGAAGCGACGACAATCTCGAAGAGGAGTATGAAAAGAGTGATTAAAATGGACCAATCAACCGGCCGTAATCTCCGCTGACATCCCGTGCTAAAGTAATTTGGCACAATGACTGGCGCATTTCGCCATCCCTGCCCTGGTGTTCCCAGCGACCGGCCAGCTCAGGAGTCAGGAGCTGTCAAGTCGTTATTATTATGTACTACGTATTGGAATGAAATAATGATCTTTCACACATTTCATCTGTTGAAATCGCACTGTGCCATAAAACATTACCGTTTTTAAGTATTAAAACGATGTTAAACTAGCTAAACACACGAAATAATTTACAATAAATGAAATTGGAGAAAACACGAAAAATAAATCATCATTATCACTATTGACTCTTGGGTCTCTCTAGTTTCGGGTCTGTAAGGTAGAATCTCTTCTTTGAGAACATTGTCATTCCATCTCAGGTTAAGGCTTTCAAAGCTCCTGTTAATCCTGTTGATCTGGTGGTCATCATTGACTACTATGTTTGTTATTCAGTCACCGGTTCAACCCACTGAAGTGTTCCTATTTAACAAACTTTGAAACGCTCATCTCATTAAACAAATCCGTTTTCTAAAACCAGCTCAAAATTCACATTCAAAAACGTTATTTTCAATCAGTAATTCATCATAAATATGGTACATAAAATAATTATATAGAATGATACTATGTTAGTAATGAACATTAAATTTTCTAAGTAAAGTGACATTTTTCTAGATTAACAGGCAATTTTCTAGATGAACAGAAATATTTGATAACCTACAACGGATAACAAAAAATCTTTTAATATTATTAATTTGTTATGTACAGCGTGATGTTTTTGCGAGACTAGCAATTGTCTCAATTCTTCAAGAATTCCATACTGAGAAACGACTCTTGCGTACTTTGGGAATGCTGGCATCATTGAAAATTACAAAGGAATAGATCAGGCTGTGACTGATGGATCAACTCCAAGAACTGACTGGAGTCCCGCTACACATCGTATTGAAAAAGGTCCAGGATCGCGAAGAATGCAGGGATGCAGTAGAATCAGATTAAGTAACCGCGATAGTCATGAGCACTTCGACTGAGAGACAGAAAGAGAAATATATTTTAATTTAAACGTGGTGTAATCGCACCCCAGGTGCCAGAAACGCAGAAACAGGAAAAAGCGATTCACTAAATTCCGCTCTTCCTGAGTTTCTCGACCACATTCGGATGCAATGAACTGTATAGAATTATATCACTATTTTGCCAATAACAGCTCGCCGATCGACTGACCGCTCACTAGCGATGGGGAAAGGGCGAGGGAAGTTGGGAGCCACCGAACATTAGTTCGATCAAACAAAATGTATTCAACAATATTTCAGTTATTAAATGATCGCTGTATGTAACACTGATACAATTTCTGTATGGGTTATGAAGTTTGGCGCAAGAAAATATGTTGCAGGTTTTCAAAAATTGTCTTGCGCAAGATTTACGGCCAATACGTGATAATATAACCGGAGAATAGAGGAGATTAAATAACCTAGAACTACGGGAATGGTATACCGCTCCAGATATCCTGAAAAAGGTAAAGTGAGGAAGCTGCAGTAGGCGGGATATGTAGCGAGAAGTAGATGGATCCCGTATCACGAACAAGGTCCTCGAACACAAGCCAAGGAGAGGAAGACCAAGGTTAGGATGGGCGGATGATATCAAGAGGTAGGCGGGTGGGGATGCCCGGCGGATCGGACCGCGAAGGGAATGTCAAGGACTGATATTGCGACTGCGGTCGTGGACTTCCGAATCCCATAAGACCGTTAAAGAATAATAATATTTTAGTGAAGTAAGGGTTTTTGACACATCTTAATGTAATTATTAATAAAAAAGAGTGATTATTGCCTAACAACTGTTCACAACGAGATATTTCACCCAATATGAAGGTGTGCGATAATTGAAGACTTTTTTTAAAAAGGGCAAATACTCAATATAATAATTAGAAATATAGTGCACGCATTGTATATTGTCACAACATATTAACTATATTATAAATAATTCAGCAAACTAAAATAAATGATCAAAATTAAAATAAAAACATAATATTATGAATAGCCCTGGGTTGACTAGTTAAACCAGTATTCAGTTCAGATGAGAAGATAGTCTCATGACAGATGCACCACACCACGTACGCAGCGAAGGTCCAGATGAGGATATGGATGTGTATCAGCTCATGTACTGGTCCTAGGTCCAATATAAAAGTTTGTTCTATTTAATTCTGGTAATATTAGTTTTAAATTTTGTCATTTCTTATTTATTGTCGATCTAATATCGAACTATTCTGTTCAATTTCGGTCACTTTGTTAACATCTAGTTAATCTTTGAAAGAACATAAGCTTGTTCTTTCAAAGATTTGACGATCATTACTTATCTTACTTACTCATCGACTTACATTGAATCCATCCAAAACAGAACTACTAAGGATAGCAACACCTAGAGAGCAAAACTTAATACAGGAATCAATGTCTGCGAATGCTAAATCTGCAGTTAAGTTGTTGGGCGTGCATATTCATTCAGATCTTTCAACAAATACACAAATCAGTAAAACTGCCAGTGCATGCTGACATCAACTGAGACAGATTAAAAGTATTCGGAAACATCTTCCTCTTGAGGCAGCCCGTCTATTCATTATGGTGTCGCGTGTGGACTATTGTAACAGCATCTATGCTGGCCTACCAATGTTTCAGCTGAATAGATTACAATCTATTCTAAATTCAGCTGCACGGATAATACATGAAGTTTCCAAATTCTCTCATATAACATCCCTTTTACAACAGTTACATTGGCTCCGATTCCTTAAAAGAGTTGAATTTAAATTGTGCTGGTTGATGTACAAGGTGACACAAAACATGGCGCCTCTGTATCTTCAAGAACTTTGTATCCCAGACAATTTGAATGGTAGACGTCAAACTCTCAGATCAGCCACTATTTCAGCCGCAGAAAGGGTTTCCAGAAGTCTAAATTTAGTGAACGCGCATTTGCGGTAGCAGGCCCAAAAGCGTGGAACTCTTTACCCTCCGTCATAAGAAACAGTGCATCAGAGACTTTATTTAAAAAGAAACTAAAAACACACCTTTACAAAAAGTCATTTCCATAAGTGAAAATAACAATTATTAATCTTCAAAAGAAAGATAATTGTAGAACTATAAACAGTTTATGTATAAAACAAAGTTGAGGTGAAAGTTTTTACGAAAATGGCACTATACTAATAATCCATTATTATTATTATTATTAACAATACATATGTAACATATATATTACACAAGTATTGATGGCATCAGAAATAGAGGGCATCAGCGGAAGACTTGGCACTACCAGGTAAACCAGATAATGGAGGATGGTTCTTTTAGAAGTCTCAGCAATCGGCAAGCTTGTATGAGAAGATGTATGAATGTGGGATGAGGCGAGAATTGTGTGTCAGGACAGATGAGTGTGACGCACTATCCTCTCTGTCTACCCCCGCGGTGAAACGGCGTGATAGTAAGTAAGTAAGTAATTATTATTAACATCTACATTAGAATTGTATTTTCACAACTAAACTTGGTACTATATAAGCGTTGGGTTATCGTCACTACTATAGTTTCAAGAGGTGCAGACCCTCTCATCATCAGGTGATAATAGTAGTGACAATTACTCTTCAACAAGTATGTCCGTTGCTACTAGATACTGCCAAAATAAAAGACCAGTGTCTGCAAAGGACGAAAGATGTGACGTAGGAGCGCTTCACTGGGATGCCACATCTTAATAATCTCATTTCAACTATCAAGTACATATGCTCATTAGCCAACAGAACAGATAAGGCGACTCGAAGCATTGAATGAAGCATGAAATGTGATTCTACAGAATAATCTAAAGATCAAAATAAGATGGATGGATAAAGTTACGAATGAAGATGTTTTAGTTCGGGTGAATACCTAAAAAAAGAGTACCTATTTAAAACAATAAAAATTCGAAAACATGATGTGATGTGACATCCAGAGAAGTATGAAATCTTTCACTTCATAAGGACCTGGAAGAAAAATAACATCACGGCTGAAGTATCTAAGGCAACAGTTTGGCTAGCTCACTGAAGAGCTTTCCAGGACATAGTGTAAAAAGTAATGATAACCAACACGTTGGCCAACGTTAGAGCATGAGAAGAATAAGAAATAACGACGATCTCAAACCAAAGCATATTGGCAGTATTCATTGTTTAGTAACAACTGTTACCTTGGGTCCGTACGTGATCAATCTCTCAGAAATATTCCGAGCATAGGCATTTAATAATTAGGCTTTAATCTTTAGAGATTATGTTATTTTGATTTTAAGAGTATGCACTTTACAATAGGCGGAATAATATGGTGATCATATCATTTATTTTTTTAAATAGGTATCAACCTAAATTTGTGAGCAATGACTATAAGGAGCGATATTTTAGTGGGTCCCGTCTTGATCCCAATAATCAAGTTCAACTGTATAATATAAGTTTACATCATCGTATTTCCTCGGAAAGTAGGTACATAATCTTTATATCTAAATTGAATCAGACATCAGTTTAGAATCACATAATAAATCGTTTAACTTTTGCTTCATTCAAATTAACGTCTCCTTGAGCTATGGACGTATAAACTTATAGCATTGTAGTAATATCTCACAGCGAGATTAAGATCTCGGCAGTTAATATTGTCGCTAAGTCAACTTGAAGCTAAACTATTAGGATTGATACAGGGTGTATATTGTTTAATTACCTTATAGTACATACAATTATAATAAAAATATATCATTTTGATAACATAATTATTATTAATAATGCGATAACAGAAATTTATGATAAAAACTTGTCAGCCGAGACTACACCATCAGTCCAGGTTAGTGGTGATTTTTCATTCTGCATAGATGATCATAGTACCAATAATAAACTCGGGAATAACAAGGTGTCGAAGTAATTCACTAAAAACACCAACCAATTCACATAACCGAATCCGCGAATCTACTTAATGCATATTTTATCGGTAACACAAATGCTGACTTCAGACAACAATAATAAATCCCATTATAAAATTGTTTATAATAAATAACTGTTGGCGTTTTGTTAACAATTGTGTGCGCTATGATGCCAAATCGTATGCGCGCGCACACCCGCATACCTTGTTAGAAGTGGTGCTTTTTTTGTAAGATACTTTGTATGTAAGTGATGAAACTCGTATATTGTTATTCTTGTATTTAATAAAATATATATTCAGTTCTTAACATAATTTTTAATTTATTATATTTAAGGAAAAGAGGTACAAAAAAAGACAAAATAAGCACCGGTTAGAAGCTTCTAAAATCGACAAGTATCAGGATAGAAGAGTGTCGTACTCTATCAACAGAGCATCACCGTCAGAGGCAACATCACATATCTAAGAATTGTGTACTTTACAGGAGATAGGCATAACTAGTTTTAAATGATTTTTGTACAATTACTAAAGTATTACTTACCTTTCTAGAGTTGTAAAGAAGAGCAGATTATTTTTAAACTGAAACTGAACTAAACTTAGATACAATTCCCTTGACTTATGAGCAGTTTGACAGGAAGGTTACAGATGATACGTGGTGATTACATTTCTTTGATTTGCACGCCCCTAGTGGACGCTATCGTGAAACTAGTGATATAGAACGATTCCCCGCGAAAATTCAAATTCAATTATATAAATATCTTAACACTCTATCAATATCAGTTTTACTAATGCTTATTCGTTAACGTTCTTTAAACATATGGTACTCGTACATTGCAATATTGCAATAAGAGTTTTCCAGAAGTCTACTTGTACTATAATTGTGTTTGGCTGTGTTGAATGATCGGATCAATAATAATAAAAATAATTATTAATAATACTTAACTGTTCTGCAATATATTTTCATAGCACCCTGTACCTAATGGTAGATCCTGTTTAAAGAATAGCAGAATGATTAATTCAGTCAATAAAAATTAGGAATTACAACTGACAGAGTGGGAAGGGTGCGGGAGGTATCAGAGATATCAACAGAAGATGGAGATAATAATAATACAACATCAACTTAACTCGGTAGGTCAGTTAACTATTTGGATAAGAGGCGGTACCTTTGAAAGATAAAGTGGATTCCTACCTCTGATAGGCAGCGTTTCTATTCCACTGAATGTGTACAAAACAATATGTTTAACAAGTTGTACCTACTAATTGGTTAATTCCATCCAAACAAAGAAACATCCAATAATGCATATTATTAAAATAGTTTAAATATTATATTTACATAATTTATCATTCCTCGCGTTCTTCTACTCTGTTACTTTGACGCATAATGTGATAGAAGAATTGGAAAAATCTTTTGTTCACTACTTAAATAAATAAAGGCAGATTCTGAACTGAAAGGACAGTGAATGGCTTTTTACTGGTAGCCATGCCGCGTTACATTGCCATATTGCCATGCTGAACCTGTGTATTTCGCATTCTGTCAGAGCATCATAGGATATGGTATAGTAGGCTGGGGTGGACCCGCCATCATAATACTCAACCCACTGATTAAAATGCAAAAATCCATAATTAAATCATAAATCCTTTCAGCATGAATCAGAGCCGCTACTTCAAAAACTCAAGGTAAAACAGAACCCTGCGTTTTATCACACATTCTAAGTGAACTCGGACAAAAACTCAAAGAAGACTGGCTGTCCCGTTTGTGAAAATCTAATTTGCTCAAAGACATGCATGTTTTATAGGATCGCGGATATACAATAAGCTACCACAAGAGATGGCAACTGTATCGCATCCTAAATTCTGCGTGTTTATGAAGGAATCTTTTTTCAAAATCGGAACAGGCCCTTAGAGGATCAAAGCAACTCTCGTTCTACGTGATTATTTTCTGTCCTTATATCCTACCTCGTACTTATTAGGTTTTGTTTGCTCCCAGTTTATTTCTATTCTAATCCAGCTTTTTACCTAGTTTTACGCTGTTCTTCTTTTTACTCTACTCTGATCTTTTTATCATATCTTTACTATGTTTTTTTATTTGTTTCTCATGTCTACTTATTTTAACAATTTATTACTTTTTACTCCATTTCTTTAATATGCTCTTACTTTAATGTTCTTTACTCTGTTCAATACTTCTTACATGTCTTTGGTCTGTATCTAAATTATTATTTTGTTGCTTTTAATTAATTATTCTATACTTGTCTCCTTTAATATTTTTCTGTTTTTTACTATTTACTTTGTTTAAATTAGTTCTGTCTTACTCCTTAAGGAATAGCTTATGGAACCTAATGCCTTCCTACCTCAGAACAGATACTTTATATGCACCTAGCGAGGTAGGAAGCGACTTACAGGCTTGCATTCAAATAATATATAATATTTAATACTTATTGTATTTGCTGGTATATTAATTATATAAAATATGTTTATTTTAATGCAAACTATTATTATTAATGCAGACTATTAAGATAGTCATATTGCTAATAAAAGCCGATTTATCGGCACTGACATCGATCAATGCTGCACTGCAGCATGGCATAGTGCCCTTGTAAAGTAAACAACCTGGCGGCGAATGAGCGGGACCGATATGAGAGTTTTGCTCATAAAATGGTCCTTGGAAAGCGGAGGGTCGCCATTTATTGTTCACTGTTGTAGATAGGGTTTGTTATTATGTTGTATTTATATATTATAATAAAAATAAAACAAAGATCGGGCACGATGAGATAAAATTTGGTATAAGAGACTGCGCGGTATCGCCCTGTCACTGTGTACGGAACGCTATAGAACAGCCTCCTTTGTAGCATTGAAAAAATGCCAACCGGACAGCGTAAGAATAGGACCGAAATAGAAGCCTCGAGCTTATTAAATCGGTCTTGGGAATGCGGTAGGTGCACTCTGATTGTCATTGTAGATAGGGCTTGCTGTGTTTGGGCTTGTTGCAGAATTGAAGCATTTGTCTCCTTCTCAGCGATACATTTCAAGGCATTTCAGTTTCCGTACAGATATTGTTCAACGTCTCTGATTATTTAAAAGATAACTTCGGCAGCTTGCGGATGAAACGCAGATTAGCGATAATCTGTACAATTACCCTTGAAAATAAACTGGCAAGAAGATCGCCTCTTAAGGCCAAAGATCACCTCTTAACGCATTTAAAAGTCCCCACTGATCCGATGTTTTGAAGACGTTCAGCTTGATATTGTTCACCGGAGTTATTTCCAAAGTTAACTGCTCGTTAGGGATCGTTAACTGGCGTTTAACGGATCCGTTAGGTGTTGGGCCGAGATAAGTTGGCGTGGCCTCTGGGAAGTCACGCTAGTTAGGGAGCACGTACCGGTCGTTAAGTAGGTGTGCGTGGAAAATCAATTTTACAGGAATTGGAGAATGGAAGCTGGAAGCTGGAAGAAGCGATGGACGATATCCGGAAGATAATATTAAAAAAGCTGACTATATTATAAGAGTCGGTCGCATTGTTTTTGTATAGATGTATTCTAATTTTTAATTAAACATTTGATTTCCGCGATTTTAAGTAATATAATTCCTCATGACAGAATCTTGATCTGAATGAATTCCCACCTTCTTGACAATGCTCCTCTACTTTACATTTAAAATAAATTTATTGTACTAATCGCTAAAATGATGTAAAATAATGTACGGTATCGTAAATACCCTATGGATGTAAATTAAAAATAAAATAAATAAATAAACTTGTTCATTTTTAAACACCGATGTGCTATTATAGCTGCATCAAATCGTGTTCTTCAATCACAAGAGGCGCGTTTAAACAAGGTTTTAAACCAATAATTACCGGTGAGATTCTCCGATACTGTCTTGTATGTTATTCCCTGTTTATTTTCACGGTTCGCGCTATCAAAAGGAAATCTCCAGAGGCTGCCGGTGATCGATGGTATCTCGGAAGGAGGAAATCGTCCGCGCTCCCGACTCCTCAGCTCTCCAACTTATCGGCCCGGCATCGCAAGATGAAGAAACGGACGGGACGTGCGACCCAGAAGCCGCTCTGCCGACGGATTTGGGTACCTATCTGTTTACGCTCCATGAGGAGTGGTCGTCTAGAGGGGGCGATAACTTTGCACGTTCTGATCTGCGATAGACACTCGAATTAAAGTTTATAGCGGAATTAGTAATGATTTTGAGACAGATATGATCGCTGAACAATAAATTTAATAGAGATTCCATTAAGATTCTTCGGCTTTGAAAAACACGTACCTATCCCAGAGTACAATAGATACCTACAACACTAATTTATGTTAGAAATACATAAAAAATTTGTTGCACATACAAGCCAACTTTTTTTTCATATCATACCTACATATCACTTACGTCTTCGGGGTATCGAAATTAATTGAACGCTTTTTTAAATGACGGAGACTATGGTTGAAGGACTTGGTTGGATAAATGGTTGGATAAATCGTCACTCGCCACGGATCGACAACTTGCTACGGAATAAATGAAACCTCGGACTTTTCCGCTATTTCACTAGGGTGTGGATCTCGTGATGGGGAATGCTGGGAAGACTAGCAGACTGTAATGAGATAGAGGACAGAGTGACTCAAAAATACGTGTAGTGTCCTTTCTCCCGCTTAGGGAGTGTATCGCAAATTATCACTCCTATGATCGCCCTATTATATTTTATGTAATAACATCACTAATTGATGCTTGTGGCAGTAAATGTATGCAGGTGTAATACAATGTATTGAAAATTGATTTTAAGTTTATATGCATACGCATGTTGTTGCCGACTATAATATAGGGGTGTCGAAAGGTGGAGTTTTTAAATTCACAAACTATCTGCTCGTCTTTTTTTGTGTATAATTACATCTTAAATAATTGCATATGAATTCTCGGGAGTTCAACTTTCAAAGGAACCGATACACGAGTGAATAACTTTATTTTTTTTATTTTTTTATTGTAGCCATAGTGAATTTTGTTTTTAATTTACTGTAAATTAATACGACATAACTATATATAATATACTATATATATATATATATATATATATATATGTTAATAAATCGTATGTTACTAGCATAAAGCAATCGTTCACAAAATTATTTTTTCAATGTTGATAATATTAATTAATTATCAAAATAAAAGATAAATACATACTTTTTATAAGATATCTGTAAAACTTGCGATCGCAATGCGGAACTGCATCTTGCTATTGTTTTAAAAAGTACATTATCGTAATGAAAAAATTTAATGATTTATCATTGTATATATTTTTAAATTAAGTGATACCTGAATAAATAAAATACTTAATGAAACAATGTTTTTATTTGTTAATCTAGATATGTCCCGAATACGTACAGAACAATTTTCACCACTCCAGCTACATCAAAAAATTCAATGAATCAATCAAAATCAAAATTTAACATATAAAAACGAAATCTATATTTTTATAATAAAAATATTTCCGATTGGAAACCGTAAATATACAACGTCATGCCTTGTATTGATAATATGTAGATTGTACGCTGAAACTTCGGCCGTAACTGTCACGGAAACCAATTTCCAACAATTGACGTCGCATTGTCAACCCCTGCCGCGCGAGTCAATCTTTGAATTAAACCAATAGTTCATTTTGCTTCAAAATCATTACTAGAATGTCACATCAATGGCCTGCGGTCGATTTAGATCGTTCCGACTCGAGTCATTGACTTCAGCAACGGGAGTGAAGCCGATGTGGAAAGCTTTGGAACATCACCACTGTGATCAATAATCATTTTTATAGTGAAGTAAAAGTTTAAGTAAATTTATCAATTAGAAAAATATACCAATCGAAAATATATTTGGTTGTTGGCGGGAAAACGCGTTACTATTTTTGCTATATCAACCGAACACGTTTTCGACAAGTCTTTAACATATATTCTATTTTTAAGTTTTGCAGGATGCCGAGAAAAGTGGAGAATAATAGTCAAGAGGGCGGGATCGCTATTCTCAGTCGTGAGGGATCATAGTGGATGATAGTCATTTTAATTTTCACAACCAAACTTTTTACTACACAAACGTTGGGTTATTGTCACTACTATAGTTTCGAGAGATGCAGCTCCCCTCATCATCAGGTGATACCCTAAACTAAATACCGAATTGAAGACTATTTGGGTAAAGGGACGGGGCATGGATAGAGGAGGGAAGTTTCGGTCGTTAATATGGACAGTAAAGGTGAAGTGTTATGGAATGTTATGTTGTTTTTCTTCTCCAGTCTTTTTAATTGATACATCTATTATTTCATTTTTAAAAGCAATCAACTTTATATTGCGATGAATCCCATATACTTTTGAGTAATTAATTAAATCAATCAATTTAATTAAAAGGTCCAGGCTCGAATCCCGGTAGCAATCAAATATTTATTCTGTAGATCTTACTAAATTATTAATTTAATTTATGTTAAGAATAGCACGGAGAATTAAGGTTGACAGAGTGAAAAATATTTAATCCAACCACATTTGATTTCAATACTGAATGTCTTATCTATTCAATAAATAAGTAGTGGATAACAGATATACAATGACATCTACCGACAATTAGCATGCAGCAGGTACCGGTCGAGCATAAATACAGAAGCGGACTCAGAACCACCAAAGATCAGATAATTTCCAACCCCCGGGACCATGACTTGTGGAAGTGCATTACGAGCCGAGTCTCATCTTATAAGACTATTATATGTCAATACTGATGTTCCGTATTCATAAACCATACTTTTGGCGCGCTTTAATATCGGCCGCGAATAATGATATTGTCACATGTCCGCGTCCAAATTCCCAGCCTCAACCCATATCCTGATACTTGACCTCAGTTTAAGTTGGAGCCTGGCGCTGTTGATCATTAGATCAATAATTTGGAAGTCGATCTCGACATCGGCGATACCATTCGCGTTATGGACCAATCACCTCCAGTGCGGTGAAGCACTATTTTTTTAGTACACATTTATCTATCGGCTCGCCTTGGTGTTTCTTTTGGATTGAGAGATACGCCGAGATTCGGAGTGGAAGTGTCGTACTCATTGTGATTTGAATTATTGTTTATTGTTTGTGTGCTGTGGGTGAAATCACCGTCTTCATTTGAAACCGAAGATCGTCGACCATCCTCGTGCATGCAGTGTGCGGTTTCGGCGGCGACTGCTTGGACTTCGGAGACCTCATATTTGAAATAAGGCGAGTATTTCTTCCAAATCCTGATCCTTCGATAAAAATCTTTTCCCCCTATTCGTAAAATTCCTTCGATAGCTTGTTTTATCCCCAGGCTTTGTATTGATAATATGACCATCTATACAATAATAAAGATGACCACTAACCTGGACTGATGGTTGCTGTAGTTTCCCGCTGATGGTGGGTTGTGCACCGATGCTGGTTGTTCTTAGACCTCCGATGTTTTGTTGTAGTGCTCGGACCGGATTATTTCGATCGATCGTTTGAAATAATTAACTCCCGGAGCCCCAATTATTAAAAGATTCTTTCTCAATACTGACCAATGGCGCCAGTTGCAAAAAGCAATGACTTTCACACCGCATAGACAGGCATACACAACAAAAACAACCCAGGAGTGCCAGTTGAAGGAATCAAAACTCGCGTAAACACCCCCCCACCAACTATTCATCTCTCGATATTTCTTCCCCACCCTGCGATAATTTCAACTTACAACTGGAATTATCGTATTCCCCTCCACGGGAAGTGCAACCCGGAGATTGCACAACTAACATAAAAGAGAAAAGAAGAAAACTAATAACATTTTATCAATTACATCGTATCTCTATAGGTCTGAAAATAACCCACCATTCAACTATAAGTGACCTATTATCTTTTTAATAGGCAAAACCAATAAATATCATAATCTGCCGTTCTATGGTGATCTAAGTGTATATAAAGTTTTGTAACTACAAACTCTTAAATCCTTCATAATTACATAACTAACTTAAACATAATTATAACCAGTAAAGTGCCAAGAACAAGGTTGCAGCACCATAACTACTGTAAGTGAATACGACGCCCTCTCCGTAACCCGACGCTCTTGTAATATAATTATTATTACCCGCCCCCCGACTCCCGTCCACCTTCATCCCCATCCAACCCCGCGACTCGCTCAGCGAGCAGAGAAGGGATGAGCCAGTGGTAACACGCAACCTGACTGACGCGCGAGATATCTTGCAGAGAATTGTGTGTATAATTCACGCTGGATAAATAACATTCACACGAAATGTAACAATCCTCAGTTCTTGAATATTTCAATACAGAATTAACCTGCCTCAAGATGCGCATCTCTACGTCGATTTGACAGCTCGAAGGTCGTGGATCCCAGCAACCCCGGAAACGGTGAGGGATTTGTATAAATAGTCCGTACTGCCTGGGGTTTGTCACATACAGACTTCATTACAAAGTCAATTACAACTCAATTATTCAAGCCTATAAATCTATATTCTGAGAACTTAAGTGAAATAATGTATATCGGAAAATTTATGGAAGTTTATTTATACATTTATTAACTCCTTTCTAACGATGAATTATTTTCTGCATTCAATTTTTCACGTTTTTAAATTGTATTTATTTGTTGAAATATCTAAGATTTTTAGGTAGATTTCGATAGGTTTCGTGGATCAACTTCCGAAAAATTTCAATTATCTTTCTGATGACGATAACTCTCGTAATTCTTATTGAATTTCGATTTTCAAAGTTGACCTAAAAAATTTATAAAAATTTTAACTCCGATGATATTGATCCCAGAGAAAATTTTTAAATAGTATCATTTTTTTTGATTCCTATTAATATTTTATCTTATAATTATGTCAAATAAAGATTGATAATACAATTATAAATTACTGCATATTTCTCTCTTTGCAATATAGTTATAAATTTATCTTTATACTTTAAATATACATTATTTACTGTTAAATTTGATAATATATTGCCATATAGAAAAATACACAGAAATCTATCTACCCAAAAAATGCACAGTTACCACCGGGACTCGAATCTGGATCACTCTCTTACCGGGAGAAAAAGTTACCAATTACACCATGTCAATCAAGTACCATAATGAAAATGTGATTTCATTAAAAATATACAATAATGAAGCAGTCAGAATACATCTGGTGACTACATCCAAATTATATAACATTTTTACTTCTAGTAGAATGCTGCCTTTGTCGATCACGACAACTGTAACGAAATACATCGCATGAGACATTGATCAATTGATCATCCGTTCGGATGTCAGGTTTAGCCAACTCGTCCGGGTCTCGAGGACTCCAGGGCAGGTAACTAGATAACCTGCGTAGATCTGCGGGTTCAGACGCGTCCGGAATTACAATAGCCTTCCCGAGGTTCCGCAGCCACGCCGACCGTCAAGAGTCACGAGTCACTACCCAATTTACCCAAGTCAAAACCGAAACACCCTCGGCTCGGGGGAGGTTTGCAATGAGAAGGGTTAAAGTTCCCAAATCCCTATTTGTTTGTGTTTTAAAGGAATGTAAACGCGTGTGGCTTTTTGAGACGCTTAACGGATACGAGATCTAAGGGCTCGGTTAAGCTTATTTATACTGTAAACTATTGCAGTTTTTGACAAAGTAACCTAGTTCAATGTAAACAAAAATCGAATGGGTATAATTAGAACTCTCGTGCTACATCTGTTGTGCGTACAGTTCGCTGATAAGGAAGAGAGAAATAAAAATATTTTCTTCTTATTATTATTCTTCTTCTTCTACCTAATCCATTCACCTCTACAGTAGACTGGCCAAATCATTGCCTTACGTTATTTAGCCATGATGTGCTCCTTCTACCAGGGCCCCCGACTTCCAGCAACCTTTCCCTGCATTATGAGTTACAAGATCACGTGCCAATCGTAACTCTAGCCATTCAGTATATTTGGAGCATTCTTCTGTAGATCCACATCTCAAATACTTTAGGTAGCTAAATACCATATAGATAATAATTGAACAAATAAATGGTTTACCTGCCTATCGGGCATGAACGGATATTTTTAAATCTTCAAACATTCGAGTATTGCTGCTTTTAAAAAATCGGATTTTTTTTTACCTTTTTTAAGTTTGATGTTTATGGGTACCGAATAAAATGTGTAGTCACTATGGTAACGAGTGTGACGTGTTTGTTTAGTCACACTTTTTGATATTACGCACATGTCAATATACCCATGTATGTATGATTGTTTCAGATCGCTTTGCAACACGAAAATAGTAAAATTGTGCACTATAATCTTAAATTCTGATATTGTACTTCTTGCAGGACATCTTCCGTCAGCAAGTTTCATTTAAAGTGTGTGATGCGAGATTGGTTATCATCTTTAAAATTCAATTTCATCTGATTCTCACTTATCTTGCATACTTTTCTCGGTCGTCACACCGCGCGCACCTTCGCTATTCGAGGTTCATCATCAGAGCTAAATTAGCCGATACCATTAGTTAAATGTCTTCTCAAAACTAATTAATTTTAAACCGAGTTGAAGGTTAATTAATTATTTTACGTTGAAGTACCGAGAAAATTCAATACCTCCCCACGTCTATGAATATATTAAATAATTACTCATATTAAATAATTAATCACAAGAGTTACTAAGTTAGAAGGCAGTTTTGTGAAATAGTTTAAGGGATGAGTTTAGATTTAGTAATAGTTTTAAGTTTGCAATTAAGTTAATTAATGAATGATTCAACATGTTCAGTGGGTACTTTTTAAATTTGCAGACAATAATTTACATTAACCACTATTATTCTTCCATGTCGGTCACTCACGACTGAGGGTTGAGATCATCGTGAACTCCCGCCCTTTTGACTATACCTACTCTATTTTCACCGGTCGCAATAAACTTTTCCGAGCTATCTTCTCTTCTCAAAAGAAGTAAAAAAAATTAAGAAATCGAAGATGATGCGTAGTCAAGTCCATGAATGCAGAATGGAAACCACTTTAGTACATGGTCACCAATAGAGGAATCAAGAAACCAAGCTGACGAATAAAGATATATATATAGATAATCTCGTAGGATTTTTATATAGTTCAATTTGGTAAAATAGTCTCTAGCCACCGTAGTTCGTACCCAGTCCATAAAAGAATCCAACCCCCTCTCTTCCTACGCCGAGCCGCTTCCGCTTCCGCGACGTCCAAAGTTCGACCAAACCAGACTCGCCCAGAACGCCGAACCGCTGGCTTGTTCTCCGACGCGACCATTTTCTATAACTGTCCGGCCCGAATATAACTAGGGCCGTTTGGCAAAATAAGTATCTTTTGTTAAGCCCGTGTAACCGAGTAATCGCAATTCAAATACTCCGATCTCGATTCAGCGTGTGTTTTACCGCTCGCGGTTTAAATTCTCAATGTGCAAAGGACACCGCCCATTAGAACATTCTGAAAGGGCCACGCGGTGGAACATTATAGAACATTCTACACATCTTATATTTTATGAGTCTTCCTGCTACTTCGTATTGTGGAGACATAAAAGCTCCGAGGTTGTTTTACATCACAAATTCCTACAATAATCTGAGCTCGCGCTTATCATACCTAGCAAGTGCGGTCAGCAAATTCCACGGACCGCGCCATCTTGTACCTTTCCATGGTAGAAGAAGGAGTTCACTGTTTCCCTGGGTCCTCCCACTACATCCCACGTCAGACTTATTTGTGCAGGTCAACTCCGCTCCAAACTCAAGGTATTATTATAGGAGCTTCGAGGTATTTATTTTGTCTAATATCCATTTATGTTCAGTAAGTGAACATTAACCCAAGGAAGCGATAATATCTAGTGCTGACCATTTTCTACTATCATGCTGATTATGTGATAATAATCTTATTAGAAATATCTCTTAAAATAGCGAAATCACAGTAAATACTTTTATTTGTTTAGAAATAAATCCCTTGTAAATTTAGTTATAAGGATCATTTCACCCTCATTCTTATTTAATATTCTTCCGTAAAATAATTGCCAACTTTCATCGAACAAATGTTTATTTGAAAATATTTCTATCTTATTATTGAAACGCCCACACTTGCATATGATGTATTATCCACAGCCTAATGGATAAGATAATCTCTATTCTCCGCAATAGCTAGCCACTATTAATTATTATCTGAGAATATCACAACCCATGACGACGAAGCGAAAATATCGTTACAAGTAGCAGGAGTGATATTAATGAATCGAGCGAGAAGTACCGCATCTTCAGCATCTTCTATAATTCTACATCTTAAAAGATCTCAATTAAGGTGGTTTGGTCACGTCTTTCAAACATACGAAGATGTATCTTCTTGGCAACTCTCGGAAGGTAGGTCGCCCCAGGCTAAGTTGGTATTAGGGTTTCTGTGTCGAGACAACCCGGGAATAAATTCTCGAGAATCCCAGGGGAATTAAAAAAAGACAACGTGAGACTCGAGACTGATTTTTTTTACATTATTCATTTTTAACAAATTAAATTATTATTAAGGAAATCACATAATTATTGCGAAGTCGCATTTATATAAATGCGACTTCGCAATAATTCTATATAGAACATAGTTCTGTGATGTTTTGTAAGTGATAAGTTAAATCATATAAATTAATTGAATCAAATAGAAAGATACAAAGGAAAAATATAATAATCTATTAATTAATCTATAATATCTATTTATCGAAAAAATATTTTAGTTTGCTGACCATTGCGGTACGGCAGGTAACGACCCAGTGGCGAGCGGCGAGTGGTGCACGCGTGCCAATCCTTGTATATGGTCAGCTATAAAGATTTTGAAGGGAATAGTTTTGTAGGTTTGTTCCAACAGGGGATTGTTTCCTTGTAAAATTTGATGTAAATATATAAGATAAAATCGTGTCATCTTTTGACGAAACAAAATTTAGATGAGATGAAATTATTTGATGGTGATTATTAGGGAACTTCAGTTTGACATTATTTTTGACCAAATATATACGTTCTTGTCTTCCGATATGTTTCTTTATCAATTATTTTTTTTGCATATTTAAAAAAGATTTATTTGTTTTGTGTAATCAATTTATAAATATAAACTTAATTTCATTTAAAAAAAACTACCAATAATTATTTTGTTAAAAAATTTTTATTCAATTTAATACTGAATATCTCTAATTGTATATAATACATATGAACATTGATTAAAAAATAATAATTTTTAATAAAATAAAATACTTGGTCTCTATTCCCGGGAATTACCGGGACTTGAAAATGGTAACTTTCGAGTCTCGAAAATTGAAAAAAGTCGAGAATACATAATCCCTAGTTGGGATAAACAGCAACAGAAAAGTCACGAAGATAGAGCGAGTCTTGATCGGTCATCAAGTAATGAAACGATGCAAAACAGAGAAAGATGAAAGCATTTATTACTTAATGGATAAAATAAATAACAAATTTATGAATAAATCAATACATTCGTTCATAGAACGTGATGACAATGTGACAAAAAATTATGGTAGACCAAAAATAACTACGAGTGCACGTATACTGTGAACACCACTAGCTAGACGGACCGATGACCGACGCGTGAAGGGGAGACAAGGACCTGAACGCGCTGCAGAGTGCAGACCTTCGCTGGCTCTCGGACCAGTCAGACGCGTCTAGCAATTTTTAACTGAAAACTCACCGTTTACTTTGTACGTTTTTGTGAACAATTTATATGACTGCCTAATCCCGAATCCTGTATTGAATCAATTGACTGACTGTATTGTGTTAGAACACTGATCCATGACGGCCTGTAGCAGAGTGCACAGGTAATATATAACTACTATAATACTAAAGACCATTTAATTGAGAAATATAACAGTTTCGACGACCCGTAATAGATTTGTTCGGTGAATGGATTCAAATGTAATCACCATATAGTAAATTAATATGGCTGAAGAAATTGCGAACAATAAATCACTTTTATTATTATTTTATTAAGAAAAGACATTTTCTGACAAATCGAATGCAATAAAACGTGAATTAGATTTCTGCGAATATCAACGTTTTTCTATAAGATAAATGACCGTTTTTTAATCATTCTGTAGTGTTATAATCACCCTGTATCAAACCAAAGTAACACGTACAAAAGCTCCCTAAAGAGTGCTCTGCCTGCTCCGATAACGTCACATCCGTTTTCCGAGTATATCCGCCGGAAGTAGCCAATAGCGCCGGTCGGGTCGGCCACATTCAATGATTTCTATGTTATTGTGCGCTATATGTATATGAAAAAGGGAAAATCTAATAATTCGAATGTTCTCAACTTTTTGCTCAGCCTCCGTCGCCGACAGAAGATACGGAGAGGAGGACGTGTATTCAATACAAATATTTTCTCTCGGGGTGGTTTGTACAATATATTCTCTACCAAACTGTCTGTATCTTAGGGGCGGTTTTTAACATTTTCTCATTCCAAGAAAAATGCTTTAAAGAGAATATCAATTTAATATTATATTTAAACTACTACAACAATAACATACTGAGTAGGTATATTTAATTTTCTTGGATCAAGGCGAACTACAATAATTATGTTACGATTGAAAAAATTCATATCCTATGGTCCTATAGGACAAAATATTTACTGTATCTTAATCATACTATAACTACTCATGCTAAGATTATTTGACTTAGCTATCCATTTCTGAAAAACAGTCTTCACGGTACGTAAAGTTTTCAACAACATTTAAAGCTAAACTTTGTTTTTTAATTATGAGCCTCAAATTATAATTCAAAAACGTACGCAAAGTATTTTATTAAACTATTTCGTTAAAAAACAGAAAAAGATTCGGTTTCTACAATCTTGGTTGAGACAAAATCTTCGGATCATTCGGTTCCTTTATTGCTTTCAATATAAATAGTATGAAAAATTTACATGGCATGCAGATTCTCAAGTCGAAAACTTGAAAAAACAAAGTTGCAAACAACCAGTACTGTAAATATTGTAGGTTGTCTACTAATATTGGAATGTATTTTTTTGCGGTCTTCAAAATATACCCTTAAGAGGACATCGTGATCATGGAGAATTTTCATTTCAACCGGTCTGTCTTGAACCAATCGCGAATGAAAGCAATTTTCGACCTTTGTTAAAAACAAAAATCGATGTGCGCATTATACATAATATCAGAACATTTTAAACATTCTGCCATACATTACCAACGTTAGCCAAAATGTTTGGAAAATCATTTGCAATAACTTCATGCAAATATGCCATTGGTGCAATTTTGAAGTGTGACAAAATGATATATTCTCCTAACATCTATATCTTATTACAAATATTGGCAACGCTTCCGATTACGACATGCCATAACCGTATGCCTTTTAAAAAAAAATTTAAAGATCCACAATGACACAATGTCTGACTTTGCATATTTTTTTTTCTTTTTTATTTAATAATTTACATTTTCACAAAATTGGTTAGGTATAAAAAAGCATAAGCAGACACAAGTAGCATGGAATTTACATATAAAAATAGAAATTGATAGAATATATGTTCATATAGAGCTTTAAAAAAAAATTAAAAATAAGCAAAACTATAAAAATTAAGGTTTAACGTCAAATGGCTGAGCATCAAAATCAATTGAATATTTTATTCAAAACATCACTCTTATATTTAAACATTGAATATCGGAATAAATCTATGAGACCAAAACCGTTTCCAAGTCTGGGTGCATTCCTACAAAAATTAGTATTTGATGCATTTACGTGATGGAACAGCACCGACAACCTGGCACTCCGCGCAGGATCGTGGATTACAATCAGTTTAGTTAAATTAAGAGCGTCCAGTATGCTATTTACTATTTTAAATAAAAATAATAAATCACTTAAAGTTCTACTACACGACAAGTTAGTTAAATTAAGAGTACTCATTAGAAAATCATAATTCAATTTTTCAACGGGTATACACAATTTGAAGTTAATAAACGTTAAAAATTTATGTTGAATCCTTCCTAATTTTAATTCATGCACTTTATAAAATGGAGACCAAATAGTTGAGTTAAATTCTAAATTGCTACGAATCACAGCCGTGTATAAAACTTTAAGCGATTTAGGTGAATTGGTATTTTTCACCGTTCTCAATACAAAACCAAGACATTGCATAGCTTTATTCGTGATTTCATTAATATGTGGAACGAATGATAGTTTTTCATTTAAATAAGCCAAGATCTTTAATTTGAGATACTTTTTTAAGATTAAAAGAATGGGTTTTTTGATTCTGCAAAACGTTATAGATTGGCATTTATCAATATTTTAATAAAGTTTGCCGTGTGTACACCGTTCATGTAATTTGTTAAGGTTAGATTGAAGAATAAGATAGTCATTTATCAATTGGTCTGGATATCTTAAGGCCATCAGCAAACAACAGTATGTCGACTTTAATAAATGTATGTCGTTAATAAATACAACAGTATGTCGTTAATAAATAATAAAAATAAAACTGGTCCTAAGTATGAACCCTAAGGAACACCAATAGAAACCAATAGAATAGGACGATAGATAACTTTTAAACCATTTGTAAATATTATGTACACAAAGAATTTAATATAACCACGACCGAAGAACTTCAAGAGAACCCAAGACTGCCTGTATGCGCCACTAGATGTATGAAAATGTCCTAAGTCTACCTATTTTCCTACCGATTGCTTACTTTTATTTCAAAATTAGAATACTTAATAGTTCTGCTGAAATTCTGCTTCATTTCGACATTACCACCAAAATATATACAAAATATAGCTGAATATATTTCCCAACAAAAGTGCTCATATCATGTTTTAGTTTAAAGTATAATAATAATAGTAGAATTGAAAGTAGAGCATTTTAAGGGGTGAAAAGGTGGGGGGTGGTGGGGGTTGCCGGGTGGGAGATGAGTACAATATTAAAAGCATTGTGCGCGTACTTTCGTGTTCATATTAATTTCATTATTTTCGCCTACACGTGAACCATTAGCTTTCCACCCCTTTGCTTTTAGCACAGAAGTATAATATTTACAGGGCGGGGAAGATATGGAACAGTGTTTACTCATTACTACATGTTAATTATTAAAACTTTATTATCCGTATTTAAAATATATCTTTGTGTGTCGTGTAAGATCGACCGTTAAGTTCCAATACTTCTATGATTTATATTAAACCTTTATACTAATGCTATCAGATGATAAATAATGTACATGTCTATTATGAAAATTATTTATTAATAACTAAATAAAATTTAAATGTAGCAAGTACAGTGAGCTGCAAAGTTTTGTGGAAAAATATCACCCTGAAAAAACTTTATCAAATTGTGTTATAAATCTGTTTAATGATAATGTCGTGTTTCATTTCCGTAACATTATAAAAAGCAAAAAGAAACAAATATCGTCGGAGTATATGGAATTCAACAAGAGGATCTCTGCATTTATGATGTAATTGGTTGAAATGGATTTGGCGCTATTTGAAAATAAACCTGTCTTATTATTATTTTAATTTTCACAACTAAACTTTGTACTACACACACATTGAGTTATTGTCACTACTATAGATTCGAGAGGTGCAGTCTCTCACATCATTAGGTGATATACTAAATACAGTATTGTAATCTATTCGGGTAACGGGGCGAGTCTGGTAAGAGGGGGGAGGTTTCGATCGTTAACGGGAATATGGGCAGTAAAGGTGAAGTATTAGGGAATGTTATGTTGTTAATTAAATTTCTCCGAATTTAAATTATTTTATATTTCAACGATTATTATGTCCATTACTGAAAATCAGTCCCATATTTTACGTCAAATTTTACTAGATTTGAAAACCACACTGTGTCAATCTCTCTCGATGGAGTGAGCATTGCCTAGATGCATTATTAGTAAAAAAAATAATAATTTGGAAATCACTTTTAAAAATGACTTCCTGAATTGAATTACCTTATAAACATAAACGCAAGCAACAGTCACGCAAGCAACGTATCATCGTACGATGATGAGATGACTAAGTTGTCTAATTAGCGGGATCGAATTCCAGCCACGCCTTGGCCATTTCTTCTCGGTGTATATTTTCACTTTTTACGTTTATCCAAGACACAACTCGCTTTATTTATAAGCAGTCTAAGTTATCACTTCTAGAAGTCGTCAGAGGGCATGTGGGCACGAGGCGCCAGAAGTGTACATTAGCCTGATCCGATATTTTTTCAAAATTCAAAACTCGCTAAATATTGGACCTAGAGAAAAAAGTCAAAAATGATTATTTCATATTTTTGTTAACGTGTCGTAGTAAGTGTATCGCTTCCATCACAGCACGTATTTTTGATGCGACTCGCATTCAATATGAATATAGAGCCGGCAACTTTAAGGAAATGAAATGAGAACAGAAATATGATGGTCCACCCGGAGACGGAGGCTGCGGAGACGCTCGGGGACATGCGAGCCGCACTGCTTCCTGGTCATTTGCATCTGAGAAAGGTTGCAGAGTGAAAGCCTTGCAGAGCGGCAACCTTTAAAGTGAATGCAATCGAATGCAGGCTGCGACCGGTAAAAAGTAAGCAACGTAAAACAAATGAAACCCTTTTCAGGCAAACGTTTAAATACGACATTTTCATATTAATTTATTGTATATTGATAACAGCCATCATGTGGTATCGTTTTCATTGTACAGTATTTTTTGCTGTTATAAAAAATATATGTACCTTAACAGATTAACATAAATAATCGTTAATCCTAGAGATACATAACATAACTCTTAAATGTAATATTACATCATTTTCAATCTTGTTAGTAATGGCGCTGGCCTGAATACAATCTATCTATCTGAATATGTTGCTTTTGCTAGTGTGTCTACAAAACCAAATTTACAGTATTGACAAATTAATATGTCTAAACTTTTCTTAAATCAAATATGCATAAATTAAGTCAAATAAAAATCACTCAGACGGAGAATCTAACCATTATGTTGTATACACGTCAATGAGACGTACATTTTAAATTGATCTTTTTCCATCATAAAAAATTCAACATGGATTAATTTATTTAAATATAGTATATCGAAAATATAAATCAGTTTACATACTTATAAGATAATTTGACAATACAGAATATTAGGGTAATATCAATCTTTTATAATTTCAAAAATATTTTGGAATCGCCTAGTATCGATCCCGCTACCGGTTAATGGTGAAAATAAAAAAGCACTGTAAAAGTGAGAGTATATAAAAATGAGCTTATATTATGTAGTCCTTCCGATTGATAAATTGATTGATTGTTATAAATTGAATACCTTTCTAATTGATTAATTTAATTTGTGTTAAAAATACAACTGAAATTGCAACTATAAAACAAAAATATGTCTTCGTTAAAAAAAAAATTCTCGCAATAACTTATTTATTGAGTTTAAATACTAGTATCGTTTTGGTGAATCAATAAAAATAATGTAGTAAATAAAATATTGCCCGCACCTATTAAAACGGATGTCCAGTAAGGGCCGGTTGTGTAATAAGAAGAAATTTTTTACTACAGTAACTATATACCATCGCCCGTAGTAAAAATTCTTTGCGGGTTGTTGATGCATCAAATTTACTACTGTCGAAGTCAATCCCGCCCAATAGTGTGGGAATGCGAATAATCATTAAATACATACAATTGTATGCTTTATCTATAGCTTAATTCACCCCTGCGTTCGAAATCTGTCACTTTGTTGGCGAAAAATCTTTGGTTATCATCATTGGACGAATTCCCATCACTAAAATAGCGGTATATCGAACGATTCAACAAGTCAATATGACAACGACTTTTGAAACAGCTGTGAAACGTCAATCATTTTTAACGATTAACGATTTTACCATCGGATATCGGAAAATAAAATTACCAACGATCGAACAACCCGTTTTTACTTTAGTAACTATGGTGGTCCTGCACTCGCCCCACAGACATGGCCGTGTAAAGAATCACGTGACAGTCATATAGTGCCGAAACGCACCGACCAACAGCGGATGCCATACATCGTGACGGACGAATCCTAAAAGCTAGCCAGCCACTTCTCCGCAGACCGTTCTTTTGTCAACATTTCAAGCGAGCCGCTCCAGTCTTCAACTATATTAGCGCTATTAACTTTATACTCGTAGTACTTGCAATTGTAAATCGTCCCGCAACAAGCGCCAACTTTTGTAAGTACTGTTTTATTTAAATACCTTGCTCTAGACACAGCATAAATACTCACACACACACACATTCATATACACTGCGAAATGCACCAACACGCGTGAGATTAGAAGAGAGTTAGAGCCTTCAGTCTCGCTATGTAAAAAAACCTTCTGATACGAATCGTGTAACCTACAATCGTCGGTCTCTCCATCCGAGTGACTCGACAACTCAGATCACTAAATTAAGATCCTCACGAGTTAACACAACCGGCCCTAAGTTGCTCGTATATTTTATTATGTTAAGCCGAATATATCGTAATTATATTGTTCCGCTCATTCTGAAATGGCAGACCGAAGAGTCGCTGGTTCCTGGACGTGCGTGCCATGATTAATACGGTGATCAGGAGTGCACGAAATGTGAGCGAAATTGACTAATGAACTGGTATGAATTCAGCTGCGATAAATCATGCCAGCCTGGACCTGACAGTGTCGTCTAATTGGTTTTACTCACGAAATTCCTTCATGATACAATATCGTATAGGGGCGATGGGGGTTGTCTTACCCCACAAACAAACAATAAAATTTAAAAATATTTTTAAATTTCAAGTATATTTAGTGTATCGCACAGAAAAACTCGCTAAGGTGGCGCCAATTAATTAATATTATAAGATACGTGTCAGTAATTCAAAGATATAATCATCGGCGTGGTGCCGAAGAGACGTGGGATAGATTTCGGTAAACAAAGACTGTCATTTTTCATCAAATACGCCAGGGCGACGCCCGTCTCTATCTACTTGCTAATATGGTGGGAAAATATTCTGTTTTGTAAGCGAAATAAAACAAGATATCCTGCGGGTGAGAACCCCATTCTCGATTCTGTCGCCGTAGTGCACCTATACTAAACATCTTTTGTTTCGTTTCTTTCGACCTCATAATCATCGTCATCATAATCGCCAGTTGAGAGAAGCGGAGATCGGTGAACCATCCTAGTCTACATTTCTTGTTTCCTGTACGGAACATTGAATGCTCGGTGTCACCCGGGATTCAGATATAGCTATATTATAATTTAAAATAGTGATTTAGGGGGAAAGGTGAGTCCATGTTATTATTTTACGCGGACTCTAAATATCTTATTACGATGTATGCAAAATTTGGTCCAAGCAGGGTGTAATTACTATATTTACTTCAGGAATCTTGAATGCAACTGTACACAATTTGGATGCCATTCGATAAAAAATATATTTAATTGGGGAGAGAGGGTAGGGTGGCCAAAGAGAGGGAGAAGCATATATTTGTGTAGGATCCTAAAAAGTAATTAAGCAAAATTCGGTTTAGATAGATGAATGGATGTTGGATTGTAAAAAAGAACAGACAAAAAGACATTCAGTTTTATAAACATGCATAAGAAGAGTTTCGCTTTAAAAAATGCGTCTCAGACATATATATCTTACTACCCCTGCATATAGTGCTTTTCTGGTTCGAAAAAAATATTTCTAAATTCGGTTAAAAAATAAATTTGCCTAACCACTTAAGTATACTACTAGACTGATCGCTTATCAAGTAGGAATCACGGGATCGATACTCTGTTTGATTTTATACATTGCTCAGCAATCGCGTAACCCACACAACTAAATATCACGTTTCAATAAGAGAGTTGTTCAAGTGACAAATCGTTGAGATGAAATAAGATATGTTCCTCGTGGCATCTGCGATCTTATAGAACGCGGAGATCACCGGCCCGGTGCGCGCTCCGTGGTTTCAACACGGCTTGGAGAAATTTTTTGACAGATCACATTAAAACTGGAGTCACGAACATAATGAAGCCATTCAAATCCAGAGACCGGAGATAAATCTACATGACACCTCTAATATACAGAATACCTGAGGCTAACTGGCACGCAGGCATTGTGTATACAGGCTGTGACATATTTGGTCCACAATATTTTATGGCTGCTTAAATTCTGAGCCAGAATTATTCCAAAAGCGTGTGAAAATTCTGAACCTTCGAGAAGGTAATCACTATTAGAGTTTTTTTCGGAATATTTAAAAATATGAGTTCACACACTTATGTACATCTACTAGATTATTTATAATAACATACGTGAAATTCCCAATAGCTAGAAAAGTCAATGAATTGACTCGAGATATCAACTATTTATATAAATTTCACATCCACCTCCGTAATATGATTATTTTCACTATCTGGAAGACCAATCTGATATATATTATAATATAGATTAGTATACTTTGTTTTTAACCACTTAATGAGTTATTTTAATATACCAACGGGTCTCTGAAAACACAATTTTCTTCGTCAGGATATCAATTTAACTAACTAAAACTAAATGTCACGTTATTATAATGTTTTTAAAAATCTCTTTTTTTGAAATAATAGTTAAAATAATGATTATTTCAAAATAAATCTAGTATGTAACTAACTTATATTGTTACGATGATGAAATGAGTAGAAATTGACTTGATGATACTAAAGTATTAATTTTTTTTTTTTTTAAATGTCCTTGACTCTTCAGTTAAAGAGCATTTAGACGTAGAAATAGTAATGGTTTTTCAGAATTTTCAATTTATTTATTAGAAAACGATAATACTTTAGATAATTTGGAATTGTCTGTTTTACATATAAAATGAACCAAAATATTATAAATAATCAACTAAACTTAATCACACTCTTATTAAAAAAAAATTGTAATTTTACATCGAAACAATTAAAGTTAGGTAATAACTTTAATTGTTTCGATGATGAAAGATGTGGAAATTGACTTAATGATAAAAAATATGTATACTTCCATACCTATTTTTTAAATAGATTTTTAAAAACATTAGAATAACGTGACATATGTGATTTTAGTTAGTTAATTTGACATCTTGAAGATAAAAATTGTATTTTCCGAAACCGGTTGGTGTATTAAAATAAGCGGTTGAAAACAAAGTTAAATAATGTACATTAAAATGAACTTGAATCACAAAATTCAATTTGCAAATGTTATGGGTATATATTTTATAAAATATCTCTTAATTTACATTAACTTGACTTGAATCGACAAAATTATGTCTACGTTAATGCAAACAATGTTGAAAGAAAATGGCCGCCGTATTTCATCTGATTAATTATTGACATAGTTATCGTTGTCGTCATCATGTCCTATTTATATTAGATATTTTACTGCAAATCAAAAAATATATATCTGATGTCTTTTTTTTAAATTATGCGTAAAACAATATTTTTATTTTAACAAATTCAATCGATTGTATGTATTCTAAGAATCGATTAAGTTTTGAAAAATAGCTCTAATATTCTCGACCTAAATTTATAAATGATATACAACCCTAAAATAGTGTGGCCTAAGTCTGTCACGTCCTGTACCTACAGCCACGAATAAGCCTCGATCCTCTGTTCTCGTACTCTGACATGATTAATGTCGCATAACATCATATAAAGACAATCTCTATATAAGAATTCTTGAGAAAAATGGCGTAATTTTTTGTAACATAAACTTCGAAACTTGTGCGGTTTGAAAAATTAGACTATATTTAGAATTGACGAGAGTTTTTAAGAAAGTATACTCTGTAGAAATAGTGAACATTACAATGTAGAAAGTTCATCAATTATATAAGATAAAATATTCGTTCCGTTTACTAAAGTTTAGTGGGGAACATTATCTATCATACCAAATATTAATAAACCACTAAAGTATAAAATAATAATTCTTCTCCTTCATCATATACGTATTTTTCTCTTTAACGACCCCCTGAGACTCAGAATTCCATAACCACCGCAATTACAATAGAGCGAAATCCATCACGGTATAGTCATATTTGTTGGATGCAACCAATCGCCATATATTAGTTGACCTTCTGCTGATCTCTTAAGGTAAACGAATGCTTTTCGTAGAGCCTCAGGAGTCTTTGAAATAATATCGATGTAACCCGCTTATAAGCCAATTAAATAATATTACCACGTGCAATAAAAAATACTACAACAGTAATATAAAATAAAATAGTTGTGAAAATATTTGAAATAGTTCTAAACCATCATTGATTGTCATGGCAATTACTTTGTCGAGTTATTCTGTGAGAAATCTAAGGACTAACGTCGTTGCTTAAAAATTAAAACTTCTCGGAATTTTCTAATCGCATAATTGAAACTAATCATTCTTTCAACAGCCATAAACTAAAAATTCTCCACTCGCTAAACCTTATAATAGATTAATAATAAGTCATTTATTAACTGTCGAAATACAAAAAATAAATTCAAAACATAACGTATTAACGTCACGTTCCCTAATTTTTTACCCCTATTATCCATATTCTCAATAACGACTGAAATAAACCCCTTCCAAGGGGAAGGGCGAGTAGAGGGGCGGGACGTGGAAGGCCACGTCCCGCCCCTCTACTCGAAGAAGTCAGCTTCAAACTGTAGTAACTTAGTTAGTTTTATTCGCACCTTGTGAAAAGAGTGATTCCTGGTCCCGAAGCTATCATCATCATCAATTGTTTTTTATTCGCTACTGGATGAAAGTCCCCCCAAATGTGTCTCACTGTGTAATTCACTGCCGTGAATATCCGCAGCGTTGGATGACTTTGTCAGTCCTGTGGAGTACCTCCCACTGAATAACTACGTCTGTTCAACGATTGTCCACCTTCCGAGTGGTTGTGGCTTGCCAATGCGGCTTTATTTTTTTGTATTATATCTCAAATGGCAAAAGTATAACTAAATGTGTTTATAGTATCAAATTTAGTAGTTTATTAAAAAAATCCTAAGACATGAATCAATTAAGAGAGAGATTGACGCGGTAAGTCAACCCATCAGCACAACAGAATAAAAACATGTCAAAGGTTTTGCGCGTAATGGATAATTCAATTTAGCCCTAATCAGATCAGCACCAACTTGGTATTCTGCCTGACGCCCCTCTGTCCGTGACAGTCGCTCCCGGCTTCCGTGACGTGACCGTGCTGGCTGCACACCGCCCGAGATCACGTATCCGAGAGAATAATTGCTGATCACCCAGCTACAGTACTGGAATAAGATGTTGATTCAGATCCGCTAATCTGACATACAATATTTTTATAAAATAAAATTTAAAATGGCACAGATACTATACTTACGTAGAATATGTTCAGTTAACCTAGTCTCTAACAGGTGGAATTATCAATCACTTCTCTACTGAAAATAGACGTTTACAAGAATCTTATTAAATAATCTTTAATAATTATAATTAAGCTCGTTTCAAAGTTCACCGTGTATAAAATTCGACATTTGTATTAAATTTGATGTTAATAATAAAGTATGTAGGATTGAATAATAAAGTTTACACATAAAATTTTTTGGCCTATATTATACACAGGGGGAGCACAAACTAAGATATACACGACGAAAATGACGCTTATAACGATAGCTGGAATGACAATGATGAGGATAAAGGTTGTGATTAGGATGACAGCTGAAATAACAGTCGGTTCCGCCACAGAAGGGGTGTGATTTGTAATGATTATAGCTTCAACACGTTGAACAAACTAAAAAAACTCGGTATATCGAGAAACTAACCATTCTAACCTCATTATATTTTTATATTTTTTGTATAAGATTTGTAATTCTTATTTTGTTTAACGAATCAGGTCACTGGAATTCGAAACGTTCTGTGGGCCAGCTCATTGAAATTTATTAAGACATTGCCATAGCCCTGGCCATCCAAGACATTGTATCTATTTTTTAAAAATTAATTGATTTATTATTGTATTGTGTATAGGGGTTAGCCTGCCAAAACTTAGTGATTAATAAAATACCTAAAAACTACGATTTTACACTTGGTTTCATAACTTTGACTTCATAATTTGTGATTAACTTAGATTTACATTTTGAACATCACACATTGCAAACCTAATTCTATTTAAATTTACGTACGTCTCCCAAAATACGTCACTTTTGTAAGTTTCCTTTTTCCATTTAGTCTGGATTTTTTGATCGTCTCACTTCAATGAAAATAGCACTGTCATATCATATGTTAAACCTTATAAATTGATTGCAGTGATGAAACTTAAATTGAGCAATATTTATATTATAAATTCAGAATCAAAAAATTACTTATTAATGTGATTCATATTTTAAATGATATTAATTAACACTTCAATCCATTCTGCTTACAAAAAAACCTTAACCACAAAATTTGGTATTTATTTATATTCAATTTTGGGTGTTCTTGGCGTGATATTTTGCTAAAACTAGGATCGATTGAAATCAAAATATGTTTGTGTTAATTGAATTAATTATGTATATTATATTGTTAATAGAATTTTGCGGGCACATGAATGCTAATAAATACTTAATGTGCCTAATGAACAACCTGTGCTCCTCGCACTATATTATGCGCACGTGTTCTGGGAAGTACTAACGACGGAATTATCGCGATCCTCATTAGTTTAATATCGGGTAAATATTGTCGGAAAGCCGTCACAGGATATCAGACTCTCGATTACCGACACTCCGCGTCACCTGCAGGCAGCAGGCAGCAGGCTGCAGGTACCCCGTGATGTATAATTTTATCGCAATTAATCCCTTAAATGCTATCGTTAGATGGGAGTGGAGCCGACTGTATACTTTCATCAAGACTCCTCGTCAGTTGCGAGCATCAAATTAAACCTGGCGTCGAGCTATCAAGAACGCCTTTTAATAACACGAGCAACTCCTGCTCCTGAAGGATGCTCATCACTCGGAAAGTGATGTGCTTTGTACTGTCTCGATGCTATTATAATATAATAGGATAACTCCTAACAGACTTCCTTCAACGGTGCAAAGTGCAGGTTCCCTTCCTTAAGGAACATCAAAAGGTACGAACAAAGTCTTCTAAATCATTTTTCGAAGGAACCCTTCTCGGGTGAGAGTGGATCCATGTCACCACGTGGGGTGGATGTTTTATATAAAAGGACAAAAGGTTTTGGTACAGCAAAAGCAGATAAATTAAAATCTGTCATAACGACTGACTTTGAGCAAGAATTGTACGAGTTTTATTAACAACTAACTATTAAAAACATTTTTATAAAAAGTAATAGAGTTTATCAAATACAATGACATCTACCTATGCTATGCTATACATAAAGATAACAGTATTTCCTGGAAGTTCTGTCGAATAAACAATTTCCTACAACTGTGTAAAAGTATAAAACTATTTAAAAAAATATACATATTTCCGACAATGTATATGGAGTGTTTAGTTGTGTATTGATTTTAAATAAGTAATGTAGGTACAACGATTTTTACAGAGAAATCAAATTAATAACATAGTGAAAAAATCAACTTATTGCATAACCCACCTAAGACATTCACAATAGGCACTAAACATGATCAGGAAAGTTGATTTGTCATCAAATGTTTGTATTAATCTCGCTCCTACTTTTCAATGTCCTTTGTGATATATCTATATTTTTAATTATATTTCTCTATTCACACTGGTCTATCATTAAATTAATGTTATATCTAATATTATATCTATCTTACACTTTCACAATTTTAAAAAAAAGGGGGGCTTATCACATTTATCATTGGCTAAGCAATGATGGTGGCTGTCATTTCTATTGGCTTCGTGGGACATAAAGGTTTTTATTTCTTTCTCTACTATTTTAACTACAGATCAATTAGTCACATATGTATTTGAGCTTATATTTATATTTTTTATGTCTTTCGTCAAATTATAATATATTTTAACTTTTTCTAATAAGTAATAAATATTATAAGAAAAAAAAACACGTTGCTACAGCAGGCATTGTCTACGGTCTGCACAGAAGCGTGTCAAAGTTAAAACCAACATTACATTATCAAGACTCCACCGACACGCCGGTGGTCGGTGGCGCGACGTCACCAGTGTTTATCCTGACCTAAAACAACAGAGAAGACGCGGCAGGCGCGAGTGTTGACGCAGCAGCTAAACCTTAACCAAATACTTCGAGAGCTGGACCTGAAACCTACACTGCACTCATGAGTGAATATGCAGTCAAGTGATTTAGGTCTTCCTGTGTTTACATCTCTACATATACACTCGCCACTGCCGAAGGGCTGGGGCGTAACTAGTCTCAGGCAGGCGGGACAGCAGCCCGTAGGGCTCGACTTTTATTAGCAAAATACTTGAATATCTTTTTGAAGTTATTAATGGCCCACAAAATACAAAACCTCATTCTTCTAGTGCTTGTCCGGTTATCAAACCGATCATACGACTATTGACTTTCAAAATCGTAGCTTTATATTCTAGTCAGGATACTTTCGTCTAGCAGTTGATTCTTGGCAACACTGCTCCATATTCGGGGGTGTTACCAATAGCATTCAACAGTAATTATCATGAGTTTTCTGGAAAAGTATAATGTGGTAGTTTCTCGATGTTTTCCTCGTCGCAATATTAGAACCGGTTGGATATCTATCTATCTAACTATCTAGCCGTACCGAGACCATTTTTCTCCAATTTCTTGAATATTGAATATTGCAACCAATATTCAAGAACCACCTGAATGAAATCTTATATATTTATAAATTAACAATACAATCGTAGCGCATTTCTTTATACTCCTTCTGGTGCCGTGTCAGTGTTCATAAATAGACTTCTATCTAATTACAGGACCAAAGGTATCCGTCATTTGTCCAAACTGATGCCTTTCCTTGGTAAGTTGGAACATCTCTTCAACTCCAATACCGGTCCACTTTGGAATGTTTCGCAACCAGAATGGTTTATACTAATATATATGGTACTATAATGTTACTAATGAAATGTGTAATATGTAGAATATTACTTTTGTAGTACTATCTCTATAAGGCCTATAACTTAACATATTTTATTTTTCCAGTAATGTTACGTAATTTTCCTTCTTTTTTCATGTCACGATTGATCCATTGTGTCATCGATCAGATGAAAAACAGCTAAAAATTCACCTCAAATCTCAATCAGTGCAGAATCTCTTCAGCTAAATGCAGCGTACCTAGCGCCTTAACAGTCTCCCGGGCCCTCGAGGCCCGGATTCACTGAACAAGTTCAACAATCGCAACAAATACAGTGTCGGTCTAAAATCTTAGTTACGAGCAGGTTTATGTTAAATTTTAATATAAAATAAAAATTTGAACATCCAACAAAATAAACACATTTAAGAACGGCATTAGTAATAGTTAGAACTGTGTGTACCTTACATTAACTATTTTTAAAATGTACACATATGAGAGGAGCCAGGTACATATGTTTACTTTAATTTAATTTATGTTAATTTGTTACATCACGCTGATACATAACGTGGCCGAAAAATTTGTAGAATCTTTGTGCACTACACCTCTGATTTTATGCAAGACTGAAACATTCGTACGTCACGTTGTCTACGAAATACGACGTCATTTTTATGGACCCGAAAATTGTCCTCGCCCCGAGGCGCGAGTGTCTGGTTTGTTACGCTACTGGCCTAGGTGGCTGGATGTGATTTACAGATCCCGATTCTTCACAAGTTCAAGTGTGCAAGTAATTTGTAAAAGTTTGTTTTGACTTGAACCGTTCCTTGCTCGGGGGCGGACGGGGCGGTGGAAGGGGAGAGCTTGCGAAATGTCGAGTGTGGCAGAAACAAATATTTTACAAGAACCAGAGCTGATCAGAACAGTTTGTTTCCTGTTTGTTGTTGTACCTATCAGATGATAAATTTACAATTTGAAACTGAATTATTTAAGAGATTTTTTTTAATTCACCACAGGGGCGTTTTACATAGGAGTGTATATTTGTCTTTAGTTCAACACTAGCCTTTGAAATTATTTAAATTGTATGAATTTGTGGGTAAGATTCTACCGCTTTTGAGAGCAACAAGATTATATTGAACTTGATCTTCTAATGATGGCCAATCGGCAGTGGCGTACAGTAGGCACAATCTTAAGTTATTCTGGTACCGACGATCCTAAGTAGGTATCAAAAAAAAAATCTAATTT
The DNA here is from genome assembly GCA_022840565.1 of Eubasilissa regina. Lineage (NCBI taxonomy): Eukaryota > Metazoa > Arthropoda > Insecta > Trichoptera > Phryganeidae > Eubasilissa > Eubasilissa regina. The sequence goes on along the minus strand of JAINEB010000006.1, from coordinate 30,318,305 downwards.
TGAAAACAGTTCCACAAATTAAATTTACAATATAATCGTACATTTAATTTAATATCGGTAATAATCTAACTAAATAATATCCCGACAAATGCTAACTGCTTGCAAACGCTTGACAGAACCTACAAATGGTATCTATGCAGATATACCGAAATACGAAATGACTGGGAATAACAGGTTGAAATACGCAATGAAAACAAAACATTTAGTCTGTCAAGCAAAACAAATACATACATAGAAAATGTACATATTTACGCGGTTTTCAGTAAAAATTAATTCCTTTCGAAGTCAACAGAATTAAGCACAATTTTATAAAAAATGCAGAAAATTGGCAAATTTAATGATGCCCACATAACTTGACTAAGAATGTATTTAGTTCAGTATGTTTCTCATACGGATTGAACAAACAAGTTAGACGCGACGTCCTGGCAAATTGCGTACCAGAATGGCCATGAAGTTGTACACAAATAATTCGAACAAAAATCTAGCCGTGAATTATGCTAATTCAAGTAATAACGAATAGAATTTAAAAGGGTGATTTCATAAGATAAGGCTGATTTAGTTTATTTTTATTTTTCAGAATAATTAGTAATGCACAACTTTTGTGGGCTTTGATGCCCTTGCATTATATGACAGTATCTCTATTTTTCTAAATATTAGGAAGACGTAATGGATTTTAGATTAATGTTTTCACAAAATACAAGGTGCGTGACGAAAATTATTGCTAACCATATCTCGCTTACGCAGAAGGTTAATTAGAACTGAGTCTTGTAAAATAGTGTATAACTTTATATAAACTACATTTCACTACATCGTGCTAGCATTTTATTTTTGACAAATGAATGCAACAAATATTAGTACAACAGATCAGTGCAATGTTGAAAGAACTCAATGTGAGATCCTTCATATAGACAACAAATTTTAATGTTATGGTATTTATTTTTTAAATTCTCAATAGAAACATATCGACAGAATATGTAACAAAAATTAATACAAATCAGAATGAGCACGAGCGTCATACAAGAGGAAGAGACTGCCATTCAGGAAAAAGGCCAAAGGCTCCCCGAGGAGTAGGCAGAGAGGATAGAGCGCACATCCAACATCATCCACATTCATACAAATTCGTTAATTATTGAGACTTCTAACAGGATCATCTTTCAGAATCTGATTTACCTGGTCCTACCGAGTCTTCCGTGGACGACTTCTATTTTTGGTGCCATCAATACTTGCGTCGTAAACCTTTCTTACTATTACTAGCATGCCCGCACAGCTACCGCACGGTAGCAGACGTATCCTGCAGAGACGCAGTACTCTGTTTTCAATCTCACCCAACAAAAAAAAAAACACTTTTCTCGGTATCCCAGAATTGGAAGAAACAGAACCGACGTACATAGCCAACAACCTAAGGGGTGGTGAAGAAATTGTGCAGGAGCTACACAGACTCACCCCGTGCACCTAAAAAAAATACCACTTCTCGGTATCCCAAAATTGTAAAAAATAGACCCGACGTACACAACTAACAACCCAAAAGGGTCAAAGGCCTGTTGATCTTTGAGAAGCGTTAGGTAAGATTACTAACCACGTAAAAAAAAAACACCACTATTCTCGGCATCCTAAAATTGTAAAAAACAGGGCTGACATATACAACCATCAACCCATCTCTCCAGGTTTTAATAAAAACAAACATTTTGTTAATACTCATTGATAAAACCATAAAAAGTGATTTGACAGAAAAAGAAGAAGAAAAATAAAAAAGAAGAATAATAATCCATCATTCATGGAGCTTGTATGAGAAGATGTATGAATGTGGTTGAGGCGAGAATTATGTGTCAGGACAGAAGAGTGTGGCGCTCTATCCTCTCTGCCTACCCCGGAAACGGTGTGATGGTAAGTAAGTTACGGGTTTATCTATCACCAGAACTGTTCTATTTAAATATTGAATAACAGACGCGTAAAAGAACTAACTCCTTCGACCGGTCTGTAGTAAGACAGGCATATTTAAGTCACGTGTACAACTGCGAAATAATAATTAATTCAATTACGCTTTTAAAAAATCATCATTGTGTCATTCTAGACATAACCTATAAAAATCCAAAAAAACGTACAGAAAATTTTTCTAAGTATAATGTATGACTTCACCATAATTAACCAAATTCCTATTAACCACGTGTACAATTTTTACACGTTTCCCAAAAATCATTTCGACATCTTACTAACCTCTATCGAATTCATTTCATGGCTCAAAAAAAACATGGCTGACCAGAAACGTCAAAGTCATAGCTTAAGGTTAAATTGAATGACATAAAACAGATGTTTATTCAGCGACCATTTTGTGAAAATTTAAAACGTCAAAAAAGCGCGCTAAAATTATGGCACAGGTAAAACAGCTGATCATTCACAGTTTTCAGGCGGCCATTTTTTAAATCAACGAATCAGAGCTCCTCCAATAAGAATCTTCGATTATCGCTTGAAATATAGACGGTTGCGTTTGATTAATAAGTCTGAAAAAAATGTTCTACATTTTATTCGTATGTAGGTAGGTACGTCGATTTTTCAAAAGCGACAGAGCCGACGTACACAACTAACAACCCGAGATGGTCAAAGGCGTGTTGATCTTTGAGAAAGGTTAGGTTAGATTACTTACCACGTAAAAAAATACCACTATTCTCGGCATCCTAAAATTGTAAAAAACAGAGCCGATATACACAACCAACCCATCATTCCAGGTTTTAAAAAAAACAAACATTTTGTTAATACTCATTGATAAAATCATAAAAAGTGATTTGAAAGGAAAAGAAGAAGAAAAATAAAAGAGAAGAATAATAATCCATCACTCATCGAGCTTGTATGAGAAGATGTATGAATGTGGATGAGCGAGAATTATGTGTCAGGACAGAAGAGTATGGCGCTCTATCCTCTGCCTACCCCCGCGAGGAAACGGCGCGATGATAGGTAAGTAAGTAAGTTACAGGTTTATCTATCACCAGAAGTATTCAATTTAAATATTGAATAACAGACGCGTAAAAGAACTAACTCCTTCGACCGGTCTGTAGTAAGGCAGACGTACTTAAGTCACGTGTACAACTGCGAAATAATAATTAATTCAATGACGCATTTAAAAAATCATCATTGTGTCATTCTAGACCTAACCTATAAAAATCGAAAAAAACGTATAGAAAAATTGTATGTATTTCACCACAATTAACCGAATTCCGGAGTGAAAACATCAATTTTATCTTGTGCGGGAAAATATAAAATATCTATGACTATTGCAAGCTGTGAAATCTGGATGTCGATACCTGACATAAAAAAATGCGCGAAAATCAACAGCTGTTTATTACAATGCCGAGTCGAAATAAAGTCATACATTTGAAACGTCAAAAAAAAAATTGCGCGAAAATTACGCACTGCAATAATGACAGGTAAAACAGCTGTTTATTTAATTTACAGGCAGCCATGTATGAAATGTAACCAATGAGGGTATTGACCAATTACAGCCCACGGTTGCTGCTTGAAAATATGAAGTGTTGCGTTTATTAAGAAAATATCAAGGTTTTTCTTTTTTTTCATTTTCTTTCATTTGTATGTAGGTAGGTACGTCGATTTTTCATATAAAAATTACGCGTTTTTTAGATTTTAAAGGTGAATTTTAAACGATAGAAGCTAACAAATACGAAAATAAATTATATTCCATTGTGATGTATGCACAGATGTAATAAAATTATATTTTGGTCGTAAATTCGCAGAGAAAAGCTGAAAAATACGAAATTTCACTAAATCAGGTTTCATAAGAAAATTAGAAGACGAAGAATTTAAAAAAAAGTGTGTAACGATACTACTCATCGGTGGAAATTGCCAAAAAATATTAAAATGATTTTAGCTCTTAAACTCGCAGAGTTATAAGCGAATGAAAAAAAAGTTAGGCTAATTAAAAAGTTAAAATTTCCAAAAATCACCAAACTAAAACAGTTGTAACAAATAGAGGAGAAAAAGAAGAATAAAAAGAAAAAGATGTAAAGACTCAGTCAACCTTCGGACGTCTGGGAAAAATATCAGAATGCGGATAGAACGCCTAATAAGCGAGATATTAACCAAAACGTGTGTGACAAAATCGGTTACATATAAACATATAAACATCGCGAAATAGGGTCTATTATTTTAATATATATGATGTCCTCATTCATCCGTTCCATAAGACTAAATCATCTAAGTGATCCTTTTTTAATCTTATTCATATGTGTACACTATTTTAAAAATAATATAACAAATAATACAGTTCCAACAAGAAGATAAGAAGAAGAATAAGATGACGCATCTTATTACCAGTTGTCACCAATTAGTATCGTCTATATACCTTCCAAATAAATTGTGAAAGAATCTGTGAATCCGTTGCATAATATTATATTTCTTTTGGTGTATTGACCATAAATTACGACCGATTATTATTTACTAATTATAGCAGTAAACATCTTGGATCAAACTTTATTTAGGGAACATCTTAAGTACCACATTCTGATGATTGAAATGTCTCCGAGACATTGATCACTCTAGAGGGCGGTCGTCGCGTCGTCTGACCTCGTACAAAGTGGTTGTCGTGCGCTCGTACGCACAATTTATAACAAAACTCTGAAGATTTATAATTATTAATAACTATGCTTCATTTTAATTAAGTCTACAAAATAGTATTAAATATTGAACGAGCTGTTGCTTTCTTATTAAATATAATAAGCGGCTACAATATGAAAGGTCCAATAAAAAATAAATGTATCAATTAGAAAGATATACAGGAAAATTCAATTGATTAAAAATATATACCTATTATTGTGATATCCTTGGGATTGTATAGTTGTGTGTGCGAGTGCCCCACCGCCGGCGTGCGTGCGGTGCGCGGTAGGGCGCGGTCTCTTTCTCTGCGTGTTCATCGGCGTAATCGTTTGACCTATACTAGTGATATACCTTGTACTAAATTGTATCATATTGTAATAAATATATAACTGTTACAAAGTCTATTTCTTGGACCTTCACATTACGAAGTATACATTGGAGACGTACTTAGAAGACAAGTCCATAACGATGATATAATAATATAATATATGTATACTCAAATATATTTGAGATTCTCGCAATAAAAGGTGACAGCATTTAAATTTGAAATAATAGATGTATCAATTTGAAAGAACTGCAGCATATGAGTTCGAAAATTTATCATCGACTTACTATGTCGGTGTGGTGTAATCGTTTAACGCATTTCCCCGGATAGAAAAGGATCCAGGTTCGAATCCCGGTAGCGACATAAATATTTTTTCGATAAAATGAATTTTCCTGTATTCTAATTGACACATTTAATTTGTATTAAAATATCACATAACTATGTTCTGAAAAAACCGTAACTTCATAGTGATAATGCGTTCTCCTTAATAATTAAAAATTTACATTTCATTTGAATTACGTCTTAATTAATAACATCTCTAAATTATTAATGATTACTTTTGTGTCGCACATACGTAATGTCGTAAAGTAATAATATCATCACACTCCTTAAAATAGATAGATTTTCTATACAAATATAATCATCTCAAAAAAAACGAGTGTTAGCGAATACACAAACTTTTCCGTTCCTCTATTGGTGGCGCGTGTGCTGTTTATTTATCACATGCATTTAGATCATTTTTAACATTGAAAAACAGGCTTTACGGAGTACATTCCCCGCGGTACCAATGGCTACAAAATTATTTTCTGCTAGTCTTAATTATACAACTGCTTTGGCCACAACTTTCTGCTAGTAAGATAAGAAAACTTTTCAATGTATAATTTTAAATCAATAAAATATTTCAATCGATCGAAATTATCGCATAATTATGGCATTTTTTAAATGCTTACATCTCTGACATAGTTGAAATTAGGTATATGCAAATTCAACACTTTCGACCATACTTATATTTGTATTAATGTATCTACTCCTAACTATTGAGCACTAGGTGTGATACATTATAGAATACTAATAATCATATAATAATAATAAAGAATACATTCGAACGAAGGTCGGACCCTTAAGGAAACGTCAACACAACATCACATCAAATTGAAATGATTTAAAAATGCACGTAGTCTCCAACACTCGTAAGATAAATGAGCTATTAAACGCGACAGAACAGAGATTCGTTTAGAAAAACACATTTTAAATGAATAAAACACAATTTACAATCGCGATTAGGGATTCACGAACACAGAATGTACAATCATATTATTAGCATTGTATTTATTCCCACGCGCGCCCGGACAGCTGTTACAACACCGGGCAGGCACTTAATGAAATAAGCCAAATAAAAACCGCGTGGTGTATTGTTTCTAGACTTTTAACTGGGCAAATGTTTACTTTACATTGCACGTACCTCTGCTCGGTCTGGCTAGCCGGGCTCGCACCGACAGGGACACGAAGACGAGTCGTTATTCCGATCGTAATTCTGTCAGAAAGCGACGATTGCACACTTTCGCCGGCAGCGGTGTTTCGGAATGCACCAACTTTTGAAGTGTACATACCTGGAAGAAAGAAACAAATTCAATACTAGGGCTGACATTTTTAAATGGGAAATTTCTCACTTGACATAAATGGTCACGGAGATAAATAAGTGTATACATTTTATTTTATTATTTTGGGGACTGTAGTATAAGTGGGTGCCTATATAATACTTGTATTATAATAAATGTAAAACATATGAGTTGTTTCGGTGTTACTATAAAATCGCGTTACTCCTACTATAGAATTAAATTCAGTTATATAAAATAACCTTTATTGACATATTTATAATTTTTTTTTTATATACAAGCAATACTCTTATTACAAATACATTCCTATTAAGTTTACAAATGTATTATTTTTTTAATGGATGCAGTAACCCTCTAATACATTCAGCCTTACCTGGCCACGTTACTAAACTTTTATCTATGTTAAAGTAGCCAGTTTTATCGTGCTTTTGGGATTAAGTCAATTTATTAAAGTAATTACATTTATAAATATATAATAAAATATAGTTATAATTAACGTGTTGAATTTACTAGGAATATTAGTTTGCCTGATATCTACCTAAATGGACAATATTGATTGGATCCACGTTTGAATTAATTTTGTATTAATGGACGATTTCCAATTAGTGTTAAGTGTATTGTGTAGTTTCGGAGCTAAGAACATGTAGAAATGTTGATAGAATGTCCGTGTTGCTCTCGGTAATTGTTCACTCGTAAAATAGAATTTAAAATCTTTAATAATAAATAGAGGACCGAACTCCGGTCTCCCACGTGACGGTCAGGAATGTATGACACTACTGCCGGATACGAATGAGTCGTGAAAATAGTACACAAACATTTTATTTTATTAATACTCTCTTTACCAACACCAACTTGTTATAAAGTTCATCAGGGATAACTATTTTTTAAATAATATTAAATAATGAACACACACATACAAAAATGTGTAACACAAATAAATTTGCATATATTCCTAGATGACAATTTGTCACCACATTACAATAGAGATTTGGTTAAGTTGGCAGAGTATTAACTTAACATGTGAGAACGGAAAGGTAACGGAAAGACCGCAAAATCTTTTTGATTTCGAAAACTTGATAATAAAACACAAAGTAAAAGTGACAGTGAAGTGAGTCAGGATGTTTAAAAAATTTCTAACGTGTTATTTCTAACATAGTTTATATGAAAAATTTTACTGCGGCATCGACTGAATAAAAATTATATGTAAAAATATGTATTTTTGATTATAATAATATATACTTTGACCTTAAAAATTAATTTATATATTAATCATCATTATAAATCAAAGTATACTTTTGAAAATATCTAATTAGGTCCAGAATGTATTCTTAACAGATAAATTATACTATATATAGGTCAAGAGGTCAGGTGATAATACAATATTATCATATATAACAAAATTACTCAAAAATCTCACACAATAACATAGAACAGGATAAAATTATTTTCGATATGTAAATATATTAGCTCCCTCTACCTCTTTCCACTCCAGTAAAAAATACGTCACACTCGTTACCACGGTGACTACAAATTTTATTCAGTACAAATAAACGTCATGTTCGAAAAGCCACAACATAACTTATTGGTGAATTTTTTTTTTTTTTTTAAATAATTTTTTATTTAATTTTTTAAATTCAATTCCAAAAATATGAATTCAAAAAAATAATACATACCATACGTATCCTATCTAGATAACCGTTTTCTAACTAATGAAATTTTAAAATGTCAAAAAATGGTAACACAATTTATTCCTTATTTCCTTCCCAGTGAACTGTACACATAACACATATAAACGTGAGAGTGCCAACTGTAGCACATGATTTTTTTTTTAATTTTCTATGATTGTAGCTCTCTTGAAATGTTGACTGTTAATCTGCAGAACCATTTAATCCGTGAAACATGTCATGCTCTCATTTTATAATGCATGTTCAAAATAAAACAAATAAATCATTGTGTTATATTACTTCAAAACAGGTGTCTCACATAGCAACGATAGCTCAACCGGCAATAGAAATTTCCGGATTCAAGTCTGGAGATGACTATATTTTCGATAGTGATTTGTTTGAGTAAATAATATTATTGAATATGCCAAAAAATGAAAATGTAACATGCAGACCGCATAGCTCGGAAGACGAACAATCGTTAGATGAACGATTGTCGTCCAATAGTAATCAAGAATCTAGGGAAATCGAAAGATCGATATGCCATTCTAAAATACGCCAGACTGATTTTTGATAACAAAATTATCCAATTTTGGGGAAAGAAAGAGAAAAGTGGGAGACTCTCGGGAAGGCCTCTATCCAGCAGTAGATAGAAAGAGGGTGATAATGACGATGATAATTATCACGGAAATATATTCTTAAAAATCACTAATGAAATGTGATTTCATGAAAAGTAAACATTTTAAAGTGAAATCAAAAAGTGTAAACTTTCGTAAATATGTCCCGAAGTTTCATAATGTGGACGCCTATATCATTAATAAAAATGTAACCATTTACATAAAATAATCGTTCTCTCAATGTGGAGAATACTGTAGCTGATGCGGTGAGCATTGAGCATAGCCTGAGGGTGTGGCAAAACAATAGCCAATAAACGAGCTCCGTAAGCTATTTATTAACTCCTTCCCTACCATACCTTCAATTAAATGAAATACAGCAAATGGTAGATGTCCGATGGAGCGCTTTGTTCCTGGACATTTAAATGCCAGGCTATAGATATTACGATTAACTAGTTCAAAAGCAAAGATGCTAAGACCAGACAGCGAATATTTGGCAACACAAAAATATCAATGGAACCGCAAAAAAGAGACCTTACTAGTCTTTCTACAAGGACACCAGAATTGTTAGTCGACCCGTAACTACCTTCATTAATCCCGGTCCTGGGTCACCCTCACAGCAAATTCTAGGGTATTTCCAGCCAAATGCAACGGAACCCTTCCAGGTTTTCTTCAGCGCAAAGTCATTATGACACATAATATGGCCAAAGAATTGAATAAAACTTTAGTTATTAAGGAGAACACATTCTTATGGTTTCAATAATAAGTATTGCATAAAAGTTTATTGTAGCTTAGTAATAAATAGGAGAATATAAACTGATGCATTTATTAAGTACTGCTCAGTTCAATAATAAAATGGCTGAAGTATCAAATGTCAGCACATTCAGACGAAGAACTACTGAGAAGGTCGCGAGACTTGATGAGCCTTCTCCGGATGCGGGGAAATGACAAAGTCACAATACGGACACAGCTGATCGTAAAACTCCCTTATAAAGAATGGACCACACAGAGACCGCTGGTGAATCTCGGGAGATGACTGTGGACCGCTCCGAATCGCTGAATATAAAACATTTATAAATATGTATGAACTATTATCGGCCGTAATAAAATGAATATAAAATTGGAGAAAGGCGTTGTGAAAAGAATAAAAGAAGTCAGTTTAAAATATACGATGTTTGTATACAACATGTTAAAATCTGTACGGTAAACGTATCTGGGGTCGCGATTTCAAATCCCAGGGTGGCCAGTTTTTTCTTAAATTTGAATTACCCAAGACACAAACCACTTTATCCAAATCTCTAATTTACCCCTAGGGGCGTCGCTGTGTATCATTACGCTTTAAAATCATTTTCAACACTGAAAAATAGATTTTACGAAAATACACAACTACCCAGCAAAAGCCACCTGATCTATCTATAATAATTATAATAATAGTTAGCTTCCTGCTAGTACATTATTAGTATATTATTTCTTTTAACATAGCGTGCCCTTGAAGCAGCAATGTATCAGCTGACATATACGTCATACTAAGAAATTGAGCTGCAAAGTTTTGAATTATTATTTTTCAATTTTTTCGACGGAGTTCGGTTCATCGCTAATAAGGAGAATTTTTATAAAAATGTCGTCCATCTTTCAAAAAAGTGTGTATCGTTTTTTGTTAAAATTGGTTTACGACTGGAGTTATATTACATGCCAATAATCCATTCAAACATGCTGAATTGTATTCCAATACAGTACATAAAAATATTTTGACGTAACCACTCTTATTTCGATGTGTTATTCTTATAAATGACAGTAAAAAGCCATATATATATATATATATATATATATATATACATATATATACACCTTACACTCTCTTTAAACAAAAAAATATCCATAGAAATCTGTAAGATTTTTTTTTCTTTTTTTAACACTGGAAAATTCCACACAATTATCGTCTGGTGATACGCCTCTGAAAGATAGGCGACGAATTTTGAGTAAAACTGTAAACTGATTCCTAATTTCGGGTCCGGTATATAATACAACACATAATATGTTTAAATTCAAATCTTTAAAACATTTAAATTCAAAAATTTATTTATAGTGTAATACAAATTAAACACACATATAAAAGAAAGAAAGACGTACATATAAAATCAATTTTATCGAAAAATATTGTTTTTGCTACCGGGATTCAAACTTGGATCTCTTCTAATAAAAATTTATTATTCTTGAATATTTTATAACTGCTATTAAGGCTTCCTTTGCAATAATAATTACAATTTTCGCATTTTTTTACGAAAATGTGGGTTTTTATTATTAAATACTAATTTAATGTATATATTTATAATGAATACATTAAATTAGTATTTAAAACATCACAGACCGTCTGTTCTGAATTATTACAACTTCACAATAAGAATGTGTTCTCAATAATTTTTATTATTAATTTATATCAGAAGTTATACACTAAATTTGACTTTTTTTAAAACTTTTGCTTTTTAGATAGGACTCTGAAAGTAATTTAAAACTAAGAAACCGAATTTTATTTTCCGTAATTAAGACAGTACTAGCATTATAAGAAAGACCGCGACCATTAAATACATTTTCCGCGTGTCACAAAATTCCCTTACTATGGAAAATGCTTGCGTATACGAAATATATTTTCTTATAGTTTGAGACCAAGATGACAGAGACAAATCCGCGTTGAAACAAAATAACAAAATGTTAAAAATTAATAGATTTATAAACCATTAAATTTTCAGGACATATTACCAAATTTCGACGATATTAAAACACCTTGTGTTAGTGAAAACAAATGATTTTAAATAATATATTGTATTTATTTACACGCTTTGAGGCTTTTTCTACTATTTAAAATGAATTTTTATATCAAAACTATACCAATTTCTTACTAAATAATATTCTATATATATTCTTATTAATAATATTCTTTTCACTTTATATTGCCGATCTGAGCATTTGCGATGGAATTAAAATAATAATTTCTCGCAATTTTCTTTAAAAAATGCATGTTTTCACGCATATTTTATCCACAGTATGAATTAATATTAAACTTATTCACAACATTAGTAGCAAATTTCATCAATTAGATGTTTTTTATTTATTTTGAGGGAAAACTGCGTTTTCTTGAACAAAGTAAACATTTTATTACCGTTATTTGTATGTAAGTCGCAATTAAATATTTAGTTTATTTTGTTCGTTTGTGGTATTTTTTAGTTTAGTTAGTCTGTATATATATTTTTTTACTTCAGATACAAATTGATAGTAGTCAAATTATTAATTATTAAGTAATTATTCTAATTGTGATGGGACGATTGTTATAAAATTTGATACCTCAATAAATATAGTGATTGAGTTGCAGTATATTTTAATTTTGTAATATTAATTCGGTCTCTAAATCTTGCATATCGGAATTCGCTTCGAAAGTTTAATTGTGTTTAATTTTGAAAAATTGGATTATTGAATATCTTTTGTATATGTCTATTATTTTATGGTTAAGTTAGATTGTACTGTGGTGTACAATTTTGCTTTGATTGATGATAATTGGCTAGAATAAACCCTCTAAGATCATTTGAGTTGATCACCACGTGATGTAAAAACATGTCACAGTAAATAGATGACGTCATCCGCCTACAGTAAATACACGTGGCGATCATAGTATTTGAATCAAATTTAAAACTATAAATTTAATCCATAAATTGAGATAAATTTATTGTCATGTTGACATTGTTAGCAATATACTGGAGTTTGACAAGGAATGATGACATCATCAACATTATGGAACAAAATAGACATATAATAAAAATGTAAATAGAGAAACGAACAGTGGCGTAGCGCACATTATTTTATAAATTACATTACTTTTTAATATAATATTACCCTGTGACAAGAACACAATAATCTTTATGGATGATATATATTATAGATTCTTGTTTCGTCCTTCATGTCAGTGTTGACATATAGTGGACTCAATCAGATAAGACTCGGCTCGTAATGGACTTCCGCAAGTTCCGGTTCTGGGTCGCCATCACAGCTGACTGCAGGGTCTGGCTGGATATATATATTTATTGTATCCCATTTCTAGGTTGTTACTTTGACATAATTGAATTGGAAGAATATTTTATAGATGGCATGAGACACGCTGTTGTTGGATTTGTCGCAGGATTGAAGCACTTTTATTATATTAGTTATACATTCTGAAAATCAAATTTTCAATCTGATATCGAATTTTAATTTTTAAATATTTACACCTTGTATTCTTTGTAACATATCTAAGTATTAAAGAATTCACGTCTCATTACTCGCCGGCAGTGCAGTGTTTAGTAATATGTACGTAACGCAAAAGGCGGGGGTACGTTTCTCAACCGGGAAGATTTTTATTTTAATAATTTAATTGAGAATTATTTCAATGAGAGAAATAGCGAATAAAACATCGGCCTCTTTAAAGCCAACCAGAAAACAAAATAATAAAGACTACAAATCACGACATAGATCATTTAAGTGATTCCATTATCAAAACGCAGGTACTCGCGCACGTACAGTGCGCTGATACAAATAAACGGACGATTGTGCAGCTCATTTTTTTACTGCTGGCAATATCGCGGCATCATTACGGCGGGAGAATCCGATGGCAGCGAAGATAGGACGTCCAGGTCCCGCTCGATCAGGCGAGGAAGCGATGCATGCAAATGAACCGGTGGAAACAATGTTAAATAAATCAAATCGGAAGTCGAGGAATGCTCCCGGCCGCGAGATGTTCACGACCGATACCGGCGTTGCGTTAAGCCGGGGGGAGTGACACAAAGCGATGGTCGCGTCTGCTGCGTTGATGGAATTATCAAGCGTTATTGGCGCAGTGCTCGACAGGAATGTGGTTCAAGAATCGTCACTTGCAATTGGGATTGTATTTCTCTTCACTGTGGTGTTTTTTCATTAGTTTATTACCACTGGGAAGCCGGTGATGTGTGCGTATGCAAAGGCGTACACATCACACATATTTAAAACAATGACATACTAAAATTACTGTTACATAAATCAAAATATGATGTTCTACTTTTCAATATCTCATTGACCGAAACACTCCAGGTTTTATAGTCTTCAGCAAGAGAGACTTGTCGCTTATACTGGAGCAAATGACTACCACAATAAGTTTCCATTAATTTCACGGTTTTAACAAAAATGTTGGATTTTATTATTGCAATGTCCTTGAGTTTATATAGATGTGTGTGTGTGTGTGTGAGAGAGGATAAATAGGGGACGCGCGTAAGGCGCGGTCTCTTTTCTCGTTACCGTTGACTTCGATACGATTTATATACCTTGTACCATCATTGTATTATTCTTGTAATAAATAGTCAATTGTCACATAAGAGTTTATATTGGACAACCTTCAATCCAACTACGAGGTGTACAACTGGAACGCACTAACCATGTAAGTAGTAATATCCGAAGTTATATACTATTTTAGATTTTTTTGTGAATGATATCTTATAAAAAAAAACTTTATACTGCTATAAAACTAATGAACTGCACATTATTTTTAATAATATACGCATAATTTAAAAGACCACAACCATTAAATTTGTTTTATGTGTGCCATACGAAAAAATGTAATCTGTAGTAAAGAAATGAAATAAATGTTAAAAATAAATACTGTTTCATAACGTAAAATTTTCATGACATGTCAGTTTTTGATGTTTTTAAAATGCCTTGTATTGATATCATGTCACAAATTAACATATTGTATGAACTCAAATGCTTTACGACTACTATTTAAAACGTAGTTTTGATTCCAAAACATGTAAATATATATATGTCTGATTTCTAATTGTGCCTTTTTTATTGGTGTTTTAGAATTAGACAGCCTCTAAGAGCCACGATTAGACGTGGAATTTGTTGATCAGATACTTCTTGGCGAAAAAAGCACAAAGTATATTATCATACATACTTTGGCATTGATAGATATTTATATAATACTCTCAAAATTAATGTAAAACAGTATTTTTAAATTTTCAGAAAACATTTTATATGCGACATCATATATATATGCTTTTTAAAAATGACTTTGACTTTAATCTATTGTCTTTTGGAGTACCGGGTCTGGTAGACCCCTTGCTCCTTCATCATAAAGTATGAAATAAATAAAATATGAAAATACTATGTGAGCATGAAACACACACACTAGAAAGTTTCCATGTATTATATTTTAATGAATCACGTTAAAAGCAAAAAACGAATCTGTCACAAAAAATTATCAATATTACATTCCATCCATTAAAATGAAAACCCCCTGTACTATGTACTTAAATATATTTGTTTAAATTATCGATGATTAATACGAACGGCGTATAATAAATATTATTGTGGTAAAGCTCGAGAAATGAATATTTTCTGACAGCTTGACACGAATATAAAAATACCAACTACGTTACAATTTTGTAACCTATATTTCTATCATTAAGGAAAACACATTCTTATTGTGAAGTTGTAATTATTCAGAACATAGGTCTATGATATTTTAAATACTAAATTAATGTATTAATTATAATTATATACATTAATTTAGTATTTATATTTCTATCTCTTACAATAGAAATAACGCACTATAACACTTAAATGACATGAACTATTAGCGTCGCCTTCTTCATCATCATCCTGTATGGTCCGTCATGACCGGGCGTGATATCATAACTCCCGCCCTCTTGACTACTCTCCTACTCCTCCACATCCCGGAGATCTGAGAGCTGTCAGTTGATTATTTTACTACTTGTTTGGTCCGACTCCGAACTATCCTCTCTCGGTTATGTAACGGTTCATAACTGCTTGTGGACGCGGCACCAAATTTTAAGAGCATCAAACCATCTTAAAAGTGTCGCCGGTGTAAGCGTAAAGAATTTCCAACTGGAAATTTATAGGAATTCACTCAATGGCAAGTATTGTACCTTATTTGTTTATAATTATTTGGTTTTTTTTTCAAACATTTGGTTATCTTATTTTAAAAAAAAAATACATTTCGATTTATATCTATCATAAGGAAAACCGTTTTCGAGCGAGATTTCAACTTAGAATGCTGTATCGACATTGAAGTATCGAGTCGGATAAATAATTCACGGTTATGCAGCATCCAGCCTTGCCGAGGGTCCCGCAGATCAGAGATTGATTGAGCACCGTCCGGGATGCATTAGGTCCTCTTAAACTCTCTCCGACATCTCTCAATCCTCATCAATATTTCATCAAGAGACCGTTAGGCGAGCCGACGTCTGCGGGAACCGTGACCGTTCTGCCGGTGCTGGTGGCTTTCGGGCAACAAGTCGGTTCCCAAGTCGGCCGGGAGCTCCCGGCGAACCTGATGATGTTTATTTAATCAAATTAAAAACTACTAAAAATCAATCGACTATACGTCCGAGCGTTGAAAATGTTATATATTTTCATATAAAAAGGATCAGGAACCCAGTCAGTCGTATTTTTAAATGATTTAACCTAATTAAATATATACTCGTACCGAAAGTGCAGAGCGAGCCGAGGGTATGTAGAGATAAGATTTTATGATTCTGTCTAGATGTTGCGTGTGAGATGAGGAGATACAAGGATACAAAAATGAAAGAAAAGAAGTATATGTATAATCTGACAATAGATGATAAGAATGAGATCTGCTGGAAATCTCGCACTGAAAGAAGTGTCATAAATGTTTAGCTTTTCGATCTATCGTTTAATCTCGATATCCATGTCTCAGTGGAGAAGAATTAATGTCAAACGTTGCATTTTTTTCCATTACAATTATTATTTTTATTTCTGCTTCACGTCCTTTATTGATGGTATTTCAAGACCCGAGATAATTAAAACCGTGTAATAATGTACCTCTAATCTCAATACATGACAGTTTTCTACGTTTAAACGTTCAATATTGACCCAAACTCGGAGAAATTAAGTAATCGGACAAGATTATGCATGATTAAAAGGTACTAATTTATTCACAACGGTTACAATTAATACGCGACAATATTTAACGCGATACGGTGCAGTGGTAAGGATAACGGATAAAGATAGGTGCTGTATGGTGAAAGTTTATATGAGACCATATCACCATACCTGGGGTGTACCTGCCATCATTCAAAGGTACGTATCTCTCCTCCATAAAGTTCAAAGCATATCCGTCACATTGCAGAGAAGACATCAATCGCCGCGGTATAATGAGAGTGGTACAATGCTCGCAGCATCGCACCATCGCGGGGCAAGTCGGCAATCAGAGATTTCAATCTCAGGCACGATCCATCATTCCCTCACACAATAATACGAGCATTATGTATATTGATTTGATTCATTGTACCTAAATTAAGACACTGCCGGTGATAAATCACTTCCTACCCGTCTCAAGGCGATGTCTTGCACCAAACCGCGTCACGTCTCTAACACGACCAAGTGAACATTAATTATTATTGATGGCGGAAAAAATGGTACTCAACTGGAAGAGGAAGTCAACAGGATAAGGAGGAACCTCGTCATTCGTGGATATATTAGTTTGATGATGAAGCGCGATGCTTCCAGTGCTCATCCGCTTAATGAACGTCAGCGATCAAGTTGGCGATCATTATTTCTATTGGCCATATTGTAGAGAACCCAATTCCAAGTACACGACCTCATTCACACTGAGTATTTTGACCACTCGTTAAAGTCTGTTCACTGTCAGATGTGGAGGACGTCCTCGAAATACTCGACATGACTAGGTAAACCAGACAATGGAGGATGGTCCTGTTGGAAGCCTCAATAATCGGCGAGCTTGTATGAGAAGATGTATAAATGTGAACGAGGCGAGAATTGTGTGTCAGGACAGAAGAGTGTGGCGTTCTATCCTCTCTGCCTCAAGAATAACTATTTTATTTGCACATTTCGGAATAGATAGACTATGGAGTTCCCGAATCATTATCTTGGACTCTTCAGCCAAGACGTTCTCTATCTTCCAGGGCCTTTTCCGCTAGCGATTTTGCTTCAAATTATGAGATTCAAGATCCTATATTTTTCTGAATGTATCTCTGTAATTTCCGGATATATATTTTTTTATGGATTTACAGACAGTTTACAGAAAATATATGAATTAAGAATGTTTCCTATATCTTCTTATAGTACGTGTACTCAGATTATATATATATATATATATATATATATATATATATATATATATATATATATATATTTATAGTAATTATAAAAATATAAAAATTTCGCCTTCAACTGGAAAAATTTAATGCGAAGTAAGATACATAGAAGCTGATATATGTATATAGCTGCTGAGAGAACATTCGATCGGTGATAGAACGGTCCTGTATTCAAATCCCGGTCAAATATTGCCGCGCACTATACAGAATTTCCGCGCACAATTCTAACAAAATAAATAAGCATACAAATCTATGGCTCCTAAAAAATTACCGAACTATTTCCATTAATTTTAAATGCAAGTATCTTGACCATGGACCGCGCGTTTGGGACTTTCTTTCAAAATATATTAGGGGATCGGTTCCTATGAAATCTATTTTTTATTTTTTTGGTAAACTGGAGATCACCTCCAAAATATTCAATTCATATATGACTCGCAGCGCGCGATAAAAAAGACAATAAAAATTTTATTTTACAAAAACATTTATTTAGCGCAGCAAGTAAAAAAAAAGATTGAGAAATGTTCCCGGTGACAGCTGTGTTTTTCGAAAGAAACAATTTTGACTTTTTTTTAATAACATTTTAATGACTCAGCCTGGTACTGCTTTAGGATAGAGTAGAATCTAATGGAATGGTTATCTTTACCAGATTTGTTATTTTATCATTCTTTAGTGACATTATCATGACTGGCTATGCTCTGTTGGACAGAACAGTCGATATGTAATAGAAAGATTCCAGAGAGCAGCTTAATTTTCCTTATAAGTTTAGTCCTTCGCTTTTTTTCACTGAGATATTTACTTTGGTTAATTGTGAAATATTTTCTGAAGAATCACAACTTCATCAATAAAACTTTAATTAAGCATTTAATTGTATAATATTAATGTGCTTTTACCTAGCTCCTGATTTCTGTCTAAATCTAACCAATAATATACCTATGTCAAAAAAGACAAGCTTTTAAAGTATATATTTTTAAATGTTCAGAACGCAAACCTGAGACGTCTGTGTAACATCGTAAATTATTTAAAAGATGTCAGCGCACGGATGACACCACCAGAGAGATGAAAGAAAAGTGATTCCTGGCGATCTTCGTGTCACGTAACTCGTAACAAGTGTACAAGGAAATAATTTAGTGAACACCTCGTGAAGGAATTTCGGAAATAGAGACCTTAGTATGTCGTGAGAATTCGGATTTTGTTAAAATTGTATATAGTCGGTTGGGGGATGGTGAAACGGAGTGTCATTGTTTTACTCAGAATCGTAAACAGTAACCGTTATAAATGTCAAACGCCAAGTAAGATAATTAAAAAATGTTGTTTACAGCGTTATCTTTGAGCTTACAGAATAATTATTAGTATATAAGCTAATAACTAACATTGTATATATATTTTTTTCCAATTCTTTAGAGTCTACGACACTCGTGTAGATAGACTGCTTATTCTACTACTAAAAGTGCATCAGCGCTAATCGCTTTGACACTTTTACAAACTACCCCTTATTGTAATAAACATCACGAGTGTTTTATATTAATACATGAATTGGAAGCGTAATTGTAGCGTTACTGGGTGTATCGTTTCGATACCATTGTATTTTCTACGTCGAAGGAGACTTTTTGGCGTGATAATTTTTTAAATACTTGCGACCGGATAATTTTTTTCCATTTTTGAAATCTGGGTACTCAGTATAGGAAAATATATATTTTTATAAATATCTGAAAAATAAGCTTGATATACGCCATATACCTATTACTACTATACACAAATCATTAATTAGAAAGCGATAGTTCAATCTTGTTTTATAGTAAATTAGGTATATCCATTGCTACAATGGATATATTTCACTATACATGTAATAGGCTAGTGCGCACGGCCTAATAATATAATAAATCTATGAATAATTGAATACATTATATCCACACCACAGAATGAGGCCGGAATGTATTAAGTTAATGAAGCAAATCAATTGCCCTCACACCGACTCCGTGCCCCGGTCCAGGGAGGAGTAGCGTGATTAAGCATTACCTATTTCCTTAAGGCAGGGGTCACAAAGGTGGAATCGGGAACGTGAATTCGTGCGGACCCCTGCCGGCGGAGGGGTCGGTTCGCAACCCCTAACTATTCACGTTGTGCGGTCCAGACAGACAAGAATGTCCGTTAAAATAGAGAGCAACCCGACAAAAAAAAATCTATTTAATTTTATGAAAGAAATACATCATCATAACTTTTTTTAAATTGCAATAACGAAAACTAGTTTTATATATCATCTTCATCTTCATCTTCATCTTCATCTTCATCTTCATCTTCAGATCTTAGATATACGACAACATTAAATATCAATATCATACAAATGTCATGTTTATACTAAATCGTGATCTTGGAATAATAAGGTATCATCTGGCATTTAAATCAATCTGAGATATTGACCTTCAAAGTTTTTAATACTTCGTTCTAAATAATGTTAGATGTAGTTTGATTCATCGCCCATGAGGCGAGTACAAAAATATACCTATAATATAGAGTAAACTGATTCGAGCTCATTATACAATATAATGAATAATTAATAAAAATGAATTTATAATTCTGGCGTCTGCTATCAGATATTTGAGATTCCGTAAAAATAAGTTAGATAATGGAACGGTTAAATGTATTAAACATTCAAATAATGGAACGATTAAATGTATTAATAACAAAAAGGTATATAGGTTCGAAAATTTGTCGCTAAAAATATCGCCGCTGTAGCATAGTTAGATAATGCACTTTCCCCGGTTTGGAAAGAGATCCAGGTTTGAATCCCGGTGGTGCAACAACAATATTTTTCGATAAAATATATTTCATATGTATATCTTTCTAATTAATATATTTAATTCATATTTATAATGTGACTCATACAATTTATATAATTATGAGTTTTTCGATAAAATATTAAAACAGGCTACTAAAATATTACTATGTTTTCTTGTAAATTACTAGGAAATTGGACATGCTTGCAAAGTTTTCAAATTTTAATACAAAAAATTTAATTATGACAAAAATGTCAGATGATACCTTGTGTCCCAAAGGTACGATATGACAAGCCTGCTCTCGCTAGCGCCGCCAAAGAGACCGGCTGCGCCTGAGCATCTGAGCTCCTCGGTTGTTATTACCCGACCAGTTAAAGACATTATCGCAGAGCTTAGCTTCGCTTCATCAGATCACTTTAAATACTGTTGTGCTTCAAATCGCGTATCAATTGTAACTTTTGTGAATAAACTGTGTAAATAATTGTAAGTATCTTTTACTCATACACAACTTTATCCGATTACCTGATTCCTCTATGTTTGAATCAATGTTGAAAGTTTAAATATCCCCAACTTGGCCATCAACTATGGAGACTGACGGAGAGGAATCTGTCGAGAATTCAGGGTGTAGAGATGAGATTCTTAAGAAAAGTAGCGGCAGTAAAGTTAAGAGATGCTCCAAATAAAAAAAATTCAAAGGAAATAAAAAATTACCTATACAATTTTTTTCATCAGTGCCATAAATGCCAAATTAAAAGTGGAAATATGGAACTATCAGTGGCCCCAAGTAATCGACACAGCACAGGACGGAGAGAAGTGGAAGAGTGCCATTCAAGCTAAAGGTTCACGACCCGATGGAGGAGGGAACTATTGACTTGAAAACAAAAATCCCGAGGAGGGATTTTTGTTTTCAAGTCAATAGTTGTGTATATCTAAAAAGTATTATAAATGCTACAAAAATATAAAGTCGATTTGTGTTATCTCCTAATATTATCTTTGTATACGCGAGCCTTTTGACATTTAGAACGTATAAATTTCCTAAAAAATGTCAAATTTGACTGACGTGTAAGGCTACTGAATAAATATTTTACGAGAGTGACGTATTTGTTTGGTCACTTTGTCGACACATATTATTCTGAGATAACTTCCAACTGCGAGACATGCAGCGCAAAATATGTAACAACACTGTTGAAACTCGCGTAAAGGATTGTTTGTATATTTTAACGGAATTAAATATATATTTATTAATTAACATTAGCGGTAGTAAAGCGGATTGAAGCGACGGCAGATTAGCCCGTACACAGTTATAAGCACACACTGAACTCATTTCAGTTCGAGTGTTGATTGCTGCGACCTCTTTCCTTCTTCCTCGTGCTCAGGACAAGTTAGGGATATCCTAGATTTAAATTTTGATAATCTCTCACAGACGATGTGCGTGTATGAGTGCGTTAAATGACAATAACAGACTCCATATCGCGTTATTGGAGTTATTGAGTATCGGTTAGCTAAAAATCGATTCTCAATCTTTAGAAAAATTTGTTTCACTCTCTCCCGAAACCCGACAAATTGTACATAGGCTTTTGTATTATTGAGACATCAATTATTTATCGATGCTCACTGTAGCCCTAATCTCTCTGCATCCGCACTCATTGTATGTGGATTTAACTGAATGTACACATATACGAGTATACCTCATTATCGTTATAGGCTGACTCATCTTCTAGGATACCTGTAGGATACTATCTCTACTCTGCAGGTTTTCTTTGATCTTTGGAAAATAATGTATTCTCTTTCAGTCGGCGTCAGAGCATCCACAAACTTGGAATTCGGAAGGTCTGCCTGTAAATATATTTTGTTCATTTTCCTATCCTACCAAAATCCTTTCTGTTACTTTACATTTTCAAATACCCAACGGCGGTACTACGCCAATACGGTACATCGGGACCCACGTTAGATCCCGTGTGCATGCAGTCAGTACATTGAAATAATCTTTATTTATATTTATTTGTAATCGTACATTTTAAGTAAGAAAGTGAGAAAAAATAAAAAAAAATCCGATAAATTTGTATTATTAATTTAATTTCTACGTATTTCATCGTCGTAACAATTTAAGTTAAGTACTAGATAAATTTTTTAATATATATAAATATATTAAATTAACTCACAATAGCGGTCAAAAACAAATGAATAAATAGTTCAACAAGAAATATTATATTAAATTTTTATCTGACAGAATATTACATCTGTATATCTATAGATATATTTACATCTGAATAATATGAAAATAATTGTGATATATTTTATTTCGATTTTTTTCGCCTTTCTTTACATGTTTACACAAAGACACGTCATCTTATTACTCTGATGCCTTACCTAATCTAACCTAACTTAACCTACCTTAAAGGAATATAAGCTATAATATGATAACTTACATTAATACAACTAATACTATTATATACCCGCTGTATACGCAATAGTACAATGTTAAAAAATATGATGACAACTTCTTACAACAAATTACATATTAACCAATGTTTACAAATGATTAAGGCTATTACTGAAAGCTCTTCAGAAAAAGATTCCACCGCAAAAGTTCACGGAGGGGATGGGAATGAATAATGCACACAGAATTGCAACGCCGGGGAGGGATTATTAATGCAACGAAAGTGCATGAGCATGTGACCGTGTGTATTGGGAATCGATAGTGGTGGGGCTTAAGGGAAAAATAACACGGCGATGTAAACACCGCGACGTCAGCGATACCCCACTAGCGGCGCTCTGCACTGGCAGCGCGGATTATCAAAGTGCTTTCATAACAGAGCCTTACGCAAGTACAAATATGATAGAATATCATTTTAACCCCCATAAATCATGAACATGTATTTGCAAATCACTAAAAGCTTTTTAGTCAGAAGTACAGCCTTAAAAAGTAGTTGCATTTTTACAATAGTACATGAATTCTAGTCTTTAAAACCCATTTTACGATACTTCTTTTCTATTAATTAAACACAACAAATACTTTTTAGTAGCCAATGTTGAGAGAAATAGTTTGATATTTTAACTTTGAAAAAATCTTTATTATCAAAAATGGTTAAAATAATATATTAAATAATAATGACTTAATATTCGTATCAGAAATATTCAAAAGGTTACATATCCATATTTCAAAGGAAACTGACACATAAGTGTGTGATTTAATAATCATTAATAGCGATTTTTCAGAATTTTAATGTCCTTACGGCTAATATTACAAAAGCGGCTATTCAAGAACTCGTCAGGTAGGTTATTCTGCTATTCTTTCTCCAACATCTTGGCATAATGACTTCTTTATCTACAAAATCACCGGATTTATTTATACGTTGAATTAATAAAACCGGTAGAACAATGGGAGAATATATTATTGATTAGTATTTTGTTTATTTGAAAATATATATATTTTCATTTAATAAAAACTACGGACTTATGCATCGACAAAATATAATATAAAATAAATAAATGTGCTGACGTCTAAATGATAGTAAATGGATTACCCGTTGTGCAGATTGTAACTATGTCAAATTGATTTATGGTGAAGCAGAATGTATACCGGCGAAGGTGTTCTAACGACGTTGACCCACTGAGGGAGAGATCTCGATAAATTTCAATGGTGACGTCGCCAACTAATGGTGACATCTTCCCACCACATTATCGGGATGAAATGGCTTTTACAGCGGGAATGCCGGGAGCAGTATTTTACGTAATGTTCGATTTTACTCCGAAATGGAAAACGAATCGCGTGACACATAATTTATTATTTGAAATCACGTACCGGAAGGTTTTCCGGGTATCAAAAACAACCAGTATTAATTCAATTATGTATTTTATTTGAAACTCTTACAGTAGATATACATGTATCAAAGAGACGAAGCTATTATTTATGTACATAGGAAATATGGAAGTCTCGGGCATTACAGGACCTGTCATCGACTGGCTTTAAGTGATCGCTTTATACAATATAATGTTCACCAATTTACCCATGCATCAAATTTTTGAAAGTTTTATACATGTTATCATGTAAAAACGTTTCAATTATTTAATTAAATACTTAAGTAGATTTTTAACTGCTGCGGAAGACATCTGTCGTCGTGCGGGATACACCAGGTACCGACATAGCACAGTTGCGGAGCTGGATATACAAACGGCCGTGCAACGAAAGACGACAATATGTCAGGCCAGAAACAGCTGTAGTGTCGACTGGAGTTGTAACTCTAGGAGTGCACCACTCAACATTCATCAACCCTTCACCACCAGCCGATCAAGCATATTATCATTGTAGATCTAAGAATACATATACTATACTATCATTCAACTATAAGTGACATACTTGCTTTAAGTATTTTTTGGCCTTTATAAAGATTCCGTGTGAATATAGCTCCTAAGTGAAGCTGAACCCAAATAATTAATATGTAATAGGTAAACACTACCTTTCATCCACTGCCAAGATGAAGACATTTAGTATGGTACTAACTGACATTTTATGTCGAGGAGTCTTATTTTATCTAGTTCTGTATCGATACCTACCTTGTACCTCGAATTTGAAGCCATGATTCATAGCCGCGCGAGGTGACGCACTCCTCAAACTTTGGATTTGCAAAGTCTATGAGGAGTTGATGGAGGATGTCCAATCGTAGATTGCCTCAAAAAATCAGTGCTTCTTCGTCCGCGGAATCGACCGTCTTCCAATCAAATGAGAAGCAGTCATTGACGTTGACGGTGAATACGCTCCCGAGTGATAATTGTATACAATATGTTTTGAGGTTGTTTTCGTTTTTGGCTGTATTATAATATAATTTAAGTTACAATATTATTTTTAAAAAACGGCGGATAATTAGGAATCCATCTAATATATCTCTAATTTAGGAAGCATGGATTTATTTGGGATATCGATCCATCAGAATAACAAGGTACCACAGATGGTAACACTACCACTGTTTTGAGATAATGAGCTCAAAAGTGTTGATTGAATTTCAACATATATTCGTGTATATGTTGTTTTGGGTATGCAAATATGATCAGTTTGAAGGTCTTAGCTTATTTTCAGTATTATCGACGACCAGTGTGAGATGAGGGAAATTAAAAATAAATAAAAACATTGTAAATTAAAAATAATGACCCATAAATTGAAATAAATAGCTGACGCAGTTGGAACTTGTAGCTGTTGCTATTTCCTTTAATATCCGTTAAATAGAGTTGGTGTGTATGGAAGAAATAAAGAATAATGCATTTGGAATCCACTTCACGAAATAACTCAAATTAGCCCGAAATGTTAGTTGGAACCTTGTTATTCTAAAGGGTCAATATGCCTACATATAATGAAAAGCTTGAGAAAAGAAGAAATATTTACTTAATCTTAAAAGAGAATATTATAAAAATTGTATAATAGCAAAGCAAAAACAAAACAATGTAGAAGAAAAAAAATATTGTATTCCAATTCCAATGGATTAATGAAAATGTAGAAAGAGGTGATCATTTGAAGAAATCGTTTGAAGCTCCTGGTAGAGCCACCTCCCTCCCTGAATTATAGGAACGGCGCTAGTTAATACACAAGAATATTACAAAAAATGAAGCAGTGAATGGCGATCCCCTGCTTTCCCAGGACCGTTTTATCATTCGCCGTCATATTGTAATTTTTACTCTACAAGGCAACCCCGTGCAATTCTGCCCTGTAGCAATACAGTAATGCAACGCGGCATCGCTACCGACACAAAAGCATTCATTGTCCGTTAAGTGCAGATTCTGACTTTATTAATTAAAATGAATATACAGAAAGAATATAAATGATTGGACAGACACAAGACGTAGCACGAAACACAAAATAGATGAATAAGAAGTTTGGCACCATCAGACGGCGATATCACGAAACCGGCACTCCCTACAAGGGATCAGGACATTACAACACTAAATGTCATAATGCCATGTTACTGATATGTTTAGCTTGTATTTAGTACATATATCTAGAGACGATACAACAGCCATCTCTCAGAGGTAGCCACCACGTTAATAACTCGACAAAAAGATGCGCCGTCATAAAAATAGAAAGAAAAGGAAGATTTCTCAGATAATAAAATGCCTCGGTCCCTCCCGTGCCCCGGGGCGCCGCGTTCCCATTATTTCGGGGTTGTTTTCATCCTAACGACCCCTTAACCTGTCATAAAGTGACTGCAGCGGCCTAACGATCCGGGGTTCGAATCCCGCTCGAGGCCGGTTTGATGTATGACGTCACGCGTACCGGCGCGCTGCCTGATTTCCCCCGAGGGTTGGACGCGGGGGAGGGTGGACCCGGTGAGGACGTGCGGTCATTGTTTTCAATATCTCATCCTGACACTCTGGGGGCGCTTCACAGGTAGTCGAGATCATATTTTAGTGATTCTGGGCGACGTCCGTTTTGTTTAGGTGATGCGCGATAATGCGACCTCTGTTTTCATCATCCATAAACAAAAGAAAAAATAAAACGTGTCGAAATTCGTTAAATTGTTTGATGCGTCCATTTTTGGTTGATTGTTATAATTTAGTGGTACAAGTTACAAGAGTTTGGCGGCTAAGATAAAATTTAGACGTTAAAGATGATACTGTTCTGGTTCGAAAAAATATTCAAAAATTTAGTTAAATAAATCAAATTAAAATCTCTCCGATAGAGAACCGAACCCTGGCCTACCGCATGATAAGAGAGATATATACTTGTAAATATAATAAATTTACCAAATTAGTGATACATCGCATGGGATTGAGAGTCGCCGTATTGACGCTAATTAATTGATGTGTTTAAATTAATGCGAGGCAGTAATTTAAAAATATAATCGTCGGCGAGACGCCAGAAAATTTAATTCATCAAAATTTAGATTTCAGCAAACAAATACTGTCATTTTTTGATAAAATACGTATTTCTGGTGTCTGTTGCTGCCCAGTCGCTGAAATGGCGGAAAATATTAGAATGAATTGAATGTATTGTTTGTAACAAAATAAAAAGAAGTATTCTGTGGGCAGGAATTCATTCCCGATTCTGTATATATATATATATATATCCATATTGCTTAAGCTACTGTAACCAACATTTTGCAAATTATACAAAAGAACAAAATGAAATGATACAGAGAAAACACTATCCACCTCTGATCTAGTAATGCAGGGCTTCGCTTTGTCGTTCTTCAAATCGAAAATTAGTTGTAACTTTTGTGAATAAACTGTGTGAATATCTTTTGCTCTTAACCTTTAATCTTTTTTGTTAAGTTCTGTTTAACAAAGGCGATTTTTATGTCACTTTACATCCCCATCCTGACCTATAGCCGTCATCTTTGCATTAACTTTAAGAGATTAAATCAGAAATGATATCATCCGAAAGGACCTTAGGTTGAATCCGCTGCTGATTCAAATAGAAAATCTCAGCAAAGTCGGCTCGGACATATCCTCCGCTATGTCCAAGTAATAGTTTATTTCATCAGTACCAGAAGGAAGAAAACCCGTAGACGATCCAGGAGAAGATGGAAAAGGCAAATGGAGATACTCTGTCAAGAAAAATTAAATTTTCATTGGCCCCAAGTAATCGGCACAGCGCAGGACAAACAGCAATGGAAGAGTCTTGTCCAAGATACCCTGAGGTCCCCGACCCGATTAGCATAAAAGGGATGAAGAATAAGAAGAAAAAGAAGAAATATATGTGTTATATGACTAGACCGAGCGCGTCCTAAGAAATATTATGCGATCATCTTAATTTAAAATTAGATTACTTTAAGCAAAATAATCTAATGAAATTACCGGCGTCAATACATGCGTTATGCGTGTGCATAGCTAGAATAAAGCAAGATGCAAATAGTGTGGGTTTATCTAGAGTACAACACAAACGACGTTACTTTGTTCATATTTGTCTTCTCTTATCTCCGGCTCAGATTAAATTACAGGTTAGAATGCGACCCAGTCTGGATCGACAGATCATAGCAGATAATCTGAGTACTATAGAACACATCTCAAATTAAAATTATTTAGAATCCTACCAAGATGGTTTTGAGTATTTTAAAAAACACATTTTGCTGTTTTGCGACACGAATTTAGTCATATAATAAATAAATTTAATTTTTTTTTAAATAATAATTTCATAGATGTTCATTAAATTTACTTCGAAACTAAACTGCTTGCACTACTGGTCACAAGCGCGATGATAAAGATTCCGAACTTCAAAATGAATCCCCTATGAGCATGATTATAAACGAGACCAACAAATTATTGTACATTGCAGGAAGTCTCCAACAGATAATTTAGTGGTCAACATATTGGCAACTTTACAACTAGTTTTACGACTGGTCGTCTACGGTGGTGATACCGACTGGCGGTGATACGAAATCTTGTGTTATTAAATGATACAATGCGGTTTAGAATCAATATGCCAATCTAATGATAGCATGGCACCATTACTTCCTGGTTGGCCGACGTCACCGCTTACTTTACTGCACGAGAGTGTCTCTACCTTAACACGAATAAAATTAATTAAATAATGTAAAATTTAGCGAAAACTGGAACAATTTTCCTACAAATCACGTATTCTGCAATCTGGTATAGAATGCATTAATCGATTTTAACTTAACCAATCGACGCAAGCAAATACCGGATCAGTTATATTCTTAAAATTATTTAATGTACCATTTATCGAGAGCTACAGATTGCAATACGAAATTTACACTACCACCAGCGTAATATAATTATTATGATTCATTGCTGACGTCATCATCATCATATTAGCCCGTGTTGCAGAACATAAGCCTCCCCCATTTTTTTCTACTACTCTGTATTCTGGGCCTTCTATCTCGCTCGTCAACCCTTCTCATTGGTGGACTTCCATTATTGCAGGAGTCCTTTAGGCCATCTTCTGATTAAATTTTGGCCACGTGTCCTCACCTCCGTTCGTCAACAAACATCAAAGGAAGGAAAGCTGCAAGCTTCGTGCATATTCTCCCCAATCATAAATATGATTTGTTATAGCTCACTATCCAGCGGAAGATAGAAAGCAGAATAAAGTTATGTTGGCTGCGTAACCTTTAGAAAGTAGTTCAATGCCGGTGATCTAAAACATATTGAGTGGGATCAATCATTGTACTGCAACTTTGATCATCAACTTTGGATAGAAGATGATACATAAGGAAGAAGAAAAATATGTATCTTACGATAGCGTAGTGAAGATATGTGAGACTTTTTGATTAGAACTGAATACAGTTAAAACAAAATATATGCTCATACATCTGACTATGAAAGTATTTATATTGATGGAAAGATTGGGGAAGATACAAAATATTATACATGGGATACTTCTGTTGAAATCAAATATCGCATTGAGCGAGCTCGCGCAACCTTTATCCGCACGTTCTGCAGTCATGATCTCAACCTCAGATTACGAATGTAAATGGTCATATGATATGTGTTCTCGATATTATATTATAAAATAGAAGCATGGATACTTATTGAAGAAATGGTAAGGCGACTTGAACCATTTGAGATGTGGATCTACTGTCAGAATGCTCAAAATTAGCTGGATGGATAGAGTTACGAATGAAAATGGTATGGTTCCGATTAATAATGAAAAATATGTATTTATACAACGAAAAATCGAAAACTTTAATATCTCGGACATATTATGAGAGGTCCATAGAAGTATGAGATCTTGCACCTCTTGAGAGAGAACATTATAACTGAAAAAGCTGAGATTATAGGCAACGTTCGTTGAACGGCTAGGGCACAAGAAGAAGAAGATAACCCAACATAAAACGGTCTAATACCATTCCTTAATGCCAGTAGCTTGCCTCATATTGCCTCATACGGACTGATTTTATTTACCTCTTCTGTCCTGCTTCACGTTATTACTACCATTTAGTGGCCTCAACCAAAAGAGACTCGGCACCTCCACAAGTACCGGCTGGCTCCAGCAAGATGGAAGCATCTATCCAACGTCGTGGCATCTTCCAGGTCTTCTTTGGCCCAAAGTTGTGCCCAGGATGATCTCCTTTTCTAGGCCTTATGACTCATAAGAATATTTTATTTACTGCTGTAGATAGAGCTCGCTGTGGTTGGATTTGTTACAGAATTTAAGCAACCCTTATAAAAATACAGGTGATTTGTATCATAATCTACTAACTCAACCATTTCCCGTACGTTTGAACAATATCATTCATTGATCCCAGCAGTCTGCCTCTTAATCTAACACTGTGAATTCATCCTATTTGCTACTACTATGGAACCATATACATAATATGTAAAATCAGGTGCTCCGCAATACTAAATAGTGTTTAATGTACGCAGTATTAAATGAAGTGTAAAGAGTAAGTATATAAAGTTTAGTAATAAATGTAAAGAGACTTTTAGAAAGAGCGAGTGTAATAAATCGACTCTGAGAACAATCCGGTCCCCGGTCCCCACAGATACGGGATAAATTACAATCGTTACTTGCGGTTAACGGATGGCGAACGTGCTGCTTCACAGTGGCTGCCTGCCGCCAAGGACAAACTTCAGTTTTTGGAATGATTCTCATTGACGTGTACATAATACGAAGATATGGATACAGACAACGTTACGCAGCAAAAATCTTCATAAGCGGTTTTTTTATAACTATTATTTAATGAAACTCCAAAAGGTATCATCAATTTTGTCACAGATTAGTAAAAAAAATATACAATTTGCCACTTTTATTATTTTTAAATATAATAGATATAGTACGCTGACAATATTTCAGTTTAGAACGAACACCGTAGGTATTATAAAAAATAGTATCCGGAAGCGAGCAGTTTGGCTCGGAAATAAATTGATCTAAAAGATTTTAGAACATGCTGTTCAAGAACCAATTTATTTGGGCGCGCTGATTACGACGATCGGTGACAGAAAATTTCAAGACGCATCCAAAAAGCTAAAGTCACTATGAACTTACGAGAATATGAAAAGACAGTGACACCAAGCAAGCGAGCAATCAAAATATCTTCGTTCACGCTCTTGTCTTTTCAATCTTCGTGTATATGTATAGCAGAGATTTGGACAATCCGCAATAGCGACAAGCGTAAAATAGACCCCTTCGAAATATCCTGCTAGAGAATGAGGATGACCCCCGTACGCCTTATTCCTGCAAAAAATCCAACCCCAGCAAACTATATCTATGGTACCTAGTAAACAAAAGATTCATCCAATTTTTCAGCCGTATTTTTCGTTAATATGACAGGCTAAAAAATAAAATAATCCTGGGCATAACCATAGGATGAAAAAGGTCTGGAAGAATGGCATGAAGGTGGTGCAACGCAGCACCGATGCATCTGATTGGAGAGACCGCGGACATAGAACTTGACCCTGGGGGAGATTGCCTAGACTTGTGGAGATGTATTACGACTACGAACCGTATCTTATTTGACTGAGACCACTATAGGTATGTTAATACTAGTAAGAAGGAAGAGATAAAAATAAATATCTATTAATTTTAAAAAAATCGCACATTTCAACAGCTCAATTTCAAAACCAACCCTAATGAATAGACTCATCTTATCTGATATCTTATTTGTCATTTACTCGCAGTCAAGGATCGTGATCTGTACCAGATTTCCTTCTGATTGCGAAGGTTTCTCTATCACACTCAGCATCCTGCAGATCGAAACTGCTATCCGAGAGAGCGATATTCTATTATCTTCTAGGAAGATTTTTATTTTTTATTTCATTTATATGACTTTTTGAACATTTTTTCAATACGGGGGTAAGTACGATACACGTGACGCATATTTTTTCTAATACAAATATTATTTTCTGATATTGCTCGAGCTTGTTGCTACCCATCATATATCTATAACAAGATAGCAATTTCTACCCAAAAGTATCAGCTATCTTGTACTATGTTTCTGTATAGCAATAATATGTACACATTTTACGTGCTATGGAGATTTCGTGTCTGATATTTCAAGTCGTTTCCTACTCCCAGCGTCCAATAAAAGCATCCATAAAATTGGAGTCCTATCAGATAAGGCTCAGTCTCCACGAGTACCTTCGGATTTGCTCATTTATGTAAAATGGTCCGCTCCCAGTCCCCTGGTCCACGGTACAGAATTGGATGCGTGATTATCATCAAAGGGCCGAATAGATTGTCACCTCTCTCTTTGTGTCGGCCGTGCCGAGTTAATTTGAAAATGTTGCCTATTGTTCAAGAGCAAAGGTGGGTGACTATTGTCCAATAATTTGGTAATTTTATAGCAATGGATAACATGAAATGCAGGACGTTAATGCGAAGGCTGCGTCTAACTCACCTCGTGCTGAATATTATTATTTAGCATTTCAATGTTTTTGTGTAAGTTTCAGGGGCAGATGCATATTATAAATATGAGCCGAAAATGTAACTACACTAATTATGATAATTACGCAATACATTCCTAAATACCTCAAAAAACATTTTTTTTAAATCGATAATTATTAATAAATTTATAAATAGTCAAATTTTTGTCACTTTTTTTGTGTAAACATTGTTTTTATATGCAAATATTGCGTCAATATGTGTGTTACATGTACAGTTCAATGGGATGGGGAAGGAATGAAATTTTACAATTTATTTGTCATTTTAAAATTTAATTTACTAGAAAATAATTGCGTACTATTGTACAAAGTCTAGGAAAGCATTGGGTGTCTACTTATTATTGTTTTAATTTAAAAAACTTATTAAAACCTACATGTAACAATCTTACTATTTTTTTACGTATTAACGTTAACATTGAAAATGTCCCAAAGTCCTTTTGTGTAGCACGCGTAAGGAAATTAGTACTTGCATTATGATGAACTATATAATCTTGTTCTTCTAAAGGTGCAATTTTGAATTTCCAATGACAGAAATTTTAAAATTGGAAATATAAAGTAATTATAACATATAATAATATAATATGTACATAATAGGTGGCACCCACATTTTTTGAAATGTCCTACTACTCATAACGACCGTTTTTTGAAATCTTTACGTTTCTAGAAATTAGAAACAATGTGCTGCTCAAATAACGGAAAGGTCTACGCTGAAATTTTTAAAATAATGTATGTGTATATTTTTATTTGTTAACTTTTTCTAATTTCAAAAGTATAATATGTATGTATTTACCACAGACCCGTAAACGAATAGACATGAAATAAAGTGTACGTATAGGAGATGAATTTGGAACATTAGTTGCGGGACGAGGGCCATTCCAAACACATTACTTGTAGAAACATAAATCCTATAGTTTATGGCAACAGTAAAAGTCTACATTTTTCGAAAATGAAATCTTTGTGTAAACAAGACATATTTTTTACATTACTGCATATTATATTGTCACCGTTTAAATTTTCATTTCAATCAAATTATATATTTTTTAAAAGTCACGGAGCTATTTAATTGCGTAAGTGGTAAGTTATCACGTGGGTGAGACCAAATTTAAAATATTGAAATAGGAAATTTGCGTTATTTAGTGTCTATATAATCAGTTAAGAATGTAATTATATAAAATAAATAAAGTTGTTGCATTTTTTTTACTGCGATACGTAAATAAACAAAACATAATACATATATTTTTAAACACACATTTTACCGATAGTTATGACAAAGGTCTTTGCCAGAATTCTTCATTGTCCGATGGACTAAACAAATATTCCAAATTATTTTGAAGATAATATAATATCGCCGTATACCTGAAGGCTCTGAAAATATAATATAAAGGACCGCAGATCTGACATTCCTTTATTTGTGGGCGCTCATCTCATTGTACCCGGAATAGTTGGAGGCCGTATCGTCTCCGAGAATACAAGGAGCAGTCATATTACATTCATTGTATGGTATTATATGAATTATGGCATGGTCACTCTTGTTAAAAATTATTATAATATATGATTTTTGTTCTAATTTATGTCAGGAATTTTTAAGATAACACAAACTTATAAATCACCTAAATATATTTTTCACTATTTGCTGTAAGTACTTTTAATAGTGACCATGTGCATGCATATTCGGAAGAATAATTTTTAAACCTTGTCACTTGAATGGATACGAGAAAATGTTGCTCTCTGTACGTTCCATTTTTTCAAATGTCTCGGCTGAGCTTGTAGTATCGGTGTTCGATAATAATTCAATTCGATACCAAATGATAAATTTTAAAATGTGATTTCCTGTCAGATTTAGTGACAGGTTATCATCTATAATGATATTCGAGTTAAATTGTTATTTTATATCAAATATGATGTGTGTCATATCAACAACATGTAAATAACAGTGAATATGCGTCATATCTGGTTTAGGACTTAGGATGCAATTCTATCGAAACATTTTTTAAATCCCTGCATAACAGACGGACAATTATTTAAGAACCTCCATTTATTATTAATCCCTAACAATATAGCGCTTCCCCGTCTTTTATCTATGAGTTACTGGACTGTATTGGATGTATTGGACTGTAGGGTCATTACCAGAAAACAAAAATTCTACATTTTCGCTACTTTGTGAAATATGTATAAGTTAAGATTACTAAAATGTTTTCTCTCTTGTATATTCAATAACAGTACGTAAATATATATTCAACTAGCTTAAGTACCCGATGTTACGCAGGGTGAAGATCCTTCAATTAGGAGGATAGTGGTAGTTTTTTTTTCTAAACTGATTTAGAATCTGAATGTAGACAGTAATTTTTCTCTTATTTTGAACGTTAAGTGTGGAAAATTTCACCAAGATGTACCAAAATTCTGCTTTAAGAAGTGGGAAAGGAGGATGGGGGTGGTTTTTCGAAATCTCATCAAGCTCAGAATAAAACTGTAAATTTATAGATTTATATAAAAAAAACAAACAAACCAACAGACACTCTTCTTATATATATATATATATATATATATATATATATATATATATATATATATATATATATATATATATATATATTACATTACATTACATTACAGTCAAAAACTATAATTACCGTGAATAATTGTTGTACGATAATATAAATTTTGATTACGTTTGCGACCTAATATTTGTCAAAATCTACGCGGGAATAGTTCATCACGCGAAAGCCGATTGCTTATCTGCTAGCAACTAATTATTGCTCACTAATAACAATACGAATTTAATTTTTAAAGACACTCCTCTCCGCGACCGTCTGTATCGTTACTTTTTGAGTTCAATACAATATTTATTTGATATAAAACAAAATTATATCAGATATATAAATATATCTGAAAAAAGTAGAGATTTTGCACACACAACATGAGTATTTTCGACACTAAAATGACAATAATTACATGATCATTATATCACCCCATATCGCAGGACTCCAAAATCTCAATGTCAAAACTATTACAGTATCTACTTTAACATTACCATGATACGCAACATACTACTACATATATAACTATAAAACTACCCCATGCGTATGGGGATGTTTTGGAATAGGTGGATAAAGAAATGTACCGCTGGTGGCACCATACGGAGGGGATGAAATTATATTAAGGGAAGTTAAATGATTTTTGGGGAGTGTAAAATTATTCTATCTATTTTTCAAGCCGACCTAGGGTCGTGGCATTATTAGCTGGGGAGGAACAAAGAAAGGAATTGCAGGAGTGTTTTAACAAAGTGTGATAATTATAAATTTGGAAAAAACAATTGAAACAACAAAAACGCGTCACATGTTTTGTACACGTATATCATACCACCTCTACATTTAATATGAAAAAATATTTATTAAATTAAATACACTATTAAATTTAAATTAACTAATAAAAATTTATTTTCAAAATGTATAAATAATATAGTACTTATATTAAAAGCAGTCAACATTACAAACTTACTTGACAATTTGTCAACAAAGTCTATTAGGGGAGAAGCTAAGACGGTAGAACATTGGCAAAATCGATCCCGGTACCGAAACACATGAAAATAAAGTTTTTCGTGACAAATTTTACTGGGGTACCCGCTGCAAAACATATCCTATGTTAAAAATTACTTGTGAATAATTTTGTAAACAAAATTATATTTAGTAGTCATAAAAAATTATTTTGTTAGGTCCGAAATATTTGTACTGCATCCCTCGGGGGATGAATAAAATTTAGATTTTCAACACGGAGTATTACATTACACATGCGATATAGTACGTCCGTCATAAAAATTGGTTAACGGAAGTAGCAAATCTTTTATCTCGGGTGGTACCAGTTTCCTCCTGGTACTGCTACAACCAGTCACAGCCGGTAATCTTGAACATAAATTATATATTTGCTATTTTATATTACATTAACGTGACTGACTAGCAATAGTTCCTGATACATGACAAGATTTTTTTTAAATATATTTATTTTGATTTAATTTTCAAGAAACAATATTTTTTGTTCAATCGCAACTCCATCAATAAAAAGTTTATTATTTGATATCATTATTTTTAATTAAATATTATTTGTTTGGCACTTACGCAAAAGAACTCCTTGTGAGATCGAAAAACCGACGACAGGGTGAGAAAAAATCCAAAGATGTCTACACTGTATAAACTGTCGCTCAACTAAAATAGGACTATGCCGGACTTAGTTCTCTCTTTGTGTGTTAGGTATTCAATCTCTCAGAGATATTCAAAGTATAGTCATTGCTAATATAAGTTATTTCATGATAAGTTATGTTAGGTACAATATCGGATGAATTAAGAAAAATAAGTATTTAAATCGATAAGACTACATGAGGTACGAGATCTTGCACCTCATAATGCAGGGAAATATTTCTGGAAGTCGGGGCCCTGAAAGAAGGAGAACATCATGGCTGAAGCCTTAGAAATCTTAGACAATGGTTTGGCCAATCCGGGCCACAGTAAACAGAGTGATGACAGTCAACGACCGTTGAACGGTTAGGTTAGAAGAAGAAACCATGTAAATGAAATAATTGTGTTTTCATATTTTTATTTATTATATTTGTTTTATTAACCACTCAATTGAGTTTAAATACATCTACCGGTTTCTAAAAATACAATTTTTTTCTTCAGGATGTTAATACTAAGATAACAAATAAAAATATGAATTTTAACCACAATGTTAATATTGCTAATTTTAAAAGTATAATTGTGTTTTCATTTAAAAAATGTAAAGTGATCTCTTATGCGGGTGTAAAAAGTATTCTGAGTTAAAGGGCAATCCTACGTCAGTTGTGCTGTTGCGTGGAGTCGAAATCTGATCGTCAAAATGACCACCATTAAATGGGTTTAGGCATTTGATATGTTATTGTATGCTTAAAATCTCTCGAGATGACCACATTACATTAATAAGGAGGTATTAAGACGCATGAATACGTTAAAAGACTAATAACAACTGTAAAACGAAGGAAAGCCACACGAAAAATGGGGTATCTTCCAACTTACTATGTAATGAAAGTTAGAAGGCAGCAGAGGTATATAGGCAGAAAGAAGTTATATAAAGTGGCTCAATGTTCAAAATGCCGGTGATCTTATACATCTTGGACAGGATAAATCATCATACCGCAACATGGTCGCCAACCCTCGATGGAAGACAACACACGTAGAAGAAGTTAAAAGAAAAATTATAAGAGTAATCAGTAGTAATAATTCAGTAGCTCAGTAGACACTCACCTAGTGATTCGGATTTGGATTCGAACCTTATTAATTAGTTCTATTTTCATAAAACAAACGTTTGTCTTAGTTAGAAAAACTAATAATATTGATGTGACACGTATTCCGATACGCATCTGTGGAGGTCCTAAAGGCGCCTCAGTTACTAGGCTTTCAACAGCCATAAACACTCCTGGTACCGACATCGGATGACATACCACAATAATATCAAGCGGCAACCATTGGGAAGACACTCGCCTATCTGCCATCTTCTCGACCATCAGCCTAACTACTCGTACGCAACTGAGATGTATTCCGAGTTAATCTATGTCTATTTAAATATTAGTTTTATAATAAATAATAATTCTCCTGGTCGCCGGCACCACCTGTGGCATATTCTGTATTTCCCTATGTCTAACTAAATATAATTTTAGTATTACTATTTCTAAATTAATGCGGAATCTTCAATTTCCCTGTGCGGGCGTCCTGCTCGCAAGACACGCCTCTGTTATGGATTCGGTATTCTCCTACGTGCGAGCTCTCCCGGTCGCCAGTGTGGAGATCTAGCTTTCTACCTTACTTAATACTAATTTTTATGCTTAATGCTAGTCTATTCGCTTAATATCTAAATTTGGCCAACGTGATCGTTCTAGTGGTTAAGAATATTCCCCATGTTATGTCCGTAATGATCCAAGTTCTTTTAACCCGCGTTTTCAATTATCAAAATGTCTGAAGTTTACAAATATCCAAATATTATAGCCGTTCAAATACCTATAGAGCAATTATTAAAATAAATATACCGATTATCTTATAGTATTCGACTAAATAACAGAAAACTTCCCGTCAAGCGGTATGATATTCGAGCGCGCCCGTTATAGCATTAATTATGTACGTGTTATTCAGAGCTAGAATGTAAGAGTGTGGAAGAAATTATACATATGTACGCATTATTCGGAGCTAAAATGTAAAGTGAGGGTGAAATTATACGTATGACACCAACCTTGTCGTAGACTCGTACTCGTGACTGTGGCCGCTTCGTGGTGTCGCCTAGCTGTTCATAAATTATGTGGACATGTGAAACAACATGCGACATGCTAAGTGTCTGCCTCGCTTGACAAATATGTTCCGTGGTTACATGATAAGTTCCCCAGACACCAGACTGTGGCGTACGTTCGACTCCCCTGACCCCAAATTCAGAATCCGTACGTCTGGCGCATATTCGCAGTAGACGACGGGCCCTGAACTTCGAACCCTGATCACCCAACGCGTTCAAAAGTTTAAAGATGATGATGATGATAATCCAAAGTTTTGACTCGGCCAATGTCTAAGTGAACAATATCATTTGTTATGACTCATTCAAGATGCATGGCCGAGGTCCTTGTATCTCCAATACGTTGCTTTTCAGTATCGGTAGGAAAGTGGCCAATCCGGGGCCGCGTCCACCACTGAAGGTAATTAATTGTGATGATTGTGACAGCTATTCAGGATCGGTAGGAAAATGGCCAATCCGGGGCCGCGTCCACCACTTAAGGTAATTAATTGTGACGAAGTTGTGACATGACAGTACGACTTTCAGGAAATTCCCATCATTCCTTTGGGTGCGTCTGAAAACATACGTCATGCGACAACGGTGTCTGAAGAATAGTTTAAATTATCTGCAGGATGATCCTCGGTGTCTCGAACAATGCATCTCGAATAGAGTCAGGTACAATTGGTCAGGATTGTTAATAATGTGTAAGTCCGTGCAGAATGACGCCTTTTGATATAAATCTCCCTCTCGTCCTTTCAATAAGATACCCACGCTACGTGGTTTGAAATGACTATCTCCCGGCATTCATGTTTAGAGACTCATCTCTCGAGAAGTCCGAAGAGGTACCTATGGTTCGCCGAGGCGTCCTTCCTCTGGGATCTGTTCCGTCCACTCACGTCTTAGCCAGGGCGTGGGCGACAGCATTCAATCGGCAGACTCTTTCGTCTTTTGTGCCAATAACGCCACTTGGTCGGCTAGCCTATGTACCCCCCTCGGCTCTGCAACTAACGTATACGAATGCATTAAAACATTTCCCGCGAGTAATGTATCGCCCAGAACAGAGACCCTCCTCAGCAATTGTAGTCCACTCCAAACCCGACGAAAGACTATCTCGACAATCAATCCCTCTGCATCAATATCTGTCACCCGCGACACTATTGTTACTTTGATCACAAGGCAGCGAGGCCCTCGAATAATTTCAGTTTGGGGGGGGGGGGGGGGGGGATGTTAGTACTAGTAATAAAATAGTAGTAACAACAAACGCAGTATGATTTCTTACCCATGCAAACGTGCGATTTCAAGGTAAAATGAACATACAAAGGCTCTCTGATAAATTCTATCATTTCAACCTGCAAGCCATTTCTTCGGATCAGAAATGTAATCTATAAAATGTGCACCATTCCCCACCATGGCGCCAGCAGTGTGAGCCGCGACAGGATTTATGAGGTTTTTAGGTTTAGATTTCCGCGGATAAGTAAATATACAAATAATTACGTACATAGTTACATGATTATCTACACGGCCAATAGTAGTATATAATTGGTCCTAAACAATGAGATACATGTAACTGAAACTTGTAGGTGGGTATTCCCAATTTATAAAACGGACAGTAATTGAATAAAATGAAGTATCAAGTGGCCTAGCGGATGCGCCAGTCCCTTTCTATGAATGAGTAATTACATGATGATCCGAATCACACTACAGTATTTGTTAGCGGTTTTAATTATGTATACAAGCATGCTAAAAGGTAAACTTAGTATTTTGGGTCCTCTGCTATGGTCTTCAGCGTCAGCGCCAACCCCGGTCTGCCTTCTGTCACCACACTCGCGATTTCGGAATTTCAACACGACCTTCGCGGACCCTAGAACCGACACGATCACCCCTAGAACACCGGCGGCGTAAATCTCGGAAGGAAAATCTAATTTTAACAACAAACAAACAGACATATACGTATCCGTCTCTCTTCCCGGTTCAAAAGTCTTTTCGCGAGCGGGTCCCGAAACTGATCCTTGGCCCACCCGAAGCCGACTATCGTAAGGTAATCGATTATCACTTTAACACATTAGGTTAATTCTAACAACCCTCGCGGCCGCGTAAAACTCCGTACCGACCGACCCCCAACTGCCGATCCCGAAAGCTCGAACCCGACCCCTCACCCGCTCGGACCTGACTAACGTGAAGCTTTCGTTTTTCAACCCTCGACCGTCTTCACCCCTCCCCCGCCCTGCTCTAGAAGTTTCTCGGAATTCATATTTTTTTCATCAGTTGGTTACATGTGGATCATCACACAACTTTGTTGAATAAATGTAGTGTCAACCGTAAGTTATTTCTCTTCTTATAATCTGCTCTAGTCCGCCATCATACATATTCCTCACACTCCGCGATCACTCGAACATAGCGGAGAACTGGTAAATACGCTTACACCGCGACATAATCCACACTTTTTTCCATCACTCAATTAAAACACCTTAATCTTATGACCCCATGTCTGGCAACACACATAATACTTATACGATCGTTGTTAAACATACAATAACCGACCAACACATCTCTATTTTTTTTTTAAAATAACATGGTTATAGAAAAATCTACGACATAAATATAATCGCTTGCAATATGCAATGAATAACCAAAATTGTCACGAGTGCGTAATAAAGTACATCTGTCATTCGAGAAATGTCGGGGGTAGATTGAGGTGAGGCAGAGTGCCGCGCCGGACTATAAATCAATCTCCCCCGGCCCGGCTAGAATAATATTGTGAAGGAAATATTATGTATTTCTTGGGGGTGGGAAGGCTGCAGCGCCGACTGTAGTGTAGTACAGGGTGAACCTCTTAGCATTGTGTAAAGAGAACATTTTTCAATATAGTATATATGAGCTACTCACGGCAGCAGGTT
Source organism: Eubasilissa regina (assembly GCA_022840565.1). Taxonomy (NCBI): domain Eukaryota; kingdom Metazoa; phylum Arthropoda; class Insecta; order Trichoptera; family Phryganeidae; genus Eubasilissa; species Eubasilissa regina. Next base: position 30,276,049 of record JAINEB010000006.1, on the reverse strand, counting down.
TCAAGAAGGCTTTCAGTGTCCTGCAAGACGAAGGCTGTTTGGTATTATGTACCGTATAAATAAGTTCTTGTTATTTGAAAATGTATGTAGTATTCTATTTGAAAGAATTACATTTTTCAGAAGTATTATTTTTATTTTTTGAAAGAATCAAAATAATATATTTATTAATTATCATTTTGATTGTAACCAATGTTCATGATTTGGCAGCATAGCGCACACAAAAATATATTTAGCGCGCACACAATTTATTTATTCAACAACGCCCTCAAATAAGAAGATATTGGATTACGGGAGTGGCTATCCACATTTATATAAAACAAGATCAAGATATATAAAACAAAATAATATTTCATAAAAAATGTTGAGAAATTGATCAGATTAGAAAGATGTTAAGTACAAAATAATTTAATTATTTTGTAGACCTTTAAGTCATTTTAGAACCTGTGCACATTTATATTTGCTGCTAATTTAGTTGGTTTTTAATTTAGTCTAGGAGCAATGTATGATGCATGTCTCTGTCCTGTTCCATTAGTTTTGCTCCGAGTCTGATCTGATCCGTGTGGTGGATTTTTGATTTGTCACCATGTGACGACATTTGTGTCCACACACACACCATTGAGAAATGAAGCTTTCTAACCATTAAAACAGTATATTCCACAACTAGAGATCAGAAATCAATTATTCTCCGATATTCAACACATTTTATTTTTGTCCATATTGCACACCAAAATAAAACGTAACATTCCATTAATTTTGCATAATTGTGTATTAAAAAGACCGAAATACTATGTAATTACGAAGATGGTCGTAAGTGACACAAACGCAGTGTCTTTTACGCAGATCGTCCCGCGTCGCGCAGCGCAGACTAGCATAAAGGAACTTACGATAGTGTACGCTGTCAAATAATATTGCCATATTTGAGATACGATAAATTGCATTACGAAAAACCCTGTAAAATTTTAAAAATAAATCGGTGACGTAGCATATTTAGAGATCGTTTTAAACAAAATTACACTTGAATAGTTTATTAATAGCACCGTGGAAGGCTTAACTGAATACGCCAAGATAATCGGACAATCGTTGAACAAATGCAGTCATCCAGCGTACCCGAGGCTAGCCTAGACTAGCTGGACTGACGAAATCCATCCAGCAGTGGTTAGAAAACGGCTAATGATATTATATAAGGCGCGTGTGTATCCGGCGGAAGAGGTGGGATGGCGAGGGAGAGGACGGACGTTACCTATGTTTTGCGCAGGGTCCCAAAGAGAAATTGTGCAAAATTTGGTTTAAGTAGGCCAAAGAGTGTAGCATCGTACACAGAACAGACAAACGAGTTCTTGTATGAGTTTCAAATACTAAAAATATATATAATAATTTTTAATTCAACCGCGTGAGGAGTACCTTTAAGTCTTCATTAATCACTTCTCAACTTGTACATTGTCTTACGTTAATACGAATGCTTTCATCATTTGGATTGAAAGGGTATCTCCGCGAGAGCGATAAGAGCGACCGACATCAACAAGACTAATTTAATAATTTTGATCCGTGCGATTAAGGGTTGATGTTTGTTCAGATACGGCGCTACGCAGCTGAGCAGCCCGGCCGCGCGACCCGCGCGACCCGCACCGCACGATCCCCGCCCCGCAGAGGTCGTTAAAGCTAAGAAGAGATAAGTAGGACGTAAGAGGATTAAAGCAAAAGAAACCTTCCTCTAGTTTGGCGCACAGAAAGCAAACAAACATAGGACTAGGTTAGAAAATACTGTTATTACTTGGCCCGCCTTAAATGGCGGGCGGTCTGGTGCCAATTTTATGTTTGCCCCACTTTGCAACGACATCCTTACAAAGATCTTACAACGGAGATACAAGTAATATACTCACACACTAATAATTGCAAATTTTGACAAAATAAAAAATTCCGAATTTGAATATAACATTTTTTGGAATTCGGTCGAATTTCGAAATTTTTTTTATTATTTTTCGGTCAATACTAATAATAAAAAAAAACTTATTTAAGATAATATATTCATTATTATTTATTGTATAAAAAAATATAATTTTTTCAACTAAAACTAAAAATAAACTTGTTTTTTCATGAGAATTATTTTTATTAGAAAACCTACTCAATATAACCTTGTATACCCAATATACCCTGTAACACTTTCATACGCACTGTTGTCAAATTCAATGATATGAGTTTTAGAAGTCCCGTATTTATACCTTATATTATCCGGACTACCCCGGTACTAATTAGTCCAAAAATTGAGGTTTTACATATCAAATAACGGTAATAAATTAAAACTGCTCCAATTTACCTTGTTAAAAAATATCGACAATTTAACAGAAAACTAAGGCAGTATAACTAAATACACACTAAACTAAATTAAATACTGATCCGCCAGTTTTCGGATACCTCTTTGATGTTGCCGCTAATTTTTGCGTTTTGTCTGTCAGGTCGTTGTCTGTTTAAGTGCCGGCCGAGAACATAGGTTCCTTTCATGAAGGCGTTAACTCTCTACATCGCTTTCTAGGAATGATCCCTTCTAAACACCCCTACTGTTCTACAATTACTCATTATCTACTCGTTAATCTGTGATTGTATTTTAACAATATTTTATTTTTGTAATACGAAATTCGCTATGAAATTTTCGGAATTCTAAATTAATTTATGAGAACGAATTTCGGAATTATCATGATTTAGAAATTTTTTATGCAATCCTTAGCCAATAGTCACTTTACTATTTAAAATTGAAATCTTTTTTTTAGTTCATATCGCTTTATTTTTCTCACAGATTTTAGAATCTTCAGAAATACACTTAATTTTCAATTTATACGAATTTTTTCACACAAATTTGAAATGACACTGATACTGGAAGATGGTTCTGTTAGAAGTCTCAATAATCGACCAGCTTATATGAAAAGATGTATGAATGTGGATGAGTAGCAAAGTGTGATGGAGAAAAGACGTGATGGTAAGTTAGTAGTTGGTTGAATAAAATACTCTTTTTACACAGCATAATTTGAAATAACACGGTTCAAATGAAACTTGTCTATAAAACGTACGTTTGAATTCTGTTTTGTTAAAATATGTATTTCCTTGTGGTATGTACATGAGAATTACATGTAAAATTGTAAAAACCGCAAGTGTTCCGTACAGGAACAAGACTGTAATCTTTGTAGGTGCTGGTGTATATTCGTCGCTGCTTCCGTAGCTCGGACGACGATGCTCTGCCGGTGCGCAGTTGTCCAATGAGGTCCAAATCGTGTCCAGTAGTGTTGCCAAGTCGTAGGAATTCTTCCGGGATCAGTCCAAATGTGCAGCCAAAGTCGAAATGTCCAGAGGGAAGGAAGTCCAAAGTGAAGGCAGGGGTCAAAGTAAAAAAGCAGGTGTAGTTCTTGTCCAGCGGTGCAGGTGCAGCGAAGTGCGAGAGAGAGTGCCCTTGCAACCGCTGGATCGTTTATTTATGCGATAACTCTTTTGTGCTGGAGCGTAAGGCTCCAGCAAACTCAGGGACCAATCAGAGGGCCAGGACAGGCCCCGCGCCACCCCGATACGGTCCCGCGCCGCCAGCGCTCGGCGGCGAAAACTGGCAACAGCGGCCATTTTTTCCGCCGTCCCGTGAGGGGCGGCAGAACTCTGATTTGTCTTACATTTCTTATTATATTTATGAAACATGACATGCCCCAGGCATCGCGAGTATTTTTTAATACAAACATGGACCTGCCTCGCGATGCCTGGTAGTTTTTATAGCGGGCGATGGCCCGGATAATTTGTAAATGCACCTCAAACCTTAAAACATCATTTTTTATTACCAAAGGATTTTTGAGGTGCATTAAATCATTCCCGGGCGATCGCCCTCTCAATTTTCTTTTTATTCGTATACTTATTACATTGAAAATAAATTTTTTACATGAGTTATTACACAAAAACATAATCAAAATTTTCTGGCGGCGGCCGGGGCGTGGCCTCGTCCGCGGCCCGCTCGCCCCGCTCCCCGCTCCCCGCTCCCCGCTCCCCCGGCGGCCGCTCGCTGTCCCCAGGGGCGGCGACTTTCCACGGGCGTAGTGTGGCGACCGCGAAGATGTTTTGAAGCGGCCAAGTCCACATCTCGGCCCGGCGCGTGTTTGGATCGGGGCGCTGCGCCCCCCGCGACCACCCGGCGGCGCGAAACCGCGGCCGGGTTTGCGTCTTGGCTATACGTTTGCGCGGGCCAGGGCGCCGCGCTTTCCGCGGCCGGGTTCGTGTCTTGGCTAAACATTTGCCGCGGTTTTATCCGCGGCCGCCTTGCTGTGCGGAACAGCAAGGGTTGTGTTAGAAGCGAAGATGTAGACTAATAATTGAACAATTTCGCAAATATTTATTTCGAAGTACTTACGTAGACTTTAAGCTTGACACGAATTTGTAAAAATTTCAAACAATAACATTTTCCGTTACAATACAAAATTTGTACATATTCTTTAAACATTTCGACTTTAAAAATATTGTGGACTAGTTCTGTGTCATGTATATTATTTCGCCACAGTCAATATATTCGTGTTTTAAATTCTTTGATCCTAATTACTAAATCTTCGTGAAAGAAACATCTATGCCACCGTTACGATATTAATAATCAAGTATTTGTAAAAGAAAAATTAATTTTATAACCATTTTAAATATCATCAAAATTGACTCCGTGCAAATGTTAATATTACGCACAATTGCATCAGACAATTCTAAAGTGCATTCTAAAAATAGACTATTCAAGGGCACACGTGCTGTTCCAACAAAACCAGGATAAACGCGACACGAGCTCGTGCTGTGTAGAAATTATTGTCCAACATTCCCTATTTTTATAGATGTGCAGTTATAGTTTTTCCCCCTCCCTAAAATAGCTGAACACCGTTGTTAGAATGGCTATATAAACGACCCCTACTTAGCCCCAGGAGCAAAAAAAATTAACATCTATACCATCTATAGGCGCGCGTCCGAGGATTCATCGATTTACGATTTTTCCCGGTCATTTCTTGTAAAATGTATCAGTCGCGGTAAAACGGTTTATTTCAAGAATAATCTTTAACAATTGTAATATTGATTGATATCTATGTGAGATAATAATTTACTCGGCATGTCACAGTGAACTTTTCCAAAATCTCAAAATAGTGACCTCAATTTATCGCGTTTGTAATATACAAAACCGGATATATTATTGCCATATTAGATTATCAAGAATTTTTACATTCGTTTGAACGAATTTGACGCCTCTTCGTGAACACCGCCGTATTATCTAGCCCCTAGGTACATTTACTACTACTTTCTCCATCGCCTAACTGTTCCGGAAGTCCTCGCATTCACCAAGTCATCCCCTACACCTTCCATCAGCTTCCAGGAAAATCGCCTCCGCTCACCTGACGACTCCAAGCTGCGCGTGTCATTAGATACGCCGTCACCATGTTCTTCATTTATAACTAAGGTACCGTGCGCCCACCAGTGTTCCGCATCTTTATAAACCCACAACTCTTCGAAATTTATATTTTGAACATTCCCGCTCTCGCCGAAAGTGATCCCTCCAGTTTTCTCCGTTTGAAACTCGACTGACAATGTAAAGTTATCCTCGACCACCGTACAAATTTTAATAACCTCGAATTACTCCATCTAACTTTATTGGTATTGTAATACATTTTCTTGCCATCGTAAATCTTGATTGTGTATGTCTATTTGTCACTTACTTTTCCATAAAATTTTATTTTTAGAATTATTCGTAAACCGGAGCACTTACCAACGAGCAAGTTCTGATCAAACTTGCCCACATAATAAAATCATACCTGACCAGCTCTAGCTAAATAAACATCTCGTTTCGTTATTTCTTGATAAGATAGGCCACAATTTATTATAATAATTAGACTCGGTCAAGTATGATCTTAATATCCATACGGTGTCTCCACAGTATCTATGTAGAGAATTAATCTGGTATAAATCAGTATTCAATTATGAGAAGTTAAAAAAAGTTATTACTCTGTCTAGATACATTATAATTTGTCAAGTGTGATGTGACGGCCTCGATACCGCACACGCAGAATCACCAAGTCTTCCTATTGTACTTTATATATTTATATTACGATATGTAAATCTGTTGTCTTATTTTTCGCCACCACTACATTTTACTTTTATTTTGTCTTTGTTCTGTTCATGATACTTTAATTGAATATATATCATTCTGTATTAACTGTACATAAATTTTTTATTTCGATACCCTGACCAAAAAAGCATATATTGAGTCGAACCTCGAGCAAACCTTGTGACGAAAGAGAAGTGTTCTATCCGCAGAGCTGGCATCGGCATCTTCACTTCAAAAGTAAGGTGAACCTAATCGAGATATTTTACTGTTAATAACCTACATTATATAAATTCAAATAACAACCAGAAGTTTTCCTTACATCTGTTACACCCTGTTGTATATCCGTCATTTCTCGTTTACAGTTAAAACAATATAAACATGTTGTACAACAATGCACTTTTTGTATTTTGTCTGTGCAGTAGACGGATACGTGAAATTTTTAAATTGTATGTGCGTAATATGTAATTAGTCAAATTATTTTTTGATTGTTATTCTCACAACACACAATCACGATGTTCATAAAAGATCAATTCAATCAAAAGACACCATAAACAGAGATAATGGACAAATTAAACAGAGTTTTGATAAACAATTTTTCCATTTTTTCATGCCTAATATATTATTTATTAAATGGTTTATTCGGGGACTAATCTACCGTGTAAATGATAATTAGATGTGCATGATGAAAAAAATAGCAATAGAAAACGTGTAAATCTTATTGAATTTTATTTTGAATATCAGCGCTCATAAAATAACGCAGAAGCGTAAGCATCGTTCGACATTTTCTGGAACAAGGGTTCGTCAAGGATCTCCCGCCAAGTGGAAAACTGGTATCCAGGAAAATATTCAACCTGTACAGCAGAGCGGGATAATGGGAATACAGTAACAGTTACGGGCGACAGATGTCGTCTAACGTTGAGATGTTTTGTGCTTCCTGGTGTATAAAATACACCTGGAATAGCGGTGGCAGTAAGATGGGACAACTGCTCATTTAGACAGAGAGTCAGAGAAAAATATCATTTAGATTCATTCTGATTTTCATAGGCTAGCGCGTTCTCCTCATCACAAGATTACAGTTAGGTTTTTTAAGGATATTTAAAATAGTGAGTATATTTATCAGTAAACCTCGATCTCTTCTTGAACTGTAGAATAATTTTTGTGAAGAAATCTGAGCAACAGAATGGTTGCATGAATGGTGTGAAATATATTGTTGCCACATGTCTGCGTCTAAATTCTTCCTTGATCCCATATTCTACTGCTTGCTATCAGTGTGAATTGAAATCCTGACGCCACCAGGCGTCGCTGGATCAATATTGTTTTGTTTGATCTCGACATCGCGATACCATTCGCGGTGTGGACAATTACCTCCAATGGAGTGGAGCACTGTTTTGTGTGATCTTGTGTTGTGTTTATTTATTTTTTTGTGTGTGCCGTGGATGATGTATGACATCACCGTCTTTAGTAGGGAGCCGAGATCGACGACTATCCTCGTGCACTCAATGTGTGATTTTAGCGGCGCTACCAGGGATTTCAAAGGCATCATACTTGGGATAGTGCGAATATTCCTTCTAAATCCCGGTCTCCGAGATCGCTGGTCCTTTGAAAAATCCCTTTCCTTTCATCAACCTCTCCCGTCATATCCGTCTCCCGATATTCCTACTCCAACTTGCGATATTTCCGACTTAAAACCAGAATTATCGTAATCCATTCCAAGGGAAGTGTGACTCGGAGGTCCACAAATGTTCTTTCGCATGCAGGTGTAAACAGTGTCATTTGTAAAGATGAAAATAATGGTCATTTACAAAATATTTGTTATAATATTCGTACAGTTCGTGCTGACCGAGCATCTTTCCACGGTATGGATAGAACTTCAGGCCCCGAGCTCCACGCAATCGGTCTAGCTTCAATCAGCCCATAGATATTTTAGGGTTCTCGCAAGGCAGTGTTACATGAGAGTTACTTTTACAATTTTACTTCACATTATCAACTACAATTACAATTAACTTTTACATTACTACCCACGCTTCTCGCCATCTTGACCCATAGCAGTTTTCCTACTGCTCATGTCCATGTTTTACTTATTCATCTGTCTTTTCACGCACTATTTCTTCTTATTTTTCACATCTTGTACACAGCAGCGATCCAGGGGATCCGAGTTGACGGGGGCCAGCGAGGATCAGCTCGCCAAACCAGAATTTTGTTCTCTCATATAACACCGCCATCCCAGAATTTTCCAGCACTAAACTAACAATAATAGGACCAGGGATGTCCATCTGGCTTCTCCGAGCCACACCTTTCTCTGTTCGTCTTCTCCTCCTTATCTTTGCAAGCTCTCCTCTTTTCTTCACTAGTCTCGATTCGTTCATTCGTCACCAGAAAAAGTGACAGCTACATCCTTGATTATTCGCCGAGCAGTGGGCTTCTCAATGGCTGACTCGACTACGGTGAGCTCCACAGACAGCGTAACATTTTCCATCTTATTGTTTTGGTTTGCCTCACATGCGGGGACGCATACATTCCAACGTTACAATGTAAATAATCTCTAAACTACGTATGCATCGTGTATGAAATAAGTTACTTTAATTTTAAATGATAAAGCTACTTTGAACCCATCCTGTATATTCTTACTATGAAACACGGTTTTATATTGGTCCATTACAATTTCAGCTATTTTACCTTATACAATAAAAGTAGACTAAATGCGGTGGAAGTGAAATTACTCAGACGAGTACGTGGTAAATCCATTTTAGATTGATTAGAGAATTATAAAATTAGGAGTGAATATAAACTTGAACTTTATCATTAATAAATCATTAGGTGAAACGGACACAGGTGACATCTTTCGGAGCAACACCAAATTAGCACCGTATAACACTAAATAGAGTAGCCGAAACAGCGGCGCGCGTAGCACGCTGTGGAGTAAAACTCACCCCTTTCCAGTGATTCGCTGAGAGAAAAAGGAACGAAAGCATTTGTGGGAAATCCATTTATGGTAAAATAAAGATTGAAAAATTAAGGCGGAATTTAAAGCAGATTTTAGCATAGGTTTAGTCGTGTAAAAACGAATGAATGAGAAGACATTTCTAAGATATTTGACCATTAAATATGACGCGAGTGTTGAAGATACCACAGATAGAGGAGTTTACGGAAGACTTGGCACGACTTTCTATCTATCTTCGAGTGGGAATAGCATGATAGTAAGTTGGTTATTTGGATTTTCTAAATCAGCAAAAGCGACCAGAAACACGGAACAAAATGAATTTATAAGAATTAAAATATATATTTTCATGAAAATATTTTTTTATTGTAACGTTACAATTTGATTAAATCGTTTTGTGATGTTTAAAAAAAATTAATCAATTCGAAAGTATACAGAAAAAATCTATTTATTGAAAAAATATTTCTTTTCCACCGGGATACGAACCCGAAACCAGATTCCAGGGCAACAACCCAATAAAAAAGTGTTTATTTAAAAAATATATTGTTGTTATTATATATTATTAAATTCATTGTTGAATATAAATTTGATTACTTATAAATTGGAATAAGATGCATCATTTATAAAAACTACATAATAAATGTCTCAATTTTGTCGGAAATTTAAATGTGGTAACCAAATATTTTTTATGGCTGGATTTTTACTAATTTAATCAAATAATTTATTATAAAAATGTCATTTTAATTCAGAGTACAGGAATTAATAAAATAATTAATTTTTAAATATTTTAGAATTTAATTATAATATTTGCAAATTGAAAATTTTCCTAAAAAAATTTCTAATAATTTTGAATAGAGTCATTTTCCACATCTTTCATCGTCGTAACAATTTAAGTTAAGTACTAGATTTCTATTTTTAAAACATTAGAATAATGTGACATACGTTTTTGGTTAGTTAATTTGACATCCTGAAGAATAAAATGATATTTTCCGAAACCGTTTTATAATTACTCATTAAAAAAATACATATGTATAGTTTCAGCACATCCTTGGACGAGCTTTTTAGCTAGTTAAACAGTAATTTATGTTTCTCGTATTAGTAACCTTAATTAAACTATTTGAAAATGTCTAAAATGATCTCAGAGAGGATACATCTTGTTAAATTTTGACGCTTTGGTAATTATGTAAAATGAAATTTAGTATTACGCGTGAAGCCTGCACCCTCCAGGCCAGACTGTCGGCCCCTACCCTCACCTTCGCGTACAACCTCTGCCGCCCCCGCCAGCACCGACCAGGTACTAATAGAGTGCGCGGCTTAACGTCATTAAATATCATAGAGACACGAACTAATTGCTTTAATAGGATCAGGGTCGCTCTCCTCATTAACATCCGGATCCCGCTGAATAATTCCGCTCCTCAGATCACGACAACGACGACGGTGGAACGGGTTCAGATCTCACCTTCTACGCTGCTGCGGTTTGAGCAAATGCAAAGACTATGGCCTTGTAGTGAAAGCCGAGAAGTTTCTGTGAAAATGGCAGTTTAGAAAATGGTTTTTAAAGCGTACACCTCACATTAAGTGTTCGCGCTTTGAATCTATTACGTTATGTGATCATTTTATTACACACCTTCGTCCACAATATTTAAAGCGATCTTCATCGTGCCAAGAATTTTTGACAGTACTTATCAAATATTAATTAATATCATTAATTAATATTTGTGGTGTTACCCCTTAAAATAATCATCTTTGATAATTTTAATTATTAAACTAAACTTCTGTACTAAACTTTGTACTACGCACACATTAGTTGTGAAAATTAAAATAGTGTAGATACTTCACTGATATATACTCGTGTCTCATAGCTAGTAGCAAAAATTTTGGGGGAATCTTTTTCATTCAATTTTGAACAGAGAATAATATTTACACTTAGGTAAAATATTCACAGTTAAGGAGATAAGCGACATTAAAGTTAGCATTTTTTTTCAATATTTGTAACTTATTTTTTGAAAGCCGTTAGGCAACTATTAAAGTATTATATATCAAATTTTATAAATTAATTGGCTGTGATACAAGTCAAATCAAACGATAAAAACACGAATTGTAACGAAACCACCCCATTTGAATGTTAAACAACTGATGTATAATATGTCACGCTCGTGAATATATATGCACATATTGATATATATAGATCAACCTAGATAAACTAAGACAACTCAAAAAAACAAGAATTTTGAGTTATTATTGTATTCGGATACTTTGTCATATACGCAACTAACTTAACCCCAGTCCTCGAATAATGTCATTTTAGGATACATTTATGACCTAAAATGTTATTTAGTTTCATAACTTTATTAACAAAAAATGGAGAAAAATGTGTTTATTTTTTGTCTACTGAAAAATGACTTTTTGAGTTGTCTTAGTTTTGTTCTAGGTATGCGATATGTAGGTACTTACATAGCTAACCGATTTCGCTCCCGACTCCCGCTGACTATAAACGGTGGTGCGCTCACTCGGCTATTAAACAAACTTTATTTAAATATTGTGTGTATTATGCATGAGGTACATAAGAATTTTTTAAAAAACACAAGCATTGTAAATTATCAAAAATTATTTTAAAAACATAGGAATCAAAATATTCAACGGAGAAACATACGCACCTCCATTTTTAGAATCATTGTTTAAGCCGTCGCATAAGTGTGCGATCTCGTATGACATCATACTTAGTAACCCATGTTCTTCATTGTAAGTAAAAAATTATTCATGCACGGCAATAACCAATTCATGGGTCCCTTTTTACTTCGCGCATTATAATTATATGGAGAAACGTAATGTTGAAATTCATGTTAGTTTGCGCTGTCCTTATGAGCGGTACTGACTTAATTTTCGTTTGGTTACAATAAAAAAGTGATTATTTGATCTAAGATCTTGTGTTTTTGTACCCTACGAATATAGTTATTCGGAGTACGTAATATATATGATAATAAACATGATAACGTTGCTGCAGAGTTTATCAAGTCTAGTGGCCCATTAGTTATCTTGTGGCTTCATACGCTCCTCAATCAATGTTTGGGAGAGAGCCACACCCCGTTAGATTGGAGGAGGGCTATCATTGTGCCTCTTTACAAAGGCAAAGGGTCTAAAATGGAATGTGATAACTATAGGGCTATTAGTCTACTGAGCTCTGTCGATAAACTGTATGGAAGAATTTTAATAGAAAGAGCAAGAATGGTGACAAAAGAAAAAGTATGGGACGTGCAAGAGGCATTTGTGAGTGGAAGAGGATGCATGGATCAAATCTTTTCTCTGCGAGTGATAACGGAAAAGTTTTTGGCGAAAAACCAAAAACTTTTTTGTGCCTTCGTAGATCTTCAGAAGGCATATGATAGAGTTATAAGAGAAAGGTTATGGAATGTACTATCTGATTACGGGGTGAATAGTAAACTTATACATCCCTATACGGAGGAAGTTTTACGTGTGTAAGAATCAACGGAGCACTCACACCATGGTTTGACATTACAAAGGGTGTCAAGCAGGATTGTGTAATGTCTCCATGGCTGTTCAACTTGTATATGGATAAATGTGTGAAAAAACTGGAATGTATGAATGTAGGAGCAAAAATGGGCGATTTTATTGTATGCTGTTTATTGTATACCGATGATGCAGTACTAATGGCGAATAATGAACAAGAACTACAAAATCTGGTGAGTAGAATGTACGATGTATGCAAGGAAAGCGACCTTATGATGAATGTTAACAAGTCGAAAGTAATGGTATTCGAGAAGGAGGAAAGCAAGACACCGTGAAAAATACTTGAAGGTAATGAATATTTGGAACAAATAGATGAGTTTGTATATTTGGGAAGTATGTTTGATAGAAACGGAAAGGCTTAGAACGATATCGAAAGGAGGGTGACTGCAGGAAATAAAGTGAACGGGGCTTTGAATGGATCATATCTAACGGGAATTTGTCAACCGAGGCAAGATTAGTGATACACAATGGAATCCTGATACCGACACTGATGTATGGAAGTGAGACCTGGAGCTGGCAGAAAAGGAACGAAAGTAGGCTGAATGCAGTGGAAATGAGATCACTTAGGCGTATTTGTGGAAAATCTATTTACGATGGAGTAAAGAATGAAGAAATAAGAAAATATTGTAAAGCTGATGTTAGTATAATGAGTAAGATTAAGAAAGGATTACTTAGGTGGTTTAGTCATATGGAACGGATGAATGAGGAGAGAATGGTAGGAAAGATATATGACCCAAGTGTTGATGGAACCAGAAATAGAGGACGTCCACGGAAGGCTTGCCACCACCATGTAAACCAGATAATGGAGGATGGTTCTGTTTGAAGCCTCAACAATCGGCGAGCTTGAATGAGAAGATGTATGAATGTGGATGAGGCGAGAATTGTGTGTCAGGACAGAAGAGTGTGGCGCTCTATCCTCTCTGCCTACCCCCGCTGGGAAACGGCGTGATAAGTGAATAAGGAAGTAAGTAGTTATGATTATGATTTTGGGGGATGTCGTGGAAATTCTAGCGTAGCAGCTCGGGAATACGCAAGGCGTTTTCCATTTCGATCTCATCCGACAGCGAGGACAATTACGGGAGTTGTCCAGCGAGCACGAGATCGAGTGACATGGCAGATACCGTCGGTGGATAGTGGTGTCTCGGTACATAATCCTGAATATGAGGATAAAGTTCCTGACTTATTTGAGTGAAATCCAAAAGCCAGCACGCGTGAGGCAGCCTGATTGACTGACAGATGAATGCACTTTTTCGCGATTTCTCATTATCCCAGACAAATATTTGTGCTGTACGCTCCTCGTCTTTTCAATACAGATGGTCGGTGAATGTATGGCCTGGCATCTTAGATGATCAAATAATTGACCCATTTTGACTAGTGCTAATAATTTATCATTCTTACAGTACGATTTAGCCCCAATGTTGGAAAATACTCCACTTGTATTATTCGGGGAATGTGGATTCAGCATGATGGAGCACTATGTCATTCCACAGTTGAGGTCCGTCAGCTGAGTTCGGCACGAATTGGGTCGGAAGATACGGTACTTTTCCCTGACCTCCCGGGTCGCCCGACCATAACCGCTAGACTTTTTTCTTAGGGGGCACTTAGACACTGGGAAATAAGGAAGAGATGCACGGTCACATAATTGAAGCATTCAATAAGGTGTCCATTGAGAGTGCCATAAAATTACCAAGTATTCATCAATCGAGCCGAATTGTGTCTTAGAGTTCGTGGCCAAAATTTTGAACATAGTGAGAATTTTGATGTACAATTGAAAAGTGAATAGTTTATAAAGTTGTTAGTATTAAGTCTTGTTTAAAATATGTAGATTTGTTTAACAAGGGTGATCAGTACGTAACAACCTAAGCCAAAAAAACAGGGTGAGGATAAATAACTACAATTTAAGAATACTTAAATTTAGCTAATAACGTCGATGTCATTTACTATTCGCTGTACTCAATAATATAATGTGTATTTTCTTTAACGCAGCTTCATATTGACTAACAAATGGTCATGATTTCATCAAAACTAAGTATTTTTTTTATAAAAGCATATTTTAATTAAATACTTATTTAAAATCATTTAAAAATAGCTCCCAATTTGACAACATAAAATAAATTAACCGTCCGAAGACATTAACTATAAACGTAATTTGTAGGCTAATAAGCGTAATACTTTCACAAAATTTCCGATGATCTTTTTCACAATCAAAGCTTAACGCAGAACAATTTACGTATTTTTTATTTCTTTTCATGTTTTGACATATTTTATTGTATTCAATAATAATTGAAAGAAAAAATAAATGATCTTACATTACGAGTTACAATTTAAAAAATGTCGTCATTTTTTGTCTTTATATTTTTTCCTCCCCGCTAATTCTAGGTCAGTGGGTCAGCATGAGGTCATTGAACTTTCACGTATGGAATGAATTACTTAATACTTAACCATTTGAATGCGAATGTTGAAAAATAGAAAGTTGATAATTAGCCAGGCAGGGGGAAAATCGACAAATTATCAAGAATATTTTTCGTTTTATTCCTGAAGTTTGGACAACTAGCTACGAAATACCCTGTATATGCAGATGATATACTTTTCGGTTAATAACTGGTCAAAATATCTGGAAATCAATGTTCCCTCTAAATTTGGATCACGAATGCGCACAAAAAATGCTTTGTGCAATTTTAAGGAACTGTTATTTGTGCGCTGGGGAAAAAATAAAAATATATGTGTTACAATACCAATATAGGGCCTCGTTGACCACATTATTAATGAAGATGTATTAAGAGGCATAAATCTGTAAAGGGGACTATTGTAATAACCACTATTAAGAAAAGCTGCATACTCCTGACACAATCTCCGCAATGAAAAATATTATATTTTACAACTCATCGTGCGAGAAAAGATAGAAGGAAGCAGAGGCGCAGGTAGAAAGAGGTTATCGTGGTTACATAATCTTATAAGCCCTGGTGGGAAATAGATTCCGCAGTGGACTGTATCACTGCTGGTTATTGTTTGTTTGACGCAACCCGATTTAGATTAGGAAAGGCATAAGGACGGAAGGAATCTGGCCTTACCTTGATCCCAATCTCATGAGCTGGAGGCCACTTTGCACTTTACTCGACTCGCACTAAAGGAAGAAAGTCTCGCTGCACTTTGGAGGTGGTTAGATGCTGGCGAATTCGGTTTCCCGGTCCGGATAACAGCGATAATATATTTCGACGGAACCATGCGCATGTTGATCCTTTGAGACTCGAATTTGCACTCACGCCGTCGTGATCTTATACAGGATATATCAACATTGTAACATGGTCGCCAACAGTCGATAGTAGGCGGCATATGAAAAAAAATGTTAAAAATTGTGTGATGACAAATCGTGTGCGCGCACACCCGCACAGAGGGAACATTGCTAGAAATGGAAATGGGCAGAAGACAGACAATCATTACCAGTATCACCATTCATCGAAAAAGACCAAGCTTTTGAAACGATTAAACAGTTAAAATAGTGATATCCAACAAGAAATAAATAGTCTATAAAGTCATTAAACCCTGAACTGCTGTCGTCGAGGTTGTTGTCACAAAACTTAAATATTATTTGTGCACAATACTGACACAACCGATTGCTGTTCTAGTATCGTCTAGTATATATCAAGTTTGTGATATTCATGGCAAATAAAAAGTTCATAGCTATTGATAGGAAATAATAAATATCTTACACAAGGATTTTACGTGTAAAGTCTAAATTAGTCGTGAATTTATATGGTCAACCCGGTGTGACGGTAACGCATTCTCCCAACAAGAGAATGTTCCGGGTTCGAGCCCCAGTGGTAACTAAATATATTTTGCGTTCGTGATTCATCTAATTTGTTTTAAATATCAAAGAACTATCTATGTTCTAAGATTTAAATTTCATGATAAAAATCTGATTTCTTTAAAATAATAGGCGTATGCATTAATTCATGCGTTTTTTTTTCGAAAATTAAGGCTTTATTGTGAAAAAATGGTTATACACTCAAAGTATTGTCCATCGGAAGCTACAACATTTGCCCATCTTTCTGGCAGTTTGTGGATTCCATCCCAAAAGAACTTCTCCGGCTTGGTGGTGAAGAACGAATCAAGCCAATTTTTGATACCCTGTTCTGAAGTGAAGCGTATTCCGGTGAGGGCATTTTGCATTGATCTGAACAAGTAGTAATCAGAAGGGGCTATGTCTGGGCTATAAGGCGGGTGAGGTAGAACTTCCCACCCACTGTTCTCCAAATAGTTTTGAACCGGTCTTGAAACATGTGGCCGAGCGTTGTCATGATGGAAAATTATGGATTCGTGTCTGCTTGCATATTCTGGTCGTTTTCCGCAATCGCTCTCTTCAAACGAATTAATTGTGTTCGGTAGAGGTCCCCTTTGATCGTCTGACCCGATTTCAACAGCTCATAATACAACACACCCTTCTGATCCCACCAAACACAGAGCATGTCTTCTAAGTTGAAATCGCCACTTCTAAACCGTGCAAACCACTTCTGGCACGTTCTTTCAGCTAGAGCATGGTTACCATAAACCTCTACTAAAATACGATGACTTTCGGTAGCACTTTTCTTCATGTTAAAGTAATGAAGAAGAACTCCCCGCAAAAACACTTTTTCTGGCACAAAGTTCGACATGTTCAAATGAATAGAAAAAAATATTGTTTACACTTCAATCAAATGACATATACTGAAAAAGACGCGCAATGACAGTAGCTTTCAAATGAATATAGTCACGGATGAACACGGCGCGAAATAATACTAGTAACGCCCTCTCTTAGAAAACCGCATGAATTAATGCATACTCCCAATATATATCCCGAGTAAAAATAGATTTGAAAATTGTAGCATCATCTAGCTGTGTTACTCAAAGGCTTTTGGTATCCATTGGAAATAATAGATGTTTCGCATATAATGTCTAAATTCATCGTAAATTTAAATGTTTAGCAAGGTGCAACATA
This sequence comes from Eubasilissa regina, assembly GCA_022840565.1. Classification (NCBI taxonomy): domain Eukaryota; kingdom Metazoa; phylum Arthropoda; class Insecta; order Trichoptera; family Phryganeidae; genus Eubasilissa; species Eubasilissa regina. The sequence continues at coordinate 30,258,514 of JAINEB010000006.1, read as the reverse complement.
GCTCATTCTCCCGACATGACAATGTTCCGGTGGTAACGAGTTCGAGTCCCGGTGGTAACGAATATTTTTTTCGTAAATGATTCATCTAATTACAACAAAACGTGATTTAATTATACAATAGCACGAAAGTATTCCTGAATAAAAAAATATATAAAAATGTTAACGTCACTTAGCCTGCATTACTCGAAGATTTTTGATACTGTTTTTGGAAATCGTATATTTTTCACATATAAAGTCTAAATTTATCATAAATTGAAATGGTTAACGTGGTGGAATGTTAATACAAGGTTCCAGGTTCTAGTCAGGGTGGTAAATCAATATTCTCAAGAGTGATTTGTTTTAATAAATTATTAATATCATTTTCAGAAAAATGATATTGCCAAGCAGAAATGTTAGACGTTCTGACAGCTTATACAGCTTAAGTACAATTTTCCCTTTAATGTGGGGAGTTTTCCCACACACAATTATTGTATTGCCAAATCTGATTTACATGGAAACTGGATAACTTTTTTAATTTGCGAGTTGGCGAAGCGTAGAGATTACTTTTTTTTTTCATATTAAATAATAAAAGAAAAATGTTCTTCAAGTGTGGGGGGGAATTAAATATTACGTCAATTTATTCAGAAACTTCGCCACGTTCAGGGGGAGGCACCTCGGCAGGGGGAAATTAGACCGAAGAGGTTGTGACAGACCGTGATGCGAGGCTTAGTTTACCCACTCGGTTGTGTGTGTGCGTGCGAGTGTTGAAATAATCACCCGACGTAATCCCTTACTTGTTGATTCAAATAGGTTTCATGAGATATTAACAAGTCTATAAAACTGAAAATCTTTCACATTAACATTTGTGGTTTTTGGTGATTTTTGATTGAAGATCGAACTGCGGTCTATCCCTCACACTAGAAACTGTGATATACACATATCTAGCAAAGATACACACCGCTATAGGTGAAACTGTATAACAAAATACGTAGTAATATTATTTTAAAATGTGATTTCAAATACATACATATTTGTTGCAAATTTTATGTTGTGGTTTATATTCATTTTAATATAGATTATTTGAAATTTTGTTTTTAACCACTTAATGAGTTATATTTAATACACCAACCGGTTTTGTAAAATACCATTTTCTTCATCAGGGTGTTAAATTAACTAACCTAAACCATATGTCAAATTGTTCTAACATTTATAAAAATCGATTTAAAAAGAATAAATTTAAAAATAAATAACCTAACCTAACTTAAATTGCTACTTTGATGAAAGACGTGGAAAATGACTTATTTTTTTTAGAACTCATTAAGTGGTTAAAAACAATATTTTAAATATTATTTATCATATAATGATATATACAAAAACCCTAGGGCCACTAAGTTTATTAAGGATCCTGTTTAAGATTCCGGATATATTTTTTTAAATGAAACGGTATATTTCGACTTGCCTATTAAATAAACAATATATCTTATTAGGAACCGAACCCGTGTCATGGTCAAAATATTTGAGAGATAGATATGATTATACGTTACTCGATGTTTAATAATCCCTATTCGAGGCATTCTCACAGCATACGGACCTCGCATCACCAGCACCACATTTTAAGAGCGTCAGTTTTCTTGCATTCCCGTTCTCTCAAAGTCTACGATTCAGCACCACAGAGACCAAGACACTGGTGCTTGATGCGGTGTCATAAATCTTTCCGAGAAATTTTGATTATTTGATGTTTATTTACGTTGTCAGAACGATGCGCGAAGAACGCAGGAAATACTGGTCGGGTTGATAATCTGTATCATTAAAATAAAATAAATAAATAAAAACGAACCGTACAAAAATTTCATAACTATAATTCAAGTAAAGAAAAAATACGGTACCGGCCGCTAAATAAGGGAAATAGTCGGCCCGGGGCGCCGCCAGGACTCAAAACAGCCGACACGGGTACCGCCAATTACCGTTGACGACCGCGCAGAGCAAATAACTCCTCGCCAGCGCCATGGAGGCCGGTGATTTAATGGGCACCAGCTCGCGGACCAGCTCGCTGAACACTTCATTACGCGAGGGTGGCGAGCGGCGAGTAGCGAGTGACTGCTATTGTTGGCGTGAAAGACCTTTATACCGGCCTGATGAAACACCTCATCTTGGCTTTGCGAAACGAGAAACGGTAGTTCACTATTTAGTGATGAATTAATGCCATGTCTTTGTTAACTATTTTTGGTGTAAATATATCCTTACAAATATTGATCTAAAATAAATTATTGTATATTAGGTCAGTTACACCTGCATATTATATTATGCGTATTATAGATGTGGCACCAGCGGCATACCGAGCGAATCTTATGGGTAGTTCACAGAACAAACAATCCCATTTCACAAGAAAACATATTGAACAGCACCTAACTTCCTCAGTGAGATATTATACTTCGTGCAAGTCAGACGACATTCAGATAACTGGTAGTACAAGCTGAGTCGAGGGAAAATCTCCGATTGGATGAATGTCTACAACCAATGGCTCACTCGGAAAATCCATCATCAAAGAAGATGGCACATCATAGAAATGTAATTGAGGTAATTCATACATTTACCAAATAATTTACTAAGCGAATGCATACAGCTACAGATAATCTGGATAAGATCCAGGACAAAATGAGTGTACCATCGTTAGTGATTCTGCGTCGAGACATCCCGGGACTTTTTTTACGGGAATTTCCCACTTTTTTGTTGAAAGTCTCGAGACTTTCTGATTTAAAATGTGCGTAATAATACATTGTACATTTTACTTTTAAAAACAAAACTATTATGCTCCAGAGCCCTTGAAACGACCGATTTGTATTGCATACGCGGGTATAAGACTATTATAAGCAAAGGTGAAAAAACAACGCATATTTCAGGAGATATTGACCCAAGTATTATCAGCGTGGAATTTCTCCACAAAATTCCACCAAATCGTGAGCATGGGTAGATGTTTCTAGAAAGTAATCCTATAATTAAAGGCGGTTACAAATTTTCCCACTGATAACGATGCAGCTGGGCCTATTTCATTCCTAGAAAAATTAATACATCACCATAAAACCACGTGAAAGAAAGAATGGGTCAATTATTTTATCATCTAAGATGCCAGACCATACATTCACCGACCATCTATATTGAAAGTACGAGGAGCGCACAGCACGAACATTTGTCTGGGACCAATAATGACTATTTCGCGAATTAAAGAGCCCAAATCGCGAAAAAGTGCATTCATCAGTCCACAAAACTTTTCTTACCAACTGATTATTTATGGCTTCCAAATAATATTAATTTGATTTAAAAATTTTAATGACGGAATTGAATTATACAGATATGCCAAAATAGACTCTTTTCCGAAGTAAAGACATTTTCAAAGTAAAAATCTTTATCCTTCGATTCAATGACACAGCATCTGAAATATGAATTACCTAAGCCTCAAGAAGATATTTATTTATAACGTAATAAATATAAATTTGCTAATATTTTTAACCTCCCATTACTAGTTAGATGAGCTAACTTTAATGTAAAATACAATATCTCATTCTAGTAAATGGACCTATTTTAATAATATTTTTTATATTCATTTAAAATATTTTTCATTCCACGGATATATAAAAATAAAAATGTTTACGATACCATCTACATGTTTATGGACATCTACCATCCAATATTTACGTTTGCCATATAATTTTGAGACGCAAAGTAAAAAGGGATACATGAATTGGTTATTGTCGTACTTGAATAATTTGTCACTTACGACGACGATGTGCGTTACTAAGTTCGATGTATTTTCGAACTACCCGACGGTTTTTACAATGATTCTAAAAAAGGAGGCGTGTATGTTTCCCCGTATTTTAATATACATTTTAATAAACAGCATACAATGTTTCATATTTACAATAAGTTGTATTTATGTAAAATATTATTACGAATTGTGATAAACCATTTTTAATTTATTGTTTTAACATTTTAGTTCCGTTTTTAATTTTAGTCTTATTTATATTTTAATATACCATAATTAACTTAAAATATAGAATTATTAATTCCACATTAAATTAGATTTAAATCGTTTAATTTAAATAAATTATGGTTTTATTTAAAATATATTAATTCCATATAAAATTATATTTTAAATCGTTTTATTTAAATAAATTATGGTTTTATAAAATCACGCACAGATTGTGTGTAATTTTGTATAAAATATATTTACGTGGGATTTTCAAGTAAATATCATTTTTCATTTTGATGTGTTTATAACATTAGTATTATATTCCGTGCGATATTTCTGTTCTTTCGATTTCTGAATATTACAAGATTAGGAGTAGATATACATACCTATATATATTTTCGATTAGTAGGTAAGCTATTTATATTTGTATTGTTTTTTAAATTATTTTTGGTAATTTATAATACTTGCTGTTCTGCACAGGAACAAGACTGTAGTATCGCTGAGGTGCTGGTAAAAATGTCGCCGCTCCGTAGCCTCGGACGCCGATTTTCCTGCGGTGCGCAGCGGTCCAATGGGGTCCAAAGTCGTGTCCAGTAGGGGTAGCCAGGTCGTAGAAATTCTTCCGGGATCAGTCCAAAGGTGCAGCCAAAGTCAGAAATCCAGAGGGAAGAAAGTCCAGGTGAAAGCAGGGTCAAGGTAGAGATGAATGAAACAGTTTTCTAGTAGTGAAGTCCAGCGGTGCAGGCGAAAGCGAGGCAAGAGAGAGAGACTTTGCACCTAACTATAAATGATGTTATGGAGTGATAGGGGCGAGCCCCCTTGTCTCCGTAGTCTGGAGTGTGGCGGGTAAAGAAAAGAAACAATGGTCCCCCGAGGGGGTGCGGTCACGCACTAATGAGATAATTTTTTTTTTAATAAACTTACAATGCAAAAATAAAACTCAAAAGTTACATGAAGTGATTATATTAACATGGGGTCAGATATAGAAATAAGAATAGAGAGGTTAGTAACAAATTAGAATTAATTACAGTCATATAATAGTTAGAGAAAAAAGAATTAGAGAAAAAAAAAAATAATAAGAATAAATAAATAAATAAATAAAAAGATATCTTAAATAAATATAGTCATGTAAAAGAAATACAATGTCAGGTGTAAGTAAGTTATTCTTAGGTCAAAAAGTAGTTGGAAATAGTTAGAAACAAAACTTAAATTTAAACTTAAATAATTACATAAAGAGTTATGTAGAAATACAAAGTCATAAGAAAATAGAAAAAACTAATTAAATAGTACATAGAGTTAGAAGCAAAAAAAAAAAAGTTAAGTAGGAATACAAAGTCAAAAAAAAAAAAAAAGATAGAAAAATTTAATGGAGCTAAATTTAAGTGGCCGGTGCCTGGTTGTAGAGAAGGGAGATGGGGAAGAGGTTGTCGGGGTCAGCATCGGGATCGTTGACTGCTAAAGAAGTGATGGATGGGTTGGGGATTGTCTTTAGTTTTTTGTAAAATCTCTTGGAGATATCGAGAATGTGGGTGTTAAGAGGGGGGGTGTTGGAGTCACGGAGAATTATCGAATTCCTTACGAACCACGGGGCTTGGAGGATTAAACGGAGGGTTTTGTTTTGAAAAACGGCAAGTTTTTTCGTGAATTTGGCCGTGGCCCAAATGGGGCAGGCATAGGTTAGGAGAGGGCGGAGAAGCGATTTATATATGAGGATTTTAGTGTTTAGAAGTATTGGACTGTGTTTGGAGAGAAGGCTGAAGATGGCTCCTTTCGCTTTGTTTGCTACCTTGAGGGATTTGGTGATGTGGGAATTCAAGTTAAGTTTTCTATCCAGTGTCAGTCCGAGGTATTTAACTGTTGGATGCCAGTTGATTTTGGTGTTGTTTAGTGAGACATGACCTTTAGGGTGGCGGCCGGTTTGGCGCCTGCGCGTGAAAAGTATGGCAGCGCTTTTGGATGGATTGATGGCGATCCGCCAGGACTCGAACCAACATTGGAGAGAATCTAGGTGGTGTTGTAGACGTGCAGTTATGGTAAAGGGATTAGTGGAGTTTGTCAGGATCGCCGTGTCGTCAGCATATAGAGCAGATATGGAGTATCTATCGGAGGGGGTGGGCATGTCGCTCGTAAATATGTTATAAAGGAAGGGGGAGAGAATGGAGCCTTGCGGCACTCCAGCTCTCATGAATCGGGTGGTGGAGAGGGTGGTTTTGTTGAGTCTGACTCTGAATGGGCGTTTGTGGAGAAAGGATTTGAGGAGACCGAAGAGTTGAGGATGGAGGTTGTAGATTTCAAGAGCTTTATAAAGTAGGCCGTTATGCCATACTTTGTCGAAGGCTTTAGCCACGTCGAGGAAGATGGCGCCTGTGGATCTGTGTTTACGAAAGCCGTCGGTAATAAATTCGACGACTCTCAGAAGCTGGTGATTTGTTGAGTGGTGGGGTCTAAAGCCGTGTTGTTCCACGGGAATGGCGTTTTGGAGACCTGGTTGCGCTTGCAGTCTTGTGAGAAAAATTTTCTCGAAGATTTTGCCTACATTGGAGAGGAGACTGATTGGTCTGTGATTTTCGCAGAAAAGAGGATCTTTGCCGGGTTTGGGGAAGAGAACTATGTTGGAGGTTTTCCAAGCTGTGGGGAAGTACTGCAAGCAGAAGGCAGAATTGAAAAGAAAGGTGAGAAATAAAATTCCCTTGGCAGGAAGAAGTTTGAGGGCTTTGGTCGGGATGCCGTCGGGTCCTGGAGCTGTTTTTGTTTTTCTATTTTTTATGATTTTTTTAATTTCCTCTGGAGAGGTGAAAAATTTATTTTGTGAGAGGGGGGGTTTGATGGAGTTCTCGACGTGGCTGTTTATGAATTCCGTGTGTGCGGCTGAAGAGGAGTCGGGGTTAGTGTCGAATTCGAGTTCAAGGCTGTCGGCGAAAGCTTCGACCTTGTCCTCGTCTTCGTACAGTAATCCGGAAGGGGCGTGTACAGGGTTGTTGGAGGTTTTTGTGGCGCGGAGGGAATTTGCTATTTTCCAGACCGAGCCGTCTTGGGGGTTGAGGGAGGATAGTTTAAATTGCCAAGACTCAGAGCGGAAGACCGCAAGGGCTTTTCTGAGCTTAGTCTGAAAGAAGTTGGCGATAGCTCGGTCGGCTGGGACCCTGTACTTTTGCCATTGGCGCCTGGCGTGATTTTTTTTCCTGATGAGGAGCTGAATGTGCGTGGGGAGGGAGCGACGACGGGGGGCGGAGGGGGGAGGGGGTTTGGAGGCTTCAGCTAACGCAGAGTTGATAGTGTTGGTGAAGGAGTCGATGTGAGAATCTAATTCTGTGGTGTTTGAGATATTACTGGGGATTGTGAATTTGTTTTGAACAACTTGTTCGAAGAGTGGCCAGTTAACAATGTTGTTGACTGGCGGAGGGGGGGGGCGTGTTGTGGAAGTCGAGGATTTCGATGAAGATGGGGTTGTGGTCTGAGTTGAGATCGTTTGAGGTGGTGATGGAGTGAGACCAGGGGAAATTTTTGAGAATGGCTATGTCGAGTATATCGGGTCTGTGGCCGGATGTCGAGAAAAATGTGGGTTTGGTGGGGGCTATGACAGTGAGATTGTTGGAGTTGGTGTAGTTGACGAGTTTTTTGCCGTTTGAATTTGTGGCACGGCAGTTCCAAGATTTATCTTTTGAGTTGAAGTCTCCGGCGAGAATAGAGGGGGTGTCTTCGCTCAGAAGGGAGTCGAGGTCGCTAGTGAGGAGGGAGCTGGGGGGGTTGTAAATGCTAAAGACGCGCAGCGGTCCTGAGTGGCGGGTGTGGATTGTTATGGAGGTGGATTCGAGATGAGATAGGGAGGGGGGGGTGGGGTTGGAGGAGTGGGCTAAGTTTCGTTTGACGAAAATAGCGGTGCCTCCGCTCCTACCGGAAAGTCTGTCGTTGCGGTAGCAAACAAAGTTTGGGATGTTGAAAGTGTTGGAAGGTTTAAGGTGGGTTTCGCTAACCAAGAGGAGGTCGAGCGAGTGTCGGACTGTGAAGTCAGCGACTTCAGACTGATCGCCTATTATGCTGTTAGCATTCCAGGCTGCGATGTTGAGGGAAACGGGGTAAGAGGTGTTAGCCATAGTAAGAAAAGTTTAGTTTAGATTGAGGAGAGTGAAGATTTTAGGGATTTCTGCAAGAAGGATTGAGATGGCTTCGCCGGCGGATTTAACGGCGAGTAGTCTGGGAATGGTTTCAAGTATAATTTTTAGAATTTCAGTGATGTTGGGGTTGGAGAAAGAGCTAAGAATTGAAGCTAATCCAAGGTTTGGCTGGTGCTGCTGGGGGGTGGGTGGGTGGTAAGAGGGGAGGTGGGGGGTGGCGGTGGGGGGAGAGGCGAGGGCCGTAGCGTAAGATACTGTTGGAGTTATTAGTTTTGAAGTGAAAGCAGGGCGAGAGTATTCTTGCTGGCGATGTCTGGAGAGGTTGGAGCGAGGTGGGGGGTAGAACGGGCACCCTTTGAAGTTCGCCGGGTGGTCGCCGGAGCAGTTTGCGCAAGTGGCGGGGCCGTCCTCGCGTTGCTTGCTGCAGGTGGTGGTGAGATGGTTGAGCCCGCATTTAACGCAGCGCGGGTTGGCTCTGCACATTGTAGCTGCGTGGCCGAAGAGTTGGCAGCGATGGCATTGGGAGGGGGCGTCTTTTTTACGGAGTTTTTCGACCTGAATCCTTAGGTCGAAGATCGATTGGATATTAAATATCTCTTTGCCTTGGGTGTTGTTCTCCGTTTGAATGAGGACGAGGGGGATTGGACGGCGCTCGGGGCCGGTTTTCATCCTGTTCACGGATATTACCGGGTAGGTTGATTCTAATTCTTCGAGGATTTCTTGGTCGGTTATATCTAGAGGAATGCCGCGCAGAACAGCTTTTAAAGTTTTGTCCTGCTGGGGGACGAAGGAGTGAAATTGTGTGGCGTTTTCTTCTAGTATGCGGGTGGCGGTTCTGAAGCTTGAGATATCGGCTGAGTTAATTTTCACGCCGGATTTAGTTATTGTGGCTGATGCAATTTTGACTCCGGAATTTATTAATTTTGCACGAGTGGCTCTCCAGTTGGAGGAGTCTCTTAGCATGATTGGTGGGATGTTGATTTTCGGCTTGGTTTGTGCCGGCGGAGTGGTGGTGGGGATGGGGGCCTCTTCGGTGGCCATCTGACTGTCGGATGAATCGTCATCGGAGTCGGAGTCGGATTCCGAGAGAACCTCGAACCTGTTTGATATTTTTGGGGTGGGGGGGGGTGACGGCGGGGTCGCTTTCCTCTTTTTAGAGGGCTTTGGCTGTTGCCAGTCCGGATTCGACGAGGGTGGGAGATCCGGGAAGTCAGATTTAGATGCAGTGGAGGTCGAGGGTTGAGAAGTCGCGAAGGAAGCAACTGGAGGCAGAGTGGCGGTACGGGTGGCGGATGCGAGGTTGGACGCTAGCTTGGCGGCGCGCGGTTTTGCGGCAATTTTCTGGCTAATGATTTGAGCCATTTCGCAGAGCTCTTCATGTGTGTATTTTTTTAAGTTACGCGAAACGGTTGCGTGGGCGGGTTCCATGGCGGAATGGACTTGATTGGTGGTTTTGGATGTAGAACATGAATTAATGGTTGAAGATGTGGCGATTGAAGATTTATTTAATGCATTGGAGAAGATCGGTTTAATGTTTTTATTAACAGACATGACAAGCCCGCGGCTGGGCTGTCAGTTTAAAACTTGGTGGAGTCGGACCCTTGCGGGTCGGACGCACTAAAACGGGTGAAGATGGAATGTCAGTTCTAAAAATAATATAGACTGTTAAAAATATCACTTGTCACAAAAGCGGCCCTTATCAGGGCAGCCGCGCGCAGCACTGGAGAAAATGTTAATTTTAAAATTAAAATTAAAAATAATAATAGTAGACGAAGACAGTTCTTTGTAAAAAAAAGACTGGTATAAAATCACGGAAAAGTCACTTGGTCTCAAATAATTGTTCACAAGAATCGGCGGTAAAAATATTAAATGTTAGTAATAGCACAAGTCGCACAGAAAATAATAATCACAAATCACAATTGTGGCGAGAGCGTTGCTCATGGCGGAGCGTAGGTGTAGGCACGTCCGCACGGTAGCGCGGTCGAGTCGGGAATAGAGACTTTGCAACCGCTGGACCGTTTATTTATACTTAAAAGCCTCAGGCTGGAGCGTAAGGCTCCAGCAAAACTCCGGGACCAATCAGGGGGCTAAAACAATCCCCGCGCCACCCCGATTCGGTCCCGCGCCGACAGCGCCTGGCGGCGAAATTTGGCAACAGCAGACATTTTTCCGCCGTCCCGTAAGGGGCGGCAGAACTCTAATTTGTCGTACATTTTCGAACATAAAAATGGAATAAGACATTCCCCAGGCATCGCGAGTATTTTTTAATACAAACATTGACCTGCCTCACGATGCCTGGTAGTTTTTATAGCGGGCGATGGCCCGGAGAATTTATAAATGCACCTCAAACCTTAAAACATCACTTTTATTACCAGAAAGATTTTTGAGGTGCATTAAATTATTCCCGGGCGATCGCCCTCTCCATCCTCTCTTTATTGACATATATATTACATACATGATAATTTTTTAATATAATAAATAATGTCAAAAAACACAACTGCTAATTTCGGCGGCGGCCGGGGCGTGGCCTCGCCTGCGGCCCCGCTCCCCGCTCCCCGGCGGCCGCGCGGTGTCCGCAGTGGCGGCGATTTCCCAAGGGCGTCCCGTGCCGGACGAAATATTGCCGTAAAGCGGCAAGTATAAGTACAAGTTTTCGTCCGGCGTTTCCGCGGACCGCGGTCCGCGCGCCCTTGCGGCCGCGTAGCTGTGCGGAACACTTGCGTTTATTTAAAAATTCTTATATACTTCATTGATATACGCAATATTTAAATAAAGTTTATTCAGTATTTGTATTTTGTGCCGAGTGAAATAGCGCACTACATTTTTAAGTTCAGCGGGACTCTTAGCGAGTATCAGTAGGTACGTATGTATATCATGTACAATATTCATGTGCGTATTTATATAGCTACAGTCAGTTGTTCTAAAATTTCAAAGCGGTAGTGAGAATATAATGTTATCCAGTACTTTTTAATCTTTTTATTTGATTTTTATCACAGATAAATATTTTATAACATTTTATATTAATTACTTTAGTGGTAATCCAACATTTTACAAAAGATAAGTAAGAAATATTTTTAAAAAAATGCAAACCTTGATATCGGATGACTCCTAAACTGTAAATATTTTACTTAAGTGTAAATAATATTTTCTGTTCAAAATTGAATGAAGAACACTACTAGCTATGAGACACCCGGTATATTTTCATAAATAGTTAATAAATGTGTTAAAAAAATCTTTTCAATTAAATTTGTTTTAGTAAATTAGCATGTTGGCTTTTTTAACACACACAATATCTTTATATAATACATACACATATTTAATATTAAGCCAGAACTTCTCAATATATTAAATGGTATAAGAGCTAGATATTTATATATTTATCAAAAAATTTACCCCCTTCGAGAGTGCCGCCCTTAGGAGTTGCTTACTGCCTCAGGGACGTGGGTGCTATCCACACAACGGCGCCAAGGAATTTTTCACATTTTATATATATTTAATATATATATTAAAACCTTGTATTCGTCACTCATCAGGCTAAACGGGCCCTATTATTGAGAAGCTTTTTATACTTTGGTGGCTTAATCTATTTTTTTTAATAATTCACGATACACCCAGAGAGACTGCTACTTCCTCGGACCCCAGAACTGGAGGATACATTTTTATGGTTGCAAAAGGACGCTCGTTAGGCAAGCTTGTACAGGCTTAGTGTCAATGGACAGTCTGTTTATCTATTACCTAGTATTTTGGCACACCATATTACAACTATATGGTAAGCAGGATACAGAACGGCATCTGTGAATATAAAGCCAAACTAGCACCGTGACGTCGACTGCGCGCCGCCAGAGCATGATATACCGGACGCCTCAAGCGGGACAGCCGGGCGTTTCGCCTGGTGTATCACATCTTCACCAGGCTGTATCTAGAGGACAGTTTCATAACATTGTTCTGCAATATTGTAAGTAGTATTCAATAAATCTGATGTAAAACAAAAATACTTTATTTGATCAACGCCACACCGTTAGTACTAACATTGTTGTAAGGAAATGAAGCCTGGAGCTGGCGAAAGAAAAACGTTAGTAAACTAAATTCAATAGAAAATAGATCACTTTAGTTACGAAGGACTATTGAGGAAGAAATAGAGAACATCCGCGTCCCATAAATAAAAGACTTGGCAGAACCAGGTAAACAAGATTCCGGAAGATGGTCATTTTAGAAGCCTCAATAATCAGAATTTGCAAGAGTTGTGTGTCAAGACAGAAAAGTGTGGCGTTCCATCCTGTCTACCTGCCTTCGGAAAAACAGAATGACGGTGAGTTCGTTAATTAGTTGCATCATTGTCGTAATCCTTTTATTGAATACTCATTATTACTGCAAGTCAAGTTGAATATTGAAATATGTGAACACAAATAATGTTCTGAATTGAGGAGGCGCATCATCATTGCATATAATTTTGATGTATTCGCTTTCATCGCAACCTACCTCCATATAACCTAATTTGTTCTATAAAAAAAGCCATCAGCACCAATACCAGCAGTGACACAGTGACGCCAGCTCAGCTCGTGCTAATTGTTTCCATGTGTTTTCATTACAGGGCGCGATTGTTCACAGAGAGCCCACCGACTCACGTTCACACCTGGATTTAATTGCTAATGACCCGAGCCGCCAATTGTTTTGTTCAAATAAACAATGAATATTTATATTTTCCCCGGATACGGTTTTGTTTCATTTACACTTGCGGTGAAATAAAGACCCCGATTCCATTGTTAACGGGCCTACGTACAGTTGTTTTTACCTCACCAAGGCCCGGCCCGGAGGCCACGAAGTCGAATGAAAGACTTTTCAGACTGGGTATTGTACTTCTTTCGTATAGTACTTTCAATTGCTACTCAAGGCCATCGTCACATAAATTTGAAACAAAAATTATATCATTTTGGATAATCAAATATATTGTCACGTGACGAAATTCTCAGTGTAGACGCTGCCTTGTATTGTACTTGCAGTGTTAATACTGTATTAGAATCATCTGGACCAATCGTGGTGCCCGTAGACTGGCCCCCTAACGATAGAGTGAAGAACCGAATTTCCAAGCGGACCGGTGGCATGTGTAAAGTGTCTAAGGCGTCTCGTCGAGTAATGGAGAAACAGAAAAACATCGCAAAAAGGTATTCTTGGACGCGGTGAATCGGGAGAATTTTGGACCTCGATTCACCCGAATTATAAACGATTCGCCTGGCGGGCATTCGTGAGGAGATTCCCAGCTGGCAGCTGTGTTGACCAGCCTATTTGAACTTATACAAGATGGCGTGCTTTTAAAATCAATTAAGAGTCTAGATGGAATTTCGGCCCGGACGCGTGTCGTCTGGAGGACAACCGTCACCACGACCCAATTCGAAGAGATGTTCGCTGTTTCTAAGGGAATAAATAACACCTTATTTTTGTTACAAGATTTTTAGATATTAAAAAAATGGATGTAACGTTACAACGGCTTAATTTTTAAAAACTAAAATGAGTCCTTCTGTAAAACATCCCAATATGTATTGTGAAACTTTAAATCCTGTCAAGTGTCACCTCGTCAGGCTGTGAAGTTGGCGGAACGAATGGCAGAGCCAGAAAGTACTGTCACAATACATATTGGGATGTTTTACAGAAAGACTCATTTTAGGTTTAAAAAATTAAGCCGTTATAACGTTACATCCATTTTTTTAATGCTTAAAAATGTTGTAACTAAAATAAGCTGTTATTCATTCTCTTACAAATAGCGAACAGTTTTACTTGAGTATCCAAAAGCTCTTGTTACGTTTTGCCTTCAGACTTCTCCGTACATTTCATAGAATATTTTGTTTGGAGATAAACATATGGGTACTTATTAAAAGGATTTCTGTCACAGTTCAACACATTGGAATCTTCATTCAGTTCGTCTCATTTTTTAAGATATTGCAGTCAGTTTTTATTATTCTTTAATCTATACGTATTATTTATTAATTTGACATTTACCCACGATGTTCGTTTATACCAATTTTAATAAAAATTTGATTTTATGTAATATTTCCAAAATCTTTACATGGATTACAGTCAAGAATATTTTTATTATATTTTAGTTACCTTACGAATATAATTTTATTCTTAGATTGCGAAAATATGGTAAATAAAAATGTATTGTTGTTGATTGACGGAAGTTTTGATTTGACGAGTTACTCCAGGGTACTGTGATTTTCACCGTAAATCTTCGTCTTGATTTCATTTTTTGTACTCAAAATGATCCCAAGATATTTAAAATTATTAACAATTTCATAGTTGTAATTGCCAATTTGCACTGAACTATTACTTACATATAGTAATTATTAATATAATATGTTAAATTTATTTTTTTATTGTTTTTGAGGAGTATTTTGATTTAATGTGCATTGTAATCTACTTGAATGTTATTTAATATCGACAGAGACAATTTGTCCACCTTCGCGATGCAGTATGCATTGAAGGAACGAACCTTCGTAAAGCGAAAAATCTGTACAACATCATGAATCAGATGTAAATTATTTGTGTAGGCACTGCGAATGCTAGTGATGGAAATTTGTGCAAGAACCAAACAAATTTCTATGTAACTAGAATAAACTTAAACTTAGTACAAAATCAATGTTGTTTTATTTTTTAATGACCATTCTATCATTAGAGCGACATAAAAATTATATATTTATTTATTTTTCGTATTAATTCAACAGATGTTGTCCAATCTTACATGACACTAATATATTAGATAAAAATAATCTCTTAACTTGTTTTTTATTGGCTGAGTGAAATGATGACAGCTGCCGTCGTCTGTATTGAAATCTGAATCGAATGTTGTAATTTGGGTGTGAATTAATGTGCCTTAATCATACAATATGATTGGTAACTGTTGGAGGTTTAGTGTTTCAATGATTGTTCACCAAATTACGAATAATTGGCTATCAAACATTGTTACAATTGAACACAATTGTTACAATCACAAAACAACGATTTATGTCATCACCACTAAGAGCATATTAACCCCAAGAAAGCCCGCGACGATTATCGCCGACAAAGAAAGAGGCAGCGATAAACATCAGAAAATTTAGCGCTACACCATAGATAGGAACGACGCTGCACCACGTGACAGCGCGCTCAGATGCCGGTAATTTTGTTGCCACATTTCTTCTTTATCCAAATGACGGAATTTTCAGTAATATTATATATAATAATATATCAACGACAAATGCATTTCACGCGCTAATTACGCACTTTTAAAATACCAGAACTTTCCAATGGAAAATACTTGTCAGTTATATTTTGATTTCAGCCGATACGGGGTGTTATCAGGATTTATCCTACAATCTGTGGAGAAACTGGTGGTCTATGAAACTGGAGGACTATTTTCAACTTAATGAAGCGACTATATCAAAAACACTACTTACTATCCTATAACAGCGGCTATCTGAACTACGGGCAGCAGAAAAAGGTGAAGGACAAGGACATCTGCAGGTAATAAGCCGGGGATCATGATTCTCAGTAATGAGAGAGCCGATTGAAGAATTCGGCACTATGAATTAAAACCAAAATCGAAGCCAATCTTTAGAAAACTTTTGATTTTTCTAAAGACAATTTCAATTCATCAATATTCAGATTTCGATCAAGGTTTTATGAAAACTTTATCTAATAAATACCTCGACTAACCCAGACTGTTTCGTTACATTATTTGACTTATAAAAAATAATAAAATAAAAAATAAGTAAGTACGTACTTAGTTTAATATTTTAAAAAAACAGTTCTCTGGCCAATGCCGGAAGGTATTTCTTTGTGTACTTTGGATTTGGTAACGTGGATTATATCGGATCTGTAAATATTATTTTAAAAATGTTTCTATATGAACAATAATCAAAGGTAGCCGTTGTATTGAAAAAGTCGTGCAAGTAACAATATTATCGGAGCATTGTCAAAACGGGTTTTTCTTTTACGAACCGCAAAAGACCCAATGCAAGACAAGCTATATATTATATTTCATAAAAGACTACACAGTGGCGTAACTGAAAAAATTGAGCCCCGATGGATTGGGCCCAATTTTTTTTTGTAATATTTCACTATATAAAATGTGTGTTTTAGGCACCCATATGCATTTAATAATTTTAATCCTATAATATTTTTGAAAAGGTGCACTTTCAATCTCTTTTAAAATAAAGTCTTTGATGCACTGTTCCTTATGACGGAGGATAAAGAGTTCCACGCTTGCCACCGTAAATACCTGAAATACTGAACATAGACTTCTGACAACTGCTGGTTGCTTTTACAACCCTTCGTACGGCTGATATAGAAACTAACCTAGGAGTTTTACGTCTACCATTCGAGAGCTCTTGAAGATACAGAGACGCTACGTTATGTGTCGCCTTACATCAGCACTATTTCCAATGTAGTTTGCAGATTTTTGAAACGAAGCCAATGTAGTTTGCAGAAAGGGGATGTTATGTGAGAGAATTTAGAGTAGATTGTAATAAATTCAGCTGAAACACTGACAGGGAGTGCTTGTTGTATTTTCCACTTGATCGGTCCAACGGGTGGAGGATGTTACTCCTCCTCTTTGTCCTGAAGCCTGTTGTGTTCCACCGCAACAGCTATCTTCCCTTCTCCCAAGATGCCCAAAATATTAAAGGATTCGTCTCAGGTCTGTCCTTGATGTTCAGCTCCAGCAGAATGGAAACATGTGCCTCAAGCTGCACATTTCAAAGGCATCAATCCATCTTTTCTCTCTTACCTTCAGGGTCCACGACTTCGCAATAACAAAAAAAATGTGAAATGCACCAGAAACTGTATACCTAAGCATGACCTTCGTTGTCTTGGAAATATCGCGGGCTATCCAATTTTGTCAAGTCTGTATATTTGACTTTTCGCCATACCTATACATGACTTTTGATTTCTAACTCGCGGCCATATCAACGCTGAAAATTTTATTTTGAGTTTTATTTGTCCATATTAACGCTGAAAAAAGTATTGGTTCCAAATGTATCGTAAGCCGTGACCGTGGGCTCCATTACTTGCACAGTTACGCCACTGACGAGTACTTTAGGGCTTAGAGGAACCCAAGGACTCGGAGCCGGCACAATTCCATTGGCCCTTTGCTCTCGTAAATAATAATTGTTGTTATCTGTAGTAATTTATGACCGCTGCGGACGGTTTAAAATACCGAGAAAATTTACCTGCCGCGGTTATTGTTTGGCACCGGAAGTTGGACCAAAGGAAGTCGAGCCGGCAACAACAGTTCCGTGTAACCTGTTTACAGTTAGCTATATTTGATAAAATATATGTATTTCATTCTTAGTCAAAAATTTAGGTAGGTAGTCAGGCCCGGGGCATAAAAATCGTGCCTAACCTAAAGTAATGTATTTAAATCGATACTAAAGTAGTAAATTTTGACCATGGTAAGTTTTTACTATTTTTGGCCATCACCCGTGGTGAAAAACATTTGTGAGTTGTTGGTACGTCAAACTTACCAGTGTAAAAGTATATATAAGAACTTTTGCCTCACAGTGTAGCAAGACAAATAATCATGAAATATGCTTTAGCTATGACTTTATTCGTCTCTGCGTTCAAAATGTATCACTTCGTTGACGAAATTTTTTCGGTTTACGTGCTAATGTATAAGACAACGAGATTGTCATCGGACGAACTGTCATCACTAAAATAGCGGAATATCGAACGATTAATTGTAGTATTCTGCAACTTTCAAAGTATCAATGTGACAGATGACTTTTGAACAGCTGTCCGCCAGTGGCGGTCGGTGACTTTTTGTAGAAGGGATGCTGGATAATAAGTTTATACCTACTATCAAATGTACAAATCTATAGACTAGCCCACGAACAAGATCTAACTACTGAAAAAAAATAGTCTGTCAAATTATTTGAAATTAGTTATATAAAACCTTCACGCTCCACAACATCAATTACAGATCCAAAATTTCATGTGTTATTCGTACAAATGATAAATAAATGAATAAATTGTAGCTGAGTTTTCATTTACTTAAACTTGAGCTCGATTCGACGCTCCTTCTTTATGAAATCGTCAATTACACGATCATGGAATGTTGTCTTCTCTTTTAAGGCCAGCAGTAGAGTTTTCTCAATAGAGATGATAGCAAGGGATGAAAGTCGGTCTTCGCTTACTGTGCTCCGGTTGTACGTTTTAATCCTTTTCACTGTGGAAAATGATCGTTCGGCTGAAGCACTAGTTGCAGGTATGGTTAAGATAAAATTCATCAAACTGCACACTTCCGGAAGAACATCTTTTAAGTCGTTCTTGATCAACTATACATTCAATTCCATTAGGGTTTCCAAATTGAATTCTGATGAGGAATATACATATATTAGTTCACTCTTTAGTCTTATAAAATCAAAATATTCTCCATAATATTTTTGTAAGCAATTCGGATAATTTTCCGGGAAATATTTTGTAAATTCATTGAACTTTGAAACATCTAATAATCCCATAAATATCAAATTTTTGATGTCTGCAAATCGGTCTTGGGTATGTTTTGTCAAAACGTCTATTATTTCAGTGTACTTTCTATTGTAAATAATTTTCCTGTCACCAGTTTCTTGTCGTCTTCCTCTCGGGTGAATATCGGAAAAGCCTTCTTCGTTTAAAGATATCCAAAATGAATCATAATTGTTCCTCATGTTTTGTAAAAATCGAGGAATTCTTTTATTTTTCGTACGCAATAAGATATATCGAATATTTTTTTCTGTAAGATTTCGAAAAGTTGGTCGGAAAAACTGAAAACTTTGTGAAACACTTGTAAATGGAAATTGAAACTAAAATCAGTTAAATAACTATCTAGGTCAGTTGCACTAACGACGGTATCAGAATCCCATTGCTCATCTTCGTCAATCATACTAGAAAAAAGATCTTTCAGTTCTAATTTATACTCCGTCACCATCTTGAGAACTCTGCTGTTATAATTCCATCTCGTAGGGGCTGATGCTGGAAAACGTTTTTTTATTTTAAGGTCGAGAGCGGAAATTCGCCTAGAAGATCGGCAGAAAAATGTTGAAAAACTTAGTAATGAATCGAAATTTTTTTTGCATTCACGGATCCAGCTTACTGACTGAGATAGCACTAAATTAAGTCTACGGGCATAACAATGTACAAACATGGCATTTTTACAAATATTTTTCACTTTTGATTATACACCATTATGCTCACCTGCCATGACACTAGCACCATCATAAGTTTGAGCAACCAGTTTGTTTTTGCAGTCAAAAATGTTTAAACTGTTTTCGATAAGGTTAAAAAGTGCACTGGCAGACCTATCCGGGGTTACGTCAGTAAAACCCACGAATCTCTCTTGAATACTACCATTTCTTTCATCAAGGTAACGGAATATAGTGGACATTTGACACTTCTGGGAAATGTCAGTCGACTCATCAACAATAATAGAAACGTATTTTGCAAGTCGTATTTCAGTTTTAATTTCTTCTAAAATAATGTTTGATATGGAGGTAATCAAATCATTTTGAATATGGTTGGATGTTCCAGTAAATATTTTGGACTTTTCCAGGTGAGTTTGCAGAAAACTATCAGAAGTACTCAATAAATACAATGTCTCGACATAATTTCCTCTATTATTGGAATCGGATGATTATCGATTACCTCTTAAAGGCAGATCTTGTTTTGTCAAAAAACAAACCACATCGATTAGTTTCGATAATATGTATATGAGCCGAAGGAAAAAAAAAAGAAACGCCCCCGAAAACGAAAAAAGGGAAAACAAAATAATTACGACCTGATACTAGATTTGCAGCTGAGGAGATCGTAGTTCCGGATGGACACCCAATCCACTCTCACCAAACCTTCAATCATATCCTCTCTTGCATCCGTCAATATTTTGCATCGCCAGAGAATGTGATCCGGCTATAGGCGCACCGAGATTCGAGTCCCAAATCATAAAGTTTACTCTTAAACTCACCATGTCCCGAAACAAGCTGAACCGAGTAATGGTCAAACACCGGAGGATCCCATCGACCTTACTCTCGATTTTACTGGCTCTCCCTCGCACCTCTTGCGACTTGGACAGGGTGAATTTCTGACGGACTGTGACCGAGTTCTGCAACTGCAGCACATAAATGTGACGTCTACCGCCCCCTTTCGAGGGTGTATGATTTCTATAGCTTCTTTCTGGCTACCTTCTGAATTTGATGTGATAACGAATCTAACATCTAATTTTACAGGTACGGCTCTGATACGATGATATCGGAGCCAACCTATGATAGTATTATGATAATAATATAATAAAATAAAATAAATATGTAATTATGACGAATCGAAACGAAAATAAACAACTCTTAAAACGATTCGGGGTAGAGTGTAAATAAAAAAATAACGTAATAGCCATCAGTCTCTTGCGTAAAACCTTGCACACTTCCTGACCCCACTTCAAAGCGCGTCTGGCAGACGACTCCTGCACCAGTAGGTCAGCAGGCAACATCCCCGCTAGCACCGGTAGGGCGACACTGGACGTAATCCGGTACCCCCCAGTCAACGCCAACATGGGAATCCTCCGCCCTCTATTGAGGGCCTATGAAGGCTATGCGCCCACACCCCCCGCAGCGTACGTGACATGCGCTACAAAAGTCGCGTTGTATTATATATGAGGTGCATGGCAGGTGACTTTACACCCCACTCGCAAGTTGACATCCTGAGAGTGCAGAAAAAGTTCGCCGCGCGCACCGATACCGCCTTCGCGTGCGCAAGAAAGGAACCCAAAATAACTCCCAAATACCTCGCTTTTTATTTGCCATTTTTTATTTTATTTAACTGTTGTATGTTAAAAATTTTTATGTTTTTTGTGATGATATACTTAAATGTATATTTTTACTTTTTTGAATAAATGAAAAGATCGGGGATAATGAGGGTGTTTGTGATTGCGGTTGCACGGCTTCGTTTTGTCACTCAAGTGACAGACGGAATTGCACAGCTGCTTATTAGCATTTAAAAAATGCCAACATAAAAGCTTTTGCTTATAAACGGTCTTGGGTAAACGGCGGATCCTCCCTCATATCCTGACTTATAGAATAGACAATCTTCAATCTTGTACTTCTGGTTACACTCTCTTACCATCCTCCTTTCAATCATTCGCCCCACATGTTAATTACTACTTTTATTACTCCTAATTTTTTAATTCTTTAATAAATCGTAAATGGATTTGCTACATGTATTTACAATTTATACTTTCATGCGACGGCGTTAGCAAAGCACCATTCGTTTTAATTCCTTAGTGAAATTAACACTTCATTCCAATGTAATGTATATGTTTCCTTTCATATTTCTCAATGCATGACACCTAGAAGAATATTTGAATCATAACTGTCCCTAGAAATTGTACCTCCCACGGTCAGGCTGAATGCCTCTCTTACACATTAGTTACCTTCTACAAACTTCTACATACACTTACAAATACAATAATTTACATGAAATATCGAATTGACCTAATTTTATTTTAGTTTCAACATATCTGTTAAATTTATTTGAACAGTAATTATGTTTTACATTATATCCCCATTGTTGTCTAAATCAGGAACTCTTAATCATTACATTTTTATCTTAATTATACAGCCCCTCGAAAATGCTGCCTAAGGTTTTACTTCACTTGCTCATTGGTTACAGACGGCCCCGATTGGAGCATTATATATAAGATTATACTAAAATGATACTTAACATAAAGGTAATCAAATTTCAAAATAAAATGAGATACTACAAAAAAAAATAGTCAAGATTATTTTCTATTTATGTACAATAAATCAAAACTAATCGCTATTTCCATGAAGCGGTAACACCGAGAGCACTTTACTCGGCTTTAACGTCAAATAACACTCTATACTCCTTGAAGCGAGCACTGATTAAATCCTCTTCAGTGAGCTCATCAAATCAAACCTCTCGCGATTATCATTATGGAATCACCATCACCGGCAAAATGTCGACGATGAAGAAGACCAGCTTCGGAGAAGTTCCTCGACTTTTCTCAGCTCATTCCGAACCTTAAGGTTAAGCTGACGGAACTGATTTAGTTTAAGTTCTGAGAATGTGTGGCGATTGGCTTAAATCCAACTGTTCCCTGTTATACACCGCTTCGCACAGTACAAAGCCAGATCTAAAGACAACAGTCAAATTAGAATGTTCGTTTTGCAAAGGAGGGGGTGATCTGAGATCAGCGCTGCCAAGACTGCCGAATACATCTATCAGCATCCAGATAATTCAATGCTTGAATGGACCGGACGTGCAAATGTGTCAAATTCACAAAAGCATACACATTTGTAATATATTTAAAAATAGTTATACATAGTAAGTCCAAAATCACCATAGCATTTAAAATTAAATTCCTTATTTCTATTTATATTACTTTTTTATTTAATTCTTACACGATATTTTACAGAGCATTGGGATTACTTTTAAATAATAATATGTTGTGAAAAAATTATATCTTACAATTGCGATCTTTTTCAATTACTCTATAACTGCACGCGTAATGTTTGGCTCTGTCGTTCGGATACTTCACGAATATTATTTTTCAGCTCAAGAAGAGTTCCAGGCTTATTCATAAATACTCAAATAATAAGTAATCTGCATATTAAGGCGCTATTTTCAATGATAATTCTAATTTTCGCGTTTTTTACGAAAACGTGGGTACACTAAATTTTATGGATTTTTAAATTATTACTTAGGACATTTATACTCATTTAAAACTAATAAACTGTATTTTACTTGTCATAATTAAGACAATATAACCATTATAAGAAAGACTGCGACCATTGGATGGTTTTTCCACGTGCCACAAAATTATCTAAATATTGGTAAATTATTGCAAAAACGAAATATATTTTCTTATAATCTTGAAGCCAAGATTACGGAGACAAATCTTAATTAAGATAAATTAACAAAATGTTAAAAATTAATATTATTATAAACCATTCAATTTGTAGGACATATTATCAATTTTCGACATTTTTAAAATACTTTATTTTAGTGAAAATATACATTTTTAAATAATATATTTTATTTACTCACATGCTTCAAGACTTCAGCTACTATTTAAAACTAAGTTTTATATCAAAAATGCAACAATCAGTTTTAAAATAATATATTTTTAGTCTATAAAAGACGATTATTTTAATTGTCCATCAAACTTCAATACGCTGATCTATCCGTCCATGACGGGCGTTGAATTCATTATAAAATGCCGAAAATGTGTGTTTTTAAGCTTATTTTATCCACAATATGAATTAATATTGATTATATTTACAATATTAGTAGCAAATTTAATGAATTAGATGTCTTTTTAGTGATTTTAACGTTTTCTTGAACAAAGTAAACACTTCATGCACGTTATTTTAATGTAAGTCGCAATTAAATACTTCGTTTATACATAACACTGTTGAATTTTAAACACAAGCTGTCTGTTTCACCAAAACACCAACGTGGTATTTTAAATCGATAATATTAAACAAAATAATAAATTAAAGCTGTCATAATAATTTTAAATTTAGAACATTGATTTTAGCGACCGTCTAAATATATGTAGATACTTTGTCTAATTTCATAACATATTCATATATATGAATTAGGTACCTACTCAATAAATTATTTAATTTTCGATGAATTAATTCAAATGAACACACGTTTTTATTTCATTCCGTATATCAATAAGAAAAATTTCAAAAAACTAAAACATTTTCATTGTCATTTCTTTCTATTTAAACCGTCCTCTCTCGCATGACTTGCGTAACAAATAACGTCATTAATTATTTATCTGATGCTTAGACGAATTTTAATTTAATTTAATTTCTGCCACCAGGACACAAACCCGGGTTCATTGTCGGTAAACTCTTATGATTTACTAGCATTCAAATTCAGATAGTGATTTGATAATTTGTAAGTAACGTCGTGCGTAACTGCGCCAACCGCCAATATATCGAGACCCACGATAAGAAGAGGCCTGAAGGGTCAGCTATGGACTAATAATTTTTAAATCCCTCGCAGTAAGAAATGTAAGTAATTAAAAAAATAATTATTCATTCATACATGTAGTACGAGTACACATGAAAGCATTATCCAAGCATAGGATAGTTCTCAGCCAATATGTCGGGTTATGATTCAAACTATCGTCGTAAATCGAAACAATTATATCTTTCACTTGCGAGTGCATATAGTGTCCAAAAAATACAAAACAAGACTTTATTTAAAACATGAATGTAGGAGGCAATGAAACGAATTGTGTTATTACTATTTAAGAGATATATTTTATAATATATATTCGCGTCTTCAGAGGCCCTATTTTTATATTTTGCATCGAGGCCCAAATGTTTAAATTACGCCACTGATTTCCCTAGTTCCGCAGCAAACGCACACTACATCTGTAATAATATATATCTTTAAACAGTTGACAAGAAGTTTACGAATTAAAAACACTTTCGACATCATTTTAAACTCAATTTTAGTTTATAAGTAATGAGCATAAAAAGTATATTTTAGCATCATTCATCACAAACGCACGCCCTGACAGTCGCGCCCGCCTTCATAAAAAATGAGGGTGTATTAAAGAGGGAAATAATTAATTAATAGATGGGGGTGCGACACCCCCCGGCGGACGGCACCCTCCCCACCCCTCGAGACGGGGTTCAAAATAATCCTACACGTGAATTTTGGAATTCAACACAATAGCTGAGGTCCTCGCGGGGACCTTTTGTATCCATTCTCGCACAGGCCGGAATTGAAGAGTAACTTCAAAAACTCTCCAGCCATAAGGGAATGTAGTTGCACTTCATATTAGCATAACTACGTCCACAATTTTGACAAAAAAAAGGAGATATTATTTTTATCAGGCGCAGTAAGAGCAATTCTAAGAAACCTACCATCACGACGTTTTCCCGCGGGAGCAGACAGAGAGGATAAAGCGCCATATTCTGTCCTGACACAATTCTCGCATCATCCACATTCATACATCTTCTCATACAAGCTCGCAGATTATTGAGGCTTCTAACAGGACTATCCTCCAGAATTTGACTTACCTGGTCATGCCAAGTCTTACGTGGACGTCCTCCATTTCTACTGCCATCAACACTTGCATCATATATCTCTTTTACCATTCTCTCCTCATTCATCCGTTCCATATGATTAAACCGTTTAAGTGGTCCTTTCTTAATCTTACTATACTAAAATCAGCTTTACATTATTTACTCTGTCATAAATGGATCTGCCGCATACATGCCTAAACGATCTCATTTCCACTGCATTCAGTTTACTTTCTTTCCTCTTCTGGCAGCTTCATACCTCACCTTCCATATACCAGTGTCGGTACCAGAACTCCATTGCATACCGCTAGTCTTGCCTCGGTTGATAAGTTTCCGTTCGATATAATTCCATTCAAAACACCGTTCACTTTATTCCCCGCAGTCACTTTCCTTTCGATATCTTTGTCAGCCTTTCCGTTTCTATCAAACATATTTCTAAACACATAAACTCATCTAGTTGTTCCAAATATTCATTAAGCTACAAGTATTTTGCCCGGTGTCTATTTTTCCTCCTTCTCTAATATCATCACGTTCAACTTGTTGACATTCCTTTCATACATAGTACATCGCAATTGTATAGTCTGCCAAAAACAGCCAGGCCCCTTTTTTGTAAAAATTCAACATAATAGATTTTTTTAAATTTTGCAGATTTCAAAAACCCCATTTAAAACCACAAAAACTTCTTAATATATAAAGAAATCAAACTCTCTAAAATGTATTCTTAAAAGTCATACAAAATATGCTACCTACATATAAATTGCATATCATTTTAAAGAAAAATAACATTTTAGTTGTTGGGATCCTTCCTTTTTTTAATAAAAGTGGTTTTCGACTTTCGATAACATGCAGGGGGAGGATTCTCACGCACTTTGGACATGATGCCAGAAAAGGCGATGATAGTCTTGAGTAGCTCGTGATCCCAGAGACAGTAGAGACGGCGCGAGCGAGAGGACGGTCTCCTGCAACATGGGTAGACCAAATAAAGAAGTTACAGAGTTCTCTTTAAACGCTGCGATCAACGTAGCTTTGGACTGAGAGGAATGGAGACATATTATGCACCAAGTTCTAAACATGTCAGTGGACTCATCCTCCTCATTAAGCGTACGATGAAGAAGAAAAACTTGTCTTATACAGTGGAACCTCGGTTCACGAACTTAATTAGTTCCGTAAAACTGTTCGAAAACCGAAACCATAATTCAATGTAAAATATTATCACGTTATTTTACAGTACCTACCAGCCACGAGATATTATTTTGAGTTGTGCCAGGAATTTCTCCATGGCACTTTCCGTTACCGGGTCAAGAGCTTGTGCAATAAGCTGCTCGTGAAATTAATATTTTAAAAATGTGTATTTCATGTCTAGAAAAGGAAGGGTGAGAATAATTATGCATCTGTGTTACGCTGTACCATGTTGATCTAGAGTTTTTGTTATTGTGTTTTGTGTATTTGCAGGATGTAAAGAGCCCTTCCTGTTATGACGTCTGTGAGGGGTAATTGGATGACAATACAAATTTCTTCGTGAAGAATTACCCACGAGCTAAGCATGATGGGAACACGATTGGGTTCCATCTGCTCAATTTATTTTACAACATGAGGACGCAAGGGTTTCTGCGCTACTTCTGGAACCACGCCAGAAAGCAGGTGACCCAGCTTTTATGACATTGGCGATGCGAGGTGACACTAAGTATACTACGGGGTGACTCGGAATATCAAAAACTGAATTCAAATTATGGATTGCTCCTGAAGAGTAGAGGTTCTTGTGTCTAATTGTTGTGAAGGAAATTTTGAAGAGGTAGTAAATTATAATAATTATTCTCACATTCTCAACTCTGATTTGAATGCTTTTTGGTGATTTTGTTGTTGCTGATTTTGTTGAAAATCAATTTAGTTGAAGACGATTTATTGAAAATCTTTTATTGAAATCACATGATGTAATATTAATTTGTGCTATATTTCTTATTCTATCATGATCAAATTTTGTATCCAAAAGCTAATTAATTATAATGTTGTAAATCTAAAACTTATTCTATTATCTTTTCCTTGAGAATGATTACTGATGTGGATGGGAGACGGTATGGTGAATTCTGTGCATATCATTAAACATATTTATAACACGATTTGATAAAGTTTTATCAGGGTGAGATTATCCACAAAACTTTGCACCTCACTACACTTCGCGCACATTTTTGGATCTGAAAATAATATTTTCTCTGTCACCGTCTTTTGCTCTTCATTAAAAAACTGTTCCAGTTCTTTCGTAGTGAGTAAACTGTAATTTCGTCAGGATTTTTGTTCGTAAACAGAGTCGTTTGTAAGCAGAAATTCTAGTGTATACATCCTATACAATATTTTTGTCTCTTGTACGTCACGCTTATGGAAATTTGTAATGAAAGTGATACGTAACATGAGTTGGGTAAATTTCCTTTGAAATAGGTGTATAAGCAATATTTTTGAAACGCTGAAGACCAACGCGTATCATGTGAATAGATTCCATTGACCTTGGAACCCACGTAATTCTGTGCTTATGCGGTCGTTTTCAATATCTTCTTTCCTATTGCATAAATTGTCAATTTGTTTAACAACTTTTGTACTTATTTCAATATTTCTAATTACTTAACCGTGCAAGTGGCAAGTTATTATTTGAATTAGAACATATTTTTCACACCAACCGTTCAATGCTTGTGTTTCAATGTCGGGTTTAGTTTAAACATTAGTTTAGTACGTTAAAGATAATGTTGTTTTGTTTAATCACTAGGAACAACCCGTCAGTAATATCGACACATTCATATTTTCAATAACCTTCATTTATAGCACGTGAATGTAATTTGTTTGACGCGATAACTTTCACAAGATAGAATTGATAAACTATCAATATATGTTTGTTTTGTGTTGCTAAGCGATGCGTATTAAATTACACTACCATTAATTGCCGTGCTTGTTTGATTAGACCAACCGACTACGTAGTCGGGAATTGAATCCTTGCCTCAGAAAATTATTTTTTATTTATTTGATAATTAGTAAACATTATTTTTAAATATTTTTACATGAACTACCAACAGCTCAGTGACTAGGCGAGCGCCTTACCGCCGTACCAGTTACCATTTCATTTAAATATGTCAACATTATATACTAGATGAAATCAAGTGAATTCGAAATTTATACAGCGACCGCCGCTTCAAGGTGTTAAACTGCGAGTTAAAACAAACCTGGTTTAACGGTCCGTTAAAGGTAAAACACGGACACGAATACTTCTCGCGGAGATCATAACTCCGTCAGGCTGACAGCAGTTCCCGGTCGTGGACCGCAGAGCCTGGGGTTCGGGCCGAGCAACCCAAACACGAAAAGCAATAAAAGAATCGTCTCTCAGATGACTATCGTGGGATGTTAATCTGTTGATAGTTTTACAAGATCTGGAACTGTGGGCCATTGCGATAAGACGGGCACAACAACCGGGAATTAGAGAGAAATCTAAATTACCGCTTTCGGTCATGTTTAGTTTCAATTATTTATTTATTATACAAAACGAGCTGTAATTTCTATTAATTTAACGAGGGATTTTTCATTATTTTTATACAAGAGAATAACAAATAAAGAGATTATGCGGAGAGTACAAGAACAGAGGTCCATAATAAGGTGACATAGGGGGATGACCAGACAAAAATACATCCACCAAATAGTTAGCAAGACGAATGCAGATAATTTCTGAATGGTGTTCAGAATAGAAATGCATGATGTATTTTGCGCCAAAAAGAACACAGCTCTTGAATATGAAATAAGAACTTGTCGTTGGGTTGGGTGACCAGAGCATGGATTGTTTGAATGCACTTCAATGAAAATGCAGTATGTAATGCAGTAAGACAAAGGTTTATTACTATAAACAACAATACATTACGCATCAACTAATAGGCGTGGATGAGATGACGCAATAGAGATAACAAATATGAACAGTAAGACAGTTACATAGTCTTTTCGATGAGTTCTCAATAGCAATACATAACGACAGATATATAGTAGTTTCAATGCAGATCTTAACAGTAATATGAACTGACAAGAGTGTTCTTCTAGAGAAAGTATGTATTTGGTGGATGACACTAAATTTCCGCAGAGCGGATCTCACAGAATGGCGACAGAATAAATACCTCAGTTTGCACACTAAATTACACACAAGATGATTGGAGCCGATCTGCGCAAGGTCTGGTCGAGATGGTGAAGGTGCGGAGTCAGAGTAGTGGATGCAAGGACTCTGGAAGAAGCTGCAGGAGTGCACAGGTCAAGATGTATGCAGAATACGATGGAAGCGATGGATGCTATCGGACGAGTCTGTTTTCAACATGGCGGTCAAAGTGAATCATGAAATCCTCTGGCTGACAGAATAAAAATTCAGCCCGGGGAATACACGATGATATGCGAGGCCGCAGATGTAGATGGATGGTTGCAGATTGCGTGTTAGGATTTCACAAGGTTCCGATACAAAATGGCGTTTCCGTGGAACGTTCGAGATTCTAACAGCTGGCGAATTATAATCTGATGTATACACGAGCGCAGTATAAGTTCGTCACCTAACAAAGTGGTACAATCAATAACACAGATTTTAACGTCATTAGATCTTCGCACAACTCTTGATTTCGAGATTGGCGAGATAAAACATATATAGGGACGGAGGAACGATCCAGCCTCGACGGGGTATGAGCGGTTTCTGTCTATGCAAATGGAGGAAGCGGAAATCTAACAGGGATTCTTTCTATGCAGAATGCGTAAGGCGTGACTAGACTCAAGCCGAAACATTCGTCTATGAGAGAACTTGATGCTATAGAATTTGACCTACGACAAAATTAAATGTATCAAATTAAAAGATATACGAGAAAATTTAATTTATCGAAAAAATATTTTTGTTGCTACCGAGATTCGTACCTGAATCCTTTCATATCCGGGGAAATGAGTTAACCGATTACACTACATCAACATAGTAAGTTGACGACAAATTTTCTAATTTATATGCTGCGCTTCTTTCAAATCTATTATTCCAAATTGAATGGCTACTTATTACTTTTCTAATGAATACATTTAATTTGTAATAAAATACCGCAGAACAATGTTCTGAAAAAACTGGCCTTCCTTAATTAATAACGTTTATATTATCTACTTCTTTTTTAGGTCCGCAAAATGTTCGCAAAATAAAAAATGCCCCGCAAGCTATTCGCGTCAAATTCATCTAATACGTTTCCATATGAGACTATATTTTTTTCTCTATAGAAGCTATCAGCTTTATATTAACGGTATAGTCAGTCTGTCTTGGAAACGTAGTAGTAGATGAAGATTGACGACTTTTGGCACAGTCATTGTACATTAATTGGTAAAATTGTATATTAGCAATATTACATTTCGGGATGGAGCCCTGGTGATATAATACAATTGTATAACTTTCTAAGTGATTTAACTAAATTAATTTTAATTATCACTAATGTGATATTTTGAATTCGTCTTAAATAAAATGAAAAGAGTGTTAAACCAAATGCGTTCTTCTTCCATCCTGACAAATGACTCGTCTATAACCGTGTAGTCATAAAGCATTAAATCCCAAAAAACAGTTTTATGAAATTCTACATAAAATTATAATTCAACTTTGTAACATACAAAAACACTTTCCAAGAATATATTGGACAGCCCAAACTCTAAACACTTCTTAATTATATGTGATTTATATATAGTATAGTTTACAATCATTAAAGGCGGAAAGGGAGTTCAATTTTCCGGGTAACTGGTTAATTGGCATCTTAGGGGTGGGCACATTATATTAACGGCGGGTTTTACGCACAATTAGCTAAACTGAAGAAGTTTGCAGAACTCTTGCACCTCAAAACCATTTATTATGGGGGGGTTTATCCAAAATAGTCGAGGAATCTTTCGACTATACACCAGCGGGCAGGTGATTCATTTCAAGTTAATTATACTCAGGGCGAATGTAAGAATATTATTAGGTTGTTCCCAAAATATTGTCTTCTTCGTGATTTATCCGTTCAACGGACGCTAGCTATCAGTTTGTTCACAGCGACCGGGAAAAGCTCTCCCGAAAGAGTTCTTCAACCATGATGTTCTCCTTCTTCCAGGCCCCCGATTCGGCAACCTTTCTCTAGATGTCTCACGTGTCCGAGATGATGAATTATTTATCTTTATTCTTCCGAACCATAACATTTTCATTCGAAACTCTATCCATCCAGATGATGGCCTGGCAAATGCTTCTAGTCGCCTTATCATTTCTTCGTTAAGTGTCCATGCTTTCATTCCATCAAATAATATCGAGAATACATAGCATACGACCAGTCGCATTCGTAATCCAAGGCTGAGATCACGACTGCTGATAAAAGTTGCGCGAGCTCGCTCAATGCGGCATTGGTTTTTACAAATGTTGATAGACACACGGAGCGACGGCTATCTTGGATGATATACAGCGTTCTTGCAGAAAAGCTCACTTAGAAATTGTGGATAATAGAATTATTATTGTTGTTTACTATACCATTCGATACCCAAGAAGATATGCAGCCTTGAGGCACTCATAACTCAAATCTTCCCAAAACCGTGGTCTAATTTATATTGCAACCCAGGTATACAATACTTTATATAATCTCCAATATCGTTCCAGCTATATATAAAGCCTTTCATAGTCAGCTGTGCCCCGAAAATATTGTCCAATTTTAATTATAATTTTATTTTTTGCCAAACTGCATGACAGTTTTACTGCAAGGATTGCTTTTTACATAGGAGTTTTAAAAACAACATTTTTTTTTTATAAATGAAATATGACAAGGGAAAAAAAATGATAAAAAATGTTAATGAACTAATAGTATGCATTATCGTACACCTAATTGGTATGTTTATATAATATACAGTCATTTCCATTTAGAGTGGTGGGACACGCTTGTAAATCATGTTACTTACTAGATTTGTTTGTTAATTAGGTATCTGCTATATCGTTTACAGGTTCGATGGGAGTGCTCGGTTTTATCAATCTGGTCACATGAAGGATTCTGAACTATTGCTCAATACGACGACGTAGTGACAAACACCGACAATAATAATTATTCAGTACCGAGTGCATCATTACCGATCTGTACCTACCTATCTTCACAGGCGCGTGCGTGCGCTACACACTCGGAATCATTTATTTTGTTTCCATTCTTACTCACTTTTACAATTTTCTACACACGTGTGCACGTGTGAAAACACCAGCTTAAAATTATATTATTGTTATTGAAAATGTACAATCGAAAACGGAATCAATAATATGTCAATCATTTTAAATATAATCACATTTCGTTGATCATCGTTACACTAAACATCTGGGTGTACTTGGATATAAGTCATCGCAAAACATTTCAGGCAGAAGAAAAAATGTTCAATTTTCGAGAAATTAATGTAAAGTAATACGACTTAGTTATATTGACATATTATTTTTCAAATTAACGTTAGTTGCATCTATCATATTGGCAAAAGTGTAAAATGTATGTTTCACCCCGGGAAAAAAACACGACCGAGACGCGGCAGACCTTCGCTCGTTTCCAAACTGACCAAACGCACCAGCAGTTACCTGCCGAGACGTTGCACTACATTATTACGTTCAGTATGTAGCAGTGATGAGCTCAAAATCACGATCCGTGAGTCAACCACTGATGTCTTTAAGTCACACTCACTATCAGTGATTGAGTATCTGGGAATATCGAGATTATTTTTTTATTTTATTTATTGATTTATGATTCGTCGCATATACAAATGAAACGAAAACAATATTTTTCGATAAAATTGATTTTATATGTATATCTTTGTAATTAATATATTTAATTCATATTTGAAATGAAAATATTCATGAAGGAATGACGTTATAATTCGTGATAAGCGCCATCTGGTAGATTCTGCCAAAACGTTTTACGCATTTGACCCGAAATGCTGAGAATTTGACCGGAAAAATGAACACATTTTTAAGAGTTTTCATTCTCTTTGTGACGATATTAAATAAAATATATATGTATTAATTATACAAGCTAGAATCTGTTTTCTGCGTAAATGATGTTTGAATAATTTAAATAAATAATCATGTTTATTTATTTATTGCGCTCATAATTATGTTTATTTATTTATTGCGATATCGTGCGGCACACGCGTATTAGTAATGAAACTGCGACCGCAGTCACAGTTTCCAATCACTGATATTATCAAATATCAATCACAATCACACCAGTGAGTCAAGAGTAGTCAAGGATTTTTTCTCATCACTAGTATGTAATTTTAGCTGTGATTCCTTTTCTACGGTTTTTAGTCAATAAACAACTTAAGTACTTTTTTGCTTCAATTGCTCATCTTTTTCTTGTCCGAATGTAGTATTTTAAGATTGAACACTGGCCCGCGCGGCCTAGCATTGCGAGGAGATACGTTAAATACATATGTATCATGAACAATTGTATTAACATGTCAGAATCTTGTTTGACCCAGCCGTCGTTGAGTTTCGGGCCCTAGATGAGAGCCATTCTGGGCATCCGTCTAGGCCTTGAAGAAGTAGTTCTCCGGTTGTGAGTAACTGAATTTGACATCTTATTTCCCATAAACAGTTGTTCCTGCTTCGTCAACAGATGATACACTTTCTAATCTCTATATCTTTGATGTTAATAAAACGTAATATTTATAAATCTTGAAATAATTTTCCTTCAGTGCAAATAAGACGAAACGCCACACTTATCTGAGAAATGGTGTTGACAAAAGCTATCATATTTACCACCTAGGCAAACAAATGTGATTTGCGTGTGTATGTAAGATCGTTTTAATTGTCATGAGATAGAGACAGAGAGATTCTCAGGTAGAATAATAATCATCATAAAATCATTAATTAACATGGCTGTTACACGACCGAGTAATATTTTTATCATTTAACCAATAGTTATCATTTACACCTGGGCGTTAAAAAAAGAAGTGTTTGAAATGTGTGTGCTAAACATCCCTGAGTCGATCACAATAAATCAAGACAACTATCAGACGAAGGAAAGCTGCATACTTCGAACACAGTAATGTAATTTCTTACAATTCATTATGCAGAGGAAGATAGACTAGGTAGAAAAAATCTTGACTGCGTACCCTCAGAAAGTGGCTCAGTGTTTAAAATGCCGGTGATCTTATACATCTTGCACAAAACATTCATTAAATTAACATTCTGCAACACAGTCGCCAATCTTCGATGGATGAAGAAAAAAATTTATGATTGTAAAGTGCTATGATTGTAATGGTCTCTACAAATTGATCTTAAATCGAGGGATATTAAAAACGAAAGTATTTTTAAAATCTCTAAGTTAAGATTACTTGTACCAGTACGTAAATATGTATTAAATTTAAAATGAAGTCTATATTGACCGTCTGTCGTCGTGCCTTTTACGGATTATTTAGTAAGTGTAAACATAAACAGTTCCGCGACAATTTTCTAATATTTGCAAGATGATAATATGTAGTTTTAAACCACTTTATTAAATAACCACTTAATATAATATGGTTTAAAACTAAATATTATTTTATTTAATTATAATGTCAAGCCACAAAGTGTTTGAAAATTGATAATATTAAATATTACCCAAATGTTATATTTCAGGAGCCTACTAGACGTCACATAGAGAAAAAAAACATACGAAAATCGACAGTAAGGTGCGAATATATTATATAAAACGGGTATCAGACCCATCTTGAAACCTCCAGAACCAAGTTCGCATCTGGAAAAATCCTCAAAGACAGAATAAGTGACACAGTTATAAGAGAAACGCGGGAACTGGGGATGTCGTGAGATGGGGACATTGAAGAGATCACCGTAAACGAGATGGTGAAAGACTGGGTGGCGCGCATAGCTGGCATGCATAGATCGTCGGATGAAGTATAAAAACCTTTTTAAAATACGTTGCAAGAATCAAAAGCTCGGTAAACCTTCGTTACAGTTCGGTGGGAGGTAAGGAGACTGTAGATCACTAGTCACACCTAGAATGTACAGAAATAGAGTAAAGCAAGTTCTCTTACCTTTGCATTCGTTGGCGTCCCTCGCGGTGGCTCTCCCCCAAGGGCGGTCGAAGTGGAAGGGCTTGCACCTCTCGCAGTCCCGGCCCGCCGTGTTGTGGCGGCAGTCGCACGTCAGCCCGTCCTTCCCCTGCGCGCACCTGCTGGCGTGCCCGTTGCACTTGCACCTGCCTCCCACGGCGAAGTCCGACACGGCGTAGTGGTGGGACATGGTGGCCGCGGACACGGCCGTCATCGTCTCCACGGTATTGAGAGAGTAGCTCACGGCGGCGCTGTCTCTCGAGTCCAGCCCCTCGGCCGTCACCTCGTCCGATATATCCGGCTCGGCCGGCATGTGCAGGCGGTTGAACACGACCTTGACGTCGGTGGCCGTCACCCAGTCCTGCAGCACAGGAGAGCTGTCGAAGTCCGCAGCGCTGGGCCGCCCCTCCAGGGTGCTGAACGCCACCCTGCCCGATGCGCCCGCGCCCTCGGCCCCCGCCCCGTAGCGGTGCGAGTCAGAACAGCGCGCCTCCTGCTCGTTGGCCTTAGTCACTGTGGCGCGATTGGGCCGTCCGTACACGCGCCGGCACTGGCTGGAGTAGAACTGGAAGGGCTGCCAGGTCTTTCCGTAGTCGATACTCTTGTATATGGCGATGGAGTCGGGCTTGGCGGCGCGCGGGCAGAACTGCAGACTGACATAGGTCAACTCGTATTTCTTGCCCAGGGACAGCGTCAGGGTGACGTTATCGGGCGGCGAGTCCGGCGACAGCGGCGGGGGCAGGGGGTCGGAGCGCCAGCAGGTCACGTTATTGGGGTTGTTCAGATCCGTCAGGTATAGTGACGGGAATCTCCTCTTGGGCTGCGCGTCATCGCAAATGTGACACGCGGGCGGGCGCGAGCCCTGCGAGGGGTCGCAGTAGCGCGCGGGCGCGTGGCGTCCGCACGTGCTGGAGGCGGACACGGGCGCGTTAAAGGCCGCGTTCACGAAGTCGGGGATGCAACGGCGCGGGCGCTCCTCTTCGTAGCACGGGTCGGTCGGCTGGGCGGCGAAGGTGCGCACGTAGCTCTCGGCGGAGGCGGCCGCCCACAGGGACGTCGCCAACAGCAGCAGCAACCGCATCTCGGGACGTGGAGGGTCGCTTCTAATTCCGCTGACCCTCTGTCATAATCCCGCGAGCGACTTGTCCCGACCTGATCCCCTTCCGGATCGCCGGGTTAACTAATTCAATTCCGCGTAATCCTCACCCGGCGTCGGCTGTTTTTTCAGACAGAAAGTACGCGGGTGATAAATGAAGATGAAGCTTTATTTCGACACCTGGTTAATTGTAGAATATTCGATCGAGCGTTCGTCTGAGAAGGACCGACAAACAAACAACTGTGACTGGCGGGCGAAATGCGAGCAAACTAAAAATCACAACTGACCAAATAAGTAAGCAACAAAAATAACACCGACGTCAAAACATTCAACAGAACAGAGGCACAAAATAAAATTCAAAATGCACCCGAGTCGAAGTCGAACGATCGCGCGGAAACCACAACACAGAAACAAAACTGAGAATGTCAAAAATAAATCATGCCATCGACTCCGGGGACGTTGCCGAGCGGCTCGCGGGATACCCCTTCGGAGACCGCGACAGGGCGACAACTGGCAAACTGCTTCGCCGAACTTTGAAAAGTAAACAAAGCTCGATATCAGCGGGGAACGTCGGCAATAGCAGAGCCGAAAACTCCTCGAAAAGTGACCAAACAAAATCAAAAAAAGCACAAACGCGAAATGCAAAATAATACAACACGAATAAGATTTCGCCACCAGTCACGAATGACACTCGGTAGGGTTTTTTTTATCGGTTTCGGCAGACTGAGTGTCTGGCGATCGCGATGTTTTCAGGGTACGGAGACGAGCTCGACGCGTGTTACCGACACGGCGGGTACCGGACAACTGTCTGCGTCTGGCGGGCTCGCGCCCCCCGCGCCCGCGCCCCGCGCCCGGGGGCGGGATGCTGCGGCGGGATGAACAATTCTCCGCGCGATCTCCGAGTGGTAACGCACTTTTAAGAATTCCCTGTGAAGATTGCGAGCGCCGCTATATATGGACCACGGGGCATGAAGATTTGTAAATAAACGGGTGAAACTTTTTAAATGTTTGTAATAATAATACCCATTGTATTTATTTCTGCAAGCTCCGCGGGTTGTACATATTTGTCGAAGAAATAACGGACGGACGAAAGGAAGAACTCTTGCAGAAGAACTCGGTGGACAGACGACATCAATAATAGGGCGTACATTACCGGCTTTCGGTAAACCGATTAACCGGTAAGTATGGCTAAATTCTATTATCAAATTACCGGTAAATAAATTTCTAAATACCGGTAATTCCGTTAAACGTTATCACGTTTGTATGTCGGATTTAGCGTAAACTGTAAAAAGAGAAATAATATATTTTGATGAAGATAAAGTCCGAGGAAAACATTCGGAGCTAGTATTCAAATATCTCCCGACAGTTCGGCCGACCGGTGTGAAGTGAGAGAGAGCTTTTTCTGCAGCGGGGGCAGTCTGCACTCAAATTAAATGTAGTCTAAACGACGATACCTTAGACGTGTCATATTTTTTAAAGGCTTTAATTCCTCTCCTAAAAGAGATTTATGTAAAAAAAATAACCTTTTGTATAAGATTAATAATTAGTGATCCTCGGAAGTAGCCTATATTCAGTAATGGAGACAGACACAGGCTGATAATGATAATGATGATTTTCAATTGCTATTAGCGTATAACTTGTAATTTGTTGTCAATTGAGACTTACTTTGATTAATTCGGGTCAATATCAGTTAATTGAAATGTTGACATTTCACGCCATTAGAACAATGTATCATTTGATACATTTTTTTAATTGACTATTTCGTACCAAAATGTCAACAATAATTTTATCTTTAAAACTGTGTTAAAATAGGTCAAATTTCCTAGAAGTTTCGTAGACGAACAATATTCATAAAATTGGATCATTTTTATAGCGCCATTTTCGTATAAAATTTCACCTCAAGGGCGCTTTACACATAAACGTCCTACATTATCTTTGTTTATAAAATTAAAATGAATTTTTGAAAAGGAGCGTTTTTAGTTTTTTAACTAAACTTAAGACTTCTGGCAACGGCTGGTCGGTTCTACAACCCTTCCTGCAGCTGAAGTAGAGGCTGTTTGACAGTTTGACGTCTACTATTCCAATTAACTGGGATAAAGCTTTTGAAGATACAGAGGCGCCATGTTATTTGTCGCCTTGTAGATCAACCAGCACAATTTAAATTATGCTCTTTCAGGGAACCGGAGTGTAACTCTTGTAAAAGTGATGTTATATGAGGTAATTTAGAAACTCCATTATATTATCCATGCTGCCGCATTTAGAATGGATTGTAGACCATATTACCAAACCACCTAAGTAATTCTTTCTTAATCTTCCTCACTATACTAAAATCAGCTTTAAATTCTTTCCTTACTTCTTCATTCTTTACTCTTTCATAAATGGATTAGCCACATATACGCCTAATTAATCTAATTTTCACTGCATTCAGTCTACTTTCGTTCCTCTTTTGCCAGCTCTAGTCAGTGAACTCCATTGTTAACAGCTAGTCTTGCCTCTGTCGACAAGTTCCTGTTAGCTATAATTCCAATCAAAACGCTGATCACTTTATTTCCCGCTAAAATTCAACGTTATCCGGTACATTACATAACTACCCTAAAATGCTTACATATAATTTCATATCTTATATATTAATACCACGGAGAAATCTTAAATCAAACTAAATGAAATTTATGCCAATATTATTATATAACTAGTCACATGTAAATTTATTTTAATTATTAATTATAATTCTTATTATAACGGTGGATAGTTATTACAAGAATTTAATGTATTTCTAGACACCAACGAGGAAGATGATACCGAGGAAGATGTGTCTGAGACATGTCTCTCGTTTGATTTGGAAAACAACCAGTTTATCGATGTAAAAAAACATGTATTTTTTTTAAATTAGCAAAATCAACATCGTGATAAAATCCTTTTTTTTTAATTGTTTTTGATTAGTTATGATATTTTGAAGAAGAAAAAGATATTATTCTAAATCGGTACATGTATTTTAATGTTAACAATTTAAAATAAAAAAACAATTACCTACATGTTTTCTCTGAATTAAGAATATACTAGGTACAGTGTAAGACAATCATTTTTATAATAACACTTATTAAATTGATACAATCTTTTATTAAGTTATTAGAAATAAGAAATTAATTTTACACTGCATGGAAAACGATAAAGAAATGAGAACTTACTCCTCTATTGCAGAAATATAAAAAAATCATAAAAAATAAAAGAAGCGAGAGAAAAAGTAGAAAATGAAGACGTATAAAAAATGAGGAGATTAGAGTTAAAAAGAAGAAAATTTTCCATGGGATCGGGAGTATGAGGGGAAAGTAAAATTTTTTAATTGTGGTACCTAACTGAAGTATTGGAAATGTCCATTCATTTAAGTGTGAGTTAAAATAAAGGGAGAACTGATAGAAAATTTTATTTTATTTGGCATTGGTGGTACAATATGGAAGGTGATATAGTGAGATTAGTTCTAGTTGACATTGATGGTACTCGAATGGATATGCGCTTGAGTAAATCAGGACAGTTTAATTTGGAGTTGACTATTTTGTGTAGGAATATGACATTGGCCGTGTTTCTTCGAATTTGTTGTGATGGTAGTGATGTAGTGTGAAATTTTGAAAATAATAGGCGACTCAGCAGTGCTGGTTAAGGTTCGACAATTACGAAAGTTAAAATATTTTAAGAAACAATTCTATATTTTTTCGATTCTTTGGGTGTATTTTGCATAATGAAGTAGTTAAATAATTAGGAATCATTTATAAAAATGAAATACAATTTGTATAATTAAATGTTTTTGTAAGTAATCTACATGTGTAAAACTAAATGTCTACCTGTTTTCTATACAGTTCTATATCATTTGACCGATCTAAAACAAATATTTATTAAAATTAAAAATCCTAACTACGGGACCCCGAAAAAAACTTAGGCATCTCCTTCTGCCACAAATTTTGTTCAGTTTCACTCCAGGATCCGGAAGAAAATATAGTCATCCACCCCACACCTCCCCCTTTCTGCATAAAATTTTACATAAATTGTTATGTATCAAATGTATCAAAGTTTGTGCAAAATAAAGACAACCCCCTCAAATTCTTATTTTAACTTATAACTGTGTCTGAATCCCTCGAGTATAATAAAATATTGATAAGATTAAGAATACAATCTTTTAGTAATTGAGGATCACTTTCTTCATGAAACCCTGGCCTCTTAACTGTACTCACCAGTCATCAGAGAAGTCTCTATTACCTTATTCATTTGGTCGATCCAACGAGGGGGATCTTTCTCTTCATCTTCGTCCTTCCACATAGCCCACCACAACGAGCTCCTGCAAGCTGTCTTCGTCTTCCCGCAAGATATACAAAAAAATGGAAAACTTGCCTCAGGCATAAAAATGGTTGAAAATTGTTAGCCCATTAAAAAATTTAGAAGCAGCGAAATAATTCTTCCGAGAAGAAAATTGTTTTGATCTTTTATAATTATTTTTTGTTTTTGTATCAAATTTAATTGTGTGTTTAATTCGGCAAATTGACGAGTACTTTTTTTTTGTTTTTCTTCCGAATTTTATAATTATCTGTTTCAATGTTAATGTAAAATTATAATTTACTCATTTTACGACAAAAAAAAACAAAATTTACTCATTAATTACAATACTGTACGGGTGTATAATCTGCGACTCTGTAATAAACAAGATAAAATTAATTGTAAATTAAATTTGAGTATGTTTGAATTTTTTTCAAATAAAATAAGTAATAAAATTTGCAAAATTGGATACTGTACGTCGTTTATGACGGTGTGAG
Organism: Eubasilissa regina; assembly: GCA_022840565.1. Lineage (NCBI taxonomy): Eukaryota > Metazoa > Arthropoda > Insecta > Trichoptera > Phryganeidae > Eubasilissa > Eubasilissa regina. Next base: position 30,217,433 of record JAINEB010000006.1, on the reverse strand, counting down.
TAATATTTAAGTACTGTTTGTTTTATTTCCACGTATTTATTTAATTAGTCTTTTATCCATAATTAAAAATATTTATACATTTATCCGATTAAAAATCTTTTTCGAAAAAGTAAACTGCCACTAGGATGAAGAAGTATGTAGTTTATCGCATCAGGCAAATTAAAATATGACACAATACAAAATAAATCTGTATTGTTATGAGCTTAAATACTAAAACTTTTCTTCAAATAAAGCAACATGAAAATGATATTCTCTATCATTATTGACGGTGTATTTCTAGTTTAATGTAATACTGTAATAAATTGGACATGTATATTTGAAAGTGTGTTTCGTAATATTTTACACCCCTAATTATCTTAATTGTTTGTACCTTAATATCATACTAGGATATTATTATACTAATAGTCGTTAACAACCTGTTGATAATACCTATGTATGTATATGAAAAAAAATCCTAATGCACATCCGTATCGCGTAACAACATAAAACAAATAAGATCTGCTGTGAATTGTACCAACATCGCGTAAAACTATTCAACAACAGTGTTTTACTATCCTATATATATAATAATATTCCAAAGTACAACCAGAACGATCTCTGTCACCATGTGGTAATTACCCATTGGCTATGAAACATGGTGAACATATGAGAGCACCGGAATTATACACCAACTGGAGACCACTTTCCTTTTTTTGTATAATAAATTATATTTTCAATATTGAAAAGTGTGATTTACGAAAACACTGGCCGCGGCAAGCATTGGCCGCAATCGTCGTTGCCGGTTACTTTCTACTAGTTGTATTACACTTTTGTTGATTTTTTCTAATAAATTAATTTTTCAAAGGTAGTTAATTTTTCATCATTACTGAAGAGTTATTTCTAGTTTAATTAAAAAATATTTGTATTCTTATTTAAAGTTTTAACGTGTTTCTTTTTTGATCATGTAAAAAAACTTCCCGGAATGATGGCCATGGCCGGTTGCTTCACTAGAAAGCCGTCCAATTTGATTCCACCAGAACGACCGCAAAAACTTGACCAATCACGGAGGTGTGCGCTCCAAAGCAAACAGCGGTATCGATTCTCCGATCTTAATAAAAAGGGTCGATGTATCGATCGGAGGCTCGATTGATGGCATCCCTAGTTACCATTGATTACATCGACGCAATTTAAATGGACACTAAAAACATGGGCGTAGGAATAAACTGTTTCATTGGGTATTAACAGGATTTTGCCGACACTGCCCGACAAAACTAAATTACTTAAGGCAATTAATATTACACACTCAGATATTTTATTTTAGTTTCTTCTAATTTTGAGATCTGGAAATAAATAAATAATTCACCGTCATGCAAATTTATTCATGAAAAAATATATTCTATGCAGGAGTGGTATAACACATGTAACGCGTTTTTCATATTTATAGATTTATTAGTTAGAACGGCAAATACAAAAATTGTATCCTCATCTCTTTTTCGCAAACTTACTCTCCAGCAACATTTACAAAAAAAATTTTTTAATGAAATATAATATAATTAAATCTATGTAATATGTACTTGATTCTCTCTAAAATGCAATGCATCACTGTAATATCACATTCCTCCGGTGTACATGTACTTGAGCCAAAATCAGGCGTGATCGAATTTCTTTCCAGGAAAAAAGTCCAAAACCAATTTATTTAGAATCTACCTTTCTTGCAAAAGCAAGCGGCACGGAAACACATGCCATGGCTGCGAATTTCATTTTGGAAAACTAAAGGAAAGCCTTTAAATAGTTGAATTCATTTATATAATGACTTAAGTACATATACACTTTGAAAATAATTAGTTATTTTGTAAGACATAGTTAGTTATTTAGTTGGAAGACACATTTATTTCTACCAACGTGTAAATGACTTACGAATATGATTCCCAAAATTCCCACACTACCTATAATCGACTTCAATTCACATTCAATCCGAGTCCTCATATCTAGTGTACATTAAATCAACTTCCATCAAGGTTAGGTTAGGTTGCCGAACGTCACAGCAAAGGGCACCGAGTCTGCCGCGCGTGCACCCGGTGGAATTCAGGAATCCGCCGCCCTCCGCCCCTGAGCTCGGAGGGGCGTATCGCCCGAAGCCTTTCGGTAATCGCTATAATTTCCTTAACACGTATCAAATTATTTATTTATTTTCCCCTTTTTACCGTCGGTAGCGGACGCCATCTTCTGACCATTAATCACGGCTGGTTCATATTTGAAGTGTAAACTGAATTTCGGACGGATTGCGAGACGCAAAACCGACAACATTATTTCAAAGTGTTTTAATATGCAGTCGAACTTGGTTATAACGAGCACGAGGGGACCGACTCAAGATGCACGAAAGATTGTGTTTCGCGAATTTTTCCACCTGTGCCTTCAAAATTGTCCCGCCAATTGGCAAATCCACCACTTTTTGGGTGCTAAACCATTTCAAGAATGTTGCATCGACATCATTAATATCGAATTTTCAAATTATTTTTGTTTTTATGATGTTATTTTCAAATGCTGACAAGTAAACATCCTTATTTTTCAATAATGTTGAAACGGTTGAAGAAGACGATGAAAATTTTTTACACACTTTTAATTCCTACTTCGAATGACTTCGACTTTCTCACGAATCGAGAGACACATTTATTTGTTAGTAGACATGTTTTCATATCAATAACCACTTTTTAACTGATAAATTCATGTCAAATTGTCAATACAACACAGCCGACGCATACAAATATTACTTTAGACAATCTCGTAATAAATTTGAATCCAGAAAAAAACCCAAATGAAAAGAGTCACCGTGTCCGCCACTTCTTTCACTTTAATTGCTTACATTTTTAGAAAATTGCTTTGTTTTCAGTCTCAACAAACACACAAATATTCATGTATTGGCTGAATTATTTATTAGAAGCAAACTCGTTATAATAGTTCACTTTTGTATGAAAAGTTGCGTAAACTAAAATATTAACGAGTTTTTCCTCACTATAGCCGTGAACTCGCTATACCCGAGCTCGCTATAACCAAGTTTGATTGTATATATACACTGTATACATATATATATATATATTATAATCTGTATACTGACCGCTCTCCCATGAGAAAATAAATAAAAAAACACAAAATTAAATTAATCAAATTTATAAAAATATTAGATACTGTACCACCCAAAAATGTTTATAGGTAAGCTCAGAAATGACATAATAGTGACTAAACAAATACGTCATCATCGTTACCATTATTACCGTTATGCTATCTTTGTATATCTAAAAATTATTCTCGTACTCCTTTTGTTTTATATACAGGTGTAACAAACTTAGTCCACAATACTTTATGAGTGGATACGTGACTAAATTACGAGTCGAAAATGTTCAAAGAATATGTGCCTAATCTTAACCATGTCAGAGCATTTAAAAAAATAGTAATATTGCGATTATTTCGATTAATCGAAATATTTTATTGATTCCAAATTATATATTGAATAGAAAATATTAAAGGTCATCGAATTTCGAGCAGTAGATTATTTTTTGTTAGATGATTTAGGACCTGAAGTAAAGATATAGATTAATAATGGAACAATTTTGCACAATTTATTTCGAAGTACGTAGATTTCAAGCTTAACACGATTTTGTAAAAATTTTATACAATAATATTTTCCGTAATAGTTCAGAATTTGCGCATATTCCTTAAACATTTTCGACTCGTAATTCAGTCAGGTATCCACTCATAAAATATTATGATTTAGGTCTGTTACACCCCGTATATATCATAGACTCTGAAGGCAATGGAGAGAAAGGGAACTATTGCCTTTGAGATGTGGTGCTAGAGACACGTGTTGCGCATGCCAAGACACGCAAAAGTCTCCATTATGCGGGAGCTGAACATCGAGGATAGACTCTCAACCTAAGACGTATCCTCAGATTTTTTGGGCATCTTGTGAGAAGGGAAGATAACTTGGAGAAGCTTGTTACCGTAGAAGAAGAAGAAGATCCCCCACCCGTTAGATCGACCAAGTAGAAGAGGCACTTCTCTGATGACATTAGGGTCAAGAGGGACTGACGCGAATCAAAAAAAAAATAGTTGAAATTAATTCAGATCTGAAAGGGTTAATATCCTTGACTTGTATTCCAAATGTAATACATTAATTTTTATTTTACCACAATTTTAAAAATACGTGTTTTAAAAAAAAAATATTTTTTTTAATTTATCGTTTGCCTCGCCTTCGGTATAGGTATATAAATTATGTTTTTATAACGTCTGGTAACATTATTTATAAAATTATTTATTTTAAAGGACTTGGTCTATTTTAATGACAATTTATTTTAGTTTTAAAGTACGCGCCGCTGGAGTTAATCCAAGTCTTCCGGCTGAAATAGTGTTTTATTGATCTTCGACCTTTTCTTTGCCAATAATATTTTACCGACTGCAAAAAATGTAGGTATACAGCTCGTTACAAATTAACGACGGCACGTTTTTGTTTATTTCTGGCAAATATCTAAAAACATGTAAGTATTCAATGTTGGTTTAATATATAAACGGCGCCAGTAAAATTTGTCACGAAAGCTGCATTCGAAAATAGTGCGATAGATAATTTCGTAACCTTTTTTATATTCTCTGCAAAATCTTTTAGTAATCAAAAAGTCTTTGGTTGCGTTACGTATTGATCCCGGTATCTCTGACATGCTAAAAAAGTGATTCACCATCCCATGGTGTCAAATTGTCACATAAGTATAAAATACAGATTTAATTGTTTAGAAAATAACACTTTGATTTATTTAATATTAATACTAGTATTTAATTATATAAAAAAAAATACTTACCCTTTTGATCTTTGTAACAAGCCAGTATTAAAATAAGGACTTAAGATATTTGTAAAGTGTAATTTTCACATTCCTCCGCAGTCTAGTAGTTAGCACCCCCATATGTTAAGTGGAAGACCGGGGTCCGGTTCTCCACTAGGAGAATTTTTATTTAACTGAATATATGAATATTTTTTTCGAACTAGAAAAAAAAAATTGTGCAAGAGTGGTTAGATACATGTATCTGAGACGTGTAACGCGTTTGTTTTTAATTGTAATTGAAATAATTTTTAACATCAACTAATATTTAAATGGTATTTTAAAAAAATGCTACCCTTGGTGTAAATCGTAGCAAGCTATAATAGTAGATATTAATAAAGAAAACCGGGGAAATTCATTACTATTACCCTACAATATCAATTCAAGTCGAATATGAGACTTATATACGCAGTATTTTTATAAATAATACATCTCTTATAGATAGATAGATTCAATTTATCTTTCTAATTAGTTTTAAATATAATATTATAAAACTAGCTTCAAAAATTGCAACTTCGCAATAAAAATAAGTTTACATTAAAAAATAATATTCAATTTATTTAATTATGACATTAAATATTTTTTTCGAAACAGAAAAACATATTCTATGCAGGCATGATACAAATATCTGATTTTATGTCATGTAGCCAGTTATTTTTTTAATTATTAAAAAATTATAATACAAAAATCTGATACATTGTATACCTAATTCATTTTTACAAATCCTAGACAAACCACAGTAAATTAACCGAAAGACGAAAGAAATCTTTAAATATTGGTCATAATTATTAGTGAAGTTCATTTTGAACACGATTAATACTTCAAACAATCACCCCTAACTGTTGCGCGCCCCGAAGAGTGTGTATTTAGCCGAAACGTTCCGTGTATTTAAGAACGGGACAAATTCTTAGACAAGCTAAGGGCGGCACGAAAGATTTACCGCTGCGGAGAACCGGTCCAGAGGCTGGCAGTAAAGAAAATAGCTGCTGGGAATTTGAAACCCCGGAGATAACACTTATGTATTGTTTTTGCCTTCAGAAATTGGACCGTCACAGTTTTTTTTTTCTAATTATTAGTTGTTACGAAAATAATGACCTATTTTAATATTACATCATTTTGAGCACGATCTTGGCTAAGAAATACTTGATTAATTACTTTTGTTTGACACTATTTCTTAAGTCAAGCACTATTTTAATTCATCAGAAATGGGATTGATAACAGAAATATTACAGATATTCTGAAGAAGATGAAAGCCAATGAGGCTGTTGTGGGCGGGATATGTAGCGAGAGTAAATGAGTCCCGTAACACTCTCTCGGTTTCGAATGAGCGAAGAATGTCAGGTCAGAACTACAAAAGATAAACAAATAACAAACAGACTGGATTACAAAGACGTTGTTAAGGAATGGTTGACTCTCTATTATGACTGCGGTTATGGATACGCCTCTGAATAAGAAAGAAGATTAGGTAACTTTCAAATAGCACGAAATGTGAACAGAGTATGGGATGAGGCAACTACTCAAAAATTAAACTTAATTCAAAAATTTGAGCTTAAGAGGAAGTAGGATTGAGAACAATGATGGTTACTGATGAAAATAACGAATTGAAGGCTTCAGTGGAAGAAACCACTTGAGACACAACCAGCGCTGATTAACAGGAGAGGTCCCGTCTTACTTCACAGTGACTTTCTTTTTCAAACTCCTCGATAAATATTTACGCCAAAAAAATCTATAACAAAGAAGCAGCAGAAAGTGCTTTTGAAGAATTATTGACTTTTTCTTGAATTTTATTCTAGAAGCATAAATAAGATTGTTCCGCACAGCCGAGCGAGAAAAACGGCGCTCCGGCCCGAACGTGCGACGGCCCGGGCCTCGGCCGCGAATCCCGCGGCACCCCGGCCCGAACAAGGAGCTAGCCGAGACCCGAACCCGGCCGCGCAGGGCGCGGCGCCCGGGCCTGCGCTAGCCGAGACTCAAACCTAGCCGCGGCCGCACGCTGGCGGGCGGCCAGGGGGAGGCGCGGTGTCGCGATCGGAACTTGGTCACTTCACGGCGACATCGCGGCCACCACGCGCCGCCATTGGAAAACCGCCGCCACTGCGGCGGCCGAGCGGCCGAGGGGAGGGGGCAGCCGGATTAGTGACCAAGACCACGCCCCGGGACCGCGTGGAAAGACAATTTCATTTTTATCACATAACTGGTTGTGTAAAATTATTTGTGCCATAATTTAACTGTATCTACATAGAGTTTTGTAAGGGCGATCGCCCAGAGATAGTTTGACGCACCTCAAAAATCATTGTACTAATAAAAAATGGATTTTAAGGTTTGAGGTGCGTTAATAAATTCCCTGGGCTATCGCCCGCATTGTAATATGCCAGGCATCGCGAGGCAGGTTCATGTTTGTAATAAAAAGTACTCGCGATGCCTGGGAAATGTAAAATAAACGAGAGATGAATTTAATTGTATGACGAAAGTCAGTTCTGCCGACCCACACTGGACGGCGGAAAAAATGACCAAAGTTTCCCGATTTGGCCGCCAGGTGGTGTCGGCCCGGGACCGTATCGGGGTGGCGCGGGGATATTTTGAGCCCCCTGATTGGTCCCGGGGATTTGCTGGAGTGTGACACTCCGAGGGTAATCTGTTTGTATATAAATAAAGCGATCCAGCGGTGTGGAAATCACTTCACTCGCCTCGTGTGCTTCACCGCTGGACATCTCTACTGAACATCAAGCCTTTCATTTCTGACCCTGCTTACCCTGGACTTGCTTCTTCTGGAATTCTGACCTGGCTTTCACTTTTGGATCGACCCCGGATTATTCCACGACCTTGGCTGTTACACTGGACGGAGATTTGGACTACACCACTGCACGCCGCTGCAGACATCACCGACCGAGAAGCGAGGCGAATCGGCGAACCACCCCTACACAGATTACAGTCTTGTTCGTACTGAACAAGTGGTCCTTCGCCACGGATTGCCGATTTGCTTCGCAAATCTAACAGCAGGATTGCGTCATGTCTCGATCGGGACTGCGATCGGGACACGCCGAGGAGCAAGAGAGAAGATTGGAGGCGGAGGAGCGACACACCGAGCCATCGGACTCAGACGCACACCAGTCTGAGGATGACCGCGGCTCGCAGAGGGAGTCATCGACCGTGACTGACGACACGATTCGTCAACTGAGGGCTGAGCTACGGAGGAGTGAGCGGCGACATCACCGCCTCATCAAGGAGCTGCAGCGGGAGCACGGAGAAGCATTGCTCCGTGCTCGCACAGTCACGGCCGCCGCCGAGAACGTCGGCGGAGAGGCGGCAGGAGCCGCCGCCCGGGACGGGTCGGTAGCCCTGAAAGAGGCCACCGCACCGGGCACAGCACTGGACGCGGCACTGGGAGCGGGACCGAGCGCGGCATGGCCCGCCGCGCTCACTACCGCGCGGACCGCGGGGACGGGCGCCGCCACAGCGGCGGCGCTCGAAGCGGCACTGGGAGCGGGACCGAGCGCGGCATGGCCCGCCGCGCTCACTACCGCGCGGACCGCCGGGCCGGGCGCCGCCACAGCGGCGGCGCTCGAGGCGGACCGGAGCGCGCCGCCGGCTGGGGGCCGGCCGCAGGTTTCGCCGCTAGACATCGGAGGCGTCGGGACCGTCGGAGGGATTCCGCGCGCTCACTCGAGGGACACCGCGGAGGCGTCGCCGCATGATGCGGCCACAGCGCACGGTGCCACATCATTTACGAGGGAGTGGGTACGCGACCAACGGGATCCGATGGCGATGATGGCGACCGCCATATCGGACGCCATCCGATCAGCACGAGCGGAAGGGAGCCCGAGAGCACACTCGGGCCAGGACGAGCCGCGCATGAATGCGTTCATTGCGCGGCAGGCCGTCGCTAAGGATTTGCCGCCGTTTAGCGGCGATCCCCTGGACTGGCCGACTTTTAAGGCGCAGTACGAACAGTCGACAGCCCTGTGCGAGCTGTCGAACAGCGAAAATCTGCTGCGCCTACAGAGAGCCCTGAAAGGGCGAGCACGTGAGTCAGTCGCGGCTCTTTTAATAGAGCCGCGAAACGTGCCGGAAATAATGGCCATACTGGAGAGGTGGTATGGCCGCCCGGATAAAATTGTCGAGAGCATGCTCGACCGAGCAAGGAGACATCCCCGCCTTGCAGACAACGCCACCACGGAAGCAATTGTGGACTACGCGGTAGCGGTCAGGAACGTGGTGGCGACCGTTGAAAACTTCAACGGGAGGCAGCTGGCCCCTGCACAGCTGCTGACAGAGCTGGTCGGCAAAATGCCGACTTGTTACAAGATGCTCTGGATGGCGGAGCGCCGCGGCATGGGAAAAGACGTGACGGTGCATGATTTTTCAGCGTGGCTAACAGAGCTCACGGCTGAAGCGCCGCACACAGGGTGTCTGGAGTCGGCGGCGCAGACGCAGAGAGGGCGCAGGAGCGCCCAGGTGCACGCGACGCAGGAAGCGGACGGCGAGGCCGAGGCGGGCGCGCCGCCGCGGGCGAGCGCGGCCGCCGGCCGCAGGGAGCGGCAGTGCGCGGCCTGCAGGTCGCCGCAGCACGGGACGGCAGTCTGCGCAGAATTCGCGCAGAAATCATACGCAGACAGATGGGCCGTGGTTCGAAAAGCTAGTGTGTGTTTTGTGTGCCTTGAGGCAGGGCACCGGGCCCCACAGTGCCGGTCGACGCGATGCGGTGTAAGCGGGTGCCGCGCGCTACACCATCGCTTGCTACACGGGGCGCCGCGCGCCGCGGCCGCGCCCGGAGCCGCGCACCCGCCCGGCGGGGGCGCGCCGGCCGCCGCGCCGAGCGCGTACCGGCGGCCGGAGGGGTACGCCGGTCCGAGTACCGGCGACCTAGTGGGTCTAACGGGAGACCGCCGGCACCACCGGGTGCTGTTGAAAGTGTTGCCGGTTGTGATAAGTGGCCCGCGGGGGCAAGTGGGTGCGTATGCACTATTGGACGAAGGGTCAACCGTCACCCTGATTGACGCAAGGTTGGCCAAGGCCGTCGGTGCGCGGGGACCGGTGCGTGAATTACGCATACATGGGGCGAGTGGCATGTGCTCGTCCGACGCCCGGTCACAAACCGTGCACATATCAGTGACAGGTGACGGCGGGGAGTATCCGCTGAAGGCGAATACGGTGCGTGGGCTGGCGCTGCCCGCGCAATGGACGGTGCCGGCCTGCGATGGCCGGCGTGGCGCGGGCTCAGAAAGGGCCGCGCAGGTGGTGCCACAGCTCCTGATTGGGCAGGATCACGCCCACCTCATAGTGACACGTGAGGTGAGGACAAATTATGGGACAAGGATCCTGTCCCGCACGGCCCTGGGGTGGACCGTGCATGGCACCACCGAACAGGATACGGATAGCGCGGGCGCTACCATTTTAGCGCTCGCCGGGACGCCGCGCCCGGCGGCCGACAGCCGCCTGGAGGCGCTTGTGCGCCAGCACTATTCGGTGGACTCGCTGGGAGTGACCACCGCGGCCCGGGTCAATGCTGAGGATGCCCGGGCCATGCAGATAATGGCCGCCACTACGCGGCAGCTGCCAAGCGGCCGATGGGAGACGGGCCTCCTGTGGAGGCAGCCCGACGCCGGCCTGCCTGACAATAGACAGTGCGCAGTGAGCCGATTGGCCGGCATCGAGAGGAGATGCCGGCGAGACCCGGCATTCGCGGCCGCATACCAGGCCAAGCTGGCGGACTATGTCCAGCAGGGGTATGCGCGTCGGATCACAGAAGGTGAGGCAGCGCGGCTGGGTGGCCGCCGGTGGTACCTGCCGCACTTCGCAGTTTTCAACCCGAATAAACCAGGGAAGATTCGGGTTGTATTTGATGCCGCCAGCCGGTGCAAAGGAGTCTCCCTCAACGACGCCCTACTGACAGGCCCCGACATGCTGTCATCGCTGTTGGGGAACGTGTTCAGGTTTAGGGAGGGAGGGGTGGCGCTGGCGGCCGATATTAAGGAAATGTTCCTGCGGATACAGATCAGGAAACAGGATCAAGAGGCGCAGTTATTTCTGTGGCGCCAGCCGGGCGAGACTGAGCCCGGCATATACCAGATGGGCTCCATGATCTTTGGGGCGACGTGCTCACCGAGCAGCGCACAATACGTGCGAAATTGTATAGCCGCCGCCGGTGCGGCGGCGCATCCCGAGGCCGCCGAGGCAATCCGTAACAAATTTTACATGGACGACTACCTCGACGCGGTGGACACTCCGGATCACGCCATCCGGATGACAGCAGGGGTGACCGAGGTGCTCCGCCGCGGCGGCATGCACCTCAGGAATTGGACGTCGAACAGTGCGGCAGTCCTGAAGCGACTCCCCGAGCACCTGAGGTCGACGGCGCCGGTGCAGATAATCGGGGAAGAGAAGACGGCGGAACGCGTGCTCGGGATCACCTGGGATCCGGTCTCCGACAAGTTTATTTTTAAATTCATAAATTTGCCGGAAATGCATGCCGAGGACCGCCCGACGAAGCGCGCTCTATTAAGCGCGGTGATGAGAATCTTCGACCCGGTGGGCTTTGTTGCCTGCCTGCTGGTGCGGTCGAAGATACTACTACAGGCGGTGTGGCGGTCCAAGGTCGGCTGGGACGAGCCGATCAATCCCGAGCACGCCGAGAGGTGGCGAGAATGGCACCGGCTGGCACGAGACAGCCAGTGCGCGGTGCCGCGCCAAGTAATTAGAGGCCGGAGAAGCCGGCCAGATTTGCACGTGTTCTGCGACGCGTCAGAACAGGCGTGCTGCACGGTCGCCTATTTCGTCGAGGCAGGAGAGGGCGGCAATTACGTAGCCTTCACCTCGGCGAAATGTAAGGTGGCCCCGCTCAAGCCGCTCTCTATTCCGCGGCTTGAGCTGCAAGCAGCACTGATGGCCGCAAGATTGGCGGCTACCATAAAAAAGGAACACACGTGCACAATCGGGAGGACTGTCATGTGGACAGATTCCACGACAGTCCTAACATGGATTAAGACGGATCCCCGGGCCTACTCAGCATTTGTGGCAAACCGGCTCGGGGAAATCGACGAGCTAACGGACGTCACGTCCTGGCGATGGGTGCCCACACGGGCGAATCCCGCGGATATGGGGACCCGAGAGAGGGAGCCTCTGGATCTAACAGAGGACGGGAAATGGTTCCGCGGGCCGGCATTCCTGAGAGGCCCGGAGGCAGCGTGGCCGCGGGAGCCCGCGCGGGCCGAGCCGAGCCGGGAGGCGCTCGAGCGGCGGCCGGAAACCGTGGCGCTCACCGGGCAAGCGACAGCGACCGGCGGGGCCCTGCCGGACATCGCCCGCTTCTCGTCGTGGACCCGATTGGTCCGCGCAACAGCATGGGTCGGGCGATTTGTGGCAAACTGTCGGCGCACGCAGCGCGCCGATCCGGCCGCCGAACTATCGCTGATGGAGAGGGAGCAAGCGGAGCGCGCCTGGGTCCTACACGCCCAGGCGCAGACATTCGAAGAGGAGCGGACGCGGCTGCGACGGGGGGAGACTCTCCCGAAAACCAGCCGCCTGTACCCGCTGTCGCCGCACCTAGACGAGGACGGCGTACTGAGGATGGGCACCCGCTTGGTCGCGGGTGCCACGGAGGCGATAACGCCTGGATTGAGGGCGCCGATCATACTGGATGGCGCCCACCCATACACACGGCTCTTGGTAAGGCACCATCATGAGAAGAGCCAGCACCCGGGCACAGAGAGGACTGTCAGCGACATACGAAGCAACTTTTTTGTCCTGCGGCTGAGGCCGACTGTGCGCCGGGTGCAGTTTGAGTGCCAGGCTTGCCGCAACAGAAGGGGGCGGCCGATGCAGCCGCTGATGGGGCAGCTGCCCCAGGCCCGACTGGCCCACCATGAACCACCCTTCACTCACTGCGGGCTGGACTACTTCGGGCCGATGGAGGTCACCATCGGCCGAAGGAAGGAGAAAAGATACGGCGCGCTGTTCACCTGTATGACCACGCGCGCCGTGCATATGGAGTTGGCAGGATCCCTCACGGCCGACTCGGCCATCATGGCCATTCGTCGGATGGCAGCACGCCGCGGCCACCCGCGCCACATTTATTCGGATAACGGAACGAATTTTCATGGCGCGGACAGAGAGCTGGCCGCGGCTCTCCAGGAGGTGCGGGAGGACCCGCGGGTCCATGATCACCTGAGCGAGACGGCCTCCGACTGGACCTTCAACCCGCCGCTCGCCCCTCACATGGGAGGGGCATGGGAGAGCTTGGTGCGCTCCGTAAAGCGGGCGCTGGGAGCCACGCTGAAGGAGCGCGCTCCTAGGGAGGAGACATTGCTGACAGCCCTGGCGGAGGCGGAATACTCGGTGAATAACCGGCCGCTCACCCACGTGTCAGTGGACCCCCGCGACAGCGCGCCGCTGACCCCGAACCACCTACTGCTCGGGGCCGCGGGCCGCTTTCAGCATCTGGCAGTGTACGGGGCACTGGACGAACAGGTCTGCCTCCGCAGACAATGGCGGATAGCCCAGCAGATCGCCGATGCATTTTGGCGGCGATGGGTAAAAGAATACCTTCCGACGCTGGCACAACGTCGGAAGTGGCAGGAGCCAGCACCACCGATTCAGGAAGGCGCGGTGGTGATAGTGGCGGATCCCGCGCTCCCGCGAAACTGTTGGCCCAAAGGGGTCATCACGGAGGCGCGGCCGGCGGCGGACGGACAGATCCGGTCCGTCCGCGTGAGGACAGCGGCGGGCGATTATACGAGGCCCGCCACGAAGGTTATCCCCCTGTTGACCCACAGCCCTGGGTCTGAGGCGGCCGCAGGAGAGTCGCTGTGCTGCCTGAGGAGTACGGCGGAGCCGCACGGGGGGAGTGTTCCGCACAGCCGAGCGAGAAAAACGGCGCTCCGGCCCGAACGTGCGACGGCCCGGGCCTCGGCCGCGAATCCCGCGGCACCCCGGCCCGAACAAGGAGCTAGCCGAGACCCGAACCCGGCCGCGCAGGGCGCGGCGCCCGGGCCTGCGCTAGCCGAGACTCAAACCTAGCCGCGGCCGCACGCTGGCGGGCGGCCAGGGGGAGGCGCGGTGTCGCGATCGGAACTTGGTCACTTCACGGCGACATCGCGGCCACCACGCGCCGCCATTGGAAAACCGCCGCCACTGCGGCGGCCGAGCGGCCGAGGGGAGGGGGCAGCCGGATTAGTGACCAAGACCACGCCCCGGGACCGCGTGGAAAGACAATTTCATTTTTATCACATAACTGGTTGTGTAAAATTATTTGTGCCATAATTTAACTGTATCTACATAGAGTTTTGTAAGGGCGATCGCCCAGAGATAGTTTGACGCACCTCAAAAATCATTGTACTAATAAAAAATGGATTTTAAGGTTTGAGGTGCGTTAATAAATTCCCTGGGCTATCGCCCGCATTGTAATATGCCAGGCATCGCGAGGCAGGTTCATGTTTGTAATAAAAAGTACTCGCGATGCCTGGGAAATGTAAAATAAACGAGAGATGAATTTAATTGTATGACGAAAGTCAGTTCTGCCGACCCACACTGGACGGCGGAAAAAATGACCAAAGTTTCCCGATTTGGCCGCCAGGTGGTGTCGGCCCGGGACCGTATCGGGGTGGCGCGGGGATATTTTGAGCCCCCTGATTGGTCCCGGGGATTTGCTGGAGTGTGACACTCCGAGGGTAATCTGTTTGTATATAAATAAAGCGATCCAGCGGTGTGGAAATCACTTCACTCGCCTCGTGTGCTTCACCGCTGGACATCTCTACTGAACATCAAGCCTTTCATTTCTGACCCTGCTTACCCTGGACTTGCTTCTTCTGGAATTCTGACCTGGCTTTCACTTTTGGATCGACCCCGGATTATTCCACGACCTTGGCTGTTACACTGGACGGAGATTTGGACTACACCACTGCACGCCGCTGCAGACATCACCGACCGAGAAGCGAGGCGAATCGGCGAACCACCCCTACACAGATTACAGTCTTGTTCGTACTGAACAAAGATTGTAATTCATTGTCGAAAATGCCTAGAATCAAATGGCTCCAACTTTGATTAATAAGATTTATTTTTTCTGCGTACAATGTTTTCTCGAATATGAGTATATACATAGTGTGAGGATGCCGGGATGCTAAGATCTACAGGATGTTGAAAAAAGTGGAGTATCTGTAGGCTATGGTGGGTATGATGAGCACTATTAAGAGATTTAATGATCGTTAATAATTAAGCTCATTTATTCTAAACTATCATTATACTGTTAATGCTCTGAATAATATAAAATTAAAGTGAAATAATCAGTTCCTTTAGCGTCTCTCAAAGATCAAAGATTGATGACGAGCCATAGATGTGGCCCAAAAAAATCTGCTTCCTCAAATGGCAACGGGACTGGACGAAAAGATGATGCATAGAGAGGGAAGAAGGTTCCGGAGCTGAAACTTGCTAGAAGAACTGTTAGCTATCCTCAAGCTCAATGGAGCGACGACATCAGAAAAGTAACAGGCTGGATGAGGAGAGCTGAAAATAGAAAATTGACAATTCCAGGGTAGGTTTGTGTGCAGCCGGGGAAAGATACATACTAATGATTTTGACAATGATAATTGAGAAAGAAATGAACTAGTTCTCCAGCTCAGTTGAAGTTTTCCAATCAGAGCCCAATAACTGAACGCTTCATTTTGTATCGTCTAGACCACTCCAGATTTATGGCTCTAATAAACGAAGAAGTTTGTAAATAAGACGGCATAAATTACTCCCAGCCCGCCGATTCCCTCGAAAGGGAATGCAGTAAAAAATTCTTAATTAACCCAAATAAATAATGCAACATAGCGACACGCTGCAGGTTGCAAGTAGGGGGGAGGTGGGGAACATTTACAGGAAACTGTAACGAACTTTAAACATTTAACGATGCTTTCTGCTAGTTATGGATACTAATAATATTAGGGGAGAAATCAGAAATAATAATGTTCCAGAAGAAATTCATCCTGAATCTTTTTGTGAACGTAATGGGAGTAAGAAGATGAAAAGGATGGACAAAGAAAATATAAATAGACCAGATGCAATAGATATAATCTGGTGCAGAATAGATATGTAGATGGAAACACCAACAATAACAAAGGAATATCCCTGAAGAAGAAGCAGAAAAACAATATCCTAGTAACAAATAGGCATATGATATCCATTAATTATTTGTTATTACCATGAAAGTAAACGTACTATTTATTATGTAAGTGGGTTTTTGATATATATTATTATATTACGCCAGTGTACACAACATTCCATATAATCTGTCGACAGATGGATCCTTTGGCTATGAAACGTGACGTATGTCACCGCCGGAACGAACGGTACATTACATGAATGCCTGAATTGAGTATTTGTTTGCGTTAATTAGTTGGGTTCGGTTGTACTAATATGGACTACTTACCCTTTTTTGATAATTAATTATATTTTCAACGTTAAAAATTGGTTTAAATTATGAAAATTATACTGGTTCACACCAGGGCAACCAAATACCCGGTTAAAATTCATTACCTGGTTCCCGGATATTTTTCATGAAAGAAACGGTTACCCGATTCGGTTCCCGGAGATAACACTTATGTATTGTTTTTGCCTTCAGAAATTGGACTGTAAAAGTTTGTCATAAGATTTCAGCTGCCTTTTTAAACTAAACGTCCGTAGAGTTGCACAAAAAAAAATTATGTGCACACCGTAATTCAAAATTAGAGGGAACATTGATATTATGTTCCCATGTAAAACAAATAGAAATTTGTCAATAAATCTTCATCTAATCTATATATTGTACGTAAAATATTTTATTTGGCTAAAAATGACGTAACGTTATGGACACATAAATAAATGGACAAATTCGTCAGGTCAGCGGGGCAAATAATTCCAGTCGTCGATAGCAAACACTCGGTCGACCGGCCAACATTTACGGCGCGAGCTCACTTAATACTGTTTGTTTATACATTATATGGAGACTCGTGTTTGTCCACATCGTGGAGA
The DNA here is from genome assembly GCA_022840565.1 of Eubasilissa regina. NCBI lineage: Eukaryota > Metazoa > Arthropoda > Insecta > Trichoptera > Phryganeidae > Eubasilissa > Eubasilissa regina. Next base: position 30,200,604 of record JAINEB010000006.1, on the reverse strand, counting down.
TGTTTGCAAACTTATCGGTCGTCAGCTCGACTACCAACCAGGTAGCCGTGCCTGGTGATGAGCCATCAGACGAAGCCACAACTTCTGTTGTTTCAGCTAAAGAGGCAATAAGCTAGCTAAACATTTAACAAAAGTCAACTGAAAGGCCAAAAACAAAAATAAAATGAGTACAATTTTCAGTTCTTTCATGGTTAAATATAAACACTTATGTATTATATTATTTCATTATTTTATGTAAACAAGTTAAGTTATACAATATAAATCAATTAACTAGAAAATATATATAAATAAATTTATTGCAGTACAGCAGGTAGCGACCCAGCGGCGAGCAGTGCACGTGTATCAATTATTATAGATTCTAACTACTAACAAATCGAAATATATGGTCAGCTATAAAGATTTTGAAGGGAATGGTTCATCGGTTTATTCAAACATGGGATTATGTTTCCTTGTAAAATGCGATTTAAATATTTAAAATGAAATCGTGTCATCTTTTGACGAAACAAAATTTGAATGGGATCAGATATAAACGTCATTGTTTTCCGAGTCGTTTCTTTATCTTTTTTTTTTTATTTATTATTTATTATCTTTGTTTAAAAAATCAAAGATAATAAATAAAAAATATGAATTTTAACCGCAAAGTAATATTGTTAATTTTAAAAGTACGTTTCTTTATCATTTGTTTTTGTAATCAATTTATAAATGTAAGCTTAATTTCGTTGAAAATACTGATATATATTTTATCAAACTCTTTTTACTTGTTTTAATAGGGATAATATCCCAAATAGCAACTGTGCATCATACACATAAATATTTAATATATAATTTTAAAAAATAAATTATTACAAAACTTTGACTCGAGTCCCGGGAATTGAAAAAGTCGAGAATACAAAATCCCTGACTAGAATGTAATATTTTTTTAATTCAAATTTTTTTGTAGGTACCGTTCAGGTACTGAAATCATAAAGAAGTTCTTTACCTATACATCGATACGTGAAAAGACATATTAAAATTTTGGAATACGAGAATTAAAATAAAAATTAAGCTTAACATTCATGGGTACTGAATAAAAGTCACCATGATAACAGGTATAACGAATTTATTTGATCACAGATTAAGAGTATGAAATATTTTATAACATATTAAAATTGCATCACATTTGACAGTAGTGTATCAATCCAAAAAGTTATTGCAGTTAAGATCAGATATATTCAATTAAAAACCTATCAAGCACCGCGTGATATACTCGTACCGTTAGCAATCTTCTGATAAATTCTGCAGTTTTTCATAATCGCATTTAGGGTGCTCATTAATATCAAAGGTCTCAGGGGGACCTGGCCCGAGCACGTCACTGATTGGCCCCACTTGAAATGAGGCTTCAGCGCTGTCGACACATAACTGACAGTTTCCGGATTAGAAATAACATTGGACTTTATAATCATCACTAAAATTAATTAAAATTTAAACTAAACAAGAAAAAAACCTACGCTGGCCATGCATAATAAGTTATGTGAAATTGCAGTTTTTCAGAACATAGTTGTGATATTTTTAATACAAAAGAAAAGAATCAACCAGAAAGATATACAAAAAAAAAAAAACTTTTGTTACTGTTATAAAAATATTTTTGCTACTGGGATTCGAAAACCTGATAGTAATGTGTTATTCTTAAAAGTATTAGCAGTATCAAAATTTTTCCAAATTTAATACAAATAAATTTATCATATTCTGGCGTTTCCTAACATATATTACTCAAAGGTATTTGAGATTTGTCGCAATGTAACAATGATTGCTTTTTAAAAATGAAATAACAGATGTGTCAGTTTGAAAATGCTACATAATATTGGTTCAAAATTTTGTCGTCAACCTACTCAGTTAATGTGGTGAAACTGGATAACGCATTTCTATGGATAAGAAAAGGTCCAGGTTCGAAACCCGGTAGTTGTTTTGTTGATTAATTTAATTTATATTTGAAATGTATTATTTTGAGCACATAATATACATTATTCTTCCACAGCGCTGCATCCCAGTGTGAGATTTCATCTCCTCCACAATTCTTCTCAACATACTCTTATCCCTGGCCATTCTTCTCCATTTCACAGACCTTCTCATCCCATTTCAATCCTCTTAAGTTAAGTTAAGTAAAATTACATACATTTAGACCATTTTAAGAGGGAATTCATGATGGGGAGATTCAAATCCACTCAACTTACGAACAGAATATCAATGGTTAATGGACTGACATTTAAATAACGAACAACAAGCGTGAAATGAGGCGTGAGATAGCGAATCTCCGAGATGTGATGTGTATACGGTGGGTGGACTACGAAAGCCGAGAATTGTCTCCAATGAATCTCATGAGAGCATATCAAATCGAAAATCTCATCCGTGGATACGGGTCATATGGAAGGGTTTAAGTTAGGTTAGGTTATATTATAAAATTACTGTGTATGTATTTCAGATTAAGGTTTTCGACCTACGGACCAGGGTCAGGCCAAAAAAATGTCTACCTGCGATTCACAACCACTTCAGATGAATTGAATTGAATTATTTGAATGTTTAATTTGACAAATAACTTATTCACACGCTCGAGGCAAAAACCTTTTATAGCCCTTTAATTAAACTAAGAATTTTACCTGTTAAGTTTCTTATATTCATTTAAAATGTCTGGCAATTTTATTAGCGAAAAATTAGTAAGAACACTGGAAAATATAATTTCTCATGAATGTTTTTGAAATTGAACTTTTTTGCCGACACCTACCTGAAATTGAAAACGTTAAAGGATGAAGGAATTATGGTACAATAAAAGTTTATAGTAAATTGAGTTTAAAGTTTAAAGTTGAATTTTATTATTATACAACATTTTTATCGCGATATTACTTCTGGTGTATAAAAAGATCCATTTCAGGACCCTTTTTCTTCATATTATTCACTAATGTTGTTTCTACGTGCTTTCAAATTACTTAATTTTTACTCTTTGCTGACGACACGTAAAATAATGTCCAGGCCTTCAGACTGCTATAAACTTAAAAATAACCTGAACAGATTTCATGAGTACCTTTACTCGGTTTCTCAAAGTGCAAAGTTTCACAAAAAATCACCATAAATATGTACATCACTATCTCATTGGTGACAAAGACCAGATATAAGATCTGGCTATTCTTTTTGACTCCCATCTTCGCTTTCACATACACATTGTTAACCCAATCAGCAAAACTAAAAAAATGACAGGTTTTGTACTTCAAACAATCATCTATTATTCCGAACTCTTATCCAACCACAACTTGAATACGGATCCAGCATCTGGGATCCATATTATAATGTATGCTAATAAATTGGAACATTTTCAAAAGAAGGTCATGAGATTTCTAAACGATAGATTTCAATTACTCCGTTACTACAATTATGTAGATATATTGAACAAATTTAACATTCTAAGTTTAAAAAACAGACGAATAGCATTTATAGTACTTATACTAAATTTGTCGAAATCAAAATCTAGCCATGTGCAACCTCTCTTCAGCATTCCTAGAAGTCGAACCAATTCTGGATTACGCTCTCCTATAGTGAGAATGTGCCGAGCTTACAATGATTTGTTCACCGACATTAATATATTTTCTGTTTCAATAACTATATTTAAAAACCAAATTAACAATATTCTTCGACCCAGTAAATACATGATTTTTTCCTTGTTTCTGTTTTTACGTTCATAACTTTTTTACAGTAAGTACTACATTTATTATATTTTCGTGTTGTTTTCTTGTCCATGTGAAATATGTTAGGATATAAAATTTATTTGTCACCAATTTATTTTATCTATATCCAATGCCAACAATATTCTTATATCTGTAATATTTTTAATTAAATTTCATTAATGACATTGCACTTATTTTGTGATGAATAGTTTAATTTATTTAAGTTAAATACACCAAACTTTGTACTGCACACATAACTATTTTAATATTAACTATTAAATTTTACATATTTTATGGATTCCATGGCGCCGCGCACTGCATATAAATAATCTGCGCATCGTTTCAACAACAAAAATATACATCTCCCAATTATTCCGAACGATGCATTATCAAGTTTCCGAAAAACACAATGTGTTAGGGACATCGTTTTTAAACGTGTTATGGGTTCGTTACCTAATAAAGTATTTTGTTTATTTCATCACCTCCAAAACTTTTAGATAATTTTATAAAAAGTTAGCGGGAACATTGGTCTTCAGCCAGTAGTGGATTGACAATGGCCGATGATGATGATGATGATGATACAACATATCTATTATAATAATCTCTTCATAGAATTATTGGAATAGTTGAAAAGAAAACACGATTGTAAATATTGACTGTCATACGAAAAGTCAAGCTGATATAGTATCCTCGGTACATTGGTGGTCAACATTGTCTGAAACTGGGGAATTTTATTATAATTTTACACTTGGTGCTGATTGATAAACTCGGGCGTAATATATAAAAAAAAGTTACAATTACAAAGTAAAGTTACAAACTGGTTAATAGTAAGTTAACAATACAATAGGATTATGTTTTTAAATATTCTATTTTAATATTTATATTTGCACTATTATTTTTGTTTAATTGTCTGTAAAACAAACTACAATTGTTTTTTCCTTCATCGTTATTTGTACTGTGTACTGTATGTTTATAACACGGTAATTCCTGTAGATCTTATCCGATTTCAATTTTTTTTTTTAAATAAACTAGTATACATCTCGATTAAGTTCGTTAATCAATCAACTCTATTTAACGCCGTGTTGTGTCAAAGTGGCAGCTGTTCAAAAACTTCGTAACTTCCTAGAGGAAAAAAATTAAATAATAAAATCAATTTACCGGGTTGATTATATCTAATATAAATAACTCATAGTGGTTTTGAAAAAAATGTTAATAAACTATATTTATTTCAATTACAAATTGGGAATACCGTTCGTGTTGGATCTAGAGCAAGAAAAACATTTTTTCATAGACGGCTAGCGCGGGAAGAAATTTTTTTGAAAATGGTTTGAGATGTCTGAAAGCTGATAGATAGCTCGGTCGGTGTCGGAATTGTCGGACACCGCAGTGCAGCAGGGTAAACAGACGCATAATTTCCAAATATGAGACCTTCAGTGTCAACGGACCCAGGTTATTGCTTCTTTATCTTACTTGTGGGTTCTAATCTTGGATCTTGGAGCGACGAAAATATTTCCCCAGCTGCGTCAAATAATGATAACATTATAACATCGTGTGTTAAAAATGTATATTTTAAACTCAAATAAATTCATGTTGTCGATTAAAACTTTAATAATTAATTGTTGTTATTTGAAACATGATGTACGCGTGGCATCTTATTCTTCTTTTAGCGCTTCTTTGGTTATCAGCAATCATTTGGCGATCATTATTTAATTTGCGGCAGCTCCAAATTGACTTCTCGAACCATTTGATGAGATGCACGATCTGATACTTTTATCAATGTTTCATGACATAGCCAAAATATTGAAGTTTCCGGCTTTATATTGTTTTAAAGATTTATTTTACCTTTTGCATATGGAACTGCACATTATCATTTTTAACCCTGTCAGTCCAGTTTATTGTTAGAAGCCGTCTGTAGATCCACATCTCAAATGCTTCAAGTCGCTTTAGCATTGTTTCATGTGTCCATGTATATAAGTACAGGGAACACATAGCATCGAAACACTCTCATTCGCAAATTTATGTTCAGATCATGCAAAACAATGCAGCTCGGGCTTGCTTTATACGACTTAGAAGAAATATCATCAATTAATATAATTTTGAACTAAGAAAATTAGCTATCGCAAATTAAAATAGATATATTGTCAAGTATTCTCTCTATTTATATAATAATATGATATATATTGCGATATTGTGCAAAATTACCGATTAATAATGAAAAACATAAACCACTGACATATTATTATAATTGATTCGGTCCAATCTTGGTCATGATTGCACGTTTGACATTTGTCTGACATTACCAGTATAAAAATCGCGAAAATTTCTTAAATTACAGAGCTAAAGCATTATTTCTTAATACTACTTATTACTGTTTGTATGTCGGAAAATAATATTCTTCTTCTTGTTCAGATGCGTACCTATCTCATTACTGAAAACTGATTACGTGAACCCCCAGGTTATGATCTGTTGATGTCCTTGACGATTCTTCTCCATATTTCTCTTCATTTTGTAGTTTGGATATCCGTTACAATAGGATAGTCAGTAACGTCATAGATCCGATCGGTCCATCAAGTTATAGATCATCCTATTCCTCTGCTCTTCCACCTTCACTATCACCACCATCTTCCCGAACTTCTCCAGGTTATCATTTTCTCTACTAGCGATGTGTCCGAAAAATTGGAGAATGCTGCTCATACAGATAGATCATGTTCCTATCGTTCCAAAATGGAGGCGTTAGTGGACCATTGATGTCGTGAAAGATGTTAAGTTTTTTGCTCTCTCGCTCTCAATATCCATGTTTTTACTTCGTAAAGACATATGGAAAATGTTGTTATGGTTGAATATATTCTTGGAGATTGTATCCGGCTTGAAATCGCGTAACTTGCCATCGCGATTTTTATTTTACCTTCAGCTTCACAGGCACGTGATCATGCTCCGTACCGCGCACTATTTGTGGGCGGTACGGTCAGCAAATCCACATTTATGATGTTGGTTTATTTATTTCAAGTCTCATATATCAACAAAAAACTCCCAATAGGCTAATTTCTCTTACCAATAATTTATTGTTTTTTTGTGAAAATTGAACCTTTTAAGCATCATACATTTTACTTACTGCTTTGCTCACGCGAAACCAATAAATAAGGAGGCGATGTCACTTAAACAAATATTTAATGTATTCTCCAGATATATCCGAGTAGCTTTGTTCGACAGACAATTTTTTTTATAGTAACAATTAAACGATACATTTTTAATTATGGATTTTAATTTTTTCGGCGCTATACGTGATCCGTTGGTATCAATTGGATTTTATACGCAAAAAAAAAAATATCTAACGACAAATTTGCATGCTATGTGGTGTTGGAGAAGTTTAGTTGTTGTGCACGGCGTCTGATGTAGATAGCGTTATCAGCAGCCACGTGCACTTTCAACGATTTCATCTGATCGTTGTTTACGGTGACGTGTATAGCTATTCGTACATCACACGAAGTTTGTTTCTTCCAATTTAGCCATCGAACCCTGGATTGTGGTTTAAAATATTAATAATACCTATCGTGGTGATTTTTTTCAAAACCATGTAGTTACGAAAAGGATGTTTAGTACTTTTAAGTTTAGTACATTAAGATTTAAATATTTTTCATATTCTTCTTTTTTATCTTCTTCTTCCAGGACATTACATCTCAGGATGGGATTCGGCCTCCGCCACAAGTACTCTCCACCGACTGCTATCCCTAACAATTCTTCTCCAGTTCCTGAACTCTCCCATCCTGCTCCAGTTATCTTCCACAGTCAGCCCACCTATTCTTTGGTCTAATCTTACGATTGTTTCTTGCTCAATTAATTCATTTTTATCCTATGAATTCCATTTTCTTGTGTAGGTCTATAAATTTTTCTTTATATTTTATGTTCAAAAATTGACAATTTATTTTCTTCGATTTGAGTTAAAAACAACGTTCCGTAACTGTAAGTGACCACTGGTCTTATTATAGTTTTATATATTAGCACTTTTCTTCCTTGTCTCAGCATTTTCAACCACAGCAGTTTTTATTTTAAGCTTATATTTTCAGCTAGAAGGCGGATCTTTAATTAATCCGTTATATTCCAGATATATAATAATAATAACAATAATGTGTTTATTCCAGCGTCATCAAGTTTTTTTTAACCCGATTCGCTATAAAGATAATACATATTATGTTATACATTGAAGTTACGAAATAAATATAATGCTATGAAAAAGAAAACCAAGGAAATATTAATAAATAAAAAATTTAAAAAGTTAATAAAAAATAAGAAGTTCACACGTATATACACATAAAATATAAATATTACATATATAACTACTTCAGTCACGGCCATTATATGTAACTATTCTGTAGGCGCTGCCATTCTCTGGTCAGGGAACCAGCTTTCCATGAGAGCGCCCCTTGCATTAGGAGTTGGTTATGAGCTTCAGCCGCAGCATTACGCCAGCAACTCGATGCCTCAGAAGCGGAACGAATCCATGTATACGGCCTTCGGTAAACATTATAGATGCGCTGCAATAACGCGCCAATCCGAACAGTATCTTGTATGAGTTGTTGTACTGAATTCGGAGACGGTTATACGTCACTTTTTCGTATTTCGACCAGAGCTCGCAGGTATACATGCTGGTGAAGAACGATTTAAACAGGATGCTCTTCACCTCCTTACTGCATCGGTAGAAACGCCGTGACAGCATATTTGCACGAACACTCAACTGTCTCCTCTGCCGTTTTATATCATCTCGTCTTGTCCATTTTCATTAAATATATGGCCAAGATATTTGACCTTATTTTGAACGCTCAATTTCGTCCCGTCCAGCCACACGGGAGGGATATTATCTGGCCCTTTTCCATATTTGTTTCACATATCTGTAAGAGCTTTCTTATCCCTTTTATAGATGGCGCTAGTATAACCACATCATCGGCATAACTAATGTGGTTCACATTTGTCTCGCCCATGTGGCAGCCAATTTAATATCAACCCCTTTATTACAATACATGGTGAGCCACGTATCATCTCGGGGTGTCTTCTGCCTACGTGTACTGACCGTGTACCGTGTATATGCACAGTCCAAATTTTGAATGTTACTTAAAAAAATACTTTTTATTATAAACATCAATAAATTTTTCAGAAATTGACGGCAAGGAATAATGTACCTTTCGCAGTATCTCTCCCCTTATAGAATACAGAATCATTTAAGATAATCCAAACGGTCACAATACCTGAGATGCTCTTCATCCTCACCTCCGATTCGTGTTCTGGCTAAGCAAAAAAGTAATCCGGTTTTGCCCAGGTACGGCTTTAGATTTATATCCAATTTTTTTATTAGTAAATTGCCTTTCTTTGTGGACCAGTGGGGGATCTGACACGTCGGGGACCCCCCAGGACGGCTTTAAAACCCAAACAAATGGTTCAAATACACCTATTATTTTTATATGGGTAGCTACCTGTGAGCGGGGTCTCGTGAAAAGATCTCGGTCCATTGATCCGTCCACTTCTTACTGACTAATAATTATTGATAAAATTATATTATTGAATAAAATTAAAAATTAATATTTGTAATAACTTTGTGGTTAATGTTCATTTTTAGTTTTCAAATTTGTTTTTTCAACTAATTAAATATTAATTAATTTACCAACCGGTTTCGAAAACAACCATTTCCTTCTTCGGGATGTCAAATTAACTAACCAAAAATATAATTATCACATTCTAATATTTTTAAACAAAATTTATTTAAAAAAAAAATTAAAATAATTAATATTTAAAAAAAATCTAGTACCTAACTTCAATTGTGGAAATTGCTAGAAAATGATCCAAAAATTAAGTCTATTTTAAAATTGTTCTTCATATACACCTTTTATATAGTAATAAATATAATTTCATAATACTTGTAATTCTAATTAATTGAACAATTGCTTGTAAACTATGCCCGTCTCGACACAGAATTTCTCTAGTGAGACGGGCACAGTCCAAACAGATTTTTACATAATATTATATAGTTACTAATAAAATAAATAAAATTGACTTTGATGCAAAATCATTAGAAATGTTTTAAAATGGGACCTGTGGTTAATTTTACATGCTTTTTTTATTTGTAATGATTCTAAATTATTCAATTTAAGATCAATATTGTTCATATGTAAAACAGACAATCCCAATTATTTATCAAAAGTGTGATCATTTTTTAATAAATGATTGGAAAATTCTGAAGAACCATTTAAACGTCTTAAATGTTCTTTAATGTTAAAATTTCGTCAGTTTTTCCAATTTATAAATCAGTGCAATCTTTACAGCTAAGTTTATAAACACCGCAATTATTAAATTTACCATCTTTGTCTTTGGAGTTTATGATTAATTTTCCTATATTATTATTTGAATAAAATGTCGATTTTGTGGTAGATGTTTAGATATTTGATTCGAAAATGTATTTATGAATAAAATCCTACGACAATAATCATTAAAATTATTATTATTGTTTTATCTGTGAGCTATATAAAATTAACTAATAATATATTATTTATTTTTTAAATTCGTGTATATTACTTAAACGACATTAATTAGCACGCTGCGACGCTACATTATTATTTTTTTAAATTAACTAAACTTTGTACTGCATATACGGTGAGTTATTTTGTTACTTTAAAATCTGCATCTCTCGAAACTATTGTACTCGTAATGACAAAACAGGTTTAGTTTAACGAAAAATAATGAAAAAATCTACACGTGCGTACTGATCGTGTGAATTCTATTACATGATGATATATTGTTAAATACCATTTAAAATATTACATGGAAGACTTTAAAAATAGGTTACATGTCTCAGACACATGTATCATACCACACCTGCATAGAATAAGGTTTTTCTCACACACGAGCATTCGTGTTTGATGTCTATAAAAATACTAAATACACGTAACAAATAAAATTCATCATATTCTCATAAAATTCATTCTCACAAAATTCAAATATTTCTTACGCACTATTTTTAACGTTCTGGTTCAATAAAACATAATGTATGTTAAAGCACAAACGCATTTTTATCTATTTTTTTTTATTAATATTTAATTCATTTAACTATATATTACTAGAAGTAGTATTTACAAAAAGAAAGAGAGAAATAGGTTGGAAGTATTTGAAATGTGATGCTGGAGGAGGATGGAATGCATGAATTGCACTGAAAGAATTGCAAAATCATGTTCAGAGGCGAGTGCAAGAAAAGGGGACTGTAATAAATGGCATCGAAAATTGAAGGGGACGATGGATAAGACACATGCTTAGAAATGTAACCGAGGGAGGAAGACAATGAGGGAAGCCTATACAAAAATACTCCCTCTAAATGACAACTAAACTTCTGGATGGTGTGAAAGAAGATGGTAATGTTAGACAGTGGACCAAAATCAATGAAGAATTGTTCCACAGGACTATGGTCACCGTCAATGCCTGACATCGGCTTGAAGGCCAGTATACGAGAAGAAGAACAATTGTATTTTGGTTGATTTTGGATATATATAACGAAATTATTAATTCTTGGATTACTTTCAGTCAATATTGATGGGTTATATTTAATTTGAATATCTATTATATAAAGCCATAAAGCGCTTAATTTGCCTTAACAGTGTTACCATTTTAGACGCTTTATTTTGATTATGGTTTTGTATATTTTAAATGTGAGTTAAGTTTCACAATTACATTTCATAGTAACGAAAATATCATTAATCTTCCCTTATATTGTAATATCTTCAAAATAATATTGTACTAGGTAGGTACCTGCCTATCATGTATAAAGTGAGTAGCTTGTCGGTGTAGTGGTTAAGACGCTGGCCTAATGATCACCAGCAAGTTAGTCCTATTTTCTTAGTACGAGCGTTTAGCTTAGTTTAAAAATAGTAAGAGTATTGATGTAACATGTATTCCGTGTATTTTTTTTAATAAAATTTTTAAAAAACTAAAAAAAAAGAAAAATTCAATACAATCAAGGAAAAAAAGTAACAATGTTATTTGAAAACATAATTCCAGATATAATTGTCAAAATTTTCCTTCAAATGCTGTCAATAAAATCTAGCAGCTAAACCCCGATTTTACACAGCAAATAAATATTTACACTTTTTTTAAAACATTACCTTGTATTTTTAATAATGTTTCAATTTAACTCCATCTTTCAGTGAAATATAATAATAAATGAATACGAACTGTTCTACTTTAATTTGTGGTATAAAAAAGAAAAGCTTTTTTTCAATCCTTAATTTACACGACAGTAAAAAAGAATGAAATGAACCGCTCTGTCAGTGGCGACGCGCCCGAGTGTCTGGCGGGCCGGCCACCACGTGTGCGGGGCGTGGCCCTGACGCGAGGAATGTCCCGTGCACCACGTGTTGCTGAACCGGGTGGGTGTCAGGTAGAACACAGTTCCTAGCACAGGTTGTACTGCAAACATTACTTAGATATTGAAGACATTTGTGGAAGGAAATGTGGATTATTTCGTGAAAATATTCGCAATTTTTTTGCAAGAACTCTTGATTTCACGAAATTTATTTGGATTTATCCCTTGAGGGATTAACATCAAGATATAGATGTCTCGCAGAGACGAAACTATTATTTAAATTTACATGGGACGGTAAGTATGGAAATCTCGGGCATTACAGGGCTTACGATCTGTCATCGGCTGACTACTTAAACACTTAGATCACTTTACACAATATAACGTTCACCTATTTTTATATGTTATATATATGTTATCATGTTGAAACATTTCAATTATTTATTACTAACTACGCTGTCATAATCTACGGTTTTTTTGAAAATTTGACATTCATTCTCATGTAGCAGTATAGATGTCACTGAAGTTCTTTTTGACCGAAGTATGGGGCTATATCCTTTATGTATATATATGAAATTCATTCGAATTATTAATATATATACTATAATTCGACTCAAAAAGCAGTATTTTTCAATTTTTAAACCTCACATTTAGACCATTATATTTCACAATATTTATGTAGAAATCTTTGTAGGAACCAATTACTGGGATTTAACCCCCGAGGGATTGTCATCAAGATATAGATGTCTCACCGAGACGAAGCTATTATTATTTTTATGTTTTTTTCACTTAAGCCAGCCGATGACAGGTCTCTGTGAGACATCCATATCTTGAACAATCTATTTTGAATACCTCCCCAAACTCCATTCCATTAGCAGTAAGCCTGACTGTACTCGTTGAATCCCTAACGAACCAAATATTCGCGTGTCTTCCTTCATGCCAGTATTAACATATAGTGGTCCCAATTAGACGAGACACGGATGGTAGTGCACCTCCACGAGTCCCGGTCCTGGAGTCCAGGGTCTCTCCTCTCTCCGACCAGCAGCCAGACGGAACCATCTGTCCACCGTCGTGGCACTCTTCCAGGTTTTTTCGGACCGAAGTTGTGCCCGGGATAATACTTTGATGCATAATGCGTCCAAAGAATTGGAAAAATCTTTATACACTGTTGTACTCGTAGATAAGGTTTGCTGTGATTGGATTTGTTGCAGAATAGTATCTATTTTTGTCCTGTCGCTTTTTCGGACCGTCCAAGTTTCCGCTGCATACGTGAAGATTAGATGGACAAGGATGTGAACCGATATAATTTTAGCTCAATATTAGCAAAATGTCTTTATATCCACATATAACATAAATAAAAGTATTTTATCTTATTATTAATATGATATTATATATTATTGAAAAAACATTCGGTTAGGAAAAGCTCTCGACCCATTTATCTATCTGTATATCTTACTAGTTAAATAATTTAATTTTCATTTATGATTAACAACAGTAACAACACCTGAACAGTAAATATCGCTGCACGATTGTATAATGTTTATTCTTTAATCTGTTACGAATGTAGCGCTGTGTTATGTGTCTATTAATTCATGTTCTAACTACATAAATATTTCCTTTGACAGCTTTACAAATATACGAGCACGTGCAACAGATGTGGGAAGGGAAATGGGGCACACGTGGATTAGCGATTGTATAACCGTGTCACTAATGAGTTCGTAGGTTAGTGTTCATATTTAGCGCATTGTGATCATTTGTGTCGCTTAAATTGAGATGAAATTTAACATCGTCTTTTATACAGTCCGTCCATTTTGACTCCGATGATCTTTGCTCTCCGAGGGTCGCTAAACGTTCGCGTGTATTGGATTCGTCAAACTAATCCGCGCACAAGACGTATTTGATGATAATGATAAATTGGTATTTTCGTACAACGCCCCGAAGATTTATAGACGAACATGCACAAATAATATGGTAAGACGGCACTAGTACGTGCTGATAGAGAAAAAATACAATAAACTAAAAATATTTTTAAAATAAAAGTATCTTCACCACTTAAATTTATAAACACTTAATAAGCTAGTCAAGGGTTTGTTATAAAATATGGGAAGATTTTTAAATAACCCGCGTTATGCAGATGATACGGTACTTCTAACAAGTAACATGGGTCTATAACATAAGGGTTAGACTCAATACAATTAGAACAAAATATATGGCCATATGCAAATAGTCAGATACTATGTGTTCTCGGTATTATTTTACGGAATGTAAACATGGACAATTACCGAAGAAATGATAAGGCGACTTGAAGCATTTGAGATGTGAATCTACTCATAAGATGTTACGGTTCATATAAATAAAGAAAAATTATTATTCAAAACTATAAAAACGTGATGAAACATCAGATCTTGTTACACTTCATAATGCAGAAGGAAGGAGAACATCATGACTGAAGAACCTAAGGACTACTGCAGAGCTGATGATGTTAGCCGACAGGACACCCGATAATCAACGTCCGTTAAACGGATAAGGTACAAGAAGTACAAGTATTATGTCATAGTTAGCGTTAATGGATTATTATAAACGAATAACTGTCTGTAAATAACTGTATATAAATAAAATTAAAATAATATTCGTTGTCAGAGATCGTTATACTCACTTTATTCCATTATAAATAAATCGTGATTAACCAATTTTTTTACCGTTTGATTTATGTTATTGGTTAGCTTCAGTGTATTTAATCTATTTTGTGTTATGCCCTTGTCACGTAAGGAATATATCGCCATTAATTATCCGGTGTGGATTGTTACACCTATTCCGGCGTTGTTATGAGACTGACCTCAAAATGTGCGCTGCTACAGTTGGCGCCGTGTCATTCAGTCTGTTAGGAATTTTTAATATTTTGTTTAGCTGTCTTCGCGAATGATTTAGTATATCACGAAAATAATTACAAATTCCTCACGTACATATTAAAAGATTTATTATGTTTGCTGCGTATTCGTGGGTCTCAAAGACGAAGGTGGTCGTACTCCACTCCGCTGGATGGTGAAAAATGATAACCGGTTTTGTCTTTGGGACGATAATTAGTTTGTCAATATCTATCGATCACCGCTCTAAGGAATTTTGAAATAGTAAAATAAATTATTGTGTTAGTCAGATAGGATAAAAAACAAACGCTGCCGGCATTGTTCAAACGATTGCCGAGCTGAAGTGGGATTATCCTGGTCAGGAAGCATAACGATCTTTATGTCTCGTATCCGCGATGATCTCTCGGCAATCCCCAAGAGTCGATTAAAGTACGTGTGTAGTAGATACATGGATGGGGTGATGATTCATTCATCACTTCGCGCTGAACTCTAAATGATTGTTCTTTAGGCGCACTCGAGTCAAATCTCCGAAAGAAATCTAATTCTTTAAAAATTCACAACTCGTTAATTCACACAGAGACGAAATCTACGTGATTCTTGCGGATAATGCCAAAAGTGTGAAACAACCCTGTTGTAAGTAATTAAAAAAATTTGTGTTGTACGCATGTAAAACACTCACCTAGTGATCGGGGGTTCGAACCTCGTCCCGGGAAACCAACGAGTTAGTACTATTTTCATTGCACAAGCGTTTAGCTGAGTTTGAAAATATGTTGATGTGACACGTATTCTGTGTACGTATCTCTATTATTAATAGCGTTTATTTTTTTTTATAAACTGTAATATTATAATATCGTCAGGAGTCTTCCGTCTCCACAAGAGCCGTAACAACATTACGAAGTGGCAAGTTTTGAAGATATTCTTGGTGAACAATCTGTATTTGATCAGAGTGCTCGGCTGACGCAACTAACTCGTGAACAAATCCCTCGAAATATTGCATCCTTATTTATTTACCTCAAACATCAAAGTCAGACGATTCTTGGGCAAATTTCCTCTCGTGAAAACATTGCTCTGTGGCGTAACTTTATTCCAATCACCTGGGGCAAGTTTTAAATAAATTATGAGGATAAAAAAAGTACTATAGTTAAAACACCGCTAGTCTACGTCAACGGGTCGACGGATTAGAAATGTTATTTTCATTACTAAGTATTTCAATGCGCCAGATTCCTTTGTCATATATTTATATACAGGATCATCAATGGTATGATAGACTGCCCCCAGATTATTGGTCTGTTTAACTTTCACGCACCATTGAGGTCATCGAGACACAATTCATTGTTCTATTACAGTGGTAATGTCAGAACTCATGCATTAGCTAATTCCGCAGTCCGCAGAATGCATTTTTTGGGGAATGAATATGCGAAGGTAGTCGACATTTTTTCTGTAAATTTAACTCTATATAAGACTACATTATTACAATTTTTGTGTCTCAACTCAATGGTGACAGATAAATTGCTTTACTTCACACTTTACATTTATTTTTTATTTTGATTATGAAAAACATGCTGACATTATATAATTTTTTTCTTTGTTTATTGCACTTCCGATGAAACTTTCTGTTATTTTACAAATTATATTATAATTATATATAATAATAATAAATATTTAAAAAATATATAAATCTACCCATTTCATCATGGTCATGAGACAAAAATCAAGTAAAACGCCATCTACCTCATAAAATGGTAACATCTATTAAATGCTTTACAGAGTTAACAGCCATAGCCATACACGATAATGCTATTTAGATTTTAAATAAAGTAAAAAAAAAAACTTTTACAAAACCCACACACAGACACCATAGATTCATTATCTATGAGACTTTGGCTGGGGGAATATGTAAGAATTCCTCAATAAAATAATATAGAGCTTCAAAACCATCACGACCATGACCCCAGAACATACCTTGACAGGTATACCTTCGAACCTGAGCATAAAACAGAACTTCTGGCTGCTTCAAAAATACGCCCGGTACCAACGACGATATGTATAAATAACATGCGCCCGCAGCCTTCCGGGAAGCTGACTCTTGAACGACACTCCTCTTACCGCTGTCTTTTCGACCACAAGCTTAGTTGCGTTTAACTTTATTGTACGGTCTCATTTTTCTTCAATTCTGTATAACTGCGCTCAACAAATTTCTGTCAACTGTGAGTAGTCTATCTCGTCTCTAGCCTGCTCTAGTCTGGCCACACAATCCGCAATTATAATCAAACGAACATGTGAATGATGGGTGGTTATTTACACAAACTTTAAACATCAATTCACACAAAGCATATACTCACCTATTCTAGTCTAATTATACTGGTTCTGAAGTGATGCGCTATATACGAGGACAAGTCAAAAATTATTCGTTCTACAATTTATTTATACACACTTTACGCAAGCCAAGCTATCTTTGTAAACAATTTAATGGGCAGAACAATGAGCGATGTTTAACCCTTCCCAAACCATGCAGTAGCACATATCTACCGCTCTAATTAAATCTGTAATATTTCGGTAAATATACACAACATACACTTCATATTTTAGTTAATTTGAAGGAAAATATTTACACTTAGAAATGACTAGTGAAAAATCAATTATGTAAGGCGAATCCTACCAAAATAATTATTTTTAATTTATTCCGTTGTAAAATTAATACGTTGACAAAAATACCATTTGTGCAAGACAGAAAGAAATCACACATTAATTTTACAGTAAAAACAATAACAAACATACCAATATAATGGTGTCCCTGTCTCACTAATTAAATGAAGATAGATAAAAAGGAAGGTTGTATTATGCACTGAAACCTGAATACAGAACTTGACGAATGCTCCAAATTGTAATATTACATATTTTTTAATATTTAATGCTCAATACTTAAAGTAAATTTATGACATTAACCATTTTTTTACATTTTAGGTAAAAGAAGTCTAATTTCTTACGGTAACACAAGTTGACAGCATGGCTGCGTACGAGTATTTTATATCACTGTATGGCAAAGGTTAAATAAAACGCCTCCTCACCGATGATAACTCGCCTATTCGCTAGAACCATCTCTCGAGCTCGCTGAATCTAGTCGTCCGTGATGGAGGTTGACTGACGTCCTGCTCCCTCGTCCGACCACTTTTTAACTCCTCAACCCACAAAAAAAAACTTTTACGTGATAAAGCACTGTCCTCGTATTTTGAAAATATTCCATGAATTTCAGCCTCTTTCGGAGAAATCGGATCACTGCTCTTTGTTCCTCCTTGGTGCAAACTGCTACCTGAGAAGAACAACTTATCCTGGACACAACTTTGGGTCGAAAAAGACCTGGAAGAGGTGTATAGACTCTGGAGTCAGCTGTGAAGGCTACCCAGGATCTGGACTTGTGGAGATCTATGTCAATACTGACATAAATTAGTAAAGAAGAAAAATACCGGTTGCAAGTATATTAAATACAAAAAAAAATCCCGTTTTTCAATTTAGCCCGTAGATTCTCGGCAGTTACGCCCCTGCCGAGTGTATTAAGCGCCGGTCCAATTTGAGCGAGAACCTGCACCGAAATAGCTTTCTTTTCGGGAAAAACTTTTCACGGCTCCTTTTAACTCGACATTGTAAAATTTCCGCCGATTGACAATCTCTTTGATGCCTCCTTTTGTTATTAACTTGTTTTATTTCCTTTGATCAGCTCGGGAGAAGATAATGTGACGGCGAGTCGGGAGAGGGGGGATATTTAATATGCCATCGTCAAAGTACGAAGCCCATCATTTCATGAATCCATTATCTCATTTTACACGATCTCTATCAAGGTGTGTTTACGGACTTTTTAAAGTTTAGCAACTCCTAAAGGAGTTAAACACAGAAACTCGTTTGTCTTTATAAGATATTTAAAATGTAATTATGAAAACAACCAGGTAGGTAATCGATGCAAAAAATCATAATATAAGTGGAATAAAAATTTAACCATTCACAAGTTTTCTCTGAATTTACAATATACTAGGTATAATGTAAGACAATAATTTGAATTATTACTTATTAAATTGATACAACAGCTTATTACGTGTTCAGTAATAAGAAATAAATTTTACACTGCATAGAAAACGATAAAAATATAAACTTTATCTTCTACTGCAAGAATAAAAAAAAAACAGTAAAAAAGAGAAAGGAGAGAAAAAGTAGAAATTAATAAAATATATATAAAAAGAGGACAGATAAAATTTAAAAAGAAGAAACGGGAAAGTGAGAGGGAGGGAAAATAGGATAAGGAATAAAATCTATATAACAAAAATATATATTGTATTATATTTTGATTTAATTGTGGTAACTGAAGTATTGAAAATGTATTGTAAATGTATGTATTGAGGCTCTGTAGAGAAAACACGTTTTCTTTGGCATTGGTGTTACAATGTGGAAGGTTGAATGTGAGATTAGTTGTGATAATAGACTTGGTCAGATTTAATCTCTGCAATAAACATTTCTGTACACAAACGTTATGTACAAGGGAACACATAAACTAATAATGTAATGTATGTGTATCCTCAAGACCTCTGCATTTTTATTTTAAATACTAAGGTACGACTAAAGATTTTAAGTGTAAAGGAGGTAGGTACTTGAGGGAATATTTTCGAAAGTGTCGAAAAAAATAAATTATCCAATATTATTATTATTTCGGAAATTTTCATCTCAAGAACCCTTTACCAATGTTTCCAAATATTACCGCGCACTAAACGGAATTCTCCGCGTGTCATTCAGACAAAATAAATAAACATTTCTCCGAAAGATTTATGACACAAAAAATAAACGAACTAATTTCAAGAAGGCCCTGGAATATAATAATCGGTACTTACGTTATCATTTGTTCGGTACCTAATAAAGTATTTTGTTTATTTTTTTGATAAACTACATGTACCCATTTAAACTGTCAGATTGTTTGGGTTTGGGTATCACGGGTTAATGATGAATTTTTAATGTCATATTGTGTCCAGCAAATATGAACGCAATTGATTGATAAGAGGAACACAATTTTGTAATAGCTTTTTAGTATTTAACAATAAAAATTGTGGATATGATTTAGTGAAAATGTATTTTTTTAAGTAATGTCTCTGAAGCACTATTTCTTATTACTAAGAGCAAACAGTTCCACCCTCTCGGGCCTCCCGCTCCTCGCCTTGGTCATTGAACATAGTCTTCTGGTAATGACTGATCAGGTCTACGACTCACTCTTCTTGTGAGTTTAACGCCAACCATTCAAATTAACTAAAGTGCAGAGCGTATAATGTATCTTTTGATTTTAAAACTGTATTTTTAACCTTTGAAATAGCGAGATTATAGACTCAATAGTTATTGCGGCAATGTTAAGTTCAGTACATCTATAGAAGATCTGGGCATTCTATTAAATACCTAGATCACAAACTTTAACTGCAACATATTATAATACATAGGTATTAATTAAAACTTCAAAACAACGGAACGTTTTTGATCAGGGTTTAATATTTTTTTTTGCAAATGCTGACTTTCATGAAATAGGTACAAGGTCTTAATAGGAAAGTTTAATATTGTTTTTTAATAATTTTTTTACACAATAAAATGTAACACGGAAGTAGGTCGTATTTTTATAAACATATTTTTTATTTGCATTTAACAGAAAAAATGTTCCTTAAGTAAATTAGATAAATTAAAAAAACGAGTGAATAACCATGACAGTAGTAGCGTGCAGTAGGCATAAAGTTAGGTTATGCTGTTACCGACGATTCTAACTAAGTATATAAGATTTTTTTTTAAATTTAAAACTCAATACAAAAAATAATTGTATTTTAACATTTAATTTAATATTGGTAATAATATCCTGAAAAATGCAACCTCACTCGCTTGACAGATAATAAATTATAATTTTTATCTACAAATTTTATCTACGCAAATACCGAAATATGGAAAGATATGTTGGAATACACTAAGAACACAAAACATCTAGTCTGTCAAGTAAAACAAATATGTAGAAATGTCATTCTACGCAGTTTTTAGTAAGAATTATTCCTTTTCGAAAACAGCAGCCTTAAGCACAAATTGTTTGAAAAATACAAAAATTCCGCAGACGTCAAAATGCCGACATAGATTCAGTAAAAAATATTTAGTTCAGTACAATTATTATAAGAATTGAAAAAACAAGTTAGGTTCATTCAAGACCTAAGTGCTAGCAAATCGCGGAGCAGAATGCACGCGAAGTTGTTACAGATGGTTCGCAAATAACTCACGGCTAGAGAAAACTCGTGAGTTACGTCATAGACAGTTAAGCTAATCCGAGTAATAACGGCTAGAATTTTTAGAATTTTGGAAAAAGTCTTTTCATAATATAAAGATTATTTAATTTTATTTTATTTCCCAGAATTTTTAATGCACAACTTTTTTGCTTGTACGCACTGCACGCCACTCTATGATAGTACCTACTTCATGGTTATGTGTAAGCATCACGTGCGTGTGCATCGTGTACAGTTTACTGGGAAGAAATTAAGGAATGAAATTCTATAATATTCATTTTGATTTTTTTAAATTTCATTTATTAGAAAACGGTTGCATAAATTGTAACTTTGTGTAAGTAGGTACTAGGTATGTATTATTATTTTTCAATTCATTCAAACGACTATGAGCCATGTACAATGTTATAGTGTTAATGTTAATATTTTAAATTGTAAGTAAATAAATCAATCAATTTGTTTTAAAATATATATTGTTAAATACAAAATATGTATTTTTTATTTGTACAGAGATACTGATGTACACACTTACTCGTTATTCTTCTTGTATATTCTAGATACCTTCGAAAGCAGAAATTAAGCATTTCGATATTGATAATAACAGATGAAAAATAAGAGATTCTATTCAAGCAAAAAAAAATAACAATTCTAAAGATTCGTGGTGTGAAAGAAATTCGGAATGAATGTCCAGAAATTTCTAAAAATACTTCTTTGTTGACCTATTTTGGTCCGTGTTGAGGAATAATGGAGTCCAGATATCAACATCGGTGCGTAAGTGAAAATGCTTCACACCAGTGGTTCCCCAACAATCTGGGCAGTCACCTAGATCAGGCCACATGTTTCTCAAAACTATACGTCAAACATTACTTGTCCAACTTAAAGTAAGTTGACATTACTTGTCCAACTTATTAAGTAAACTTGTTGCTAAGAAATTACCAAGTTCACAATATTTTATGGGTAGATAGATATGGTTAATTAATGATGTTAAGCTTTATTAGCAAAATTGACCAATTATTATTATATATCTTTACTTCAGCCCTTAATCATCCCAACAGTCCGGTTGATCGAAGTTCGATTTCTTTTATAATTTACATTCAGTATATTATTTGTAATCAATAAAGTATTTCAATTAATCGAAACGACTGCACACGTATGACTTTTTATTTCAAGATAGTGTTCCGGCGCATTCTATATTTTTATATGGGGTGTAAGCGTGGACCCTGAAGGTGAGGGAGATGACGACGAGACGCACAAGTGTCTCCACTTTGCAGGAGCTGAACATCAAGGACAGACTCTCAATCGACCTGTAGCCTGAGACGAATCTTTTTATTTTGTGGGCATCTTGCGAGAAGGAAAGATAGCCGTTTCGGTGGGCTACATCGAAGGACGAAGAGCGAGAGGAAGATCCCCTGTTCATTAAACCGTTCAAGCAAAAAAGAGAACAGGCACTTCTCCGGTGACATCCCTGAGATCTGCAGGATGCCGGGAAGAGTGTAGGAGGCATAATCAAGAGGGCGAGAGTTCACGGAGATCTCATTTTATGTCACATTGTATTATATATCTACGCTTGAGTGGTACGATACGCGTGTCTGAGCCATGTGACGCGTTTTATTTTTATTTTTACATTGAATTATTAGCAGGTTTGCGAAGCGGAGCCGATGATTTATCGCTGCGCCATTGATTTCCACATTTTACAACAGACATGGCGTTGTAAACACGCATTATAGGTACCAACTCCTGGAAATAAATTGTTCCGCCCCTCGGCACAATGGCCGCACTGGAACGCGAGAAAATAATAATGATTTGAAATATTTACGGCTCCCTTTACATAAATTATATTATTAGCGAACAAAGGTTTGTAGGAGTTTTTACATCGCCATGTTATATATTTAAATAACAGGGCACTCCGTCTTGTTCAGCGCTGTGTTCCTCTAATCTTTCTCGGGGGAGAAAACACGCGATGACATTTGACACAAGAAAATTGAATAGCGTGAAAAACACCGGATGAATATAGCGCACGTATATCCATACGCCGCGACGGATTATACGCCGGAGTCGCCTTCGAAATTCGCAAATTCACAACAATTTGTGCTCATAAGCAGATGTGCTAAATATTTATTTGTATGTTTGGACGGTGTCCATGGGAATGGATAACTTATGGAAACAATTAATATGTACATTAAAACAAATACTTTAGATTAAATAAAACACAGTCACTTTGTATAAAACGCCAACCGGTTTCGCTTAGCACAAGCTTTGTCAGAGCATATTTAAAACTAACAATAAATACAAAAAGTATGCACTTATATAAACATAAAGAGGGATATACAATACAAAATTACGTGCGAAAGAGAGAGACAGGATACATATACGATTAAACAGAACATCAAGGGAGAGGAAATAACGAGAAAAAAATAATTTATATCGTTGATCGTGTTTTATTTAATCTAATATGTTAAGAAAATAATAAATACTTTATAATTTTATTTATTTTATTTAAAAAATATAGTTTATCAGTTAGTACGAGAAATACAATAAAATCTAAACGATAATTGAACCAGTTACATGTTTTCTCAGACGTACTTAAATTTAAATTGTACTTACTGTATAAAGTATACAAAATACTTTGTACAGTGAGTACAATTTAAAATTTGAGAAGGACTATAAAGCAGAAAAATGGGAGAAAAAAAGTTGAGAATAGAAATTTTAACGTAGAGAAAAAAGTTATAAAAAAGAAAGTAAGAAAATATTCGAGGGGAAGGTAAAAGGAAAAAGGGATAAGGAATAAAATCTGAGTGATAAAAATAAAAAGAAAAATAAAGGGCTTTAAAGTTTAAGTATTGAATTTGAATTTAATTGAGGTAACCGAAGTATTGAACATGCCTAGTTCGTTTAGGTGTGAATTAAAATAAAGGGATTGCTCGGTAAAAAAATGAGTTTTATTTGGCATTGGTGTTGTAATGTGAAAGATCAAATGTAAGATTAGTTCTGGTTGACTTGGCTGGTACTCGAATGAATATGCGTCTGAGTAAATCAGAACAATCTTCTTTAGAGTTGACTATTTTGTATAGGAAAATGACTTCGGCCATGTCTCTTAGAGTTTGTAGTGATGGAACTTTGAAAAAGATAAATGACTCAGCAGTGCTAGTTAAGGTTCGATAACTACGAAATTTAAGATATTTGAAGAAGTTGTTCCGTATTTTTTCGATTCTATTGATGTATGTGTGGTATATCTTGGATTCCAGGCTTGGGAGGCATATTCGATGTTACATCGGATATATGAGAAGTGCAATGTTTTCATGGTGTTTATGTTATTGAATTGTTTACATACCCGAAGGATGAAACCTAACATTTTGGTTGCACTGTATGTAATATGGTTAATGTGCAAGTCAAAAAGTAATTTAGAATCCAATATAATTCCAAGATCTTTAGATTCAGATTTCTTAATCAAGAGTTGATTATTAAGAGAGTAAGGGAAGTTAAACGGATTCTTGTTCTTGGTAAATTGTATCATGCAGGACTTGCTGATGTTGATTTGTAGGTTATGTTGATTGCAATATACATCGAGGCGATTTAAATCGCTTTGAAGTTTATGGCAATTGTCGATATTATGAATTGGAGTAAAAAATTTCATATCGACCGCGAATAAAAGTGTGCGAGTATATAAGAAACACTTAGAGATGTCATTGATGTAAATGTTAAAGAGGAGTGGACCCAGAAGTGACACCTGAGGAACACCTGATGCGTACCCAGTCGATTTATAGCCGCTAACTACTACTGCTTGGCTTCTATTGGATATGTAGGAGGAAAATTATTTAACTAGGTCTCCGTGAATACCGATAAGGAGGAGTTTGTCAAGGAGTTTGAAATGCATAACTTTATCGAAAGCTTTGCTGTAGTCCGTGTAAATGGCATCGACCTGAGTTCGTTTTTCCATGTGATCTTGCAGAAACTACAAAGTATACAAAATTGGAAGTTGTAGATCGTTCTTTGTTCCTTAAAACAAATTATTTGTGCAAAAAAATAATAAAAATTTAGCAAGGTTAGATGAGTTTAGGTAAGATTAGACTAGGTTAGGTTAGGTTAGATTTTTTTTGAACAAAGATATATTTATTTAATGTTAATTTTTTTTCAATATTTATTTTAACGCACTGTTAAATCGTGCCTATTCACACCAAAAGTTACGTAATTGATATTGTGGCGGAAACCTGCTGTCTTCTATGAATCGCCAAACAAAACGCGAGAGATGCGAGTGATGAAGGTTTTCAATGATTTCAGGAGGAATACGGAAATTCAGGATTTAGGAGGAATACGGGCAAAAAATACAGTCAACATTAGCAAACAGGAAGAAAGTTTTGTTTCTTCAAGACAATGCCCGATCTCATATGGCAAAGATGACGTATAATGAAACTCGAATGGGATCTTGCGATAACGCAACCTGACGATGAGAGCGACTTCTCCTTTTGAAACAATAGTAGTGACAATAACCCAACGTGCGTGAAGCACAATGTTTAATATTGAAAATTAAAGTATCAGATAACAGCCTTATTATCCGAAAAAAAATCTGCATTACTATATTGTCATACAACAAAAATAAGTTATTAAATTATTATTGATTATCTCATGACACATAAAAAACTCTTCAATTATTGCACTACAGACACATAGCTTCCGGGACCAATTATACTGTATCACGCGACAGTGCGCAATGGTATAAAGTATCCTAAGTGTGTATTATACGGCAGCACGCGAACGTCAGTTAAGTACAATATAATTTCGCTTTAAAACTGATCTTCTGCGACACGAAGAATATATTAACCAAGTGTGTGTTATTTAAATTTTAAAGAACTTTATTTTTCTAGTTCAACGATAGATGTGTTTCGATGTTCAAGTTTATGATAAATCTGCTCTCTTTATCGTCTTCTTTTTCTTCCCACTCTATTTCTTATTTTCTTCGCGTAAGAGGGGAATATAAGGAAGGGTTATGTAAAACTTTATAATTTATGACGATACTCGATAAAGACATCGTAATAAAATCGATGTCGGGAATAAAAGTTTAATCCGTTGGCAAGTGGGACCTGTGTGGCCGAGCTCCCGACTCCCCTCCTCCCCGTCTTCCTGTCTGTACGGGGGCGATAAGCAAATCACACCCCTATCATCCCCTGTCTACAGTAGGGGCGGCAATGACGTCATTTCTTTCACATAGTTTTTAAAAATAATTCCATTTCGTAAAAAAATTGGAGACAAAAAATACTATTACATATCACAAAATGAAGATTGTCGGAATACTAGTCTTTCCAAACTTCGTGTACAGCTTCAGGAAGTAAGACGCATCAGAGATGTGGTGTGATGCGGATTCTATGATCAGCTCACAGAACAAACATGTTCATTTTACGAGAAATATTGTAAATATTGAAAAAAATCCATCTTCTATAATGCAATTGAGCATTCTAAGAAAAATCATATGTAACGGACACATTTAATATTTTACTCCTGAATGGAATATTTTGAATGGCTCTTTAGCCAATTGTTAAAAAGTATTTTGTGAAAAATAAATCAATAAAAACGCATTTTATTGATTTGTACTATTAAGTATAGAATAAATACTATTTCCTTTTCTTTTTGTTCTTTCTCAGGTACTGGTTTTGCATTAAGTGTAACAATACTCGAGTTGCGTTGCACGACAAATTTATCAAGAGAACTCCTTACAAAATATCTACAGGCGTCTTATATAAGTAGATTATCATACCTGCCAACGTACCATTCACAGGGTATAGTGGACATGACGTATAAGGACAATGTGGGAACTGGTCGGATGATCGAGTAGCAGGTGTTCTTTTTAGCCGTTAAATACGACACATAGGAAACATCGTATTCCCGGTTATACACTTTCGTAACATGTATATTATATCATATTTAATTTCACCTTTTAAATACTAGCAAAGCGAAACGTATTATGTACAGAGAGGCGAAGAACCGGTAAAATAAACATTTATATATATATAAAAAAAAATAACCGGAACATTTAAACATACGATGGATAATATTATTATTGTACGTACGATGCAGGCCCTGATTTCACAGCATCCCTTGAAGTCTGTATCAATCCTAAGGGCTGATCTAGAGTAATGGCTCCCAGCCAGCCCCTATCGGTAGCCGCCCGCCGCTTCCCTGAACGCACCCCCACCACCAGGTACCAGAGTGCCATGATTCAGCATCGTGCGAGTGCTCTCGAGGAAGGAGTTTCTTTAACATAATAATCTCAAAGCTTCCATTATCCACACTGGCACAGGATTTCAAAATATGAGCCTCGCGGATTAATTGTTCCTACTTACCCGAGCACAACTAAATAAAATTGTTTGCAAATTTAAATTAAATTCAATAAACCAAACTTAATGTCACAAAATATATGCGAAGGACAAACCTTTCTTGCGAAAAAAACACTGCCGCCTCTAGAGTTTGAACCTAAAACCTTTGGATTACCGATAGATTATATGGAGGCTATTGATATAACAGATTTGTGGCATTACTGTTATGTTAAGTATTTACAAGATGCCATCAGAAGGATGAAAAACCGGGCTACCATAGCCGTCTTACCGTTCTGTAGATAATTGCGAAGCGCATCATATAAAACGTCGTTACTTACTGTGAAATCTACACGAATTACATATGCTTTCAAGAAGAGGCCAATAGTTAAATACTTATAAGTGTCAGATAAATAATTAACGACCTTATTTGTTACGTAAATCATGCGAGAAAGAAATGTTTGAATACAAAGAGACGACAATAAAATTGTTGTTTTTCTCGCATTCGATATAAGTATCAAAAATAACTCGTATCTGGAGTGCTTTCCACGTTTTATCGTATTGATATATAAAATGCAATAAAAATGTCTGTCATTTGAATTAAATTAATCCATCGAAAATTAAATAATTATCGATGTACCTAATTCATATATTTGAATATGTTTTAAAATCAGACAAAGTACCTACATATATTTAGATGGTCACATAAATAAATGTTCTAAATTTAAAATTATTATGTCAGATGCATTTTTACGGTTTTGTTTAACCCTTCCCAGACCATGCAGTAAGTAACACCGGGCTACCGCTCTAATTAATCTTGTATTATTTCGGTAAATACACGCAACATGCAATTCATATTTTAGTTTAATTGAAGGAAAATATTCACGCTTAGAAATGACTATTGAAATCACGTATGTAATGCCAATCTACAACAATTCAAAAGAAAGAAAAGAACAACAAACATAATAGTTTCTTTCTCACTAATTAAAGAAAGATAAAAAGGAAGGTTGTATTATATAATGCAACCTTCTACACATGACTTGATGAATGCTCCGAATTATAATATTATATATTTATTTATTTAATGCTTAATATTTATAGTAAATTTATAGCGTTAACCATTTTTTTAAAACCAATTTTCACGTTTAAAAGGCTAGTCGAACTCTAACGGTAACATGAGTTGACAGCACGGCTGCGTACGAGTATTTTATATCACGGTATGGTAAAGGTTAATCTTATCGGTTTAAACCACCACGTTGCCGTTTTGTCGTATAATTACATAGTATTTATAAAACAGTGTTATTTATAAACGAAATATTTAATTGAGACTTGACTTTCATAAAAGTAACCCACAAAAAATGTTTACTTTGTTCAAGAAAACATTGTTTTCTCTTAAAATCAATAAAAAACATCTAATTTATTAAATTTGCTACTAATATTCAATATTAATACTTATTGTGGATAAAATATGTGTGAAAACATATACTTTCGGCACTTTTGTAACGAAAATTATGACAGCACGGATTCGATGTCCATCATGGCCGGATAAACCGGCGTATTAATAGACCGTTCGATGAACAATTAAAATTATCGTCTTTTATAAAATTGAAAATATATTATTTTAAAACTAATTATTGTATTTTTGATATAAAACTTAGTTTTAAATAGTAGCTGAAGCCTCAAAATATGTGACTAAATAGAATATGTTATTTAAAAACGTATGTTTTCACTAAAACATACATATAATTTTAAAAACGTCGAAAATTGAGAATATATCATGCAAATTGAATGGTTATAACTCTATTAATTTTTAATATTTTGTTATCTTATCTTAATCGATATTTGTCCGTATAATCTTGGCTTCAAGGTTATAAAAAATATATTTCATTTTTGTAGGAATTTTTCATATTTCCAGACAATTTTGTGACACGCGGAAAATGTATCTAATGATCGTGGTTTTTCTTATAATGCTTGTATTTTCCTGATTATGGTAAATAATATTCAGTTTATTAGTTTTAAATTAATGTAAAGGTTCTATCTATATTAAAGTTATAAAAAAAGTCAATCTAGTGTATAACTTCAGATATAAATGAATAATAAAAACTAACATTTTCGTAAAGAACGCGAAATTTTGAATTATTATTGCAAGTCGCGCCTTAATAAGTACTAAGTTAGCATTATTATAAATGTACTCAAATGAATTGTTTACAATAAATTACATCGCGAAAATTGCACTTTAGAATATTTGCAGCGTTACCCAGGTCGATGGCTTCGTCGACTAATATTCTAATTTGTCCCTCAAGTTCTCCCTCTTTCAAACAGTCCCCGACCATCCGTTTATCGAGATCAGTTTAATGGGCGGATCCGGTGGTGGAAGCGAGGTCATACATCTCCACGGATTAAGGGGTGACCGGATGGAAGGAGGATCCCGTATAGGATTCAAATATCCGACTCGGTGTGTTATCAGATCCAAGGGTTTCTTATTATATAAAGGTGCGTGTCTACGTACAAAATTTAATAATTTACCGAGCCTAAGTACGTGGTTATTTGATAGGATGTCCTAAGTATGATGACTATGTCATATAAGTACGCGACTCTGTTATTTCATTTGTCCTTTTTCAATGTTCTACTCTACCTGATGTCACCTACAATGTTCCACAACAAAAAATTACAGTTTTTGTAAACTGTCGTCTATAGACAATAATTATTTTTGTTATTTTTATTTGAAACGTGGCCGTTGTTTTATTGAACAAGCGACTTATACAAAATTTAATTAATTTATGCGTGCATTTTAAATCAAAGGCAGCCCTCTCTCTGAATGCAAATGTGCAATTCAATTTAATTTCCAAACGGCTCCAAACTTTTAGGTGAGACTTCGTCCGCTGTCGACATCTTCAAATCCCATTTGTTTTAATTTAAATAATTTAAGCAAATCTGATTTTAATCCAAAATTATGTTCATTATATCAAATTGTATATTATCAGCGAGCGTATTCGCTGGAAACAATATGGCGTTGGAAAGGCATCATTAAGGACAGTTCAAATGGGTACCAACCTTTAGTCTAATGTTAAATGAGCTGAATATTTTAGGCTATTTTTATTATAGGCTTAAATTATTTTACTTTTAAAATTAGCAATATTAACTTGGTGGTTAAGATTCATATTTTTATATATTATCTTAGTTTTATTAACCAGAATTGAGTTTAAAAAACATCTACCGGTTTCGGAAAACACTTTTCCTTCTTCAGGATGTCATAACTAACTAAAAATATAGTATTGTTTCTTCACCAGAATCTATTTTTAAATTTTTTTATAAAACAACAATTATTTTAAAAAATAAAAAATTTAGTACCTAACTCAAATTACTGCTCAATACAAATTTAGTCGAATAATTTTTAGGAAAAAATTTTAGAATAGGACTCGTAGTTAAATTTGGTTGGCTGTTTAGAATTTCCTGATTACTTTTACATGCTTTATTTATCTCCAACGATTCCAAATTATTTAATTTGTGACCTACACCGTTTATATGCAAAATTGACAATCCCAATTTTTTATCAAAACCATGACTATTTTCTATCAAATGATTAGCAAATTCTGAAAACCCACTATTGTTCAAACATCTCAAATGTTTGTTGTGCAAAATTGTGCTGCATATTATGTTGGTAAAACTACCAACATAAAATGCAGCACAATCCTTGCAACTAAGTTTATAGACGCCAGAATTGTTAAATTTATCATCTTTGTCTTTAGAATTTATCAGTAAATTTCCTATACTATTATTTGTGTAAAATGCTGGTCTAATGTCTCGTGGTAGGTGTTTAGATATTTGTTTCGAAAAGTTATTTATGTATAAAATCCTACGCCAATTATCATTATTATCATTATGTTTTATCTGTGATTTATATAAAAACTGATTATTATATTCTTTTAATTTATTTTTTAAAATAGTGTCTATCAAACATGTATTGTACCCATTATTAACTGCTATTTTTTTAATTGTATTCAATTCAATATTGAAATTGGATGTTGACATAGGAATATTGACTAAACGATGTATCATGGAGTGGAACCCTGAATGTTTATGTGATAATGGATGATTAGATTCATTGTGTATGATAGTATCTGTAAAAGTTGGTTTTCTAAAAATTTTGAACTCAATTTTATTATTATTTTTAATCAATGTTAGATCCAAAACATTTAGGGTAGAATTATTTTCCATTTCTAATGTAAATTGTATTTTATTATTAAACGAATTAATTAAATTTAGAAATGTAGTTAGTTGACGTTGTGAACCCGACCAAATACACAATACATCATCCACATACCTTTTCCATAACAACACATTATTTAACAAAGAAGAATCACAATCAAAAATTTTTTTCTCCAAATTGTCTACAAAAATATCTGCTATTAGTGGACTTGTGGGTGCTCCCATAGGAAGACCTTCTGTTTGATTATATATTATATTATTGAATTGAAAATAATTTTGGTTCATACAAAGATTTCATAAACGACATAGATCTTTTACCAAATTATTAGGTAAATTAGATGAATTTAGTAAATCAAAAATTAAAATTTTACTTTCATTAATAGGTACATTAGTAAACAAATTAACAATATCAAAAGAAACAAGTTTAACATTGCTGATAAAAGTCATACATTAATAGTGATGAATAAAATTGATTATATTTCGAAAACTGAAAATTTCCTCAAAAGTGACCAGTTTAGTATTATGAAAAAAGATCCGACTCAAAAATATCAGATGAATATTAAAAGTGCATTAAAAAATTCCATAAGTGACATATTTACTGATAATACCGTATTATCAGATATAATTTTAATGAATCCTAAGCCTCCAAAACTGTATTCCGTATTAAAGATTCATAAGAGTGATATTCCAATAAGACCTGTGATTTCGTATTGTAGTGCTCCAACGTTTAAATTATGTTCTTTTATTACTAAAACTATAAATAGACTTAATATTTTTAATCCAAAATATACTATAAAAAATTCGTTGCAATTAGTGGATATGTTAAAGGACATGGATCTTCCCAACAATGTTAAACTTGTTTCTTTTGATATTAACTTGGTGGTATAATACATGTTTGATAGACACTATTTTAAAAAATAAATTAAAAGAATATAATAATCAGTTTTTATATAAATCACAGATAAAACATAATGATAATAATGATAATTGGCGTAGGATTTTATACATAAATAACTTTTCGAAACAAATATCTAAACACCTACCACGAGACATTAAACCAGCATTTTACACAAATAATAGTATAGGAAATTTACTGATAAATTCTAAAGACAAAGATGATAAATTTAACAATTCTGGCGTCTATAAACTTAGTTGCAAGGATTGTGCTGCATTTTATGTTGGTAGTTTTACCAACATAATATGCAGCACAATTTTGCACAACAAACATTTGAGATGTTTGAACAATAGTGGGTTTTCAGAATTTGCTAATCATTTGATAGAAAATAGTCATGGTTTTGATAAAAAATTGGGATTGTCAATTTTGCATATAAACGGTGTAGGTCACAAATTAAATAATTTGGAATCGTTGGAGATAAATAAAGCATGTAAAAGTAATCAGGAAATTCTAAATAGCCAACTAAATTTAACTACGAGTCCTATTCTAAAATTTTTTCCTAAAAATTATTCGACTAAATTTGTATTGAGCAGTAATTTGAGTTAGGTACTAAATTTTTTTTTTTTTAAATAATTGTTGTTTTATAAAAAAATTTAAAAATAGATTCTGGTGAAGAAACAATACTATATTTTTAGTTAGTTATGACATCCTGAAGAAGGAAAAGTGTTTTCCGAAACCGGTAGATGTTTTTTAAACTCAATTGTGGTTAATAAAACTAAGATAATAAATAAAAAATAAAAATTATTTTACCTAAAAAATAAACAATGGACTTTATTGGGTACCGAACTCTAAAAATTTAAAAAAATTGAGTAGAACACATCATTTTGACGGAACGATGCGCGGAGAATTTCATGTAGTACGTGGCAACTTTTGTGCCTGGTATCTTCAACCCACACTCTTCTTCTAATGTTTGTCTGATCGTGTTAGCGATCCAAACTAAACTTGAATACGTAGCAAAAAACAATGTACGAAGATAGATTGGGTCCTTGACTGGCCAACTAGAGGAAGATGAAAGGATAAGGGGACGAAGATAATGTTAATGACGATTTTAAACGATTATATTACATTATTTTTGAATAATTGATCATTGAAGTAGATTAAATGTATTCATTACTCCCCACTGTTAATAACAATGATTTCCCTGCTAATTGATCCGTGTGATTAATTTGGTGGCCATATAAATGTATTTATGAAACAGTTAATTAATTAGATATTATTTATTAATGATCCCATAACAGCTGATACACGATATTACCATAGCTGTTCATGATGCTGCGGCAATGACGGGAGATTTATCAAAATTCAATTTGTGCATTGCTGTAATATGTACAAAATGAACCGTGAATGCCGCTGAGACACTTCAGGAGTACACCAGGGAAGAGGCGCAAAACCATTTATCAGTTCCGTACGTCCAATTCATTAACAAAGAAAATAATTGTAGAAGATGACTAATGAATATAAATAGGTAAAAGGATATTCATTGGAAAATATAATATGACCGACTGAGTGACCGCGGTCATGGACTTTCGAGTTCCGAGAATGCCGTACTAGAGTCATACTCGTTACCACGTATTTTATTCAGAATCCATAAAAGTTCAACTCACTTTTAAAAAATTCACATGTTCGAAAAGCGACAACACTCCCACACGAACATCAATCTTAATCTTCATTCCCCGTAAAATCATTAATAAAGCTATTAAATGTCTATAGTTAGAAGCAATTTAGAATACATTTCAGCACTTTGGTCCCTATTGTATAAGGTTCGTACATTTAAAACCATCTATACCCGTTAGACAAATTTTTAATGAGCAGCAAAATAGTAAATGGCAAGTTGAACATCTTTAATTTGACTGATTTGATTCCGTATCGTGTTCCTAGATCAAATTTAAAACAATGTATTATAGACTTCATAGGCACAGCAAATTTAGTGTCGTCGATATTAACTTTAGCTCAATTGCCGTTTCTAATTCTATATTGAAACGTATGTAATTGTAAATACGTATGTAATTGTTATCAAATACGGTCAATCTTTTAACTTTGTTTGACATTTTTTAGCAGCTTGGTTTAGAAATAAATTCGTCTAAATCGAAAATACTGATTATGGATAGTACTAATGTATCGAAACTAACTTTCGAAATAGCAGGATGTAAGGTAGTTCAAGGGGCAATTTATTTGGGCGAGCTTATCATGAACACTGGTAACAGTGGGCAGGATATTCCGAGACCCATAAAACTAACTAAAGTTGTTGTGAACCAATTGTAGAGAATAAAGGACAGTGACATCAAGCAGGTGACTAAAGTTCTGTCGCTCCACACTCTTATTATTTTCATGGATGCAGCGGATACTTGGACAGTCCGCAATAGCGACAAGCATAAAATAGACACCTCCAGAGGATGTTACGTATCCCATGGAGATCGTGACGGACGAATGCCACAACTCTGCAACAAACCTTATCTCCAATTCTACGGCCATATTAGGCTTAAAATTAAACCAATAAAAGAAGATTTTCCTGGCCACAATTTTGGGCGTTGTATCTCGCTAGAAGGGGAACCAGAATCAGAACTCGGGAAGGTGTACTCGTATTACGAGCCAAGTCTAATCAGATCACTATATGTCAATACTGACATGAATGAGGACTTTATTTATTAAATATTATTGATCATTTATATACTAAAGTTAAACAGAAGAAAGAAGTTAACGTAAGAAGTCGTTTATCAATTTGCCCTAAAACAGATTTGCCTAGTTGAGCAATGTATTTAAATGTATGTAAATATGTAAATATGATGTATTTTGAAAGAAAAATTCAGCTACAATACTATTATATAATATTAATGATAACAAAGAAATAATGAATGCTTATCAAAAGATATTGTAAAGATGAACATGCATCCCGAAATTCATAATATTTTTACATCGTTGTCATAAATATATTGCATTTTATTTTATTATAAGCTAGTTATTGTAAACAATCATTTAATATGCAATCCTGTATTGTATCATTGTAATTATAACAGATTAATAAATAAATAGTACACGGACCACCGGTTGTCTATTAGGTAACCGTCTGGAAACAATTTTCCAACACCACCGGTGTAAGGAACACTCTCATTTATCCGTAATTTGCATGTCTCTGCGCGGAGAATTAATAACCTCGTATTACTCTCGCTAATGAAGAGTATTTACCTCCGGGTCCATTATGCAGATTCCATTGTGACTTGCAGCGGCGATCTTGCCGAGAGGCGGTTTTGTAGCGCGGCGGTGTTTTTATCTAAATCGCTTTGTTCGTTCACACTGAGGCCGACCGCGCACTCAATCGGTGTCACTGATGGCTTAATAATTACAAAAATCTGAATTCATTTTTCACGCTCGAATCCTAATCGACTAATAAACGCTAACAGCCAATGAGTGAGCCGTGAAAAAATACTAGGATTGTTATTCTACATATTTATTTATTAAATAATAATACAAATACCACTGTTATTCTTTTCTTTTTCTCGTTCCTTATCCGTTTAACGCACATTGGCTATCATCACTCTTTTTACTGCGGCCCGGAAAAGCTTCACAGTAGTCTTCATCAATGATGTTCTCCTTCTTCAAGCAATATTTCTCCGCATTATGAGATGCAAGTACTTTTCTGGGTGTTTGAGATTTAAGAAGTTTTCAATATTTTATTGTTTTAAATACTTAACTTAAATCTATCCATCCATCCAGCATATTTTGAGCTTTCTTCTATAGATCCACATTTCTTTTCTTCAGTAAGTGTCCACGCTTACGTTGCATAAAATAACACCGAGAACACAGAGCATCTGACCATTCGCATTTGTAATCCAAGGTTGAGATCATGACTGCAAAACATATTTTCCACGCGGATAAAGATTTCACGAGTTTGCTCAAAGCGGCATTCGATTTTAACAGGAGGATCTCATCTCTAATTTATATCACAACCCAGGTACGCAATACTTTGTATATTTTCGAATTTCGTTCCAGCTATGTAAAGACTTTCATTGTCAACTGTATTATGTTTGTTAATAATTGTACATCTTGTTTTAGTTGTATTAAGTTCTAACTCGAAAGTCTCACACGACCGTTATCCACTGTCACAATTATTAACAATTAGAATTTAGTATCAGTTACCGAAATCGACGAGCTAGGCATAACTTTGACGTTAAACTTAATTTTATACCTCGTTTTGATAAAATTTCTAAGGGTTTGAAAATATTAGGATTTGTACTGTTTTTAGGAACTTCAAAACAAAGAGACAGTAGCCTAAGGTACCTACGGTTAGGGGACATCACTAGTAACCCGTTAAGCGTCAAATTATTCAAAATTCAACTTCGGTGATTTTCGAAAAAGTTGCAACCTGTCTTCAAAAACATGACCCGCTGTGCCACAAACTTTCAACATATAGTGATAAAATTTGGCTAACATGTGGTGTGATAACATAGCTATGCGCGAGCTATCAGATATTTAAATACAAATTAAAGAATATTTTTGTTGCACCCGGACAAAACATAAATATATTTTCGATAAATTTATTTTATCTGTAATCTTTCTAATCGATATATTTAATTAGTATTAAAATATCACAGAACTGTGTTCTGAAAAACTGCAACTTCACAATAATAATGTGTTCTTAAAAATATCATTGTTTATGGCTAGTAAAAAAAAAGTTTAATTAACTTGCAAAATTGACCGATTATTACTCTATTACCTTTGCTGCAGGTCCTAAATCACTTAACAAAAAATAGTGCAGCGTTCGAAGTGTAATTTAAACTTTAATTTTTGTATTCAATATCAAATTTTTTATCAATTAAATAATTCAATTAATCTTAATAATTGCATAAAACTACGTTTTTTTTTGACATGCTTATATCTCTTACATGGTTGAGTTCAGGTACATGCAGCGTAAACATTTTCGACTAATATTTTTAGTATGTATTCTACCCCAAAAATATCGTGCCCTTGGTGTGTTATACACAGTATACTCTCTTGTTCAGATAAGCGTTTTTTGTAATAATATGACAAAAGAATGTTGGTGTAGTTTTTTCATGTCTGGCTGAACCCTATTATAAATCACTGGCGGCTTCAATATCTTAATATTTCAATTAGCCCTAACAAAACGACCGCTCAAAGGGACTATTCATTAGGATATAATATTGTTTCGAATACCAGACCCCTTTCGGGTTACTTTCCTCTTTTTGTCTCTAAAGGCGCCCATTCACTGATTGCTTCGTCGACTAAGTCGACAATTTATTTCCGATTTATTCAAATAAGTCGAGTCCCGCCCGTAAGGGGCGCGAACCCACCCACTCCACGACAGGGAGAGGAATTAAATTAAATGCAAATCAATATTTTTTAACACGGAGCCAATAATTTCAAAGCCTCCGAGCCATTTATATAATCTGTCTTGTTTTCGTACGTTTAATTGTCCAAAAGGGTGCATTTTAAATGTAATATTTTATGCTAATACTATAACTTACCTGTTAATGTAACGTAATGGTACCCGTGCAAGTGTCAAGACGTGTTTTATTTGATACAATTTGTTTCAATTTCTTGACATCGACTCATTTTATTAATTTCATCCCCTCAATAGGCACTGCCTAATTCGAGATAACGCATTGTATGTGAAAACTGCGCAGAATTCTCCCCGTATCATTCTAACGAAATAAATAAACATTAAAATATTTTGCCAAGATTTTTCTCCGAAAGACTGATGACACTTCACAAAAAATTGACGAAACATTTCCAAGAATTTTAAGTACGAGTACCTTGTTACTGAACCATAATGCACATGTGTGTTGGGGCACGGTTTCAAAACATTTTTACAGGTTCGGTGCCTAATAAGGTATACTGTTTATTATATTAGTAAAATGCCTCAAATTTTTCTGTTAATTTTAGACTGAATAAAAACTGTTAAACTATATTCCGCGGCTAGAGGAAACATCGTACCAGTATATGATCGAACCATCTCCAAATTAATAGCCTTACAAATCTAACAAATTCATGGATCGCCGGTCGCGTTCTTAAGCATATTAACCCGACCCATGTAGATAATAGTTCTTGTTCCCCCTCCCTTATACCCAGAGTACGACTTTTTCCTGTATGTTGTCTATGATTTTGGACCAGTTCAGTTAACGTTTGCTTTTGAAGTGCGTTAGACTGTGAAGTTGACGTCCTGCTATTGAGCTTGTCAGACTTTGTGAATTATCATCGTGTTATATGGGGTTGATAATTGAATTGTTCATCTTGCTATTGGGCATAGTGCGTCGTCCCCACTTCGCACTATCGACAAAATGTGCGTTCGATAATGCTACATCACACAATCAACGAAGTACATGTTTCTGAAGCCAGAAGACCTGTGGCTACAGTGAAATAAGAAATTCAGATACCTAAAGGAACACTTCAGGTAAGTCATGTTTTTTCATAGTATATGGTTGGTTTTTGAGTCCTCTTATTCCTTTTTCCTGTTCCTATCTCCGTCTTTAATTATTTTTAAATTAAAAATAATACATAGGTATAATTGTAATTTATTTTAGTTACCTGTAATAATAAGGCGGCACTGTATATAAAATTATCGCGCCTAGATAATTTCTCTTTTTTTAAATTGCAGTAAAATGTTTAGAGGGATTTTAAATAGACTTCTTTCCCCTTCCAATTAATTTATCAATATAAAACACTTGTATAATAATGTAGTTTGTAAAAATGTCAAAGCGAATAGCGCCGATGCACTCGTAGTGGTAGATTAGGCGGTCTGGCCGCATGTGCAGACCACTCTAAGGAATTGGAAAAATAACATAAAACATGACTGGCACTTTTATTTCACTTCGAAGTATTTGAATTTGTCGACTTGCTTTTGATACTTTCACAGGTTTTTTCCTGAAGTACTCGACACACTTGACAGAACTTAAAACGGTTGCTTTGTATTGGGAAGAGATTAGACACGTACTCTTAACAGAATTTAATCCGATGGCATATCAACTCTAAAACGAAAATAACAATTGACATCACCACGAAGAATCCCCACAAAAGAAAGGAAAGTCTGAAGTTATCCAGGATAAGTGGCGCGTTATTCGATCCGAGGAGAGAAGTGCGATTTTTTTTTAGATCAAATTCATACTTGATGAACATCTTCCATTGGCCGAGCAGTCCACCTTCAAACAGTGAAGTTTGAGACTTTTCCAGGGGCCGGAGTAGCGGCAATCCTGCTCGTACAACTATCGAGTAAAATACTTCATTCACCGGCTCCTTCATCACGTGAAGTAGTTCTACACCATCCTTAGAAAGAGTTTCTTCTACCAACGAATTCGCTACAAAGCTCGGACACACAACGGCCGTATCTCTATCGTGAATAATTCTCTTAGGCATCTCAGGAGGGTTGTGGACGACAAAAAATTGTTTAGCTAGAAGTTGGCGCACGGTGAATTGTTGCTTCGCGTTTTCTTTATCGGGTTCTGATGTCACCTCGTTGCAATCATCTTTTACACATCCAATCTTCAACCCTGATTGTTGCAGCTGTTCTATGGTGTCGATTTCGGAATTTTTTGTAACTGCGAGTCTTGTGGTGATTGTGCCAATGTAGATATTTGTGAATGCCAAAGCCCAGATACTCAGACCGACGTAAAATATCCTCTCCTTAGAACTTGTCGGTATTTGGAATGATGTGTTGCTCACAACGCAGACACTATTCATGACGATCACTACAAGGGCGTTGAATTTCTCTATGTGACTGTACAGCTTGAGGTTTTTATGAAACTTGACCATATCGTTTTTTACTTTGACCACCGTCCACGCCATTATATTAAATACAATAAATACTATGGATACCTTAGAAACGGGTCCGTCTAGTATACTAAATAATGTTCCTATGATTTTGAGTTGAGGAAGAGATTTTGGGACAACTACAACCATACTAGTCGGTTCAATGGATTTTAGAAACTGGGATTGTTGTAATACGTTCACCGTGAGCTTCTCCTGATTGCCGAAAATATCTGAAAATCCTTCTTCCACATCCTTGAGTCCATTTGAGACCGATTCATTCTTCGTCTGTGCTCCGTGAAGGTTTCTACGCCCGAGGAGATTGTATATTGGTGTGAAGTTGAAAATTTTTGCGTATTCATTTACGACTGTACCTTCGTACCCCATAAACCGTATAATTTTCCCCTCATTATCAAATACCGGTTCACAAAGTAGTGTGAACCTGCGCATTGTTATTTTAATTGGGTATCCATTTAGATTTTTAACTCTGCTTTTCAAGTATGACGTCATGTGAATCCAATCACCTTTTGTGCTACCTTCGGTGAATCTAAAAATCCTGTACGATAATGATTCTGAGTTATTCTCAGCTACGCTATATGGATTAGCAATTAAAACATTCAAACGTACACTAAAAAACGAATCGTGTACTAGTGCTGTGTCCGCTACTAAAACGCTGAAATAATACAATTGTGTCCATGCATTTCGTACAAAATGTGCAATTTCCGAATTCTCTTGATTTGTTGGGATTAAAATAAGGAATAATTCATTGCCATTCCAATTACGAAACCTTTGCCAAATCCTTTCTAAAACATTCCACGCGTCCGCTAAGTCCTGCGCGAAAATAATGTAGTTTTGTCCCCTTCTGTTTAGGGGAATCGTTTCCAACCTGGAAATTATATTATATGATATTAATAAGCAGTTTAAACTAACGGTACTTGAGGATGTTAAACAATATTTATATCTAAGCCAAGTTTTGAAGTAGGGGGAGGAAAACGAGACCAGCGAAAAGAGTATGGACAGTCTTTAAAAAGCTTAACTGCATACTTAGAAATGTGATGATCCCTTAACATCTCTGGACACACATGCATTTCTTTCAGAATGCAAACATGATAGCAGATGTATCAAAACAGTATGTTACACAATACTATGGCACGAGCATGTTGGGTATCTCATTGAAAGACAGAAAGAACAACGAGATTGTCAAGAACGTCCAGACAATCGTCAAACTGATTTGGGACTGTTCTGATGGACGAGAGATGGACCTGGAGTAGTATCCACGGTTGGCCAATGGAATAAGAGATCAACCGCAAATGTAGATATCTGACGAGCTGAAGAGAAATAGTGGCTTTCCGTGGATGACAACTGTACTAGGCAGGGACTGGTAGTAGAGTTTGAGGGAGCTCTGTACATCAAAGGTGATTCAAAAGTAAGTGAAGAAGAAAACTATAAAGTAAACGCTCTGTGCTATTATAATACTATGTATTTAACATACTTTAGTACTGACCCTTCTAAATGATAATTTACTACTAACAAGTATGGTCGCATGACCAGGAAAATTTTAACGTACATCTAGAGATATTTATTGAATTGAATAAGTGCACGCGAAGACAATATTTCTGATTATTATTACTGTCCTGAAGAAGTGGCGGCTCGCTGTAGTCAGTAATTAAATGAATACAAATATTATTGTAGTGTAATACCAAATCATGAAGTTGCCACATCTAACATCAAACATAAATAATTAGTTTCCCATTCCCGTAATGACTACCCACCTTGCGCTAATTTTCTTTCCAACAACTTGTAAGTTACACTCATTTTGAGATATTTGAAGGACGACGTCCATCATCATGTCATTTTGCATCTCTTCAGAAGTGTACATATTTATCATATCATTTCCTTTAAATAAATTACAGATGAGACCAGTCCAAATGCTGAAAATCAGCTGGCTTCCTTGGTAAGAACTGTACTTAAATCCATTTAATTCTTCTAACATTGTGTGTATTCATCAACTTGTCGATATTTATTGCACTTACTTATCTTTTAAAATATAAATTTGACATCAAATATTCGCAGACGATGTTTGTTGAACGATTGAGGAAAAGAGAACATTAACATTGATATTTTATATATCTAAATTTGGGTAGTTAAATTATTTTTCCATTAGCATTAATAACGCGTTGCGACTGTCATTGAAGAGTGAGTTATTTTTTTCAAATCAATCAAAAAGTGTGTATCATAAATAAAATGAAATTCTCAGAACACGAACAAATCACAGATGTAATTATCCTTGCCTACAATCAAAAACTAATTACTGTCG
Organism: Eubasilissa regina; assembly: GCA_022840565.1. Classification (NCBI taxonomy): domain Eukaryota; kingdom Metazoa; phylum Arthropoda; class Insecta; order Trichoptera; family Phryganeidae; genus Eubasilissa; species Eubasilissa regina. Next base: position 30,157,894 of record JAINEB010000006.1, on the reverse strand, counting down.
TGCGTACATAATATAAATGACCACATTTTATAAATTGAGCCTGTTAATTCAATTCTAATTTAGTGCGGAGTACCATAATATATTTGTGTAATACATATATATATATAAAATTCAGAAGTAGGTAGTTTCTTTCCTTTTTTTCTTCTTTGGTCATCTTACCCAATAGGATTCGTCTTCTCCGTCAGTACATTTCTTTTGTATTCGCCTTTTCAATCTGCGAAACCGACTGAGAACCAAAATTATTTTTTAAATAATTTTATAGTTACTTTGTGGCAACATATTATATTAATAATAAGAAAACACTTTATTGATAAACCAACATATTCCAAGACCAATGGTCCTTTCTTCAGGATACAATGCATACTAAAATTAAAAATTCAACCTTAGCCAAAAACAAAACAATAAATTAAGTGGTGAGTAATTAATTAGCACTATTTGCAAATGGGATTTAGTTATTGTGTGTAAGTGTTTCCTTATTATAAATGCAACAGTCTTTCCATACTCTCATAAGTTAGTTCGTCTCAACTTTAGGTAAAATCACACAGTCATCGATGTTCGTGATCTTTTCCTTCTTCTCCTTTGTTATGCTTTTAGTATAGCAATTATGGTCGCTGCGACAATAACGACACCGCAGCTAAAACTTACTCTGCCTTATACCATCAACCGTGTCTTGTGACATGCCAAAAGTACTTCAGTATGCGCAGTTGGATTATTTTTAATATTTATTTCTTGTACATTGGAACTTTTTCTTCAGTGAGCTGTAGGCCAGCAGCACATCTATCTTTTTTGTCTGTGTGTCCATATTCATACAGAATGATAGGAAATTCTTGAAAATGTTCATCTTAGTAGATCTAATGATGTGTTGCCAAATTTTCTTTAGTTTATCTCGGTTTCACATCCTGCAGTGTTTAAAGTTAGAGAATGGAGACAGTTCTTCACGATCTCGCAATGAAGCAGAAACGTAATTTATTTTTATTAATTCTTCAGTCTCATTTACAAAACTGAAAGAATTTTTTCGATATCTTTAGTTGCGTGTTTTAAAAACGATAGGTTTATACTGTTTTATCGTGTGACATCACATCTTCCAAGTTAACGAGACGGTACGCGACACTCTAGTACTGGCCGGTAGTACAAAAGAGTGATGTCTCATGGTGGATATGATAATCCGAGCGTTTTTCAACAAGCCCAACTTTGAACGTCAATATTTCCGAAAGTCATGCACATTTTAAAAAATTCAAAAAGAATGATAATCTGGATTTTTTTTAACATACTACAAGAGCTCGTTTCTGACATACCCCACTACCTCATTGCTTATCAACATTACGTCCGATCTATTGTCATGTTGCTGGTCTTGTATCATTCGCCGTTATGTATTCGTGATCAACGCGTTTCTGTTATTTCAATTATTGCTAATTCAATTTTTGCGATTTTTACGAAAATGTGGGTTTTTAATATTCATTTATATCAGAAGTTATATACTTTTTTACTTTTTAAACTATTACTTAGATAAGACCTTTACACTCATTTAAAATGATCTTAAAGCCAAGATCACGGAGACAAAGTTTCATTGAACCAAATTAACAAAATTAAGTTATAAACTATTTAATTTCCAGGACATATTACCAATTTTAGATGTTTTTAAAATACTCTGTTTTAGTGCAAACATGCGTTTTTACATAATTATTATATTTACTCACATGCTTTGATGCTTCGGCTACTATGTAAACTAAGTTTTATATCAAAAACACAACAATAATTTTAATTGTCCATCGAACTTCAATACACTGGTCTATCCGGCCATGACAGACATCGAATGTAACATTATGAAACAGACATATCACCAAAACGATAACGTGGCGTTTTAAATCGATATTGGACAAAATAATAAATTGAAGCTGTCATAAAAAATTATATGTATTATTATTAAATTATTTAATTTTCGATCGATTAATTCAAATAACAACACTCATTCCATAATATTAAAATGAAAAAAATTCAGATATGAGTTATTTTTGACACTTGTTTTACTGTCGCTCTTTCTATTCAAACCTTCCTCTCTCGCATGATTTACGTAACAAATAATTATCATTAATTATTTCTCTGATACAAGAATTTAACTATTAACCACATCTTGAAAGCATATGTAATTCGGGTGAAATTTGTCGAATTTCAAACGGGAAAAATGAAAGCTCGCCCTTAATTATTATTTTTTCTCTCTCTCCTGTGCCCTTGGCGCGATTCTGACAAAATAAATACCTTGATGCGGTCCTAACTATGATATTTAGTATATATCGGGGTATCTAAAGGGAAAACACAAGATGCTGCAATCAGTTCGTTTCATCTCGCGTTTAGCCGCATTTCCTGGGCTTCCTTTCGAAAATGACGTCGCAAAGTCGGCTAAGCATTGTGCTCAACGCTGTCGCTACAAATTACATACGGAAACATCGATCATCCTTTGATTTGGAATTTCACAGACGGGGGACGATGAAAGGACGCGTCATTATCGGCTTTGTGAGTTGTCTTCTCTGTAGCGATCCTTTCACGACGGCAAATCGGTCCATAGTCAGATAATCCCGAAGATTTGGACCAAGCCACGCTCCTAGCCAGGTGTGATGAGGGAGCGTCTATTTTGTTACGTATTGTTGCGAGTCCATCCTGTGTTCAGAGGTATCCAAACGTTTCAATAAAGCGGTGTTGTATGGCAAAAAAATCTATCAAAAAAATAAATAAATTATATCATCTCCTATTGTTTAAAAATACTCATATTTGATCAACATTATTGTTATTATAGCGGAATACTCTTTTGTCACGTAATAAATCACGATTAGATACAATGTTTTGAACGCAATAAAAAAAACTATTTTTGTCGATAGATCCCTTTGCCATATATATATCGAAATACTCATCGGTATTTTAGCGTGATGATATATTGATATCATCACACCAAAATTTCTTCAAAAAATGTTTGTTTTGAAAAATTAAATTGAACGCAGTTATAAACTCAAACTGAAACGAAAGCAATTTAATCAAAAAAACACAATAACTTGGACGGTCTTTACCTTTAAAATGATAAATAATATATGGTCTTTGGTCAAAATACGATAATTGTAGAAGAGTCATTTTACACTAGGGTAGTTTGAACCTATGAAGCGTAATATTGCATAAATATGGGTTATGATTTAACTTTTTGTAAAAATCAAAAGAGTCAAGAAATTGCAGCAAATTGAATGTCTTTATATTTTTTTGTTCGACAGCTAGGGAACCGTATAAACCGTATATAACCGTATTACTGCTTCGTAATTACAATTCTATTCAATTCTTTTTTCAATCGAAGACAATGAAATTAATTTTGATAGATCTTAAATAGTATGGTAGCGCCTAAAATACGCCATCAATTCAATAAATTTGACTTCACGACAAATACTTAGATTTCTAATTTGTTTCGTACAGAAGAACATTGATTTGCCTGAGATACTCAGGAACATAATATATAAACAGTATGTGTACGATTAAAACGGAGGCACTGTTATTACTTGCTCTTTCATTAAAATTTATTTTCATCAATTTACGATTTCTAGCGGTGCTTTCGAGGACTAATTTTTACATAAAAACAAATAGAGTATTGAAAGTTACGAAGAAGGTGAACAAAGGTTTGGTATCACTGCTCTGTACAGTCAGCGTGACGGGTCACGTCTCCTCCATGATACCAGGGAAGACCGGATAAAGACGGACCGAGCACTATGGGTGTCAAACATATTTTCCCAACAACGGTATAAGTGCTAAATGGAATAAAATGTACTCGGGCATTACTTTTTTGCAACTTCCAACACCCACCCTTAAATGATTGAAAATACGAGAAATTTTCAAAAGGTATATTAAAACAAAACAGAATAAAAAAAAATCTAAAATGTCCATGCTTTCAGTTTATTGCGGCTGTGAACCGTATACGGTAAGCGTTGCACTCAAATTACGAAAGCTGTTAAAAATGGTTTTTGATATATATTTATAAGTAGGTAATGTATCGGAGCGCGCTCCGTCTAAAAAAATGTGGCAAAGCGTCGACCCATGCGCTCCGGTCCGACTGCACCACTGTTTACTAATTTCAGAACGAATACATATTCCTCAACAACGCCTGGATGCGTAAGCTTATAACATATATATATATATATATATATATATATATATATATATATATATATATATATACCTTATATGAGAGGGTTGATAATTTTATATATCTGGGCTCTAACTTGAACACGTTAAATAGTACAACGAATGAATTGAAGATCCGACTTCTAGCTGGAAATAGAAGCTTTTATGCCTATAAAAAACTGCTGGGTTCGAAACATGATGCCTAACTTAAATCGAAGAAAATAAATTAGTAGTTTTTGAGCTCAAAATACTACGAAAAATTTATAGACCTGCTCTAGAAAATGAAACTTACAAAATAACAATGAATTGAGCAAGAAACAATTATAAGATTCTGTAAATCCCGAAAACTGCGATGAGCTGACCATGTTGAAAGAATGCCAGATGTCAAGACACTGAAGATCATGACCGGGTGGATACCCTAGCGGAAACGACTTGGAGGTGAGTTGACCGTGTGGAAGAAAATTGGAGAAGGATGGGAGAATCCAGGAACTGGAGAATGGTCAGGGATAGGAATTAGTGGAGAGCACCTGTGTAGTGCCGTGGAAGAAGAAAGATTTATATGCATGCATCACAATCGCACAAATATTAGGTAATAAAGCAGTTGCATTTACAGTAAATAGTAGCATTCTTATTTACATTAGCAAATAGCAAATAGAACCGGAACAATCGATAATATACGAAAATGTATTTTTATACGCTTACATTATAACACTATATTGGATTACATTAATACAGCACGTGAGACTGAATTAGGTACCAAAATAATTGTTCGACATTTTTAATCACGTGCATTATTTATAACCTTCTTGTTATTTATTGTAAGGACAACTGGATAATTTTACATGAATAGCAATATATATTATTTAACTCCTTGCTAAATATGATATGTTTTTCATTGAATCGAAAATAAATATCATGAATTGTGATTGAAATAGATAGGATATCATATCACTAACCGGACCGGAGCGCCTAACCGAGCCTTGATACGTAATTTATAAATGTAATTATTCTAATTCATGGTATCGTACTAAAAAGTTTTAAAACGCGTGTTTTCATTCGCAAATTTTTAATTTTAAAGTGTTGTCGAATGACGAAAAACAGAAACAGAAACCAATGACGTCTCGTGTACATTAAAAATTCCTAATCCATGCGTCTGTTTTGTTTCCTAAATGTTGCTGTTCCAAATGAAATACTAAATACTTTTTAAAACGGGGACAGTGGCGTAACTATAGCAATTTGGCCCCAATGCAAAATGTAAAAAAAGGTCCCTTTAATATGCATTCTGTATAAAAGATTATAGAATATATCTATTAAATAGTAAAAAAAATGATGTCTTACATTTTGCATCTCATATTCTTGGACCCCTCTTCAACGTGGGCCCCGATGCATCGTATTGGCTGCGTTGGCGTAGTTACTCCGAGATTCCGAGAACGCATAAATGAGATTTATTTGCGTTTTCTTCTTTTGCATTTTGATTTTCATCTCAAACCGATATTGATTAAATGAAACAATACTCATTTTTTAAATATTGAACATTGGTAACAGAAGTACAAAATAATTGTTATCAGAGTGTTATTTCTTTCATTCGGGTATCTATAAGAATTTTTCCAATCAAAGTAAGTCACACGACATATCTTAAGAAAGTCCAGAAATGGACATTAGGTACATGGCACAGCTTATTTCTGCCAACTAATAAGACATATATATTGGAATATAATTATAAATGTAAGAGCGAAAATGAGCGGTCTGATTGTATGCTATTTATTATATGCCGATGATCCAGTATTAATGGCGAATAATGAACAAGAATTACAGAAGCTAGTGAGTAGAATGTGAGATGTATGCAAGGAAAGCGACCTTATTATGAATACAACAAGTCGAAAGTGATGGTATTCGAAAAGGAGGAAAGCAAGACAATGTGCAAAATACTTGTAGGTAATGAATGTTTGGAACAAGTAGATGAGTTTGTGTATTTGGGAAGTATGTTCGATAGAAACGAAAAGACAGAGAAAGATATCGAAAAATGGGTGACTGCAGGGAATAAAGTGAACGGCGCTTTAAATGGAATTATAGCTAATGGAAACTTGTCAATCGAGGCAAGACTGGCGGTTCACAATAGAGTCCTGGTACCGACACTGATGTATGGAAGTGAGGCCTGGAGCTGGCAGAAGGGGAACGAAAGTGTTAGTGGAAATTAGATCACTTAGGCGTGAATGTGGCAGCTCCATTTATGACAGAGTAAAGAATGAAGAAATAAGAAAATAACGAAAAGCTGATCTTAGTATAGTGAGTAAGATTAAGAAAGGTTCACTTAGGAGGTTCGGTCATATGGAACGGATGAATGAGGAGAGAATGGTAAGAAAGATATATGACGCTAGTCTTGATGGCATTAGAAGTAGAGGACGTCCGAGAAAAACTTGGCACGAACAGGTAAACCAAATACTAGAGGATGGTCCTGTTAGAAGCCTCAATAATCGTTGAGCTTGTATGAGAAGATGTATGAATTTGAATGATGCGAGAATTGTGTGTCAGAACAGAAGAATGTGGCGCTCTATCCTCTCTGCCTACCCCCGCGGGGAAACGGCGTGATGTTAAGTAAGTATAAGACATACATAGACCTACCTACTTGTAAATCTCACTTGGACGAGTCCGGAGTTATAGAATACTCAATTTGTCAAAAAAATTGACATCATGTAGGTATATTAATATAAAACACATCATCTATACAACCAAGGGAGGATTCTGTATTGAAGCGATGTTTGCACTCGACATTGAATGAATGGATACTTTAAAATACATTAGCTATTTCAATCATCATAATCTTATATTGGGTGTAGCAGAATCCAAAGAAATGAATTGTAAATAATCAGTGACGTCCCTAGGGAATGTACCACCCTTAGACAAATTTAAAAATGCCGCCCCTACTACATATTATTTAAAATGTGATATCAATCCTCTTTATGATATAGATACATTGGTTATTAGTATAATAATATTCATAAAATTAGAAAAAAAAAATAAACTCACCCACAACCATCGATTTTTTGCGATTTTGGTGAATAATCTTTCTCTTCATCTTCCAATCTATCACTTTATCAATTATATCACCATCAATTTTTAAATATTGCACATTATATATTATACATTTCAAAAATATTATTAATATTTTAATAAAAGCTTGAAGATGCACACAAAACATCACTGTATACATTTATATATTTATTGCCTTTTTGCCGGAAAATCATTACCGATTTCTTCTAAATCGGAATCAGCTTCAATAAATGAAATTGAAAAGATATTTAATCTTTATTCGGTAACTGAGTCGCACATATTCGGTGTGATATTGAACTCCTTATTTATAAATTATTGTTTTTATAAGAATCAATCGTTGTTTAATTTAAAACTCATCAAAATATTTTGAAAATTTTTGATCTCCGATTTTTCATGAAATTGTAATATATTACTTAAATTCTTCCAGTCATTACAACTTTTTTTTAGATGTAATCTCTGTCTGGGGTATATGTTTAATATTTTTCAATAAAAACAGTACACAGAATCGCAGAATACAACAGTCAAGTTCATTTTTCACAATTTTTCAGGGTTCGTTCATTAATACGTGTTATCTTATTTTTTTCATTTTTGCTGTAATGCTTATTTATGGGTGAAAAATAACAAAACATTCTTATTTTGTAATTTTTTAACAATGCTATTCTCGTTGTTTTATCAATTAACACCGTCCAATAATACGGATCGTCCAAATTATGTATTTTATGATACAATGGCTTTCTTGCATTTATTTTACGGGTAAAATATAAACTTAGGGTCACATATATAGTTTTTTTTTCACTTTGAAGTTAATAGGTACGTAATAATTTAAAACTGTTTGTTATATATATTTATTTTTATACATTCTATTTGGTTTATTTCTGTTTATAAAGATTAAATTGTAATCGTTTCACACATTTCACTACAGCAAACGATCAATTTTCATGTATGTGAAAATTTACATTGAAAAAATATTTTTAAATAAAAGAACGCTGTAGTCCATGGATAAATACTATAATTTGAACACTAACAGCGTTGTATAGGATCCATAGATAAGATAGGATCGAAAGTTTTTAAAAATTCAAAAGAAATATGTACCTACCCATGTATTTTTTAAATTATATTGTTTTATGACCCGAGCAATTTGACAATAATTCTGCCGCCCTTTGCCGATTTTTACAGCATAGTTTTATGACATTTTCCGGTTTTTCCCAGATGGTGGCGACAGACTTATGAAGGGATATAATTTGCATAACGTAAAACTTTAGTCATGAACGAATGAAAATTTTTATGTAGGTGCCTTTTCATTTGATAAGTATTTATATAGTGAATTTAAATTATGTTTGGTTTATAACAAAGCTTATAGTGTATACCTTCATTTTTGTTGTAAATGAAAGCTCGAAATCACAACATTTAAAAATCTACGACAGATTATAAGAAATATCGTTACTAACATTGACATCTTTTAAAAATCATGTGAAATATTTAATGTCCGTTGACATCTACGGTCGATGTAACAGATTTCTGCATATAGAAAACCATCGCTTTCTCAACATTCTAATTACGAAAATCCTATCTATGTACGAAAATCTGTGGTATTTTATCTATGGTAAGATCACGAAAGTCGCGCATCTTCCGTTTATTATATCTATGGAAGTAGAGCAGAATGTTATGTCAAATGATTTCTTGAATGGCCGGCCGGATAGCAATATATTTTTTAAATCATCGTCATGGCGGTCTCATTCTGCAGCAAAAGGTTACTTTTGAGAAGTAATGCTTTTTTATACCAGAAAAGATACAATGGATATATCGTGCTGTAAGTTATTTTGTTTTTTTCTCATTACTATGAAATAATTTACATTTTTTTCCTATTTAGGCGATGTATATATTTAAATGTTGATTTAAAGTTTGTATAACTAATCATTTTATTCCCACATGCGATTCGAAAATATTTTTGGACTATATTGTGTTGCATGCCTACATGTGATTTTGACTTTTGACCATAAAATATTGTTTTTTTTTGGCTATAAAATATTGATGTAAGTTTAAATGCTTCTTACTAAATGAAAATTAAAGTGTGTGTTATTTTTAGATAATCGCAATTATTAATTTCTCTAATTAACTGTTGCATGTTTTCTTCCACTGAAGTCTCAATTTCTTCATTGACATCATTAACAAAACATCATTTTCAAAGAATTTATCTTTAAAGAATGTATTTGTTCCTGTTGTTTTGGATCCGACGCCTCGCTGAATTTTCAGAAATGATTATCTTACTCTAAACTATATCAACATTAGTTATTATTTTAGATACAATTCACAATATTTGAATTCATGGAAAAGAATGACATAAAGTTCTACTTTATTGTATTTTATTGAGCAAAGTTCAAGCTAAGATTTTTCAGGATATGATATTTTTCTGTTTAACCCATAAATTTTTGAAGTCTTCCAATACACTCAACATATTGTAAATTTTATCCTTTTTTAAATATTTTATAAATTTGGAAACATACAGTATATTTTATGTTTTTTTATTTATTATCTTTGTTTTATTAACCACTTAATTGAGTTTAAATACATCTACCGGTTTCCAAAAATACCATTTTCTTCTTCAGGATGTCATAACTAACTAAAAACATATATTATTGTTTCTTTAACAGAATCTATTTTTAAAAAAAAACAATTATTTAAAAAATAAATTTAGTACATTATGTTAAGTAACAATTTGAGTTAGGTTAGGTTAGGTACATTGTATTAAGTAACAATTTGAGTTAGGTACTAAATTTATTTTTTAAATAATTGTTTTTTTTAAATAGATTCTGGTAAAGAAACAATAATATATGTTTTTAGTTAGTTATGACATCCTGAAGAAGAAAATGGTATTTTTGGGAAACCGGTAGATGTATTTAAACTCAATTAAGTGGTTAATAAAACAAAGATAATAAATAAAAAAATATGAATTTTTAACCACAAAGTTAATATTGCTAATTTTAAAAGTATATATGCAGTATAGTTTAGATGGGCTCATATTTAATATCTTTATAAAAGCACATGATCTCAATACGCTATATATTCATGATGGCATAGGTGTATTTGAGTTATGGTTATAACTGTCATGTCCACAAATATGTTAACATTCTCGCTGACATGGCAACCTTATTAATCGCAACATTCATTTTTCAGTGTACCAGAAATCGGTGAAGACTCACGAGAAAAGTGCTCTCTTCTTAAAAATGATGGACTACCAGAATTCAACACTTTCACTGTGGAGAAGTGCATTGCTGCGATAAGCAAATACACAATAGATTACGAAAATGAAGTAAATGAAATAGAAGATTCAATCGATAAAGTTCAAAATGTTTTTACTGATATAATAACACCTTTAGAACATGTGGATTGTCCGCTGGAGTTGACTTGGGGCTTGGCCAAAACTCTTTACTTGGGTAACTGCACTCTGATGCCGACCAAGACGTACATGCAAATCCATAACCGGGCTCATAGAGCTGTCACCAGCAAATACCGTAGTGTACCTATTTATAGAGCACTGCTCCAAGCTAAGCGCACTAGCAAATCTCTCACTGAAGAGGAATCCAGACTTCTGGATAAATATAGTCTAGAAGGGCGTTTGAATGGATTGGATTTATCCACTGAAGCTGAAAAGGTGCGCTTGAGTACAACATTACATGAGCTTCAGGATTTACGAAAACAATACAGAGAAAAACTGGACATAGCCAATAAGCAATTCAGTGACACGATAAGAGATCCGGGAGTGGTGCGCGACTTTCCTCATAAATTACTCAAAGCTATGTCCACTAACGCCGATGATCCAGAAACTGGGCCATGGAAAGCGACTCTGTCACCTACCATATACGAAGGTTTTTTGGAATACTGCCCAGATAAACACCTCCGATGGAACGCGTGGCAGGCATATATCGGGCGTTGTTCAACTTTTGTAGATAAAGCACTGGAAACCAGCACCACTTTGGAAAAAATTAGAGGTCTTAGACTTCAGCAAGCCAACGTTTTGGGATTCCCGACGTTCGCCGACATGAGCATGGAAACGAAAATGGCTGGTACTGTTGACAATGTAAAACATATGTTGTCTAGTCTGCTGGAGAGAGCGAGACCGATACAAGATGTGGAATTGGAGAGGCTAGACATCTTTGCTAAAGAGAGAGGTTTCACGGGTAACTTTGAATATTCGGACATACCGTATTGGAAAAGAAAACAAAAGAAGACCCTGTACAATTTTGATCCAGAAGAGATGAGAGAATATTTCCCCCTCCCTGTTGTGCTCCAAGGTCTCTTTGACCTTTGTTCTAAACTATTTGATATCAAAATAGTTGAAAGAACAAATGTAGAGACTTGGCACGAAGATGTCAAATTTTATGACGTTTTCGAATCTGACAGCCCTTCACCGATTGCAGGATTCTATTTTGATCCGTATGCGAGGGAATGCGAAAAAATCAAAGTTCAAGACGATTCTGGCTGGATGCTGACGGTGAGGAACCGCTGCTCAATCACCGAAACCCATCCCTTAGCCGCTTTGATTTTCAATTTTGATATTCCCATTTATGGAAAACCATCTCTACTGTCATTCAACCAAGTTACTTTATTATTCCACAAGTTTGGCCATGCTCTCCGCCATTTACTCACCGAAGCCAATTACTCTGACGTTGCTGGGATTTCCAATGTCGAATGGGACGCAACCGATATTTGTGGACACGTCATGACGCATTGGCTGCATGAACCGTCGACTTTTAAAGCCATCAGTAGTCATTACGCCACACAAGAAACGCTGTCAGATGAAATAATCCAAAACATCCAGAACGTCAGGAAGCACATGTCAGCCTACGACCTCTGCAAAGAATTATATCTCTCTTCGTTAGACATCCAATTGCACTCGTCGAAAGCCTTTTGGCGAGATATCGTCAAGGAATTGTGGCCGAAGTACCACGCGATTCCGTACGATAAGAATGACGCTCACCCTTGTTCCTTTGCCAAGATATTCTCCGAGGATTGGGGGGCGGCTTATTATTGCAATGTTTGGTCACGGGTAATTGCGGCTGACGTGTATAGTGCATTTTACGAAGCCAAAAATGACGAGACTACTATTCTAGAAGTCGGGAGGCGGTACAGGGATACATTCTTGGCATCAGGTGGCAGTTGCCATTCTAATGAAGTATTCAGAAGGTTTAGGGGCAGGGATCCCAGCCACAAGGCGCTTCTTCACACGTTGGGGCTGAAGGGGAATTCTAAAATCTCATCTAAACCTGAGAAGTAAATTTTTGTTTGCAATAACGTAAGTTTTATTTTGATTTCCGGAGTAATAACTGTCTTTAAAATCATCCCTGGTGTTGTAGCTCTTTGTTTATAAATATATATATCAATAAATTATTTATATAGTATGTAATATTTGTCTATTTTAATAAACTATTTATAGGTTTCTCTGTATTACCTTCATAGCTATTGTAAGAAGATTGCCCCAGGTACAATTTTTTCCTAACAGCTGCTCGTTATTTTGATTTATCTTCAAGTGAAGTATTACTTACAAATTTAAAACCTTAAAATATAAACCGTACAATTATTTTTACAAGATTGAGATTGATTATAATTTATCCCTAAGGATTACATATGATAATAACTAAACATCAACAAAATTATGAAGGCATTCAATATAACACATATTTTAAAGAGGAGATGGACCTGAAGAATAATGCCAACTCATGAATAAAAATTTTTTTGTGCAGATTAGGAAAAAAAATACAGGACAAAATTGTGAAATAAAATTCTTTCACTTTTCTGATTATTTTTATTGCGCAATAAACATAACATGGTAACACTGTTAATTATATGAAATAATTAGGTATTACATATTTAATTTCTCAGTGATGTCATTGCTGTAGTTTTTATTACCCATAATTTAAATAAATATTTTACTTCATTAAAATTAAGAATATCCACTATGGGACATGACTAGATAACTGTGTGTCAACATCATAAAAGAACAGTGTATTATTTTAGTAATGATAACACATAGTTATCAAAACAAATGCCAATTGATATTCATTGTAATAGTCCAAAGTTGCATTTATTAAATTGTTAGAATATTTATTATAATGCTTTTTAGTATTCATTAAATCAAGTTAAATGGTAGAAATTATTAAACAACACAGTATGTATTTATCATCAAAGGGTTGTATTAAATATACAATTAAAAATTGATAGATACATATTATTAATAATTCAACCTTTTACAAAAATAATATTCCATGTGTTATAAAAATATAACATATTATTGTAATGTAAGATCAGGATAGTTGGTGAGGATATTTAGGTTTAATGTGGATATTGGATTTTACACGACTCCTTGTGCTTTCGCCACCAACGGGTGGCGGAGAGTGCTTCCTTGAAAAAGTAGTCCTTGAATGAATTTTCCTCACTCCCATCTCCAATAACGGCATTAATGATCTAAAGTGAAAAAGTTTTGGTGAAATTTTACAGATAACTGCGAATTTTGTGTTTATGGTTACTTTTTGTTCCTTTCAACAACAGACACATGAATAATGTTTTTCTATCTGTAATAATCTTTTGATTAGAAATTTGATTGAAAGATTTCTGAGATGGATAATTTATAAATAAATTGTTAAAAGTGATTTTATCATCCCTGTTCAGGAGTCATTAAAAAGCCAAAATAGCAGTTCTGACTTGTCAACTGATATACTAATGGTCATTAAAATCTCAACCTCAGCCAAATGATTTGACTAATTTACTCAGTCTCAGCCTAATTCAAATACGCAGCAGTATTTTGAAATAATGATTTTTGGGTGGTTTTAATTTGTGCCAGTACCGTGTTCTTTCAGCTCAACTAAAATTATTACCGTTACACAATGGACAATAATTCATTCACACTCTATACTACATTAAAGTTAATGTGTGGTCTAATGAAGAAGATGGGTGGGATAGTCATGTATCTCAATTTTAAACATAAATATTTGCAATTTTTAATGGTGGTTGGTACACTCGGAATGTGGCAGTTTATTTATTCATCACAATATTCTATTTTTGTGAAATAAAAGTAAATGGGTCTTTCGTGCCTGAAAATATTCTGGCAATAGTTTATATGTATATATCTCTTCTATTTACGTGAGCAACATTAAATTTAATAACATGACATTCAACGATGATGCAGTTTTTTTAATCTTCAGAGACATCAATCTTTTATTTTTACTGTTAAGCTGTAATCTTGTAACAGAAATTCTAAATCCATTTGTTGGTGGGATTGGAGTGTAAGATCGCTGTTTGGTATCTTCGATTGACGAACAGGCATAGATACATCCCAGTTATCGTGAATTATTCTGTTCATTTTAACATTCTGATCCTTCCGAAGTCCTGAAGTGTTATCCTTCCTGGGAAATTCGTAACACGCATCTTGAATATTTTTCTTGTAAGGTGGTTCATTTTCATAAATTCGTGGAGTCGGTTTACACACAGGCGAAGGACTAGTCAGCTGCGAGCAAAATATGCAGGGAGAGTCACAAATGTCAATATCGGAGCTGATACACATTCTTCTTCCATCATTGCAACTAATGGGCTGATAACTTCTGCGCTGACTCCCCGCTTGAGAACATCTCGCGTAGCATTCTTTCATTTGACAAATATTATGATATCTTGAAGTCATATCCGTTTCAGTGCGGCTGTTAAAATGAGAAAAAGGTTTCTTATACGTAACTATTATTTTTTATTTACATGGGAAGATAAGTATGGAAGTCTTGGGCATTACAGGGCTTACGACTGTCATTGGCTGGCTTAAATGATCACTTTACACATTGTAATGTTCACCTATTTAATAATACTGCCTTTTCAGTTGTGTATTAGTATATATGTTAATAATTCAAATGAATTTCATATACACAAAGGATATAGCACCATACTTCAGTCAAAAGAGTCTCAGCTTCAGCGATGTCTATACTGTTGAATATTAAATTTTCAAAAAAAAAAACATGAATGATGACAACATAGTTGATAATAAATAATTGAAATACTCCAACAAAGATTAGTACATAAATATTCTGAAATATACTGGTCTAAATATGAGGTTAATATTTGAAAAATACTGCCTTTTGAGACGTGTCATAGTATATATATTAATAATTCAAATGAATTTCATACATACACAAAGCCCCACACTTCGATCAAAAAAATCTTCAGTGACATCTATACTGTTACATGAGAATAAATATCAAATTTTCAAAAAAACTAGATTGTGAAAGCGCAGTTGGTAATAAATAATTGAAAGGTTTCAATATGATAACGTATATGTATTCAACTTCCAAAAATTTGATAGATGTGATAGCATGGGTAAATAGGTGAATGTTACATTGTGTAAAGTGATCACTTAAGCCAGCTGATTACAAGTCGTAAGCCCTGTAATGCCCAAGACTTCCACACTTTCCATGTAAATAAAAAATAATAGCTTCATCTCTGTGAGACATCTATATCTTGATGATAATCTCTCAGGGGATAAATCCCAGTATTTGGTTCCTATAAAGATTTGAACATACTCAAAATATTTTTTTTTTAAGTCATAATTTACCTGTTATTGGTCTTTTCAGGGAAATGTTTCGGCTTTGAGGTTTCGCGTGGCTGAAACATGAATAACAATTACAAATATTATAACCCTGTTACATCGTTTACTTGTATTGTAGTTTATTTTACAAATAAGTGTTCAGTATCTGATAAACCTGTTGTAAAGCGAATAGCTTACTCAGCTCAAAGAAAAATTCAGCAGATAAACAGGCACCTAAATAAAATAAAAATATTTTTCTACAAGATTAAGTTTTACATATCTACTGTGAAATAACTGAACAGGTGAATGTGAATCTTGGCTGCCTGCAAGGTTTGTTGCATTTCCTTCTATCTGTGGCATCTCTTAATTATCACCCTCTGAGCGTGACAGTTCACTACTACGCTAACAAGTCATGACGGTTTCTGCCTCCCCGAACAAAACTTCATTTACAGATTCTTCGCCACGCCATGCTGGTGCCCCAACCAATGCAGTCTTCCAGTTTTAATTGATTTGACGTCACCTGCTTCTCTAGATATGTTGTCATTATTATGTATGGCAGTGTCAATTTTACCTACAAATTTTCTTCCAGACTAACAAATTTAGAGAACATCATTATCTGGTCGTACATAAATATACTTCCAAAAATTTTTTTTTTTTCCAAAAGTATTTTCTTTTGAGCTTGCCATACTTTTTAGGTTTAAATATATGCTTATAAAGATTTTGGCCTGAGGGCAAATTAAAAACATTTGTACTAGGAAGGCAACTGGTCATTAAAGTTAACACGATGGATTGTGATATATTACATATGTCCAATTAAATATCAGATCACAACACCTTTTTTTATTAAGTTGACAATAATTGTATTATTATGAGAATTACTCACCTCATCGTCTCCATTTTTATCCTGAATAAACGCCTCTTTCGTATCACCGCCTAAACATTAAAACCAGTCTCTGAGTAATGGATACACTAAATATCATTGTTTCATAGTGTTATATGTAAACATATTTATATTTAAAAATTATATGTGTTAGGTAAGTTTCACATTAAATAGTAATGATTATATTACCATATATGTGTACTTACATTTCCTAGCTAGTTGTTCATATTTCGTTTTCATGTCATTTAATTCTTTTGAAAGCTTGTCTGCTTCTGCTTGCAGGAAATGTTTAATTTCCTAAAATTGACAAGATAATGATCATTTTCTAGTCATACATCTTTTGTTTGTTATTCTAGCTATTAAATACAAACATCAATCCCATACAGAAATATAGGTACTATCTAAATTTTAGTATGTTTTTAATTTAAGATGTTCTTGCATCATATTTTTCTATTTTCATTTAATAAATTATTGTGGTTTGTTTCTTTATCTGTTATTCAAATCAAATGTTCTTTATGAAAACACAGGTAATGCTTACTTTTTCTTTCTCTTGATTTCTTTCAGGATCATCTTTGACAAATTGTTGATCATTTTGAGCATCCTCACCTAAAACGTGATATATTTTATTAATAAGCTAAATAAATAAGCTATTTTTCATATTATTGATAGAATCGGTGTTAACCGTGTATAGTTTCATCAAAATGGATGTATATAAATAAAACAATGCTATAACTCTACTTGAGTTTATTGCATTACTCGAGTTTCAACTCATCAACAGGTGAAATAGGTACTGACAGGAGGGGGAGAGAGCGGAGTTACTGGTGGAAGGTGGAGGGGTGGTTATAACGGGAATATTGAGAGGAGATAAGTTGGAGAATGTAATATTGTTTAACAAATTAATACCCAAGTTCAAATTCATTTTTATTTCAAAATTATTCATTTTATTACCTTTACACACAACGGGGTGAAGTTTAATGGTACATGAATGAAAAGAATGATTTTTATCCATGATGTAGTTCGCGAATTCAGAAAAGTTTTTACTAATTAGACAACAGCAATGGTCTTTTAATCTAATATATTGTATTAAGATTTCTAGAGGTTTGTCTGATATATTTACTATTGCAATCTCCGCATTAAATTTAGTAAACCCCGCTTTTTTCTAAATTATCTATTTTTTTCTTTGAGTTAAGAAATAATGTGCCTATGTTTGTATAATACACAGATATATTGAGAGGAAGAAATTTTGTATTGTACATAGTATTTTTCTCCATGAAGTATTATCAACGGTATTACTAATATTATATCCGGAATATAAAAAGCGATCACTCAATTTTACTTGGATTTTTTATTTAGCATTTTTCTATTAATGCACTGTTGTAACCGTTATTATTACCAATTTGCTTTATAGAGTTTAATTCACGGTTGTAATCAGTATTATTGAGAGGAATATTTATTAATCTACTAAGCTTTCTTTCTCTTCAAGATAATATTTGTCAATGGCAATCTTTGATTTCCAAGTGAGCTTGTGTAGGGTGGTTCTAGCAATTTTCCATAGAGAATCAAAGGTGTTATTGTTAGGGTGACACAAATGGATTAAGATGTCTAAAGAAATGGTGAAGTCAAGTAAATCAACTAATATGTAGGGAAGCGAAGGCGATGATTGTGAGGATGTTTCCCACCCACACAAGCTCCTATATTTACTGTACCCTTTCATATATTTTATTGGTATATCATCAAATATATAAGTCCAGTTGAGGTTTATATGTGTTCATTTAACCGTGGGTTCATTTAACCGTTCACAATAACCGTGGGTGTACCTCGCTGGAACTCTAGAAGAATGCCATGCATGCCGCTTAATTTATAATATCACTTTACTCAAAAAAGTCTTTATTTGACAAATATTTAATTGGCAGAATGTATTTTTAATTATAACCCTAAATTCTATTTATTATTTAATAATTGTATATTATTATCTATCACAACTCAATGATACATGTTTAAATGAAATAAAAATATATATTCAAAACTAAAGAAATAAAATAAATGTGCATACATTTCTTGACTAGTTCATTATTTTTTTTATTCAATTTCTCCAATTCTTCAGTGAGCCTCTCTATTTCCAGTTGCTTTTCTTGAATATCTTCCAAAGCTTGAATATACATTTCCAATGCTTCATCCAACTGCGCCTTTATCTGTTCTTCAAATTCTCTCCTCTTCTTTTTCAATTCTCCTGCAGCGGTTTTCGCTTTCGCCACATCTAAATCTAGAGCCTTGATAATAATTTCACACATTTTATACACTTTAACAGGTATGCTATATGACTACATATGTTTATTCAGTATCGCGTAAATCTAAACATTGTGATATAATTGAAAGCTTTTACCGTTTTTAATGTTTCCTCGAGTAGTTCACGATATTTCTGTCCATTACCACTCATTAACAGAGCTTTATCTGCGTAAGCATTTAGCTCCATAGTCAAGTTACTCAAACTCTCTAAATGTACCTAAAATATTATAATATAAGATGTTAACAGTGATGTGATGTAACTTAAAAAATTAGACCCTAATGCAAAATAAGAAAAAGGGCATTGGACCTTTGAAGAGCCACTTGTATATAGAAGATATAATTATATTAAGTACTACACGACTTTATCCATTACAAAATAAATAACAAAATTGTTTTTTTGCCTCTTACAATATTCACATTTTCATAACAGGTGCATAAAAATTTGCTTTGTTAAATTGCAATTTTCACATTGCCACGGTGGTCTGGTCCTCAACCCGACACAATAATGAATTACTGATTATCGATAATGTTTTATTGTTTTTATCGTAATACATGTAAGAGACGATTTCTTAAATTTGGGAAAGGTATTGATACTCGTAAAAGTATTGACACCAATTGAATTGTAGGGTGCGGATTTTTCAGCTCCCTACCTAACTTAGGCCCAGCCGTGGTTTTAATAACATCCATTGGCTTAGTTTGCTTGGACAGTAATGTAATATTAAACACACCACCTGGTTTCAATTGTTTCAACCAAAGCAATAAACCACCGGAAAAAAAAAATTTATTCATATTTCAAATGGTTTTGATTTCTTAACTCACATTTAATCCATCAATATCTTTTGATAAATCGGCATTTTGTTCCAAAAGTTTGTCCCTTTCTTTTGTTATTTCTTTAATTTTTCTCTCCAGCTCCTCAATTTTTGTATTCTTTTCCTTTAATAAAGCTTCAGAATCACCAAATCCTTCAGACCTTAATTTGAATACAATTTTTTTAATATTTCAAAATTACTAATAATTAACTTTATCACACAACATATTTAAAATTTTAATTGTCATCCATATTTGGCATGGGGGACACCACACCACATAAAAAAGAACAGGATTTAAGGGTGTTATCCTATGCTGCTATTCTACTATGTGTCTTCACAGATTGGACGAACGTTTGGATCCCACAGCAGGATCCAGCAATAGGATTGATTTTGTCAATGTGATGTGTTAGTGTTTCATTAAAGGGGTGTACAGGTAGTTCTCGATTTACGAACATTTGCTATAACAAACATCACAATTTTAAGATTTTTTTATTTACATGATGCACAAAGTTGTTGAACTGGGTAATCAAATGGAACTCAAACTTAATTCGGCTGATGTAAAAGAGTTGTTGGACTCATATTTCGAGGAATTGACAATTGATGAGTTAATAGAAATAAAGGCAAATTTAAACACAAGATGTTCCGCACAGCTATGCGGCTGAAAGGGGGCCCGGACCGCGGTCCGCGCAAACGCCGGACGAAAACTTGTACTTGGCCGCTTCACGGCAATATTTCGTTCGGCACGGGACGCCCCTGGGAAACCGCCACCACTGCGGACACCGCGCGGCCGCTGAGGAGCGGGGAGCGGGCCGCAGGCGAGGCCACGCCCCGGCCGCCGCCAGAATTTTTAGATTATGTTTTTGCCAAATAACTTTGTGTAAAAAATTATTTGTTGTAAGATGACTACATAAATAAAGAGAGGATTGAGAGGGCGATCGCCCGGGAATGATTTAATGCACCTCAAAAATCTTTTGGGTAATAAAAACGATGTTTTAAGTTTTGAGGTGCATTTATAAATTCTCCGGGCCATCGCCCGCTATAAAAACTACCAGGCATCACGAGGCAGATCAATGTTTGTATGAAAAAATACTCGCGATGCCTGGGGAATGTCATGTTTCGTGTCTATATTTAAAAATGTACCACAATTCAGAGTTCTGCCGCCCCTTACGGGACGGCGGAAAAAATGGCTGCTGTTGCCAGTTTTCGCCGCCAGGCGCTGGCGGCGCGGGACCGTATCGGGGTGGCACGGGGCCTGTCCTGGCCCCCTGATTGGTCCCGGAGTTTGCTGGAGCCTTACGCTCCAGCACGAAAGGGTTTTTATATAAATATACGGTCCAGCGGTTGCAAGGACACTCTCTCTCGCTTCGCTACACCTGCACCGCTGGACAACAACTAGATCTGCCTTTCACTTTGACCCCTGCCTTCACTTCGGACTTTCTTCCCACTGGATTACTGACCTTGGCTGCAACTTTTGGACCGATCCCGGAAGAATTTTACGATTTTGGCAAACCTACTGGACACGATTTGGACCCCATTGGACAACTGCACACCGGCAGGATATCGTCGTCCGAGCTACGGAAGCGGCGACGAATTTACACCAGCGCCTCACAGATATACAGTCTTGTTCCTGTACGGAACACAAGAAGTACAAGAAAAACTTCAAATTTCACATTCCAGAACATTTATGATGTAGAAAATGTCTGCAGCTTTTAAATTATTTTCTGGAGAATTGACAATATTTGAAGAACAGGACTCAAATATGGAGAGGTAGGATTGCTAGAGTGAAAAGAGGCATTTATGATTCATGACATGTTACCAACCAAACAAAAGTGGTCGCCTCAAATTGCTTCGGCTAAGGGGTGAGCAGATTTCGCTTATCCAAATGTACAGCTAGTCTGACTCACTCCAATTTGCCGGTGGTCGCAGATCCAAGAATGTCTTCACTGGGTTGAGAGTGCAGGCTGGACGGCGAGGCTCCAAAGGAAGGGCGAGGAGAGAAACACTTGCTCAAGGTGTGATCGCGGCGCGCTACAGACGAGAAGTGACTCTGTACTGCAGCGGCGCATTATTTATTCATTACCGGGCGATCACCGGCGCTCGTAGCGCCCGCACCCCCTGGTTTCACCGCTGAGCCAACTCGAGCGCGCTTACAGTCCTAGCCTCGCCTCGATCGACGTAGCGGCCTCCACCACCTGCTGGCCGAGTTTGAAAACTTCGCCTCACAATTGGGTGGCACTGGCAGGCGGCAGAAATGGAATTTCAGAACAAAAACTAATTTAATAAATGCAAATATTTCTAGGCGGGACATCACGAGTAGAGGAATCGGTAGATTATATCACGACCCGTGACATCCCGTAACAATAAAAGCCGGGCCAGCGCTCGCTCGTTTGTTATAGAAACATTTAAAAAATGTCCGTGGCGTGATACCGTATGCCGACCGGGGAGACATTGGCGGTCCTGAAAAAGGACATTGGCGCTCCTGTTTAATCTACTCGCACCCAAGGGTACAAAAAGAGGGGTTTAAACTCAAAACAGGTGGTGTATCGATGGGTGGGCGAGCGTTTATTGTGTATCTAATCCCGTGGCACGCCACATAAAATAAACAACTTATATTTTATATTATTCAATTGTCTCTGTGTTCAACATGACACATTCTTTGATTTTTTGAAAAAAGAAACTAATTTTGCAATCTTCCATCAAGTCATATTTTAAAAGAGTGGACGAACCAGCTGCAGCCATTTTAGCGGAAGTTCAACCATTTACCTCAAGTGCACAAAGTGACACACATGTGAAAATAATGAACACTGATAAAAATTTTAATGAATAAAAGTTGAATGTACAACATATCTACATATATAATTTTGTTTTTAATTAAAATGAACTATTACTGTAGATATCTTGTGTTCTCTTAGTGTTCAAATCACGTCGGGGTCACCACTGTGGGAAGGTTGGTTGGTGTTCGGGTGAAAACCATTTTTATCCGAACATGTTTCTTCTCGTCGGGGAGAAGCCACCGAGAGCAAGAAACAACACAGAATACGTAAAGGTTATGTAAAAACGATGCATGGTTAGTGAAAGGTGAGAGCCGGGATGTGCATCTGCGATCCGATCGGTTCGGGTACTCAGCGCAGAGTCTCTCGCCGACCATCTCCTCTGCTGCGGGTATTGGTGCACGTGTGTCATGCCCGCTGGGCGGCGCAGTCCGGCCTTCCTCAAACGTTTCCGCTTTGTACGCGTGGGATAGTGCAATATCAAGAAATGACAAAACGAGGAACATCTGGACGATGCGCGCGAGCCGCCACAGTATGTTTTTATTTTAAATTTATTTTACATTCATAGCGTATCATTATAATAAAGTATACACATTCCATGTTAAATATTATTTTACAATGCTAAAGATATGTAAAAATGACTGGTAAATTATATGATTGCATCGTATATGCAAAAAATGTGTATTTAGCTATTTTGACGCATAATGAACAAAAAAAAACTAGCAACCTCAAGGAACGGAACTCATCCATAAATCGAAAACTGTCATGCAAATGCTTTCACTAGTAACTACAATATACAACATTATGTTTTTTAAAATAAAAAAAACAGAATTCATACCGAAAATAAGATTGAACAACTGAAACCCATTTGAACCAAAATTCTATGGTATGACATAGCATATTTTCAAAAGTGTCGTGTTACAAATGGCACAATACAATCGACTTTGATAACATACTTTGCCTTCTCTTCTTTTGATTTCTCGGCTTCTTCTTGGAGTTTTAAAATGTGCTCCTTCAATGATTTAATCATCTGATCGCAGTCCGCTGTCGCACTGCCACCGATGTTTTCTCCTTCAAAACTTTCTTTCAACTTTTTCATTTGTGCGTCACATTTATTTCTCACCTCTTCCTGAAATTTATTACAAATCAATTTTTAAAAGGAAATCCATCCACATTTTGAATAATATTTTATCCATATTACTGATGGATCTTTCAAATGCATATTACTCCGATATGAAAAGTCCATCAGCATAACTCTATAAACCATATTTTAAAATACATACAATTTCTCTCTGTAGCGAAGCTATGTTGCCATCTTTTTCAGCTATAATTCTTTTTAACTCTTTTTCATTCTCTTTTGAATCTCCAACTATCGGTTTTTCATATTCTTCCCCTACAATACATTTTTGTTTATTGATAAATAAATTACACATATGAGCCCATTATGAAAGTGGTATAAGTCAAGAAATTGAAAAATTGAGTTTACTAATTATTTCGCGTCACATTGTTTTAAATTTATATAATATGATGTAAATTGCAACAATTGTGAAAAATATTAAATGTTATATTCAGTGTATTGTTGCGACGTTAACTGTAAATTTTTCATTTTCTTATAAACTACAGGCAACATTTATATGTCAAAATAAATTATAAATCTAGTAGACTAAATAAATTTTGAAACATTGTGTTGTGTAATTTAAAAATATTGTTTAATCAATTCAAACGCAAACTTTTAAATATCTCAAAACGAAAAAACATAACATATTTGTAATGTAAGTCACACGAGACATTCATTCACATAATGTTTATCATTTTCATTTTCTACACATTATGTTATCTGATACAAATAGTGGTTAGTGGACAGAAAGACATAAAAATAATTACAAAAAAGCTGAAGGATTTTGAGTTCAGTTTCCAGATTTAACCCTTTTCTGGTCAAGACCACCCTAATAAAAATTTGTGTGCTTGAGTGTCCGAAAAATTAATGCCTTCTTCCTTCACAATTGATGATGATTGTTAAGGAAGGAAATAAATATGTGCTTTTTGCGTGAGTAAGGTGAGTATCAGGAAACAGTATGCTGAAAAACCTATGAAAACCTTCTGGCATGCAAATGTGGTAGCTTCCTGCAATACTACCAAGACCACGTGCAGAGCCATGATAAAGGGAGGCAAATAATTTCCAGGAATTATTTCTATTTTCATTTTCATAAATCTTAAAATTTTTTTATTTATTTTAAATAAATTCTGGAGACCTTTGTGTTTATTCAACTTAATACAAAAAATAAAATTAACTGGGAAAGTAATAGTCTTTGATATAACTAAAAAATGCTTAAAGTTTTTGGTGGCCTCATGAAAAATACTCTGATTTGCAATCACTTGTTTTTTGTGAATATAACTTTTAATGAAAGGAATAGATTGATAATAACTGAAAAGTTATGCTTATTTTTAATCATAAATAATCATAATATTAATCACTTACACCACAGTACTACAATATTAATTAGTTGGCTGAGATCTTTTAGCCATTCTAGGATAATTGATTTATAACTTGACTTGTAACTAAAATTAACTCTGAATTGAAATATATACCTATTATATTATTTAATTCTATTAATAAACCTTTACTTTTTATATTGAACAGGAGCTATAATTGAAATTGAAAGTATATCATAAGCCGGAGACGTATTTGCGAGAATCCCAAAAGCCAGAGTGGCACTGCAGTTTTCTCTGATCCATTCCAAATGCTGCTATACAAAGTTAAAGGCTTTCCATATTTATTTTTCAGAAACAAATATTTAATTTTATTGAAAATTTTGATATACTTACGTGGGGGAACAGTAAAAGTTATACCACCATCTTTCTGAAATAATCACCAATGTATCAATAATGATTTCCTCTGAGAAAGACCTATATCTAATATTATTTTGTAAATTGATCAATTTTAATCGTAACTTAATACAACTAAAGTTATAAATACTTTATTTTATTTATTTCAAAAATGACAAAAGTTATGGTCTCAGGTTTTCATTATCATTCTATTGTATTCTGTCAGTCTTCTATATGGATTTTTTTGAATCTGACATCAGAGACATTTTAAAAATAATCTCTGATTTGAAACGTCAATCAAAAATATCAACTCTTTACGTGGTATGTCACATTACAACACATACATTTCTAACTTATGATGGCAGTTTTTATGATTTGAGAAATATATATTTTAAATTATTCTTGTAATTATGCCGGTCAATATTTATAATTAATATTAAAAAAAACATAGTCACTCATCCCTTACCTCTGCTGGTCCATTTTTTTTCATAGTTGCAAGTATATCAGCCAATATGTGTTTCGGAATCAATCCCAGACACGGATCATTGTCAATCTTGATCAGGTCGAACAAGTGATCGCTTCTTTCAGTCTCGTGCAGTGACCACGCTCTGATGTCATTACAAGAATCGTATGATTTAATTCTGCCTTCACTCCGAGGTGGTAAATAGTAATCATTCGGATAGACCAACACAAACTTACGGTTTCTTAAAATTGAAGTCATGTTTATTGCAACCAAAAGATCATTTCATATTCAATCTATACTCTACAGAGAAAATTTTTGACTGATGCATTCTCAAATTAAAACAAAAGATTTACATATAAATATTCAAAAAGGTTTGTTTGAGCAAGCACTATTGAAATGACAACCTGTATTGTTTATGATTTATGATCTTCAATTTATGACCTGAGACGAATCCTTTAATTTTTTGGACATCTTGCGAAAAAGGAAGATAGCTAGTTGTGGTGGACTACGTCGAAGGACAATGAAGTTCTCTGGTGACATCCCTAAGATCAGCAAGAGCATAGTCAAGAGAGCGGGCATTCAGACGTGGGAGACCGACATGGATGATGATCTTTAATAAATATCAGAGACTGTTAGCAAAGTTGGAGCATAAATGGAGTTCAGAGAGGTCGCCCCTACGTGAGTTCCATTGATGTAATATTATTTCAATAATATGGTGTGGAGTTCTTCAAACTACAAAACTCACTGTGGATATCTGACCAGTACCAATTTCTGTGGGGGGATAATCTCAAAAGTTCATTAGGCAAAACCAAAGGCATCTGAATACAAAGCTTGCCTGTACCAGTTTAATAACCTTGCTGCCATACAGGTAAACCAGATAATGGAGGATGGTTCTGTTAAAAGCCTCAATAATCGGCGAGCTTGTATGACAAGATGTATGAATGTTGATGAGGCGAGAATTGTGTGTCAGGACAGAAGAGTGTGGCGCTCTATCCTCTCTGCCTACCCCCACGGCGAAACGGCGTGATAGTAAGTAAGTAAGTAAGTAGGTCAGAGCTAGTGCACGTCTACAACTTTTTGTCAAGTTGTAGGTGTGCAGCAGCTCTCACTGTCAGAATAGACGGACAGTGCATGTTTTCATGCAGAAGATCAAAAAGTAACTCGTCAGTGTGCATTTTATTTTTAATGTGAATTTAAAATTTCTTTCAGCATACTGCTCATACAGAAATGAGTCGGTGGTTTCGCTTGGCGGGTGTGGTCCGGCAAGACTGCTGTTGCGAAGCAATGAAACAGGAGAGGCTCAACGATGAGGAATCAGACCAGACCTATAGTGGCAGCCGGCAGGGATATGTCGCTAGCATCGATGCTGGCTGAGATGGCGGTGAATTTGAAATCTGATCCCTACAAAGGTGTTTCACTTATTATTGTATAATTACATATTAATTGAGTCAAAATAGAAATTTAACAAGACCAGTACAATACTATATTTTATTTATTTTGCGTAGTTTCATAAACATTATAAACTATGTAAATAGTATTTTGATTACATTAGTTTGCAATACACAATTTTTATTATTTATGATTAATTTAATTAAATTTCTTCAAGATACAAGAAACACATGTGTGTGCTGTAATGTAACACACCACGTACATAATCTTCCACTTTGGCAAAGATTGCAATAATACACAGGATGCATAGTTAATACATATATTGTTTAAAATCTGTCTACTGGTACAATTCCAAAAATTATATTAAAATTGCCTGAAAAATAGAATGAGAAATGTGAAAATTCCAACTGAATTAATAACACGTTAAAAACAATCCGCTTATGGGTATCCAGTAAATTGCTTTAAAGTCAAGTTATAACATAGTATAAGTTCCCTCTTATGTTATGTTGCTCAAAATGCAATTGCTTGATATCAATTGATCCAATTTGGTTAATTGGAGGGTATTAACGGTTAGGTTAGGTAACCTATTTCATAACTTTGATTTTTGATCAATTTGCGTAAACATTTCTTTGTATTGCATGAATTATAAAAATATGAATACTTTTATTAGATAAATAGCCAATTTTTTAAACTTTTTCAAGCAAACTGTATTTCAAGTAATTGGTTTTTCGAAGAATTTCTACTTCGTGCAATTTCCTTTCGAGAAATTCACTTCGAGCAATTCGTTTTCTAGCAATTGATTTCGAGAAATTTATCTATTACTCCGCATATGATGGTTAAAGACCCCACTACTGCTTTCATATTCATTATGCATATAGCTTGAAATCAATAAAAAAAAAATTGATTCAAAATTATGTGAATGTATAAATAGAAACAATATTTAGGACACAAATTTTGAATGCCTTTCATTACCACAATATGGTTGACCAAGTCTATTTAACAGTAATATTCTTAATCAGAATCAGGATCCTGCTCCCATGCTCTCTCCATGCTGTCCAGATCATTCTTCAATTCCTGGTTACCAGGTTGCAATCTGATGGCGGCCTTCATTTCATCAATTGCTTTACTCAGCATGCCAATCCTGGTCAGGGCTGCGGCCCTTCTAGTGATGCACTTCACCCGACTGTTTAAGTTAGATGAACAAGCGGGTTTCAGCAAATCCAAAGCTCTTGAACAATCTTCAATCTGTTAAAAAAACAATATGAACTAATCAGTTTTATTTATTGTCAGTTTATAAACATAATAACATTTATAGGACAACTGAAAAAAAATACTTCATTCATTTTGAAAAAAGTACATGCAGCGACAAAATCTGGATATTTCTCATGTTATCATTTAATAATTAACATTAATAAGTTATTATTTTTATCAAGTTATCATTTTTATCATACTCATTTCTGCCAATTTTAATTTCAGAATTTTCTATATGACTTAACTTATATATATGCAAACCGGTGACAGCAACACTTAATCGGAATGAACAGTATGATGATAGACATGTAGTATTTGTTAGGGACATGCTCTGAATAATCATTATGTTACATAGGTATATATATTTTCACTTACACATTTATTGAAATTCCCAATTGCAAAATGACTAACAGACCGATTGGAGTACAGCGTTGGTAACTTATCCGACAACTTGATACCATGGGAGTAAGCACTGATGGCTCCCAAAAAGTTTCCACACTTGTTAAATTCATCACCTTTGTCTTTACACCACTGGGGGTCTTGTTCTTCAGGTCGAAGGTCTTCCGATACAAAGCCTAAAATAATTTAAAAAATGATTTGCAAACAGGTTTTAATGAATTTAATTAATGTAATTCTATAAAATTTTATTTCATTACGCTGACCAGTAGCTCTTCTTGCTTCAGTAATATTCTTGAGCCAAGTTTCTTCATCACGAGCACTGGATTCCCGACTAGGTGTGGGAAAGATTCTTTCAGTAAAGGAAACTTTCAATGTGCTTGTTTTCCTAGGCTCCGGAACTTTCCTCGTCTCAATATCAGATATCACTTTTGTGTAAAAATTTGACTGTCTTATAACTGGTTTCGGTTGACTTTTTTCAGAATTTGTTTGACATTTTGATTTTATATTTTTATCATCAACAACTTTATTACCAGAAACTATTTCATCGTCTACTTCGGTAATTATCACACCCTTATTTGTAGTCTTACTTACACTTTCTTCAACACAATTATTATCCGGATAGCAAATAGCTTTCGATTGGCGCCAATTTTCAAATTCATTCATTGCAGTATTTCGTTCCAAATCACGCAGTGCATTAATTTTATTCCGACGCTTCGTATCTAATTCAATCGCTTCTGAAACAGCAAACCTGCCATTGTCGGCTTTTAATTGAATTTTGTCATCCAGATGTTTGCGAGTTCTCACCTGAATATGTTCAATTATTTTTTGTTTTAATTCCACCATTTCTTTCTTGTCAATGTCAGCTTCGAGCTTATCCCAGTGAATATTTTCAACTTTGATTAACTCCAGAAATGATTCTTTATCAGTAAAATAACATCTGGATTCTGAATCTTTAATTTTATGCCGTAGGAAAACTTCAAATATGAAAGGAGAATAGTGTAATTTTATAAAATTTTCAGATATGAGAATATCCACATTTATGTGATGTATTCCTTTTAAAGGAATACAAATAGATACAATTTCATTGGATTGCTTCCAAGTAAAATCTTTCACTAAAACTGGCATATTAATCAGTTGAATTCAAATTCTATATTATCCTAGACAAAACACGAATATTGAAAACATTTTATTGATCAAACGTTTCCTAGGTTAAATTTCGCGGCAAACATCGCATTGTCATGGAGAAATGGCTTTTACCGTACCTACTTGTCATCAAGTGTTCCGAAAATAATGGCCAATTTTAACATCCAAATTCAAATAAATTAACTTTTTCAAGGATTTGGAAGAAAATAGCGAACTAGCTTAGTCATAGTCGTTTGATTCTGCGTATTTTTGACAATAGAATACAAGCTAATTATTTAATGCGTGTAGGACAAAACTGACGAATTAAAATCCAAGAATTCTTTAAACGTATTTTCTGTCGTCTCTGTTATTAAATTTTTTCCTGTAAATAGTTATCGAGGTGCTTGAAAAGGTGAAAGTTATGAGAGTAAGATGTATCTTCTTCGATTAATCAATGCTGGTTGCTTGTTGCGTGCTTTTTCCCACTAATGCTTTCAATTCTTCGTTTTTAACAGTGGTAGGGTGTTCTCGCCCCTCTTTAACTTTTAAACTTACTCCCCTTTCCTAAATTTTTCGAGCCAACACCAACTCTTCCTTCAGAAGTGGTTCCTTCATCTCGTACTTGATTAACATTACGCTTTTGAATCCCATTTCTGAAGGATTAAAGTGATGCACATGCCTGACTCAATAAATATTTAAGGCGTATTCGTAACTGTCAAACAAAAACAAAAAATATTTCACCGCAAAATTATATAATATTAAAATGGGCCATTATTTTCGAAATAATCTAATACTTAAAACAATATAAAATTGATAAGAAGGGGCGGTGTACAAAAAATAATTATGGGCTCTAAATCGTTTTATTAGAGCGGCAATCCGCATTCTGGTAAATAAATTACTCCACGATTTAATCATGATTTAATCCCAGATATCAATCACATCTTTATGTCGACTATGATTATGAGAGAGAACGAGTAAACTATTTAAAACACAAATAATACACGAATCAACTATTTATTTTCTACTACAAGTATACGAATGGGCAGACAGAAATACTTACAACTAACTTAATCTAATTATGAACTACTTTATATTAGTCCGCAGCGTGGTGTCGAAGTCTTCTCCAGAGATCCGTTCTTCGGCCGGGCGACGCGGTGTTGCCGACGACAGCCTCCCGGGTTGACATTGGGTAGCTTTGCTCAGGCTGACGCTGTAGCAGAGCAGGGCGGCTGGCTGACGACTGACCGCTTGTGGCTGTTCTCCAGGCTTCTTTGGCGGCGAACAGGGCTGCTGACTGACTATTGACTAGCAGTGTCGACAACTGGCCTCTCACGAGTGGTCTCCAGATATTTGTACTGGCTTCTGGACTCTCAACTCTCCGATCTCAACTATTCTCACGACATTTTCTGACTTCCGGTACCAACTGATGAGAGCAACTTGATGCAGTGGTGTCCTCCAAACTCCTATACCAACTTGGACCGTCTCCTCCAACTTCTGATACTAATTGTAAACTGATGTGGTGTCTTTCAAATCCCAACACCAACTGCGAATAACAATGGTCTTCCACCTGTTTTTATTGCTTGGGGCAAGGGTATGTCTTCGCCTGTGGACTGGTTCCACCCTCCCAGGACTGACTCCATTCCATAGGTCCATCATCGACAGCAGCGCTATGCCCCTGATGTAGTCCTAATTTCGTACTCCACTCACTTCCCATTGTTCATTCATAATCCGATTTCCCATATAAAATAATCACGTTTTGTATTTGTTCATTTTATTATAATAACCACATAACATTGTTCGAAAAAAACCTTATAACTATTATAGTTATATAGATTAATTATTTATTTATTATATTTACTAATTAATTGACACATTCATAATCACTTGATACTAAATTAATTACAATACAACCGCATACTTGGGTATCATTATAATGTGTCTAGCTCAGTGTTAATTTAGAGCAAATACATAATTGGTTCACCTTTAGTTTATATTTTCATTACAATTTCTTTTCTTTTCACATTCGATACCTGAATAAGATAATACAAAATTATATTCTATTGTCAGCCTGCCCATACCTATTAATTAATGTTCGGTAAGGCAGAGCCTACCTTTATCTTAAACATTTATTTTTATTTCAATTTTATTTTTTTTAAATTCTACACATACATATATGTATCTATGAAGGCGCGATTCCTTAGAATCGTTTTTTTACACGTGGCCACGTGACACGATGGCCCCCTACCATGTTCCAAATGATAAAAACGGCCGGATTCCCACCACTGTTCCCGCGCTCTTTTATTCCTTTAACATAAACAAGCCCATGGAAGCTATTAATTTAATTGCGAATGCCAGTTACATGATTTGGTCGATAATTCATGTCATCCGGCGTGATATATCGGGTAATTTGGGTGTTCTGTGGCCTCTTTCACTTCGCTCGTGGGACGAGATATATCTTTTGGAGGACAATGCTTTCTTATGACAAAAGAAAAAATAACACCATTCCTGTAGAACGTGGATTCTTACGTCTGTTTTCCCACGAATATACCGGTAGTGAATAATTATTCTTTCACAATTATTTTCACTTAATGCATACTACGCCAACCCAATCCGCCGGGTCCTGGAGCATTCACGTCCGTCCTGATAGTCTGTTTTATGTCAAAATGACTGCTTTCTCTTAGCACGGGTCACATAGCTCTTACGTATCCGCGAACATTAATTAAAATAGATCTGAATCTGATACGCTTGCGTCATAAATCGACGTTGGGGCCATGTTGGGGCTTAACAAGATCTATTTTGTTTGGAGTACAATTATTTAAAAACTTTATTCATCATATCTGGCAGCGTATGGTGAATTTATGGTTTAATTTCATGAATCTATGCATGAATCTTAGGATCATCTTGTTTTTATCTATGAAATCTTATCTATGCATCCATCTATGGAAAAACAAACTGCGGAGAGCACGTTTCTCGATTTGACGTTCGTGCGTATTACTGTCTAATAAATAGTATAACCTTAACTGGGCATTCCAGTACGCGAAAACATCGCTTCTAAGTTTTTAAATTGAAGAAACTCGTCTATTTTACTTTTAAAATGTATTTACGATTCTTCATCAATGAGAAGGGCGAGAGAGTGTACACATTACTGGTATTGCTTTAGTTTCATTTCAGTTTGTTGTAAGAAGCAATGTTTGTATTTAACTCCGCATTAAATATTAATTATGTTTTATGATTTTGTTTCAGAGGGTAGATCCTCAAAACAATCCGACACTGTCAGCACACCCAGGTATGTTATTTATTATTGTATTTTAATTTGTATATAACCTATAAGTAGCTGTTCCACGTCGTGTCTCATGGCATTTTCGTTTTTCAATGAACGAATATAATAGGTACTAGTTGTGTTTAGGGTTATTAATATCACCTATATATTGTGCTCAATTTTTAATCAATCGTAAAAATACATGTATTTTTCGTCGCTTTTTAGACTCAGCTCATTCGGTTATTAGAATCATATTCATAAGTAACTCTTATTTCTAAGTATCTTTTGGAGTGAAATCTTTTAGCGTTTGTCCGGTTATCGAAAATTATTTTGCGGAGTTAAATACCAAGAGATAAGTGTCATAATTCCTTGTGATTCCTGGTGATATGTATAGGGTTGTCAGGTATCCCAATTAATCGGGATTGTCACCGGTTTTAAGCCTCATGTCCCAGTGTCCCGAACGAGACTTTCGGAACACCCAAAAGTCCCGATTTTCAAAAATTTCGGATGAATACGGTAATAGTGTACTTCTTTGACATTTCGTGCATGCACAGCTCAGAAACGGCTCGTTGCTGCCTTGCGTAGTACCATCGAATATGAGAGTGGAACCAGACTACAATAGTCATAAACAATTAATATGTTTATATATTTTCATTTATAGTCATGAACAAATAATATGTTTATATATACTGTTTTTGTTCCAATTAATGTCAAAATTTGGTGATTTTATTTTCTTATAAAATTTTAATTAAAAATTAAGTAGGAGCTACGTGCCAGCCCAAGCGAAACAAATCTTTTGGGAAGAGTCCAATATTGTTGATTTGGGGTGAGAGGGATGTCCCGATTTGACTTGCAAGAAATCTGGCAACCCTAGATATGTATGTAGCCAGTATTTACCTTCATAAATCTTAGATTCCAGCTGTCGACCGCCGCATGTACCATGTTGAAAATTGAGTTAATGAACTGTTGACTATGACTGACTTTTAAACAATCTAAAAATAGTGACTTTCAAATGAAACAAATATAAAATGTGTTTTATATTGTATTTGTTTTATATGTAATAATATTTCTATATTAAAGTAAATTAATAATTTAAAATATAATTATTAATAATAAAGTAAATTATTAATTTACTTTAATATAGAAACTTTGAATTGATAAACTGACCACGTTATTGTTAACAACATAAGATGTATGTGCTCGTATCGAGTAGATTTCAATTTCAACTTTTCTACTTTCAGCCCGCTTCTCCCCACAAGACACATACTCGAGGCAAAGAATAACCATAAAGAAGAGGTTTGGTCTTCTCGTCACACAAAAACCTGAGCCCATCTACTAAACTTCATTTTAATTCTTTGCGCCTATTTTTATACTGTATGCATTTTATTTAGATTTAATTTGAAATAAACACAATTTTTTTGAGATAAATTTGTTTTTTTTTAAAAGATTATTATCCCCACAGAAATGTTTGGCAAATGTAGGTAGGTAGCTAATATTTTATCTGAAAATAAGTTATTTGTAGCTTTAACGCTTCTCAGTTCTATTAAAAACACACATTTCCCCAGGATTTGCTCTAATTAAGCTTTAATTAATTAATTAATGTTCGAGGGGGGGGGGGGGGGGGGAAATCTAAAAAATTATATTTTTAATATTTGCAGATAACATTGTGATTTATATTAATTTTAACATAGATTATCTAACATTGTTTTTAACCGCTTAATAAGTTCATTTTATACAACAATCGGTTTTGGAGAATGGTAAAATATTTTCTGAAACAAGTTGGTGTATTAAAATAAATCATTAAGTAGTTAAAAACAAAAATAAATAATGTATTTACTATTAAGGAAAACACATTCTTATTGTGAAATTGTAATTATTATTCATTATTCAGAATATAGGTCTATGATATTTTAAACACTAATTAAATTTGGAAAGAAATCCAGGTTCGAATCTCAGTAGCGTAACATGTAAATAAAATGAATTATAATATCTGTATTGAGGATTTTTATATTGATACAAGCTATAAAAATAAACGCTGATTTATCGGCACCGACAATATTTTTCGATAAAATTGATTTTATATATATATATATATCTTTCTAATTAATACATTTAATTAAAATATCACAGACCTATGTTCTGAATAATTACAACTTCACAATAAGAATGTGTTCTCCTTAATAATATATAAGTTGTATCAATGTGTCCAAAATTTAAAAAAAAAATGTTAATTCTAGTGTGCTATCAGTTTACTTAAGGATATTTGAGATTCTGTAAAAACAAAGTAGATTGCTTTCAAATAATGGAACGATAGATGTATTCATTTGGAAAGTGTAACATATGGGTTCGAAAATTTATTGTCAAAAGTACTGTCGATGTAGCATAGTTGGATAATGCACCTTCCCCAGTTTGGAAAGAGATCCCGGTAGCGCAACAACAATATTTTTCGATAAAATTGATTTTATGTATATAATGTTATAGTGTTTAAAATATATTTATTATAAATTTTATGGTAAAATTCCTGTAACTTTCAAAATGCCTGGTATTTAGATATCAAATATAGTCAAAAATCATTAAAGACCAGTATGGCTGTCTTGGATAGTTAAATAAATACATATGTTTTAAGTGTTTATCTTAATTATAATAACTATTTAACAATCTTGCTATTCTTTTGAAATGTGAATACCTCGAAGTATTCAAACGCGAATATCTGAAAATAAGCATTTTAATTCAATTTTTCAGCAATCTCGCAATTTCTTTTGTAAGTTTATAGGAATATTTGTTGGTTCGTATATCTAGACTGCAAGTCTAGTCATGAAATTTTGCCTTTGAAACATGCATAAAATGGCAATGAAGGACAGTACATAATTACCGCCGAGTCATAAATTTGAATGTTGTCTATTGCACTTTGTTTAGAGTACAGTCTGATGTTTGGCTGCTTAGTTATTACGAGATGAAAATTTAATCTATGGACATATACCCTAAGATTTTTTTGCCGGCTATCATCTTCAACAATAATAAACCCTGCGTTAGAAAGATTATTAAAAAAATTACATTAATCATTTCATAATTCTGTTCTTAATTTTTTACAAATTTTTCATTTGACATGTTAGTATAGGACTAATAAGTGGGATATGTGTAAAGTGCTCTGAGGTAAATGTGTTCAAAAATAGAATGACATATTTCACTTCATCCACATCCATGCATTAGGAAGTGAATGGTAACAACAGATGAGTCGTTGAGTTTTACAAAGTATTTTCGGGATCCAAGATCCTATTGTAGATTTTGAAAAAACCATTGATTGAAATGATTGGATATAGATACTTAGTGTCTTTAGTTATTAGCTTACTAATTATTTAGATATAGAGTAACAGGATATATGTTGCAGCTAACAGACTACTAATAAAACATTACATCTATAATGGCAGAAAGTGGAAAACCTCAACTATAATTAAATAATAAATAAGTGAAGTGGGGTGACATCTTTGAAAATAGTTTAGAACCTTATGAAGTTCTGTTAATAATTAGGACTACACAATACACCAAAAAATATAGAGACTGCTATTTTATTCAGATGTTTTATTACTTATAAATGAAATATTAAGTATCATAAATACACCACCATTAATAATGTACATAAAATAAATAATATATACATACACACAAGTAAAATGCAATGCATGAAAATAAAAATTGTATAAGTTTGACAAATATGTGATTATTATTTTTTATACATATAAATTAATGGCGTGCCCCCAATACATAAGGTGCTATTTCCAATTACTAGCTAGCACTATATATAGCGAGAAAAACTGAGTGTACCATCTTCTTTGATAAAATAATATCAAGCTTTTCTACAATTCGATATTGAAGCTTTCTGCATAGAAATTTATATTATGTACTTGCATCGTATGCTATGTATTTATATAACTTTTTATATTTACAAGTTTTTTAAACTTTGGTTAACAGTCTTATTTTGACAGTGTCAAAATATGGAATCCTTAATTAATGTTATGTGAAAAACATAACATTAATTAAGGATTCCATATTATAATAGAAAACTCGGCCTTGTGGACAAAGCTTTTATAAAATTTGTGACCAGCGGCGTAACTGAAAAATTAGGCCACAATGCAACATGTTAAAAATATGTTAACAAATTGTGTGGAATTTTTCACTGTTGAATAATGATGAAATAATCTTACCGATTTCTATGATTATTTTTTGATTTAAAGACATCGTGAGATGTAATTATTCCATAAATATTACTTATTACTGTCATTTACAAGAATGACACATCGAAATAAGAGTGAGTGGTTATATCAAAAATGTTGTAATATTACTTCATTGGAATAAAATTCAGATATATCTGTTTGAATGGATGATGGGCATGTGTTTGGACAATGTAACCCCAGTCATAACTCAATTATAACAAAAAACGATATACTTTCGTATTTTTGAAAGATGGACGACGATATATGTATATTGTCTCCTATAAAAAAATTACAACCCAGGAATTACAGTATGTAATATAGGGCAGTGTTAATTTACAGTGGTTTTAATGTCCCAATGTAATAGTGTACTCAATAGTTGCTTACGCAAATATTTGTTAATATTCATATGCACTTTACTGCTATTTTCGCTTTGCGACGATGGTTTAGTCCCCGACCGACGTTTTAGTATACACCGATGATGTTTTCACGTGTTTTTGAAATACATTTGAGAATTAATCTTTATAGTTCCATTGAATTATATTATTTATAGTGATGAATTTTGCAATTTTTTTATAATATTTCTTCACTGTCCATTGTCTTGATGTCATACTGTTATGATATATAGCTTAAAACCTTAATAGAAAAATAAAATAAAAACCGCATCGAAATCTGCGTCGGTTTAGTCGTTCTCCAGTAATTGTGGGGTTTTCTCAATTAGGATAAATATTGTTTATATTGTTTGTCTATTTGTTCACTATGCAATCCTTCATCCTTTAACCAATCTAAACCAAATTTTTCATAGTTATTTTTTAGGACCCTGCGTCATGTACAGACACCCTCCTCCTAGATCCCCTATTAACTCATATCTTGAAAATCATATGTTACAAATTTTTCTCAGTTGCATTCAAGGAAAACATAGTCATCTCCTGACATCTCACCCATGGATGAAATTTCGCATCACGAAAAAAATTGTTTGTTTAAAAACTAAATTCTATTTTTATATTTTAAATTATAACTAAATCTGGATCACAATAAATCTCGACACAAAAATTATATTTTTACGCAAAACTCCGTAATCTTCTGAATATGATCTCCGTATATACAAGATGGCCCAAAAAAACGTGAGAATATCTCGTAACACATGAGTTATTTCAAAACATAATATAATTAATTATAATTCTTAATGTAATTTTTTTGCTCAATATTTAGCTAATCAGAAATCATCAAAACACCCCATATTGCATAATCTACTGGCTTTAAATCTAGACTGTTCGGTGACCACATGCCTGGTTCGATGAAATTAACATTCTCACGACGAAGAAAGTTGATTGTATTTCTGGCTGTGTGAGATAGAGCTCCGTACTGCTGTAATGTCCAGTTATGCTGTAATGTCTAGCTATACTCCAGGCTTTGTTCTGAAACTCTTTGATCATTTTCCTAGCATCCTGACGTTTTTCAATTCGTAAATTTTTCTAACATTTATGTTTTCAATTTGGTTTACTGTGAAGAATAAAAGAGTTAAGTGTGCGCGAGTTAAATAATAAATTACAGTTTTATACGATTTATTAAGTACAGTTTACAATATTATACTCAACTCTAAATATGAATTAAATACTAGATGGAGCCCAGTGAAGAATTGCTGCGCCGACTGGAACGCCCGGGTTAACACCGGGCCTGCCCAGTATACGGCGCTTCAGTGCTCCGCGCCCTGATATATGCTGGGCTATCCCTAATCAATAGGCAAGTAAGGCATAGCATCAGGGCAACAGTTTCGAAGAACGGTAATTTTAACAAACAAAAAATCTAAAATACTATTTTAATTTTAATTAAATTACAGAACTCTTGACTTAATCAGCAATATGGATATAAAGCAAAAAATAATAAATATTCGAAAAAAACTTAAAGCAATGAGTTTAATATCAACAGTATTTTTTAATGTTAATAACTGCCGAAAATATAGAGTCGGCATTTTCTTACAACGGTTGGCGTTTATTGTCGAATGATACACAAATAAATTTATACTGTTTGGAGGTTAAATTGCAAGTTATAGTTCGTGACTAGCGAAGCTCACTGGAGGTGAGATGCGTCTGAGAAGGTGGCCAGGGAAAAAGTGATCTTTTCAGCAGGCTTTTCGTTGCGGGCGGTACTAGGCGGCGAGGGATGGCTGAAAGTGTCTGATTTGATTGCCATCTTCTGTGAGGCCTCTACAAATTTAAACAATATACATTTATAGGGATAGGTTAGGGGTAAATTAAAAATTGAGGGGCGACATCCTAAAATTTGCTTACGGGTAGCACTAAGGGACGTCGCTGGATGGATCGTCTCCAGTTACAATCCACATCACGGGGCGCTTATCATAATATGGTTAAAGTCAGTTATATGGCATTCCCATAGATGGCACTATGAGTCAATAATCGATAAACCATGTCAGACGTCATCCTCGTAATGGGGAAACGCCGAAGGAGAAAACCTTGCATCCGTATCACCATATACGAGTATATACACAATAATTGTGTACAATAATATAATGATTTATCAATTTCAAGTTGATACCGAAAGTCATCAAATCAGCAACAGCAGAATTTTTTCTGCTTCTTCTTCTTCTTCTTCGTCTTCCATATACAGTGAAACCTCGGTTTACGAACTTAATTCGTTCCGTAAAACTCTTCGAAAATCGAGTTGTTCGTAAACCGAAATAATTATTTTCATAAAAATCAATGTAAAATATATTAATCTGTTTAAAACCCCAAGAAAATAGCCATTTATCATCTTTATTTTCTACTTCTTACTTCAAATCCTATAAAAGCAATACTATTTGAGCAATTACGTAATTATTTTGACTTATCTTACTAAATATGTAGTAAGGTGTTATTGTTTTTCTTCTTGCTTTTTATATTATTGCGAAAATGAGACATGACATTATCATTAAACAGATTTATAACACCATTTGATCAAGTTTTATCAGGGTGACATTTTTCCACAATACTTTGCACCTCACTCCACTTCGCGCACATTTCGTGGATCGAGGACATAGGAACATCTTCCATTCGTCCATCAGTCTCTGAAAATAATATTTCTTCTGTCACCGTCTTTTGCTGCTCATTAATAAACTGTTCCAATTCTTCAATAGTAAGTTCTGAGACCGCTTGGCTGTTCGTAAACCGAAATTCTGTTTGCAAACAGCATTTTTGTTGGTAAACCGATGTTCCTCTGTATATTAAATAACTGCATTCATGTCGGCGCAATGCTCGCGTGCGTCTTTGTCCTGAACACAATCCAGAAATTGTCTGTAGATATCTGCATTCGCCTTGCTCATTATTAATATGGTGAAAGTATTTTTATCTAAGTCTTCCTCCTCGTCTTATTTTTGAGTGATGATCTATAATAGCTCTGAGGTATGTATTGTATTTAAGAATGTGTTCTATCCATTGCCTCTTCTCTTACACTCTTCTCAAATCATCCGGAATCCTTTCGGTCCAGCTTATTCTTTCCATTCTTCTCCAGCATCTATTTTTATATCTCTGTTCAATCTGGTTCCGTCTGAAATCTGTAATATTATCCACAGTATTGTATGGAATGGAAACACGAACACTCGCTCTAGACGAGATAAGCTTTAGATATTTAGATCCCCACCTCCTTCCTCAAGACGAGACATACCACACCTCATGTAGTACACAGGTGAAACGAATTAGCAAATAATATATTATGTTGGCATTGACAATGGATCGCGAAATCAAACGAAGTTCAAATCAATTAACAACCTGAGTAATCCGACAAATGACACAAAGCAGACTTCTGTTGATTCATTTTCAGGGTCGAACTAACGTCAGATCCGTGCCTAACTATTACATAATAATTAATGCTAAAAAATATTAGTACTTTTCATTTTTCTATTTACATTACCAATGGAAGAGTACTCAGACACACGAATAAAATAATATAGGCATTACTTCAATATTAGCAAAATTACTTTGTGACAACATATAAATAATACGAAAAAACACGTTGTTTAAACTACTTTGTATCAATAAATCAACATGTCTCAAGACCAATGATCCCTTCATCAGGATTCAATCTATACTAAAATTAGACAAAAAATAAAACTATGCATATAAGTGATGGATAACTAATTAGGAACTACTGTGAAAAACAATTAAAAAGGTATTTGCAAAAAGAATTAGGTTATTTATAATGTTTGATTTACAATTAATACATTTTCTTATTTCTAAAAGTTTTAATTTATCTAACTGTAAACCCATCGTATTTATATTTAAAGAAGGGACCGCTGGTCTTGAAACATGTCGATTTATCAATAAATAGTGGTTTAAATAAAATCTTTTTCTTATTATTTATAAAAGAATATATAATCGAAAGAAAACTGCATACTTCACGGCATATTCTGAGTAAAAATCTCTTACGATTTATAATTCACGATGTAGTGGAAGAGAGAACACTGCAGACGCTCAGATAGAAAGAAATTATCTTGGTTGAGTAACCTCAGAACCTGTCTTAACATCCAAAATGTCGGAAAGAAATTAAAATTGTTATTCTTAAACCTTTCTTAATATAGAATATATTTTTTCAGCGGCTCTCCCGGTAAAAATTGTCACAAAAGTTAGAAAATGTGTTTTATTTTCACTTTTATTTCCCATTATCATAAAAAAATATATCATCACCCAGAATCCAGGATCAGACTGGCGCTTCTACTGAATACGCCACGCCACTAGTTCTAATGATCACCGATTATCTTCCACAATGGCACACGATCGAATCATTGGTGTTTTTCGTTTTTTATGTTATAATTTAATGCAATGATTTTTTTTGATTATTTAAACATACTTTGCATCAATTTTTTGACACTAATATTTTTTTTTTTAGTTATGAGGTTAACTTTATACAATTTTAAACTGTTATTTTCATACGCAGCATGTATTCCTTAGCAGTACGTATAGTGAAATTTTCCCCGCCAATGAGGTTTTATTTCATCTGTATGTATTTATTTGTAATTAGAGTTATTTTTTCGAACCAATAAAACACATTTTATGTAAGGGTGATAAGATACTTGTCTTTACTATAAAATGTTCCCCAGACGTGCTGTCTATGTTTACTGATTCCGTCTCTGTTAGACACGTATTATTTGTATGTGCCTCGCGTCCATCTAATATTGCACGCACGCCAAATCTCAACTATGGTCGACGTGTGTCGTTAATGTCAATCAAATACTAGTTTTATTAGATCTTATTTCGTCCATCGACGACCGAATGCTTTAGGCAAATGAAACAAACAAGTCTGAGAAATAAAAAAGGAATATGATTCATCTGTATTTTGGAATAAAACTGCTGTTATTTTGTGGTTTTATACCAAAATAATTCGTGGTTGTATATTCGTAACTGACATCACATAGAGGAATGACGATTATTTAAAATATGTATCTTCGAGCATCGAAACAAAAATAATTATTCCTAAAATATATAAATACTTTCACGTTCATTTATTTTTATTATTATAACGATGAGATAATATTAGATATTTAGTTGATGTACATCTTAATACCATGTATACGTGTTGAGACATTGATTTGAAGATAAACTCAGAGATTGGTAGAAAAAGACAAAAACTTAAATCAGTGTATACGACGTTCGATCTGACATCGAAATTCGATATAGTATGCATACAAACGTTATCTAAAATCACCATAGATCTCTTCAATTATCAATTCTGAAAATTATATATAATTCAAAACATTTACATTTATATAAAGCGTTAAATTACATACAATTCAGTTTCAACGGCTGCTGGGAAGATACAAAAATACTCAACTGACGAACGACAATGACATTTGGTGTACATGACGAGCGTGAAGTAAAGCGTGAGATGGCGAATCTCTGAGACATGGTGT
The DNA here is from genome assembly GCA_022840565.1 of Eubasilissa regina. Lineage (NCBI taxonomy): Eukaryota > Metazoa > Arthropoda > Insecta > Trichoptera > Phryganeidae > Eubasilissa > Eubasilissa regina. The sequence continues at coordinate 30,114,566 of JAINEB010000006.1, read as the reverse complement.
GTACAAATTCGATTCGAAAATCAGAGAATTTGTAGCATTTGTCCATTCGAATATCGTCCGCCCATCTCATTTTTTGGCGTTCCAGGCACCGAGTTTCCGTAGATATTCCCTTAATTAATTTAATTACTTCCCATTAATAATAATAATAATGCATTTATTCCAGCGTGATCAGATTTTTTTTAACCCGATTCGCCATAAATATAATGCATATTATATAATACATTAAAGTTACGGAATAAATATAATGTTATGAAAAAGAAAACCAAGGAAAATATAAATAAATAAAAAGTTCACACATATATATAAATTTAAACAAAATAAAAAGTCACGGCCATTATTGTATCTGTAGCTATTCTGTAGGGGTTACCATTCTCTGGTCAGAAAACCAGCTTTCCATGAGAGCGCCGCTCGTACCAGAGAGTTGATGCCGAGCTCCAACCGCAGCTTTACGCCCGCAACTCGATGTCTCAGAAACGGAACGAATCCATGTCTTCGATAAACATTTTTGATGCGCTGCAATAACGCGCCAATCCGAACAGTATTCTGTATGAGTTGTTGTATTGAATTCGGAGACGGTTATACGTCACTTGCTTGTATTTCGACCAGAGCTCGCAGGTATACATGCTGGTGAAGAACGATTTAAACAGAATGCTCTTCACCTCCTTACTGCAACGGTAGAAACGCCGTGACAGTCGTTCTATCATCATCGTCTTGTCCATCTTCATTGAATATATGGCCGAGGTATTTGACCTTATTTTGAACGCTCAATTTCGTCCCGTCCAGCCACACGGGAGGGATATTATCTGGCCCTTTTCGATATTCACGTCATTATGACAGATTTGCTGGCATTGTATAAAATATTAAGCTTCAGGTTATTGGTGTAACAGCCATATTGAATAAATACGGAATTTGGTATTTTTATAGATCGTGTTTATTGATTTGTCATCATGGCATCCTGTTCATTTGTGACTCCTGTGCGTCAAGATTGGTAGTACGCATTGCTGAAAGAATTTCTCCATAAAATGTCGTGGCTTGTTTGTTTTCTAAGCTTGCTCAGTTGCGCGCGCCTCTTGAACATTATAATAAAAAACGCGTTACACGTCTCGGACCACCCCTGCATGGAATATATGTTTTATGATTCGTCTAGCCTCATCTCCGTACACAGATCGTTGTATTTAATTTTGGTCTCATCAAACATCGTCTGAAATTTATTTCAAGTTCAAATGTTGTAGAAAATAAAAGCGATATTAATTTATACTTTTATTTTATTCACTGTGTATTTTATCTTTAGAATGGTACGCACATTTTTAACGCAGTTTTGTGACACATACACGTATTACTCGGGATGTCTTCAAAAACAGATTCGATTATTTTTAATATTTAACTCAAACATTATGTACATCGTAGTTATTCATTTTAATATTCAATTATACGAGTCAAAAAGCATTTATGTTTAAAAAATCACGGTTTTTCGGAATTTTGAAATCATTTATTAGAAAATGATCATACTTTTGATAAAAATTTGGGATTGTCTGTTTTACGTGTAAACAATGTTAGACTTAAATTGTGTACTTTGAAATCATTATAAATGAGTAAAACAAATATTAATTAAAATATTATAAATAACCAATTAAATTTTTATAATAATTTTGGATCATTAGGTCAATTTCCATATTTTTCATCATCGAAACAATTTATGTTAGGTACTAGATTTATTTTTTTAATTAAAATACAGTAAACGCGTGTTATGAGCATTTATAAGAGGTTAAGTGAACTTATTTTGAATTTAATTAACTCTTTATTCTAACATTTATCGTATCATTAAATTGTTATTGGTCTGTATGGTAAATAAAAATAAATATCATTCATGATAAAAGTTGTATCGAAAGGCAAGCGACTGAAGTGAAACTTGAATGCAGGTCAATCCATCTAAATATACCAGAACGGTATGCCTGAGATTCCAGCTAGTGGGAAATTATTTAGGTCACGGAACATCCGCCATTTCGGTGCTTTCGGTTGACTTTTCGCTCCGGGGCGCGGGAAATGCTGGAGAAACGTCACTTTTCATTTCCTGCGCTTTCGCTTTCATCCATTTGCAATTCCAACATCGAAAGCTGTGTTGCCCGCACAAAATAAACCTCATGTTTTCAGTTATTAATAACTAAATTTAAACGATATGTTTTAGTTTCACCTTTATTTCAAAAATATTTTCGTGTCGATCTCGGTCTCTATGACATGCTAAATGCTCTACAGTCTCAGCGACCCCCTCCCTCCCCCCTGTTAGCTACTGGTCCAAATTGCCGTCCTAATGTTTATAACAATATAAAGTTGTCGATGTCACCAATGGACTGTTGAATGAATTGGATATTAATGAAAATATGTATAATACGTACCAATTGTTAAATTAATTAATTATTAATAATGAAAAAACAGCTATTAAAAATGTATAAATAAAGACATCACCGATTTATTTATAATATTATGTATTTAAATCGGGTTATTTATAGCATTTGACTAATGTAATAACTTACGAGTAATGCTCTTGTCAAATGAATCAATTTGTTATGTAAATATATGCGTACATTCATAATGTTTAATCTAATATAAGCTCCACGTTATTCATTGATCTTCTTGACGACTAGCGAGCGCCTCACCTGGGTCAAAAAATATCACGCTCCTGTCGGTTTTTTCCTAAAACGTTAATGAGTCAAGTTATAGTCAAGTTGTAGTCTTCTGTGGAGTCCACTGCAAAGGATCTGGGGAAGCATTAATAGGATTAAGCCACCAAAGTATAAAAAGCCTCTCAAAGGGATGATTCGAATAATGATAGAAGGTTAATTAAATTAATTAAAAATTATTTTTTTCTGCAATAATTTTTTTCTAATATATTTTTTATTTTAACTAACTTATATAACTGTCATGAGATCACGCAGAAAGGATTGAATGCATACTTTTCTGTCCTATCAATCTTTCTTCCTTCGCTTTCATACATGTTATGTACGCTTGTCGATCGCTGAAGCCTCCAACAGAACAATCCTCCAATATCTAGTCAAACTGATCGCGCCACCAGATCTTTCGCGATTTCTATACTCAGGGATGTCCAGTGGGCATAGGTAAAAGAGGCGGTGCCTAAGGGCGGAAAATTCTAAGGGGCGGCAAAAAGGCGGTGGAATATAAGTATTAGAATTGTTGTCCCACATGTAAACAAGCAGAAAATAAATGTTAAAGGGCACTTTTCTCAGAATTGTGCGAAAATAATCCGACAAAAAATATGTTGGGAAAACGTCAAAGTCCCATAAAACTTTGCTGTAATAATTTGGCAAATCAGCGGCAACATTGCATTTTTGCCCAGGAAACTAGTGAACCGGATCTTAAAACTAAACAATTTCAGAAAGCAGCACGAACTTAAATAACACATTTAAGAGAATGGGTTAGGGGTATGTTAAAAATAGTAGGGGCGGCATCCTAAAATTTGCTTAAGGGCGGGTCTTTATCTAGGGACGTCACTGTATATTTGTTTAATATATTACCACCCTCTCGTCACTCACACGTTTCATATGCTCAAACTATTTCAGCAGCAATTTCTTAATTACTTCAACAGATGTATCTACCGCATTCACCCCTAATTTGTTCATTCTATACTCGTCAGTACATTGATTCTCTACCGCATTGTCTACTTTCGTTCATCTTTTTCCAATTCCAGGCTTCAATTTTATTCATTAGTATTGGCAGTCATTATAGACAACTTCGTCGAGTCAAAAATTATCTACACTTTCGCCTTAACACACCTTCAAGGTTGTCATACTGCCCTCTGCACATGCATGCTTAGAATTTGTACGACTACAATTTGATCCTGCTCGCGTCATTTGCCTTTTGGTTTGTCCCAAGAAGGAGCAACGAGCAGTGATCCGATTTCTCTGGTCGGAGGGTATGAAAGGGGCTGAAATTCATCGTGAACCGTTATCACAAAACGGAGACAATGCTTTATTACTTAAAAATGTAGTGTAATTTTGTGGATCGACAAGTTTAAAAATGGCCGGACGAGTGTGACGCACGAAGAGAGAGCAGGACGCATATCTACTTCCACCGTGGACGACAAGATTCAGCAAGCTCGAGAGATGGTTCTAGCGATTAGGCGAGTTACCATCGGCGAGGTAACGTCTTCTCTGAACATCAGTCGTGGTTCTGCCCATTAAATCATCCACGACGAGCTTGGCTTCCGTAAAGTCTGTGTAAATAAATTGTAGATCGAAAAATGAAGATAATTTTTGACTTTACCTCGTACACAACTTATTCATTTGGTCTAAACTCTAAACATTCATTATTCACCGTTATGTTACATTTAGTCACCCTTTCATATCTCTCGAATACCATCATTTGAGATTTGCTAATATTCATCTCTCAGTTCATTCTCCAAGGACACCCTAGCCACCGAGTAGTGCAGATCAGTTTCACTATTAGCTACTAACACCGGATCATCTGTATATTTGCAGTGGCGTAACTAGGCCAATGCAGCCAATTATATAGAGACCCAAAAGGTCCGGGAGTTACATTACTTTTGGTATCGATACTTTTTCGAGTACTTTACCCATATATACTTTATATTTACTTTATATACTTTACCCAGCGCTAATGTGGATAAATATTTTTTTAAAACTACCACAGCAAGAAACGGAAATACATCTTTACAAACTTTAAAAATTCGTGAAAACATTATCGATATATACAGTATTACCCTGCTAATATATCGATTAGAGACCAGACCATCGCTGACAAGCAAAAATTGCCATAAAGATTTTTTTTATAAATATCTAAAAACACGCGTTCTTAGTTTTTTCGTTTTTATGTAAATTTGAATACTGTAGGAGAGAGGAGTCAAATTTAATTCTTATTATTAAAAACTGCATGATACTCATTATTTTTATTTTTAGAGTTACGCCACGTATATCGTCGTCCATCTTTCAACGATGTATATCTCGAATTGGTCGATAGTACTTAAGAATTTCTGTGGAATTTACGTAGTTGAAAAATGAATAAAATAATAATCTTACCGATTTCTATCGATATTTTTTGATTTAAAGACAGCGTGACACTTATTACTTTTATATGGAAGAATGACACATCAAAACAAGAATGGTTAAACGTACGTCAAAATGTTTTTTATGTAATATTACTTCATTGGAATACAATTCAGATATGCCTGTTTGTATGGATAAGTAGTATATAATTAGATCAATTAAATGTATCAATTAGGAAGATATGCTGATAAAATCAATTTATCGAAAAAATATTTCCTATTACATCATGTCAACGTAGTAAGCCTATATGCTTACACATTTTCGAACCTATATGCCTATATGCGATACATTTCTTTTTCCATTTTTAAAAAGCAATCCACTTCATATTACGAATAGGAAAGGTTCCTGGTTCGAATCCCGGTAGCGACCAAAATATTTTTTCGACAAATTAATTTTATCTTCCTAATTTATAATTTGTATTATAAATACCACAGAATTATGTTCTGAAAAACTGCAACAATAATAATAATGTGTACTCCTTAAAAATATAATGCTCCTACTTCCAAAACCTTCAGCTCTTTCACACATCTTCATTTATGTATTTGATGGTAGTTATATCCATGGATACAATTTATTATTTATATGCGTGGATACAAGATGAATAGCCGTGGTGACATTACTCACCCCTGTTTTCAAACTTTTGTTAGGCCAGGTTATGAAACTACCCTGCAGGTGCTACTAGCTAGCGTATGGCTTCCCTTCCGACGGGGGATTACCGATTCACCTACCCTCACAAGTTCGCTATTCTTGGAGAATCGTTGACTTGTAAACTTGTGACTCGTTCGAGACCTGATTCAAACTAGTCCATTCGTGGTAGCGGACTAAACGTAGTCAATGGACATAGTCGTCTGCTAGTTGTTGCAAATACTGCGTTGTTCACTTTATCCGTGACATGAGGATTTGAGAGCACAAAAAGGGCGGCTATTAATATAATATGTTTCAATCATTTATGCGCGAGAATTGTCACTTTGGACATGTTTGTGTGTATTAGGAGAGTGAGTAGATGAGTGGTGGGAGACGAGGATTATATATATCTGAGGGAACGGGTCTCTTATCATCGCCACTTCTACATAATTACTAGTCTATTTTTGAATTGTATAATTATTAATTACTGTAAATACTTCTTATAATAAACGTGTAATTGTTACCTGGACACTAAGACAAGAAACTGAACCCAAGTAACTCGACATTAATCAGAGTATATCTGGTGGTACTACTACAGTTACCACAATTTGTATAAAGGACCCATGTCTACGGAAGGAAATTTGATATAATTTCAGAGAGTTAGTTGAGATATACCTTAATACCACAAAACGCTATGAAATTTGGATGTGAAGATAAACTCAGAGATCACCTTGAGGTTGGTATAAAGAGACAAACCGGTGTATACTACATTCGATTTGACATAATGCACACACATGTTAACTAAAACCACCAAAGATCTCTACAACCAGTGGCGTAACTATAAAAATCGGACCCAATGCACGATAGAAAAAAAGCCCTCCAAATAAGTTTCGTGTATAAGATATACGATTATTACTACTGCATGGTTTATCTATTAAATAATATAGTAAGAACAAAATTAGTCTCTTGTCTCATATAAGATTTACAATTTGCAAAGCATTTGCACTTGCAATTTAAAAAATATTTCAAATACAAATTAAATGTATTAATTAGAAAAGTATACATATTAAATCAATTTTATCGAAAAATATTGTTGTTGCTATCGGGATTCGAACCTGAATCTCTTTTTCTCTAACTATGCTACAGCGACAGTAAGTTTGACGACAAATTTTCGAACCCATATGTTACACTTTTTTTAAATTAATACATGTATCGGTTCATTATTTGAAAGCTATCTACTTTGTTATTACGGAATCTCAAATAGTTTTGATAATTAATAATAATAGTTGGTGGTACAACTTCTCCGGATTGGAAAAGAGATCCAGTTTCGAATCCCGGTAGCGCAACAATAATATTTTTCGATAAAATTGATTTTATATGTATATATTTCTAATTAATGCATTTAATTAGTATTTAAAATATAAGAGAACGTCTGTTCTGAATAATTACAACTTCACAATAAGAATGTGTTCACCTTAATAAAAAATACTTAACTTTACGGCGATGGACTGGTCTCTAATCCGACATATTACTATACACAGCGACACTGTTTTTGCAATACATGTGAGGAACGATTTTTTACAATTTATTATTTCATTTCCTGATGTGGATAACTATTAACGCAGGGAAAGGTAATGATACTCGCAAAAATAATGATTTCAAATGCATTGTACATTGCAGGGCGCGAACTTTTTGGGCCCACATCTAAACTTGGGCCCCGGTGCACCGTATTGACTGCATTATCACAGTTACGCCACTGTCTACAACTACCTATTATACATTATCATTATATATAAAGCGTCAAATTAAAAACATTTAACTGCTGCTGGGGAGATTCAAAACCGTCCAACTGATGAACATAATAACATTTGACGTGCAACAAGCGTAATGTAAAGCTCGAGACAAATGATGGTGCTCGAAGACTTGGTGCGTATCTGGTGAACCACGAAAGCCGAGAGTTGTCTCTAAACAATCTCACGAGAGCATAATCGTATCTCAGAAATGTAATCAATATGAAAATCGCATTGGACAGTGACCATTGTACATCACATAATAGCAGTCGGTATTTAATTTTTTATCTACTTTTGCTTCGCTATACAATGTTTTAATCATATTTTTGATGTGTGAAAGTTTAAGTTCACATCGTACCTAATTGCAGTAAATACGTTACAAAACAAATATGTTACATAATTGGTTCAATACCTTCTTCTTCTTCTTTTAAATAGGCAATCCACCCTTCAGGAGTGATTTGTGCTATTAATTAAGTTAAAACTTTATTTTATAGAAAAAAGTACAATAATATTATATTACAAGTCAATACCATTGTCGTTTCAAAAAATGTGTTATTATGTAGATTAAATGTCGCGATTTAAGGCAAAGAAGATGACACAAGTTAATCGGGAGTTGAAAATTACCAATGACGAGATTACTGTAAAAAAACCTGCGATCCGTCACGGACAGGCAAAAAAGATATGGCTAAGGGTTTCCTCCTCGGCACCACACTCACGCATTGGAGAATCTATTAAGTTCAATCTGAATAAATGTGAGGCTACCTGGTAATGCCCAATTCCCATACTAGAGATATTTAATGTCGTTATTTTGGAGACTTTCCTTTTGGAGAACCAGGGGGTGCGGGGAATATATTTTTGAATTATTTTAAGCCGATTACCCTTACGATTATTTGGATCCATCCATAGTGCAATCCAAATAGAATTTGTTCGTTTTTTCACCATGTTCATTCTGTCATACATCGGGATTTGGAATTGATGAAGGAAAACTCCGGAAAGATTGGCCGCTTTGGCCAGTTTATCAGCACATTCATTTCCATGAATTCCCTTATGTGCAGGAATCCAAACGAATTACACCTGTTTATTATTGCTGACCAAATTAAATAAATATCTTCTGATGGAACAGATTATAATTGTCTAGCCAAACTTTTATATTAACAGAGAGGGATTCAAGAGCTGCTTGCGAGTCGGAGAACTCTTATCGACGTTCCGGAGTACGCAGATGTCCAAGGCTTCTTTAATTGCCTAACATTCGTTGAATCCGAGTTCAGTACCTATAAACGTCAAACGTTAATAGGTGAAAAATTTGTTTGTGAATACAGTACCTACACGGCAGCTATCTAAAATCGAGTAAATAAAAAATAACACATACGTTGTACCTATACACATAAAGTATAATGCTAGGATACCATTTATCAGAAAATATATTTTTTATACGCCATAAATAAATGTCGCTAATAAAAATCCATTCATTTCTTCCTAGTTAACTGTACACACAAAACACATCACGTGCAATTTCTACGCATAACCACTATTTTTTATTTGTTTCACGTGCATGATAAAACCTGAAATAAAAAATAATTCTGACTTGATTCTGAATTTTATTTTCATTGGTTTGTTTCAAGAATACTACACTCTTTCTCAATATTTGCGTTACAAACGACGGGCTTCAAACTGTAGTCTAATTCGTTTTTCTGTCAGTTGTTAGTCAAATCTTAAAATAATATAAAATATGCAGAAAATATCAAAGTTTACAATTTCAAATATAAAGAATGGCTCTTAAATCAGTGTTTTTTCATTATCCATGGCTTATATGAAATCGAGGGATTTGTGATTACCGTCTGAAATTTCCTGATTTTCACGCTGTTTTTTTTAAAACTTATCATCTATTTCGTTTTCTGGGCTATTCTACCGTATGTCCCCGACCTCTTTGACTGATCAAATTCATTAGAAGGCCCATCTTAAGGGTTGATGAAGCGCTGATAGATCAAGTATATCTTATAAATAAATATGTTTCACGAATTCCACAAGTAATGCGTGCACAAGATAATCTACACTTAGAGCAGTGGTATAGTGCCCAATAAAAAAGTACCAAGACGGTATTTGTTTTTAACCCCCCTCCCTTTTCTTCCTTCCATGCATTCCCACGTAAATTTGAAATTAAATATATTTAAGGTTAAAATGAAATGATTTTAAGCAGTAATAAATTAGCTTTTGTAAACGCTAAAACCAAGCATATGTCAAAAAAACTATCGAATATGTAAATTTAGAGATGACTGTCTATTTAAGTTGAGTTCACGTATTTCATATGTCTACATGTAGGTACGTGTGATCGGTGGTTAAAATAATGGATACTGACGCGCGCCTAGACGATCCAATTTTTAACGAAAAAAATGTGTAATTTTCACGATTTGAAAATGCCCCGGTCCTATAATATTTTGTAAGAAAATATTTTTTAAACGTAGTTGAAAAGTAAGTTCCGTGTCAAAAAAGTGGCAGAGCGACCCTCTGGTTCGAAAAAAAGTGGCAGGGCGACCAACTACACCGCTGCTTACGAGTATATGTAATAGAAAAATGTCCTTGTATACCAGTAAGACATGATGGTGGATGGTGTGAACTTAGAATTGATATTCTCATATACATAGTTACATAGAACAAGCCATTTCCCATTACTTCAGGACTTCAGGAGAGAATAACAAAAATATCAAAATTAAACTGGCTGATGTACCTTAAAAGAACTGTGCATTATTTCAGTCCTGGTGTCCTGGAAGACCCAGCGTAAATCACTAGAAAGACAGAAATAGAAATACGCTAACGTGTTATTGTCACAGCTAAAAATTATAAATGGTAATGGGTTAGCCATATTTCAAAACGCGGAGATAACTGATGGAGTAAAAATTTTCTTTAATGGTATCCACGATACAAAAAATGAACCAGAATGATAATAATAATGATAACAAACTCTATATAGAGATGTATCGGATTCATTTCTTCCTTAAGAGCAAAGATGTTCTTTGCTATGTTGTGACATATATTTTTGGAACATTAAAAATGTTTAATTTTTGTCCGAATCAAGATCACATCTTTGGACATCTTGTTTCAAGAAAATGCTTGATAAAAGTTAATAAATGATACTCAAAATTATGAATACAACAGTGTCAGTCAGATGTCAATCGCGAATCTATAAAATGGATTAAATCCGCAATAAAGGAAATCGAATGAAAAAATCATTGAAGTAGGCACTTAATCAAATCTTCGGATCTTCTAGACGTATAATTAACGCGTTCATTTGCCAAATCACTGTTGCTACTGTTACAAGGCTGTGATAATGCTTCCCGCGTGTTGATAGCTGATAATGAAGTCTGCGGCGCGCCTGCGCGGTAGCCATGGTTACCGCTTGACGCGAACATGGCGGCAGTTTTCAGGCCGCTCGCCATCGGGCAGTTTATTTTCGTACGAGCTGATGGTCACCCGTGCGGACGAGCGAAATATTTCGACCAGTCTAAAAATATCGTCAAATCGCCTTTTTACATCGCGGCGTGAAATCCACACAAGTTTTCGCATGCCGCTGGGATTTATTCGCGTTTAAAAAATCATGCCGGCTGTATGACACGCGAATCGAATCGACACAAAGTACAAACGTAAACATGAATCACAGAGTTATGCCCGCGTCTAGGTTGCAAGCCCCTTGCGAAATATCGGCGAAAGCTCATTTAGAAATGCCTATACAATGTTGTTTCATCTGATGGGGCATTTTTTTGAATCTACCGCGGGAATTTGACGCACCATCTGTTTTCGCGAGAGGGAACATCAACTTTCTTTCGGGAAACTCAGAAAATTTTCCGCCTTCATTTGCGCAGAATCCAGACAGGTGCGGCCGAAAGCTTCGTCGAATTGATTCGGGTGAGTCCAAATACTAGTTTTTATAATAAATACCGCTCGAATCTGTGTTTTAAATAGATTTTCATTTACGTATTTTCCATTTTCTATCATGTACGTAATAAACACATCTTAAACATTTGGCTAAACGTCAGAACATGACGTATGGCTATCCCCATTTTTTTCAACCCCAATATTTACGTTTTAATTTTTAAATGTGTGATTCATATTTTTCTTTAGTCGCTTTGTATTAAAAATAATAGTAATAGAATTAATCGAATTGTAGAAAAATATGTAATAGTGGTATTAATAACAGAGGTAACAATATTATTATTGTATGTTTACATACTAACTTGACCTATATAACAATGGACGTACCTACTTTTAATGACGTATATATTTAACAACTATGTGAGTAGCTGTCAAAAACATAATCCGTAAGCTATTAGTTTCTTAGCTTCGTTACGAAATATTTCAATTCAAATTCTCAGAATCTATAATAAGTTGCTTTATCTTGAAAATTCATTTATAAACAAGTGCTTACATTTGATCAAATATTAAAAAGTCAACAAATTATCTATAAAGTGTATGTTTTGTTAAAAAAAAAAACAGATCATAAATTCTTGTGATACTTCAAACCGATAACTGTCAATACATACATTTTTTATGACTTATGAACTAATTAGGATATTCAAGCACAATTATAATACGGTCTTGGAATTCTTTCAATATATTATATTCTTTGCGCATTCATTATGCGATAGAATACATTTTTATATATATATAAAAAAAAACGATACAAATATTTTATATTTTTACGTACAAGTACGTATTGTAATGCTAGTCTCACTGGGCTCGAGGATAACATTTTACACAGTTGATGAATGTTAACAGATTGATTTTAAAATACATAAAAATTCAAAGGCATTTTAAAATAAGTATTCGGTAAATAATAATAAAATAATAATTGCAATAATACTTAATCAATCTATATCTTAAAAAAATTAACTTGGCACTCATAATTTAGCATGAAATAGTGTTAAATCGCGATATATATTTTTTTATTTACTCTGCTTTTTAAAAATTAATTAATATATAATCAAATAAGAATTATTGGTATTCAACAAATAGGTAGATATTGAAAATAATAAAACGATGGCTACCGCATTATATTTTAGGTTTTCTAGACAACTTCAATATACGAGACATTGTATTTTTGAAATTGTTCTTCATTTTCTTCCTAAGGGACATTCTTTACGTTGCTGTAGTTCTGTCCGTCGATCCCGATTCTGCGCCAGGTCTTTTACTTCTCCTTCTTTAAAATATGAACGTTTTTAATTGATGCTTTAATAATTAATTTATGTGTCACTAACTTCATCCTCCATTGGCGAAGCTGGATGAAGACCTTAATGACCACTTCAATCTTCTGCCAATCTTTGACATGTCTCTTCCACTGCTCGGGCAATTTGTGCGTCTTCTAAGTTGTTTTTTTGATACCATTCGAGAATAATTTTTATTCTTCGACTATCGTTGTACAAAAGTAGAATTTAGATAGATTGCGGCGATGTTTTTCTATTTTAAGATAAATTCTATTGACATTCATGAAAAGTATTGTAATTTTTGATTTATATTTATAAAATTATTTGTTCAACTCGTGGTTGCTACGCGACAATACGATCCTTGACGCATCTAAAGCCTATTTTTAATCGGCCATCTCCGCTGGCTTCACAATGTATACTGAGGATTGTGCTCCTGTTGTGGTTGTTGATCCCTGACGTCCTTGACGATTTCCTTCACCGTTATAATAGACTGTTACAGTTCGGACAGTCGTCCCGATAGAATAGCCAGTAGCAAGTTTTAGATCTGACCGGTGTATCGAGCTGGTGTTCCACCTTTCCGGTCTTCAACAGCTTCGTCTAATGATCATCCTCTTTCCGAAAAAATTGTGAACAATCTATGTTGAATCCTAAATTGTTCCAAAATTGCCAGTGGCGTAACAATGCCAATACAGCTAATGCGATGCATTAGGGCCCACGTCAGATAGGGACCCGAAAAGTTCGCGCCCTGAAATCGATCGGCGTTGAATTTTTTGCGAGTATAGAATACCTTTCTCAGCGTTAATAGTAATCCAATGCGAGAAATAGAATTATAAAATTTAAAAAAACTGTTTTTCACGTTATTATGAAAAAATTTGAAATTATTATCGATATATAGATACAGTAGACGTATTCTGCTAATATGTCGGGTTAGGGACTAAAGACTAGACTATCGCTGTCAAGTATTTTTTGAATTGCAAGTGCGTACACTTATGTTAACATTTTTGTTTTCTTCATGAAAGTGTCAATATTGTACGAGACATAGTCGGATAACGCACCTTCCCCGAAAGGTTCCAATCCCGGTAGCAATAACAATATATTTTTCATTAAAATTGATTATATATGTACATCTTTCTAATTTTTATTTAGTATTTTTAAAAATATCACAAACCTATGTTCTGAATAATTACAACTTCATAATAAACTCAAAATTTTAATCCTTTAAAAAGCATTATTTTGAAGTCAGGCATCAGTTAATGTCCCTCTATGGGCTCCCATCAGTTGTTAAAATTGAACACCTCTCGTCTGACCGTTTGTCGCTCAATACAATCGAGCATTCATATTCCAGGATATGTTTCGTAACATTGTTAATCGCTATTGTTCTATTGATAAGTTACTAAATCATTCAATTTATAATATTCACAGGTTTTGAAAAATTTATAACTTGTGCCATTTTTGTGTGATGTGTCATGTGATATGTTGCCTTATTCGTTCAACACGCGTTGGCTATCGTCACCTTGTGTACTGCGGCCTGCAAAAGCTCGACAGTAAACTGACCGAACCGTTTCTGTCGGATCTTAGTATTATGGTAAAATTTTATTGCAGACCCGATGATGTGCTGTGAAAACGGAATTCCATAATTAAACCCTGAATATCGATGTAATAAGCGAGCCTTCTCACCTACTCATCCACCACGATAATCACATGATTTAATAATCATTTTCATTATACCTATATAATACTCGGTCATGTTTATCGCCGCGATACGGCATGATTTCATGAATCAATTCTACACCTACAAATAAGCGTAAGTAATAATATTACAAATGTTATTTGCCTCCCGGAAGACGATGATGCATTTTTGAGGTTCTGCAATGTAAATGTGATGTGTGTACTGTATTGTGTACATTTCGATCTCGTTAAAATACTTTACTGACTAACTGCCAAATAAGTTTAATCCGTGGTTAAGTCACCTGTCAATATTTAATTTTGTTTTTGATTTTGTATAAAAGTTATATCTCGGCAACGATAGTTTACTATAATATGATGAGAACTAATGACAGGGCTATGAATAATGAATTTACTCGCTACCGAAAGCCACAGATACGATGCTATTAATATACTATAACATAATCATATAATCACTCTCTAAAAACATAACATTTAGTATTGTTATGTATACAATTCACTGGGAACGAAATTTTATTACGTTTATTATTGAATTTTTTAATTTTATTTCTTAGAAAACGATTGCTTAGCATCGTTCTTTGTGTAGATATGTTTTTTTTTTAAATTAGAATTTTTAGCTAGGATCCTTATAGGTAATAAATTCACAAATAAGTTCTTTACTTACCTACCAAGACATTTTAAAATTCAATCATGTTAAGTTCTTCGAACATACGAATTTCTAAAAAGTGTCAAAACGTAAATTTGACATTTATGAGTGCTAAATAAAATATGTAGTCACCGTGGCAACGAGAATGACGTATGTGTATTGGTAATTTTTATTAGTAATTTTTTCCATATCTTTCTTCTATATCGTTGAATGTTTTTTGAAATTATTAAATATTAATTTCAAAATTCCATTTACCGGTATTGCTTTAGGGGTCAACTTAAATTTTAAATTTATCAACCATGTAAAAAAAAAACTAATACTTAGTCAAATAAAATCGTATAATTAAATTAAATATTTCAATGATTCAACGATTCCATTCAACATTAGACAGAAATTCATAAACGAATTGTTTTGCAGAACGCTGCGCCGCGAATGATATAAACATCTACATGAATATGGTTATACATCGGTTATGACGTCATTCGATACGCAAATACGTGACCTTTTATTTTAGAAATTGATGAAATTTTGCACACGCATGTCTGCAGCAGACAGAGCAGGAGATGGGTACCAACGAACAAAGAGTATTATCGGAAATGGTTTTCACGTCATAAATTTCTTTCTCTCTTAATCGATGCGGTCATTTCTGTTTGCCTATATTACGATATTTTTCAAGTATGACATTCGTTCATCTCGGGGTCTATGGTATACGCAGCACATCATCTCGAAGGCGTCAAACCTTTCAATTTTCAATTCCTTATAGAGCTTAAATATAACTACTTATATCTTTCTTGAGATGAGCAGTTCTTCTAAATTTTGGATAATTGTCATACAGCAGATTTAGCCACATCAATTGTCTTTTGGACCTCAGCTTAGTACCCTATTTTTTTAATATGAAAACTCCCAGACAGGTACTCGTTGATAAAAATCACTGACCTCTTCATAGCAGCTTTATCATTTGGCGTAGCCAAATAAATTATTTGATTAATATTTTTAATAAATGAAATAGACCTCTACCGTAGATTTATTTTACAAATGTACACGCCTTTGGTCAAGATTATCCGAACCATTCTTTGCAGCTCTATGATACAGTTTTTTAAAATTAGAACCCATAAGAAAATGTGTGTTTCTTGAGTAATAATACACTTTCTGTAATTAATTAGAACCTCCGGTAAACACGCTCGATTGATTTTAAAAACTTTGGTTTGTTTGTTAGAAATAATTCGCTAAGAGTTCTCGTCATCAATTAAAGTAATCTTTTTTTTATACCACGAGTTAAATCTTTAATTGTAATCATAATTTTAAAATTCTCAAAACTCTGAAAAATAACGTCACAATAACTTTTTTAAACAAAATAATTACATTATTAGACATTTTCAATTATGCAAGAAATAATTTAGTTTTATATATACGTTATTATATATGCAGTATAATGGATTTTATTGACACGATGGCTCGCGTAGTTCTTTTCAGATTTCGCTCAAACTTTTCTGGACAATATTTCGGCCAAGTCAACTATTTGAAAATGGACGAAGGTCAAAAACTTTAAAAATTCGTAACTCCGCTAATATACACATATGTAATCTGTCTGATTCTTGCAATCACTTTATATCAATGTATCATATATATGTTCGAGTATGTCTTCTTAGTTGATAGGTACATAAGTCTACTGTAGACGAGAAAAGCTCGAATGACGTCAGTAACGTAAATGAACGAGTCACAATTCTACTACGAAGGTTACTTAGCGTCTTTTTTTAAATAGTTGAGTAAATATATTAATACTAGTTAAATTAATCAAAAATCTATTTATCGAAAAAATATTTAGTTGTTACCGTAATTCAAACCTGGACCTCTTCCTATCCTGGGAAACGCATTCTCCGATATCGCTTTAGATTTCGTAATATAAAGTGGATTGTTTTTACAAATGGACTAATATTTGTATCAATTAGTAACATTACAAAATATAAGTTCAAAAATTTGTCAATAATGTATTCAGTTGCTATAGCAAAATCGAAGAAAGCGTTTCCCTGAATAGGAAGAGGACCAGGTTCGAATCCCGGTAGCGACTAAATATTTTTTCTGTATGTCTTTCTAATTGATCCATTGATTCACCAAAAGGCAACTTCACAGCAAAAAAATGTGTTCTCCTTAAATATAATTTAATTATATTCTTGACGAATGTCTTATTGTATTCCAAAACAATTATTAAAATTGTAGTCATGGGGTGTCCACAAAATATACCCACTACATACTTCCCTATCTTTTGATAATTTATAGTTTCAACATTGAATAATGGGGTTTTACGTCAACATGGCTAAAAATCAAGATTTAGAAGGGAAATACCGCAGAAGTATGAAGATGAGAGGAATGAAATAAATCTATGAAGTCAGAATATAACCGGTTAGTATAGTGATCTGGAGAATTTAAGAGCTGATGGATGACAGAAAAAAGTTATTCCTCTTTCCCTTGTGAAAAAGAGAGCCATCGCAATTGGTTTCTCAGAAATGATTAGGACTACAATATGGACAAAATAATCGTCATACCTACACATGTATATGTGTGTGTGTTAACTTATCTGGGAAGTGGTTTCTCCCACCAGATAAGTGCCACCACATAGTGCGCCTCCACACAGTGCGCCACCACACAGTGCGCCGACCACTTATCATGAAACGTTTCAATCATTTCACCACAGTTGCACTATGCGTAGACAATCGAGAGAGTGCAAAATTATTCCTGAATTTTCTCCAATTACACACAGTTAGGTACTCATTAAACTTTGCGAATAGTTATTACCAGACGAAAAATACGATCTATACTTTTTTTTTAATTATAAGTAAAGTAAGCTTTGTTCTATACACACAACTGAGTTATATTTTTGCCACGATCATAATTTCACGAGGTGCATTCCCCACCATTAATCGGTATAAATGATAATTAGTATGGTCATAATAAAAATCAGTTGCGTTTGTAATACAATGTTTAAATTATTTACAAAATTAAAATATTCACCAGCTGTACGATAACTCTCATTGTTTTTATCAGATTTCAGCCAAACTTAAAAAAAAAATCTTATAAATATCTCGGCAATGCAAAGAAAAAACAACGATAAAATTCATTCCCTTTCCCACACATATTAATTCTACCAGAATCTTGTGGCTAGTGCTAGAAGAGGTGTAAATATTTTTCTTTCGGCCAGCCCAATACTTTTTTCAATCAATTACTTAGTTTGTAATGTATGTATACACAATGTGTCATATAGTTAGTTGTCCAAACTTAGAAATGAGTTTTCATCATTCAATTTTCAGTCAAAAATGCTGTATTATTTAGAGAAAAATATTAGTGGTTAAATAGTTAATATTTGCGACTTATTTTTTTGAAAAACTTTGGAAAATAGTTGAAGTTTTTATAAATGCATTGGCTTTCATACAAATGAAATGACAACCTTCTCTCTTTACGCCACAATGTACACGGGTACTGCGAAAGATGAAAGTTGTCTCTAAAGAACCTTATGAGAGCAAAATCCGTATCTCATAGTTTGTAAGAATCTAATTAGACGACGTAATACCTTATCCCTTTGACACTTGCATTTATTGTTCGAGATCGCGCTTTGTTCAAGGCTAATGGCGTCGGTATGGTATTGACCTACCCCAAGGAAATTCGTCGTGAGATAGATGTCTGTAGTAGCGGAAACCGAAATTGAAATTCATCATTAAAAAGGTGATGAGTTTACATCCGAATTAAGAATGCAAAAAATCTCAACAGCATTTATATTCGTTCAAAATAAGTAGATCTATCCATCTAACTGTGATGTTTGGAATACCTAGCTATATACGTGACGCTCGGTACGTACGCGATGTAGCCACCGTCACATAGAGTGCAGCACATCAATGTTGTGCGCGTGATATCCATAGAACGTTATGATTGGAAGATCGCCAGCCATTTTCACCGCCGCAAAATATCGCCATGAATCAGAATAAAGTTTGCGCGGTAAACGAGACTGATTGTATGTATAATCCATACCTACTCGCAACTCGCAACTCACATTCGGACGATATATTATTTTAACGACTCAGGATGTTTACAGAATTCCCGAAGGAATGACTACCTCGGTCCGTTTTGACCTTCTGAATAAAAGCTGTGAAATGTATTTTTCATCTCCGAAACACATGGCTCCATCTTGAAACTGAAATAATATTGCAATCACTCTGTATTCATTAAAATAATATTGCAATTTTCCTTATTTTTCATTATTCAATTTTCACAATCGTATTTTGTACCTCCGCGGTTGATTGCAGCGATTGACTTACATATTGAAAGATTCAAAATTGAGCAATATTTTCAAAACATACCTGATATCAGTTTAAAAACAAAATATTATACATCTATTTAATTCATATTTAAAAAAAAATTAACACTTCACTCCAACGTAATGTATCATTTTCAAATTTATATAAGAAAAATCTATTATGTTTGCCTATAAAGAAAGCATTACTGTTACGCACCTATAACACCTTAACAAATTTTAATAATTTATTTTTAACGTATGTTGTATATCATATAGGTTTGATCTAAGTATACATAACACTAATATTTTAACAAAAATAAGAATTTAACATAAAAATAACATTGATACCTTATGTATATATTATGTGCGTACATACTGACAGTGAGCTTATTCTATCTTCGATAATCTCTATAGCCGACTAACTTCATCGGACCAGCGGTAAAACATAATATGTCCAGTCATCTAAGTCTCGAGATATCGATATCTATTTTTCACAGTGTAACCGTTTCGATCAATTTAAGAAATTGCAAGAAAACTCACGTTTCCCGAGATATTTTAAAAATAAATTAAAATGTTATGATTTTTAAACACTTCAACCCGGTGGTAAGCAATCGTAGTGAATATGGTGCCACAGAGTTGAATCATTTACCGTTTCGATTTGCGCGTAAAATAAATTTCACGCATCATGTATTTTTAGATGATCAATCGCGGTTAGTGATTTCAAGTTTACGATATCGGTGATTCATGATTACCCTCATATTTTTTAATAAAAAAAAATAATATAAATAATTTATAACGCCAATGACAAGATCGCAGATACGATTTTATGATTTTGATAGCGCAGTCGGTAGCGCAGCTAGATTACGGTCAGGCTAGATAGTCAATTTTTTTTGTTATGTTTTGAAATAACTAAAGAAGAAGATAGTTGCTAAGATATTTTTTATGGGTAGTTCGATAAATTAGGAGGTTTTTTATGAGCCATGCGAGTTATCGCAGCACGCGATAATAAAATGCGCCAGTTTAGCTCCTTTGGTAATTCGATAATTTCGGCAATATTTATTTTAAAAACGTACTGATTTTACCTGCATAAATTCTAGTCAGATTAGCTATACAATTCTTTTATTTGATCGTACAATTTTTTGGAGGGAATATTGAACCAAATGGTTTAGCTTATTTTACGAATAAGCTGACAGGCGATGTCCAATGTGTTCCACATGACGACGTGCCACTTAGCAGTATTCTCGTGAACGCGTCTCTCTGTTGATGTTCTGCAACAAAATGTAAATAATTATTCATTTATCTCAACTCCCACTCAACTTTTAATCTAACACCCCAATTCTGTTCTATCACGATCATTTCAACTGTCATCTCAGTACAGTTCAAGTGAAACGTTTTGAATTCGGATGCGATGCGATGATAACTATATTAATTATTTTTGAAGGCAAAAATTTCCGGTTGTTTTTATATTTATATGAGTGAACATGCAGTACGTATTATTTCAAAGTGTTTTAACAGGTTTTTGAACAGTATATTGGGGATGGTTCTTAATAATAGGTTAATGCGAAAATAATCCCGTCTTTTTAATATTTTAAAGGAAACAATGTTTATTTAGTCAAAACATAACTTCCATTATTAGTTATAAGTGCAAGATCTCTAGTTAGCTCTCCAGTCGAGAAGTTGCATCCACCGTGGCCCGGCGTTGCTCGTCATCAACTTCGAAGAGACGTCCAACGCGGGGCTCATCTTCCAGTGATGAATTCTCCAGACGAAACTTGCTAAACCGCATATGATTCGCTCGAGCTTTTAAGATATTTTCACCATACACTGAACAAATATTCCAGTTTCCTTTTTTAAATTCATACAATATACAATGTTGCTAATTAATTTTCTTCTCAGCCATTGGTAATATTTTTTTGGGGTTGTTATACGATTGAAGTTGAAAGGAAACTGGCAAAATTAAGTAAGTGTTTAATAACACCCGAAAAATATTATTTTAAAATATACAAATAACAAGATTTGGAGATTGTATATTTAAATTAGACTGTGTTTGTATATTATGTTAGGATTGTGGGGCTAGGTGCGGCTACACCTATTGCACCTAATTCATCCGGATCTACTAATTTTAACAAAAACAAATATTCTATTTATCTCTCTTCCTATCCGGGGAAGTACGATTTCCAATTACACTACGTCAGCCTTGTAAATAGTCGACAAATTTTCGAACTTATATATTGCAGTTATTTCAAATTGGTATGTCTTACGTTCCATTTATTTGAAAGCTATCACCTTTTTATTTCGAATACCTACTGGCTAGGAGACGCCAGAGATTTTTCAATTTCATTTTATTAAATTTTAAGATATTATTTTTGAAGTTGTATTTTTTCAGAACATAGTTATGTAATAATAAAATTACAACTTCACAAATACTAAAGTAATTTCTTTAAAAAAAAAATACAAATATAAATGTTTTTGAACCGACCGACCTTATCTGCTCACCTCCTAACGCCACATGAGATTCTGCGATGTTCGTAGCATAGTTGTGTTAAATCTTGTAATCTAAATTTTTTGTCGTGTTTTGTATCTGTAGTATTTTATTATATTTTGAATAAGAATGTCACGCAATATGTGGAAATGCATCAAAATATCGGTTACGTGTCGATCAGTGAGTCATAATGTTTTTTATTTGTGTGTGGAAACGAAATGTGTCATTTCAATCGATTTTCACACTTATTAGTTCGAGTATAATTTTATTTATTGATTTAGGTTTCAGAGAAATATGACCGCTGACCATAATCTTTAATCGGTAATTCACATCGCCCTGTAGTATTTTTCTGATATAAATTGTATATCTCGTTAACATATATATTTCTAACATAAAATATGTTTTATTTTCACCTTTACCGTAACCGGGATTGATATCAGACGTCTCCAAAACGTTTTTGAAAAAGATACAAATTAGAAGCGCCGAGTATCCGTACCTATCGCATGCCATGCTGATTTTGGTTTAAATATACATTATTGTAATTGTAAAGTAAACATTTAATCGTATTTATTTAAAAAAATGAGTTGCTGGGTATCGATTCAAGTACCTTTCGTATACTAAAAAATCGTTACACCTATGATTTGTTAAATGAGTAAATCTTTTTTTTTAATATTGTAATGAAAATAATAAAAATATCGTATGAAATAGGATCGAAATAAATAACATTATTTATGGATATTTAATATGTTTATAGACAGGAAAGAAATATGGAGGAAAAAACATGTTCTGTGGTAGGGTGGTATGACACATTTGTTTGAGACGTAACGCGTTTTTTATAGTTACATTAGTAAACATTATAATTATGGTGTAATAAGGTTATCGCGTCTGGGCTTACACTTGCATCACCTCGACCAATCGTACGATTCCAGTATAACTAACAACAAATCGCGTGACAGGATTAGTTGTAAGTGTGTATGAATAGCCTATTCTGTCTACATCGAGGAACTAATACACACGCATATAAATATGAACTTGAATGTGTTAATTTCCATAATGCATACATACTCAGGGAAATGTTAGTTGAAGTGAACAGCTTTAATCACCCTACTATAAACGGTGGAGAAATTTACTTTCTTTAATTGGGTAACTTTTTTAA
This sequence comes from Eubasilissa regina, assembly GCA_022840565.1. NCBI lineage: Eukaryota > Metazoa > Arthropoda > Insecta > Trichoptera > Phryganeidae > Eubasilissa > Eubasilissa regina. Next base: position 30,091,624 of record JAINEB010000006.1, on the reverse strand, counting down.
AAGACTAATTCAGCCGATATATTATAATTGTATTAAATCATTATTTATTTCATTATTTATTAAACCGCCAACATTTTGTAATAAAATAAATTATTATTTTGTTTTTAATACAAATTAAATACGTATCAACTAGAATGATTATAATCAGAATAAATCTATTTATCGAAACAATATTTTGTATGCCACCGGGATTATACGATACTATATTGGGTTGTCTAATAAGTATTTGTGGTTTTATTAAATAATATATTATAAAATTCCAATTCAATTCAAATAATGACGTATTCTCCATTATTGTTCAAGATCTTTCAACCAATTAGTCAATACCTTTGCTGTAAAAATTTGCTGGTCTGGTATCGAAATAGAGCCAATTTCTGAGGTCATCGTCGTTGTTGAACCATGAGTTTGATTGGAGAGCGACCGAGAAATGTGATAATCTGACAGGGCGAGGTCGGGACCGTAGGGTGGATGCGGCAGAATTTCCCAGTGGAATTCCTGGATGATCGTTTTAACCTTGATTAAAGGCGAAAAGAAATGTGTTGAAAATATTCGTTTTTCTAAATTTGACATTCCATTATTTAAGCCCAAAAAATAAGAAAAACTATAAGATACAGGAAAACGGCAACGACGTTTGATGGTATAGAGTAGTATATCATTTTTGTCGATTAAATAAAATAAAATAACGAAAAAACTTGGATATTAATCGACCCAATATTTATTAAAATGATGAATGACAATGTGTTTGTGCTCAATATTAATAATCAACTTAAATTAATAATAAATGAGTTTAAAAATATATATACGTATATAGACATATTTTTTTTTAATTTCAACTTTATTATAATTTGTATTATTTGCCAAACTGGCAAATAATACAAATTATAATTATTATTATTTAATAATTGTAATTAGAGACATTTTATAAACTTTTTTTTTCTTTATTTAAATACAACAACGGAAACAAAAAATGTGTTATTTCACTTTATATTTTAGGGTGGTCACTGGGGTCTCTTTATTTTTCATAATGTTAAATAAGTCTTTATAATCATATTCTTTATTTTATTTATTTATCATATTCTTGTTGACGAATCACAATATTTAAAAAAATGCCGAACCACTTTACGTGAAATCGTCGACAACTTGAAGTGAGAAACACAAACCGATCTAAAACATTTAAACCATTTATTTCACATTTCATAAAGTTACACATGACTCGATTGGCAAGCGAATTCAGGTGGGCATTAGTTGTAGATTTTAGATAGACCTCTATCGGAACACCATATACGAGTATTGCAAAACTCCTAATGACCCATCTTCCAAAAATTTCAGTGCACTTTAAATATCTCAATATTGTGTTTATTAACCAACCTGGTTCAAAACGGTTTAATTTGTTTTAAAGTATACTTCATAAATTCTTTCGAGAAAAAAGTAAAAAACACTTTCACGCACAGACCAAATATAGTTGATTCTTGCTGCCAGTGCTTGAAGGGATATTTTACTGAATCCGTGATCTCAGTTGCTTGTAAATAATATTAATAATAATTGATAAAGTCGCTTATTTCTCAGTACTGCGCGTGCCCAATCGTGTTTTTAGCGTTGTACAACACTAACACTAACACAGCAAATGTAACATTCGCCTCGAATATTGGTCCTAATAAATCAGCCCAGTGTTTAGAGAAATCAAATAAATAATGTCGTTTGACATTATATCCCGAAACGTAGGGCCACTAATGGTTCTGTCGACATCAGAGTTCGTTCGACAGTCGAGTTAAAACATAACAACTGTAAAACTGTTGTGCAGTTTGGCAAATTTTCAAAATAATAATACATATGTATATGTAATAATGTTTGAGTAAAATATAATCTGATAATAATTTTGAAGACTGCACTCTGTGTACTGAATATTACATTCATTTTAATAAAAACATATGTAGACATATAAAAAATATATATTTCATTGATCCATCGTATTCACATCATTCTAATGCGAATGTCACAGCTGCTTTTAACTCCTAACCTAACTTTTTTGTTGCGTTTTGAGATAACAAAAGAACGAAAGAGTCGCTAATCTGTGCTATTTTATTACTTTTGAAATAAGAATGTTGCGCAATGCGAAGAAAAGCTAAAAAATACCTATTGGGTGTATCATGTTGTTCGATTAGTGATGACATTTTATACTAATAAAATGCATCAATAATTTTTTTAAATGTACTAATTTTACCTTCAGGATATCTAGTCGGATTAGATATAAGAGTACATCACATTAATACAGGCTAATCCCTGATTAATTATTTCAAACGTGATTGCCGTAAATATTTATGCAGAATGTGTCGCAATGTGTGAAGTGCGCACGTGCGCGCGTTAATATTTTGATAATCCTCCTCGATGGAAAAACAACACGACGTAAAGTTCATCGGCCCACCCAGCCAGAAATATCAATATTAATAATATTTCGTAGCGAATCAGAAGACGACAATATGATCCGTATTGAGGGCTACGGCAGACATGCTTCTTAAAATGAGATAAAATCTTTACTTCGCATTTTTACTTTTTTTTTTCTAGAACCGATATTAACAGAGTTACGAATTTATAATGTTTAACAGCCGCCATTTTTGAAATAATGGCGAATCAGGCTGGCTAACGAACTTTTCAGAGATATTTACATTGTCAAATTAGGATTTTGTTTAATCGAATTTTATAAATACTTCGGTAGTTATCATGTCCACAAATTCCGTTACGAACCATAAACTATTTTTTTATTGTGGATGATTTTGGAGTCTCCTGGTCATGGTCGAAATGGTTGAAGAAAGTGCATTGAGATTTTCCGGATGTTGCGTCATGAGATGAGAAAATAATTTGGAATGAACCAAAGGTTTCGGAACTAACTTCTCTCTGAATTTGCCAAAAAGATACATCTTGATCCATCATCGTTCCTTCGGCTTTCGCATAACGTGTCCGAGCGGTAATTTTCTGTTAACAATTCAAGTCAATTCTGTTACTCTCCAAAATACTTCATTTCGGCAACTTGTTAGTCTCTCTGTGACTGTCGGTGACTCTCTGTGACCGTCGATGTATTAAAGTGAACCTGACCTTAAAAGATATCAAAACGTCTAGTTGATGTACTTGCAAGATGGATTGATATTGATAAGATTATTTCATTCATTCTTATTTTGATTAAATTCGACTCGATCGACGACCGATCCTCCTAACAATTGGCCTATCACAGAGCCCGCACGCAAATGGTGACGGCTAGAAGTCGTTACTTTGTAACAATGAAGGCATTAAGTCAATAGCATTCGATAGAATGCAGGTTCATAACCTGTCGCCAAACAATTGGAGCTCTTGAAAGAACACCACTTTGATAGGCGAGTTCGAAAATGAAGACTATTTGTCATTTGGGTGACAAAAATATGTACAATATAATTCGCAGCACAATACAAACGACGTTCATTAGGGAACGTGGAATACCTGGCACGTCAATATTCTTCCCAACCTATTGTGTACTGTTGCTACGAAAATGGTGGTCAAACCCCCGACTACATACCTCACAAAGCGAGTGAATTACCGCTAGAACAAATAACATGTGTTTTAAATATTAAAGAAAAAAAAAATTATATTATATTATTGTATTACATGAAAATGGTCAATTTTTTTGGAAAAGGCCTTTTAATCTATTATTAAAAGGCCTTTTCCAAAAAATACACATTTATATCAAGGGTTGGGTGTAAGATGACCAGCAGAGGGGTGATATATATATATATATATATATCACCCCTCCCTATAGGCTATCCTATCCTAAAGATATGCAACTAGTTCACTTCGGATCTTTCTCAGTCATTCGCTCCTCTCAATTTTTTCCATCTAGGCTTCCACTAGTTCACTCTTTTCATCATGTTCAAACTAGTGATGAGCTCAAAATCAGGAACGGTGAGTCAATCACTGATATCTTGAGTCACACTCACTATCAGCGATTGAATATCTGGGAATATCGCGATTCGTGGTTCATTTTTTTATTTTATTTATATCTGTGAACCGTGATTCGGCGCACGTGTATATGAAACGAAAATATTCATGAAAGGATGACGTTATAATTCATGATTCTGCCAAAACGTTAATTTGACCCGAAAAATAATCACACATTTTTTAAGGGTTTTTATTCTCTTTGTGATGGTATTAAATTAGATATATATTATTTATATATGCTAGAATATGTTTTTAACGCAAATAATGTTTTAATAATATAAGGAAATACGCTGAAAATTATGTTTCTATTTTATTTATTTATTTCGTGTATCGTATTAGTAATGAAACTGTGATCGCAGTCACAGTTTTCAATCACTGATCGAATACCAATCACAATCACACGAGTGTGTCAAAAGTAACATTTTTTCTCATCACTAGTTCAAACGATTGTCCCTTTCCTCTACATTTTCATTATCTTTTCCTCGTTTATTATTTGATAATTGGAAAACAATATAACTTTATTAATATATTCGTAATATTCTTTTCTACACTAACTCATTTTGATACATACATTTCACTTCATAAATGCCTCGTATTTTAATGCAATGTTTCTTAAATTTAGTAAAATAATCTGCATACCGATTGCCGATATTATTGATTAAAAGTATAATAAATTAAAAATTTGACTATTATGTTGGAATCATATTTTTAAATAGCGTTGCCACCGACCTTCGTGTATTGAATTTAAATATTTTATTCAATCTTCAGTTCTTTTTTAACGTTCATTAATCGCTTTATAGTAAAGATACGTATTACGTATTACGTACGTTTTGTGTTAATAAGATTAAAGAGTGTATATTGCTATGTATCAGTTGGGCGAATTGGGTATAATCCAATTACTTGGACAGCGTGTCATCAATTGATGTCAATTCATCATTCTTATTTTCATTCAAAGTTGGTGGGGTTTCGTCTGTGAAACAATTTACGTGATAATCATTTAATTTCTAATTTTTTTTTGTTGTAGTTTGATATTATTATTGGACAGGTATCTGAATATTCTAATAAAAAAATTATTATGTAAGCTTTTTCTATATTGTTACAAGTGGAACAATTAAAGATATAGCTGGTCGAATTTTGATCGATCTGATCTTACCGCATCTTCTGAAAATCGATCATCGAACGTTCCAAACTCTTATTGTAGGTAAATAAATTATTTATAAATAATTAGGCAAAATACTTTGTTTAAACCACTATTTATTGCTTATTCGACGTGTTTCGATACCTGTGGCATCTTCTTTAGGAAACAATGTATACTGACATTAAAAAATACAAGCATATATAAAAACAAAAGTATAACGTGGTGAATAAGTAAGAACTAATATGAAAACAAATTTAAAAGGTGACTATTTGCAAAGAGGATTTGGTTATTTATAATATTTAGCTTGATATTTATATAAAACGAGGCCACAAAGTAATTTTACTAATATTGAAGAAATAAATTGTTTTCCGTACACAAAAATTGAACCCACGATTGAGCGTTGAATAGTACCTGCGCTCTTGACCACTACGCTAGCGTTGTCTGTTGAAGAAACCGATGCAATAGTGAAGAAAAATTTGAATAAGCACTGCATCTACGGACTACGGATGAACAATCAGCCTTGGAGCCGCTTCCTGTCGTGATTCCTCATCTGCGGTTGATGCAGCCGGTCGTGCTTATCACTTCCCAAATGGTATCACTACCCTTAAGGCCATTCCTTTTATTATTATTTAATTTGACTAGATAGTTGGTTTGACTTTATCCAATTTAATCAAAGTTGCAATAACATATATGTACGTATCAGTTGAGATCTGTAACTAATAATACCTCAAATATTTTAATAATGTTTATAACTAATAGGTGCCTATCCAGTTTCCGACTTCGTTTTTATTTTGACAGCATAATATATTTCAACAATAGAACATTTGCTAGTTTCTTGCTTTATTATAAATATTTTTTTAAAAATTGAGTGAATACAGTTATCACCTAATCTCATGGTTGTGTGTATGTAAGCATTGTATGTGAGTGTATAGTTTATTGGTAAAGTAGGAAATAAATAAATTTTATTATATTTATATACTTATTCATTTGTTTGAAAATGGTTGCTTTGTGTAAGTACTAAATTTGTATTATTTATTAAATTAAAATCCTTAAGTAGGACTGAATTAAGAAAGTTGTTCTTTACCTACCTACCAGAAAATAATATTAATAATTTTTGAATACCTAAATTTCTAAAATTTGTTAAAACGCAAGATTGATGTTTATGGGAACTAAATAAAATATGTAGTCACCATAGTAACGAGTATGACGTATTTGTTTGATCAATTTTCCGTCGCATATTTTTACTCTAGTCTAGGTAGTTTATTACACATCGACACGTGACCTACCTAGAGTTGATTATATTAATAACAGACGAACATATAAAAATACGAAAACTTTTTTAAATATTAAAAGTCAAGCAATCCTTTGATTAATCAAACACCTATCTGCGGGTTAACGCACCCGACTGTTGCGTGTGTAATTGCCATCTTAGCCGTGCAGCGAACCGTTTTATTATTAAAATGCTAACATTGGCCCACATAATCTTTCATTGGTGCAAAACAATTTAAATTGCTTGTTGCAAGAAATAACATACATAATGTAAAAATAAAAAAACCTATATAACATTTACATTGCTTTTCATTTTCACCTGTACCGGTGCCAGTGCCGAGATTGACAGGCCGCATCCAAAACCTTTCAAAACAATCAATAATGTAATCAAGAACATCTCATTAATTTCTCTGTTAGTTCGGTCAGGGGTTCGATTCTCCACTAGAGAGACATTTATTTTATTGAATTAATGATATTTTAATTAATATTTTTTCAAACAAAAAAAACATTTATATACATGGGTGGTACTATACGCTTATCTGAGCATTCATAATTTTGCTTTTACATTGTGTTTTATTTTAATAAAATTTTGTGAGTGTCGGATACCGCCCACCTCTAGCGAGCGTTCTACCGCCATCTTCGATACATCCCCGGTTGGCTGCCGTGCCAAATTGTCGTACAAGAATATAATGTTGATTAACACCTATGAATTATTAATAAAAATGCTGTTTTTAACAGATGATTTGTAAAGTGAATGAATTTTTGATAAATTATTTAAAAAATACACAGAGAAATGTTATTATATTCAATATAGCACATGTATTATTGGATATTTTCCCAGAACTTTAAAAACAGAAGAATATAAATAGCACGTATAAAATCGTTGTAAAATAATATCCATCAAAAGTGGAAGACTCGTATATTTGTCACCAAAAATTAGGTGCTTGACATAGTTATATTATCATCACATGTTATAAATAGTGTCAACGTTGCCGACCAAAAATAAAATAACACTCCAAGAAATGGTTCCGTATTTCTGGTACTGTTTGGTCAGTTGGTCTCGATCGTGTTCAATGTGAGATAATCACGAGTAGGTAATGTGAACACTTAGTCATTCTTGAGTGCGATTTCTTTAATAACCTAACTCACCCAAAATGCAGTATATTTTATATTAATGCAGTAAAACGTCAACAATGACGGAAAATTAATAATCTTAATTTATTTTTATAAATCAATGAAAATTTAATGGGGAGATTCATAATCATCCAACTGGCGAACGACAATGACATTTGACGTTTGACGAACGACGAGCGTGAAGTGAAGCGCGAGACGGCGAATCTCAGACGCGGTGTGTATACGGGGACTAAGTTATCTTTAAATAATGTCATGCGAATGTGTCGAAAATAGCTTAAAAATCTGATAATTGTGTTTCACATTTATCGATATCACTCACATGCTAAGCGGTATATTAAAACTATTTATATAATATATAATACAGCGTATGTCCTACACTGTTGTCTAGCAGTTGAGCGAGTGAATCAGACCTTTAATTAATTAAAAATTTGACCCTAAATAGGGGTTACAGAATTATTAAGACTAAATGGATTCCCCTACGATTGTCGCTCTTGTAATAATTCTCTCGAGTGCCCCTATGTTTAAATTTTAAAGATCCACTTTAAATTCTAGACCTCAGAATGACAATGTATTTTTTGCCACATCTAGATAATTGTTTATAATACACTTTTATAAAACATTCTAGAAAAAAATATTATACTCTCAAGACACACGTGACATTAACAAAAAAAGATTATTCAACGTAACAAACGAATAAGAAAATATAATGCAATTCAAAAACAGCATTATTTAAAAGAATTCCTTGCGGTCATTATACCGGACACTTTAACATACTTTTGCACTACAATTCTCGCTTTTTGTTTTATGTTTTAAATAGCTACACGATACGAAAAAAATATCTGCCAACAGTGGTCGATTTGAGAATGAGGTAGATTTAGTCTGTGCGTGTAAGTTTATTTTTTATAAATAATAATAATTAGACACGACGCTCCACATAAATAAAATTCTGCTCGTAAACTTTTTTTCAATCGTGTGCGATTGGCGGAGTTTTTACTTCATTCAGAAACACTGGTCTAATTCATGAACAATTTTTTTTTCTATCTTATGTGTACCTAAGTGAATTAAATAAATAAATATAAATATATTGTTTCCTCAAATCCAATTGAATATACACATATATTTAAATAGTATTAATAATGAATGTATATGATTGGGTGCTGCCTTGAAACCCAAATAATTATATTGTGTTTATGAATATTCAAGTACATACTATAATATAATATGCTGCAGTACATATTCCAAATTGCTGGATTCATTTTATACCGACAAAAATCTGTTCTTGAAGAATACAATTTGAATTCATTGAAGCGCCCTCTGTCAAGGTGATTCTTTTCAGTTTTTGAAAGTGTGCATGTTTGAATTTTTTCAAATAGTTTAATTAAGTATACAAATAATATGAACTATCTAGGACGGTGGGTGATCTGCTATATTTATTTATCGAGTCGGGTCATAAATTGAATTATTCAAATCCTTCAGAAATGGGATTGGAAAAAGAAGAAATGCGCGTAATTTATGCATGAATTTAAACTTGGTGAAAGCCACCAGTGCAGCGTAGGTTCGAAATGTTTAAAAACGATTATTTTAATCTTAAACGGATAGTCTTAAGATAGAGGACATCCTGCTACTGTTAAAAATGGGCTTAAACTAGCACTGATTAACCGAAGACGACCCATCTTGCTTCGCGACAATTGTCACCTCGATAAGTGTTTACGGTAAATAAAAAACCAATAATAGATATTTTCATAATTAGTTTTATAATTAGTTTTATTGTACAGGCATAAATAAGCTTGTAATTCGTTGGCAAAAGTGCGTGCACTCAATACTTTGATTAAATCTTTATTTACTAAAAAGTTATGTTTAATTGATTTAGAATTTTCGGAACAACGAAACAGTAAAATCATATTAATTATTACGAGGCTTCAAGCTCCGTAGGCGTACAAAAAAATTCGATAAAACTATGATACTAAGTTATCAAACGCATTCGCAGATTTTCGCGAATATTTTTTTATTATAACGCAATATTTTAATCTTAATTACGGAGTTACCTTCGACTATATAAAAAACAATCACAATTTACAACATTTGTAGGGTTGCCAAATACTTGCGAATGTCACGTAGGTATGAACAGATAACGATAGTTAATTAATAATATTTGTATTGATATATTTGAAATTATCTTGACTTGTAGACTAAAATTTCACAATACTAATAGATACATCATAATTAATTTTTATTTTCGTACCTTAGATAGATATTGAATTGATGAAGAAATTAAATAAAAGTTTTATCAAAATATACTTGTGGTTTGTAAATGGTTGATAAGATTTGTACGATCCTGACTCTTCTTCTTCTTCGCGATAAAGTTATTAAATTGACACATCCAACTGTTACTAGTTAAATTAATGATCTGTCTGGCCGGTGTTATGGTATGCGGTGTGGTGTATACGGAACAAGCATACCGTAGTGTTCGATTCCGGAGCCGCCAAACGACCCACCTCTTTCTTGGTATACCTCTAAATCTTTTTTACCTGAGTACAGATGGTCATGATTATTTGTGTGTTCTCGTTTGGAATTCTTTCAACATGCTCAACCAGCCCGTTGCAGCTTTTGGAAATGTTTCTTTCATAATTAAATTTTGGAGCTCTTTTTATTCTGAAGTTCTATTTCCTAGCATAGGTTTCTACCTACATGCAAGCATAGAAGCTTCAGTTGTTTCAATGCCATGCATCGGGGCCCACATTAGCCCAAAAGTTTGTGTCAAATCTTCTCTTCTGTATAATAAATTTTTAAATCCACGAGAAATGGAATTCAAAAAATTAGAAAGATATTTCACACGTATTACGAAAATATATAAAAAACATTATCGATACGTACAGTGCCTCGGGATAGAACCAGACCATCGCCGCAAAGTGAAAATCCTAAAAACACATTTAAAGTAAATTAAATAAATTTAAAGTAAATTAAGTAAAAGATAAAGTAAAATTATTCACCTACGTAATCAGTAAATGGACACAAATACTACTGCTATACATAAAATAAATATTTTGTCATTTGTACGTGATGTATGCATACGTATATGTATTATATATAGGGGGCCCTATTTTCTATTTTTAGTTGGGACCTCATTTTTGTAGTTACGCCACTGACTAAAATAAATTCATTAAGTAATATTTTTCATACGATTTATTATATTAGTGTTATCTGTTATTTGAGTACACATAATCTATCGATAAATATAGTAAATGCACGTTCAATCGACCTTGCGACAATAATTGGGAGAAATTTCGATAGATCGCAATCTTCGTAGGAAATGACGTAACATCAGACTGTCTGGCTTCTGGCGCTTGGCTTTGCGCCACTCCTCGATCGATACTGCAACACCAGCCACTCTTTCGCCGCTGTCTACTTCTCATTACCGTGCTATCATCAGTGTCACCTTCCTACTACACGCCAGGCCCGAACCCTCGGCAGTAATATGATCATCCATCACTAACTTACTTTGCCTTGACTTTTGATAGAACGCCTTACTCTTTTACCGTGACACAATTTCAGCTTATTGAGGCTTCTAATATCTTCTTTATCTAATTGTATATTTTGCAGATGTTCTTTGTTTCTGTTGCCTTTCCTCTCCTCACTTACACATACCCAAACCATCTTCATTCATCGCTTATCATTCATCTCAGTCGGTCTACGTGCGTTCTTATTTTCATTTCCATAAATTAATGTTGGCACCAAAACGTCACTATTCACCATTGCTCCTGATGATCTATTTGTATTATTAATAGAACTACTTATTTCATTCCCCGCGGTCCCTCCTTCCGATATCTTTCTTGACTTTACGACTGGTCTACAAATGAGATTTTTATGAAATTTTCAACTCGAGACAATCTCTTAGATAGGAATTTTGTTCCCGTGAGCTTTTTTGGAGACAACTCTCGGCTTTTATAGTCTCTACGTCCTATGATTAGCTCATTTCACGCTTGTTGTATGTTAAACCTCATTCACTCGTAATGTCAGCCCTCGTTTCAGCTAGCCTATCTAGCAGTATTAGTTTGTAGTAATTTAATGTGTTAAGTATGTCTAAACTGTCATATTAAATAGTTTATTGATAAATAATAGGTATTTACGGTTCAGTGTAACGTTTGCGTGCACGTCTCGCTGTCAAATCGAGCGTCGCGTACCATGGTTTGAGTTTTTGTCTCTTTTTAGCAGTCTCTATCGATGATCTCTGATATTATCTTCAGATAACAATCTCAACATGTATACATGGTACTACGATTTATCTAAATCTCTGTTTTTTATCTCATCCTGAACATACTTCACAAATATTAATTCACTTATTATACTCATAGGCATTCGTTATAACTATTCTGCATGAGGTTTGATGATCATAATTTTAGGTTTTTTTAAACTATTTTTTTTGTGTTAATTTCAGATTTCGTTCGTTCAATAATATTCGTCTTTTTACTAATCAAGTAAGTACTTTATTCCTTAAAACGTAATATGTATATGTTTTTACGGGGAAAGGAAGAAGGCTTCTTGTAAAATTTTAAAGAAGGGATTTTCACGGGACCGTAAATCAGAAATTTAATGAAAGGCAACGTGTTTGAACGTATAATGAATCCAATATAAAAAAAAATTATTTGGGTTTAATTTATAGATGAAACTAGTACAATGCTAATTTTAAAACAATGTTGCAGAATTTCAGGAAATTCAGCAGTGACATGAGTCATTTGACAGTGACAGTGACATTTTCTACATTCTCACGTCGATTTTTTCCCTGAAAAAAATTATTTTAACCCACCTGAGAAAAAATTAAAGAGTTAAATCAGCGTCAGGTAAAGGAAAATTAATTTGTCATATTTATCTTTTGTTTTCGTCATATTTTCCATTTTATTTTGACCTCTTCACATGAATTATCAATTTTAAGTCCATTAATGGCATTGTCTATTCCAATACAGCGTGATGTAATACTATTCAGTTATAAGAAGCGTGCGAATTTGTGTAAAAATACACAAATAATTTGTGAAAAAACTACGAGATAGAGAAAAACAAACTGCTGATCTGAAATCAGCATGGAAGGTTCACCTTATTTTAATAAAAAGTTTAAAAATCCAGCAATGTGATTATTAATCATTTGTTCTGCCTCGCCGTTTAGCAATAATATTGGCTTTTTTTGCAGTAGGTCGAAATAGTTTAACTGTAAACTTTCCAAATCATTATCTTAGGTTTTTCAGGCAATATATTCTTCTGCTATCAATTTTGTTTTGAATAATAAGATATTTTTCTAGATGTCACGACATAGTTAAAATACTGTAACCTCTGGAGTTATATTATTTTGAGCATTTATTTTATTTTGAAATCCGAAACAACACATTGTCGTTAATATCCCTAATGGCGTGTGTCCACGTATGTCTCGGAGACTCGTGTCGATAGTGGGCAACGGTCAGTATTATGTACAGAACAGAGACTCTTATTTCCTTGTTTTCATATTCTCATTCAGGTGCTGGTTGCTTCAATCTTAATAATATTTTAACTACCCTTTACATTTACCCTCCCCTTTTGGGGGTGTATGATTTCTATAGCTCCTTTCTGGTTGCCTTCTGAATTTAATAACGAGTCTCACGTCAAATTGAACAGATATGGCTCTGGTACGATGATACCGGAGCCAACCTATGACGGTATTATGATGATAATGTTAATAATGACAGAATGTATAAAAATAAAAAAATATATAATTATGACGAATCGACACGAGAGTAACTCTCAAAACGATTCGGGACAGGGTGTAAATAAATAAATAAATATATTTTAACTGACTGATAATGATGCGAGAGATATGCGTGATTTTAGTTTTCAGGATGAACTCCGTCAATAAAAACTCGAGTTGATTCACGTTGGATATTTTCAAGAGAACTGGTTACAAAATATTCCTCGCGCTAGGCAAATCCACAGTTTAAATAAGCCATTATACAGATGTTCTTTGGGTACTGTATAAATTATAGGACGGAATTTCCATGTTTTACCGATACATTGCATTACAGCCTACACGTGTTCTTTTGGCCGTTTAAATCATCACAAAATATATACTTTGTGCATAGTGCACCATGCAATAACTCTTTCGTAGGTAGATGCACCATGTACCTACATGAATTCTCTCATTACTCACGTTCAACAGGTCAGCGCAGAATTCGAATGTGTTTCGCTCCCGAATTCGAATGGTGCTGATCATCTCTCTCGAACAACATCACTTTTGATCTGTCAACGTTCAATTTACCAGTCGTGTTCCACCGATTCGGCCCTGGTCTCTGCCTACCCTCGACGATATTGTATTCTGTGAATAGACTACCACTCCCTGCTGGTGGCTCTTTGTCTGCGGGAAGTCATGCGACTCCATTTCTCCTTTCTGTCCGGTACCCCGGCACGCCGCACTCCGCTAAATCGAAAGTTTATATTATTAATCATATAATGTATTCTTTAAATTCAAATGCTTTTTTAAAAGGATTACCCAAAAGGGACAATATTTTATAGATTATACGATTACAATCACGTAATTGGCAACGCGATTTACCATCAATAGAAAAGTTTCGGGCTCGAGTAACTGTGGTAACTATATTTTTCAATTTCTAAGTGACTTATATAAAAAGATAATTAATATGTATTAAACCATTTATCATATTATATAAATATACAATTTCGTACATTTGAACCATATTTGTCCCTATAAACTCGATCTCATTTATCAGAATCGAAAATTGCATTTTATAATCTCGGATGTGACTTAAATCACTCATCTCAGAGATTTTTCGTTAAAGATCGGTATTTACAGGTTGCGTCAATCTACATGCGGCAATGATCGCTTCGCTCCGCAATTTCCTCTGTACGACATTTATTTGATATTCATCGTATATATAACTACCCTTAAATCCTAAAAGAGATGACAGGATAACATAAATAAAGACCTGACCTTAGCGACAGAATTAGCGGGAAGCAGAGAATTAGTGAAGTACAGAGATCGATGTATTTTCGGAGGTGTATTAGCGGGTTTTAGAGCTAAGGATTATAATGGTGATGATGTAATTACTCTTATTAGCCAAATGAAAAATTGGAAAATAATTGGAGTTCGAGTTTTCTGAATACTAACCCTAATTTTTTTCTTAGTGCTCATGTTAATAGCATTTTCGATCTGAATTCTGGTAACATCGACTTTGGGTTTATTTCGGTGAACTGGACAGTAAAACAGGTCTCTCGAATAAAGCTGTATATTAAAATATACAGCAGTTTTATTAAGAAACTAACAAATAATTAACAGGGACGAGCGCCTTGAAGATGAAGAAGGCTGTGAGAATTGTTTTTCAGTCGATAACGACCGATCAAAACCGCGCACAAATATTTAAGAGCTTTCACAAAAGTTAGACGTTAGCCTTTCTGGACAATTTAAAATAGCTAGGAAAATAGTTTGACAAACGGGGGCCGCACAAAATAAATCATAAAATTACCTGACAATAAATTCGAACCCGTGTTGCCACAAAAATATTTTTTCGATAAATTGATTTAATCTGTTTATCACTCTAATTGATATGTTTAATTTATATTAAAAATATCGCAGAACTATGTTCTGAAGAACTACGGCTTCACAATAATAATAATAATGTGTTTTCCTTAAAAATAAAAATAAAAAATTTAATTACATTTACGAAGTTTGTTTTACGCTGTGGATAACCAAAAAATTATCTTACTTTTTTAAGCATTTCGACAACTTCTTAAAACAAAAAATAATGTGCATTTTAAAATTTGATTAACTCTAGAAGTCCGGAATTTTACACCACCAAAATAAATAAACTTGTAATTAATTGGCAAAAATGCGTCGATTGTAATTTCGTAATTTTATTTACTAATAAAGTTGGATATTGGCTGACATAAATATATTAGAATTATTTCCCTACCAAACTGTTCACTAATGAGATTTTTAAGAGATTTTAGACTCAAGGCAATCTCTGAGATACGGATTTTGCTTTTTACATGAGATTCTTTGGAAATAACTCGCAACTTTTATAGTTTTCTTATACCTACTTTCTCAGAGATTCGTCGTTTCGCACCTTCCCTAAGTTAAGTGATCCTCAGTAGCAATTAAAATGAAATTTGTTTATAATTTAACGCCTTATATTTTGTTTGTATCACATGAAATTGCCGATTTTCAGTCAGTTAAAAATCGATCGTAATTGTGAAAGTTTCTGTGCAGTATTTTATTGAGATTTAGTTAATCTCAATTGTAATTTGACATTATTTCATCGTGTTTCTTTCCGTGGACACGAGCCTTAAAACAAGAGTTAAAGTTTAACTGTTATACAATATATAAACATCTGTGACACCTTCGCAGGGATTCATAGATCATTAACGTGGCACGTCACCTCCTCGATAATGCAGAACAATGAACCGACCAATACTTCCGATAATTGCGTCATCCTAAACGAACCGTTATATTTTTATCATTTGCGGTTTCCCCGTTGTGTTTTTATCCGGCAACAACACGGTGCCATTCCGACACCGCCGGATGACCGTGTTGACTTCTGACCCCCGCAATTGCCCGAGCCGTTTCACACGCCCTGTGTTGTCGTATCGGACTAATCTACCCGGAGAGACTATGCGCTAATCACCGTAGTTTGCCCGACATATTCTAATTTCTGACAGTTGCTATTGTTGTTTGACTGACTGACTCACGGGATGACGTAGAGACCTAACCGAGAAAAACGAGTGAATCTAGAAGGATGGTTGTGGGGCCTGGGGTTGATCTATTGAATTCACATTATTTTGGTATCAATGAAAAGTATGCAACGTTATTATCGTTAAAATTACGTCGATTTGAGCTATTGAATTCACGGTTCCCTGACGTTTAATCCCCGACAGTTGTTCTCTCCGACAGTTGATCCCTCAGACATTTGTTCCCTATGCCAATTGATCCTCCCGACGATTGATCCCCCAAAGTTTTTTCAAGTACCTATTTATATTCGTCTTAAATACCAGCATCCGTGAATGTTATAAACAGGGTGGGAGCAAATTTATATAAATATTGCTCTCGTACGAAATTACATACAATTCCGGATAATTAAGAATGTTTTCATATTTACAATAATTCATTATTATGTTAAATATTATTACTTTCAAGAAGAAGCTTTGGGGGATCAATTGGCAGGGGGGTCAAGTGTCCGAAGGATCAATTGTCGGAGGGATCAACTGTCGGGGGATCAACAGTCGGGAGATCAAACGTCGGGGGATCAAACATTGGTGCACAGAATTCACGAAATTCTAATATTTACAATTGAAAAGAAATGCGGCCCTTATTTTTTGTAAAATTGGTATCCATTAAAATACCGTCAATTTGAACTATAGAATTCACATTATTTTGGTACCAATCTATGAAAAGAATGCGACCTTTATACAGTATTTATTTATATGATATGATTACTTTAGCATGATGGAATTAGGCAACTAGCCATTGATTTCCAGCTTCGTTTGTGTCTCTATTATTACAACGTTTCAATCACGTTAATATGTGTATATACGAGTATATGTGCATCCTTTGACCGATATGTATCAAATTTTGTATTGTTGCTCTTTAGGATCCTGCGCAAATCAAAACTGTCGACTTCCCTTCTCTCCCTGATTTCCCCCATACCTTCTCTGGATACTGGATACTAGATTTTAAATAATCGCCACTAGGACACGTAGGAACGTAATTTGTCGCTGGAGCGGCAAATTACGTTCATATTTAAATTATTTTAAGATTATGTTCGACTGGGTATTTGTTTACGTTACTTGGTTAAGTTACTGTAGTAAACCACGTCACTTTTATACACATTATTTATACATTATATTTTCTACATAGAATAATAGGATTAACGAAAACTAGCCGAGGCCGCGTTGCGGCGTCTACCTAGCTAAATGTATTGTTTTCTGCTAACGGATACTTAAATATTAAACAGAAATTATTACATCATCCACATCCGCTGACTGTTCCCACCATTGCACCAGTTTACCAACCGCGTGTCGTTCGAGGTGGAAATGGGCTGGACATATGGACAGCAGATGGAACCAAATATTGACCTTTACAACTTCGCGTTACGTATCTCGAAGACAAATATTCATCAATGGACACGCACCATTAGTTCTCTGGTCTTCAGTACAGAATAATATTTAACTAAAAATAGCCCATTAATTACAGGAAATTATTCGGAAATAAAATATTTTTATAAACTTGATAATGAAGTCATTTGCTTTATTTGACGCGATAGCCACAGACTTTTACGTGATAGAGTGCGACGCGGAGAGCAGGAAATATATATTTTGTTTTAAGTTGTTTGCGACACGGAATTAGAAAAATATTGTAATTAAATTTACAACTAATGGAGAGACATCGAGGGTACCATTTTACATAAGTACTTGATTCAGCCCTGAGGCCAATCATAATATTATAATATATAATTATGCATGCAAGCCTGACCAATAGATGTAGAAAAAATAGCGTGAAAGTTTCATCTGGGATCTACAGTAATTTTATAGTTTTTATATATAGGATGTCTTATTGTTGAATTGCTCTTAAACCATTAGGGTGAGGTAAGTAGGAGGGGTATTGTTCGACGCGCGTGATTTGCTGATTTACCAGTCGCAATGAGTCACTGGTCGGGACTGCACCGCACGTTCGCAGTTGAGCAGTATTTTAAGTGTGATGGTTTATTGCGCGTTGCGCTTGTTTTTCTGTTACTGTTTTAATTGGTTTTTTTTGGTTAGTTTTCGACTCGAGTGTTGACTGGAGCTCGGTAATTATTGTTTACTGAATCTCTCTGACAAAATAGTGAAACATTCATCGCGTTTCGCGGCGCTATTTTCGTGCACTCATTTCATTCTTGACACGTGATTCGCCACGGCGATGGAGCAACACCACATTTGAATACATTTTTCATTGTCGCACGAAAAAATGTTGTGATCATTTTATTCCCGCGCATGATATACACAACAGAAGTGACATTCACTTTTGAGACGTTATTGATAAAAATGGAGTTCGACAAAGCCGTCACAGGGACCTTGCCCTTATTAAACAAATGTGTCTCCTCGGTGTGAACGGAGCGGAGGCGGTGTTGTGGTCGGAGAATGCTCGGTGTTTGGTCGATTCAGAGGTCGCACGGCTGCCTGGCTGCATCACGGACACGTCAATATCCAAGAGCAGTCGGAAGCACCGTTTAATTTACTCAAACTGCTGAATTTTGAGGAAGATGTACATAGTAGAATGGCCAGGTCTTGTCTCCCACAATTGTTCCCGGGCGTCCGAATGTCGTTTGAATATCAATATACTCGGCGAAGAATTGAGGGAATTACGAGAGATCGGGAACAGTTATGGGTGAACAATATTCCAGACGCCCTTTCGGCGATAAACATCCCCTGTCAAACGGAAACATCGGTCTTTTATTAGTATTTTGGGCTTTGACGTGATTCTTCTCTAAATTTTCGTAATTAAAATATCATAACTCACAACTTTTCACCACACACAACAATCCTCAACTGAATTTAAGGGTGAGGGGAACAGCCCCTCACCCTTAGGAAGGGGGAGGGACTATTAGTTCGAAAAGTCACCATTCACCAATTTACGTCGGTCGGCATATAAGGGTCGCGATCCTTCAGGCATACGACACTTTGCGACTCAAGTTCCATCATTTCTCCAGAAAAATCTAATGTAAACTTTACAAGACTGATTAAGTCTATATTAGCCTGTCTATAAAACAAGACGAAAATCACTTAAAAATATTAGAAATAATGACGATGGTGTCTGGCGAATACCTTAAAACGCAGAATAATACACGCTGTACTATGAGTCAGCTATAGTTCATTCAATTCCTACACTGAAAAACAAACTACCTGGGTCTTAACAAAATACTACGCTTTCTCCCAATTTTGAAGAAATGATAAAAAAGTGGCTTATCGATAATAACCTGTTTTACCTGTAAGCATGAAATGAATTATTTAAACTGTGACACTAAATAGTTGTTGTGTTTTGATTATATTAAATGTAATAAAATTGATATCAATGTACCTGCGTCTAGCAAGACCAGCAAGATGTGGGTTCAATTTTAATTACAAAAAACATTTTTGTAAAAACAAAAAAATAAAAGTATGCTAATTAAGACCAGGAACCAGCAAAGAAATATAGAAGAGACAGACTGAAATTGAATAAAATTAACTAGCAAGCAACCACGTTGGATAAGAACCGTTGGAGAAGAATTTTGCTGCACCCCATGTCCTTTCCCGGGTTGATCTGTTCTCGACTGCCTGAAGTTCGGTGTAAAGATGAAGATATGTTATCCTCAAACCAGTTCATCCAATATATCGGGGATATGGGGTAGCTCATGACGTTCTTCCAAATGAATACACTACAAGGCCAAATTATTTTAACCATCTTTAACGCTTCGATAAACGAAGGTTCCGAGTATTATATTTCTCTTACATACCTATATTTTGTATTTTTATAAACACTTTATTTTTTAATAATCTAATATTTGCAGAATATAAAGCAGTGTGTATTTTCAATTTACTCTTCTTTAATTTTTGAAGCAAGTAACTATTGGTTGATGCATAATTAACCGCCATTTTTTCGTGACGTTTTGTTTTTTGAATTTGACTGGAATGATGAACGATAAGAAGGGTGAAACCCGGACAGAACTACCCAAAAGCAGTACAACATCAACAGCGACGCGTACCTGGCCCAACTTGATCGCCTTTATACTGCCATTTAGCTAAAAATACAGCGCAAAAAGAACCAAATCGTTTTCCACCACGACAACGCTCGCCCTCATGTCAAACGCCATGTGATCGAATCCATCGCTAGCGAGAGATGGGAAAACCAGTGCTTCTTCGCCCGCGGAGTCGACCGTCTTCCAATCAAATGAGAGCAGTAATTGACGTTGATGGTGACTACGCCCCCAATGATAATTGTACATTACATGTACGTTTTGAGTTTGTTTTCATTTTTGGTTATGTTCCAATTTATAATTTATTTAAAACCGTAGATAATTACGCATCAAACTAATATTTAACTAGTGTAAGCTTTGTATTTTATTTACTATTGTTACATTATTTTATCTTTTAACGCCAACCCAGTTCAGAATCATCATCAAGACAATATAAAATATAATATAATTCGAAATGGTGGAAACCTCACATATAATATTAAAATTTTGCTCTAGGAAAGCCAAAAGAATCAGATCAAAACTCTGTCTTACCTGAGTACAAAGAAACCGCTAAAAGTTTACGGCGCGTTCGTTGTAATCATTGACCTGGTGGACAGCACCACATTACAGCGGAAAAGTGCTAAGTGCGAGAGATACCAATCTCTGAAATGGTATTTTGAGCAAACTACGAAAAATCAAGGTTTTCCACCGCACAACAAGTTAATTTGACGGCTCTCGTTAGTAGATCACTCCGTCTATTTATGCGCATAATATTCCGATCGCCTTCCTGCCGAACGGCTTCAAGGATCCGATAATTAATTAATATACCACATCAGCGGTGGATGTAGGCTGCACGTAATATTTCCGCAAAATACTAATATCCTACAAAAAAATATAAGGTAATATAACAATTTTCGGAGTGGTAATCAGCACTGCGGTGTTCACGGCCGTTCAGAGGCTTCTGCAAAGAGTTTCATGGACTATTGCTGACTCCGTGTGGCAGATGCTAATCTGATGTGTGTATTGTGAGAAGAACCCTAGTAAACTTTTGATATTTAAACAAATTATATTAGATGAATCATTTCATCAAAGATTTACAGAAAAACAGAGTCACCACTGGGACTCTTAACTCGGAACTTTCTTTACCTGTAGACCGCTCTAATCTATAATGACGATGCAATATCGTCAGATTCCACTTATATTTTGGTAAAAGTTATTTTTTAGTTAATTTTCTCTTTAAAACTGTATTATAACATGTCAAATTTCCTAGTAGTTTAGAAGAAAACATGAAAACTAATAACTGTAATATTTTTTAAAACAACCGTTGATTTGAATACCTACAAGTAAACTGTATGAGTTATATTCTATAACGAGTCAGGATATCTGAGTTATTTTGTATAACGTTATCAGGAGTCATTATTACTCTAAATTATATAGCGACATTTTTGTAAAAGAAACAAGACTCAAACCTAACTGACTGGATGAACTAACACGTGGTAATACGCAACAGGGTGAAATATTATGATCGGGCATTCAACCTGGCTGCTCTTTCGTGGGGTGGAATTAATTGCTTCCTGGCGTAGATCAGACGACTCGTAACATAATGTGAAACCTCATTTCATCAGTATAGCGCTAAGAGTATGTATATTAATATTTTCTGCGCCCGTGGGAGACGTTCATTAGTGAAAATGATCTACAGATTGCAGAATAATAATAAACGCAGACCATTTATACGTAATAAATAACAATATTCTTTCACCCGTATAGGCTGATTTTGTAAATATTTCAGATCACGAAACCTTGGAAACGCAAATAAAACTATGACAAATGTCAAACATGTCACGTCCAAAGTAAAATTCTAATGAAAATTGTTTGACTGGTCGGATGTCTCCGGATCTTTGTTTTAATATTATTGATGAATTTTATATTGTTCACGAAATTACAATATTAAATGTTTAGACACAACATGGTCAACACAAATCACCTTAATCGTTGAGCTGACGACCTACCTACCGAAGAAATTTGAAATCAGTATTCTGCCTATATGGATGTTCTTTATCAACATGTGAAAGAAAGAAAAAAAAATTTAGACCCTACATTGTGAGCAGTGGAATGTTTTACGTTCACACCCGCCGCATACTCTACCGAATAAATTAGTCTGACAGACCAGTTTATGGACAAAGACTAGTTGAGACCGTACCATTTTACATTTTATGCAAGTCCTATAATAATCGATTTTACTTTTTACCGCATTCTGTACAGTCGTGCAGGTGCACGGTTTTAGCACTAAAATTATAAATTAATTAACTATTAATTAAATACTAAATTAATGTATTAATTATAAAATATATAAAATCAATTTTGTCGAAAAATATTGTTTTTGCGTCACCGGGATTCGAACCTGGATCTCTATTTCCAATCCGGGGAAGTGCACTACCTTTGTGCTATAACGCCAGTATTTTTCTTGACAAATTTTCGAACCTATGTGTTACATTTTTCAAATTAATACACCTGTCGTTCCATTATTTGAAAGCCATCTACATTATTTTTACAGAATCTCAAATACCTTTGAGTAAACCGACTGCAGACGCCAGAATTATCAATTCATTTTTATTAAATTTTGGACACATTGATACAACATATATTATTAAGGAAAACACATTAACAATTAATTTAGTATTTAAAATATCACAGACCTATGTTCTGAATAATTACAACTTCACAATAAGAATGTGTTTTCCTTAATAACTATTAATTAAATTAAAATGCTACCTTATATTGTCAAGACCCGCGAGGACTTGTTGACCTCGACTCAATTATTTATTTTTTATCGATAGAAATAAATTGAATAATAATTTAAGTAATCATATCATAGAGGATAATAAAGTTTTTTTTTTTGTTTCACAAATAATGTAATCTGTGTCTTGGTGATAAAATCCACTATTAAAGACTATTAATGGACCATATTATTAGTTAGCGCAGATAATGAATTGTCTGCGCCCGGCACCCGGCGCCTGGCACCCGGCGCCCGGCACCCGACCGGCTCAATAATGTCAATGACTTAGGATTGTAATAATTGCCCTAGAATAAAATATTCTCGCGATACTTATTTTTTTTAACGTTACCCGTCGTTACAGTTAATCGCGGTTCGATAACTCTAATTAATTAATTTAACCGAATTATAATTAGAATTACATTCGAACTTTTTTATACGGTACATACGTAAAAAAACATTTTTATACGCTCTCACTTTTACCTCTCGTATGCTAAACGAGCGCTCTGCCATCCCCCTATAATACTGTGGTACCGTATTGTCGTATAAGTATATAATGCTATTTTTTGTGTTATAATCTAATGCATTTATATATAACATACATGTTTTCGATACATTTTATTATTTATACGTTCTTAATGTCAATTTTTAATGCTAAATTTAATTTATTTAAAGAAAATAACTTCACGCTGAACTCTGTATTGGCTTTTATGCGAACTCGAATCGAATCTCTGAGAGAAATCTCACCCGTGGATACGAGCCATGATGGTTCACGCCTGTCACGAGGAAATCCGAGGTTCGGTTGTGCGTCAGGGAGATATTAATTTTTATTTTACTAATTTAACTAAGTTTATGATTAGTTAATTTTTTTTTTCGGATCAGTAAAACATATTCTATGCTGGAGCGGTACGGTACGTAGGCACGTGTAAAGGATTGATGTAAAGGATGTAAAGGAAGGACGCATATTTTTCATTCGGTATGAAGTCAGAACCCAGCCTGATAGTCGCGTACAATTGTATTGATTACAGCTATTTTTAACACCGCGGTGTTGTGACATCCTCCGAGATAAGTTAAATAGACTCACAATTTTTTATAACTCTAAGTTACACATTTGCTCGATGAGGACTGTATGATCAGTAATAATAATTGTAGTTCTTATACAAACAAATTAGCTTATCCACAATCTTGTTCGTGGTTAAATATTGTATCAGTCGTTGAACTAAACGGTATTGCTAATCGTTTGATAATTCAGCAATACTAAGAAATTTCACGTCGTTAAGAAAACCCTCTAGAAAGTATATAGGTATAGAATCATGTATATTAGTCGACAACAGAGATAATAAGATGTTGGTGTATAAAACTGCCGTACTCCCAACACCGTATAGAAGACATGTCAAAGCTCTAGAAAGCGATGTTTAAGATGGATGGTTAAAATAAAATGGCAAGACAATGCCAATAAATAATAATAATTTTGGTATGTTTGAAAAAACAGCATCGAAACCAGACTACCAAAGGACATCGTGTACTCTCAGCGATCCCAGGGAAAACGCTCATACTGAAAGTTATCCTTGAAGAGGCCGATATTAATAGCGATAGTTTGGAAGTAGCCGCAGAAGACAGGCCTAAATGGTGGACAATAGTACATGATGGAACATGGAAGTACTCTTTACTATTGGAAATAGAACGCCAACAGAAAGTTGCAAACAAGAGAAGACACAAAGGGCAAACAGAGCGTGAAAATCATCCCACAGCCACTGTCTTTCCATGCTCAAGATGCTCCATAACTTGTGGATCTAAGATTGGACTCTTCAGCCACCTGACGACCCACAAACGGGAAGATCAGTCTTCTTCAGACTCGATGGACAGCCGATGATGCGGAATATAATACTCCACAGTATACACTATTTTAAAGTTTTACCTATTCAAAATTTTGCTCTAAGAAACTACTCCATATATTCTCATTTAACCATTTCACAGCCTCCTTTGTCGTTTATGGATGATACTAGAACGTGTCTCTCTCCCTGTTGACATTTAATAAACAGCTTCGCTAACAGTAGGTACTTTGCAATCTAGTTTTTACATAGTCATAGTCATTGTTTTCTGCACGTACAATATTGCTAGATACAATGAAAGTTTGTGCTTATTCAGAATCCTTTTTTTAATTATTGGAGACTAGTTTCAGAATTTTCAAAAATTAAATCCTCCCGGTGTCTCGTCGAGTCTTTCAAAGCTGTTCAGCATGATCGCGGATTCTCGTTCTAACGGCTCTGCATGTACTCGTAATACCGTTTATAATATGCAAGTTGTATGACCAACCTCACAAAGATATAGAGAACTCGGTCCATTCTTAAAATGAACCATCAACATTAGACGTATTGTATACCGAGTTCGATGCTAAATATTTGAGTATATGATTGAAGAAAAAGAATATATTATTCTGTACATATTCGATACTGAAGAAAAATAAGTGAATATCAGTTAAGCACTGTAGGTAGGTGCACAGTGTTAGATTAGTTTTTTAAACAAATTAGCCCAGGCAATCCACACAGTGGCGTGTTAATGTGTGGCGAAATAGCTTAGATAACACCAGTTCTTACGTACCGAATCTTCAAACATGCTATTGTCTCGTATGTAGGTAAATATCTCATTTTTATTAACTTTAAAGTCGCATGGCTTATCTACGTATTATCAGAGATTAAAGACTGAAAAATGTCTACCAATAAGATAGTTGCATTGCAGTTTACGCGAACCAATTTTAAAATTACAAGTTGTTGACATATAATGTATAATCGTGACCCTAAGTATGGAGGGAGGAGAATCGTAATTTCGTTGTTCGATTTGCCATTTCCGATGCAGTAATCTCCGTGTAAGATACACAATTAGGTACCAGGTTTGATAGTTGCACAGAAGGTACATACGTTTTTATTCCAAATTTCTTAACTTTGGATGGTATTCATATACTATTCGAATGGGGGGCGTCCTTTGAAGCCTTTTTAAGTTTTTTTGAAAGTAATCAATGATCGTCGTTTAAAAGAGAACTAATTTTAAATAGACGATCGTCAATATTGTTGTTCTTATGGCCCGTATCCGCATTTTTCTGAGATAAGCATTATGCTCCGATGAAATTCCTCAGAGACATCACTTCAGCATTCGTAATCCGAGTTTTAGGTTTTCAAGCATTGCCACTCGCTACCATGATAGGGAATATACGTATTGATTATTTTGTCTCGCTTCTCTAGGATGGTCCAGAACAGTTGCGCTATAAACAATGAAAAAACAACGAATCTCAACTTTCAACAAAAACCGATTTATACTAAAATTTTCTGTATATGACTTTTATACTGAGAACAAAGAAACGAAGGAACAATTTAAATAATTGTAGAGGAAGAAGACATAAGAAGAATAAGACATAAGAATCTAAGCATTCTTTACTATACCTACAAACTCACACGGCGGGAGCTATCGTTATAGGACTACAGCGTACAGGTGCTTCAAATTTATTGAAATATTACATTTTAACACTTAATTAATATTATTAATTATTACGAAGAACACATTAACACGGAAAAAATTGTTTACTTTAATACAGACACTCTAGCAAAGTAGCCAGGACAATGCTTTATATATCAGAGGTGGACACCTGCTGCTGCTGCATCCCATACATAAGTGTGTTATATCATTGTACGAGTAAGTTCACTTCTGATGCATACAAAATGTATGGCAAACAAATGTCAAATAAATAAATAATTTATTATTGTGAACTATTAAGGAGAACACGTTCTTATTGTGAAGTTGTAGTTATTCAGAACAGACGGTCTGTAATGTTTTTAATACAAATTAAATGTATTAATTAGAAAGATATACATATAAAATATTGTTGTTGCTACCGGGATTTCAACCTGAATCTCTTCCAATCTGGGGAAAGTGCATTATCCGATTAATAATAATAATTTATATTAAAAACATAACAGATTTATGTTTTTAATAATTACAACTTCACAATAAGAATGTGTTCTCCTTAATAATATATAAATTGTATCAATGTGTTCAAAATTTAATAAAAATATATTGTTAATTCTGGCGTCTCCTATCGAATTACTCAAAGGTATTTGAGATTCCGTAAAAATAAAGAAGATGACTTTCAAATAATGGAACGATAGATGTATTAATTTTAAAAGTTTAACATATAGGTTCGAAAATTTGTCGTCAATTTACTGACGTGCTGTAGCATAATCGGTTAATGCACGTTCCTTCCCGGATTAGAAGAGATCCAGGTCGAATCCCGGTAACAACAACAATAGTTTTCTGTAAAATTGATTTTATTTGTACCTTTCTAATTAATATATTTAATTTGTATTATTATTGTGAAGTTGCAGTTTTTTCAGAACATTTTAATACAAATTAAATGTATCAACTACGCATTTTCCCGGATAGAGAAAGATCCAGGTTCGGATCTCGGTAGTGACTAAAATATTTTTACAATAAATTATTTTTTTCTGTATGTCTTTCTAGTTGACACATTTCATATTAATTATTTTTCGGTACCCTTCGCACATTTTGTTCGGCACAACATTTTTCTGAAATATGATTTTATTTGCCACTACAGGGGGAACCGAGCGTGGCTGGCCCACTCTCCGCAACCGATACATGTGAACCGCGACCACCGCCGCCATCAGATGACGGTGATCAGCAATCCTTCCACGGAGAACGAGCTGTACGACAGCGAGGGGCGGAGCCGCTTCCGGCCGCCGGCTGCGGAGGACGACGGAGGAGGCTCCGCGGGCAATATCACCTACGGACTGTACAACAGCGAACGGCAGCGCGACGTGACCTTCGTGGCTGGCCTCGGGGGCGACACGTGGAGGTTCCCCGGGCACAGGGCCGTGCTGGCCGCGGCCAACCCGGTGTTCAAGGCCATGCTATTGGGCCCGCTGGCGGAGCCTGGCGCGACGGAGCTCATCCACGTGCAGGACGTCGACAAGAGGGCGTTTGAACAGCTCCTGAGGTACATGCACTGTACGCAGTACATGATAATGTTGCGTATCCATGAATGAAATTTTGCACAGAATTTGTTCTGAGGGTGTCCCGACAAAACCGCCCGAGACAATGCCGCGCGGAACAAATCTAAAAATTTAATTAAATGAAAAAAAAATAAGTTATTTCATTAGGTTAGGTTAGTGAAATTTAAACTGTGTCGATTATGTTTTAATTTTTTCGAATAAATTATTTATCGTATATAAAATTCAAAACAAATATAAATGTCATTATTTACTTTTGCGCGGGTTTATCGGCGCGGCAATGTCATGAGCGACTTTGTCGGGGTGCCAGTTCTGATCGCGCTGAGTTGACAATATTTTGAGTGCGAAGCAGACTGGCTAACTAACTGATGCATACGGAACTTTACCACCAATCTCGTTTTGACTCAATTGACAAATAATAGTCTGTACAAATTATGTATGTTTTAAAGAAATTCACAGAATCCATACCTTTGCCTAAGGTATACTAAAAAATTGAAATGCATATTTGGATTTTTTTTTAAAACAATTTTTAAAACAAAAACTACAACGCCGCTTTGCTCTTACCTCCCCGTCAATGTCAACTTACTGTTACAGTACAATACTGACTCAGTTTACACTGTTATCTTTTGTTCTCGTTCTAATACAACAGATGATTTTTTTTCTTATACATTCACTTGAGTTCAGTAATCTGTCTGGTTGAGTTAGGTTAGTTTGATACCATATTTATTTCATATGTATCATAAATGTAATTAAAAGGTAGGATATGGTATCTAAAGTTTCATTTTAAATACCAATCAGAATCCAGCAAATAAATAGATTGTACAATTTCTATACTGAATTTTTCATTTATTTTAGGTATTTGTATGGAGAACCTGTGAATCTGCCTTCCGTCGCCACTGCTCGGGCCACCCTGGAGGCGGCGCATAAGTATATCTGCCCCGGACTGGTGCAACAATGCGTGGTCTACCTTGACCTCCACCTCTCCCCATCTACCGTGCTGGAAGTCTTCCAAGATCTCCGGTTCTTCTGCAGCCGAGTGCCGGCTCCGGGCTCGGCTCCCTCGGCTCCTCCCCTCCAAGATAACGTTGGCGCGGAAGCCGTCATGACTGAAATGTGCGACTCTCTTTTCCATAACTGCCTCCTCTTCATAGACGAAAATGCCGACGAGGTTCTTCGCCAGGAAGCCACCGAAGAGCTCAGTTTCGAGGATATCGCCATCATCGCTCCCAGAGATACTCTCAAGGTTAATTGCGAAATGGAACTCTTTAACGCCCTGTATAGATGGTGCATCAGCGAATGTAAAAGGTCCAAGAAAGAATTGACGTCTGCTAATAGGAGACAGGTTCTGGGAGAACTGAGCTATTCGGTTCGGTACCTGTTGATGACTGAAAAAGAATTCCTCTCCGGTCCTAAGGCTAGTGAACTGTTGGATCTCACTGAGTGCGATCTGATTTTTAGACGGATGAAAGGTGACAGAACTGTCAAATTTTCAAGCGAGCAAGAGGAGATGTTGAAGAGATTCGCCACTCCGCGGATAACTAGCTCGCACATCCGCCCGGTCCATCTCAGCGACAGATCCGTCCCGAGGACATCAGCCGTCGTCGACAACTCGATCAATGATCAGATAGATTCGAAGAAATCTAAAAAGCTGAAGAAAAAGGAAGCCAAGATGCTGAAGAAGAAATTGAAAGAAGAAAAGGCCGCGGAGGAGAAGACCACGGGCTGCAGCTGCTCGTGTTTCGGCCAAGGGCTGCTCAGAGCGTTTGTTTTCGTATTTGACTGAATCGACTTCTAGATGTACTATATTGAATGTTTTTATTGAATATTTTATCGTCATTTATTAACTTAATTATTAAATAATACTTACAGCTCTCGTAAAGCGTTTAAAAAGCGTAAAAAATATATAATGCAAGCTGTCATTTCAAAAATACTTAAAACGAAACAGTTGAATCTAAAGTGCGATTTGAAATGGTGCAAATGCTATTTGAAAAAAAAAGAATTAAATTCTATATAATGCATAGCAGAGAATCAAAGGAGCTTTATTGCTTATTTCAATTTAATTGAACAAAAAAAATCAGAAAAATGTTTATTTCAATCAAATTGAACAAAGAAAGTGTATAGCTTGCTTATTTCAATCAAATTGAACAAAGAAAGTGTATAGCTTGCTTATTTCAATCAAATTGAACAAAGAAAGTGTATAGCTTGCTTATTTCAATCAAATTGAACAAAGAAAAATTATATAGCTTGTTTATTTCAATCAAATTGAACAGAGAAAGACAGAGTTACATCAATATAAAAGGTATGCTACTTCATACCAAATAATATTTGTCTCTGAGACACTAAAATATTGCATTTTGTTGAAAAAAAATCTTAGCATAAATATATAATCGAATGTAGTTATTTGAAACTATGAATTTAGAAAAAATATATATATGTATCTATATCTATCGATAAAAAAAATATATGTAACTAAAATATTATAATAATTGTCACGCATTTAAAAAAAACTTTTTCTAAAATTTAATAATAATCAACATACTTTTCAAAGGCAAAAAAGTGATAAAAAAATATGAAACCTTTGAGAATATTAATTGACTAGCAATCGATATTTGTATAAAATCTTTTTTTGTTTTTATATTTATTTTATGCTGTACCTATCGTGTGACCAAACATAATTAACGAAGCATCGAGATTCTTATAAAATTATATTCATTGACCAAGGTTATGAGAATATTTTTATTTTTATTATAAAATTAAAACAATATTTAATATGTTAACCATCCGACCCAGTTGTTACAAACGAAATGTAATTTCGCAACATATCCGATCCAATAAATCTAATTGTTTTGATGCTTTCGTATTCAAAATTTTATAAAGTAGGTATCATAATCAATTCATTTTTTGCACGTTTAAAAGTATTTTAATTGTATTTTTAATGTCGCACAATACGAAAAAAAAAAAAAAAATTATTTTAAAATTTTCAGAAATGGATATTTAACGTAGAAATAATTATTTTTATTAAGTAAGTTGACTCATTTGCATATTGAGATTATTTATAATCATTGTTACTCTTACGTTTTGCATGCATGTTTTATAATTTAGACTATTTCTTGAACGTTTTTTCTGTTTCCATGTAGTGATGTATCCGTACGGGTTCGCACCGATCCGCAAGAACCGGTTGTGAAAATGGAAAATCTCTCGCCAAACCGTTTGTTGCTTATATGTTACTTAAAATAAAGTACGGTGTTCATAAAGTAATCAGATATGTTTCATACTCAAAATATTCGAGATTATAAAACTTCATAATTTGTGGTATTCTTTTGAAATCATTCTGGAGGGTATCTAAAGATTGTTATGTACTTAAAACTGTCAGGAAAATAACTTTAAACGCATTTTATATGTGTACTTGAGATCTAGGTGCTATTTTAGATTTAGCCAAATAATTTTGCTAAACCGGTTGATAATTTTTTAGGGAGCATCACTACCCCCATGTAGGATTTAACGAAACTTTTACAAATATATTTTCAAGAATATTTATGTTCTATAGACTGTATGAAAAATATTTTTGTATTAATAGACTTAAATGAAACACCTACTCAATTTTGTGTGTTGTAAAAATTTAGCTAACAGCACCTTGTAACATTTCACTGTTTAGTATGATTAATGACGATTATGTAGTTACTACTTATTAATTAATGACTTATGTTGTGTAGTTAGTACTACGTTTTGTCAAGCAAACTAGTCGCTTTAATTATTAAGTTGGTAACCAAATAAAAAAGAATGCATTCAAACCATTTTGAAATTGCTTTAGCAATCTGTTGAGTTTGAATGTTTATTTCTTTTAGAATTATTGTGATAAAAATATATTGCCATAAAATGTTACCACGCGATTTCTTAATTATCTTTGTTTATAGAAATATTATTAGATGTGCTTAGTAATTAATTATTTAATGTGAAAGATACTTGTTTTAGAGTAATAATAAAAAAACTTTATATATTTCGTTGTTATTCCTTATCACGCAACCGAGATTCCGACGACAAGAACCCGAAACAATTAAATTAAACTGATCGCAGAATGTTTAAAGGCTTTTACTTTTCCAGTTTGAGGTAGATACTCTACAAACATTTCATACTCTCTAAAGGCAACACTAAAACTATATTATTACATATAAAATACATTATATAATATATTACACAGATGTGTAGTGTAGGTATAGGGTTTTTATTTTACTGAACGGAATGTGATATCAATCAACGATTTTCCATGTTTAAAAGAAATTAAGAATTCGTTTTCTGCTTTGTGTAAAATTAGTATCATCGATGCCAAATGACATGACATTGAACTTATTCAATATGACAAACATGTCTCATAAAATGTTTTCTGGAATTTGTTAAACGTTGATTTTTGTGATCAATCATTGTTAAATCGCCTGATTTCTAAAGTTTTACATTTATTTGGAAAACAAGTATAATATTAATTCACATTAAAGCCAAAGTATGCGTGAAAATATACTTTGTGTGAGTTTTTCATCTAAAAATAGTGGAGCAATAGATGTATTTAAATCCATAACTTCAATTAAAAATATACAATTGTACGACCGATAAAACTTTTATTTAGTAACAAATTATTATTGCTTAGAATTCAAAACATAGTTATATACAGGAGTTAAAACCATAAAGCTATGGGGAAAGACAACATATAATATGGACCCTTCCGTAGCCATGAAGTAATACAAGTCTACCAAAATTATTAAACCGCATTATTCTACGAAACGATGCTTCAAACAGTAATATCAAAACCTTAGATATATATAAACTCTATTCATTTTTAATATTTTATCTTCATAATTTTGACTTTAGAGATACCTATAAGAAAACACACTCTGTATGTGTAAGAATTTTCCGAAATTATGAAGATTTCTAGCACACTGAAAACGGTTATAATGATAGTAACCTTTCCAATAATGCCTAAATTGTCATGGGGTATGTAAATTTATAAAAAGTATCAAAACGAAAGTTTTTCGTGTACCAAATAAAATGTGCACGAGTAAGGCAACGATTGTGGCATATTTATTTGGTAACTTTGTCGTCATATATTTTTCTGATATATCGTCATATTATTTCATAGATTCCTGTGAACTATATTAGTAATATAAAAGATAGTATTTTTAAAAGTAGGTACTAAATAAGATACCTGGCCAATGAAAGTTACATTTCGAAGCTGTCACGATTTTATTGACAACTAATGAACTGTCAAAATATTTGTGTACTCTGCTCGGGTCTGTAGATTATTCACCGATCATATTTAACATTTTAATGGACCGAATTAGATACATTATTAACCACTGAAGACGTCAAGTATTTATTTCCAAAATGACATCGTTCGAGGACAGGCAGAGACATTTATTCAATCAGCTGAATGAAGCTGAAAAACAAGCAAATTTTGTCACACGATCATCAAACAACGATTGTGCTAATTTTGATGATAGGAGGATTATTCGGCGACAAGTACGGCAGACGAGAGCGGAGATGAAACAGTTCAGAGGAAAAGAGAGCATCTTCAAGCGACCCGAAGCGCCTTTGGCGCAATGTCTAGCGTCCAGAGGCGTTCCGGGATTTAGAAAAAATCCCGACAAATGGGTCTGTTACAACCTGGAAAATGTACCAGAAGTATCGGACAGAAGCAACTCTGAAGCCGCTGCTGTTTATTTGAAGGAATTGGACAAGCAAATTGAAGAAAAATCGAATGATAGGGATTCAGAGACAACTGCAATTTCTAAAGTTACTTTTCGACAACCTGTTTTTGTTCCAAAACCAAAGGGCAACTCTTCGAGTGACTCTAAAAATGTTGTATATAAGAATACAACTGTTATATACCCTGAACACGTGGTAGGATTAAAAGAAAAAGAAGTAAGAATTAAAAAAATTAAAACAACAACGGACAACTCAAAGATGAATCAGTTACGCCTGGATCATTTGCACAATGATGAAGAAAGTGTCAGTGACTAATTTAGAGATCATATTGTCTTTGAATACTTCCTAAAATTAAACTTATTTAACACACTTTTTTTTTTATTCTAACTAGATGTTTAAGAGCCAGTTGTGATTTTAACTATGGTAAATTTTTACCTTAGTAACAATTTTACCATCGCCCATGGTAAAAAAACGCTTGCTGGTTATTCGTAGTCAAATTTAGCACTGTCAAAGTCAATTCCGCTTAATAGTGTTTCAATGCGAATGATCATCAAATACCTACATACAATTATATGCTTTATTCACTCCTGCATTCAAAATCTGTCACTTTGCTGGTGAAAATTCTTCAGTTATATAAAATAAAAAGCGGGATCATCATCGGATGACCTCTCATCACTAAAATAGCGGGATATTGAGGATTATCGTGTATTGCAACTTTCATAGTATCAACGTGATAAATGGCTTGAAACAGCTGTGCAGAGTCTGTCATTTTTAACTAACGATTGACGATTCTCCCATTGAATATCGGAGATTAAAATTACTTTACAACTGGATGTACTTTTGAGAGGTAAATATTTTTATTATCAATATTTTTTTCTCACTTAAAAAATATATTCTGTGGGAAAAATATGCTGGATTGTTCTCAGGCGATGCACGCAGGTGAGGCACAATATTTATTCGTAAGACATGGTAGTAGTACATTGCAGTGCCGGCCGGAGACTTCTAAGCACTGTCATAATTCATTTGTTCACCCCATTACACGTCATTCATGCTCCAAGTTTACGCTGTATTAGTTTTAGAGTAAAGATATTTTACATAAAAAATTACACATCCCATACGACAAAAATAAGTTTACTCTCAATTTATGTATAAAAAAGATTACAATAGATGTTGAAAAGGTCATCTCTCCTATAGTACCTTTCATCATTTTATAGCACATAAAAATAAATTAAAACCGGGATGTAGTGCCATAGAAGAAGATTCTTATAGCACATATTTGAAAAATTTCAGCTATATACAGGTCAAATTCCGCTAAAACGAATACCGAAATAACAAAATTTCCAGAATAACTAATTATTTTCACGATCCAAAAGAAATTTATGTTAATACAAATTAAATTAATCAAGTACAAAGATGTACAGAAAAAATATTTTGTTGCTACCGGGATTCGAACTTGAACCTCATCCTGTCCGGGGAAACACATTCACCATTTCAATATAGCAATTGAATACAACTAATAAAATGCAACTTCACAACAAAAATGTGTTTTCCTTAAAAATAGAAATACATATAACATTATTTTCCTATTTTCAGTATAACAATATATTTTTAACGTCTTGAATTTTGTTATAATGGGATTTGACTAATTCATTTTCTCAAATTCCTCCGTTAATACAAAGATTTTTACCACTACTTTTAAGAATCCCCATGAGTCGAAACTCAGGATAATTCTGCAGATCTAGACGGTTATATTATTTTAATTAGATTCAATTAGGTATATAAAAACTTCATCAATGTGCCCATGGTGTATATGGAAGTATGTCATGGCCGTCTTACCGGATATGTAAGTAAAAATGTAGAGGCCCACAAGGCTTGGCTACTAGGATGACACCGAATATAATATAGCACGCAAGTCTTAGGCGATCAGAATACTATAACGATGGGGTGTTTTACGGTTAATTTATTTAAACTGAATTTATACATAATAAAATATTACATGAAACTGGTGTGGACGATACTAATGATGGAAAATATATAATCTAATTGATAAGAAAAATATAAATGTTGAGTTTTGAGCCGTGTAAATAAATGGAAAATACTAGATGAGAAATAAATTAATAAACTAGAAGGCTACAGAATAAATGTATTTATCGAAAAAATATTTCATTGCTACCGGGATTACATAAAAAAAAAACAATAAGAATTATTTGGTTACAATATTTAAAAAGAATCTATATTTATTTAAAAAGTAAATATGAATAGTAAGTGATTGAGATAAGGCTACAACAAAAATTAAGGACTCATCGGTTGTGTGAATTTTGAATTAGTATTTATATTTACTTTTTTATAAAAATAAAATTAACCAATCAAAATTATTTTTACTTAAACATATGTATATGAAGTATCTCACTTGCGTTTGATAAGCTAAAGAGTATGAAGTGGTTGTCCAAAGCTACATGAATTATACAGAAAAAAATCAAAAAAAAAGAAAACTTTCATTTGACTGGATACGTCAGGCTTTTTGCACACATATAAATATTGTTTTTAGAAATAAACTCCAAACTTGGAACACATTTTTAACATTGTTCGGGTTGGTGTGTTATTGTAGCGCATCTACGATATTTGCCAAAGGCCGTGTGCATGGTTTCGTTCCGATTCTGAGACATTGTTGTTGTTGGTGTAAAGCTGCAGCTGGATCTCAACACTAACTCTTTAGTGCAAGCGGCGCTCTCACGGAAGGTTGGTTCCCTGACCAGAGAATGGCGTTGACTGCGAAGTAGTTACAGATATAATAATAGCCGTAACTGAAATTTATTATTAATACTTTGTTCATGTATATGTGTGAACTTTTTTCTCTCTTCTTTTATCAACATAAATATTATTTTGTTATTTGAGTGTATAATTTATAAGCTGAATCGGGTCTCGCACAAATAACCCGATCATGTTGAAATAAACACATTATTATTAACATTATTTGGATTATATTACTAAGTGTATTTGATTGATATTAACGCAACGTTCTGGTCTTTGCGCAATCAACATTTGTGGTGGTCACGAGAATATAAACGCCAAGATGTAATTAAATTAACACATCTTTCTATATACAAATCCACACATTTATTTACAGCACAAAGAAATATGAAAAAAGGAAAATTCTCATTGCTACTTATATCTATCCTTAATTAAACGCGGGCGCACTAATTGTTTAATTGTTTTTCCCACTCACTTTTGTGTGTCTTCACATTTGTGGCCAATTGCATGGCCACGTGTGGCCCGCCGCGGGCGCGTGCGACAAGCGGCATCTTGAGCCCGACCTTGGCCAAGCCGAAACTACTCTTTCTCGCTTTATGCCCGTCGAACGCACCGGACCTGCTCCGGGGCGCCGCTGGCTTTGAGGCCGGCCGCCGAGCAGCTCCATACTGACCACCATGTTGCCTCGAGGCGAAGCCGCCAGGAAGCTGCAATGTGCCTCCTGAAAGGCATCCGAGGACCCCGCCTTGGACACGAGGCAAGCGGCGGATAACCGGCTAAATGCGCGAGAGATGGGGTAACGACCGTTCGTCCGCTGCGGTTGCATGCTAGGAGCGGGGTGAGGGGGAACTTGCATTGCGTGGCGCGCGACCCGCACAGCAATATTTGAATAAAGCTAAACATTAATTTAAAATTCGCGCCGAAAATAATATTCGTAATACGTGAACGTCACACGTAAGATGAGACCGTAACAAATTCAATTGATCATAATATTTGTCATTTGTGACCGATTAATAATAAGTAAGAACTTATAAAAGTTCCTACACTTTGATAATTTAAAAAATATTTTTATGCATGGTATCACATTTCGCATGCCGCTTTTCCGTACTTCAAATAAAAATATTTTTTCCCGACCTTGCGATGCTTGTAATGTATGAGAAAATACCAGTAATTGATTGTATCCATCAGCGTTGTCGGAAAACGTATTCCAAATGAACCACATAATTTAGAAAAATCGAGAAAATAACATTAGGGTGAGTTGCGTTAGTGAATATTAGGTTATCTCCGAGCCCTTTGCCCCGTATCCATATCGCCGCAACATGGCGTAGACTGAGTTGGCAATAGTTCGAATGACATTATTCCGCTTGCATTTGCCAAATTTACGTATTATATCATGTAGTTTGCATGACTGTTCCGCGATCATTCATACAATAGTCATACACAAATATTTATGAAAAATGCAGGAGCTCGCACTGACCGTTTTCTCAATCTTCGCTTTTCTGGTTGTGTTAATTTTATTAGTTTCGTTAGGTAAGCACGTACGATCGATTTCATTTCAGTGTTTTTGTATAAAGACATTATAATACACAAATATTGTGACTTTTACGGTTGATCAATTCCTTTAACATTTGTAAATATGTATTTTTAGGTTGGTTTCTGGTCTGGAAGTGTTTCCTTTCCCGCTTTCGATTTGTTCGTGAACTTCTTGGAGGATCATCCGAGTCTTCAACAGTGACAGATCTCAAGGAGAGTCGGAACCGCATGAAAAAAGTCCGCAAGGAATAAAAACGAACACTTTTTCATCATATACATTTTGCACAAACGACAGTAAGTACCTGTCATAATATAATATTCAATAAAAAATGCCTGTTACATTACAAAATATTATTTTTGTAGCCAATTTGTAAAAAAATTGTTGCCAATATTTTTTGGCATTGCTGCAAAGTTTTCAATTCAAAAATAAGATAAAAGAACTGTACTGTTTTTTTGCAATACTAGATTTACTAATCTTATGTTAGTGTTGAGCAGTTGTTTGTGCTCTTCATACAGATAATTGGTTGTAATAGATGTCATTTAATTCATATGGGTTCATTTCAGATTTTATTTACAAAAATATTCATCAGCCCAGTGACAATCAGTACTCTTTAATATGTATTTGCAAATGACGAGTTGTATGATAAATATTGGATTGACAATTGAATATTCATGCCATTTTTGGCAAATATGGTAACTCCTCAGATTTATGCAAAAACCATGTTTTCTTATAGAATTCAGTGTGCTGATTTCAAAAATTATCTTGGGTTGCAAATATTGTATTTTAAAGTTTTGTGAAAAAATCATTTGTCTAAGAAAAAATCCAACCACTGTAATATAAACTAATTTGGGATCAGACAGACCTTCCATCAACATGGACGCACGTATATTTTAAAAGGCAGTATTGTTTTTATATCATATATTGTGTTCATTATAGAACATTAGAAAACAATATATAAAATTGAAGAATTGCCTATTTGCTACAATGCTGTTTAGGAGGGGTCGAACTGTTTTAATTTCGGAGTCAATTTACAAGACAAAATAAAAAAGAACTTACAGAAAGCTTAGAATCTGTGTATTGATAACAGGTCACAATGAATATTCGCTGTGCCCGTCCCGGTGACCTGATGAACATGCAGCACTGCAATCTGCTGTGTTTACCAGAAAACTACCAGATGAAGTACTACTTCTACCATGGCCTGTCCTGGCCGCAACTCAGCTACGTTGCTGAGGATGAGAAGGGGCATATAGTTGGTGAGATATCTTTTGGTTAATTTCCTTATCTCTTTCCCTTCAAAATGATTTTATTAGTTAGACTGCTACGTCAACAATGAGAATTTGTTCCAAAGGACAAACTGCAACATAACAATTACGAGCGCGACTGAGGCATGTCCGGTCTGAATTGTTAGCAAATTAAAGCTGGATGTTACATCAGCCCATTGTTGTAAAGGACTTCTTTTTTTTTTACCGAAAATTAGTATTGAATCTGGTCCCCTCTGCTTTTTCTATTCCCCCAAAACCAAGAAATACATGAAGGATCATCATTGGGGATTATGAGTGGAGGTGGAACGCATTACGACATGTACTGTATACTGCTTCCTGCAATGGAAAACTGTTGGACCGAGTGCATTGCTTTATTTATTTGCTGTTTTGAAGAGAACCATGTAGCAGATAATTAATAAGAATGTTCTGTAATAAAAAAATTCAAAGTTAATTATCAGTCCTCGTATTACTCGTACATCTGCCAATCAAACATATCAAGATAATGCCATTTAACGATTGATGCTTACCTCAATATATTCATATTTTGCCTATGTTTGTCTCTTATTTATACCATCCAGAAAATGAGAAATTGTATATAAAAATATTCTGGTAAAATTACTGCAGTAACATAGTGAACATCCTTGGTAAATGTGGGTGGCAAGTTAGAGATATTAAATATTACAATGGTTGCACATTTGTAAAGGTTACGTCCTGGCCAAGATGGAGGAGGATGGCGAGGACAACAAGCATGGTCACATCACTTCACTGGCGGTGAAGCGCTCCCACAGGCGACTAGGACTTGCGCAAAAGCTCATGAATCAAGCTTCACAGGCTATGGTCGAGTGCTTTCAGGTGTGTCTTGTTTTGTAAAACTGGTCAATTCGATAATAAGAACTAAACCTGATTTATATATCATGCGTGTGCATCTCAAATAATCCAATACGCTGTGTTTTCACAAAAATAAATAAAAAGTTAACTGGGATTTATCAAATTTTTTTGTCGAATTTTCTTATACATACTTACAGAAATTGAATGTCTTCCAGGCCAAATACGTTTCTCTCCACGTGAGGAAAAGCAACCGGGCAGCTCTCAATCTCTACACCAATTCTTTGCACTTCAAGATTCTGGACATCGAGCCCAAATACTATGCCGACGGAGAAGATGCTTACTCCATGCAGAGAGATCTCAGTTCGTTTGCTGCCAAAAATGTTGAAATTATGGAAATCAAGTCAGAATCCGCCATCATATCCCAGTGCTGAACCAAATAGCCCTTTGTAAGCAAGTGTATAATAATAATGATTCACATTGAACAATTTGTGAATTAAACGATGGACAGTGTGGTGATCCACGTATGTCGTGTATATTATGCGATAATATAATCTTTTTGTTATTTATGTTTTGAATCAGTTCCTTATATTCCAATTCCGCATTAGGTATAGTGAGCTGCACGTCTGCAGCTGACAATAATTCTTGTGATGCGAGTTAAAACGTTTTAGAATAAAAACGAGACAAATAAAGTAATCAAACATTATGCCTTTATTTAATATATATCACACATTCACACTAAAGTATAACATTATCCAGGTTCTTGTGACTGCACTGTAAGATATTCAATTTTGATCTGCTATCATGATCTTTAAGTGCAAAAATTCTCGAAGCCAAAGTCTGCAAATAATATTTTAAAGACTGTACCAATTAATCGGATGGAGTTATTTGTTATACTTTTCAGAGTGAAATAAATACAACTAGTTATTAGTTAAAATGTTAAATTACACTGGTCAACACCAAAATGTCATTATTTTGTATTTTGAGATCCTAAATAAATACCAATCTAGTCTAAAATCTTCCAATACACAGATTTTGGGGAAAATTTAAGATTAAAAATTGATTCATATTTTTTTATTTCTAAATACTGCATTCAATTTCACAATACTGTCCTTAAACTTCTGATTCATTGTAAAATTAAAAGCCTTGAATCAATATAATCACTGGGCACATTCAAATTCAGTCCAACTGTAGATTCACAGCAGATAAATTGGCCTAGATTAAACAATCAAAATCATGACTTGGACCTTCCAAGACAAAAGGTGAGCATCATTAACAGTGAAACCTTACAGAAAAAGGAATAAACATAGTGTTAGATATTATCACAGAAGAATTAGGAATTTAAAATCTATTTTCAATTGATGATGATTTAATTTTTTGACGACATTTCATACCACATTTATTAAAACTTAAGCTGCCGCAACATCTAGCACGGTGGAGACTTCATCGGCTCAATGTTCAGTTTAATTGCTTGTGCAATCTATATGAAAGAAATATGTGAAGCTATTGGTGGATAAAATGAGACAAGCATAAGTGGAATGACTGCTGACCTGGAAGTTACAGCAATACTTGCAGGTCTTTAAGGAAGATATACTCAATTTTGCCTGATTGCAATATTGCTAATAGATTCAGAATCAGCTCCCTTGATTTTATAAAATTCAGGCAAAATCAACTCAATTTTTTTTTTGTTGACCAGTGTTATTTCCGTAAGTGAAGAATAGTATAGACACTGATGACATAACTTAGGTCTAATACATGATATCGACATCTAATGACCTCACGCTGACGGTGAGGCGGCAACGTGCCCATTATCTGACATAAACAACATTTACAAAATACCAGCATGACATAAAAATAGTATTAATAATAAGCGTAATCCACTTGATGTAAATAATAATTATAAAATTATACAATGCCACATATTTTTACTGAAAAAAAAGGATAAAACACCAAAACCAATATATTAAAAACAATGCAAGAGAAATCAGGATGAGCATTAGCTGATCGAATATACTATTGCGTGTGATCTCGTGTGCAATAATAAAATCCTAATTTTGTACTAAATGCACAATGCTCTTAAAATATCGAGTGATATATTTATTCAAATGAATTTAATTCATTATCGGGTACATTATACAAGAAAACTTTTCCAGTTTTATTTTTCTTTGAGTATTAAAATTTTTAATTTCTCCAGATCCAAAATTTAACAGTTACATACAGCGTGCCTTGTAATAACAACCCATTAGGCTCCAGATAAGGGTGAAAAAGCTCACTTTTTTTTTCTGCCTAATTAATTAGTCTCTTCTAGCGTAGAGGACGAAGTGGTGGCGATCCGCGACTGCCTGGAACGTCTTAAGGACTTGCTTTCAGGAGTTGCGGGATACCGGAGCACGGAGCTTGCAGGTATAGTGGAGCAAGCTTTGGGTGGGGCGGATATAGAGGGGCCTCTCACGAGGTGGCTCTCAAAAGTCTTTCCCATTCGCACGGTACCACCGCCTAGAAATCTTACGCGAAGCGATCCGAACGCAGCAAACAACGAGGGAACGAGGAGTAGGAGATGGGAGAGGCGTGACAGACGACGTCGTGAGTACCGTCGCACGCAGGCCAGGTGGGCTACTGTGCCCGGCATGGTCGCGAGAGAAATCCTGGAGGATGAGGGAGAAAGGGTACCGTCCCCTCCCTTGGAAGCGTTTGTAGAGGCCTGGCCCCCATCTTCGGGGAACCTAGTGCTCCTTACGAAACGACCTTCAATCCTCCACCCACATTGGAATCTCTCAGCGGGTTAATGTCCGAGCCAGTGCTAGCGGCTGAGGCTTTCGCAGCCCGAGTCCGCGTGTCCACCGCTGCGGGTCCCGACGGAATTACCGCGAGGCAGTGGGGAAAGACCCCGCGGCCGGTTGTTCTTGTTGTGCTGAACCTCCTCCTATTGATGGGTAAGACTCCTATTTGTCTTACTAAAGCGCGAACGGTGTTTATACCGAAGAAGGATACGACCGGAGGGCCATTGTGTTACAGGCCAATTTCGGTTACGTCAGTCATATTGCGACAATTGCACAAAATTTTGGCGAATAGATTGGGAAGGGCCAATCTTCTAGACGCGAGACAAAGAGCCTTCATTAATGCTGATGGGGCAGCTGAGAATCTGGCAATACTTCAAGCCGCGCTTGCCCATTCTCGCGAGAGTATTAAGTCTTTATATATCTGTTCTGCTGACGTAGCCAAAGCTTTTGACTCCGTATCGCATCCAGCGCTGTTGGCGGCATTAGTCAGACTAGGTGTCCCGGACCGTTTCGTCAGATACGTAAGGGCCCTATATGACGGTGCTTCCACTGTGCTGCAAGTCGGTGGGGTGTTTTCCGAGCCCCTACCCGTTCGTCGTGGTGTAAGACAAGGCGACCCATTATCTCCCATACTGTTCAATATTGTCATTGATGCAGTCATTAGGGAGCTCCCGCCCCAAGTTGGCTTTATGTTGGGCTGTGAGAGGTGTACAGCGCTGGCATTCGCGGACGACGTTTGCTTGTTCGCCTCAACTGCTGCGGGCCTGCAGCTCACGATTGAATACTTTACCAGAAATCTTTCAACTTATGGACTCAAACTGAACGCTGGGAAGAGCCGAACCCTGTCTCTGGTGGCTTCGGGTCGCGAGAAGAAGGTGAAGGTGGTGGAGACGCCGTTTGTCATAAATGGCGAAACTTTGCCAACGACCCCGACGCTTGCGACTTGGAAATACTTGGGACTCGAGTTTGGACTCCGTGGTGTGGTCGGAAACGGAAACGCCATCGCGGTGTTAACCGAAAAGCTTGAGAGGATCACCAAGGCTCCTCTTAAGCCGCAGCAAAGACTTTGTATCCTAATTACTTATCTAATGCCAGTCTTTACTCACACACTGGTATTTGGAAGAATTACAATGAACCTGCTGAACAGGCTAGACAGAAAGACGCGTAGTGCGATCCGAGGATGGCTGCATCTCCCTCAGGACGTACCAGTGGGGTACTTTCATGCCCCGGTGTGTGAAGGAGGGTTAGGCCTTCCTTCTTTTTCATTCTCCATACCCTCCAACAGGTATGCGAGGCTCAATAGACTTCGCTTAACAAACTATCCCTTAGCTCGAGCAGCTTACGATCTACCACTCATCCAGCGGCAGCTGAGATGGAGTGAGGGGAGAAACAGGGCCAATATGGTACAAAGCACAGTCGAGATAAGACGGCACTTCACAGGACAGTTGCACAGGTCCGTAGATGGGAAGGAGCTAGAGCTGTCGAGGGGGTCACGCCTCTCGACGGACTGGATCTCTTCCTGTTCCAACGGAATCCCAGGGAA
This sequence comes from Eubasilissa regina, assembly GCA_022840565.1. NCBI lineage: Eukaryota > Metazoa > Arthropoda > Insecta > Trichoptera > Phryganeidae > Eubasilissa > Eubasilissa regina. Next base: position 30,047,221 of record JAINEB010000006.1, on the reverse strand, counting down.
GGAGTATATAGCCTACCACAGAGTGCACATTAATGTCTTGCCAACAAGGATCCGTACCACCAGGGGGAGAGTTTCGCGGGAAACGGGGCAAGAGGGTCCAGACCCTCGAGTGCGTTGCTGCGCTGGGTGCGTTGCCACCGAAACGGCAGCGCATGCCATTCAAGTGTGTCCCCGCACTCATGGAGGCAGGATCCTCCGACATGATGCTGTTTGCAAGACCCTTCAAGGGGCCCTTTTGGAGAAAGGGTGGAGCGTGGAAAGAGAAAGGTTATACCGCACATCTAGCGGTGGGTTAAAACCCGACCTCGTCGCCACCGGCGAGCGCGGCGTGATGATAATAGACGCCCAGATTGTGTCCGCTGGTCACGGACTTGAAAGAGTTCATAGAGAGAAGAAGGCAAAGTATAATCAAGAGGAGTTAAAGGCCCTAGTGGCGTAGAGAGTGGGCAGGCAGGTGAGTGACGTCTCCTGTATTGCCGCAACCATTTCATGGCGCGGAGTGTGGTCAGCTGAGAGCGCCAAAGAGCTGACTAATTTGGGCATCTCCCGCGGCACACTGCGTGGTTGTACGACACGCGTTCTTTGGGGCTCCTCCATGAATTGGAGGAGTTATAATTCGAGCACAGCAAGAGGGAATAGGTCCATTCATGCAACTCGCGACAGAGCAGGCATCGGCTAATTTGATGGGGTACGGAACCGTGTGCACAACCCAACGCTTTTAGTTACGGTTGTAGGTTCCCGATCGCCCCCGGGAGATAAGTTTGCGCGTCGATTAGAATCATTCCCTAAGGGAGCAGGGATGGGCTCGTTTCTTTGTCACTGTGAGCGTCATTAGTTCCGGTGATTAGAGATCTAGTTTAGACGCAGGGGTAGAGTTGCAATGTACATAGACCTCAATTTAAGAAAAAATTTAAGCTTACATTAAATACTTAAAATTGTATTTATGTTTATTCATATGGAGATATTATATATTTTAATCATCATAAAAAAAAGTGATAGAGTTTAATATAATCACAATACGTTGTGGTCGCTATGTGAGTTAGTACTAACTGAGCTGTCATTCGAGGCACACAAATTAGTAGAAACACAAACTTTTAAAAGTATTGAATTTTTTCATTCTTTACCTAGTAATAGGAAAAAAAAACCAATTATAATTTGGCACATTACTCCAAACGATCACGCTGATAAAACCATTGTGACTATGCATTGCACCAATAAATTAAAAACAGTACAAAAATTATGTGAAATAGCAAAGTTAATAAAAAAAAATCAGATCGCCTTTAGAAGTAAGGAGCCTTAAATATCTTATACTATGATTATATAATAATAGTTATATGCTAATTTAATCACAAATAATAACTAAGTAATTTAAGATAATATATATTATTATTATTATAGATTAGCAATAATTATTATAAACTCTTTGTTTGATTCAGCAGTAATAATAAATATTAAAGTATAAATTAACAGATTTTTGATGGAACCTCTTAAATTAGGATTTTGCATCACTTTTGTTTTGATTTGACAATAATTTACCCCACATTAAAATAACCATCACAGTTGAATAGGAGTGAAATAAGTCTTCGGGATCCGTGTCACTTTCCGAATCAAAACATACTCTCGCTCTCTTCTCTATCGGTTCCAGTTCTTCCGCATTCAGGTGAGGATAGCAGTCTGTGCCGATTTCCTGTTGTCCATAACAACCCACGAGAGATGTTCTTGGAAAATGTTTACAATACACATCTTGTTCAAGTTCATAGAAATCTGTCCTTCCGATGCAGCTGAGTTTAATTCCAACACTGAATTCTCTCCGAGGCATCTTTGCAAACTGAAAAACCAAGTATCTCATCATCATCTATTTCACAAATCAATTAATTTAGTTTGCTTTGTTTTCGTTGGTGTGATTTTTTGCTTGAATTTGTTTCCGATTTATTCGTTATACATCAGTTTTTTTACAAAATTGTATTTTTAGTGTATTGTGGGTGAATATATCTATCTAGTGTCTATAAAAATCACTTTTTCTTTATGTTAGTAATATTTGATTGACTTTCTGGGTCTGATTTTGTTTCTTTGTATTTTCTATGCAAGTTTTTTCATATTTCTTTTAACATTAAAAAAAAATAAGTTGAAAAAACAAAAAATAGTGAAATAGTGACAACCCTGTTGTATATTTTCTTAAAAGATTTTGATAAGATCTTCATTTAAAAAACTTCATTATAAATTTGGATAAGCTAATTCTTTGGTAAGTTTTTACACTTTTCTACCATATCGTGTTTATTTTTATTAAATTTATGTTATGGAAAAATGGCTGGCCTACAGGTGTCTCCCATAATAAATAAAACTGGCATTCAAAAGGTTAAATAACCTTTCCATCATCTCCTTCAATACTTTTCAACAAGTTGTACAATGAATCATGAATTCAGTTTCATCTGGGAATATATTATAGGCACCTGTACACTGGCTATGGTACGGGCTTGTCAATATAATGCAGACTATTTTAGATTTTACAAGTATCTATCTGGTTTAGAAAATACAAAACTAAATTATTGTCAGCATATTCAACTATAAATCCTTTTGGCTAACATGGAGTACTCCCATAATGCGTAACACTTCCATAATAAATCTATTTCCAAAATGCCGGTCCTCTATCTGAAAGTTTGAAACAATATACAAATTGTATATTGCACATGGATATAAACAAAAAGTACTTGAATCAGTTACGCAGAGTATTTAATATGTATACCTGTTCCATCTTTTGTTCCACATCCATTCCTTCTTTAAATACTACTGAATGTGCTTCAAAATCTACAGGGATTTCAGAGTGTTTTTCCACAGAGAATATTAAAAAGGTTATCTTCTTCCCGTCCCGAGCAGAACAGATGTTAAAGTCGTCATTGAACGAGCATTTTACCCTGCATCCACCCACGGCCAGAGGGTTCCCTTCATCCTGGCTGAAATAATCATACTGATACATCAAACAGATTGGAAGAAAATAACTTCAGATAGACATCTGATGAAATTTTTCAAAAATAACATAAACATGATAATTTTTTTGGGTTATTCTGTCGTTGGTCAGTATTTGTCGAAACTGACATCTGAATGTTTTGAAATCTTGTCACTGGGCCCGACCATATCTTCAACCAGGTATGAAAAAGGTGCTCATGATGAGAATCGTGAAGATATTCCATCGGACGTTTTCAAAATTGATATAAATTGTAATTGTTTGTTTCTAGAAGGATTTAAAAATCTTTTCGTGTATGCACCATTCTCACTTAGTAATTACTTCAAATGCAAAATAAACACTCCAATACGTTCTCTGCTTATCACTGAAAAAATAACACAATACAAATCACACGTTATGAAATTAAAAAATTTTAAATGTACATTTATTAACCTATTGAATGCTACCGTTTCAACAGTTGATACGGTATTAATCAGTTTTTGTATGCGGCCGTATCAATATTTGATATGGCGACTTTGGTCACCGATCAAATGGTGCGCCTATTTCATACATCTTATTTCTCTAGAGGAATCTCAATACTTTCACGATGCTGACATCTTCAGAAATTTCAAGAGAATAAAATCGTAAAAAACATTGATAATCTATGATGTAAAATTGTAGTATTTCGAAATCTGGTCAAGGGATGGCACTCATAGTGACGGGACAAATGTGCAGGCGCATAATGGTGCTTTGTTATGAAATTAGTCAGACAAGCACCGACGACGTCGTTCATTAGTCGCAATTGACTATTTGTACAAAAAACTACAATTTTTGTGATTTTATTCATATATTTATTTACCCCATTGTGTTGTGCCTTACATTGTGTTAATATGTGACTACATCAATACCTCGTTTTACGGCCTAGACATATTCGATACGACCTAGATACGTTTTCTGTAAAGCGAAATGCTGTATAATGAATCATTTATTTTGATACAAATTCATATAATCCGTTCCAATTATGGAGAAAAATAAGAAATCATTATTCTTTTAGTAGGAAATGTACTTTTTTTGCGGTTACATAACTTTTTCATTACATATGTATTAATAAAAAATGTAATATATCTCGAGTCCATAAATATACAACGGTAGCTGCGAGTCAGAAATGAAACGATGCATATGTATGGCGAAAAGTTCAATGTCCACCAGACTCGACTACATATGGAAAGACTGTGGTATTTTCAATACCACGAAGGTCCAGGCTTGTACAGTCTTTGGTGCATTTTATATTTTTGTATGATGTGGAATCATGGACCCTGAAGGCGAGGAAAAGAAGATGGGATTGACTTGAGATGTGGTGCTGGAGACATGTTGCGCATGCCATGGATGGTGAAACAAATTTTGGGCTGCAAATCGAGGCTGAACTACAATTTTAAAATTTATTTATTTCATTTTAATTTTAAAGAGCAACTGTATAGCGAAGTATGGGTGTATATTGATAATCATAATTTAGGAATAACACATTGCTATTGTCACAACACTTTTAAATGACTATTTGTATCGTTACAATTGGTATACTAGCCCAGAAAAAACAAATGCTTGTGGAACACTAGAAAAAAGCTGAAAGAAAATGCCAAAATTCAAAAAAAGTGAATTTGCGTCGAAAAGCCGCGGTCATGGAATATAATCTCTAATCACTATAAAAAGGTGTTATAAGAGGAATGTTCACACACTTGCTACTTTGCGAAATGAATGAAAAAATCGATAACTGATTTTCGTCAACAGTCACAACTTGTTGAGAAACAAATTCAAGATTTCTCAGATCACAGCCTACAACATCAGCATCAGTCCGCAGCAATCCGTTTTAGGTAAGGCCTAAATTTGCCACTAAGCAAACGTATGGCAGAATTGATTCCACCAACAAATAAAAAAAAACCTCGCAGTCGAAGTTGTATATGCCGGTTAAAAAATTAAAAAATGAGATATAGCATATGTAAGGAATGCAATATGCAAATTCATATACATATAAAAACAATATTTATTATCATTAAGACAGTTAAATGATGTGCGGTGTCCAGCATTTTTCCCAATCCATTTGTCTATATTCACGAATGATCATATTTCCACTTTTGCATATGGCGGCCAAATTGCACAGCCACAGCCATACTGTAATGCCAGCTGACGAGGGCATGACGGGGCGAGGCGAGGCATGCGTGGCCAAGCGAGATGACACAAGACGACCAGTGTCGACACAAGGTAGGCGATGCAAGTCGAGGGCTGTAGTACATTCTTATGCTCGGCTCTTCTCGTCAAGCCTCGGTGAAAGTGGACTGCTGGCATAAGGTATGTTTTTTCTATGAAGTTTATGTTTTATTAAGGAAAACACATTCTTATTGTGAACTTGTAATTATTCAGAACAGACGGTCTGTGATATTTTAAATACTAAATTAATGTATTAATTATAAATATATACATATAAAATCAATTTTGATTTTATATGTATATATTTATAATTAATACATTAATTTAATATTTAAAAGTTTATGTTTATTCGTTTATAAACATATTAAGAGTTTTTACAACCACGGATTTCATATTGAACAGCATAACCTTTTATCTCTATCTGAGGCGAAAAATCATGCCTAAGTGGTGTATTTTGATGATTTAATGCGTATTCAGGTATTCAAAAAATTGTACCACATGTGAATACTGGAAACTCAAGGTTGAAAATAGCATTCAAAAGGTTAAATATCAAATGACACTGAAGGCAATAAAATAAAAACCGATATACGTTTTGTGTTATTTGCAAAAAAGAAGTATCGTTGTATCAACAATATGAAATTAAGTATTTTATTCTTACAGTTTTGAATAATCTTACAAACTTTTCTTAATTATATTTATTTCATAACTCCAAATGAGTCTAAGCAGACCTGGCTACCGCCTCCCCAAGAATGAAATAAAAATGGTGCAGTTCACTTATAGATGGTTAGCCACCAACATGCATCATCCGTATACAGTAAATAGCGTGTAATCCTCTTATTACAATAGTAAGCTTGGTCTGAATGACTAATCAATTCTTACACATGCACTACTTCGTGTGTAAAGATGTGTTTGCTGTACAGATTGATATAAGGCGCAAAATACTGCAGCCACATCACAAGACGCGAGGATAATATGTAAAAATTCATAGCACAAGTTAATTATGCAGTATGTCATCCATACGCCGGAGTCTTCCAAAGGAAGGTTTCCACCCAGCATCTGCATTGGCGCCTACATTAGAAAAGGGCTCAAAACGTCCGCGTTCTGCAGTACTTTTGGTAGTAACACTATTCCCAGCATTAATATGGACTAATCATTTATAAATTTCACTTAAACCATAATGGAATTATAAAATTTTAAAACGTATTTACGAAAACCTGATCACTTTATTGATGTATCCAATTTTTATAGTTACGCCACTGCTTCCACCAATAGTTCACTCTAAGAGTGGGACAGAAATGCAATGGATCGATTCAAATAGTATCAAATATTTCCACTGCAGTATTCGCAGCTCATGACTACTTTAACAACAGAAGAAAGTAAGGTAAAGAAATCAAAAAAAAAAAAAAAAGAGGAAAGAAATATAAAATTTTACCTTTCTTTTATAAACAAAATGATTCCTTGCAGATAATTCTCCAGCTCTGGGAAATGGGTCCCGGCAAAAATCACAATGCATTTTATTACTTCTTTTTTCATTATTTCCATGATCTTCGGAATAAATGAAAAGTCCACATCGTTTGATTTAGGATTGCTCATTTCATGCACATTCACTCCCGGAATTCGAGGCAGGCAAACTCCACTGATGAAAGCAAAATCTAGATAAAATGAAAGCATGGCTTATTATATTACAACATGTAACGTCATAAAGTTGATACGTGTCACAAAAAATAGAACATCATGAAAAGAATACACTATAACCGAAATCTAAATGTTGATCTTTGAAAATGTCACAAACGGAGGCTTTATATTGAAGGCAGATTATCACGTAAGCAGCTCAGTCCTGAATATAGTTTCAGTTACTACGGCAATGTCAAATACTTGATCATTCATCCTCTTCACACCTCAGTCCATATTTGTCAATGCAGTTCAGTATGTGTTGATAATACCTCTCTAATTAAATAAGGTTCATTCCACATTTTTGTACATTCCAGTGTTGTTTAAACAGTGAGAAACATAACATAACATCAAATCTTCTAACTTGAGGTGCAAGTATGGGAAAGATTATGCAGTGAACACATGTTTGCGTTAATCGTAGGCAAATCAACAGATATTAGTAGAAAGGAACAACATTTGGCTTTATGATATTTTTGTTGCAAAAAGCTACCTGAACTATTCAATAGATATTTAAAATTCTTTAATTTATCACGGAGCAAATGCAACTGAATAATGCAACCTATACTATCTGGTATAATGGAGATACCAATAATGCAGTTTACTGAACAGGGCTTAGAATGAACCGGGGCATACTGGAACGCCACTCCGATACGTGAGATTCTTGCAAATATAGCTCAGATTTATGATATCTTTTTAATTTAAATTATAGTTCATGTTTGTTATATTGTAATTTTGAATTCAATAAATGCTAATAAAAATCTAAAGGATTATCAATAAATGTATGTTTTGCAACAGAATTAAGTAGTTATTCAGAGTTAACTTTAGTTAACCATTTGAGTCATAAATCAATGCCAAAAAGGTGTATATTAACCGGTTAACCTTAACCATATTGTAGTACTGTAAGTGTATATACTTTTTAATCAATATGTAAAGGGTTTTTCAATAGGGACGCTCAAACTTTCTTTCAACAGGGACAAGAAACTACGCCATATTTCTTCAATTTTTTTTGAGGTTACATCATGGAGCAGTACACACCGGAGCAACGCTTGCAAATTATTCAAATCTACTACCAAAATTCGCGTTCGCTCACCGCAACTTTAAGAGCATTACGACCATTTTATCATCGTCATCACTTGCCTGCCACATCAACAATTCAACGTTTGGTGCAAAAATTTGAAAGCACATTGTCGCTACACAATGTTCCAGTGCCAGTGAGACAAAGAAATGCACGAAGTGAGGAAAATATTGCCGCCGCTAGAGCATCTGTTCTTGATGACCCAAATGAGTCACTAACACGACGTTCTCAACAATTGGGCATTTCTGTGACGTCATTGTGGCGAATTTTGCGAAAAGATCTTGGCCTACATCCATACAAGATCCAGTTGACACAAGAACTAAAGCCGCTTGACCATTTGAAGCGTCGCCAATTCCTCAATTGGGCTGCACAACAATTTGAAAATGATGCTGAATTCCATCGAAAAATCATCTTTAGCGACGAAGCTCATTTTTGGCTCAATGGATATGTAAACAAGCAAAATATGCATTATTGGGCAGGCACCAATCCACACGTGCTTCACGAAACACAATTGCATCCCGGAAAAATCACTGTTTGGTGTGGATTACATGCCGGAGGTGTCATTGGACCATATTTTTTTGTTGATGATGCTAATCGTCATGTTACTGTGAATGGTAATCGTTATCGCTCCATGATAACTGATTATTTTTGGCCTCAATTGCAAGGTATGGACTTGGCCAATATGTGGTTTCAACAAGACGGCGCTACCAGTCACACGGCACACGCAACAATTGACTTATTGAAAACCAAATTTGGTGAGCGTGTTATTTCGCGAAATGGACCAGTTCAATGGCCGCCTAGATCATGCGATTTAACACCATTGGACTATTTTCTTTGGGGCTATGTTAAATCTTTGGTCTATACCAACAAGCCGGCGACGTTACAAGAGCTAAGAGAAAATATTGAACGCGAAATTGGTGCGATTCGGGCCAAATTATGTGAAAAAGTGGTGGAAAATTGGATTCAACGATTGGACTTCTGCAAACGTGCCCGCGGTGGTCATGCGAGGAAAATTGAATTTCATACATAATTGCCACTAAATGTACTTCAAAACATAATAAAATTTTTTTAGATATATTCATTCGTTTTTGTTTTATTTTTAAAAAAAGTTTGAGCGCCCTTAATGAAAAACCCTTTATAATAAATTAGTACTAAACTTTTCAATCTGCATTGTGGGACAAAATAATAATTATTTACCTTTGTGTATGATGACCTCGTTCAACATTTTTCGATGAGTCGGATTTTCTATGATTGCCGGTGGAACATAAACTAACCTCGAGCAGAATACTCCCACTAAAACCTTGCTAGGATAGCACAGCTTCGCGTATATATAATCCATCACTGAAATAACAATACGCAGTTCAGTTAAACTAGTAAAATAGTGATTACAAAGAATATCTTCAGCCTAGTAGTTGTGGCTGTGCCCTGTACAGTTTCAGTGTACAAGAATATATAATTATAATGTTATACAATAATGCTTTCAACCTTACGTCAGAATACAGGAGAGGAATACGTATTCAAAATCATAAAAACATAAGACTATTAAATTGAAGTGAAACGTAATAGTCTAGTCTATACAGTAATCCCCTGACTTACGCTACTCCGACTTACACGGTTCTTGATTTTTTAGTTTGGCAACACTGCCGTCCGCTATCTTCAATGTTTCTCTAGCTGTGATATGCACATTTCGCGTGAACTCTACATGCACGATTGCGACTACGATTTGTTATACGTTTTCTAAACTCTTAAAACAACTATATCATCCAAACGAAGTAATTCTCATTCCTCCTGCACCTAGTAAGAAAAGGAAAACGATATATAAACTTAACATTATCAAGGATTTTGATAACAGAATGAAAATTTATAAATTGGCAAAGGAGTTTGAGGTATTGGAATCCACAGTAAGAATAATTATAAAAGATAAAGAAAGAATTCACGATATGGTGAAAAATGCTCAATCCTTGAACTCAAGTATGATTTGTAAACGTCACAGTAAAGATTGTCCAGTGGAAAAATTTCAAGATTAAATTGTAATTGCGGTAAAAATTCATGTATTTAAATAAATAAAAATAATAATCTCCGGTCTTCCGCATTACAGGCGAAAATGCTATTAGGAATATAGGGGCCCTAGGGGCAATGTTCCCTTTAAGGTGTGCGGGTGTGCGCCTGCACACTATTTGGCATCACAGCGCACACATAATTTTTAACAAGACTTCTTCATGTGCCGTCTTCTCTATCAAAGGTTGATGACGATGTTGCAGTATGTTAATTGCACAAAAGATATTTTTATGCGCACACTTAGATCCAAACTTATAAGAGGGAATATTACCTAGGGATGTAAATATAATTTTGATAAATAATATTCGTCATACTGTTGTGATGGAGCAAATATATTAATTTATATATATATTAATTTTTTAACTGGATAGCAAATACCAAACTCCCTGCTGAAAACCAAATCAACCGAATGCAGGAGCTTGGGTAGGCATTAGCTAAGATAGAGCAATAATGACCTCAAAGACAGCTTTAGAGATCCAAACTGGAGAAATGGTGCAAAGTGGAGATCAACGGAGAAAAACTCTTGGGGCCACCCACCCACCAGGGGCTGTAGAGCTAATATATAGTCATTGAAATTTTTCACTCAAATCTCAGCAATTTGGAGGTAAAGGTCAGTATGCCTGAGTTAATCAGACTGATTTCCGTACAAAATACAATTAATGAATGCACGAGTTTTCAAATTAAATTCATGATATGATAAGGTACTTACTTTTGTGTTTTTCTTTACAGGTACTGTCGCAGGGTGAATTTGGATAAAGATGGCACGCGTACGTGGACCGCAGGGACTTAGCGTTTGCAAAAGTTAAAATGAGCGATGGTTCCACTCTCAGGTACTCTTCAATTTCAAAAGAAAACTTCACAATGGTCCTTGTAAACAGGCAGAATTCTTGCGGTTTTAAACTGTGTTTTGTAATGCTTTTGGCGGCATCGGCCCATACTTTACAAACCATGGACAAAAGTTTCAATTCTTGCCAAGTGTGAAAATTTCCCAATATCTTCTTCATGATAACATAGTTTGACATTATAAGATCCAGACTTTCGCTGTGAGGTATTTCGTCGACATCTTTATCATCGGACTGCTCTGGAATTTCTGGCTCCTTGCTGGTAGATGCGCAATTTTCGGCTTCAAAATTGGGGCCCCACGTCTCGTGGAAATGTTTCGGTGGTTTTAATGATAAACATAAAAGCTTCCGTCCTTTTAAATATTTTTTTAATGAATCGAGTTCCATTTTATAAATGCTAATATCGTATGTACTATGAAGAATGGCTGTTAAACTACTTTCTTACAATTCTGTGATAATTTTGTCGTCGTGATGCCTTTCAATAGGATCACCTTTGAGCATTGCAATTATTAGACAATACAAATAGATAAAAAAGAAAATCAGGTAATACAAAAGGTATACAAGCACGTCTCTCATATGTCTCCACAGCTGATCTTTGTTGTGTATTTCAGTAGGATCATACACGCCTAAATTTCCCTGACGCACGCAAAGATACTCGTACAATAAATATATCAGCAGTGGTAGTGACAGCGCTGTCAGCACCCACTGACCGTTAATCAACAGGAGAAATGAAAGGAAACCGTGCGCGATCAGCTTTGTCGGAACCCAGAAGTTCAACTTAGAACAACACTCCAGAGGATTCAAATAGTCGCACTCTAGATCGGAAAGCGTTATAACGTAATACACCAAGATGAAAAGTAAAGCGCCGTTGTCTAGAAGAGCAAACGAAAATAATAAAACCTCCGATAGCATGCTGTACTTTCTCTATACTGTAATCCACCACAGATACTAGACGATATTAAAATTAGAGCGAAATATATATATATGAGTAGGTACCAAATTCAGTCGTTCATTATTTTATAACGGGGAGTTCAATGATTAACAAATAGAAAAGCGGTTAACCATCACGAAAACAACTAAACCGATCCGAGCGCCCACTGACGTTTATCAATTTATGCCATAGATAAAATATTTACGCCATCAAATCTGGAACAAATTTACCATAGACACCAGACAAACATAGAAATAGATACAATATTTTAAATATATGTGACCGAATTATTTTCGTATTTATTTATACGCAAAATAGATTTACAGTAAATCACGCACATCAAATATAATGATTTAAAATTTCTTTATATGATGTCACGACATCTGACAATATATTTATTCATTTTGTGTTTAATTTTACTTACTAAAATATTTATTTAAATCACACCTTCATTTTTTTATTGCCTAAAAATGCAGTTATTATTTGTTAATGAAAAATAGTAATAAATTATGTGGTTTATTTGCAATTTTCTTATTTTTTCTTTCTGGTTTGGATACAAGTATTATTAAATGGTTCTTTCTTTTCATATTATGTTCCTTGATATCTTTTAATAGTAACTGGCATGGAAAAGTCCAGACTCTCGAGCAAGTGCAAAAGGATCACTGGAGCGACTGCCAGTAGTTAATCAGCCAGGCGGTCAAGGCTAGTCTCATTTGTATTTTGCTGACTGTTAAACTTCCTATCCTGTTGTCTTGATTCCTCTTATACATTTAATCAATTTGTCTTCATCCTGTACTTCAGTCTCTTCCATATCCAGATATGAATGATCATTTGTATATCTGTAATACCAGTATCGTCCCCATATTACACTGATGTTTATATAAAAATATCCATAATTATTTGAAAGCATGCACAGATATTATTATTTTAAAATAATATATCTATTTTTTGTTTTATTGTTTCTGTAAATACTAGCTGCCACGCAATGGCCACTATAATTACCTGCAGATCTTGGCAACAAGTAATCAGCGATAACTAATTACTTTCTCCTAGTAAATAATTACTAATATTGGCCATTAATTAATTAAAAAATCAAATAATGGTAGTAGCAAGCGCATAAGTACAAACTTTAGATATAAAAAGATAATTAATTCAACGTAAAACAGTTAATTTTCTTAGATCGGAGTTGTATTGACGAAAATACCATCATTTTCACTTTTTCCCACTGAAAACCAAAATATTCAACTTTATTAATAGTTGTGCATTATTCTACATCCATTCTGGGTAGATTATTGGCTTCTACATTCGCTGACAACTGACATTTACATTTTTTCAATATTTTGGTTAAAACTTATTCTTATCTACATCATATTTCATATTTACCTCCTTTAAAAAATCCCATGTTGAGTAGATTTCGATAGAAAAACAACAATGATGCACCATCTGGAAAATTATCATCCACCATCTTGTTTTAAAATGGTGGAATTCATTTTTAAAACTTTAAAAATTAATTTGTAACACTGTTAATATTGAACCTACAGAAAAAATAAAAACAAACTTACGCACATAAGCAAAATCTACCTGGTTTTTGCAGCCAATTCCATTACAAAAGAATTTTACAGGTAAAATAATGCAATAAAGAGGGTAAAATATAAAAAAATATTAAATTTATAATAGTTTATTTTTACATTTCTATAGAATAAAATACATTGTAAGTAGTATTATGTATTGTGCTATAAAATGGTATGTATTTAAGTAGCACAATAATTGTATATAGGCTTGCTGGCAGTGCTTTGTTTTACTCGATTTTTTGTCACTCGTGACACTTGGAAGAAGTGATAAAGTAGGAATTTGCTTCACTATTCTTTATAAATTTGAATAATCTACTGAATGTTGAAAATTATATTATTATGCATACATACATACATCAAAACATCCAGCAAAAATTCAATAACGCACCATATAAAAACATATTAATTGTGTATTTCTGCGATTGCATCTCATATGTGTTATATAAATTAACAACATAAAATATGAATTATTATCTCACTATATATTATATACAAAACCTACTACTGCTACATAATATAATATGTACTGTACAATAACTAAAAAAAATCATATTTCTCAATACAACACAGTAAATTCATACCAATAATCTGAAGGAACTGGTGAGCTGTTTTTATTTTATACGTATTTTAAAATAAGGCCGATTATTACATTAATGGCAGTTTAAATATTTGTAGAGTGCCATCCAAACTATATATACCTAAAATATAATATTTCATTTGACATACATCAAGCAACTATGTATAACATCTTCTAATCTAGACAAAAAATTGATATTACAATATCTATACATAATAAATTATATGAAATTGTTATTCACATATACAATTTCGCAATTTACAATCTTAGGTACCAATAGAATAATGTGTTTGTAAAACAACAAAGGAAATATATTATTTTCCTACAATATTATTTTACGGTTAATACACAAATATCTGACGTAAAGCATTTGTTTTTACAGGGGCAGATTGGCGACCTAAAATTGGCCCGGGAAATTTTCGAGACAAAAATTTATTTTTAAAAAATGAAATTGAAAATTTTGTAATATGGTGTGAAAAATATATTTTTTATATAAAATTTGATATACTATAAATTTAAAAAAGATATTTATCAGTTTAAAAACTTACCAGTCTCAAACAAATTATTTTCTCTTTAATAACGCACTTTGTTATGCAATTATATTGATAATTGCATTATTATCAATCTTATTCAAATATCTCTCTCTGTTGACATTTACATGACATTTTTTAATCTAATGTTACTACATATATTATTATATATTAGTATTTTGCAATCTATTTATAACACGGCTTTACATACATAGTCATACAATATTTGATGAAAAATGTTTCATTGCAGGATCAACTAATTCAGAATCCACTTTTAATTGTCGACTGGTTATGGATGAAATTTAATATTACATTTTATAAGTTAAAAACAACCCATCAGGAATTTCTGCCGATGTTCCACCGGGCCTATCTGCCCCTGGTTTTTTATATACATAGTTGAAATAGTGTAAAAAAATTACAGCTATTTAGGTATGCATTACTTTGTAAGAATTGTTTAATACCCGCACTGGGAAACGCTTTCACATACAATAACATTAAGTATTTTAAAAATTCTGTTTATTTTGTTTACACTGGTTATCGATCATACCCAAGTAATACGCTAAATTATTTAAAAATTATTATGCATTATTAGCATAACAAATTAATCATTTTTTAATAATTGATTTGTTACGCTAAATCATAAATGAAAAAAACTCCACTGCATAATTCAGGCAAGCAAGAAGCAGAAAATAATGTTGTAGTTGAAAATAATGTTAAATAATAGTATCACAGGCACAATGCCTTGTGGTACTTAAAAAATAGAGGGACTACTCTCAGGTTGTGTAAACATTGCATGTGCGTGTGTTTGTTATGTGTGAATCACATCCTGTGATTCTTCATTATCAGCACGAACAAGCCACACTAATAGAGACCTTTATTCCTGAATCATAGTCACAGATTTAACAAAAATAGATAGGAATAGACACTTTATAAATATTTTTAAAATTGTTATTCAGTCCAACATAAAATTTTATACAAGTAGATTTTGAATAAATATATTTTTGATTATACATGAATGTATTCACGATTATAAACATTCAATAATTCCAATTCAAAATAAGTCACTTCATTGAAGATAATATTGGTGTTTTTTACAAATATCTCATACATTTCGTTGACTTAAACAGTACTTTGGCATTATAATTTATGATGTTAATTTAATAACTACATATATCAACTATTTCCTACTTATAATTTTATTTCATTTGAGCATACATATTCGCAATATAAAATATTTTATTGTTTTCATAATTACATAAGAATTTGCTTAATTATGTGTTGTTTCATTTTATTATTGCAAAATTCATTTAACAAAATTCTCACATGTAGCAAAAAATTTTCACAGATAAGATACATTCAATTTAGTGATATCTATATATCTAGGTAGTGTTCACCATTACACCAGAACTTTAGGACCATAAACTTGTTTAATAAATATTAGTTTACCACATGTTTCATTAGTTACAAATTATATACTAAACATTATAGGTTACAGATTATTGTGGCTCTCGTCTCTGGTATGATGGGTTTATTAAACAATATTTTTAAACTCATAATAAATTAGTTATCAATGAAATCACTTGTTATTTGTGAAGTTGCAATTTTACAGAACATAGTTTCTTGATAATTTAAAAAAATTTGATAAATCTCTTAGAAACCTTCCAACAGAAAAAAATAAAAGTCACAAAAAGAACTATGCAGAATAAATTTAACGACATTCTGCAGTGTTATTATAACTTGATTAAAGGCAATAGAATGTTCCGGATTCAAGTCCCGGTGGTCACTATTTTTTAAATTAGTTTAATAATAATTGTTTATCACTTATTCCTGTACAATGTTCATTACACCAGAACAAACATTGTATTTCCTACTGATTTATTCTTGAATTGTTCTTAAAAGTCATGCACTTCACCTGGCTTTATGTCCATACAGTTTTAGTTTGGGTGATTGCTACTAACACACTTAGTAAAACAGAGAAGAAAATATATGTATAATATAACCTCTCTAATAAGTATTAATATATGTAATAGAATTAGAATGTCTAAAATATGAATAAGGAATACATTTGTGCTTTTGTTTTTCAAACGAATGAATATTTTCAAATTTGAATTAAGTACTGTAAGTTTCAACAATTGATTGGAGGTAGAATGGAGGGTACTTGATACACGGAGTACCTAATATCTTACATCAATGCGGATGCAGAAATGAAATAATATACATATCCGAATAAGCCGCAGACTACAACAATGACCCAAAATATGCGCACAGTCCTGCATAACTTTAAAAGACAAAATAATAAAAGCTAAGGTTGACTAGCAGTCTGTATCATACAGATTTTCAAGTCCCGCGCGGAATTAGAGACATCAACAACGGAATCCACCATTTCTTGAACAGCAGACACGCTAGGAAAATTTAGAGCAGCATTTTTTGCTTTAGCAACTGTCATTGCTAATCCATCTGACAGACTATTGGAACAGTGGAGTACTTTTGATTTGAATTCTGTATTTTCAATATTTCTATGCACCGTATCGCCGATGTAAACAAGTCTGTGGGCATTTAATACAACAAATTTACCGTGAGCCAAAAACACTGCGGGTGGCTGGTTTCTTTCCACTGTTTGCAAAAAAGCATCTATAGCAGTTGTTAAATAATTAAAATAAGTTATTGTTTGTTTTGCATAGTATAAAACAAGTGTTTTGTCATTCGGATCATTTAATTGGATATTTGTTGTAGAATAGTCAGCATCTTTTATCACATTTTCAAAAGACTTTTTAAGTTCATTCGGCAAAGAATCTTTGATTTCTGCGTGTTTTTTATCTACATTCTCCCTCGATTCTAACTTAACATAATCATACTCTTCCACCCATTCTCCGACACCGCCGTTACCTTTCATTTGAAGAGATTTAGATTTTTTGAACAGTAATATCGAATTGCCTTGAATGAACGATGCGGTTTGCCGAACATCTTCAGTAAGAGCTCTGGCACAAGCTATCAGCTGATCCAAAGCATCGGGAATACTGTTGTTGGTAGTGTCCTCCTTAGCATCATCAGGCCGGCACAGGAGCTCGATTGACCAATTTAAAGCATCCAAGTTCTCGATAACTTCATTCACAAGTCTATCAGCATCCCTCAATGCCTTCACCAAGGGCCGAAGCTTAATGGCCAAGCCTGAAACAAACCATTTTATGATTAGTTGATCAAATTGACACTAACTTTTTTCTGAAAAAAAAATGAAACTATCCAAACTTTATTTAAGCTAACATAGTTCAGTCAGAAGTTCAGTCAGTGTTTGTGAAGTAGAAAGATCCCGGTATCAAGTCTCAGTGGCAGCTCGGTTTTTTCATAAAAGAAATTTGTCCTTTTTGATATTCTTTTATTAGTGAATGATGATATAATTAATAATTCATTTTTAATATTACCATTTACAGGTGTTCAAATAGTTTTCTAGCAGTCAGTTAGGCCAATTTGTAATACTAAAAAAAAATACCTTTATCATGAGCATTGGCTGCGTTTCCTAGCGTCCCTTCTGTGAACTGTGCGAGGTCATGCAGTGCAGCCCGTAGCCTGAGCGAACCCAGTCTTACATCCAGTAGTTGATTGCTCATCGCAGAGTGTGATCGCCAGCCAGGGCGGACAAAACCTGAGACAATGTCAAAAGTTTATGCTAAAAATACATACTTGTGGTGAGATAAATTAATCATAAAGTTATATCTAAAAACTATATTGTTATAGACAACAGCAAAAAACATTAACTATATAATCCAGTCTCAATGGGTACCGAAATATATCCAACTCATAAATTGTTAGTTTTATCACTCAAAATTTGCGATTTTTAATGATTCAGCAGAGACATGAATATTCATTATAAAGATATTATTACAGTTAGCTCTAAGGGTATTTCAGGTTCATGGGAGACCGCATAACCAAGCTCCAGGCCTTTCTGTCTTAAACCATCGTCTAAGAGAGAATTTGTTGCATAAGAATATACAAAAGGTCGAACATTATTATACAGCAAACTTCCTATTTCATATTTAGGTGTCTCTGGAGGTGATTTTCCACAGGTGTTCCCTCACAGACTATTTACACTGCTTTACAGTCATTACATCTGATTATGATTATCCTGCTCATCTTAACCTTCTAGACTCCAATATTACTGAGATATTTGGTTACTCAACAATCATAGCATTTTTGCGGTAGCGCCATCGGTGATTAACTTTAACTGGTCCAAGTATTTATTTTCCGGCATACTTTATTTTCAAATACTCGGCTAGCCTTTAATTGTTTCTCCATGAGGGTGCAGGTTTCAAATCCATATTACACATTGTAACGGAAAATTGGTTTTATTTAATTAATAATCTATAATGTTATTTATATAAATACAGCACATATTATGAAGATTGGTATATGAAAAAATTGTTAGATACAATATCAGCCACATTCTGGACCATTGAGCCAACCACTCCGCGCCCCAAACCAATAGACATATTTTATATGAATATTCAATCCTTAAGTTTATATGCGCACTATGGATTATATTACTAGATAAAACACTATCCTATATTGGTATAATCTGGAACTTGAAAACAAACAAAACCAAAACAAATTTCAGATAGCATTCTCAACATACCTAATAATCGTGAAATAGCATCAGTAGCCTCGCTTTGTAACCTTTCCAGCATATCCAGAGCTTCAGTCCACTCGAGGGGCAGCTCCTTGGGTTGCGGATTGGGCGGGGGAACGTCGTACGTCTGGCTGAGATTAGGACTCTGGTTCCGGAGAGTGCTGGATGTGTAGTTGGAGCCACGAGACCTGGGGATATCGTAGTCGGGCATATTAGCGAGGGAAGACCTGAAAGATGTAAAATTAAAATCCACATCAAATCACTTCTAAATAATATCAATAGTACGGATGAAGAGAAAAATAGACCTATTTGTCGACTCAAGATATATCTACTTTTCAAAAAGAATAAGGTCTACTCTATATAAAACACACTGACAAAACATGTTAAAGATCTCTTAGATATCTTCCTCGAAAAAAAATCTGTGTAGAAATTATGGCCACGTAATTGACAAAGGTATAATGGAGATGTCAGTGCGGTTAAATAATTTAAAATTGAAAGATTATTCCGGATGCGGTATTTGCATCGCATGGGAGACCAGAAACCAGCAAATACAGTTTTGTTTAGTAAAGTGCAAGGACAGGGGAAAATAATTGAGATGGTAAAATAAATTAGTAACAGAGAAAGGATAAATCAATAATGATAAGGCTTTATTTTATTCATATGAAGTGTAACTTGTTATTTATTTTTGTTTTAACAGATGTCTATTGAACAGGATTTAAATTAAATCTTCACCTGGAATGTTTGGTAACAATAGAACAGCGGTTGTGAAGCGAGCCAGGCACCGAATTAATTTATGAATGAACAATTGTGATGAGGTGATTTGATAGACACGTGGCCAATTTATTATAATAGTCTATAATTCTTGGACGATGTAATCTCTGGGAACGCGATAGCAATGGCGAATTCACGATGAGGTGGCACCAGAGCAAATTAATTAAACGATGGGACAGACGCCCGAATATGAAGTAACGAAAACCTGGTGACTTCTCAGACAAGGGTGAGACTATCAACGACGGACACCGTTCTGGCACATGTTTAAATATCTTGCAGGAACGTTGGAAATAAAAGGAATGATAATGTTGGAATATAAGGAATGTTGGGAAAATATCATGATCATAAATGATTAATTGTTTGAATAGTACTGTCATTGTCCAAAAGTAAAATAAAAGCAGGTTCACTGTGATCAGAAAATCATGTTCTCACTGTAGTCCCTAGAAATAACATATTTCTGTTTAATTTCTTCTGACCTCATCATCATCATCGCCAGTTGAGAGAAGCGGACATCGGCGAATCACCCTTGCTTTCTTGTGGCTGTACGCAACAAGTTGATCATGAGAAATCTAATTACTTAGAAAATTTTATTCTCTTGCTGCACAAGATCGTTTCAATATGTATAAAAGACAAAAAAAAAAAACAATGAAATATTATCTAAATCTATGAGCTATTTATGTAGTGAATTAAAAATATACACACCTATTGCTCGACGACATTGAGTCCATCGTTAGAGAGCCCGCACTGCTGGAGGGTGTCAACTGTTGTTGGTGAAGTAGCGTCAGACATGGAGCTCTGGGGACATCGTACCAGTCCTGCCCGGGTGTCGCCGACGGTTGTACCGCGTGATTTTGGTGCCTCGGAACTAACGATCGAGGGGCATCGTACGTGGCCGGCACTGCCACAGACCTCGGCACGTCGTAGGTCTCCATCCCTCCTTGAACGGCTTGGCCGTGAAGGGAGTGACCGGGAGGGAGATGCGTCTGATGGGGCGGGGTGTGTGTGCGCGGAGAGGTTATCTGAGACTGGTGCAGGGATATATGAGTCTGCGAGGGTGAAGGAGAAGGATACAGGGTTTGGGGCTGCTCGTAGATGTACTGGTCTCCCACTCGGTGAGGTAAATTGACCTGTAATACAAGAAAAAGAGTTTTATTGTTCGACAAATAATAATAAATAATATTCAATATTATGTATGTAAACCTTTCATACAATTTTAAAATACCTACAAAGCAAAAAGCAAGATAAAAACTGCAGAAGAAATAAATAAACGCTGTGGATGATTTTAAAACACATGATATTATGTCATCTAAATCATCGGTGAATTTAAAAAAATTTATTTTATCATGAAAAAATTGTAATTCAATATTTTTATGCGTGTCTCCTTTACTTTATAGCGAGCTGGACACGATACTGGATACATCTAGCGGAGCAGCACTAAACCGGCACCGTGTGCCGTCAACCGAAAGCTCTGCTCTTCTGTCGCTCCTGAACCGATCAACAGCATTTCGCTCCGATCTCTGTATTTGCATTTCATAATATTTCGTAATCATCGCAAAAGTTGTTCGATAAAGTTCTACCATTGTCCTATGAAGTAAACTGTGCTGTATATAGATACATATAAACAGCACACACGTACAATGTAATCCCCAGAAGCATACACGCAAATTCCTCTAAAATTTTCCACAAAAAAATTAAAGATTTTTTTATATATAATCAATTTTATCATTTTATACATATATAATGAAATCTCGCGAAGTTATAAAAAAAATATATATTTCTGAAAAAAAAAAATCTAATTCCTTTTTTCAGCCTAGACCAGGCCTAGTAGCCATTCATTGCAGGTTCTACCGCTCTACGTTGGAGTACTCTCCTCGAATACTACGGCCTACTACGGTTTCTACCCGCCGTAGCCTGCAGCCACGCCGTAGGGAGATGGGAGGTGACCAGTGCGCATGCTCCGGCAGCCGCCTACCGTGTGAATGTTCTAAGATACAATTCACCAGAGTACTCCACAAACTGTTACGATTTGTAATGAAATTGAAAGGGTCCATAATCGATTTTTCGGCAAACGTAAGTAGAATCATTCAAGGAGTATTATTTATACAAAATTCCTTCCAACACTGACCACAAAAATCAGTACATAAAAGTATTTTCCCTAGAACCAATATTGACGGAATTTTTAAAATTTGTAATAGCCGCCATTTTAAAACAAGACGGCGGATCTAACTGACTAAGGAACTTGACAGAGATATTTACAAGGTCAATTTTTCAAAGTAAAAGAGTTATTGTGTCCCCAAAATTCGTTATATTCCATACATATACATATAAACTCTTTAATGGAGGGTGATTTCAAGATTGAAAATACATTGAAATTTTCCGGAAGTTCCGGAGATTCGATTCGATTCGAGAACGATAGATGTATTAATTTGAAAAGTGTATCACGTGGGTTCGAAAATTTATCGTCAAAAGTACTATCTGCTGTAGCATAGTTGGTAAATGCACTTTCCCCGGATCGGAAAGAGATCCAGGTTCGTATCCCGGTAGCAACAACAATATTTTTCGATAAAATTGATTTTATATGTATATCTTTCTAATAAATACATTTAATTAGTATTTAACAATAAATCTAATTTCAAAATTACGCAGCCAAAATAATCTCTTTCTACCTACGCCTCTGCTACCTCTACCTTAACTTCCCCACTTCTCCTGCATAATGAGTTGTAAGATATCAAATTTCTATTTATTTATTATTATTTTTTTTTTAATATTTAACGCAAAAACGATGTGGTTTATTTTAATAATTAATAGTTTATTAACTCGGTTATAAAACCATTGAGTTATTTATATTCGCCAACCGGTTTCGGAAAATATATTTTCCTTCATCAGGGTAATAAAAAAACTAACTAAAATCATGTTATGTTATCAAACTCAATTTTAAAAAATCATTAACAAAATATCAATGATCATATTTCTCATTATGAGAATGAATTAGTTATCTTGACTTATTCATGCACATTTGTATCTCCTCATTGGCAATGTAGTCATAACAACGAACAAACCTTGATAAATAAAGGTCTACTGTTGCCTGCCGGGGAAGTTCACGGACTACACTTAACGCAACCCTGTCCTGGTTCTGGGTGAAGGCAAACCGGGTGCGGCTGGGAGGGTGGGCGGTCGGGTATTCGAATGGTCGGTAGGTGCCTACCGCCTAGGGGACGAGGGGGCGAGGGGTGACTATTCGCTGAGAGGTATTTTATATTTCACGGAATCAGGAGACATGACCCAGATAGGCGAGGAGCGCGTTCCACGTTTGTTCATTCGTGATACATCGTAAGAAAGGATTTGTATAATACTACGGTTGCCACAGCTAGAGCCTGATAATACTCTTCCGCCCAAATATACGCTCTCTCTCATATCCATTCTTCCCCCGAAATATATATTCGTTACTGAGAAATCTTCAATTTCAAAAATGAAATCCTGTTTCATTGAGAACTTTTCAACAAATAAATGTTATTAACGTCGCACTTTGATATTTTCAAAAATTAAAAATAAAAAAATGGTTCGGAACACTACATAGATTATCACTGTTTTTTTGTATAAGAAAACTGACAATATTTAGTTTTAGCACATTCAACGAAGCTCTAGTTCTGCGCCCCAATCTGGGCTACCGCCTCTCTCATCCATCCCTTGTTTCGTCGCTGCCTACTTAGTGAATCGCATTAAAAGTGTGTATCCCATTAAGCATAGTGAATTAGTTAATAATAACTCCGCTGCCGTATCCTACCAATAAACAGAAAGTGAGCGGTTCTGAGCGATCGCCGACTTCGCTAAACGCACCCGGTTTCGCAGTACTTGACACAGCAGCAGCAGTGCACATCAAACGACCCGCGTGAACATGTGCCAGTCCTCACTTTTTCTCCCGATGTCGACTCCAACAGATACAATATAACAAAACTCGATTGCATACTTGTATAATAAACTCAGAGCCAATGGTAAATAGCATTTTATCTCGATCATCCCTGCCAGCTGCTTACTCTCACACAATACACTTCGCGACACACCTGAGCATGAGGATATGGTTAAAATATGGAGGCAGTCGTCCTCATCCTACTGATACCGACAGCACATACCGCACACTCCATAAATGGCATTCATTCCAAACCTCCGTAGGTGTTTTGAGAGGCAGGATATCTATGTACCCGTGAAAATGGCTCCCGTCTCTCATCCGTCAGCACGCGGCTCCCATTAGCCGTTGGCAAACAATGTCACCGCAACCCGAGTTCCGTGTCCCCGGCTGATAGTAATGCTGATGAGTGTTGACGGAACGTGACGAGGGTACGGCCAGCAATTAGGACCAGCTCACCGAGCAACAGACGGAGTGCCCTTATCTCGCTGTTTGCACTTTTACTTAATATCAGAGCAGAAATTAATTATTCCATTACACATTCAAACCTGACGCCGAAGCTAATCGAAGGTGTCTGACAGCTGCAGGCCGCTCGTTTCGACTAAAATATATGAGGATAATTCGGTGGAATTATGGTAAACGGATCTACATTAAAATTCTCGAGCGATTTCTTACAAAAAGTGTATGCAAGAATACAAAAAGATTTTAAAATCAGATCACTTTAAATACCCAGAATTATGAGAGGCAAACAAAACTTTAAAATCGTTCTCATGAAAAGTACTAAAATTTGGAAAGATCTCTTTCCATATCACATTATAGATCCATTCCGGCAAATATCAGGTAGAATTCGCATGTATGTTAAAACGTATTTTATAATTATCTATTTTATATCCGATATTAAAAGAATTAGATTTTTTTAAATTTTTATTCAGCCTCCGTTATAATATATACAATATGACAGATCAGAGTTTTTTACCAGGACAATTATCCTACGTACAAAAAGTACGTCTATATATATACATATATATGTACATTTTATTTATTTAGACATCAATATTATTGAGTTTATTTATAAGCAAAGAATGTGATATAGTATCAAAAGTCTTCGATAAGTCTAAAAAGATGCCTAGTACTTTGCATCCCTTATCTATATTTGTGGTAGTGTGTTCGACTAGTTTTGCAATAACATCTTCAGTTCCCATATTGGCTCTGAAACCGTATTGATTTTCAGATAAAATTGTATTTTTCTCAAGAGTGAGTCGTGAGTCTCTTTTTACAGCTTTTTCTAGTAGTTTTGCAAAACAACTAAGCAGAAAAATCGGTCTGCAGTTGATTATCTTTGTATTATCCTCCACTCTTCTAAATAGGTTTAATAACTGCTTCTTTTTAGTATTCCTGTTTATAGCAGAGGTTTCAAGACAAACGAGGTTACAGTTCGTACGTAGAGATGAGATTAGAGTGGACAACTCACTTGAAGAAATTCGGTCAAAATTAAAACTGTGCGATGTGTGTTGAAAAGTTGAATGCCAGTGCTTTGTTAGGGATCAATCAATTCATCAGCAGTGAGTTTAGGATTATCTTTAACAGACAGCAATTTGTCCTGGACTTCAATATTGACTACGGCCGAATAATTGTGTTTATTTACATGCGTGGAGTCATTGAAGATCTGCCATATTTTTTGGGATCCATTTTGACTTCTTTAATTTTTTTTTCTTCGTAATAAGCTTTTTTTGTGATTTTGATTTAAAAGTTAGACTTATTCTTTGTACGCATTTGTAAGATTTATGTAATTTGGGTATTTTTTAACTTTCATATGCATTTTGTTTCGTTTCTGGATACTATTTATTAGACCTGAAATTATCCAATTTTTAAAATGATTACATCTATGGTGTGTTATGCTGTACATATTTTAATTCTGTATTTTTTATAAAATAAGTGTTTAGTGTATGGGTAAACTTTTCCATAGCCTCATTTACATCGTGCGTTGTTAAAGTAGATGTCTAAGGCTCACTTTTTAGATCTTCTTTTAGTTTCTTATTTTCTTTAGATGTCTAGTTGGACCAGGTATACAGTTTAAGGTTTTCAGTTTATTCTCTTTACTTTTTACGTTTATAAACGTCGGGTAATGATCAGTAACTGTGGAAAGTATAACAAATGTCTCAAAAGGTTTTTTAATCTATATTCATTAATATTTTTCGACGTTTCGAGGATTGTAGAAATAGATGCCAAAAAGGTGTAATGTTGAATTCGGACGGAGATCTATAAATACCGAGGATGCAATATTGTTTATTTAGATTTGCTCGTAGACAATTAGTTTGTTTAACGTATATTTCGTCTAGGGTGTGATTTGTGTAATCATCAATGTACATTATAACACCATCATTTTATTTATTATTATATATATAAATAGTTTGTAATATCTGGATTTTTCATTCAGTGTACCAAATATCTCTCTAGCTATGAACAATTCGAGCAAATACAGAATATATTTTTATATATTTTGTGATGATTTTTGGATTTAAATTAAAAAATTAATTGGAAGCATGGTCGTAATTTTACCATTTTTGGATAATTTGCATATTTTTTATAGAGTACATTTCTATTTATAAAAAAAATTGCATTACGTTGTGGTGAACGGACGTTCATGAACACACAACGTAACCATATTAGATGGGGGATGGGGTCGCGAGTAAAACATGTAAAATGCTGTATAGACGAAATACGTTCTACATTACAACCACAACTACACAAACTTATGAATGGTCGTTACAAATGAAAATTTATCGGGAAATTCGTATAAATATTTCAATGAAGAAAAGTATCAAATCTTTTTTATAGTATACATATGACCTTTTGGTTTTAAAAGAGTAAACAAAGAAATCTACTGTCGGATGTTTGAAAATTTTTAATCATTTTTTCATCGCAGTGTTGCTGATTTTAATTGATATGGATTTAAACTAATAAGGCGATTTCTAGGAAATAATTATTTCATTTTCTTGATATTGAATATACGATGTTAGATATTAAAAAGTGTATGTGGTGTTTAGTTCGTGATGTTTCATTAATATGGAAGACGATCTACTTCAGAAAAAGCAGCGCTTAGATAACGAAAGACAACAAAAAAAAACGAGTTCGATAAAATAAAGACTGACCGCGTGGAGAAAATGTTGATATCAAACATTATAATTAATTTAATAAATCATTCATATTTTTATTAAATCGAAAACAAGTAAGTAAGACAGCAATTTATTAATTCATCAAAAGCATTAATTTTAAAAGCTCTTTCAAGTATGTAATTACGAAACAAAAGGTATAAATACGTTAGCTACAACTTCGCACGCCATTTTCAGAATTCCCATCAGGAGAACTATTTAGTGATTTAATTACAAAGCCACAATAAAAGCACACAATTCTCCTGAAACGTTACTTCAAAGTGAGAGAAATCTACTTCTTAGTCGAGGAGAGAACTACTAAACCAACATTTTCTAGATAAACAAAATAATGACATTACTGAAAATGGAAAGTGGATTTTCGTAAATAGAAATTTCGAATACATTTAATGCATGAATTATACACAAAGAGCGCATTTTAATTTGGCCGAAGTGCAAGGGATTACTTTTAAGGGGGATAATGACTTCTTTTGAGTTTCAGACATTTTCTTTTCACTTATTTTCTCCGAAGGGAGAAAGAAATCCCGCCCATGAAAAGGGTGATATGAGCAGGGCTGGATTTACCCACAGACATAAAGGGTCCAAGAACCCCGAATTGGCAAGGGCTTCGGGGCTCGATTATTTGGAGATAACTCTCCGCTCTCGTAGTCCACCCTGTACACATCAAGTCTTAGAGATTTGAGCACGATCTGTTCTTCGCTCACTGCATGAGCGTCCCGAGTAACGCCATCCAATCGCAGCAGCTTGCCTATTCCAACACTCCTGAGGCCAATATGTTTAGCATGAAACACTTTCTTCGCTGGTCGTTCCGAGTCTATTCATTGAACCTGACCAGCCCACCTCAGCCGTGCTATAGCCGCCTAAATAGGGTTTGACATTTGTTGTGTCTCGTGCCTCACTTCACACTTGTTGTACGTCAAACTTCAAATGTACATTGAATGAATTTGAATTTCTCAATAATAACAAATGTTCTCATATGTTATGTCCTTCTGTTTGTTTGACTTTCAGAATAAATAGTTGTAGGTATCTTTGTTTCTTGGGAACGATTGTATGCAGGTGTCGAATCATGTACACGGATCGGTCCTATCGATCTCTTAATAAAAATCTTAACACGTATACGTGATTTGAAATTTATCAGCACGGGTCATAAGAATCCATTGAATTTTTTCCAGCATTATCAGCCATTGTCAATCCACTTCTAGTGAAGGATTTTTGTATAACCCTGCACAATCTTTGTCTTGTCACTCCCACGACTCCGATCATTGAATCTACCCAGCGATACTTATTTTGTCTAGTGGATATCATTCAAGAATATGCAGCGGCCACAAAGCCGACCACAAACAATTGATTTACAATTTCACTGCTCAATATCAGTGAAACCGTATTTGTTCACAAACGGAAAGTATGTGTATTTGTGTCATCAATGCCATCTGACGTCGGAACATTTTAACATTCACTGTAATATATATAGCAGCAGTACCCCGCTAATTTGTAGGGTTGGTGAACATACCATCGCCTCGAACCAAGTATTTTAAAATTACAAATGCATATAAATAAATGCCTAATAACACCTGTTTTTTTTCGTGTGAAAGTGTGAATATTATTTGAGACAAGATACTTATTTTGTTCTTACTATTTAATGATAAGTTTGTATATTTTATACACAATATGTATTAATATGGGCCTTTTTTCTACACTGAATTAGACCCCAATTATTGTACTAACGGCCCAGGGCCTCTGCAAGGGTAAATCAACCCTGGATAGGAGGAGAGGGAAGAACGACTAAACAATGGAAATAAGACTGGTGAAGAAAACATTCAAAGCGAAGAAGAATCCTTACGTACCTACCTATACTATGCTATAACGTTTTTCATATCTCAGACATGTATAATTTACAACCGACTATACCCCCTCCTAAATTCATACAGTTTACTATCACTACAAAACAAATTATTCTTGTACAAAGCAATCATCCGTCCTATACTCACATATGCGAGTCCCATCTGAGGTTCAAGTAACAAAAACATTTTAGAATCCAAACAAAACTACAAATACAAAGTCACCCCGGTTTGTCAGAAACACAATCATTTACAGAAACTCAAACATCCCCTCACTCAAACGACACATATACGATTTATCGTCTAAATTTTATTATAAATTAATTTCCATCCCAAATCCTTCCATAAACTCCCTCGGCCTATATGATCCCTCATCCGATCCCCATCATCTTCGCACCATTTCACATCTTTACCCTGTTCTTTTCCGCATTGAAAAAATTATAAAATTTCTATAAAAATTTCTGAAAAAATTTATAAAATTTTTATAAAAACTTTCACTAAAAATATAAAAATATGTAAAAAAAAAACAACAAAATCAAACAATGTATTATATAAAAAAAACTTAATCCATTTTTATTACTATTTTGTACAATTATATATAAAGTTAAAATGACCTGATATTAAAAAAAAAACAATTCCATGTTCCCCGAATAGGGTCCCCCAAAAAATGTTACGCCATTATTGTTACCTCATATGTCCCAGCCCGGTCAGTCTCAGTCTCAGTCGATTCTTTGCCGGAGGAATTTTATTTTATTTATTTAACAGAAATTGCGATTTTTTTCCAATCAGAAAACATATTACGCACTATGATACGTATGTTTCTCTGATTCGATTGTTAAAGGGGGGGGGGGGATCTTATCCCTCCCCCCCTTGTGTATCATACGGCAAAGAATCGAACACTGGTCTCCGCACTAACTACCGCACTGACGACGAATACGAAAGAGACGTTAAAATAGACGTTTATATATATATATCTTATAAACATATTCTACGTTAAAATAGATTTATACGTGAGTATTTTAAATATTTTTCTTTTATCATGTTAGCTATTCAAAATATTAATAATTATTGTAGTTATGCGGTGATTGTAGTTCTAAATTGTGTTAAAATATTGAACTGCAACAATGTCAACTGAGTTTGAATAGTTTTGAATCAGATAACTCTAAATTAACTATGGTGGATTTCCATTAATATTTAGGTAAATCTTAGAGTCACGCGACTGTGTAATTTCCGAACTAATATAATACATTTCATTGAGGGGCCTGTTAACAACATGTATATACAAAAGGAATTTCATAAAAGAAAGGAAAATGCGTGTGCTGGGCACGAGTTAGGGATGTTTTATGTGAAGCATCTCATCTCAGATAATTGTTTTAATACGGACAGTTAAACCGTTATTGTAACGATGATCGGTAACTATTCGTAACTTCGAACAACGACCGGTACACTGGGAAGTAAACCTCCAACAGTTATATCTTAGTTACAAATCATCGTCACATAACGGTTTAACATCACTATAAATGATCGCTATACCATCTTAACTATGCCCCCTCGGTTGACTGCATGCCAAATTGTCGATTAAGGATATAAAGCTGTAAGCAAGATACAATGCTGATAATGACACTTGTGAATTGCGAATTATTATCAATAAAGCAATTTTTTATTAAAAATACAATGCTTATTTATACACACACCTATGAACTGTAAAATTATTTATTATTATAAGTCTTAAAAAACTCTCAAGGCTCTCACAGAGTATTAAAAGTAGAACGATAGAAGTAGCGCTTATGAAATAGAGTTAGTACTCCGGAACGTCGATAAGACTATTATGTTCTCCGGCTCGCAACCAGCTCTTGAATCCCTCTCTGCTAATATGAAAATTTGGCTAGACAATGAGATAATCTGTTCCATCAGAAGATGTCTATTTAATTTGTACAGCAACAATAAACGGATGTCATTCGTTTGGATTCCTGCACATAAGGGAATTCTTCGAAATGAATGTGCTGATAAACTGGCCAAGAAGACTACTCTTTCCGGAGTTTTCCCCCATCAATTCCATATCCCGATGACAGACTTAATACGGTAAAAAAACGTACGAATTCTATCTGGACTGCACAATGGATGGATCAAAATAATCACAAGGGTAATCGGCTTAAAATAATTCAAAGATCTATTCCCCGCACCCCTTGGTTCTCCAGCAGGAAAGTCTCCAAAAGAACAATATCAAATATCTCTAGAAAGAGAATTGGACATTGCCAGGTAGCCTCACATTTATTCATTCGCCAATGTGAGTGTTGTGCTGAGGAGGAAACCCTTGACCAAATCTTTTTTGCCTGTCCATTGCGGACGTAGGTTTTTTTTTACAATAATCTTGTCAATGGTAATTTTCAACTCCCGGTTAACTTATGTCATCTTCTTTCCCTTAACTCGCCACATTTAATTTATATAATAGGAAATTTCTTGAACGACAATGATTTTAACTTGTAATATAATATTCCCTATTCTATAATATTGTTGTACTTTTTTCTATAAAATAATGTTTTAACTTGGTTAATGGCACAAATTGAAGGGTGGATTGCCTGTTTAAAAGAAGAAAAAGAAGAAAAAATAGGGTTAGAAAATATCGGAACATTTAAATCACATCAATTTTCTTACTATTTTCAAACTAAGCTAAACGCTTATGCTATGAAAATAAGACTATGTTGCTGATCTCCTGGAATGAGGCTCGAACCCACGACCACCGGATCACTAAGCGAGTATCTTAACCACTACACCATAAATGTTTCTGAGAAATGTAAAGCCTTTTTCTCATATAATTGTTTTTTTCTAATTCTAATGAATCCGTGACGTAATGAACATTATTTAATATTATTACGAGTGAAGATTCAACTGCTGGCCGCCCGCCATTACCGAGTACAGTTGGCGCTCGAAATACAATATTCCCGATACAGTACAATAGTTCTCCACTTTGAATTGTAAAACACGCGTCGTGCCATTTAAGAGGCCAGATTTAACCGTTGAAGAGTAAGGTCGGTCTGGTTTAGGGCAAGACCGCTTCCAAATGAGGAGCCGACCACCGCCGCCGCCGCCGCCACTGGCCACCGCCCGCTCGGACGATGGCGCTCTGGGGTCAGCCGGATTACTGGAAACGGCCCGGGGACCCGGCGAGAATTCACAGCGGTGATGATGCACTTACCGAATCATTCGCTGTCTAATATATAATGCACCTTTAATAAGTCTTATAGACTTTTGTGTGGGTGCCATCATACCTACATCAAAACTACTTCACACCAAGAATTACAGTACAAATTGAGACTA
This sequence comes from Eubasilissa regina, assembly GCA_022840565.1. Taxonomy (NCBI): domain Eukaryota; kingdom Metazoa; phylum Arthropoda; class Insecta; order Trichoptera; family Phryganeidae; genus Eubasilissa; species Eubasilissa regina. Next base: position 30,015,201 of record JAINEB010000006.1, on the reverse strand, counting down.
TTTGTCTAGAATACTCAATTACTACATCAAGATATCATCCATTAAAGCGAACCTGGATATATTCTTCGTGACAAAAGCACAGTTGAAATGTGAAATTATATTGTATTGGCTCGATGCATAAGTTCATAGAGTTCCAAGACAAGATAGCTTTAGAAAGAAATTTTGTTTATATTGTAGTATTTTTTTATTGAATATATGAAATTTCTGGTATGTTTGTGTTCAATGAAAGAAGAGCAAGTACAAAAAAAAAACATTCCGATGTATTCATTGACTTTAACGGAGGAGTTGAGGCATAAATTCCAAATTATTTTCGAAGAATGTAACCATCATTTCTAAGATTTATTGCCAACATTTGAATCGATTAAAAGACCGGGAATTAAGTGATTTTTCAACATGATAATGCCTGTTCGTATTCCGCCAACATTACAAAAATAAATTATATCTACCGCCAACATTAATTTGCGTTGATTAAGATCGATTGAAAGGAGCTGAGTAATCACTAATATGACGGATGTGGCATTCTATCCTTATTCCCTGTGAGGAAACGATATAATAGTAAGAATTTAAATTAGTAAATTAATAATCTGATATTTAATAAAAAACATATGTCAGTTAAGAGAGTGAAAAGTTAGAAACGTATGTATTAAAACTGCTAAAATAATGAAAAGTTGCAATTGACAATTGAGGAGAATGAACGAGCAATTTTTAATCTATCTACAGTTACAAAGTGCAATTTTTAATATTAACGGTATCGTTATACGAGAGGCGCGAAAGTGTTCGGCATTTTTATGAAAAAATGCGATGGTGAAGACCTCAATGATCGGACAGGGATATTTAGGGATGTTTGTGAAAGGGTAAGAAATGCTTTCAGATGTTTACGGCCGTTCATAATCTTCGGCGTTGAGTTTTTTGGGATTTTATGCCGGGTTCTATGATTCCTCTGACTGACTTTTCAGATCCAACATCAGGGCTGATACATATATTGTTGGCGCCATATTAATAAGATACTCGGTAGAATAGCCCAGAACATTGTACACAGATAATATTGAGGGATTTTACGTTTATTGTTACTAAGGTGTCATTGCATTAGTTATTTTTCGAATTTTTTCAAAAGAGATTAAGTGAAAACTTTTAAGTGTTAAGTCGCGTAAGAATCATTTCGTTGAGTCAATTCTCATCTCTATTTCTGTCACCGTGATAGTGTGGCATACCTTATTGGGCTGCGTGTTCCAAGAGCGCCGCCGGCTGTGCCCCTTGTGCAGGGAGTGTTGCGAAGCGGAGTGCGGCGGCGGCGGCAGGGGACGACCGGCCAGCGCCGCTGCGGGGGCCGGGGTGCGCACCGGAGAGGGCGGAGACCCTCCCGTGTCATACACCCCGGCCAGCAACCTCAGACGGTTACCGGGACAGGTGCCCTGCAAGAACAACAAGAGAATTGATCAAATTTGACTATTATTTTCAAAACAATTCACTATCAAAATGGCCCCACGTTGAGCGCCATACTAATACGGATCAAGATATCACGATGATTTTAATGATACTATTGTACATCTGGGATAATTTACTCGTATAATCATATTTAATGGCTCTACAATATAGATCCAGTAACAAAGGAATATTATTAATATTTGTATAATATGACATCCTATGCATGCTAGCACGCACGAGTAACCTTAAATACACTAACGGCGGGAAGGGTATTAATACCCCTTCACTCGACTAGCGTCAACAGCGAGAAGGTTATTAACATCGCACCATTTCCCCGCAGGACTGGTAGAGTTTTCAATTCCGACACACTCTTTCATGCAAGCTTCAAACAGGGCCGTCATCCGGTATCTGATCTTCCTGATCAAGTCAAGTCTTTTTCAGAAGTCGTCTGTTCACGACGTTGCCTTATAATCGCCTCATATATATTTTTTCCCATCCTCTATTCATTTACACGTTCCGTGTATTCAAATCATCTTCGCAAACTCTTAATCACACCAACATTAATTCCTAATTTGTTCATTCTTCACGCTATTTATTGTACATAGATTTTCAAGACATACGCCTAAGCTACAGCACTTCCACTACATTAAGTCTACTTTCGTAATTCTTTAGTATATTGTATTTTAATGCTAACTTGTTTCACCAGGATAGAATAAAACTAATAATTACATTACAATATTGTCTTGAAGCTTGCGAGTAGTCCCGGCAATATTCTCGGCTCGCCTCGAGATTATTATAAAGTAAATAATCATTCGCTATCAGAATCCCGTGTCCCGATAAAAAATATTTTTTTATTTTTGCAATAGATATTGGCAGCGACACATCACTTATTATTGTTTATTGCCTGATATAAAAATGTCCAACGCCTTTATAATGTACATGCAGAAAAAACAGCTACAAACTTGATATGCAGATTGCGTGTAGTCGAAACCGAAGGCGTTGTACCGAAATATAAATAATAATATTTATAGTACGTACATATTACTGAGATCATTCTCAAGTAGATGCATCAACCCTTGTTGTGAAATATATCCTCATTTAATTCATTTTAGATCAAGAACCCCGAGTTGGATATCTTCGTGGAACTCAAATAACGATTTAAATCCAACACGTTAAAAAATGAATCCATACTTACTTAGTTACCAACACCTATAAATATGTTTTAGTAAGTATACGCCTATTTTATAAATAACAAGTAAAATGAGAGTGTTAATTAATGTACATCAAGTTAGATCTTTTGTATGCACTGTCACGCACAATAATACCCACGTGGAACGATTTCTGGTTCGATCGGATTATCATTTGTCAAAAACAATATTTCGTGTTAATACCCACCAATCATAATACGTAAACACAGTGTTACCGCGTGATTTATTATTGATACATGACACAGCCTGGGAACTCCGTGCCAACCTTATTCTGAACAGCCGACAGCTTAGAATTGCGGAAGCGGAAGTTTGTGGATGATCAATATCACCTAATCACTTCCCCTTACTGAAAATATGTTTACATTGTGTAGTCAAATTTACCCGACGTGATTACGTTCGAGTTCGTGTATTATCTATTTTAATGTATCGGGAAAACTTAGAGAATTAAAATTTCATCGTATATAACAAAATAAATACATTATAGAATTTACGAAATAGAACATAAAATTAACACCGCCTATCTTCGATGGAGGTTTTTTTCAAGGGTCTTGTTTGATAATAAGATTCCAATAAAGACAGAGGGCAAAGTTTATATAACAAAAGGTATAAAGCAATGGTTAGGCCCAACTACGCTCTATAGGTTTAAATAGTTGAATTAGTTTAAAGAGACATATGCACAAGAGGCTATTGCAGTCACAAGATTGGAAAAGTTTTGTGGTTCTATTAAAGAAGAAGGTCGTCGGACGAAGGGTTAATAAATAATTTTCAATATTTTATTTTATAATATTTTTGCAGTTAAACGTAAATGACAAAATTTTAATTATTTTATTTATTGCAGTATTGTGTTAAAATGTTAATAATTTAATTTATAATGATATTTATATAATATTGTTGCGGTTAAATGTAACTGAGTTAATTTTCATTGTTCTTTACATTATACTTCATTATTTACAAACTCTTAACTTAAAATTTTTATATTAATATTCTTTTATATTGTGACCTCTTTTAAATTTAATAAAGATTTTAAAATATTTGTAAAATGTTATTTTCTTGTATATTTATAAAGTAAATAGATTATCAAATGAAACTGACTTTTTATTTTGTGTATCCTTCAATAACGCCCAATTTTGAAAGTCAATTAAATTCAGAAGATCGCTTTTCGGTTTATGTGCGCCCTTTTTTCGAAGTTTTACGAATGCCTTTGTATAAATGCGCGCGACCGAAATCTCATCCGCATTCTTACATTTGCCGTACTCTAAAGACATGTGATGCGAAGAGAAAACAATCAAATAATTTAAAAAATCATGAATATCGAAACCGATAGAGAACCACTAGCAACGTGGATAGATTCAGTGAGCGATCCTGAAGGAATCAAGTAAACGCGACCAAGGTTGTATTCCAGATCACAACAAAGCGGAGCAGAGTCATTAGAGTAGTCAAGACAAAGAAAAATAATATCTTTAATAGAATTGAATATTAGTGAGCAACATTTTTCTTTTTTACTGGCGTAAAAGAAAGAAAAAAAATGCATCATGAGCAATCACGTAGCAAAAATCCAATCCACCAAAACTGGCACAACAGCCCAGGGTAGGCTCTGGCACGATCGAGCAGAGACCTTCGTCGTGAACTATTCCTGGAGATTGATTTGATCACATGTGTTTAGAATATCAAAACCATTAGAGTCAACATCCAGACAAACTAAAATAGGGACAAGCTATTGTATATTAACAACAATCATAATACCTCTTTTAAAGCGTATATAAATTAAAAGCAATTAGATAATTTAATCCATTTCAGTGACGGCAAGTGTCACAAGGGGGAACCGAATAAGGAATATGGCACTCGAGAATCCTTAGCTAGTGATCTCCTTCCACTGTTATAGAAAAATCTCTGAAAAACTGGACAGGACCAGTTGGACGCGAAGCCATAGTGGGATCTGGCAAATAAGGAGAGGCTTTACGAGGAAAGACTGGATCTGCATCGGGTGCAAGTATCTGTGGCAACGGAAGACAGGGTTGGATGGAGAATGAAAAGTGAAAAGTTGAACGGATGAAATAGAAAAATAATTATGTATAATCAGCGCTTTTTTGTCATAGAACGCACCGAAAAGGTGTACCGGTATCTTTTTTCGAAACAAATTTTAAAAATAACTTTTGAAAATTTGATGCTCGGTCCCCGTGGACTTGAATCGCCTCGTCAAGCGCAGCAAGGCCAAGGTCGGCGGCAAAACCATTAGAAGTGTGACCGCAAAAATAAAAGTTAAAAAATTACAAATTTTATTTTATTTTTTAACATAAAAAGAATACATTTATATAAAGGTAATCGCTTTACTAGACAAGTCTGTTCCGCAACAAATATCTGTACAGTTTTTTAAAGTTACATATGATAAAACTAAAAGCATAGAGATATTAATGTAAAATACAAAATTACTTTTATGTTAATACTTAATAATCACCGATACTGCTAATAATATTAACGGACACAACGAGAGAACCCACGAAAATAACGACGCCTTTCATATTTATGAATCTAATCTTGAAAAGCAAAGCCAAACTACAAATGACTGACCAGACAGCTCGATATATGATCACGAACAGATTTTTGCTTGAAAAATTAATGGCTTTGTGTTTGCAAAATGAAACTTGACTGTACGCCTTGTAGACACTTTGAGTTGAAACAAAAATGGGAAAGAAAATTTCCAAAGAATAGACCGACAATGATAACATATGAATAGATAACAAGATAAAAAGCAACAATTGAGGTCACTTCAAAAAAATATTATCATATAGACTCAGCTACACATAAAACGGCATTATAAACAGTTGCTCAAAGCGAAAAAATTGAAAATCTTTTTTTAACGTCATTATCTCACGAAAAAATAATAACTTATTATTTTTTTTAAATAAAAAGATTAACAAGATGTGAATTCCGGCATCATTTTTCAAAAAAAAAAAGCATTATAAACAAGCCCCAATGCTATAATTGAGACGAACGAATGTCTCCATTGTTCAGGAACTCCGCACTAAAGAAAGGCTCTCCACAACATGCGGGAAAGGGATCTCATCATACTATGAAGATGTTGCTAGAAGAGATGGAGGAATTTATGATCATCGGGAACAGTTTGCGTTATAGAACCAGAAGACCGACAACAATTCATCGAGCGGTAAATTTGTCGAATGGAATATTTACCGATCCGCAATTCTACAATTGATTGCGGATGATTTATTAATTAAAATCCATGAAACGTCATTCAACGTTTTTAATTTCTTCATTTATCATTATATAGGTCAAATGCATACAAAATTATATACAATTTGTCATATTCAGAAATCCCCACCGATAAGAAATGTTAAATAAAAACTTTTGTAATCAAAGTGATACTGATCACAAAACCGTCCCTTAGGAAGAGAATTCATAATATTGCGATTACACGGTGCTATGAAAATTGGAACACTACATTATTAATTAAACAGCACTAATCGTATTCCATCGTACCTGTCTCCCCCGCAGGGAGCAGAGCCACCAGCCCTCGATGCCCGCTGTGTTCTGCTCCAGGACCGTCAGCAGGTCACCCTTACGGAAGGCCAACTCGTCCTGGGAGTCCGCCATGTTGTCGTACAGGGCGAGGGCCATGCATCTCTGAAAAAGAAGAAAAAATAGATAAGCTTTATTTTATCTCAAAAAATATTAAAACCTTTAATCAATAATTACTTAATACTTATTATATATTAAGTAACAATTTGTGTTAGGTACTAAATTTATTTATTTTTTAAATAATTGTTGTTTTTTTTTTTAAATAAATTATAATAAATAAACAATAATATATGTTTTTAGTTAGTATTGACATCCTGAAGAAAATGGTATTTTTCGAAAGCGGTAGATGTATTTAAACTCAATTAAGTGGTTAATTTTATTTGTTATCTTTGTTTTATTATTTTTTTTTTTTTAAATAATAAAACAAAGATAACAAATAAAAATATAAATAAAAATAAGAATTATTTATCTATTTTCTTAGACACATATAATGTATATTGTATAGCTAAAAAACAGTTTGTTAGACAATTTTTAAAATGCATTACCCAACTAACCAAGCCTATTTTAGGTAAATTGGCAAACAAATCATATTTCACAAACTAAATAAACTAATATAACTCATTGAATACGAGGTGAAATAAAATTAAATACTAAATGAAAGTACATATAAGGCAAAGCAAAAGTGAAAATATATAATATTTTTTAAAGATATTATTTGCAATGTTGTAATTTTTTTCAGAACATAGTTCTGTGATATTCTAATACAAATTAAATGCATCAATTAGAAAGATATACATATAGATAAGCTCAATTTACCGAAAAAATATTTCAGCTGTCACCGAAATTTGAACCACGATCTTTTCCTTTCCGGGAAAGTGCGTTACGTCAGTTTTGTACACAGTCGAGAAATTTTCGCACTTGCATGTTGCAGTTATTTCAAATTGATACGTCAAACGTTCCATTTATTTAAAAGCTATCACCTTTTTTATTGCGAATACTTACGTTGAGAAATCATCTCTAGGAGACGCCAGAGATTTTTCAATTTCATTTTATTAAATTATTTACAAAAGCTGATGTAATGCAATTGAACAACGCACTTCCCCGGACAGGAAGAGATCTCGGTTCAAATTCCGGTAGCAGCTTAAATATTTATAACCATATATAACCAATTAAAAATATTATTTTTAAAAGCTTTAATGTCACTTAAAGTTTTTATATTATTTCCAATTTAATTTTATATTCTGGGAGCTTAGAAAGTTAATAATTTTTGACTAAAAGTAGTTTTCATTCTTGGAATGATTTAAAGATTATTTCCTCTTGTCGGTTTATTAAAACCATGATATCGAAAAGGGGACTACGTGGACTATCTTAAGAGGTTACTTTCAATAATAATTCAAACTTTCGCGTTTTTATTACTCATTTATATCAGAAGTTATACACTATAATTGACTTTTTTTAAAGTATTACTTAGATTGAACCTTTACACTAATATAAAACTAATAAACTGAATGTTATTTGCCATAAATAAGACGGTACAAGCATTATAAGAAAGACCGCGATCATTAAATGCATTTTCTGCGTGGTACAAAATTATCTTAATTTTAGTAAATTATTGCATAAACGAAATATATTTTCTTATAGCTAAGATGATAGAATGCTCGACGTCATATTTCAGTTATTTTCATGACAAAATTTTATTTTATGTTAAATTATCTTCTTGTAATATAAATAGCACGTAAATCCAATTCCATTGTTTCAAATTCAAAACCTGCATGCTCCAGTGACTATATCATTTTAAAACACATGTACGAGACAAAAGCGATGCGCACATAGATTGCATTACCGTTTTCATATCAGCAGTTGGGTCGGGCCAGAACACTGGACGCAGCGGGCCGGACGCGACGCAGGGCCAATCCCTAATTTCCGCCAATCTGAATAAACCGCCGTGCACGCCAGTGTGCAAATAAATTGTGATTATATAAATAAATTGTCGATTGTGTATATATATAGATAAAACACAAATGCGGAACAATAATGGGTTCGGCACACAATATCGCGTGTTTGGAGAGAATTATTACGACTAACGTAAAGCGGTATAAGCGTTACTCGTGTTATTAATTTGAAGGATGGGTCGAAATATGTAAAATGAGAATGAAATAATAACTACATAATTACATATCACTACAACCGTACAGCAATATAATATACACAATCTGATATCTTATCTTGAGACCGAAGAGCATTGAAAGAGAGCGCGACTACGGTTGTAGCTTATATTATTCCGGCTACCCCAGCCCCACATACACTTTGACAGATGTCAGATGACAGAGATTGAATTGAAAATTATTTTTCTTAGTTACGCGGTAACGGCTAAATTACTATCATCATCATTGAATCATTGAATTGTAAGATTTACCCAGGTAAAGCGTCACTATACGTAGAGTATATTTTTTACACTACGTGTATAAAAAATGACAAATCAGACATGACGAAGCTGCACGTGAAAATATCAGTTTACAGAAATACATGACTTTTTATTATTATTATTGGCTTGTTACAAAGCTCAACAGGGGTAAATATCACTTATTACAGTCATTAGTAAGAATGAGACATCGAAATAAGAGTGGTTACATCAAAATGTTATTACTCACTCAAAATGTTATATGTGATTACTTAATTGGAATAAAATTCAGATATGCCTGTTGAAATAGATTATGGGCATGTATTTGGAGAATGTAACCACAGTTTTAACTCAATTTTAACAAAAAACTTTAAAAGATGGACGACGATGTATATCATATACTGAATGAAGATGAAAATAAAACGCAATGTTAAAATCTTTTAACGCATTATTTCTAACGCAATTTTACGTAAAAAAAAAAAAACCATACTGAGTACGCCTTTGAAAAAACTATCGTACATTAAAATCACAATTTAAATAAAATTTCGTTTAACAAAAACAGCTTTGTTTTATAGTATGTAAATATCTGGTGGTCAAAGCCTGCTAAAAATTCTCAGAAAAATCAGTGGCTCTAAATGAGTTTCAGCGGTGAAATCGACTATCTGAATGACGAATACAATTCACAGGAATTCGTGAAATGATATGGTCAGAAAGTGGTACCGGTCAAAATGTTATTATGTATTAATCATACCTATTTCTCCGCGGAATACTTGGACGAGGCAATAACCGATGGCGTATTCACAAAATTTTTACAATTATTCAAACATAGTTCAAATAGTGACAATTGCGAGATCGAGGCGACCCTGGAGAATGTTTGCGTAATGATTATCTTTATTTAATGGCTAAAATGCCTTTCTCTAACTACTTTTATAATGAACATATCGATTGAAATCAAAAAACAAAACTTGAATGTCCACGACTCTGATAAAAAGCTTGTGCCCTAGCCCCTGTAAACTTTACTCATATGTTTAACCAATACCGACACATCCTAATTTCAACGCAGCATTGCATGCCGTTACTTTATGTAACACCAACGCTAATATATCGCATCTCTGACGATGAACTCTGCAACGCATCCAAAACATCGGCCAAGAGGTTAGAGATACGCGATAGAATATTCCAAACGTTTCGCTACCATTACAGAGCATGATATCGCCGCGGATATGCCGTCCACTACTGGTTTGCAGTTAGATGCGAACTCGGAGAATGTTATGGACTATTGCACGATGGATCCCCGAACATAGCCAGCAAGCATATTTCTTATATTTAAATAATTTTACACATGATTCCGAATATTATTTTACATGCACATGTGCAAAAAGGCCGTACGAAAGGTCCCACGAGTCAATAAAAATGAAAACAAAATGACTTCCGCACATTACATACAAGCTTGCCTTTTTTCTGGATCGCGAAAATATGTAAAAATAAAAGGTCAAGGTACCGGGACCGGTGAAATGCTTCCCGCCGGTCGTAAATGTCGGCTCCACTGAACGCCGGAACTGAACTGAAGAAGGGGAGTTAAATGTTACGGAAGAATAAACTGAAGTCGCGTCCAGGAACTGAAGCCTGGTTGAAGTGCTTTGGAAAAGTTTTACGAGACTCGGATTCGCTTTAAGTTCCCGACATAATTGACAAGAAATGTTGCTATTATAGATACGAGGAATGTTTAAGAAGTGCTTACTTAATGCCCCTCTAACAAGATAACGTTTAATATTTAACCATTCGGATATTATTATTTAACGCGGACCGGTTTTTACGTCAGGATATAATAAAACTGGTCATGTGTAATAGAATAAAAGTAAAAATATTCACAAATTCCGCTAAATTTAATAAAATATAAATCTCCCTAATAGAGACAATGTACATATTTTAGGAAATTAAATTATGTCATCTTTAATGTGTAGATAATATATCAGATGGTTATGTGTGAGCGTCCAAGGCCCCCCAATAATTTTACACCGGGCGCTTACTTGTTCATTTGAATTATAACGCGGGTGTGCATTAGCGAGTATGTGGCCAGAGCAGAATGAATAAAAAAAGACTACTGACAATAGATCGATGATGATGCTTAAAATACAATTACGGATACAAGTATAAGCAGTAAATAAACTCGTCTGGAAGGCTGCCGCGAGAGAAGTAAGACGCCAGGGTCGACTCCCTGGGCGGGTGCGGGCGCGTTGTATTGTTCTCTGTTTTTCGGTCGGTACCGGAGTGATTTTAAGGTTGACGAGAGCCCAATTTTGCAAGGTGCGTTCTGTTGTGGAGGCGATAAACCTCCACGACATTATATGTATATCAAAAATAGTAATATGAAAATCAGCATAATTGCAATTAAATGATAATTTGACACCACAATCCATTAGGGAATTATTTAAGAAACGCTTGAAGATATTAGGGCAATACTTGGCCTGTTTTCACCCTCGCGTGTAGGTATACATTTTACACCCAGCTCGTAATTACCCAGTCCGGCCCTGTACGAGAAACTACCAATTCGTATATATGCATGTAATATATAATATTAATTTCGTTTATTCGAATGCCAAAACTAAACAGGAAAAAAACCAGCATTGAATAAATTGCTTATAATTTGGAATTTCGCGGTATTTCTCTCTGGCGATTCAGCTAAAAGAAAGTTGAGCAGTCGATGGCGCCAAGATAAACGCACGGGGGGAAGTGGGGGTAATAATGACCTTCCTAGGCCGTTCGATGCATCATCACGGTAGGTGCCGACGCGGTACCTGCTCGTGACCAATCCTGATGCGTCATCGGCGGATATTGGAATGACCGATGATGAAGACATTCCATAAAAAATATCGTCAGTATAATATATTATAATATAAGCATTTTGACATGCAGTAATATGTAAAAAGGTTGGCATCCTGTGAAAAATTTTACGTGCACGCGCTACGTCTTTCCTTCCGTTCTTCGACGTGGCTCACCGTAACGAGCTTCTCCAAGCTATGTTGTCTTCTCGCAAGATGTACATAAATTGCAGGATTTATCTTAGGCAAATGGTTAAGAGTCTGTTCTTGATGTTCAACTCGTGCAGAATGTTCGTTCGTCGCATGTGTCCCCAGCACCACATCTCAAAGACATCGATCATGTCGCACACAATATACACCAGAGACTGCACAAGGCTGACATTAGTTGTTTTGAGTTTTGCAACATTTTGAAAAATAATCTTCAACAAGACATACAATTTGAATAGATTTGATAGAAATGCTGGTGGGAATAGATCCCGTAGACTATTGTATTGATTTACATTACTGTTTAGTTATCGCAATCCGAATTGGATTCAGAAAGGAATAATGGCAGATGGATCTGGCCTATCTTGATCTCAGTCCTAGGTTGAACGGAAATTTACACCTTCAGTTGACTTGTACTTTTGCGGTAAAGAACGGAGATATCACTAACACATATTAGGATGTTGTAGAAAACTTTTTTTCGTGATCTGGATTTTACGCACGGCGATACATTCGATCCACAGAAAAGCCTGTTCGAAAAAGTCCGCGTCGAAATGCAATCTGTCCCACCTCGACCGAAATCCCTAGTTATTAATTGGCCAAAAAATGGCAGGTATAAAGATTTATTGGAACGACGGAATGCACATGGATTACTCGACTTGCGTCAACTAATTGGCTTTTTTTAGTGGTAATAAAGACTATACAGTATTCTTGCATTCGTAGCGTTGCATTTGTCAATGGTAGGAATATTAGAAACGACGTGTACTTCATACACTATTCAATAATTCATCACTTCAAAAATCCCTTTTGCTTGAAAATATTGTACTACACATTTGTTCGCACTCATTTAGAGTACGCATCTCAAATCTCAAGTCCACAGAAGAATATATAAGAATATATAATAAAATAGGTTTCTTCGACATCTTAATCTTATTTATTTTTTAATTCCTATTTAGATGCAGCAAACTTCCACAGTACGAAAACCCTAGAATATCGAAGAACACGTGCTGACCAAATACTTATTTTTAACTACTACAAGAACATATGCCAGTCAAATAAAACTAATATCCTTTCACATTTCATCCAGATCGACATTCACATTCCTAGAAGTAGAACATTAGAGAAGTTAACAGAAATTGACCTTTTCAACATTGGCCTCACTACGCTAAAACATATCTTGCTCTCAGATAGAAGATATTAAGTCCAATTTATTATCAGAAACATAATAGCCTTACATTTTATTATTATTACACATAATTTAATCCCCATCCCATCTTCCTTTCTCTTCTCCCTTCCGTTCCCTCTGGAAAACAATTTGATGTTTTTCTTTTACTTCTCTGAATTTTCTTTTTTTTTTACTCCTTTAATAGAAGAGATAATTTTCACTGTTTTAATGGTCTTCTATAATAATAATAATAATGTATGGTGTTATTGTATTTAATATTTCAGAGAAAACATGTAATTGTTTGAATTTAGTAATATTTTTGTAACAATCTTAACCATTATACATAATATACTTCATTATATTACCATTATATATTATATACATAAATATACTTCATTGAGTACAGAATGCTTTACGGTCACAATAGAAGACTTGAGTATTTGCCTGCAACCAATTAATCTACTTCCTACTTAGGTTCAAGTTGTGGTCAATTGGCTTCGGGGCAGACATTCGGAAATGGCAATTAAATAATAAATTAAAATATCGGAATATATACGGTGAGGGTCTCAATGAAAGCGGACGATTCACTAAGAGATGCTGGCCGAGCTGAGTCACTCGGAACTCCTACACGCGAGACGATAACACGGCCATGTTTTGATTCATTCATTATGCACAATTTTCTGAGAAAAAATAACAATTATGCCATGTTTGCTAATTCCAATCTCCGGCATCGTAAAATGTATCACTATGTCAGGGGCGTGCACTCTATACAATCAAAAAAGATGTGCATAACTATAATCTTTGCGAAATAAATGTATATTAAATATTTATTTGACATATTGTGTAATAAGTTCTCATGTTAACGTGTTAACTAGAACAGTATAACTAGTGGATGAAATTAAAATTGACAAATAAAGCTGCGCATGTGTTTTTCGCAAAGACTGTCCCAGACGTGTACGAACTAAACGCAAGTCTAGCACCGCGCGGTGGGCTGAATATACGTTTTTGCTCGAGCAGACGTGTTGAAAAACGCCGCAAGTGTGTCTGAAGCAGACTTGACTGTATGCATTCCAACACACTTTATCTTCTTTAGTTAATAACTTGAAAACTTCCCAAGAATACTAGTAATACTACACACTCACAAAGGTACACTGACATAAAAATGTGCTTCTGAAAGAGTTAATGATGAATACAATCTCTAAACCCCTCGATATTAGCAGCATAACCTAAGTCCATGCCTAGTGCACTCCGCTGCGCTATGTAGAATGTCCTTTACATTTACATTCGTTAGATGCAGAGTCGAAAGAATTAGCCAATACGACCGTTTCGATTCAACTAAATAAACATACCCATACAAAGATCGAAGAATGTAAATTAAGAGAGAGTGTTATCCAGAAACACCAAAACATTAGTCAAACCCGGCAGCGTAACGCGGCCAATTGCGGGCAATGTTGTGCATTGGGACACACAGGTTACTAAACTTTTGTGATTGATATGTTTCTAAATTAACAAATAATTTTTAAAATCCAAGCAAATTTATGGAATGGAATTAGAATATAAAATACAATTAGAAAATCATTTCTCATCTGTATTATGAAAACACAAAAAAATATTATCGATGTATCTATATTGTAATACACCGTCAATGCTTAGAGATATGTAGGTTGGAAACCAGACCATCTCCGTAAAGCTGAAATGTGCGTATAAACTACATTTACGCTTGAAAAAAAAATTTAACCGCCGAAAAACTAAAATTATTTCGGTAATCAATAAATAACATTGCAACACTAATGCCAAACAAAACTCATTTTTCTACCGAGCACTCCTTTATTTCAATTCACACCTAAACGAACTAAACATATTAAATACTAGTTACCTCAATCAAATCTAAATTATCTTAATTAATCTAAATTAATGATCTTATTCCCAATCCCATTTTCCTTTTCCTTTCCCCTCGAATATTTTCTTAGTTTCTTTTTTATAACATTTTTCTCTATGTTAAAATTTTTATTCTCACAATTTTTTGCTTGGTCCTTCTTAAAATTCAAAAATGTACTCACTGTTCAAAGTATTTTATATCTTCAGAGAAAACATGTAATTGGTTTAATTATTATTTAGCTTTTACTGTGATATCCATATTTACTAATTAACTGTATGTTTTCTGAATAAAATAAATAATAGATCGTCGTTTTTATAGGGCCTAATTTTTGTAGTTACGCCACTGGTCAAACCAAAGCTTACATACACGTAATGAAACATGGATGTGCACTAAGGACAATGAATGTGCGCTGGATGTTTTAAAATAATATGAGGCGAATCTTAGGTCCGGGTTTAGGGAATTAATTTTGACTTACACGCTACAATAATCTACAATAATAGAAAAACTTCGGTGGTTGCGCCATGTGAAGAGGATGACCGAGCAGCAATCACCGAAGTCACTGCGGAAGACCAAAATTAAGATGGAGCGACAATGTCTTCCAAGAAAATGTCTTAGAAATCCAGGATTGGAGAAAAATGGTTCATAATATAGATATCAACGGAAGAATATTCTTGATGAGCCCAAAACTACGTGATATGATTGATAATCTCGTTTTTTTTATCAATTTCCTTCACACGATTAAGCTTAGCATTTTACCGAAATGGCTCAGATAAATACCTCCCTCTTAAAATCGAATCTCTCGAGTGTGGCTGCCGAATCTTGTTCGTTTTCAGCCCCAGGGGATTATACAGCCTGCCTGTCGCCGCCCCCGTCCTCCCCCCATACGTCCTTACAGACCGCACTTCTTTGGATATTTTAGGGGGAGTGAATATGACGCTAGCAGATAACAGATGAAAAACATTCTCATCTCTCGAGAGAATAATTTTTTTACTGTTTTTCTTAAATTATTACATATTTCAGAAGCAGACTTTTAAAGTGTCATTTATAATATTTTTTATAAATAATTTTTAAGCTTTAAAACGACACGTTCAAAATTATTATTATTAAATAAATAAATATCTTTAAAAAACGCGTTACACATCTCAGACATATCACAATGTGTCTTAGAATATATTTTTGACAATATTATCTAAAACAACAAGCAGTCTCTATTTTGTACGGTTTATAATTGTGGAGAAAGAAAATTGATGCCTTTGAGATTTAGCGTTGAGTTGAGTTGAATACACATTCCACGCATACTGTGGACAGCGAAACACACAAATGTCTCCATTCGGCAGGAACTGCACATCAACGGTAGACTCTCGACCTAAGCCTAAGGTGAATTCTACAATTTTTTGGATAACTTGCGAGAAGACCTTGTTGCGGTGGATCAGATCGAAAGATGGAGAGAACCGATTAGGATGAAAATCCTCATGTGAAATACTCCAAAATTTTCTAACGCTGTTTCAAATTATAATCGTTACATGTTTAATTATAGGGTGGTCCTGCCGTCCAATCATCGACGAGCTCGCACGAAGATGTATGGATGTGATTGGGGAGAGTTGTATGTCAGGATAGGAGAGTGTAATATAAGTAGTAGAGGTAAATTAGTCAGTTACGCATACAATCCCGACTACATCCTTAACAATCTTACACCTTACCTCTGATAATCTATACTCCTTTATAGTATTCGGTGACGCCATAATTTTACCTAACAAGATCATAATACTTCCAGCTTAAATTTTAACGACTTTGATGAATAATAATATCAAAAAGAAATATTTATTATGCTTTTACGTTGGTTTGAATACAAAATCACCCCTCGAAAGACGTCCCTTAGCAGAATCTAATTTCCTATTTTAGGGGTGATTTTTCTAACACATTTAGCTTCGCCCCGGGACGCGCTGTAGGGTGGGCGAGTGCGAGGGAGGGAGGCGGGGTACATTTGAGATGAATCAGACGGTGCGCGCTCCCTTCATCATTTCTATTAAGCTTTAATCAACTTGACTATTAAATAAATAGTTTCCGTGTTGATATACGAAATAAAATAAGTAAGCAAGGAACAGTTACGACAAGCCTTATATCCTTTATACGGGGATGGGGAACTACAGCGGCGGACCAGCGCGCAGCGGTCGATGCCACATAGCCACATTTCCCGGCTTAGATCACCGATCCACAGTTTGGACTCCGCACACCGCGTCTTATCTTGGGAATTTCTAAAAACCATAGTCAATGGAGAAAGATATAAGTAAGTTTGATAGCTTCTTTGCAACGCTGCCTTAGTCTCCCAAACAAAAAGATCTTTGGATTCACTCAGGATAAATGCAAAGAGGAAAGACCTGCGAATCGGGTTAATTAGAATAACGCAACTGAATGTGTCTACCTACTGTGAACACATTCCCAGCTTAGTTTGTTCAAATCATATTGAAAACGTAAGCTCAATGTGCTTGCTAGTAAATCAACGCGGTAGAGGGAGAGAAAGCAGAGGTTGATCTAGATTACATTTATTTTATTACAAGCGTGTTCACCGATATATGAATACCGAATACTGTCTATCTCTACGAAGAGCGAGATGACAAACAATTTAGATTGATTCGATTGAAATAAATTGACTTGACAGATGATAAATAACCTATAAATTTTATCTACGCAAACACAGAAATATGGAATCATAAGTTGGAATACACTAAGAACATAAACTTTAGCATGTCAAGTAAAACAAATACGTACAAACGTTTTTCTACGCAGCGTTTAGAAAGGATTAATCCCTTTCGAAAACGGCAGCTTAACCACAACTTGTTTGAAAAATATAGAAAATCCGCAGACGTCAAGATGCCAATATAGATTCAGTAAAAAAATATTTAGTTTAGTACAATTATTCTAAGGATTGAAAAAATAAGTTAGGTTCATTAAAGATCTAAGTTTTGACTAATCACGAAGTAGAATGCACATGAAGTTGTTACCGTTGGTTCGCAAATAACCCACGGCAAGATGTGGGTTACGTCATAGACAAGGTTACCCTAATTCGGGTAATAACGGCTAGAATTTTATAGGGTCTTTTCATAATACAAAGATTATTTCATTTATTTTTATTTCCCAGAATTTTTATTAATGCACAGCTTTTTTGCTTGCATTCAATGCACAATTATATTCTAAATTTAAATTGATAGAATTATTCTCTAAATTATTAACATTTTTTTTTGATATCTAGAATACCTATTGTATACTTAGTTAGCATAAACTAAGTTTGTGCCTACTGCACGCCACTGCTAACGTAGCATAACTCTTGAAATGCAATGAAAATTCCACCAAACTCCTAAATATACGGAACAGCCATTTAGTTGGAGGGAAACAGTGATGCAGTTGGAGTGCAAGACCACAGCATCTGGAAGTAATAAGAACATGTACGCAGACATAAATATTAGAATTTATGATTCAGCTGCACATTCTTGGGCTCCCGGTGCATGGTGCGTGGTGCAGCCAAATCGCTGTTTGAAATATGTACCCAGATTTGAATTACAGGATTATAATAAGATTGTTTTGATATTAATGGCGTGTACCCCGCAAATGGAGTACAATTTCATGGCAATATGTTGATAAATTAAAATAATAACACATTTTTAGACACAAATTACATGTATTAATTAGAAAGATGTACATATAAAATTAATTTGCGCTACCGGGATTCGAACCTGGATTTCTTTCAATCCGGGGAACGTGCATTATCCGATTATGCTATACCGTTATACCAACATAGCGGATTGACGACAAATTTTCGAACCTATATGTTACACTTTTCAAATGAATACATCTATCTTTGAAAAAGCCATCTACTTTATTTATACGGAATCTCAAATATATTTAAGTAATTTGAAAGGAGACGCCAGAATTAATAAAAAATTTTTGGTAAATTTTAGATGCAGTGATATAACTTATATATTATTGAGAATACATTCTTATTATGATCCATTTTCGAATCCCGGTAGCAACAACAACATTTTTCGATAAAATTGATTTTATATGTATATCATTCTAATTAATACATTTAATTTGTAATAAAAATATCACAGACCTATGTTCTGAATAATTACAACTTCAAAATAAGAATGCGTTCTCCTTAATAACATTTTTAGACCTAATGCATAATTAGAGAAGAAGATTCTATCTCAACGCTGAACTGTCGGTCTGAAAAGACGTGTTTCACGATCATTTTAGAGCGAAACATCACCGATATGTTGATTAGGCGTTAGTGACTGCTCATTGTTGACACTTGGCGTGTTATTACAAGAACAAAATACGTTTTTAAGTCGTCGAACCATTAAAAATTGAGACATTGTTCATCAAATTCGACTCTCTTCCCTGCTGACCTTCGGAGCCGGCTTAAATGTTTTATTATGTATAAGAACTGAATTCGCATCTACTTTATTTAACCTCTTTGATGTATATAGTATATAACGCATTATTTTAGTGGAAATTACTCATCGAATCCGTGTGCGTATGACAATATAATTGCTAAATATCAAATATAATCATAAAACTGAGTCACGACCAATGATTTGTTAAAGAATCATCTAAATAATAAATTATTCAATAATGTTAATAGTACAAGAGAGAGGCACAAAGGTTTTTCGAAAACTGATTGTTCATTCAAATTAATATTCAAAGCAGAAAACCGTGTTATTGATAATAATAAATAATTTCCAATATTAGTTTCATTTGGAAATGAAGGCCGATTCTAAACATTCTATGCAATGAAATATGCATTCATTTGTAATTAACTCAATACAAAATTTTTTGAAAAAATTAATTATTAAAATATAACACAAGGTTGTTTACTTCACACAATATTTTAATTAAATATTAAATAAAACGTTTTCGACGCTTACTGCGTCATCGTCAGTAATAAACTAAAGCTTAAACCATAGACTATCGATTACATATCGGGGGGGGGGTGGGGTATAAGAGCGGTGATGGGGAGAGGGGGGTTTCAGTAAAAAGTTAAAGTGGTTGTGGGCGGGACTAACATAGACAGGAGAAGAGATGTAATATGCGAAGTTTGTATGTTAAGTATATTTTTAAAAATAAAATTTTGTTAAAAGTTTTTTTAAAGTTAATTTTAATAGACTTTACCAGAGTTAATCACGAAAAATTTTAAATATTATTATGTATTCATTTGGTTTTGTTTGATAGTCGTTTAGACATAGGATCGAAAAATTAAGAATGTTTTTTTTTGCTTATTATGCGTCTCAGGCAATGTGAACAACTTCTGAATGAGCAGTGCAGCGTCAGTTATAAAGATGAAGAGACGTTCTGCTACTATTAAAAACCGACACTGATTAACACAAGATGACCCATCTCGCTTCATGAACATTTTTTAAACTTCTCAAGTTTCTCATTAACTATTTACAGGGAAAAAATTCAATAAGAGAAAAGCAGTAGAAAATGCACTTAAATAATTCCTGAATTTTAATTTTCTACATTAAGATTTAATCAAATTGGACGGTTAAGATCGGCCATTATTTTCAGAACAAACTACATCACAATACATTACACAATATCCTAATGATGGTCAATGTAATAACTGATTTATCGCAGTGGAAATATCGTGTTTCGTATTCCATATTAATCGGCACGTCCAAAAAGCAAGGGGCTGAATACAAATCGTACGATCATAATACTGATCACAATCGCGTCACAGAATGTATCAGTCGTCACAGATCACTTGCCGCTTTGGGGGTTGCTACGAGGGTGGCGAAGTTACGCATCAGACGTGCGGCTCACCCACACTGCCGCGCCTGTGGGGGGGTGTCTGTTGACAAAAATTGCACATAATCCTGCCGAGGGGTGACGGGGGATGTCCGACTAACATTTGCTAATATACAAGGGCTGATATTTTTAAATACAAATTAACTATTTTTTTTATTGATATTCTAAGTATGGTATGGATCACGCGATGAGGAATGCTGGGAAGACCGGCACACTGAAATGAAAGCACACTGTACAGCGTGACTCAAATATACGTGTATTGTACTTTCCCCCGCTTGGGGAATGTATCGAAAATTGTCACTCCTATTATACTTTGTGTAATAACATAATTCATTTATGCTCGTGGCAGTAAATGTATATAAAATAGCAATACATAAAATTGAAAAATATTGATTTTTCAAGCGTATTCTAGTACAGTGTGTTAAAAATACTTCTCAGATAAAAATATTGCTTTAAATAATTTAAAAAAATAATTAGATTCTCATTGTGACGTACATACTATTTCAAAGAAATGAATATCAAATTTAGTACATAGATGGCGATAGTGTAGTGGTACTCGAAGCGTTTCCACATATTAACATATATACAACTTCCAAAAATTTGAGAAATATGGAGATTGATTAATGGGTGAGAATGGTGAACGTTATATTTGTATAAAGTGATCACATAAGCTAGCCGAAGACAGGTCTGTAATTAGCCCTGTAATTAACCATACTGTCATATTTTTCAATAAAATATAATAAAAAATAACTTCGTCTGTATGAGGTATCTATTATTTGTATAAATAATAAACTTTGTACTTCACCATAATAATACAAATAACTCCGTATAAGTAACTTTATATATGTATGTATGTTGTTACGAATAAAGAATGTCACACAGGGGCGTCGAAAGGAGTATTTTTAAATTCACAAACTAACATCTCATATTTTTTGTATAATATGTACATCTTAAATAATTGCATATAGATTCTCGGGAGTTAAACTTTTGTTTAGAGGAACCGGTGCGTGAGTGAAAACTTATACAATGGTTCCGGGAAAGTGTGGGGTCTTTTCGATTTCTTTTGATATTCAAAGTATAATATAAAATAGTAGGTTATGTACTACGTGTGTAAATATAAAATAGTAGGTATGTACGTGGATGGCATATTTATTCAAAGTATCACGGATTTCTCAGTGAATCTGAGAGCTGCTCAATATAATTATCAAACGCGTGCCGATATCGTGAAATATTATGGCCGAAGGAACTTCACGAGCTGTATTGATCTTAAAGAGTCGAATAAATTGCCTTCAGCTGTCAGGTGCACACGCGACATGGACACGTTCAGAGTCGACGAGGATGATTAAGGGATCCTAATAAGGGATGACGCATAAACTCCTTTGGGGTGGGTTGGTACTTAACTGGCGGTAAAAAATAAATATGCGTACCTATGGATTAGATTCGTATTTATTTTTAACGATTATCAACAGGTTTTTAATGACCCTGATAAATAGTTCTAGTATGACATTATACCGAACAAAGTAAAAACATTTAACCAAATATCAGATATCTCAGAGACAAAGCTATTTTTTATTTTATTTAATGGAAAATATATGGAAGTATAGGGTAATTACAGGGCTTACGACCTCTTTTCGGCTGGCTTAAGTGATCACTTTAAATATATATAACTTTCACCAATTCTTACCCCCCTATCACCATGTTTATCAAATTTTTGAAAGTTGTATACATGTTAGTATGTGGACTCGCTTCGAGTACCACTACACAATCGCCATCTATGGATCAAATTTGATAATACATTTTTCCTTTTTTTTAAACAGCATATTTGTCATCACTACGAAAATCTGTTTTTTTTTTTTTTTAAATTTAAAAGCATATCTGATATTTGTTTAATAACAGTACCATTGTACGTAAAAATCCAGTAATTGTGTGTTCTTGGACATATTTAAATATTGCTAATAAAAACATTTAAGTTAATTGGGGGAATTATATACAAATGTAATGTTGAGTAAATGTATAATTGATAATTGAGAAGAATTAACAAAATATTGAAAACCACCGCGAAAGTACACAAGTATGTGGGTTCCAATGTCAGCAAGGTTTAATCACGTGGCAGGCGACAGTCCTCGGCATATATTATTTGAATGATTATTAACCATGTATAATACAATTTCTATTTTAAACTAAGCCTGTACTATGAATAATATCATGTATCAAGAATAACTCTAATAAAGTTATAAAATGCACAAAGTTTCAACATGTATACGGCTTGAAGCTTTGTAGCTTCATTAGCTTGGAACCAACTATTTTAATTTAATGATATTAATTTCAATGCAAATAATGAGTATATGTTTCGATATTTACCTTTTCCGCCATTACTGTCTGTTATCCTTTCACACAATAACCCGTATAAAATAAGTAACATACATACATAAAAACCAGAATAGTACTCGACATTGAAGACGTGCTGCCATTCTCCATTTCAGTCTTCTGCTAGCATAAACCTCATCATCACTCGCCCAGATAGTGCGATTTAAGGTCTCTGGACTTTGAAGTCATGTGAAAGATACGGTCTACTATCTAATGCAAAAAATAATTCAAATAACGGTTGAGTTTGGATCATCCGTTATAGGAATTTTGAACAATGAAAGATATCACAGCTTCAAAAAAACCTACAAAGAATCATTGCTTTAGAAATAGATCGTAAAAATGTTCGAAATGGAATTATATTTTCCAATTACAATTCAATACACTGACATCTGTCAGACGCAGCACACGGGTGGAATGGCTGGGGCCAGATGCCAGATTCGCTGGAGATATACAACACGAGACTCCTACGTGACTGCAACGTCAAATTTTATTTAAAAAAGTATCAAACAATTTGTGATAAAACTAATAAAGAAATTGGCTACACTAAATCTACTTTTAGGGGAGTTAAATAATACTAATTAAATGTATTAATTAGAAAGACATACATATAAAACCAATTTTATCGAAAAATATTGTTGTTGCTACCGGGATTCGAAGCTGTATCTCTTCCAATCCGGGGGACGTGCATTAACCTATTTATCGTTCGAATGTCTGTAGTAACAACAATATTTTTCGATAAAATTCATTTTATACGTATCTATTCGTATTCTAATTAATGCATTTAATTTGTACTAAAAATATCACAGACCGTCTGTTCTGAATAATTACAACTTCACAATAAGAATGTGTTCTCCTTAAGAATTAAATAATGCAAGAGATTTATTCTCGGTGTTAAAATATACCGCTATCGTTTTTTAAAAGTAAATCAATTAATGCTATTCTATCTAAGCAATACTAGAACATTTTGAATATTACATTTTTGATAACATATTTTGTTTAACAAGTCGATGCTTGGGAGGCAAATCTCATCTGTATGTGATAATTAAAACTCAAAAACTATTTTCCGTTTATTATTTACATTTAAAAAAGTGTTTTTTTAGTGGCAGTAGACGAATCCCGCAATACACACAAAACCCTCATACACAAGCCGGATCGAGATCGAGGAGAAGAATAAAGACTTAGATGGGCGGATAATGTCAAGACAGATCTGCAAGAAGGAGACGAGTGCGAAGAGATCGCCAATGTATAAAATGAAAACTTTAGAAAAACCCTAAAGCTGTCCATTTGACTTCCTTTTCAGAGAGTGCGCTGCTTTGTTCGATGTCAGACAAATAGCCAGTGTTTTCACTTCTTATTTACACTTTGTATACATAAAAAAAAACAAATACTTGTAAGGTTTACAACATATAAAGTAATGTTTTTTTTAATTTCTCCTACGGAAATTAAATATCATATCAAGTAAGCTCGAACTGCAACCTTCTGCAAGAAGAAATGTTCAAATATGCGAAGCTTCGTGTTCCCTGTACTCTTACATTATGGAAACAATGCTATTGAAGCACTTGAGATGTGGATCTAACTTTAAGGCACGTATTACTCACAGCCATAAAAAAAACAACTGGCGATGATGATGATGAGATCAGAAGAAATGAAACAATGAAATATGTTCTTTCTAGGAATACTGCGATGATAGAATCGAGAATGCGTTCCCGCTCGCAGTGTACTTCGTTTTATTTCAGATACAAACAATACATTCAATAGCAAGCAGGCAGCAACGGGCGCCAGCAAGACGTATTTTATCAAAAAATGACAGTCTTTGCTTGCCGAAATCTAACTCACGTTTTTCTGGTGCCCCACGGATGATTTACCGTAAATGTATTTTTAATAACTGCCTCGTGTCTTTATCATATCATTTTAATGGCGTCACTTCGCCGACTTCTCAATCCAGTGTGATATAGCACGTGTCCACGGAATAGAACAGGATGAGATATATCTCAGTACCGTGTGCATGTGTTGAGATTTTGATTGGGGTGTAAATTTAGAGATCAATTTGAGATTAGTAGATAAAGACAAAAACCAGTGTACGCGAGATTCGATACATGAACACAAACGTAACCTAAAATCACCCCTACAACTATTTATTCTGGTGTGTAAATGATAAACTACAAAAGCTGAGAGTCTTCTTCGAAGAATCTCATGGGAGTATAATCCATGTCTTAGAGATTACCTTAAGCTGATAGTCTCATAAAAATTTCACACGTGGACACAAATCGTGATTACGAGGCAAATTATAAAAAATGGTCACTTACTTAATAAACTTAAATATAAAGTATCAGAGAACGATGGCGCGAACAGAAATACTATTTGAGAACGAAAAATCTGACATCAGATAAAGCAAGTTCGTGGACCGGTAATGTTGTCATAGAAATGTACGAACACGTGCACATGGCATTATACATAAATTGCATTTGCAAGGGTGGGTGCCACATTCCTGAAGGTTGCTCCCCCAATCCGCCCTTGTGCAGTGGGCCGCTACGGCTCACTTCGGCATCAACAAACAGTTGGCTTATAAAAAATCAATGAGCGTGAAACGTCTGGGCTAGTTAGGACTATTGGAGGGACTCCACGTTTCGGAGATGAGATAAGGAATCACTCGTTGAACGTTCTTTGGTTGGGGCATGTTATTCTATTAAATGGAATCCCTTTTCTGGCGTACATCACAAATCGTAGTGACAATATTAAAATCGGAGAATACTGGGTGTTTGGGACATATATTTATATAAATATTAATTATTGAACGAAAATAATGCACTGTGCCTCTCTCCCGTCCCTTGAGCTAGTACGGTTATACGTGTACGGTGCAGTTTACAATATTATACAATCTCAAGACTTTGTGTCTATACTGTGTAGGAGCCTTTGACGAAATAGTGAGTTAAAATATACAGTCCAAATCTTTGGAGATGTCGGCAGAATCCGGATTGTGGTGTATGCCAGTTTCTTTTCTGTCCTGAGATTCTTCCGGCATCTATGCTTTGTACTCAACACTAGGGTTGTTGAAATTTTTGAAGAATCAGAAATAAAACGAATTAATAGATTACTTGACACCACATGAAAAAGTATACAAAACAATACAATTTAATATATCTTAATAAGCACTAAACTAATACAAGGATATTGAATTATAAAAAATACCCAAAAAAGATTAACACTATGAAGATATTCGTACGTATGCGAATACGAAAGAGTGTTTCGTGTGGATAGATGTTTAAAGTTGTGAGGGTGTATGAAAAACTCTTGATGGGAATGCAGCCGTGAGAAGAGTGGCGGCTGCCAGCACATGTTGTTGGAACACGGTTTAGCGTCGGTAACGGATTATGAGAGCCTAGTTTTACGCCCAGATGTCGATGATTATGGAGACATAGACCTCCACAACCACAACAAAAGAACATCTCAATTTTCAACATGAAGGATCGACAATTTTCAATAGCAACAAAATTTTAAATTATATAACGGCTTACGCCATATATATATATATATATTGTACACGTCTCAGTATGTTTTCCACTTCTTTTTTGAATCTATAATATTAATACTCAATTGCCTTGTAGTACGTATACATATATATATATATATATATATGTACGTACTAGCTCAAGGGACGGGAAGGCACAGTGCATTATTTTCGTTCAATAATTAATATTTATAAATATATATTGTATATATATATTTTTTATTTTTTTTTATTTTTTTATATATTCTTCTTATTTTTATTTTTTAATTTAATCTAAACCCACAAAACGTCTTGATAGACGTTTGTCCGCAGGTATATTTATATCAATTTTATAACATTTAATATAATCAAAACGTAACAATTAATCAGTCCCAGTTTAAACAATTTATTTCATTCTTACAAGTAAGACAGGTTTTATAACCTATGGATAATTCGATAGGCCATTTTTTTTTATCATTTCTTCTAAATTGGAAGAAAGCGTACTCTTTTGTAAAAAGCCAGGAAGTTCATTTTTTATTGCAGGAACAACAAATTCTGTTGTCCTCGATCCATATGTATTTTTTCCATGTGAAGCCACCCTATTTGGAGCATAGTGGAGGAAGAAAGAGTTCAAAATGCTGCGTGCCTAGATGTATTACCCATTGTTTGATCCAATTTTTTATTAATTTCTGTCTCTTATGTGACTGTGACAAATACAACAATGTCGTTGACCGAATTTAGAGTTCACATTGTTTCTGGTGCCATGACAATGATATATAAAAATATAAAATATAGTCTTGGTAAAAAGTTGTGTGCGTGCTGTAGTTTCTGTGTTGGCAATCGTGCGCGCGCACGACCTGGAGGAAACGTTAACTGTGATTTAATTAATTTGATACCAACGGGTCAAATTTTGATACGACGAAGCTTCGTTTGTTCCGATGGTCTCGACAGATGTTTATTTCTTCACTTGATGCGCATTTCTACGAAATGCATCGTGAATGCACACAATTCATTGCTCATTCCGAACATGAGACACCTCAAACGACGCAGGCTAAAACAGCGAGAGATACAATATTCTACGAATATGAATGACGGAATTTCTGACGCGCAATAAATTTTGTTATAATATAGCGCTTCGTAATTGTTATATCATCAAATCACTGAAAATAATGTACAAAAGTTTATCCCAACCCATCAGAAATTGTTGGAGTCAATAGTGATGATAATTTGTTTATGTACTGACGATAATTAGAGTTATTAATGACTACATAAAAATTTAAAAATGAGATTGAAATAATAAAAAAATGGCCTTTAAAAACTGTGAAAGAGAACAAAGACTTTTACAATTTTAAACACATCAGAAATGCTGCATCAGTTTCAATACATTTCGTGCTTGTCTTGCAGGTTCATAAATGGTATCTTTTTCTAATAAAGCAGTTTATAACAGGTCCCGCAATGACCCTTGTGCGTGTAGATAGTCCTATAAAAACATATTATGAAAGTAGAATAAATAAAAAGCTAATATTAAGGTTTAGCCATTCGCACAAAACGGTCAAGTTGTGGTAAAGCATCTAAAAGATACACCAAAATGTGTAAAAAGAAATTAATTTAAAAATCTTAAATATAATTATTGCAATTCGAGGCGCATGACTTCCAAGACCAATGATATTGAAACACATTTGTCAAGTGTTTCAATATCATTCAGGGCGTTCATAATAATGTGCTGTGCTCTCGCAATAGTGCGAAGCGAACCTGGTTATGTTATAGACGTGTATCTATTACATTACACGTGCGAATGCCTATTAACCGAAAACAATGTCATTTCACTTCTAAGCCAAGCCTAATTGTAATATTATAAACAATATTGATGTTTATAGCGTTAAGTTTGTCGTTAGACATAATATATGTATGTATAAACTAAATTGTATTGACCGTCCGGCATTTTATATGTGTAGGTAAAACGGCACGGTGTTTAAAAATTAGAATAAAAAACCACTTAAAGTGCCTCAGTAATAATATCTTCTTGTAAAAGAAAACGGCATTGAAATTTTACATATTAAAAATAAAGGCCTCAGATTAGATCTATAAAATTAAAAAATCCCTTAACACTAAGTCTAACATAATTAATAATCAAATTGAACTTAACAAACGACTCGCTATTTAACATATTCCCTATTTCTAAACTGACTCCCTGTCAATCACCCCCACTTCTATCAAAACTCCGCCGCCGCCCCGTAATTGATGTTTTAATATTTTATTTTTATGGAACAGTTTAGTTGTACGCCAGTCCTGACAAAGATACGATAGTATCGAAATTGGTTAACGTAAAAATAACTAGGCAGAATTGAAAGAGAATTATTCTGTCCTAACACAATTATCGCCTCATCCACATTCATACATCATCTTATGCAAGATCGTCAATTATTAATGCTTCTTTCTAATAGGACCAACTGGTCGTCCCAAATTTTCCGCTGTCATCCTCTATGGTTTCTTATTATTAAACAAATACAATGAAATGATTAAATATATAAACAATAATAATATTTGAGGCGTGTATTTAAGCACTTAATATAATACAGACAGTCCTATAGAATTATATAAAAGAGCGTAAAAAATCCATCGGCAGTGAATAATAGGTATAATAAGGAAAGACGTATTTTACGCGCGTTAAGTGTCAAACAACGAAACAAATCGTTTGTGGTCACGCAAAAAACCTCCTTAAACTCCATCTTTATCTAAGGAATTAATTTCGCACACGCGATGGTTAATTATCGGTCGGCACTCGAGGGTGAAGATTCTACAAATTTGTATTAATTCTTTCGTCATTTCAATTGTACACCCGCTGAATCAATTTCAATATCACTACCCGGAGAGCAGAAATAGCGAGGGGGGGAGGCACAGTTGATTTATACACGGAACACTTCCTGGGCGGGGTGCCGGGGGTGCCGGCGGAGTCGGGGGCGCGCGGAAGGGCGGGGGAGCTTTATTGAACGGTGACTGGACGGCGGATGGGGTCCAACACGCTCCAGAAGACATGCATCCCGCATATTGGATACAGTGATGAATTACCCCGAGAAAATATCAAATATTCATTTTCATTTTTTAATAAATCAAAATTTAAAAAAAATGTATAATGCTACACAAAACCAAGTAGGTACTATTTGTAATTGTTTATTTGCAACTAATTGTTATTTATACCGCTCGATGAGTGGGACAGACAGCACCTCTCGAAATTATATTCGTAATAAAAATAATATTTGTTTGAAATATTCATATTGCATCACAAACTAACAATTGTGATTGATGAAATTTAATAAATATATATTTTAAAAAATAATGGCGTATTTTTATAAGTTAACTTTCTTCTGCTTTATTACATTTAATGTCCATAATTTTCGGTTGCCAATTCATGCTATCCTGATCCACACTTATGCCTCATCCGCATTCGTACATCTTTCGTGCGTGCTTGTTGTTGAGGTTCCTAACAGGACCATCTTCCAATAAATGGTTTATCTGACGGTGCCAAGTCATCCGCGGACGTCTACTATTTCTGGTGCCATCAATACTTTCCTCATTCATTCGTTCGTGTTAATTGTGTCAACACAGAATCGACTCCAAATTTATTAATTATTTACGACATATATGTCTGAATAATCTCATCACCTGTTCACTATTATAATACATTCCTTTTTAATCTGTTCATTCTCTTATCTATCACATATAAAATGTTTTCATTTTATTCAGTAACTTGCGCAGCTTCGGCTGGTCGCGGCAATCCGGCGTAGAGTACGGGCACGATGTATATGGCAGGCGTAATAAACAGAAACAAAATCATTAATTGTGCATTAGATCGGCCAGTTTGGTGATCGATCGTCGTGCTAAATAATATACACGTAGATGAGCTACCAAACATGATCACTTAATTACGCCTAGCTAGTAGCATATCTGTCATAGGTGAGGGTTGTAGGAAGGTTTGTTATTACGTTAATAATAATAAAACTTTGTTTATATCACTATTTATTAATAAATCAACATATTTAAAAACCAATACTCCCTTTTTCGGGATATAATGCATACTAAAATAAAAAATGCAAGCATAGACAAAAACAAAAATATAAGTGGAAGGTAACTGATTAGGAACTAATGTGAAAACAATTTTAAAATATACTAATTTTATACATGTAGATAAAACTTGCAGAAATTTTAATATTAAAAATAAGGAGCACTTAGGATGTCTAAATAGCAACAACAGTTCTGAATTTGTCAATCATCTTTTGGAAATAAACCACTTATGACATTAATAAGGGTTTAGAAATTTTAAAAATAAAAAAAAATGTTAATAGCAAATTAAACATTATAAATAACCGAATCCATTTTGCAAATAGTCACCTTTTAAATTTGTTTTTACATTAGTTACCCACCACTTATATTTATAGTTTTGTTTTCGTCTACACTTGCATTTTTAATTTTAGTATACATTGTATCCTGAAGAAGGGATCATTGGTATTGAAGCATTTTGATTTATCAATAAACAGTGGTATAAAATGTTTTCTTATTATTAATATAATATGTTTGCAGTATATAGTATCTTTGCAGAAGTTTGTTATTATGCTCGTTATAGGTAATACTTGGCGGCACACTGTTTACAACACAAACCTTTAACGAAATATACCAAATATAATATTAACTAAAACTATTTAGACTCTTTAATGGAACGATTGCCATACAAAAAAAAACCAGCCATAAATGACTGGCCTTAATGCGCAACATACAAAAGTCAAACAATATAAAATAGTCAATAGGTCCGCGGTAAACTGAATTGTATCAGCAGTTCAATAGTATCATTTTTTTGTATTCTATTGGGGTGTTTTCCCATTAGGGCTGGAAGGTATGTTGATAGAGTAACACAAAGGAAAAGGGATGCGGCAGTGCAACATATATTATTTGTTTTGTACAGAAACCGATAACACTGCTATTTTTATTGCGACAACAAAAATTATTAACGAATATATGTGGAACGTGTTTTTAATATCTCTAGATTAAGAATACTTAAATGTTTTCACTTTTATATATTTAATAACAGTACGTAAATATATATTTTATTTGAAATGAAGTGCACATTGTCTTTATTATGTATATTATGATTTTTTACGAATGGCGAGCATATTGAGCATCTGTCGTCTCCATTGCGTCGCACTTTCTTTTATTATCTAAGGTCGCACTGTCAAATGCGACGCGTTCGTAATGTTTACATAATCAGTTTTTTCAAGAATGTCAAGTGAATATATACATTTTAAAGATGATACGTAAGCACGCCGTTAGTACAATACCAGGGAGGGCGATACACAATTCGCTAGCATAAAAGCAATCGCCGAGCAGCCGATTGTTTTCCTGCTAGTAAAGATTAATAATGTAATTCAGTGGCGTAACTTAAACAATTTAAACGCACGGAACAGACGCATATTTTTTAATTAAGACAGATATTTACCCATTTTACATACAATCGATCATGTTTTTGGAGGTGAGAAGTTTGATTTTATAAAATAAAGTCATGTGCATGATTGACAGCCTAATACGTGATAATGCAATAGGAGAATGGAGAAGATTGAAAAACCAGGAATATAGGAAACGATATAAGTTCTGTAATTGATATCCCAGAGGAAGATAACGGCAAGGAGACTGCAGTGTATTCAGACTACTCGGTGACGTCACAAAAGTGCACAGACTATATATTAAATAGATTGTGAAAATGAAGTCTTCTTCTTGTTAACGTGCCATCTTCTATAAGTTGGCGACTATGTTGCATGATTGCTGATTTATCCAAGATTAAAATTTCCTGATTAGTTTTACATGCTTTATTTATCTCCAACGATTCCAAATTATTTAATTTGTGACCAACACCGTTTACATGCAAAATTGACAATCCCAATTTTTTATCAAAACCATGATTATTTTCTATCAAATGATTAGCAAATTCTGAAAACCCACTATTGTTCAAACATCTCAAATGCTTCCTTACTCTTATATTAAAATTTCTACCCGTTTTACCAATATAAAATGCAGCACAGGAAATTGTAAACAGCCAACAAAATTTAACTACAAGTCCTATTCTAAATTTTTTTCCTAAAAATTATTCTACTAAATTTGTATTGAGCAGCAATTTGAGTTAGGTACTAAATTTATTTTTTAAATAATTCTTTTTTTTTAATTTTTAAAAAATTTTAAAAATAGATTCTGATGAAAAAACAATACTATATATTTTTGGTTAGTTATGACATCCTGAAGAAGAAAATGGTATTTTTAGAAACCGGTAGATGTATAAACTCAATTCAAATGGTTAATAAAACAAAGATAATAAATAAAAAATATAAAATATTAAGACACTAAATTATTATTTTTAATTAAAATTTGCTAATAATACACTCCTGCCGCATTAAATATGATTAGACTTTAAATTGCATCTTAAACTAAACATGTTTTTTTTTTAAATATGTTACTAATTTTTTTTGAATACCGTTCCTTGCGGTTTACAGTTACAAGATATTAATTAGCATAACCATTTTTTTCTATACAAACATTAGTTACGTTATCATACCATTACCGAATTTGCCACGCCGTGGTGTTGAACCGGTTACCCATAGTATGAATATTTATTAGGTGAAGGTATCATAAATATTGCTATTAACCGCGTCGTGGTACTCCGGTCTCGGCTGATGTGACAGCACAATGTCACCGTTAAAATATGTGGCTAATTTAAATCAATTGAAAATGTTAACGATATCGTAAAAAACATTTGGAGTTTATTGTGATCGGTGTTGGTGTTAAGTGGAGAATGGGGGTAATCGCTTTAATTCTTTGGAATAGAGCTGTTTATTAGCTTTTCAAATCTGTTCTGTTTGTGAATGTTGAAAGAGAGAAATGTCTAGGGTGTACCGCGGAGATTTGTGTGAAGTTAGGGGGTGCATGGACCAAATTAAAAGATATGATAAAGACAAATTAATTACATAGTACGTTTGAAATTTTAATGCCTAAATGAGACTGTATGAACAAGGAGTTGCGGAAATACAGGATGTAGGAAGGGTTAATAAAATTTGGAAGACGGACAGGAACAGGGAACAGAGAGGCTGAAGAATCAACCAGAAATAATAAAAAACACGACCCACCTGAGAAACGCTCCTTTAAGAATCTAGATTTTTTTCTTCCACTGAATCCACAGATCTTCTGGCTCCAGAAAACCACACTTCGTTGATAGCGCGAAGTAGCAAGATGAAAGCACTAATCGGTACACACGGTAGCGAGAAACTGATTACACACAAACAGTACGCAATCAGCCCCACACAGCAGGACGATACTTCACAAGCCAACAATTCGTTCCCATGCGGCAGGAAGAACTTGGCAGCAGTCAACGCAGAGTCAAAACTTTTCAACTGATCCAAAACCAGAGAAAAGCTCGTGTTCTGGGTATAAGGGAGGAGATGGTAACATAAAGTAATAGACAGAAACCGTTCCATATGTCGCATTCACATTTATGTAAAACGGCGATCGACCATCCATAAAATCTTGTTATAAATGTTGAACAAGGTCCAGTCCAAAATCCGTGCGGTGAAATCTCTAGTATTCTCTGTAGCACTGTATGGAATATGGAATGGAAATATGGACATTAAGAAAGAAGGAATGAAATAATCACACTCCTGGGAAATGCGGCTGTTTTACCAGAACGGATACCTACGCGAGACTTGTTAAAATTTCTAACATCTTGGCCGACTGAAAATATTGTTGCTGTGCTTCTAGCAAGCTTCCGATTGAACGACTTGTTTAGCTAACTCGAGAAATATTATTTGTGACGGATGACATTGCACGACTCCAAACTCTGTTCGAATTTTGAAAGATAACCTTCGCTCGCTTGTTCCAGGATCAGCCTGTCGTACCTAGCAGTTGGTACTTAGTCTTCTGCTGCTCATTTCCAATAATTCACCAGCAGAATCCTTCTTAACATTGTCTCCCCAGCGGAGCTTTAGTCTTCCAATTAGTGTTTTCACAGAAAATAAACTAGACCTCCAACACTATTTTGAAATCTAAAATATTTATATCGATCCCGCTACCGCTCACATGTTAAACGAGCATAGACTACCGTGTAAAATTGTCATATAAGTATATAATATTGATTTGATATACCTTCTTTATTATTTATACATTCTTAACATCAAATACAACATTAATAGTTAGACTTGGTGAAATTTGTAAGAAGTTATTTTAAAATCTAATTAAATTCTCGGCATCGCAATGGTTTGTACTAATTTATGATTAATATAAATATTAACTTTTTCGAAATATAAAAATATATTCTACGCGGGAGGGGATACGATACGCATTTTTTTCTTTACATTATGCATATTACATTCAAGCTATTCACGAAAAATTTCAGCGCGTTTTTCGTTTGAGCTACGAGCGGTTCCAGCGAATGTCTAGGCGCACCCCCGCCCCTGCCCGGTGGGGAGTTAGGCCCTCGTATTGATCCACCTCCTGGGC
Source organism: Eubasilissa regina (assembly GCA_022840565.1). NCBI lineage: Eukaryota > Metazoa > Arthropoda > Insecta > Trichoptera > Phryganeidae > Eubasilissa > Eubasilissa regina. The sequence continues at coordinate 29,980,378 of JAINEB010000006.1, read as the reverse complement.
GAGAGGCAGGCTGCACTGCCGGCAGCCGCGCGCGCGGTCACGCAAAAATGAGCTTTAAATCGCGCCGCAAGTATGGAAACAAGTTTTGATTTTGAATGGCGCCGAATGAATTAAATCAAAAACTGTTTTAATTCATTATTATATCTGTGCAAGTGTTTAAAACCAGTATTAGGGTGTCGCTTTTTTGTACTGTCAAAACCAAACGGTAAAAGAAAAATAGTTTGATGTTTTAACTTCAGTATAGCAATGACAAAAGGTTACATATTCACAATTCAAAGGAATTCTTGCATGACACAGAAATACATTGGAATTATGTGTATATTACAAGAATGATAGATAACAATGTGTCATTTGCGAAAGAGAAAAGTAACAATAATATTAAAAAATAATTACTGTTATACAATTATAATAATTTAGCACCGAGTTAAGGGAGACTCTCGGCATGAACACCCTAAATTAAAGTAACTCGGACGCGTCTTGCGAACATCAGACAAATGATTACCAAAACTTATGTTCTTGTAAACTTCGGAGGGAATGCGTCTGGTGAGTCGCCAGCAATAAGGATTTTATGAAGACAAATAGGGTGTGAATTGCTCATCAAGTATTTAAACAGGGGAAGATAGAAACACCTTTTACGTTTACGGCTAATTAAAAATATACATTTACATTTTTACTGAAGATCGCATAAGCCATTTCGAAGAATGTGCATCATGGCCTACCCATCCAAGCCTCCCTAATTTAGTTATTTAATGTTATTTTTTTTAATAAAATAGTAATAATAACAATTTTTTCAGATAATATAAAAATGATTTTTATGTAACAGGGCGGCGGAGGCTTCCAGCCGCGTGGAACCCGAGGTGGGCGAGGTCGGTCCCCATTCACCGGCCGGGAGTACTCTCGGGGCGGCTGGACCCACATCTCTCCGGCCTCCGCCCCGCGCATCATACTCCGCTCCTTATAGCTGATGCGGGCCATTTACTATACACTCTGCCGGAATATCTAATAATTCTCCAATTTTATGGGAGATTGCGTTGCTACGCCAACTTCGGTCGACATAAATGTCTAAGCAGTCATAAAAATGATATTTTTTTGATAGTAGCTACTTTCTTAGGTTATGTATTTCAAACAATATAATATCGCAATTTTAGTGCACGGATATAACTATTTATTTTATATAATTTATAATCAACTCTATCCACACAATTTAAGGGTCTATACCTGATTAAATTACGAGAAAAAAAGGTTCTAGAAGTATGTACATTTAAAGATTGTATTGATTGTGTATTACGGGAGTGTTTACACTATTTGAAGGTTAAATTGTAAGATAAAGTTTGTGACTATCGAAGCTCACTGGAAGCGGTTCCGAGAAGGGAGCCAGGGGAAATTGATCGCTTCAGCTAACGTCTCGAACAAATTGAGTCGCGATGTATTGTTGTCTAGATTTTCGGGTGTTACTAGGTGGCGAGTTTCTAAGTAAGTCTCCAGTCGGCCGCTCGAATTTCGATGACCTTTTATTTTTTGTATTAGAATCAATAAAATATTTTAATTAATCAATACAATCGCAAAACGACGAGATATAAATGCTTATATATCAAACATGGTTTTGGCACTATTTCAAATATATATTTACCACTAAAATGTTGTACACTAGATGTATTAGATCCAGTATAGTATATATTGGGTTGTCTGTTTGCGTTTTTTTTTAAATGCTATTTTTCCCAATATTTTTTTGTAACAAAAAACAGTATTTTTCTGCTCTAATACGTTAGTGTTGTCGTTTTTGTTAATTTTTGGGTTTAAATAATAGAGTGTCAACTTGAGAAAAATGAACATTTTCGACACAATCTTCCAATTTTCGACATTAATCAAGGTTCAAATAATCATCCAGGACCTTAACTAGGAAATTCTGCCGCATTCACCCTACAGTCCCGACCTCGATCCGTCAGATTATCACCTTTTTCGGTAGGTCTCCAATCAAATACGTAATGTTAGGGTCAACAACGACGATGACCTCAGAAATTGGCTCGATAACTATTTCGATGCAATAAAGTCCTATATTTAAATAAGGTCCACTTTTTTAAAAATATTTATTTTTGTATTATACGAGTCACTTGATCAATAAATTATAATTTATTATAAAACAATTAAGTGATCTACAATAGTACAACACAATATAAATAAAAGTTTCGATCCTACGCTACCGAAGGAATTTATTTTATAATAATCACATGCCTTTAACCGCTCGGCCACGGATGATTTGTGACTACATCATTCGTATAATTAAGCATATATATTTTTTGTTATGATTAAGTTGGGTTATTTTATACGATGTGCGGTAAAAGCAGAATATTTATATGAAAATTTTTCCTAGTCGCGGGACGGGTAATTAAAAGCGTGCCGCGGCAAACTCGACCGTAATCGCAGGCCGTAATGGGAGCCGGCAGCCGCGGGAAATGAGTACAATTATTGCTGCACTCGCCTCACCACTCACCGGCTCGGAGCACCGTCACGAGCTCCTCGACAGACAGGGCGGGCGCAAAAATTGTTAAAAAAATAAAATATTTGATTATAAGTTTATAAACTCCAAAAACAATGTCGACCCGTTAGATCAATCCGATATACATAAACTAAAATGTCCGGCATTTTGTATAGGTAAAACAACACGAAGTTTAAATACTACTTCTATACAGGATCATCAATGGTACGACAGACTCCCCCCGGATTGTTGGTCTGCTTGATTGAGATCATCGAGACACAATTCATTGTTCTATTGCAGGAATGAATATGCGGAGGTAGTCGACATTTTTGCTGGAAATTTAACTGTTTATTAGACTACATTATTACTAATTTTCGTGTCTCAATTCAATGGTGGGGGATAAATTGCTTTACGTCACATTTTATATTTATTTATAATTTTGATTATGAAAAAACATGCCGACATAATGTAATTTATTTCTTTGTGTATTGCACTTCTGATGAAATTTTCTGTTATTTTACAAACTATGTTAATTCTTGAATAGGGCGCGTATAATAAAAGTAATAATATTAATAATACTAGAATAAAAGTAGACTTAACAATAACTTCTCAGAATTTTCCAACCATTTTCTAGAGACAGGCCACAATTTTCATAAAAGAAAACGGCATTGAAATTTTACACATTAATAATAAAGGCCTTATATTGGATAACTTATAAATTAAAAATCACTCAACACTAAGTCTAATATAATTAATAACCAATTAAATCTTACAAACAACCCGCTATTTAATATATTTCCTATTTCAATGTCTTCCTGTCAATCACTTCCCCACTTTTACCAAGACTCCGCCTGCATCCCGTAATGGAAGTCGTTTTTCTTGTATGGAATAGTTCAGTCGTACGCCAATCCTAACGAAGATACGTTAGTATTGAAACCGGTTAACGTATAAATAACTCACAGCGGTCTAAACAAAATTAAACATAGATATAATGTTGAAGTTTTATGACATTTATTTTTGATATTTGTAGTGTAGCATTCAAACCTCCCGCTTAATATATATTTCAAAAATATTCTGTTATAAATATAAATTGAAGATAAGATTGTTAATTACGTTATGTATATTATTATTTTTCATATCTTGTTTATTTTCTGATTATTTTTAATATGATTTGTTTACAATGTTTATCTGGTTTTATTTTTTGTAAATAAATAAATATTTTTAAATTTAATTTATTAGAAAACGATAGCTTAGTATTATACTTTACGTAGGTACATAGATACTAGGTATGTGTTGTCTTTTTATTTCTAATTATTACTTACAGTTATTGTGAGTAATTGTGTTCAATTGTAACTGATTAACTTATAATACACTAGGAAGTAAACCTCCAACACTTAAATCTCAGTTACCAATCACAGTCACAATATCGGTTTATTAGACGCTATTAGACGCAGAATTTGGTGAACGCGACATTGTCCATGTTATCAAGATAGCACGGCTCAGGTGGGCTGGTCAAGTTCAACTCATGGACTGTGTTTTATGCTAAACTTATTAGTCTCACAAGTGTTGGAAGAGACAAGCTACGGTGGTTGAATGGCGTTACCCTGGACGCTGATGTGATTAATGTGAGAGTAGTGGATGCCTTATTATTTCGTTCAACACTCTCGTGTCCGTTAGAAAGTTGCGGAATGTATTATGCATTATGCAGGTTATGAGAAAGATAAACTACGAGGACAAGTCAAAAATTATCTACACTTTCGCCATAACACACCTTCAACATACTACCTTCTGTGCATGCGTGCTTAGTGTTGGTACAACTGCGGTCACGTACGTAAAATTTAATCCCGATCACGTCATTTGCCTTCCGGCAAATATATCCGCTCCGCTAGCAGTTTACACCGAGAAGGGACGAGTAGTGATTCAATTTCTCTGATAGGAGGGTGTGAAAGGGGTTGAAATTCATTGTAGACTTTTATCGCAATACGGGAACAGTGCTTTATCACGTAAAAGTGTTTTTTGTGGATCAATAAGTTTAAAAGTGGCCGGACGAGTGTGACCCATGTCGGCCTTCAAGATTTAGCAAACTGGAGAGATGGTTTTAGCGAATAGGCGAGTTACCATCGCTGTGGTAGCGTCTTCTTTGAACATCAATCATGGTTCTGCCCATCAAATCATCCACAATGTGCAAATATATATTATATGTGAAAATTGTGTAAATATATTATATATAATCTTTGATTAGCCCTCGTACTTACGATTGACACCTGATTTATTGTTAGACACAGTTTACAAATATACAGAACTTTAACCGTACAATAAAGTTACTGAACGAATAGCTGATGGGAAAATAGCGATAAGAAGAGTGGCGCTCATGAGACACCATTCCTGACTGCCGCGATAGTAGCTACACGGCGTCAGTACTGAGTGTGTTTACGGCCGATGGGAGCATCGTTTCGCACACCGGTGGTACCTGCCGGGTGTGTTCAATTTCGACAAGCGGTGATGATAAGAATGGAGGCGAAAATATAATCCATGGAAAATATAATCCATTAAATATATTATACAGCAATGTATCCCGAAAGACCCTGTGGATTTAGTGACTGATGAGGGCACACAAAGAGAGAGAAAATCGCACAAATAAACAAAAGCAACGACTGCAACCGGCACCTCTCATAATTAATATACCGGTAGAAATAAGCTTTGCGACTCCGGCACCGCTGCTGGCATAATTAAGCCCCCTTGAAGCGAGACGGAGCGGGATTTAAATGCACTTATTTTAAGCGAGTTGCAGTCTTTGAAAATATAATGCGGCAACATTAAATTTACGCGCGGCCGAAAGTAATGCCTGCAGTTTGGAGAATGGAGAGAGCGACAACCGTAAATAATTGTGGAAAGTATAATAATAGATTAACAAATTCAATGATACAATAAAACGTCTTCATATAATTTATTATGATAATTTAAAATCAATTATCAAGTGAAACATATTTTGTTACGGCCCAGTAAATTCTTCAGTAAAATCACTGAAGCTACCGCCATGTGTAAACGGATACAATACATCTTAAAATGTTTCATAGGCAGATTGGGTTTCGTTTGAAAAATTCACGTCATTTATGCCATTCTGACATTGTAAATATTTTAAACGTGCGCCTGTGAGTGCGAAAGAGACGACACGGTTCGCAGTGTCAAAGAATACAGATCACGGACATGTTTACTTTCGTGATCGCAGCGAGCGAGACGCGGGGCGTCTTGTACAAAGTCGACCTTTGAAGGTACCCATATAATAATAAAAGCCTCTTTTAATACCAATATTTAAGTAAATGTAGAATACATACACAAAACAACATCTTATAATCGTCTATTTTAAAATAGTCACTAATTTTAAAAGATTTACTAGAATCGGTAAGCAGTCCATTTTCATATAATTTTGTGTTACAGTGCCGCACAGATTTAAACTGCTTATCTTTGAAAAAATTGCGCCAAATGGTAAAAAAAAAAACTGAACACTGAACTGATGAAAGCAATGCCATTAATAATGTCACTATAATTATACCAACTATCAATAAAACCATTTAATTTTTGATTATACATAGCACTGAATAATCATCAGGTATTTAAAAATTCTGTGTGCTCTGTGTCTTATACGCTGCACTAGATCTTAATGTATTATATTTAGAGACAAACTGGGGGTGACTGCCAAACTCGATAATCTCTTTAAATCATTTTATAAAGGTTAGACTAAAATTATCCGTAATTACCTACCGAGTTATTTATGAATATCCTGATTCTAATAACCAATAACTCAAATCTAAAGTGATGAAATTAAAATGTTGTATTTTTTTTTCTTTGAATTCGTCCATTGCGTCCGAAATTCTAATAATCGTTGAACATAATAAGCGGCGCCTACTGCACTTAAAATTATTTTGATTCTGCGTTAGCGAGAGAATGTCTAACGTGAATTCCCAGTGAGTGATTGGAAGCCAGCCAGGTCGCCGTGTCAACCGTCGGGACAAGGCGCCCAGCCAGGTCGCCCCCTGCTGCAGGGAACTAATTGCCACTTTATACCTTGCAGGCGGATTGATTTTCACGCCTTCACACCCAAGAACATTACTGGATTGTCCAAAAGTTTGTAAAAAGAGACATTTCCCATCCATAATACCATTCTTTGATCAAAGGAAGAGCTCGCCTGAAAATATTCCAGAAATTTGGTATTCGTATCATAGGCACCAGCAAACATGTATCACTTTAAAAGTCCTGTCGTATAAATAACTAACTTACCATCACTCTTCTGACATACTTGTCTAGTTTCCCTTCATTCTTATACGACGCAAATAAATTGATGTGATAAGGACACGAGGCAGTAATTTAAAAATATAATCATCGGCGGGGTGCCAGAAAAACGTGAGATAGATTTCAACAAATTTGCGTCTTGCTGGAGAAAAATATACTACAATGCCTATGATGGAATAAAAGGAAGTACGCTGCGATCGGGAAATCAGTGATGCGCCGCAGTGTACCTAGAAAGAGCATATTTCTGTGTTTCATTTATTCTGACCTCATCATTATCATCGCCAATCGAAAGAAGCGGTGATTGACGAACCGCCCTTGTACGCAACAATTTTCATTCATCACATCTTCTCATGCACGCTCGACGATTGCTGAAGCTTCTGACTGTGCGGTCCACCAATATCGGATCTACCTGATTCAGTCAGATCTTTCGCAGGCGTCCTGTTCTCATGACACTTTCAACACACACCTTATATATTATCTCTACTATCCTTTCATCACCCACACGTTCCACCTCCCCAATTCGTAGTCTCAAAAAAAAAACGCATTATCAGGGTCTTATTTTTGATAACAAAAATGTAACTATTTTTAGGCCTACTGACATCTGATATCGCTTGAAATTTCACAGATATTTGAATAGGTATAGTGTGTTAAAAATTTTACACCGAACACAAATTTTACAAAAATCGCGGACGGTAGGATGTAGAAGACGACCCTCATAATGGAACAACAGCCGGATGCCAGGGGTTGTTGAGCCAATAGTGATGATGATGATGATAATGTTACAAAAACATAATTTAATACAAAACATCTTAAATGAAAATGAAAAAAGTCATCAGTAAAAAAAAAACGACCACAAATATTTCTGTTGCAAATTTTGAGAATAATGGTGCCGTACAGCAGGCATTAATGACACTACCGGCAGCTCTCTTTTGTTTTTATACAATTCACAGTACACAATACAGTTTAAACAAGGCATGTTATATTCTACACAAAAACTATTTGTGTCTGCTGTAGAATTCATATTCGCAAACTGATGATTAATATTCGTAATTAACTTCTTAATTAATACCGTCTTTTTTATCTCGATGCTTTGCACAAAGGTCCAATTATTATCACGAAACATTATGGCTACAATGTGTCAGGCGAATTTAGAACCGGCAAAAACAGCAGAGGGTAAATGTCACGGTCAAGTAATTTCAGTGCATGATATAAAATTTGTTACAATTAAACAAACAACAATAGATAAGAATATTATACAAGTATTCACAAGAATGTTACTAAAAAACCAAAATTACTTAAAGTGAATTATAATAGATAGAAGTGACACGAACTCAGAACTGCTGGTAATAAAGCTTTACCGAACAAGCTACAATGATTCTACAAAATGTCGTCAAATTTCCTATACATATGTTTGTAAGTAAGACATCTATATTTTTCGATAGATGTTTTTCTGAGCATATGTTGCCAATCTCACCTAAACAGCTGGTTTTTACAAATACATATTTTTTATTTTTTTATTAATTTAGCTAATTTGTTTAAAAATATATTCACCAAAGTAAATAATAAAAAAAATTTAATCTAAAAAAATGTTTTTTGAATTTTTTCAGAACGATCTATTCTGAAGAATCACAACTAGTGATGGTTGAATCGTTATTTAAACCGTTTTTGTGACTGTGATAATGTTCGATTGAAACGATGTTTAGGAATTGATTACACACACACCTACTACTTCCCATATCGCGCTCCCGCGTACATGTACACATACTAACACTCGGAACTCACAGATTGATATTTTCTAATTGGTTCATCTAATTTGTTTTAAAATTCACAAACTATCACTTTGAACTCTTAAAGATTCAAAAGTGTGTCAAGATTCAAAAGAACCGACTGCCAGTCGACCGAGTAAGATCTATTTCGTATATATTATATTACATAATAACGCAAGCAAAAACTTAATTTATAAAACGGAGAGAATCGCTCATAGTCCGCAATAGATTTGTCTCTCGTCAATGAAGAACCACTTACGTGATACAATAGTCGTGCAAGACTAGGCACACCAATAACTCCGCTCACATCGTCAATTGTCTGTAAATAGTCGCTCGAGCGTGGCACCAATTACATGCTTCGATTGTGGAGAACATCAATAATAATTATTAAGATGGTCGATTCTACGAAGTGCTCCCGGCACCGACGGTCATACGAATTAACCCCCTGATCAAAACAATCGTCTCTTGCAAACAGCGGCACAGCAACATGGTTGACGTAACCTCAATACGCAAAGCAGTCATCAAAATGTAGAGATATCCATACGACGTAAAACATATTAGATAAATCTATCTATATATCGGTAAAATGCACCGGGATTTTCAATTGCCGGACTACTTTACCAATTAAATTTTATTAAAGAGAACACATTCTTATTGTGAAATTGTAATTATTCAGAACATAGGTCTGTGATATTTTAAATACTAATTAAATGTATTAATTAGAAAGATATAACAAGAAACTGCTACAGACCGAAGTACCCCAGAAAACAAGTTAATTAATTTGAATTGTGCATATACCCGAAGAATTCTGAACTTTTTAAATGTGTTGAATTGTTCGACCTGCAGACAATAAGCCACATTGATGATGTATTCATTCCGTGACGCTATCCCCGAAGTCTATAATGTAACACCCGAGGTCTTAAACTGGATCAATGGATTTGAGTACAATGGCGACCGCGAACATACGCAAGAAGAAGTATACTCTAAGGACTTGAAGCAACAATGAAGCAATGAATATTGGAAGCCGCTTTTGCAGCAAAATTTTTGGCTTCAAAAAAACGTATAAAAAGATTATTAATCATTATAACAAAAGATTCACATGTTAATCAAACCACCACTGCAAAAAGAGGTCCGAACACAAATTTACAACTATAAGCCCGTATGTCGAAAACGCGGAAGGGTAGAAAAAAAATTAAGTCTGTTAATTTACGAAGTGTATCCACAAAGGCTAAAAGGGCTGTAGCTAAAAATGAACGTTTTACAAAATATAAAATAATGAATTTATATACAAAGGAAGATTGATAGAATCGGCGTTAACTTTGTAGTTTCGTCATAATCTAGTCTAGTAGACATACATGTATGACTCCTATATTTGTGTGTAGTTAGTTTAATACTTCACCTGTTGACGAGAGTTACTGTTTCTCTCGAAACTCGAGTTGTGCTAATAAACTCTAGTAGAGTTATAACATTATTTCATTTATATCCATCCACAAATGTAGTTATTTATTTTTTAACGCCCTTCGGCATTTGGAGGTAGAACAAGTTTAGACATACCTAGACGATAGATATGTACGTCAATAAATTCTTACTCATTTACGTTTTTACCATCGTATATAACAACGTACAAAGAGTTAAATATTTTAGGTATGAGAAAAGAATTAATAATCAACGGTATGCGGAGTGGGGTGAGTGTTGAGATGTCTCGACAGGTTTGGTAACTTTAATTTGAAAAGGACAATAATAAATTAGTACTATATCAAAAATAATTATTCCGTCATACAATAAAATTATTAGTATTAGTAATTAAACGAATGGGTTACGTGTGGAGTTCTGTCGACTCCGCTCACATCGTCACCGCCCGGCGTGGATGAAAGCACCCAATAGATACCACCGGTGCGCAAAAAGAAGCTCCCATCAGCGGTACAGTCTCCCAGCACCGACGTTACGTAGCAATACTAATGCGGCCAGAATCTGTCAGGAAGTCTGTCTTTCCAATGCCACTCTTTTTGCCGTTATCTTCCAATCAACAACTCCAGGAATCGCCTTCGAAAAGTATTCGCGTAGTAACTGTTCTGTACAGTTTAACTTTGTAGTCCATATTTGTAACTGTGCCTAACAATAAATCAAGTGTCAATTGTAAGTAATTTATTATTTTCATAACCTGCTCTTGCCAGATACACAAAACATTCCGCGACTATCAAACGGACACGAGAATGGTGAACGAATATTGGACCATCACATTAATCACTTCACACAACCTGCAAAATCCTTCTGATACAACATATACCCACACGAACACTCCTACATCATCAATTCATTCAATATCGACAACATTCTAACCCATACCGACGAATCAACCTTTTAACCCCATGAGGGTTATCAGAAAAAAACATTCGATTTTGTACAAAAGAAAGTCTTCTAAGCCATGGAAGCATCTCGCCAAACGCTGACGCCAATAATAGATAGGTATTTTGTTTATATTGACCTGCCACCTTATTTCGAGTCTACTAATATGCATCTCCCTTCAGGGGTTTATTATTAAGCTGCCATTCTGGTGTATACTATCAGATTACTCAAAGGTATTTGAGATTCCATAAAAATAAGGTAGATGGATTTCAAATAATGGAACGATTAAATGTATTAATATCAAAAAGGTAACATATAGGTTCGAAAATTTGTCGATAAAAATATCGTGGCTGTAGCATAGTTGGATAATGCACCTTCCCCGGTTTGGAAAGAGATCCAGGTTCGAATCCCGGTGGCGCAACAAAAATATTTTTCGATAAAATTGATTTTATATCTATATCTTTCTAATTAATACATTTAATTCATATTTAAAATATTGTACTTGATTAAAATATTAATATTTGTCAATATTTCTCCTACAATATTTTCATAAACTGCAAAGCCAACTAATAAACCTAACTGCACTAAAACACCACGTCTGGCGTATGCATTATGTGTAATCCCAACATAATGTTACACATTGCTCGCTTGTATATTAAACCAACCAAATATATTATGGCTGGCTTATGGTACTGCGACCTGAAGTAATCCCTCGGTAATAATATGGTCAACGAGAGTGAATGATGAAGTAGTCATTACTCCCCCGAACTGTGGAGCGTGCTGGAGAGCATCTACTTCGTGAATTATTGCGGTTCAGAAACAATAGGGCCCGTTCCAGAACCTCTCCGAACCCCCGCAGTAATTTTTTTTTTAAAAGTCAAACAAATAGTGCTGTAATTTAGATTAAAATTGAGATTGTTAATCTTTTAATTGTATATAATTAACGTAAATTATAATATATCTAATCAAGATGAATTAAAAAAATATTTAGGTTATGGTGGTTTAATATTTGTATTGCATTAGGACACTCAAATAAAATATTTATATATGCAGGTTTGTAATTAAATTAAATAAGCGATCATTTTTTTAAAGAAATAAAATGACATATGATATATAAAAAAATATATAGTTTTGGACTTATATTTAACTTGAACTACTAACTAATGTTCAGTGCCTCCCAGCTTTGGCGGTCAGTTGATCGGCGACCTTGAATCAAAACGGTTACACGCTGTTATCAACCTCGAAGGGCCCCATGAGTTTATGTGTCGACCTTTGGCAAAATAGTGATATAATTATATACAGTCCACTATATCCGAAGGTGATTGAAAAACCCATCAGAATTCGATGAGTCCCTTTTTTCTATTCCTATGTTTTTGACACCTAAGGCGCGATTGTACCAGATGTTTAAAAATAAATACTTAAAAAATCGACAAAAATTAAACCTGAGGTATATACATATAAAACAATAAAAAATAGAATTAGTATAAAGAATACGACGATAAAATTAAACACGGAGTACATACAAGTCCCACCTCAACTGCAGGTACAATGCTAACGGCCAAAGACGATTACGAAATGGCTGGGCTACTCCATAGAGTTGAAGTCGATAGCAGTAAAGTAGAACTATAAATAAACAAAAACAAAACCAAATTCCTCACCATGGATCGATTCGGAATTATTTAAAAAAATCCTTAAGAGACAATGAAGATTTTGACGAGATTATATATGAGTTATTCAAAACGTGGAGATATGAAGATGCGTGAACAGACGTAAAGAGATCATATTGGTTTTCATATTTGCTATTTTTTTACTGCGGCCCGGAAAAGTTCTACAGTAGACCAGCAAACCATTGCCTTGGGTTCTTCCTAAAGATGTTTAGTTCTTTCAGGGCCCCGAATTCCAGCAATATTTCTAAATTCCATTCAAAATCTGCCTAACGAAATCTTAGATATTCTCCATAGCACTGTATTGAATGGAAACATTGACTGAGAAAGAAGGAATGGAACATGTTGGATGCCTTCGTAATGTGGTGCTACTAGTGGATGCTGCGTATCACACAAATATCTAGGAGCTAAGAAAGTTTTACAACATACAGAAGCAACATACATAATTTGGACATGTTGATAGAAAAAATGATAGTTTCGAGAAGTTCGTGATCACAGGGATGATAGGTGAGGGAAAGCGAACAAGAGATAGACCAAATAAAGAAGATAACGGGGTTCTCTTTAAACGCTGCGTTCAACGTGGCTGAAGTGTGAGAGATATGTGCAAATTCTAATTTTATTGGAGTCTTAAGAATATGATTCTCTAATCACCAGCATCTGAGGTGTAATAAACGGAGGTGAATTTAAGATCCCGATGAGCTGGGAAGCGCGCAGGCAGCTGTAGATAATGGACAGCACGTATTATATATTTTTGTGTACTTAGTAGCAATCTTTTTTGTTATTCATCTATTATTTTTATGTGTTGTGCCTAAAAGCAATTTTTTATATTCCCGCTCATCAAGTTATACCGTCTGGGCATAGTATAGAAACGAGACAGAGGTGGAAGGGATCGGATTCTGGGTCGTAAAAATCTAGGAAATTAATGGTAGGATTTGGGATTTGATGAAGGTCGGAATAGAATCTACGGGGTAAATCGATGGAGTATTGTTTGAAGACAGGAATGTTGATATCATTGCAGATTGGGAGGAATAGAGTCGTATTGTGTTTGTGTAAATCAGACAATCAGAGGACCGCGTCGCTCCTTAGCAATAAACACACTAAAAATAATTGCATTATTATTAAATCTTTAATATTGCAATATAATATTTAACACACTAAATAAAACTGTGTTGCAAAAATAAATGTGTTCTCTTTACTATCTGAAAAGTTTTATTTTGTTTCTGCGGTGTTGTTAGATAAGGTTCTTGTTTTTTACACTAAACCCTCGGCGTTTACAAAAAGTTTTCGAATCCCTGGACCCAAGGCTTCATTCAGCCCAGACCTGAATTACGTGGGGGTAGTGAACGAGGGTGGAGGGAGAGAACGAGGGTGGCAACAGGAGCCGGGCATTGTGCCGACGCGTGGCCCTGGATATCCCCCTCGAGCGAAGCCCATTATATTAATTTTTTCAGTGTAAATAAACAGCTCGGTTATAATTTATTCGTTCAGCTGTGTAACGCAGCTAGTTTCTGTGAAGTGAAAAGGTAGCTTAAAATAGGGGTTGCTTTCAATAGTGGTTTTGTTATCTATAATTGCATTATTGTATTTTGTTGACGTACATTTTAGATTATTTTATATCAGAGAAATTGCAGAAGAGAAAATATGGTAAATTATCAACATTACTATTGATTCTGCTCAAATATTTTCCTACCCTGCAGTGATACACTTTGGTGTTTGTTATTCGTTCATCTCTCCTCGAGGCCCAACCATCGAAGCCTTTCTATTTTTATAACCTGTTATGTGTTATCGATACTATTATACGAAATGGAAGCAAAGATGCTTACAGAAAAAAATAATTAGGATGAATCAATACAGTTACAAATGAAGATGTTATGGTTTGGATATAATAATGAAAAATAAGTACTTACAACAATAAAGATGTATCAACTTTAATATCTCGGACATGTGATGAGACATCCAGAGAAGAACGAGATCTTACAGGGAAAGATTACCGGAAACCGGGGCTCCGGAAGAAGGGGAACATCATCGCTAATGAGGGGATCCATCGCTTACCGAGGACCGTTTCATAAGCAAATCACTCGTATGATAGTATCATTGCAGTCGCGTTGCGTCGCAACATAAGCAACGACCAAAAAAAGTACCAGGATGGTACTTGATTTTAACCCCCCCCCCCCCCGCCCTTTTTTTCTTCTTGGAGTATTCTCACGGAAAATAGAAATAGAATAAGTTTAAGATTAAAAATAAATCGTTTAACCAGCAATAAATTAACTTCCGTACCCAAACGCTAAAACCGAGCATATGTCAAAAAAACTATCGACCTGTAAACATGTAAATTTAGGGTCGAGTGTTTATTTAAAGTTGAATTCACATATTTCATCCGTCTCCAAGTGCATGCGGTCAATGGTTGAAGTAATGGGATGCGCCTAGATGATCCAATTCTTAACAAAAATACCTATAAACATCTCCGTAATGACTATCACATTTTGAAAATACTCCGGTCCGATATATTTTTTTGCATTCTTATAATATCCGTCCGCTGCACGATATTTGATGTACGAAATTCTATTTGTATCAAAATATTTTTTAAATGTACTTGAAAAGTAAATTTCGTGCCAAAAAAAAGTGGCAGAGGAGCGCCCTAGCTCGAAAAGAAGTGCCGCCCTGGCCCTACTATACCAATGTCTATAACCCCATATAAAAAACATTGTTGAAGAACCTGAAGCAATGGTTTGTCGTAAAAGATAAAGTGATGATAGATAATAAAAAGAATTTAAATCCTACCGATTTCATCAAAGTATACAAAATATTTAGATAATAGAAGGGTAAAATTGTCCCTCGCTACTCATTTCTTTCAACTGACAGGGGGATGTTGTCTTTAGTCGCCCCATTATGACAAACGTACACGTATGTCTGTATATCCTAGAAAACTATCTCCAGCTGTGTAGGAAAAACCTGTCACGCACAGTTCAAGAGCTGCTGCACGATAGTCGGATATTTTCTACATCAGTAGATTTAAGAATTAATGATCGTAAAAATACTTAATATAAATTCATTGTATTGAATATACCTTGAACCTTTGTATGTAATATTTATTTTACTTTCATCAACGCCCTTGAGGGCTTTTACATAAGAATAAAAATTTTAATATAACAGTACATTTTTAATTAACATTTCAATATAACAGTTTAAATATAGCATATAGGTTTATCCACTGTTTGAAAATAGTCTTAACCGCCGAAACATCTGTAATATAATAATGCTTACGCAAACTAGCAGAACTCTATAATAATATTAATTATAATTTGACTTTATAAATTTAATTAAAAATTAAATATAGCAGTTTTAACATTAAATTACATTTTTTTTTAAAAAACTAAGTTTAATTTAAGTACAAATATTTCTTCAGTTCAGCAGTTGAAAACGAAATAAGATAAAGATATGCGATCGTGGAATATGTCAAGAAATTAATTGAAATATTTAATGTCAGACCACACGCATCAGCGATGGAAATAACCCATCTCGTAAGATATTGGAATAGCATGAAGTTGAACATCTTGAAGTTCTTGAGTTACGTGTTGGTATATAAAGACATGTCACGTGTAATATGTCGCATAAAGTATTCTTTAAGTGTGCAAGGCGAAAACACATGGCCGATGTTTGCAGAAGTGGATTCTCGTCCGAAAAGCGGGCATTTAAAAATCAGCGGATTTAGTCTAAAGTGTTGTTAATAATATTAAAATATAATATGGGTCGTGAAACTGTTATTGTTAATAAATTGAAATACATGCTAATTAAAGAAAGCTGCATGTTCCATATAGGAAACAAGAATGCATCCAAGAGTGGTTCGCCGATCTCAGAATATGTAGAAAATAGATTATCTTGGCTTCACCTTGTAACCCTAAAAAGGAACCAATTTTCTTAAGTGCCAGCGATATTGTACATCTTACAATATTGTCGACAACCTTTGATAAAAGACGCAAATGAAAAAGAACGCCTTCGCTGAAAAATCATAATATTAATAATATGAACAACAGAATATTACTGAATATCCTTGTCATTTTAGCCATCATAGACTGCAATAACTGAAGAAGAATGCTATGACATTTAAACCATCGAATTAGTGTTAAAATATAGACAGCGCGGCGACCACCTATCGATATCGCTGAATGCTTCCGTCAACACGGTGGCTGACCACATTAAAACGCTAAGATGGCCACATTAGCCTGGCACTAGACCTTCAACAGCCTGCTCTCGTCGACGTACTAATCAGTTAATACTCGATTGTAACTTGTTGTGTAATAAACTCTGCGCAACCGCGAGTATCGTTTTATACATCCCTGCTGTCTGCTTACATCTCACACGATACATTTCGCAATGAATTGAAAAATAAACCGATTATAGGAAGCACCCTTCTAACATATCACACACTTACTCTAACAGTAGTGCCACTCATTTCTCTCAGTAACTCCGAAACAGCATTTCTAGAGCAATATTTATAGGTCAGTCTGTGGAGTGCTGTCGCCTCCACTCTCATCATTTAGAAGCTGAATGCAACCCGTAAAGTGGCACTTGCCACGCGACTCCCACCAGCCATAAAGATGTATGGTACCTACGGTGTGCAAAAATACATTGCGGCAGTTGAACGATCACTAGAATCACGATCACCCTTCCTTTTAACGTGACACAAGCAACAGGTGTAGAAGCCGTCTCCAATCGCAGTTCGCGCAATTAGTTCGTTCAAACTTTAATAAAATCAGAGCACCCGTAAATGGTTTATATTCTTGTAATCTGCCGCCTGTTACATATTTATATTTAGATCCTCATATATTTCTACACTCCGCGGTACCAAAGAAGACGAGGGTATCAGTGAATATTGGGTCATCCAATACCCTCACACAATCACATCATCATCTTTCTGATCTGGAGTCAACAATTCACTCACACCGTCCACACATAATCAATTCCCAAAAATACATTGCCGAAATAATTGTCACCAAATATTACTTAGTACAAAAAAACATGATCGACGACAGATATATTATATTCGTATCATGACACAGCTCACACCTACAATTAGTTAGAAAAAAAATAATAACAATCATCTTCAGAGATCAAATCACAAAAGTGAATACATTACGATCAAATTTGATTTATTTTATTCCGATATAAAAGGAAGTACGACACCCACACCAGAGAAAATAATGCGAAGATACGACACAAACATGTCATTATACGCAATTTGAGAGTAAGTATGTTGGCCAATTTATGCTAATCTCAAAGGACTCAAATCCTTAATTCCAGCTGAATACACAGCTGGTGTCGTTTGAAATATCTTTATTGATATCGAAGAGTGGGCGTAGTCTCCCACGCACTTTTCTCTCTGTAGTTAATGTAACCAGATTTTCTGATGGCAAAATCAGTATATTTTAATACTATCAGAACTAATAAGTTTTAAAAGGGGCCAAAATGACACATTTTATCAGCACAACTGCAGCTACCACCGTAGAACTGCATATATAGTATATAGAAGGGAATAAATAATTTAGAGAATACATTTTTAGCGTGTTTTATTCAAAGATATTTGAAATTCACCGCAATATAAAGTTTATTGTTTTAAAAATGGAATAATAGATGTATCAATTGGAAAGATTACAGTATATAAGTTCAAAATTTGTCGAAAATGTATTCGATTGCAATAGCGAAATGGTGATCGCGCTGTCCTAAATAAGAAGAGATCTAGATTCGAATCCCGGTAGCAACAAAAAAATTTTTTGTATATCTTTCTAGTTGATTAATTAAATTTGTATTAAAAAAAATAGCATAGAACAATGTTCTGAAAATGCAACTTCACGACGAAAATGTGTTCTCCTTAAAAAATATAACTCATACATTTTATTTGTATTCAAATGAACAGTTGTTCTAAATAAATAAATTAATTAAATAGGTAAGTAAAAATAAAATACCTCAGAAATCTCTTTCGGTTCCTTATCCTAGGAGAGTCGTTGGTCCAAAATTTGTGATAGTAAGATTAGGCGCTAGAACCAGCTATCACACAACTATGCTACCAACATCACACGATCTCAACAGTACAAAGCAAGCAAGTAAGATCTTCAGATATATGAGTAAGAATGAAATGAAAACATTGCAACATTTGTTTGTTTTTAAAATGAATACTGTACTGAATAAATCGACACATCTGGTCACTTCATGCACGGTTGGCAGTGGTACTTGGCAGACATCGATAGATATTACATTTTCACATTTTGTACAAATTTAATCCTGACGCAACCCCGCTGCGAGTTGTGCTGAAGCTGTAACCTCCGTGATGTGATTTTAGCTGAATTATAAATGTCATTTGGGTTGACATGCGGGACTTGCGTAAATCCCGTTAAATCGCTTAATTGCGAGAGATTATTGATGTGATTTAGCATGAATGCCGACCGAAGCTGATCTAGTAAATGCTAAATACAAGGTATGTTAAAACAAATCAAATAAAAATTAATGTTATTGGTTGTCGATGGGCAGGCCCGGTATTATAGTTTGAATATGTGCATTCTTTTTTTGTGGATTTAAAAACAAAAACAAAAGCGAAACTGCTTCTATTCAGAGTCGGTCATATATTTTACGGCGGTGATATATAAAAACATTTTTTATTCCACTTTTCGGATTATCAGTTGTGATGCAGCTTCGGAGGCTGGCCAACCGAGTTTTCAAAAGATTCAAGACTGCAGGGAGAGCGAGCATCGATAGAAGAATCGGCGAGTAACAGCCCAGTTTCGCAAAGGTTGGTGTATTTTAATTTACATGGGTTGAATGAATATATTCAACAATTAGAAAACCCAGGACCAGCTATCGAAGGTAATTACGGCAAAATATATATTGGACAAAATACTGGATATCTGATAAAGCTGTCGCAGCTCAAGTTCCAATGGTAACTATTATATATATTTTTTTGCTATATAACACTTTTCACTTTATGAATGAGGCTAAAGTTGTGTGTCGGATAGATGAACGTGATGCTAAATCCTCTCTGCCGACAATGAAGAAACACCGAACCCTTTAAGCGTGAGAGGCTGATGGACCACGTCGAAGAATGGAGACAAAGGGGAAGATTCCGACAACTCTAAAGCGGGCCTTACACGGTCATTCAGAATGACATTTACTAGTGATACTGATATTCGGACTGATGGTGTATGGTAATGATTGAAGAAATGATGACCGTGAATGATGATATCTAGAAATCCGAGCATCAATCATGATGGGTGGAGGGGAGACTGATAATCGCAATGGTCGTATAGTGGGGCGCGTAAGTCCACTCGTCAGTCTTGCATCAACTCGCAATGAACGTTAACGATCCTACCAACTATAAGGATATATATTGTGTTGGACCGATTTATTGAACTATACGAAACATAGCCCTGACGGGTATTTGCCAGTTATAGCCATCTCTAATCTCTCTTTATTGATTTAACTAAATCAATGTAAACCTAACTATATAAATATAAACTGTTTGAATTAATAAACAAATAAAAACATTATTTTCATTTGGGCTTACATTCATGTAGTCTTGGAGAACGAAGATAATTGCCTGACATGTTTCTATTAAAGCTTGCAAAATAATGAATAGAGATATTATAACTGAAAACTTGAGATGTTCGTAAGAAAGTCCAGTTGCAAGAAACCAGGATAATCAGGTTAATCGTTAAAGATTAGCATTGCTGTATGTTGTCTAAATGTCATTCTGAATGATCGTGTACGGTCCGCTTTAGATCTTCGTTTTGCCGAGAAGTAGTAAAATCAAAAGGGCTAAAGTTCGTCAACATGACAATCTTCAACAATAAGAGACCGATGAGGAAGGAAAAAATTAGTTAGTTAGCGTTGCACATTCTTAAAAAATAGGAACAAATTATTGATTAGATTAGTATCTTTTGTGTCTTGTGTCGCAAGGATATCAAATATTCAATAAATAAATCCCTATCAATATAAAGGAAAATAGGCCTAGTGTTGTATTAGCGATAAGTCAAATGAAAGATATTTTAGTACAGTATTTTACAGTCATATGATTATAGACTCCAAATCAACAACAAACCCCAAATCAATATCACGATCACATAGGAAACTTGTTGTTATAAACTTAGGACGGGTCTCATACTAATATGTACATTCACCTTTACCTCTCAGGTAAATCACTGGTCGGCTCAAGGGAAACAAAGAAATTATGACAGGTTTGAAGCCAAGAAATAAAAAATTAATGCCCTTACCGGACAGTCTAAAGAAGATACATTATATCAAGAGAGAAACTCAGTATGTATTACCAGAGAGACTGACGGAGGATGCTGCAACTACCATAAACGGCTTGACGTATAATTTTAATCACACAGAAATGAAAGACTTGAAGAAATTGAGAAATGGCTTTCGACCGCGCTAGAGTATGCACGGCTACTCCTGCCATATTACAAGAAGGTTCAGATAAATCATTTGCGAGCATGCGGCGGTACAAGGACCTGTTGTCGATGACATTCGATGAGGTGAAGGCTCACGGGTAGATCCCTCCAAAAATGGAAGAGCCATAAATCCGGACAGCTGGCATTCCATTGTCTCGGGAGTAACTTGAGATGACCACGACTGCCCTGTCGAGAATAAATTCAAGAGAGTAATAATATAGGTATTGAATATATGGACGGTTGTACACTAGCACATAAGTTACACAACGAACTTCTGTCCACTCTGCACCAAGATTTCGTGGGGTCAAAGCTGTGGTGAATATTACACAAGAAAGATATGATATTTAAAAAATAATATTAGGTTTTTGGAGTTTTTTTAATCACGATCGAGTCATCCATCAGTTTAGAGGTTCATTTGTTCTAACAGTTGTATGAGTGCGATAGGACGCTAGATGATGGATGCGCATCACAAGGATTATAGTGTGAAGCTACGGTTGTCCCTAAGACCAAAGAACCCACCCTCTCCCGGAACCGTTTTATGAGTTTGAGGTAATGTTAAATGAATCATTACATAACAAAAAATATAAGAGATAATATACAATTAGTGCAGAATATATAAAATATACACTATAGAAACAAAGAGAACAAAAATAACATACAATTTTATAAATACATGCTTTAGTTAACTACAGTTAAAATTCATTGACAAAGCAGACGTAGTGCGACAATTATATAGTTCTCAGTGAGAGAAAAGGACAATACGGATAGATTTAATACGTAACTAATGGAACTTGAGTGTTTTCCAGGATTCATTAATGTATGGGTCTCCCGCTGGGGGATGTTGGGAAGACCGATGGATGACGAGAGTTAGTCTCTCGCGTTCCATTGCTGTTTTGTAACATTTTTTTCAACGTAATCTTAGGACAAATAATTTAAGATATGTGACTATGTCAAGTCTGACTCAAACCTATCCATTGTCCCTAAGACCAACCATAACCTAAAGCTCAACCTTGAGTAAACTGTATCGTGTAGAGATCGACAGAAATGCTACTTATGTTTGCACTAAATTTATTGAAGTAGGTTACAAATGAGTCTTAATAATTAATACGAAATAGAATATGGAGTGATAAAGTTGCCAGGAAGCTTGACTACTATAGTCAACTATATAAATAATTGAGTAACTTTTAGAATTATGAAAGGCTACCATAATTGAGTAGTTGCAGCAAGTATTTTCAAATCTTGAAAGCTATCCTGTTTCAAGAATAACGAATGTGCTAGTTTAGATTTTTAAAACTACATGAAAAGTGCGGAGGCGCTAGAAACCCGGCACAAGTACCTGCAAAACTGGCGGAATCCGTGGGAAGTTTGCTGAAAACACTGTCACGGTAACCTGGTGGGTGGCTGGCTCCGGTATGGAAGTGGAAGTGTGATGCGGACGGTTCCTACGCACGATGGAGTAGCAAAGCGGGTCCACCTTGCATCGGCGTGGGCGAAATTCATTCAAGAAAACTGAATACAGTGGAGACCTACTGTGCCTTATTTGCGAGTCTCACTCTTGAGAGAGATTCCCAAACTATACATCGCAAAACATTTTAACTCAAGTTGTGCGTTTAAACAAACGCATCTCGAAAGCTAAATTCCTAGGTCCTGAGTTTTCTATTAGTAATGCTAAATATGTCACTTTAGTATAAACATATATAGTTAGAGATTATATTTATTGTGTATAATTGTGATAGTTACTCTGATGGAATGACTGACGTTTAAGGTTATGTACAAGGATTATTCAAGGTGAGAACTGAAGACCCTAATCCTTTTCAGATTCTCTCGCATATATATGAATATCGCGATGCACATTAATGTTACTGAGAGTGCGTTTGAGTATAGATATTGGTATTGCGACTAAAGCATGTTGATAGAATAAAACATGACTTACAATAGGTTGCATTTATTGTCGAATGATGCACAAATAAATTTACTGTTGAAATGTTAAATTGTAAGTTAAAGTTCGTAACTAGCGAAGCTCGCCGGAGGCGGTGCCGAGAGATGGGAATAGTGATCAAACTTATCGAACCGGTTGCGTCGCGATGTATTGACGTCTGAATTCTGTCGGTACTCGGCGGCGTGAAACGGCTGTAGAATGTTTTTTTACACGGCCAGGTCCGTCACAGACAGATAGCCATCAATCTGGATAGTCGATGGATCACTCAAATGTAACCCGAACTACGAATTGTATGAATTGTGATGTTACAAACTTGGAACGGGTCTCTCTGCATTGTGAAGTTATATTACTTACTTTGAAACAGTTCTGGCTGTGAATTCAACAAGCAAATCCTTCTTTTTCCATGTATTGAATCTTTGAAGGTCCAGCTTCTTTTCACGACGACGTATGTGTGTAAAGTAGGAATTTTGGCGATGGTTTAAATTAAAACTAATTTTTAAACAAACTACAACTATATCGCACAGGATTGAGAGGTCGCTGGAATGACGCCAATAAATTGATGCATTAAGTAACAGTAATTTAAATATATAATCACAGGCAAGGTGCGATAAAAACATGAGATAGATTTCGGCAAACAAGGACTGTAATTTTTGATAAAATACGTCTTTCTGGCGCCTGTTGCTGCCTGCTCGCTGAAAGGGTGGGAAATGTTAGAATGAATTGAATGTATTGTTTCTATCTGAAATAAAGCCGAGTACACCGCGAGCGAGAACGCATTCTCGATTCTGTCGCCGCAGTGTCCCTAGAAAGAACACATTTCAGTATTTCATTTCTTCTGATCTCATCATCATCATCGCCAATTAAGAGAAGCGGAGATCGGCGAATCACCCTTGTTTTCTTGTGGGTGTACGTAACAACACCAAAATATAACTCGCTTAGATGTGGAAATCATAGCTGTCGTCAGCAGAAATAGCCCACTCTTCATAAACACCTGGATACCTATCTAACAAATAAATTTTCAAAATTATATTCAATTAAAAAAGATTTTCAAGTAAAGTAGCATGAAAACAATCATTTCGCGCTCCGCGACTATTCCCAACACATCCTAATAAACTTTAAAAAGTGGGTCGCGATTAATAAATCTTTGGGAAGCCTTGGTCCAAGGCATTAGCGTGTTTGTCAATTGTTTATTTTTTCGTAAAGTCAACGGGTTATTCAGGGAGTAACAGACTTAATCGACAATATATTATGGGTGGATACCTGATTAAATTACGAGTCGAAAACCTTCAAGGAGGTGTGCGGGTACTTCTGTACAGTTGCGGAAAATATTATTGTACGAAATCATCTTGGAAATAAATATTTGCGAAATTAATCCATTATTGTTTTATATCTTTGCTACAGGCCCTAAAACATCTAGTCAATCATCTTAATTTCGATGATCTTTTGTATTTATATTCTATTTATAGTATTTCAATTTAATAATTTGATAAAATTTTTGTACTTACATTAGTAGATTATAAAACCCATGGCGATCAGGCGACTCAGTTTTGCCAATAGTATAATAATATAAAATATAATACAATAATTCGTTTCTATATGTGTTCTCGCGTGGATTTAGTTGGTCATAGAAACATGATAAAAGTCGAATGAAAGAAAGAGTTCACGCTAATGGAATATTTTAAGTTTATCACATTCAAATAATCGTACATTCAAATTGTAAAAATTAACACCCCCGCCTAAAGAATGTGTAATGACATTATAATTCACCCTTAGGCTTTAATCCGCTTTGAAATGGCAGGATTAAGGATATCCGTTTCTGGTCCGACTGAGGCCCTTGGAGAGGTAAAAAATGTCGAGATGAATGTGGGGATTAGCTCTTACGGGCAACAACATTGCCGCGCTAAAGCCTCCAGTCGAGCCTCTCTGCAGGGAGATTTAAAGGGCTTAACTTATTAGTCATATTTTAGTTCTGTTTTTAGATGTTGAACAGTCAAGGATTGCAGATTAAATTCGTGTTAACAAAAGTTTTATAATCATACATACTAATTTAGAATTAAATCGCATTTTTGTGATGCCATTTTAAGAATATAAAACAAACAGAATGTAACTATAAAAAAATATGCAGTTACCTGTCTCAAAAACTGTTGGACAGAGAACAGAAAAGATTAAGATTTGATAGAGAAAGATCAGGAGAATAGGGCAGATGTAGAATAACCTCCCAACCGAGCTCTTTAATGATCACTTTTGAAAAAATTAGCAGTGTGCGGACGGGCATAATTATGCTGATAAATCACTTGATACCGTCTTCTGTCGTTTTTCTAGTTAACCCTTCCGGGTTAAAATACCTGGCGGTAAGTGTACATTTTTACGAAAAATATTTTTTTTTCTGTATATCTTTCAAAGTGATTACTTAATTTAATTTGTTTTATATCACTTATTAGGTACTTATAAAATTATTCAGCGTACATAATCTGAATGAAAACTTTTAAACAGAAAACATGTGTCGTAATAATAAAAAAACAGAAAATTTTGGCTATACTTTAAATCATACAAAAATTACCTCCGGTCGCCCAACGGTACCGGCGGTTATCGTTGTGGGAAAAGAATGGCGACCGCAAACACTCGCGGAATGACCGTAATAAAATAAAGAAATCACCTCTACCGAAACCCCATCAAAACATTGTTTTGTATGAATAAAAAATTAAAAAATAATTTGTAGTAATGGAGCCGGAACAATGAAAATGAAACTCGACCGCGGTGAAAATTGGCAGATCAAAGTACTAGTTAACATTAAATCAAATAGTTGTCCTTTCTAAAAGTACAAAAAAAAGAGTGCAGATAAATGCAGATCTAATTGCGTGAAAGGTTTACGACAAAACTTATTTCAAAGTCAAAGACCATAGACACCGTCTGTCCCCGATCATAAATATACCATGTGATAACTTATTTACAATATGACCATTAAGCCAATAGTGCTTCTATGGATGTAAAACATAGAACTCACGGAGAAGCTACTAAATGTTCTACAAGATCAGTGAAGATTAATCACCGATGGCGCATCTGCACAAACGAAGTCTTTTAACAGCCAAATATTTCACTAATATTGAAGCCGAGAAGATTGAGGTGAACGATACATGTTTTCAGGTGTGTCTATGAGGGAACTCGCCCCCTGGGACGCCCAATAATACATTGGGCGGACAAAGGGATGCTGCGAGGATACAGATTCCCTATTAGGAGACTTCAATCCAAGACATTGAAGCCTGGAAGATGGCCTTAGAAACAATTATTATACATGTAAAATAAAATACTAATTGGTTCTCTCCAATACCAACGATCGAACCAGTCCGTTCCATCATAGTCAAGTAATGAGTCAACATAGAGCAGCTTCGCAAGACATGATTCCTTGATATCTTAACATTATCCCACTGCAGTACTACTTCTTCATCTTACTCTTTACCGATAAACCTTTAGATTTAGCAATTTTTATTGGATCCAAAATGAATAGATCCTGTAATTAAATTTGATGTTTGAAGACTTATTACGAGCCGGAGCTATGTTTACAAGAATCCCACGAATTCCAAACCATTCCGAGCCCTGTACGAAGCGAGAGTTGTATGTAGGATAGAAGTCTTCACTGGCGTCGATGATCCGTCACAATAAATGTCAAACTAGATGATAAATACATTCTTCACAGCTTCTTACTATGTGATGAATATCATATGTGTTCAATATTTATGATTCAAGACTCGCCGATCGCCGTCTCGCGCACACGTGAATGCGACATATAGAATGGTTTCTGTCTATTACCTACCCACTACCCCCTCCCTTACACCAGAACACGGCCTTGTTCTATGGTTTTGTTATCTATGGTCTTTGATCAGTTGAAGTTGAAGTATGGACTAACAGTTATCATTTACCAGTGGTACGGTATCTTCCTATCGGGTGGGAATGATAAATTGACGGAGAGCACACTATGTGTATTCGGTTTCTCGCTACTGTGCGTGCCGATTGGTACATCTTGCTATTCGCGCCATCAACGAAGTGTGAATTAAAGAACACTTCGCGCTATCACCGAAGTATGGAAGAAGAAAATTCAGATACCACAAGGAGCATTTCTCAGGCAGGTCGCATTTCTTCCTGGATCTGGTTAGTCTTTCAGCCCCCCAGTTCCCTCGTCCTGTCTTTTTCTCAAATTCCTTCCACCCTTTTTGCATCCCGTTTTCCCCAACCCCCTTGTTCATACAATATGTTTTAATTAATGAGGTCAAATACCTAACTAATGTTGGCTATTATACAAGTGAAGATTGATAAAGGTGCAAGCGATTCGCAAACAATAGCGATAACAAGTAGTGTACATAATAACATATTCAACAGGTGATGTCACATCTAAAATAAACAATATTTTCCGTGAAGTGGTGAGCAAAACGACTCGTGTTCCTACACGCTCACCACGTCACGACCGCGCACTGAAAACTGTTGGACACCACCAAATGGTGACAGAAACCGTAACTCTTCGCATCACAAGAGTATCCTATGGTAATGATCAGGCCCGGACCAAAGGTTTCGATTTTTGTTTAATTATACAAAAATATATATTTTTTTAAAAAATCGTAATAATCATTAAATCTTATTGTATCCTGCCGTAAACTTTTTTAAATATTCTTCTTACAAAAAATACTGACGAGGTAAAGATAAAATGCGAATTAGCGACAGTAGACCAGAAGTTTTTATGTGATAGTGGTAATTTCTTTTCTAAGTAAATCGTGTTACAAAAAAATTTCATTTGTCAAGATGCCTCGATAACTTGCCGATCCGGTTTTAGGTTGATTCACCCCTTGCATTGCTGAAGTCCACACTCAAAATACTAATTTGGCGATACAGTCTTCGATCTGCAACGAGTTCTTCTGCACGAGATCCTTCCTCGCGTAAACGACAGTGAGATATTTTTAAAAAAACTTGCAAGTAATGAGAAAAACTGATCTTGAATACAGGATACTCTCAATTATTACATTTTACTCTTATGTATGGATGAAACCTGTTCTATCTTGAGCTAGCTGATGTGCATTGCATGTGTCCCACGAGTCTTGGCTTCTAGCTTCTGTATTTTAATTACAACTACAAATTACCAATGAAGAGGTATAACACTGAGACCCGTGAATAAGTCAAGAGAACATGATTTCTTAGGATTCCTTAATGCGAGGGAAGACAGAAGGCAGCAGAGCCGTATAGGCTTCATATCATAATATTGAAAAATATTTAAAGCGAGTGGAATCTTACCAAACTAAAATGACAAAAAAAAACAAGATGTACATGTACTCGCAAAAATTTGGTTAGTAAATAAAAATGTAAACTTACTACCAAGATAGCATGCACGCTAGGCACTAAATCCAACGTTCACCACCATTGTCATCAGAATATTATCAATATACAATTTAATAAATATGCAACGCCATCTTTTTTTCTATCTTTCTCCACGTTTTAATTGTCCTAAATTTTTATAAATAAGCTATCAAATAATGAATGGAGAATATTTATTATATCAATTTTTTTATTTACTTCATTTTTTTGAGCAAACAGTGACAGAAAAACGTTATAGAAGATGTCCCAAAAGTATTTTTCATAAAAAAAAATCTGTAATAAAATAATGTATGGGTTTAATAAAAAAAAAAGTTGATTTTGCATTTATTTCTTAAATATTATGCTTTCTAAATGTGATCAGTCATTTCGCTGGCACTCTTCTAAACGGGAGGCAAAATTTCTGAGAACTGCACGTCACGTATTATATTTCTCCTCGGAAATTTTCTTTTAAATGGTTCAGAGAGGGGGGATAGTTACTGTATACCTTTGATTTAAAGTATCCTCATGGACTATTGGTGTCAAATCGGGGCTATGTGGAGGCCAGTTTATGTCACTTCGTCAGGATATCAATTGTTCAGGAAAAATTTCACCAACAACTGGTAAAGACAATCTACATAGCGACTGAATTACCAAGCATTCGGCATGAATAGCGAAAGAGCCAAAATTTAAAAAAATTTTTCGACACACTGTACATCGTAACTTTTTATCAACGGTCAACACCCAGCTCAAACTTTAACTATAGACGAGGTACTTATTAACACCATCTTTGAGCATTCAAATATAGCGATAAATTATAATGCCATAAATTGTACACTCAAAGCTTTATTCCTCATTACTCTTCCAAACATGGTGTGTTCTTTCTATACGAGACTAACCTATTCCGTTGTTTCATTACTGAACCTGAAGATAATGGTATTTAAGAAAAGCTGTTTGGCCTACGAGACTGCAAATACGATAATACGTGTGAGACCGCAAGAAAGTGATTTCTTAGGTACCCCAAAATATAAATGGAATGTTAAGTGACCACACAACAATAGCCATGTTTTTCTACCTAGTCCAACATTCCTGCATTCTTCAATGTACTATTCTTTTCATGAAATACGATTAAATAGATCACGATGTTCTGTACACAGTAAGCAGTGTGTGCGACCTCTCTGGCCGCTAATTCGGATCTCATTGCAGGATCCACCATCAGGACGTCAAGTTTAACAATGCAAAACTACTAATGAAGAAATCCTACGATGGATAAATAAAAATTGAGAATTTATGCTCATAATAAGAAAAGAGAAAAAAATGGAATTCCTCAGTGGCGTCATAAGGGGAAAGGAAAGAAAATCTTAAGAAAAATAATTCGAGGAAGATAAGTTCGAGTGCAGTTCAATTAAATAATTTGGCGTCACAGCAGCTAAAATAAAGATTGTCATGGTGTTTGCCAACCTCAAACTTCTCTTCTCGAAGTGAAAAATCATTAAGAGTTGTTTCTTATATATACTTAGAATACAAAATATTAAATCAATCCTCCTATCCAAAGATTTGGCAGGTTTGGAAACGAAAGTTTTGTCCATATTATTGTAGTTCCTTATAATAGTATAATTGCATACGATATTAAAATATTTTTAAAGTGTATTTACAGTTATTTGTGTATAATGTAACTTTATTATTAAAATGAAATAAAATAATTGTAGAGTTAGGTTAGGTTAAGTCACAATTGTTTCACTTCAACTTTAGTCGATGCAACTGACCAGTATTGAATAACCAGTACAAGATACATAAGTAGTTACAATATTTTCTAAGTTGCTCTATTTCAAATACAATATAAATCACAATGACGAGAACCATTTATTTCCTCACGTCAGGTATCTACAAGACTCCGTATTTTTTCCTGCTTCAACGGCTTCATACATTAATGTACACATATTAAAGCTGGTTCTAGGCAGGTGTGCAAACTGTGCACTCCGGACTTTCTTCAAAAAATAAACATTAAAAAATAGACATCTGTATTTCGAGAATTCCATCTTCGTGAATGTTCTTAAAAAAACAGATTATAGAACGGTGTTATTTGACATAACAAAGTGTAATTTATTACTTCATAGAAATTTTTAATTATGTTGACTCATTGGTACAGAGTATCTCATACATAATAGGATAATGAAATCAAAATAAAAAGTTGTCTTTGCACTTAGTTGTTGAAATTCGTTGTCCTTTAATTATTGGATTGTTCAAGTTCGGTTCCATTAACATGAAAGTGAGACAACAAAACAGTTTATCATTACTTTGTCTTTGATATGTTTATTTTAAATTCTGCTCTGACTTCTGATAGCTACACTTGCATTTACTGTATACGTTTGATTTAAGGTAACCCCATAGGGAAAAGCCTATCAGTGTCAAGTCGGTTTATGTCACCTCGTCGGGATATCAATTTTCCATGGAAAATTTCACAAACAACTGGTAAGAATACGCTCCATAGCGACTAAATTCCCAAGGACGCGGCTAGAGATCGGTATACCCCTTACCCCTTTCCCACTCGTTGCGTTGATGCAGCGAATGAACCAAAATGAAAAAGATTTTTGGGAACCACTGTTTTAAAGACACTCGGTACTCCAATAACAAAAGAATCCTAATTGTCACTAACTGAAAAGTTGCAAACAAGAATCATTTAGCACAACGCGAGGAATTCATGTGTGTACTTTGTGACGATGGAACTAAAATGCAGTAATTATATGTACAGAGGAATTAAGATTGCTGCCTGCGTTCCCGGGGCATGTTGACAATTAAATTAAATATGTTTATTCTCTGGAAAAACAAGTTATCGCCAACGATGATGACATTACGGCTATCAGCTGTGGCCGGCGTATCTCCGACGTACTTTACACAGATCGCGAGATAAATATATCCTCCAATAAAACACTGCAAGTTTATGGATCAGCATTCGAAGGAAGTCTCATTAAAATTTACCGATCAGGCAGTTCTGATCAGGGGCGGACTGGCGAACAGAGCCCGAGACTACCGGCCCAACAATTAAAATCGTTTTAAAACGTTATTTGAACCCATTATTATTAATTTTTATTTATTATTATTATACACGCCCTATTCAGGCATTGTAAAATAATAGAAAATTTCGTTAGAAGTGCAATACACAAAGAAATAAATTGCATAATGTCAGCATGTTTTTTCATAATCGAAATTAAAATTAAATATAAAATGTGAAGTAAAACAATTTATCCGTCACCATTGAGTTGAGACACAAAAAATTGTAATAATGTAGTCCTATAAAGAGTTAAATTTACAGTAAAAATGTCGACTACCTCAGCATATTCATTCCCCAAAGAATGCAATCTGGTGACTGCGGAGTTAGATAATGCATGTGTTCTGACATTACCACTATAATAGAACAATGAATTGTCTCGATGGTCTCAATTATGCGTGAAAGTCAAGCAGATCAACAATCTGGGGGCAGTCTATCATACCAGAACTTAAAATAAATATAAGGTAGGTCATCGTACATCCCACTGATAATTTTAATATTTTCAGGAGATAATTATAATTGATATCCTCAGATCGTATATCGAATTTAAAATTAATGAACCTTAAAAACTTTCTCTAGATTTTTTCAACCGCCGTTGAGCAAACAATGTAGCGAGGTGACCATATGACCGAATTATATTCTACCTGAGGTCTGACTAAGGAAATGTAGAGGACTTTATAAATGTGCAGGTTTGAAAAGTTTTCTGCAGATCTTTATTACGAGAGTGGTCTAAGTCAAGAAATTGAAAAAAATAAGTTTATCAATTATTTCGCGTCACACTGCTATAAATTAATATAATACGATGCAAATTATGACAATTGTGAATAATTTGTAGCGTTATATTCAGTGTATTGTTAGACGTTCAACGGGTATTCCACAAATTTCGTCGTTCGCAGTCATTTCAACCTTAATTTCTTTTTATTTTCTTTGTAACTAATTGTGTTTCCTCTATGAACTATATGATACTACTATTGTATTATATAACCGACCAGACGCATACATGTATGAACTGCTTACAAATATGATATCTTCACAAAAGATAAGATAATATATATATATATATATATATATATATATATATAGGTATACAAGTTCAATGTACCTTTATTGTCACTATCGAAAATATGACTTAAATATGTTTAAACACTTACTGGAAAATTGCCTAAAGTCGAGATAATAAATTTGATAATTTAATATTTCTACTGAAAAAATATTATTTGTGCAGAACTGATTAATACATTTTTTAATTTAAATAATAATACGTACCTAGTTCTTATCTATGTGATGTACAATATAAATTTTAAAATGTCAAAAATAAATGTAATACAAATTCATTCATTCCTTCTTAGTGAACTGTACACACGCGATGTAATTATAATTCCTCGTTTTGTATACTATTAACACAGATAATAATTATTTTAATGTTCAAAATTAGTATATTTTCCGTTTTCTTACTATAATGTTTCAAATCTAAACAAAAATGTTCTGGTTAAATAAAACACATTCACTTTGTATAAAACCACGAATTTTATATACATAGACATTGCCAAAACTGCTCATAATGTTAATAATAAAGGTAATAACCAAATAAATATATCCATTAGTTCCATATTAGGTATGTTTTCTTTTAAATCAATTAAATATTCATCAACATTGAACTTTCCCCTCCTTTGATGTTCCGTTTATTATCTTAGTTTGTTCTCCTTTTTCCCATAAATGTAAATGTGTTCTGTCTCACTCTTTCGCATGTAATTTGATTATTTTTATATTTATTGTTAGTTTTAAATAGGTCCTGATCAAACTTGAGCTAAGCCAAACCGGTTGGCGTTTAAAAATATTCGTGGTTTTATACAAAGTGATTGTGTTTTATTTAATCTAATATGTCAAACCACAAAGTGATTACTTTCTACGAAAATAAAAAAATAATAATAATCTGATTTCATAAGTAGAAAACATAGTCATTATTTATCGTGTACAACATCAAAAGATGAGAATCTGGTAAATCAATAAAAATAGATAGATATTTGTTCTCCTTTTATACGACAAACGGTTCCAAGAAATAGACAAACTCGGTTTGATGTCGAGAAGTACGTGGACTATATTTGAAACCAAACACTCACGG
The DNA here is from genome assembly GCA_022840565.1 of Eubasilissa regina. Lineage (NCBI taxonomy): Eukaryota > Metazoa > Arthropoda > Insecta > Trichoptera > Phryganeidae > Eubasilissa > Eubasilissa regina. The sequence goes on along the minus strand of JAINEB010000006.1, from coordinate 29,946,948 downwards.
AGACGTCGGCTTTCGACAGACTTTGCTTGTCAGGTGCAAACATTGGAAACGTTGGGTGAAATTGAAAGGTGCCAATGGTTCAACATGCACTGACGAAACTGTAACTGGATTTCTCTACATCAAATTTAGTTTACAAACATAAAAATAAAGCAATAGGCTGTACACATTTCAAATAATCAACAACAAAACAAATTACACAAAAAACAGTTAGCTATCAAAAAAATATTTTGTTATCACAAAGACCCGAACCCGAAACATTATTTTGCCAAGAGACCTTTAATTTTACATTAGACTTCTATTATATCCAGAAAGCAATCGATTGTTTGTTTCCAGGCTCAGCGAGCGACTATAGTGATTCCGTGAGACCAATATTTCAATGTTAATTGTAAAATTTGCTATGAAACAAAAGAGAAGTAGTCTACCACCGTAAATCTTAATTTACCCAACTAACGCAAACAAATATCCAATCAGATATATTCTTAAAATGAGTGAATACTTACAAAGGGCAAATATATAATTCTTCGACTAAAGAACAAAAAATGACCACCAACGAACTCAAAATACTTATACGGAGACTTTAGAAAAGTGACAAGACTGTACAGAGTTCGAAATGAACGTGTCAGACTTTTCCTATCACAGAAAATATGGAAAAATCCAGGCTGCGATATAATGCGACGAAGCTCTTTTAATAATAAATACTAGAAGAAGACAAGGAGTAAAACCTCAAGCAACCAGGTGGTGGGTGAGAAGGACATGTAGAACGTCCGTAAAATCAGAAGACTGTTCAGAACAGGATGACCTGGCGCAAGGAAAAATGAAAGAATACTAATATGTACCAATAATAATATATACCGGAGAAAAGAGGGATCACTATAACTTAGGAACACGAAGATTCTTGTAATCTTGTACACCAGTATCAAAACTGGCTGCTATTTAAAGAGCTATGGAACAAGCAATCTTGAGTATCTAAACGACACGAATCTAGTAGATAAAATAAACAAAACGGTCCAAAAATCATTAAGCTGATGTGGAATTCTGCTGGCCATCATAAACTGTGATAACAATTAAATATCATATGTAGGAAGTTAAATTAATCCGTTTATCTGTGATGTTATTGCTTTGACAGATATTACATTAAAACATACTTATCTGGCAGGCAATGTTCAATTTTAATTCTTTAAAAATAACCTTATTATCAATACTACATAACATAATAAAAGTAAATTGTGTTTAATAAAAACGATTAACCGTAAAAAACCCATCAGAAAAATCAATAACAGAAAAGCAAAAAAAATAAATGATTATTATTAAATTATTAAGGGAACACATTATTATTGTAAAATTGTAATTATTCAGATCATAGGTCTGTGATATTTTAAATACAAATTAAATATATTAATTAGAAAGATATACATATAAAATTAATTTTATCGAAAAATATTGTTGTTGCTACCGGGATTCGAACCTGGATCTCTTCCAATCAAAATAAAGTAGACGGCCTTCAAATAATGGAACGAAAATGTATCAGTTTGAAAAGTGTAACATATAGGTTTAAAAATTTGTCGTCAATGCACTGTGTGCTGTAGCATAATCGGTTAATGCACGTTCCCCGGATTGGAAGAGATCCAAGTTCGAATCCCGGTAGCAACAACAATATTTTTCGATAAAATTGATTTTATGTGTATATCTTTCTAATTAATACATTTAATTTGTATTTATAAATAAGTTTGTAATTTGTTGACAAAAATATGTAGAATCAAATCAAATAAAGTTTTTTTTTATTCTAATATTAAATGTAGGTGCGCTCAATGCAGGTATAGAGGGTAATTATTTATAGTTAGGTTAAACCTAGCGGTCATAAATCCCTGGAAATTACCAAGAACAGGTGGGACTGTACATACGTATATATATATATATATATATACAGAAATGGATAATCCATGATAAAATTTAAAGATTTGCGAAAGGTATCTGCATGCAATGCATTGTTTCCTTGAGAGATGAGCAGTCAGCAGGTGTGTGGCTCGACCAGTATTTTGCTGGGGTTTACACATTTTATGGCAACCGCATTGTTAGATTTGTACAAGATTGTTTATTATTCAAACAATATTTCCTGTAATGTTTTCTTGAAAGGGTTTTGATTTCAAAATATTTATGAATATTTTAAAACCTTTTAGGGACGGTGAAATATCAAAAGAAGGGTCGCTTTGGGAAACAAACCATTGGGACTATGAACGCAGTTATCGTCTATAGGAGTTATCGACCCAAATTGTATCATAATTAACGAATAGGTCGTTTTTAGTTAGTCTAATATTTAGAAAAGACTTGTCAAAACTGAAAAAAACTTCTGCCACTGAACTTCTTCAACTTCTGAAATATATTGTTAAAGTTTTTCCAAAAACTGGAGACACGTCTGCAATAAATTGCCTCACCTATCAGAAGCCGAGCTAAAGAAGAGCAGGAGAGCTAAAGGAGAACTTCGTCTCTACGGTGACTGAAGTTGAAAGAGAGGTTCGGATTGCCTTTAAAAATATAGTTACTGAGTATCTAAGAAATAATAAAGACCCTGACTTGTTAATAATACAATGTCTATCTGTTGAAAATTTTTGCAACAACTATCTCAGTTTGCTTGATTAACATTAATGTTAACTTTTTGAATGCACACTAAGACTTTTTTTCTGAAAATTTTGGTGCGATGGAAAAGAGCAAGAAGCACGCTTCCACCGAGAAATTAAGTAAATATAAAAAATATATCAAGTACCGTGAAATGTCAGTATAAAGGTGACTACTGCTGGACGGAATATCTCAGACAGCTCGTCGGTAAAATAAAAACATCGTCACAGCCAGGCGATGCTGAATTTACCTAACAGGTACCGGTGCGAGAAACACAACTCCCATCAGCCTTAAAAACACTCAGTACCGACAGCACATAAGAATATCAACGCGGCCAGCAGAGATCAGGAAGGCCATCTCACGAACTTCGCTCTTCCTAATGCCACCTTCCGGATAGCAGCTCTGGTAACCCCTCTGATAACAATTACCGCAGTAACTACTTTGTACGGTCAAACTTCCATATTTATAAACTATAACTACAATAAACTCATACTCTACAATAAAACTAATACTAAATAGTATTTTTCCTAATAACCTGCTGCCTGCCACACTTACATACATATACACACAGTACACTTCGCGATATTAAAGGAGCACGAGAGTGTCAAAAGCCTTTCGTTCCGTATCAACATACATATATATTACATTGACACACGTTCATCCGTTCAAATCAAATACCCAAAAGAGCATTTGCGAGAAGAGACTTGGAGAAGCATGTTAAAATGGGCTACGTCGAAGGACGGAGAGGAACAAGAAGATCCCTCGCCCGTTAGACCTAACAGACACTTCTCTAGGGAACGCTCTCAAATCTGTAGAAGGCCAAGAAAAGTGGAGGAGTATCGTCAAGAAGGTGGAATTTCATTATGATCACGATCCTCCGTCATGAATGGAAGCCATATATTAAGATGATCTCGTTAGTTGTTGTAATAAAAATATCCACATTACATGTGCTCGATCTTAAAGATTCATGGATCGGCGTCTCGCGCGCTCGTGAACGCGACATATAGAATGGTTCCTGTATAATACAGTAATCGTCTATCATTGGGTGCGTTGACTGCGGCCATGTTCTTCCTGCCGTGTGGGAACGAATTATCGGCCTGTTAATTATCGTCCTGCTATGCGGAGCTGACAGTGTACTGTTTGTGTGTTCGGTTTTGTCGTGCTTGCCGAAACCTGTATATTTTGCTATTGTGCTTGTTGCGCCACACTTTGCGCCATCAACGAAGTGTGAATTCGAGAATACTTCATGTGAAACTACGGAGTACGTTTCCTAGAACCGGAAGACTTCTAGATACAGTGGAAAAAAAAAGTTCAGATACCTACATGAGCATTTCTCAGGTAGGTCGTGTTTCTGGTTCTGGTTAGTTCTTCAGACCCCCGTTCCCTATTCCTGTTTCTCTCCAAAATTCCTTCCACCCTTCCTATATCCCGAATTTTCCCAACCCCTTGTTCAGACAACATGTTTAATTCAATCATTTTTACCTATTAATTTCAATAATTCTGTACTTAGCTAAAAAAATAGTATTAAATGTTGTCAAAAAATTATGCGTAATATATAAAAAATCTGTATAATTTTATTTGGTGTTATTTATCTAAAATCAATATAATAAACTGTCTAAAAAATAATATGTACATAATCTTCAAAGTTCGCGTAGATAAATATCAAACAAACAAAGTGGATCTGACTTTGATACGATAGTTCTGAGTCCATAAATTAGCATTGATCGTTACACCCACATGGCTGTACAAAAAACAAGTCCCACGACAAATGTCAGGAGTTCATTTGAACCAAACCTGCCCTGCGTCACGCAAAGCCCGCGACGAAGGCAATTCGATACTTTATCTCATCACAATATTGACAAAACTCTATAAACAGACCTGCCTCGGATAAGCACAGCCATATCGATGGAAATACCCGGTAAAAAAATAATAACACCGCGGTGGAAGAAGGAAAATACTCGGAAGACTGAAACGTTATACTGCATTATGAGACTAAAATATTGATCCATGATTTCTGTTGATATCGTGTTCGCAAGCCGTTGGTTCATCAAAGCGATATAGTCGTTTTTGCCTTCGTTACGTACCTTTGTAAAAAAAATATTACCATAATACAATAGGATATAGTATAGATTCTTGGATTATTGTATGTAATTCTCCCCGTGCCTTATTCGTACAACAGAGGTAGTCGATCATGTTAGCTATCACAACTTCCCGGGGCTAATGTCGCTGATGCAGCGAAATGTTGACCAGAGAGGTCGAATACACAAGGCAGAACAGCCAGTGAGCTCTGCGCGGGAGATTCTGAACAGCCTTGAAAACCTGATAATATTTTTAGCTCCACAATAAGTAGACTGGCAGAAGAGTGTGGCATCTTATCCTGTTGCATCAGTACTTGTGGTGATCCCTACAATGGGATCGTTAACCGGAGAGGTCGAAGAATAGCTCAGAAAAAACTACATACAAAACAGTTTAATGAAGTACTTAACATTTAAAACTCATTTAACATAAGGCAATCTATGTCAAAGGGTACTTCAAATCTACGACTGATTTGTTTCTAGATATTATCTATTCTGCAAAATTTCTAACGTATATTTGTTTTACACCATATTCGGCAACTAGAAACGACATTTTACCTTAACAATGCATTACTGACTTGATTACCCAAACAATACATAAAATATATTTTTTAAATTGTTTACTCCTATTATTTTACATACTTATACACCGGTTCTGCCCCTTTTCTCCTGATACTCTGCTTCTATTTCTCCTATCTATAACTTTACTTTTATTAATCTAGAATTTTCTCTATTTCAATAGATATATTATCTATAAGTTTGTGGTAACTTATCAGTTGGTCTACAAATTGCATATAATCGTATTTTAATATTTTTATAAAATGTTGTTAAACTGAACTAATAATAACATTGGAAAAATTTTATAGCGCCATTTTCATAAAAAAATTCACCTCCAGGGCACTTCACATGCGAACTGTATAGTCCAACACTATTTTTGCATTTGAAATTAAAAAATGTTATTTAAACTGATCTATATGGTGCAATTTTACTCTCTTTTTCCATAAAGACGGAGGACAAATAATTACACACTGCCTGCCACCGCAAACTTCACAAAACTTTGAAATCTGGCAACGGCTGGTCGGTTCTACGATCTTTCCTGCAGCTGAAGTAGAGACGTCTACTATTCAAGGTGGCATGTTATATGTCGCCTTGTACATCAAACCGGTACAATTTAAATTCAACTCTTTTAGGGAAACGGAGCACTCCATTGTTAATTGTTTCATCGCTTCGCTGTACAACCTTTATTTTGGCTGCGGCCCGCGCGCCGCGGTCGCCATCATAAAATATTAGTTTAAAATGCATGCAAACAAGACGAAATCGTGAATTTAATCATTCGTCTACCGAATGTAGACTTACATATCAACATTACGTCCGCACGTATCGAAACGCAAACAACTCTCGCTCAAAGCAATTGAATCTCGTTTACCCTCGCACAAAGAAGCTCCATCAGTGTATTTGCTCAGATGTCTACAGTGAACGATCTGGCCACAACTTATTTATGGACCAGGATCTAAGAATGCAACACGCTACAAACTGTGCAAACAGTGTCATCGTCAGGCGCTGCGGCCTTCGCGAATTTGAAATGGTTTAGAACGTTGCGCGCTCGCAGAACTGTTAACGCCATGTGCAAAAATAAATTGACCCAATTTGTGTAAATTTTTAACATAGAATGTACTTACTCACCATCACCCAGAGAAGATAGAACGCCACATTCTTCTATCCTGTCACACGATTCTCGCGTCATCCACATTCATACAAGCTCGTCGATTATTGTGGCTTCCGACAACACCGTCAGCCAGTATTTTATCATTATACATATTTTTACGGTATTTTACATTTACCTGGTGGTGCCAAGTATCACGCGGACGACTTCTATTTCTGTATTAACACTATCTTCTAATTAACTATATAACACAACGTTGTTTACTTCACATAAAACTTTAATTAAAACATTTTCGACGCTTACTGCGTCATCGTCAGTAATAAACTAAAGACTAAACTAGAAAACTATCAACTAAGTGGTGGTGGGGAAGGGTGGCGGCGGTATGAGAGCGGTGTTGAGGAAACAATGTTATGTTTTATTTGAATGATTAATTTAAAAAAATTAAAAGTTAAAAATTTTATAAAAAGTTAATTAATACATTTCTTACTATTCTCTCCTCACTCATGCGTTTTATATAACCAAACCGCCTAAACACTTCATTTATTACTGTCATAAATGGATATTATTAGAATATTACTATTTTATAATATACACAGCATTAATAGTTTAATGATACAACATAGATTAGAAAAAATGAGCCACAATAAAAATATGGTCATTAAACGTCTACTACCCACCGCAGCGTATAGATACTACAGTGGATATGAATTCGATATGTTTATACAACAGGTGCTTTATTTTCACGTTTGCCGGGATCGATACCAGGTGCCTCTAAAATCTTTATGAAACCAAATGATTTTGAGAGCGTTACTTCTTACTCAGCTACCCCCCCCCCAATCGACTTCCGCGTCAAGTTTTGACACCTTTGAATTTTCGTATGAATAATTTATAAATACGAACACGTTGATGATTTTTAATTTTTACACGAATAAATTAATTATTCATTAAAAAATCTTTCTCTTTTAAAACATAATACGTCTCCCGGAACATAACCCCGACATTTTCACGTGGGCGGATTGTGATGGGATAAGAATTTTTGATTTAACTCCTGAAGGACCCGAGACAAATTATATTAGAGATATTAACAAACATAGATTAGTTCAAAAGCAAGATTCGTAGTACACAATAGAATTATTAAAGTGAAATTACAATAAGGAAGTTGTGTATAGAATAACTACCTATAACCTGATTCCAGAATTATACATTTATTACAAAAAAAAATCTGACATAGGTGTGGGTAGAATTATTATCAAATCAATCAATCAATCAAAAGGATGATTCTGTACTATGAGCATAAATGTTAACTCCAATGCCTCCAGCGCCATATCTCGAAGGCATCCGACATGTTCGTTTCTTTATTTTTCAATGTCAATGTTTCCTTTACACGCGATGCTGCGAAGACTATTAGATATTTAACTGGATAGATTTTGGTTCTTATGTGATAAATATATGTGTATATCAATAATTTTACTAAAGCATCCTCTGCGAAACTCCCATGGCACACCAAGCATCGACATAATAATAATAAGACACGACGCTACCTATAAACAAAGCGCGACTTAAAAACTTTGTCAATTCTGTGGGATTAACAAAGTTTCGCTTCAATCGTGTCGTACACAGCTTCGGCTGATAGCCCAGTTCGCGGCAATTCGGCGGTAGAGTGCGAGAAGGACGGACGTAGAAAATAGAAAAAAATTATTAATCTTGCATTAGATCGGCCAGTTTGCTGATCAATCTTCGTGCTAAACTAATATTACTCTGCATTCAGTTTTTGAGTTGTCTTAGTTTTGATCTAGGTGTGCGATGTGTTATTTATTTGAAAAACTTTATCTGATACTTTTATTCTGCCGTCGCAATATTCGACCTGAACAATGTGCATCACAAAGAAATGTAATAAATTCAGAACGAAATAGCGGTTCACATATTTTGCGAACATGTTTTCTTGCGTGTTGTTATCTAAAATCTAAGTAATTTCATTTAGTCTTGCATTTGCAACTCTTGAATCGTCATCAATCTTCAGCAGTGAAAAAATGACGTCAGGATTATGTTTTATCACATTCTAATCTCGTCTGAACAGGTTTTGCACATCGTGACGTTGTTCGTATTGTTAGCTATTTGCATTGTATGTGAATAGTAAAATATTCTGGCGTGCAGAGTTGCAAAGATTGGATATATCTAAACTGACCAGGTTTTCTGAACACAAAATCAGTACATTTTTTAAAATTATTACCAAAATCAGAACTAATTAGTGTGAAAGGGGGACAGAACTAATACATTCTATTAGCACTCATTAAAAATGTCATAACTTATCTTGCTTGTCTCATCATCATCAATATCACTACCGAATATACAACCCCTGGTGACCTCCTGAAGAATTTTTCTGCATTAGTTCTGGATTTCTATGACAGATATGTCCATTGTCACGCCACTTCAGCTTTGGCTCTTGTGTTCAACGATGACTTCGACGATTGCTGTTCGGTCATCCTCTTCACATTGACTTACCACGGAAATCTTCTTATATTAATAAACTTTAAGCCGTTTACCTCATAATACAAATTATAGAGCTCTTGTTGTAATGTCTACGCCAAAATTCAATTCTAAATCCAGCCCAAAATACACCTCAATTTTATTCTTTCAAAAACATCCAGTGCAATTCTTCTCGATCTATGTAGTAATATATATTGTATACTTTTAAGAATTTCTACATAATCAAAAGCAATAAAATTAGGTCAGATACTAGAAAACAGCTGTGTCCTGGCATGTCCAAATTCTAGCCAAAAAGTGCCCCTTCAATGCGAGATAGAAACAAAAAGTGATCTAACCACTAGACTACAATAAATCATATAACATATGCCTACGAATGTTACATAGAGAAAAATAGTTTTCTTCCTAATTTTATCTTCGTACCATGACAACAAAATAATTGTAATTAATTACATAAGATAATCATGTTATTAACACCGTAAAATGTCGATATAGTCTGATGCTTTTTACAAATTGGCTTTCTTTAAATTAGTATAATTAAGATTAGTGCATACCTACGCGTCAGGAACTTGGATCCTAACAATGGAAGATGAAACAACACTAGAAACATTTGAAAGAAAGATTCAAATAAGCGTTTTAACCGGTCACAAAATTCGTGAAATTAGCGAGGCATCGGTGGCTAGATCGTAGATCGTAAAGACTTCTTCATTCTTCCAGTACAGAGACCGGTGGAGTGGTATTCTCGAATAGTTCAATAGATATGCCGGAATGATGTTGATAATAATGACAAGCACTAAATAAATCAGTGCGTCTGATCACTTTAGATATATCACGTGACCACGATAGCTCGATATCAAGTTGCATGGTTACCCACGACGACCGGCGAATTAGCATGCCCGTCCGACAGAATCCACCATCCACGCCATTGTCGCTCGCTGTAATTGTGTCGCGTGGATCAAATTTGAATAAATTAATAAATCAGTCAGTCGAATTATCTTTACGATCTATTTCGTCACACACAAAAACAGAAACAAGCTGCTGGTCCACTGAAATTCATAACATAAGATGAAACAAAACAAATTCGATAAAAAATCGAATGAATATAATTGATACAGTTTACTGGGAAAGAAGAAATGAAATTATATTTATTTTGGACATTTTAAAATTAATTTAATTTGTTAGAAAACACTCGCTTGGCATTGCACTTTGTGTACTAAGTATGTATTATTTTTTAAATTCAAATTTCAGTGAAAGTACTAAATACACAAATAAGTTATATTCCTACCTGCCGAGACGTGAAAGGATAAATTTTTTAAGTGTTCTTTGCCATTTGTAGGTACTGAACAAAATATGTAAGTCACCATGGACCGAATTTTTTTTTTTTAATTTGTACATATCTCTATATGTATCGCTCTGTGGATATCAATGATCTCCTTAGCTGTCTGAAATTATTAAAATTTTAAGTGAGACGTACGATGACCGACCTTATATTTATAAAAAAATATAGTCACCACTATAAATTATCGTCAAATTTTGATCATTACACATCATATGTTACTTTTTAGTGACTGTTTATGTTGATGACAATATATTACATTTATATTTCTACTTTTAATTATAACGAAGTTATATACTTACTGAAAAATCTCAACTCCACAAAATAAAATGTGTTTTCGCCATACCTTGAGTTGAACTGTTTACGGACTGGCCAATGTATTTAAATAGTCTATAATTTATGTATTTGGGTACATACTAAATTGCTGTAACAAAATAGATTCTAAACTCACCTATTTATGCAGGAAGAGGCTCGGGATAAACCCGTTTTAGCAGGATGAGAAAGGTGTGTGACTTACCTGGAACAAGAAATGAAACAATCATTATTATTTGACCATTTTATAATAATAATAAAATAGGCCTATTTATACATAGGGCTACCTTCGTAAAAGAAATTGCATACATAAATACATAAATTAGCTCAGCATCTTTAGTTAACTACGTTAAAATATAATACATTAAGATTAAAAATTCGACATCTTAGTCTTGTTTAAGTATTCAGATGACGCCTTACATCTAGTTGTCTGGGATGCAGAATCCTAGATTTTTAATGTAGATATATATAATAGTATTGGGTTATCTGAGAAGTTTTTGCGGTTTTGTTCAATTACTTATTATAAAATCAAATTTAAAACAAAAATTACAATTAATCAATGATGTGTTTGCCATTATTATTCAGGACTTCAAACAAATTTGTTGATACCTTTTCTATAAAAATAGGTTGTTCTGGTATCGAATTAATCAGAGCCAAATTTTAGGTCATCGTCGTTATTGAACATCGCGCATTTGATTGGAGGGCTACCGAAAAATATGGTAATCTGAAGGTAAGGAGTCGAGACTGGGCGTGCTTTTGCGACTGTTAGGAGCGCTGGTTTTACGCAAAATCATCTTAAAACGCTGCGATCAACGTAGCTAAAGACCGAGAGGAATGAAGACGCATGATGCACAGCGACAACACATCAAGGAACCATAAACTTCGGCATTTAACACACGATAAAAAAAGAGAATTGTGAAAATATAGAAAATATTCAGAAGGCAAATTATCGGTAAAAAATTGAACTTGCAATCGCAAATTACTGACGTGCGTAATAAAGAAGAGTACTTAAAAAATATAAAACTTGCAAATTATTATCAATTCAGTATTAAGATTAATATATCGATCTTTATATATGGGTGATTTCTTTAAAACTTAGTACACCAGATAGAATCTCTTCTATTCAGAATTATATAATTAATTGTAAGACCTACCTGAATATTTATATATTATCTACTATGAACTGGTTTACATCTAGATTTATACTTGGTTAATACTATAAGAATGTATAAAACACCTACATCCAATATTTACCTATAATAATGGAGCTGATCCTAAAATTTCCCGTTGGAACGGATAACCAAAAACCCTAAATACATTGCCCTGTAAAAACGTAAAAAATACTGTGAAAATTTAATATTTTCATATATTTTACTAAATAATATTTTTTATAAAAGGTAATACAAATTAAACCGTCAAAAAGTGCTAAAGAGTCCAAAGAAGCAGGAAGAAGAGAAAATATGTAAAAAAAAATAGTAAAAATAAAGAAATATTCAATTCAGCAAGTCAGCAGAACGTGCCCTGAATGATTAAACCTGACTATTCAAAAGCCAGCCAACAATCCGGGTGCGGAAACCAAACAAATTCGTAATGAGCGAGCAAAGCGGATTATCCGGGTCGAGTCGGGGTCAAGTGGAGCCATCGGCCGCGGAGGTGACAGGTGAACAGTGATCGGCTGACCTGCTGGCGGCCGGGCGAAGGTAGGTGGGGAATGCCTGAAGCAGCGGAAGGCCGTTTATCGGTTCAGACTCAACGAGGTGACGAGAATCACTTAATTAATTGAAGTTAGAAATGTCACACTATTCCAATGAATTTAGTTTGTTGAGGCTACTAATAATTAAGGGAGCCCTTTCAAAAGTAATTCATCATTACGCGTTTTTTACAAAATGTGCGTTTTTATCAGTAATTTATTTATATAGTAATTATAAGCCTGAAGCGTGTGAGTAAATACAATACATTTATTAAAATCGGTTTTTTATATGAATATGAAGCATTTTAAAATCAACAAAAAATTAAATAATGTTATGCTAATTTAACAATTAAATTTTATAATAAGTTTAACAATTTATAACTCTATTAATTTTACATTTAGATAATTTTATAAACACAGATTTTTCTTCAAAAACTTAGCTTTGGGCCCATGAGAAAACATTATGAATATTTATGTCGCGGTCTCTCAATTAATGCACATATTGTCTTAATTATTAAAAATAATATTCAGTTTATTAGTTTTATACTAGCACAAAGGTTTAATGTGAGTTATTGTTTGAAGAAAATCGAATCTAGTATATAACTTCTGATATAAATGAATAATAAAAACTGACATCTTCGCAAAAAATGCGAAAAGGTGAATTAGTTTTGAAGATTTTACAATAAACACATCATACTAAGAGTATAAAGCCAATTAAAAACATTATTTTAGAATTATTATAACTTAAACATGGTAAAGTGTATTGTGTATGCGTTTAATGTTTTGGTATATGCATTATTGAAGTCAGTCTAAAATTATTACGTGAAAAAACATACAATTTCAGCGTATCGTACTACCGTAATATAGGCTAAATATAAAAATAAATATTCCTCATCATCCTCAGATTGTGTCTCTCTGCTGCTGCTTACAGTCCTTCCTCAAGGTTTGCCAATTCTCTATGTCTTCAACCCTTCCCATCCATCTGTTCTCTGTGCGAGACATTCATCCGTCCATCGTATCTTCGACAGATATGTCCAATCCATTTTCACATAGGCTAGCAGAAATTTTGTACACACACACATGTTACCTTGATTCTCTGAAGTATTTCCACTAGATCTCTCAGTTATTTTAAACATAACCCATTCTGTTGCTCTTTAGGGAACTTTTATTTCGTTCATGACATTGACGGCGAAGGTCCACGTCTCGGCTTCATAGGTAAGTACTTGGACCACACACTGGTGGTGGTATTTTGAGTTTGAGGATATTTTCTAGCTTTCTGAATAATGCTTAATCTTAGTTGTATTGTTGTTATAAAACATTTTAAAAAACACGTGTTTTATCTATATTAATTACGTATCAAACATCTTTCAACTGATGAAGGTTGTAAAGTACCCGCCACGTCATCTGCAGTCACATCTACAACATACAGACTGCCATTGTAATTGCATTGGCGCCAAACAAAGAGACAAAATCGTGCTCGCTCTCACCTGCTAACCTTCAGCGCAAGTACAACCATATCGACAAGACTCCCAAATACGATAATAGTTTGTGTATTCTCTCATTAGCTGATCGCTTTGCAAGCAGCGAGTAGAGGTACTTCCGCGAATGATTCCTGCTTTGCAAATGTCCGTAAAATATGTGTGTCTTTACGGACATTTGCAATACAACACGGACATTACAAAAGGTGATATTTTATTCCTATCCCTACGATCCAAGACTTGTGTCAGATCTCTCACTCGATCTCTCATTTCGGAGATTTGTCTGTAAAGGTACTTATGTATCAACGGTATGTTTCTACTCCGCGTATAAACAAAGATTCATAGCGTCCTTCATGCTCAACTCTGCCATTAGAAGCTTCAAAAATCTAAAAGCGTGCCCGGAAAGGTGTAGAAAATAGTGGTAGTCAAACATAAGAATGTAGGGTTGTATTCTCTCTGCCTACCTCTGCGTGTGTTACGATGATTATAAATAAGTGAATGTCTTAATTTAATGAGCAGTCCTATTTTGAAAATGTTTTCAATAAATACGTCTTTCGCCCTCTACTGACACCAACCCTGCGACAGTTAAGGATAATTTATCGTCTTTTCCATGGAAAAGGGAAGTCGTGTACACAGAGCACCATGAGATGATGATTGATATAATGAAGACATACAAGAAGAAGAAAATAAGAGAGTCCTATTCTCTAGATAGGGAGGTCGCGTACATGTTATTTTAAGTACATAAAATAGATAAAATTATTTTTAGTTTAATAGGATATGAATACATTTAAAACATACATATGTATTAGTGATGTTAGTTATTCTGATTATCATACTTTAAAGGAGAGAAAAGTTATGTGAAGAAGTCAAATTTACAGTTAATTTAACTGGAAAATGGAACGGAGGTTAAAGAACTTGGAACATCGAGAAGGATATTCTGAGGAAGAAGAAAACAAAGAACCCGCAATACCCTATCGCATAAGCTAACAGGATCAAGATTAAAGCGAAGACCGAGACATAGATGGGCACAAAATAACAAATAAAAATAATATCAATATTTCTTAATATCTAATTTCGAAAAACTGAAACGCCACATTACTCGACAATAAATTTGACCAGTGACATCTCGTGTAAATAAAAATTCTTCCTAAATACCAAAAACAAAAACATAATTATCTATCATTAAATCTCGTTACATCTTAGATATATGAAATAAATTAACAATTTTAATAAGGTTTGTAGGAATTTTTTCCGCTAATGTCAAAAATGCACACATTATTTAAATGAAGCATTTATATATATATATATATATATATATATATATATATATATATATATATATATATATATATATATATATATATATATATATATATAAGATATAAGTTATACCCGATAAGAAAGTGTGTTGTGAAATTTCTAAAACAATAAAATGTCTAAAATAGACAAACTAAATAAATAAAATAGTTTATTTGCAAATATCTCAGTTTGTCTATTTTAGACATTTTATTGTTTTAGAAATTTCACAACACACTTTCTTATCGGGGTGTCACTGAAACCTGCGCAAGTCGGCATTTAACCATGGCTCGAGCTCTATCTAATAATAATATTAATTTACCTCAGTACTAGTGTTGGATGACGAACCGACAGGTGGTTAACCCAGGTCATGGAACAAGCCACCGAGGAGACTAGATGTGATTGATCTCATCGATGTGTTATTGAAATTTGACATTAAAGGGAATGTATAAGGGACACCTGTTGACAGTTCAACCAAACTGCTAATTAGAAACGTGTATAATTTAGATTAGCTAATAAAAATAGCAGAAATTTAACGATCATCAATTTTCTGTAATTAATTCCTTTCTTCAACGAGTACAATTTCTGAATAAGGATTGCACATTACTATTTAAAAGAAGTTTTTCTGAAAATTTAAACGTTTGTGGTGAAAGTCGACATGAAATTTTAGTAAACAAAAAAAGGACCCGGATTTGCGATAATAAAAGGTACACAACAATTTAAAAATATAATTAGATGACTCGCTAAAAAGTTAATTTTAAAATCCTCACTAAAGAATTTCGCAGAATTTATAAGAAAAATTTACCCAAATCGACGTGAGCACGAACATGATGCAAGAAGAAGAGATAAAATAAGAATGCCATTCAGAATGAAAAGCAAAAATCTGTGATTAAAATGTCAAAATATAGACTTGTTCATTTATAATAAAACGGACCGTATGGACAAACCCCTAACATTGTAAGGCTTTCTTCTTTTTCGAGTGGAACAATGCCAAACTTTCTCAATGAACCCTTCCGAGAAATATTCATTCAGAAAAGGACAATGTAAAATATGCAAACTGTCATCATATCCTTTTGTCCAACTTTTGGGTTCAGCGTAGAAAGGGAATTGGTGTAAGTACAATAATGTGTTTACACTTTTATGGTCAATTTTTTTTTTGCTTCAATTTGCGTCAAATAAAATGTATATATATATTAATATTTTAAGTGTTACTACACTTACGCAACTTGCTGGTTGCGTTGTATCAATGTTTGACATGTTAAAATAGAAAATGTGTTATATATTACTATAAAATTATATCTCTGTATTGACTACACAATTGTACCTTCGGATTCTTATATAGTTTAGAGGCAGCTTTAATGTTGCTCCTATCGCAAAAAAGGCAAAGGGGAAACGACTGAGGTGATTAGATAACAGAGAAGAGACCAACTACTGAAAGCATCACTCAACATTCAAGTAGTTGAAGGAGCCATGAAAGACGCCTAACGACATGAATGTGAATTAAAATAAAAGCCGTGAAAACCTTAAATATATTAGACTTGACAATATATGATTACAAGATATAGCGCATGTGAACTAGAAAGGCTGACCCCCAAATTAAGGTAAAAAACTAGAAGAAAGAAGGAGATACTGTGCGGAATAATAGGATACCGAATGTAGAAATATAAGAAATTGTGATAAAATTTGATAATAGCATTAAGGAAATGACTGGTTATGTGGAATTTGAAAGTGAGAAGAGGACGATAAAGAAAATAAACGACGAGAGTGTTAGAAATACCAGGAATAGTAAAACCTGGTACATGCAGGACGTTGGAATTATGGCCCCGTTGGAGGTTCCAATAATCAGCAAACGAACACATACAGTGCAAATTGTCATGACAATGCTCCAGAACATACCAGACAAGGACATTATTGGAGAACCCCCCTTAACCGCTTTATCTGGACCCCTCATCATTGGTGGACACAAGCGGAGGTGGAACGGATTACTACGCGTGCTCCATACTTAGAATAGCGTACTGCTTCCTGTCGTTGGATAAACATTGGACCGAGTACATCGCTTTAAGAGAGAATTATTTTTAAGGAGACCATGTACGAGATAAGAATAAGTATGTTATGTAAATGTAATAAAAAAATCCTACAAATTTAATTGTCAGTCCTCGTGCATGTGCCCAAATAAGTGTCGACATTTGTCAATTTTAATTGATACAAAATAAAAATAAAACTTTAATGCCATCATAAAATGAAACAACGATGTGGGAATTAAATAATTTTGTCACAGATCTCTATTTACAGCGACGTTTGAGACAAAGCGAGACCGGTTTTACGACGACTGGTGACCGGTTTTAACAAAGGGCCGGAAACCGCACGTCAAACCAAACGAAATGGTTCACTATCTAGACCGATGGAAGAAACCTATATGTCAATTTGTCTAGTCGGTACATCGAGTATTTATCTCCGAGAAGGGATTATCCCGTCCCGACACGTTATTGAGTCAACAGACCGACCTGTGTTTGTGGAGACACTCAACAATCCAAAATTAACAAATATACTAAATCATTATCTAGACGAACATCCACTTTCTACCATATCTACTTTAACATTGGTATTTGATTGTAAAAAGGAAGACTCAATTATTCGCTAACACACATCAACGTTTAGATGATTTAACGCCTCACTCGTCTACCCTGACGCACAACCCTCGCACAGCCCGTATGAAATTTGCGAGTTCGTTATTAAGGCTTCAACGAGGCCTCCACAATATAATCAAATAAAATATTGGCAAAATATGAAGAAAACAAAGAGATACGCACAAAATTATATATCTGTATTTGTTACATGAATATAAATATTGAAAATATGAATAAATATAAAAATCATACATTGAAGTTGTTTACGCGCTTTGTTACTTCGATTGGCACCACTGGGTTTCCTGGTTTATAATAATGTACATGTGTCCAGTTTATTAATTTTACATTAGTATAAAAGTCCTACCTAAGTAATAGTTTTTTAAAAAAGTCAAATCTTAAACTCTAATTCTACGTAGATCGAAATAAATATTTGCGAAATTATCCCATTATTATTCTTCATCTTTGCTTCATCCTTAAACCATCTTACAAAAAATAGGCTAGCCGCTCGAAGCTAGATGGTATTTTACTTTTTGAATTCAACATATAATTTGGAATTAATAAAATATTTCAAATAATTCCATAACTAGGATGATTATATCTCTGACATGGTTGAGATTAAAAACATACACTTTGAACATTTTTAATATACCCCTAAAACATTCTGCACCATGTACGAGTATATTACACTCAGTATTTAGTATCCAAACAGAAGGTCGTTTTCTTTTCCTTTTGTACAAAATACATACACACTATATTAATTTAATGTACCTATACAATAATGATATCGTGCGTTAGTTTTTCAAAGTCAAGACCATGAAGCGACCAAATAGTAGTATTTTGAAACTCAGTATCCTCGGCTAAGCCAGGATTGATTTTAACTGCTAACTCTATTTGAAATGGAAGACACCACATAGGGTAAAACTAGGCTATAAGGGTCTTGACTTATCTATCAAAAGCTGGGACCTGTCATCCACAGATGGCAAAATGATTTAAAAATATAACTTTAATCCCTATAAGTTTGCAAGGTCCAAAATTGCGTGTTGACACGCGTATAACTTGTAGTAACGTAAGCAAGGAGAAGAACATTCAATGTAATGGTAGATCAGTAACGAAGAAACGACAAAATATGAATATCGAAAAGGATAAAAAAAAATTTTAATTTATTTATGTATTTTATTTATTATCTTTGTTTCATTAACCACTGAATTGAGTTTAAATACATCTACATTAATTTTTAAGTCAGGAAATGGATTCGAAAGCTCAGCGCTAATTTTAAAAATACTACGTCATACTATTATGCATCTCTGGCAAGGTCACAATATTACATCAGCAGTTAATTGCATGTTACTCGGGTTTAACGTCAGCGATTCAGTGTAAACACAATAATTATTTCGGTGTTTAATGCACATTAGTGCACGCGTAGTATTAGTGAATGCAAGCTATAATTTTTAACCATTAAAAATTTTATTCATGTACATAAAAATACATTTTTAACATCTGAAAATGACACAGTTCTTACAGAGTATCACGACAACATTTTTTTTAATACATAACTGCACTTTTTCATAACTGAACCTATACACAAAGTGCACTGGCGACGTTTATTAGCCGCCACAGAGGATCGGAGTCCCTTGAAACTCGCAATTGCATTCTTAATAATTTTCAATAATATGTGACCAATCAAAAATGATATTTTTGCTAGATACTAGATGGTAAGTGCTCTTAATTACCTCAAGAATCGATGAGCTCTCATCATAAGATGTACGAATGTGGGTAAGTCAAGAGTTGTGTAGAATAAAATAGGGTGGTGCTCCATCCTCTCCCCCTACCCCCGCGGAGAAATTGCGTGATGATAAGTTAGTTAGAATACTTTATGCAGTAGAGATAGGTGAGTGCCCAAAACAACATATAATAACAATTTTATCGTAGTTAAGATCTTTTAATAAGAGAAATTGAACCATAGGAAGGTAATGCATCACAGATCTTATTTGTATCTGATCACAGCGTGCACTAATCATTCATAACGCTCCACCAGTGTCATAAATGAAGTAGTATTATTATTACCAACAGGATGCGCAAACCGCCGCTGTCACAGTCCGGATATATGACGCACGCACTTCAAACCAGGACAAGACGGTTCAAGAGCCTCGAAGTAGTCAAAAGGAATGCAGCAAAACCTCTTGAATCATCAGTATCAAGTTACAGAAACAAACCTGCCAACAATGTGGCCGCTGTATTGCTGCTGGTAGTCGAAACTTGCGATGTACCAGCAAAAACGAAAATAATAAAGTATGATCTACGGAGAGAACGCAGCTGTGTGGGACTGTCAACAGAAGTCATTCACCCAAATGTTTTGCTTTGGTTATGAAGTAATGGCGTGGGGATATTTTTAGATTTGCAACAGATTGTGTGCCCATGCCGTGATGGTAACTTATCGTCTGCTAACTTGTACTGCAAGTCTTAATGATCATTTATACTTGTATTCGACTGTAGAAATAAATACAATTCATAAAAGACACTTAATGCAAATAGATTACTATACTTTATGAAGAAGGAGGAGTTTAAATAGTGGTGTAGTGCTAAAAAAGGAAGTACCGGAACGCTACGCCTCTTAGGGTAATATCGTTTTGGTATTTCTAGTACTAAATGAAAATAACGTTTGTTTTCTTTTCTCGGACAGTTAGTTAGGTTAGGTTCTATGTTCTCCTGGATCATCATAGAAGTATTCTTCCATCTGGCATTGATGAGAAAATCTGTTTAGGCAGTTTTTCATTTCTCATGCGGAGGACGTGTCCGAGCCAACTCAGTTGACATTTTTGTATTTGAAACAAAGTAGTGAGCAGGCGCGGTCGCTTCATAGATGTTTTGGATGCTCCGCATCCCTTGTGGTCCTGAATCAAAAGTTTTGGACATTTTGTTTGTAGTCGAAAACAGCACTGCTGCAAATAAATTCGTTCTTTAGAGACCAGTCATAACACACACAACGACACGCCGCGCGCACGGAGCGAGTCGAAATACATATACACACATCCTTAGCTTTCGAACGTCTATGAATTGCGTAAACACACAGATACCAGTAACAGTGGATACTATTATTCGTTACGTAAACACAAAGTTTGAAAATGTTCGATATTCAATTCTGCCTGTTAAAGTCTTCGAATACTGTATACGCATTCCTTAACAGTATCCGATGTACAAAAAACGACTTTAATGCTTATGGGTATAATGCACAAAATAGCATACATATTACGGAGCGAGCGGATTATTTTGTGAAATTTGTTCGTGTGACCCATTTTTGACAGTTTGGCTTGAATACAATAGCCGAATTATTAAAATATTGAATATCCTTCGATTATGTCATATTTGTACATTTGAAAGTATGTAGGTATAAACTTGTCATCCAGCATCCCTTCTGCAAAAAGTTACCGACCGCCACTGGTAGTGAGTTCATTCCAAGATCCTTTCGGATTATAACATTCCTGATTTGATCTCTTAACGCAAACATGATGTTTACACGCCCTGTTACTCCGATTGGCACCACTGAGTTTCCTGGTTGATAATACTGTGCATGTGTGTATATGAGTATTACCGCCTTTTTTTGAAGAATACAAGAAAACGGTAACAATTACATCCCGTGCTTTGACAAGTCCAGAGGTCCAAATAATCGTCGGGAGAGCGCACTTCGGTCGGTCGAAATCTACCCAGCCAAAAGAACAACAACAGAAAATCAACACTTACAATAAAAAGGTTTGGTTATCATATGTGCTCTCAATGTTAATTGGAAACCAGTTGTCGAAGGGAATTACGGGAACAGTATTATAGGTTAAAAAGCGAATAATTATAAATATTTTTATTTTCCTTATAATACATCTAACGTGAAGATGAATTTAATTGAATAATCTTAACTGAAACTGTCGCCACGTGATCCCGGACCACAGTGAAATATAATACGCCCCCTAATTGGTGGAACACTCCGAGGTGGTTTCTTCCTAATGTAGCGGGCCGACCTCGCCCTGGGAAAATTTGCCAAGTTCAAAGGAGCGACGGCACCGTCCATAAAAGAAACTGTCGGAAAAAATAATTTATTACTCGCGTAAAATTTATTGCCGTCATTTTTTTAATGTTTGTTTGAACCCTAATACAGGGGTCGCAGTAAATAATCAATAAAAATATATTTCACATTGAATTTGTTTCCTTTGGTAATATAAAATGCGTATTTATTACCACACGACCTTTCTCGTTATTGCCTCTACAAACCCGTGCTGTATCTTATTCACCGTCAACTCCTGCACAGTTGAATCGTGACCTCATTGTTACACATGATTCAATCATGAAAACATGGTCAAATCATGACCGCATTATTACACATGACTAAATCACGACCACATTGTTGTAACACGACATGCTTTACGTGCATTTCTATTTTTAAGTACTTTTCTCTATTCTGAGCTTATTTATGTTACATTACGCCATTTACCGTAGACAGAAAGAGTGCAGTAGCAACGAAGAATACCCTTGTAAGTCAGAAGATCGTCTTGGATAGAACTTCCAGGGGTTTTTGTAGAAAGAGAGTCGACTCCAAGTAAATGGAAAAATGAGAAAGGGAGAATGCAGCATCACACTCCTGATATATATCTTGCCACATGACACTTCTTTTCCTAACACTTCGGGATCAGGATCAAGATCTGGTGTACACAATCATATCTTTCTCGGACATCCACTCGTATTTTTGGTGCCGCCAACACTCGTGTCAAATATTAGCCTTACCATCATCTCTTCATTCAACCGTTTCACATGACCAAACTATCTATGATCAAAATATCCATAATATCATTATGGCTGTAAAGTGCTTGGTTAAACGAACAGGTCTGTGAGATGCGAGCAGGGCAAAAACAAATGAGTTTTTAATATCTCTTGGTTAAGATTACTTAAATGTTTTCTCTTTTATATATTCATTAACAGTACGTAAATATATATTTAATTTGCGAAATCGTACGAGAAGACCGGCTACTATATTGACCATTTGTCATCTTTTCTTATCTACGCTGTCTATGTTTCTGTTTATGTTCTAGGTTGAATGAAAGAGCATACGATTCCATAAACATGCTGACTTAAATGTACATTATACTAATAAAATAGTATTTTTGTGTTTATTATTATCTATTCGCTATTCTTATATCATCATCTAGATGTCATTTTTATTCGTTTTGACAGCTAACAGAGCTACTTACAAAGGTGGAATAATTTTAATTACAAAGGTGGAACAATTTTAATTACATCGAGATTTTAGTTACGTTTGGTAAGCAATCAGCGAAATAGTTAAAGTAAAATGATATTTCAAAATTGACTTTAACACAGTTGGTGGTGAATATTTTTATTTATACTATGCAGCAAAAAATACGGTAGAATATCATCTTCTTAACTTTACCCTTGTTGAATACTTGAATTTTCTGACTCCATTTTGCGTATTTAAAACGATGCGAACAAAACAACGGTGTCGTCATGTTCACTGAATGAAATAATAATAAAAAATAAGAGAGAATATATTTATTTAAAGAAAGATACCCATTGAAACGAGATACTTTCACACCCTGCCGAAAATTACCCAATATTTCGCCCCAAGTCCTCAGATATGAAAAACCACCCCTGACCATTAAGTGCGTGCCATACTCGTCACGCTATCCCCGACAGGCTCCGATAAATCCCCAGGAATGTCAGCAGCGGAGGACTGAAGACCCAAAACTTCGACACTTCCGAGAATCAGAAAATATTACCTGTTTTTTTCATTGGACCAGAGTTCGCCCAACAAAAAACCAGTACACACTGACTTGTAAATGATACAAGAGCAGGTAATATTGTGCTAATCGTGCTTGCATAAATTATGAAAGAATTTTGTATTGTATATTAGTAACTTATCACGCCATTTCCCACGGTGGTAGACAAGAGAATAAAACGCCACACTCTTCTGTACCGGGATCGATACCAAGCATATCCAAAACCTTTTTTTATCGGATATTTCTATGAACTCTTCAATACATTCGGTCGAATTGGATCCTAAATATGAGTCTTTAACCACCTGAAATGTGTAGTAGTTTTTAAAAGTTTTATTCTTGAACCCAGTATGTTTATCATTATTTTGATTTCCTTTTCAACGTCTTAAAGATAGCATTTATACAGCTTCCTTTCATCCCTCCAGGTTCTCTGGAATACATTAGTACCATTGCTGATACCCAGCTATAATAAATAAATAAATAATAAAGTAAAATTATAATAACACCAAAAAACAAAATTATAAAAGAATTTAAATTTTTGGCATAAACTAACTACATACATGTGTACTTTTACAAGGCTTATTGTAACAGTTCTTTGAAGCGACCCCTGAGTACGTGTGTCTACTCAAAGTGCTGACAAAGCCCTGGTGAATGGAAACAGCGATAGCTTTGAACTTTGGACTGGAGTATCAGGTTTCGGGATCCCTTTTGAAGTTCCCCCAACTCCGTGTCAGCGCGGCGGCTGCCACCACAGTCGGTTAACTGCATCGATTTTTTGCGACAGATTGTAAATCACACTCGCGATGGGGAAATCACCAACAGATGGGACGAAGATGCTCAATGGAGACGTCGGATTTGGGGCATGATAAAAGATTTACTGAATATTTTGAAGATTGAACATGAAAGATAATAATTGGGATTGACAGAAACCACTTCGGCCGCAATAATTCGATTCAAGACATTTCAAGATATATTTGCCATGTCACGTGTATATTTTGGAATATATTAATACATTATTAATTTTTTACAATGTTTTCTATGAGAGATACAATAAGTATAATATAAACATATCTATTAGAAATAAATTGTCATTTTACATTACAAATTATTTTTGTAATGTAAATAGTTAGTTAGTTATCCATCCTAAATGAAGTGAGTTTAAACGGAGCGTCGGCCATCTCGAATGATATACGGTGGTGTTGTAGGTAAGATAAAATAGAAATTGTATTTAATAGTGTTTTTATCTATTTTATGACGCCACAAGATAAACACTAAATGTATTTTTATATAAATATATAAAGAATGAAAAAATTAAGAGCAAATGTAAATAGTCGGTACAATTAAGAAAATGTCGCTGAGTTAGTTTGGAGGTGTGGAACACACGAGTGAAGAGAGAATGGTAAAGAAAACAGGAACAGAGGACATCCGCGAAAGACCCGAAACAATCAGGTCGACAAGATATTGAAGAACAGCCCTGTCAGCAGCTTCAACAATCGACTAGTGTGCTTAATCAAACTTTTTTAATTCTGCCAAATACGCTATAAACAGACCCACATTCGCTCCTTTATAATGAATAAATAAATAAAATACAAAAGGTTTCCTTTCAATCGGTAGCTATAAAATGATTTGAAGATATACACTTTATGTTCAGGTATCTCGAACCCTTAGTACCTAAAACTTCCCGAAACAATTTCGAAGCAATTTGTAAGAAACTAAATTTGGTACAAGCACTTGGTCCAGGATTTACTGGAATGAGATACTGGGAATAAACTGTCGAAAAGAGTCTTAAAAGGCTGAAATTGAAAAAAATAGATATAGCGCCAGCAGCACTGTTAGACCAGAACTAAATTATTATTAATATGGCCGTATTACGCTTCTGAAAATGGTTGATTGTTGCGTAAAATATAAGGAGTCGGAAATTTGCTTACGTATTTTATGAACTTCAAAGATGGTGGAACTAAAAATAAATCAGATTAATACAAAACATTTTTTTGATAGTTGTTATTAATTCTCTTGACTTATTTACGCGTCATAATACGTCTTAACTAACGCTGTGGTCAACCCAGATCCTGTCAGTAGCCTTGTAACTGGCACGGTAATGTTTTTCTTATTTTCGTCCCAAGGTCACAAATTTGGACCTTAACATACGTAACATCCCTCACCAACGATACATTTCGAAGACATCAATTTTATATTCACGAAGATTGGAACATTTATATTTAACCTAGAGAAAAAACAGTTTGATTATTTTTCCAAATATTCAAATGTATTTAAGAGGCCTTAGTACACGATCTGTGTTTAATTTAGTCAATTTAGTATTAAGTTTTCGAATATTTTTTACAAAACGCAATACGTGCTTTTAATCAATTTTATTATGAAAGATCCATTCAAACTTAAAGCATTTCTTTAAAAAAAATTATCTAAATACATTGTAATTATCACCAAAAAAATATAATGGCAAAACCCTATTTAATCTTTTTAGCAATAAAATTATCTTTGGTACAGCAAATCTCGAAACATTTCCAGATTTCTATTTCGAAGTATGAAAACATTAAATTATTTAATTAAAATTTATACTGGTATCTAGAGAACTTTATAAAATTAAAAATAAAAATAAATTATACCTCATGAGCAGATATTTTAAATAATTACTAGAAAGGAGCCTGTAAAAGCTGACCGATTTTTTTCAGCAGTCGTCGGCACCTAATTATGTTATATTTATTTGGTGATAATTGTAATATATTTAGAAATTATTTTTTAAAGAAATGCTTTAACATTTAATAGATATTTAACAATAAAATTGATTGAAAGCGCGTATTAGAAGACTTTACACTAAATTGTCTCTCCAAAAAATAAATACTTGGATCGTGTATTATGTCGACCGTAAAATGGACGTAGCTAAGTTTCGCGAACTGAACCACGATTTTAGAAATAAATTTGCACAATTTGCAAGCGTTGTTCTGGCGTAAGTCTATTCATGGTATAATGGTAAACCAAACTGAGCCCAAATCAGCTGTCAGCTGTCAAATTGGCCATCGCTGGAAAAAGTGTTGCCAAATCGAAAAACAAACCTCTAAAAAAAACATCCGTGCGCACAAAACGTAAAGGCACATGGCGCCTTTGAGCTGCTGGTCGATAATAAAGGGTGGCCCGTATATTACTCCGCCCCTGACCGTAGTATTGCATCTTAGTTCCGCAGTCCGCAGATCTCCATCAACAATGGGGTAATTCCAAGATGAATGGTCCTCCTTCGGGCAGAGAAATTGAATTTATTTAGCTTTAATTAAAAACGAACGTCGCGGTGATGCGACACGACGAAGCGTTAAGCAAACAATTTGTACCTGTCAGTGCCAATTATCTCCGTTATTGTTATTGGTTCGATCTCGCGACGGTTGTTGATCGGAAATAATAAACCGTTCCATCACCAAAAATAATGAATCGAGACGTTTCGTCAAATTGGTACGACCGTCAATGTTCAATTATTCTAATAAAATATTCTTGCGCCGAAAAATTTAAACCATTTTTTATCAGCTCCGCGCGCTGCGTGTGTAGATTGAATTTAACATTCGTTTTGAACTTTAGTAACAAAATAACAATAGTTAACAATAGTAACAATACTTTATTAGGTACCGAAACACGAAATGTTGACAATTTCGTATCAACGTGCGCCTCAAGTCTAGATTGAATTTAATATTTTTAGTGTTTTGAGCTAGATTAGGTAAAGAATCCCTGAAATATTTTCAAACACATGGAACTACAAATTATTACGGTCCAGGGTCAAGATACTCATACTTAAAATTTTTGAAATGGGCAACAGATAAGTTGGTGTATTCGTCTGCAAGTATTTTCGTTCGACCATATTCGCGTGATGCCAGCCAGGTTCAATCTTATCTTATCTTAGCATGCATACTTTCCGCGCATCGTTGCAGATAAAAAATGTGGGTCGTCGATTGGCCGGTATTATCAACAATGGCCGATGAAACTGGTCGTGCAATTTTGTCACCAAAATACCCGAAACCTGCAACATTCTGATAAACCTAACCTGTTTAAAATTATGTAATATTTTCAATTCGCAATAAGTGTCCCAGACAGTCAGCATACTAATAATGTTCGGCAGCTTCAAACCGTAGAAAAAAGACACAGACGTGGACTGTACAGTAAATATCATCTACGTACGAGGGAAAATAATTTACGGTAGATAAATAATAAACAAAACAATAAAGATCAGGTTTGTCTCTGGTATCTGATGCACTCAATATTTCTGATAGGTGTGGAGTCGTGGACTCTGAAGGCAAGGAAGACGGACTGATGTAGTGCTGGAGACTAATGTCACCATTCTACAGGAACTACACATCAAGGAAAGACTATAAACCATTTCCTCTCCTTCCATTTTTTGGACATCTTGTAAATAAAGAAGATATCTGAGAAGATAGCTTGTTTTGGTGAACCAGGTCGAAGAACAGAAAGAGGACAGGGAGATCTACAGGATGCCGGGAAAAATGGAGGAGTATAGTCAACAGAACCGGAGTTCACGATCCTTAGTAATGAGGGACCAGCGCGGGTGACATAACGCTGGTCTAAGCATAATGAACAGTATTAAGAAAGAGTTGCATAGAAGTAGTTTGATCATGTGAAACAAATGAATAAGAAGACATCTTCCCCTTGAGACAGCTCGTCTATTTATAAATGCGTTTGTGGTGTCTCGTGTAGCATATTTATTGTAACAGCATTTATGCTGGCCTGCCAATGTTTCAGCTGAATGGATTACGATCCGTTCTATATGGGGCAGCGCGGATAATATATGGAGTTTCTTCAATTCTCTCATATAACATATCTTTTACACGAGCAAAATTGGCTCCGGTTTTCTGAAAGAGTTGAATTTAAATTGTGCTGGTTGATGTACAAGGCGAACACATAACATGGCGCCTCTGTATCTTCAAGAGCTTTGATCTCAGACAGTTTGAATAGAAGACATCAAACTTTCAGGTCATAGAATCGTTTAATGAACGGGCATTTGCGGCGGCAGGCCCAAAAGCGTGGAACTCTTTGCCATCCGTCATAAGGAAACAGTGCATCAGAGACTTTATTTACGAAGAGACTAAAAACGCACCTTTTCAAAAAATCATTTCCAAAAGTTCAAATAACAATCTATAATTTTAAATACAAAGATAATGTAGGGCTATAAACAGTTTATATATAAAGCGTCCTGGCGCTATAAAAATTATCCAAAATTATTATTAATATAATATTGTAAGAAAATATACGAGACGAGTTGATGGCACCAGATATAAAGGACGTCTTAGTCAATATTTGATGAGGTCGTTAAAAGCAATCCATAGCCGACGAGCATGCATGTGAAGAAGGCAAATTAATGTGTATTCTTGGAATCACGTCCGCGAGGAAACGGTACGATGGTAAGTTGCTTAATTAGGACGCCAAAGAGGCTATAACGGCTGGTGAATAGGAATAAATAGTGAACTTGTTGTGAGAAAAATATGGCCCTCCACCCTGTGGGGAGACATCCTGATAGTTAAAAGAACGTAACGACTATAAATATTAAACAAGTTTTATAGGTATACTACTCAGCAACTACAAATACGAAATAATCCTTTTGAAAGGCCAAAAGCAGTAGAGTTGTGTGCTTATACTCGTTTGTCCCGAGGCAATAGAGACTTCTGCTCGTACAGTCGGGAGATGAAAGCGAGATTGCAGAGGCTGCGAACTGGGGAAGATGGAGTTGTGTGCGCGGGGAATATTTACTCCGAGTTGATTAATGCAGTTAAAGGTGGCGGCGACAGAGGCGCGACTGCAAGAATTGTTCAACCTTTGTGCTCAGTGGCGTAATTTCACTTTTGGTACCCGAAGCAGCCACTCTAATAATCTATATTAAAAAGTTAATATATTAAGGTGCATCTTATTTGCCCTCCTCTTGTCTTACCTCAGAACACGATTTTCTGTGTGTGCTGTCTATGAATTTTTAAAATTTCAAGAAGTGTGAATGTCTTGCTACGAGCTCGCCACACCGACTTTAAATACTATTGTGTATTCGGTTTCTCGCGGTGCGTGCCAAAGATTATAATTACTATTGCGGGTGGTACACAGTGCTTCGTGCGAATAAGCGAAATTGTTCCTGACGTTCAGGGGACCTGTAGCTACATCGGAGAAAAACCCAGAAAAATGTTATACCACTTTAAAAATGAGCAACTATCTTCAATACAATAAGTCCAAATCGCAAAGCGAAAACCGTTATTATGTGTACAAGAACAATTGACGAATGCTATAAGTTCTATTATATTATTTGCTCCGTCATCACTTTTAACTTGCTAGTATTCATCATAAGATCATTTTTCTTGTATACATCTAAAGGATGAGACTAAAGTTGATTTTCGTCAAAATGAATTTCCGATTACAGCAACGATACACGTGCGTACACCGTTCCAAACAACGTCAGGCAGCTACTGCGTCGCAGGTACATTTTGAAATTGTAAAACAAGATGTAAAATGCTTTCGTATGCAACACCAGTCAGATGCAGTTGTCAGCACGAAGCGCGATGCACGTGCCATCACAATCTCCCAACATCTAGAAGCGTTCAGAAGTCAAATGAAATTATAAAATACTCCCTCGTCCGTCGTATGACGGGTTCCTTTGTAGTCGTAGACAAAACAGCGGTGAGATGTGAGAACTTCGTTGTCGACTTAATGATAAAACAATTTATTATATATTGTATTTTACTAAACGAATAAGCGGCTTCAGTATTTTCCTAATAAAAAAATGAATTGATAGCGGAATGTCGCGACTGTTTAGCGAATTTATTCAACACTACATCAGGGCGTAGATAGATAAAAACAAATCATTTAAATTATACTATCACGCCATTTCAGCACGCAGGCAGAGGATACAGCATCACAATCTTCTGTCGGTTGTTGAGGTTTCTGACAGGACCATCTTCCGGTTTACCTAACGCCGGTATGCCGAACGTCCTCTATTTCTGATACTATTGATCCACTCTTGAAACAAATCTCTCAGCAGCCGTAAACACACCCAGTACCGACGCCATATAGCAATACTAATGCGGCCAGGAAGGCTGACTCTCGAGTTACATTCACAATTGCGTAACCTCGCGATAGTTTAACCAACATTCCTGAACCGATAGTCGATACGCATAACCCTATACCATCAACATATCTTAATAATCTTTTCTAATTCATCCGTTCTCCCTAAGTGAATATTTTTTAATCCTACTCAATTACATAAATAAAATTATTGCAACGCGCGCTTTTTTTATTTACAAAAATGAAAATAATCCTATAATAATAATGATTAGAAATCAGAACTATCTAAATTATTATTAACGACGATAATACGCAATCGGTGCGAAATTTTATTTTAATTTCATAGATTTTGCAATACTTGTTTTCACACATATATACTAACATATGTATTATTATTATATATTAATTCATACAAACAATGGCAAAATAATCGAGACTCGGAGCAGCTGTGAGACGATATTTGTATTTTCAACCACAACACCTGGAACGGATGCAATCGATTTTTCTTCAATAACAATAAGAAGAATACTATTTTATATCAAACTACATGGAGTGTGCAATGCATTGAACTGCATAATTGTTACACATTTATAATAATAATAATTAATTCATTTTCATTTCACCAACATTAAAATAATTCTCGCCGTTAGTACGTAGCAACATAAACTTACAGAATAAAATTTGTACAGGAGCTAGCGCCTTTAAAAAAAACAATTTGTTGGTTCAATTGTCACTTCCAATAACGATATGAGCATAAAAATTACAACAAATGTTACTTTGGCATCCGAAAACGTTTGAAAACTAAAGATATTTGGTGCCAAAAATGAAAACAAAGTATGGCATATACGCTATAACCACGAATTAGACGCAGAATTTGGTGGAGACAACATTCTCCAAGTTAGCAAAACGATGTCAGATTCAAAGAATGGACTTAGAACGAACAGCGAAGAAAGTGTTATATATATATATATATATATGCAAAAGTGAAGGAGTGTCGGAAGATCCAATCTGCAGTAGTTAACTGTTATTTTACTGCTAGACTCGGTGTACCTACATACGGAATGTGCATCTACGAGGAATCGATTGTTTAATTCCTCGTCATAATTTCTGAGAACTCGAAAAATAATATTATTCATTTATAGCGTCCAGAGACACCAGACATTATGTGAATAACAAATAACCAGTGTTAAAATATGATATATATGTCTATCGAAAAAATATATATTTTGACAAACATACCTGATCGTGAACAGAATCGTGCAATATAATGAAAATTTAATTAATTAGAAACGAATACAGATCTGTTTGTAGCATGTTTGTAGCGAGTTTACAGCACCGGAGCGTTTTGGCAGAACCTACTAGATGGCGCTTTTCACGAATTATAACGTAATTCTTTCATGAATATTTTCATTTCATTTGCACATGCGCTAAAGCATAAATCAAGAAATAAAATTTTAAAAAATGAATCACGAATCACGATATTCCCAGATATTCAATCACCGATAGTGAATGTGACTCAGAAATATCAATGATTGACTCACGGTTCGTGATGTTGCATTCATCACTAGTTGGTATAGCATAATCGTATAATGAAAAAAGACAGTCAAACAGCATTAAGACTTTTGTATACAAAGTTCCCAAAGAGGTTTACATCAATGTCGAAGAGAGAATAGGGTAGAATAGGATATACTTGTAAGGATTAGAATGGATGGTAGATGAGAGGGATTCCAGGACTTTTGTGCTCAGATAAGCATTTATAGACGCGCGATAAACAAATTAATAAATTTGAAAGACTACTATTCATCACAGTTAAAAATAACAAACAGATTTTATCGAATAGTTATTTTTCTCGACTCTTTAACAATATGATTTTTTTTAAGCACTGGCCGAATACACGACAATAACATTTGAAATCATATAAAATCCTATGATACTAGTTTAAAAGGAAAAAAAAAAACATATTTTCAAATTTGCCTTACCTCTGGCATCGAATTGAATGGCACGGGAAGCACTTACCTATGTAAGTTGAGTACGCTAAACACGCTCGATTCATTAAGAAAAAGAACGGCTATACATGCAGAGTGTAACAGACCTAGTCCGCAATATTTTATGGGTGGATACTTGACTAAATTACGAGTCGAAAATGTTCAAGGAATATGGAACCATGATAGAGATATAAACATTTAAAAAAAAAATTAATTATACTATTATTTTGATTAATTGAAGTATTTTATTAATTCCAAAATATATATTGAATACAAAAAATTAAAAGTCATTTAATTTCAAGCGGTTAGACTATTTTTTGTTGGATGATTTAGGGCCTGAAGCAAAGATATACATTAATAATGGAACAATTTCGCAAATATTTATTTCGAAGTACGTAGACATCAAAGCTTGACACGATTTTGTAAAAATTTCAAACAATTATATTTTCCGTAACAGTGCACACATATATTTTTATATACATATATAAATAAATGGCAGACGATTATAGAATCACTTCAATCGAAATATGCGTGCGTATGGTTTAGACAATTAAAAGTGTGACCGACGTACAAACGATGAAAATTATTAAAATTAAAAATTTTGAAATATGTCATCATCATCATCATTTTCAGCCATTTTCTATCCGCTGCTAGACCTTTCTCCCTAATTCCGCTTCGGTCCAGCTGGTTTTACAGGTTGACTGTCCGACTTTCGTGCGATGTTGCCTGCCCGTTGCCGTGTTATTTTCTTGGCGTATTGAATTACGGTATTGGCCCGAATATAGCGCGATATTTTTCTAAAAAAAAACATTCGCGTTATATTTGCGGTTCAGGCCGAAGCGCACACAGCCACGCCTTTTCGCCTATC
Organism: Eubasilissa regina; assembly: GCA_022840565.1. Lineage (NCBI taxonomy): Eukaryota > Metazoa > Arthropoda > Insecta > Trichoptera > Phryganeidae > Eubasilissa > Eubasilissa regina. The sequence goes on along the minus strand of JAINEB010000006.1, from coordinate 29,913,697 downwards.
GCCTATTTAGCTGAACATCATTCTCTGACCCGTACAGGGAATCATCAATCCCAGTGTTAGGGGAATGGATCGCGACCGCCTGGCAGAAGATCAGTGACAAGTCTATTGAAGAAGGTTTTAAGAAATGTTGCACTTCCAACAATCTGGATGGGAGTGAGGATGACGTTTGATGGGAAGAGGAAGATGCCAGAGATGATGCATCGAGAAGTAATCATCCGCTGAGCATGTCTGAATAAAAAAATATTTTTTTTTATAATACAGTCTACCTAATTCGTTTTATATTTGAATTTTTCCTTTCATTCCTGTTCCAAATATATAGGTATCGTTATATTCGGGCTAATACGGTATATCAACTATTCTCGTCTGACTCTTCGTGTGCTGCTCAACATACATCTCTCCGAGCCTCTCTAGTTGAGAATCCATGTTTCGTACTCCAAATTGTTTCCATCTGAAATATGGACTTGCTTGAATAAATAATGTAAGAAATATGATAAGGAAGGAATGTATAGAAATGTAAATAAATGTACCACTGCCCCATTGTGAGGAGGCTTCGAACTTTGTGTGTTATAAAGAAAGCACACCCTCAACCGACCGGCGCACAAAGCGACAAAAGGCTTCGACGGGAGGGAGGGAGCCCGACACCTCTCCTAACAATGAACCATTATTTCAAGACAATCCTTTATTTACGAATATTCGGGAGTGACGTCACGGATGTGTTGTATACGTAACAGTCATCGATGGCGCCGTAAATAAGCGTAGGCATGTGGAACAGGTAAAAACGGGTAAAAAGAGAAACCGCCATTTTTGACTCAACGGTGTGAATGCTATAAATATTTGACGATATCTGTGATTTAAAACTGCGACTGCGATCGCTGTTTTATTAAAATATCACAATATATTAAATAAATTGATAAAAAAACAGATAGTATTTCTTTCGAAATTCCGTACGTCTGTATTATGCGTACATTTCACTGGTAAGGAAAGAAGGTCTGAAATATTATTATTAGTGATGAGAGAAAATGCTACTTTTGACTCACTGGTGTAATTGTGATTGATATTCGATAATATCAGTGATTAAAAACTGTGACTGTGATCACAGCATCATTGCTAATGCGCGTGCGCAGCACGATATCACAATACACGAAATATATATTTTTTAATCATAATTTTGAACGCATTTACTTATATTATTCAAACTTCATTTACGTAAAAAACATATGCTAGCATCTATAATTAATATATATTTAATTTAATATCATCACAGCCTTAAAAAAATGTGTGTTTTTTTCGGGTCAAAAGCGTAAAACGTTTTAGAAGAATCTACTAGATGGCGCGTATCACGAATTATAACGTTATTCCTTCATAAATATGTTCATTTCATATGCACATGCGCCGAATCACGAATCAATCAAATATAATAATTAACCACGATATTCCCAGATATTCAATCACTGATAGTGAGTGTGACTCAGTGATATCAGTGATTGACTCACGGTACGTGATTTTGAGCTCATCACTAATTACTATATTTATTTTTAAAATATAATTTGATAGAAACCAGTTCCTTAGCATTGTATTTTTTGGGTACGTATTCGAATTGTGTTACTTTTTAATTAATGCACAAATAAATAAATATTGTCAAACATGTGATATAACTAAAAAGTTTCAAAATGCAAATTTGACGTTTATGAGTACTGAATAAAATATGTAGTCACATGGGTAACGAGTATGATGTTTAATCACTTTTTCGTCACATATTTTTCCGAGATTACTGGAGTACAAATTTTGGGCGGGGAGGGGGGGGGGGGGGGGGGGGGCTCATCAAAAACGATAATAAAAATATGAGTATGTTGTGTCGTCCGTGTATAAATAATGCTACACAATTTTTCTGTCACGCGTTATTATACACGGCGGGCGCACACACGTACAAAAAAATAATGGAACTGCGATGATGTATGCAAAAATATCTCGCTTCAGAAAGTAAAGCGAGTTTCCCTCGGCGCCAGACACCATTTATATCGCTGGATTGGCAAATTGATTAACGACGAATGTCTCCGAGAGGAAATGTTCACCGACGACAAGCAAAGTCAGATCTTCGAGGAGAAAGGGAAACGTCAGCAGATGAAACCTATCGCCTGGTTGCGTGTCTTCGCGTAAGACCTATGGATCAATAATTCCTCTCGGTAACATTATTATGTTTTTCTTTGTAGTCGTACGAAGATGTAGATAGCGAGGGCGTGCACTATATACGATAAAAAAGCTGTGCTTAACTATAATCTTTGCATAATAAATGAAATATTTATATGATATATTATATATTGAGTATGTAAATCTACGCAAAAATAATTCAGTTCTCATGTTAACTAAAACCGCTTAACTAGCGGAAGAATTAAAAATTGACAAACAAAACTGCGCAAGTTTTTTCGCAAAGTCTGTCCCAGGCGTATACGAACTAAACGCAAGTCTCGCACCGCGCGGTGGTCTGAATACACGTCTCTGCACAAGCAGATGTGTTGCAAAATGCAGCAAGCGTGTCATTGAATGATGAATACAACCTCTAATTATAATACCCATCGCTTTTACATCATCGATATTAGCAGCCTAACCTAACCTGGTCAAAAGCCTAACCTAACCTGAGTCAGCAGTAAAGCTAAATCAAGAGAAATATTCTACCCTTAGTCAGATTTTTTGTAAGTATAAACTACTGTGTAATTTGATCTAATTTAAATCATTGATGTTTGTAGAGTTAACTTTGAGATAGACATAATTTAAAATTGTATCTATATTTAACAATGTTTAGACCACTGTGAATTATCTATACGTCAGCCGGTTTCGGTTTCAATACTAACGTATATTCGCCAGGACTGGCGTACTACTGAACTATTCCATAAAATTTTAACGACATCTATTACGGTGGTTGGCGGAGGCAGGGAGACATTGAATTAAGGAATATATTAAATAGCGGGTTGTTTGTAAGGTTTCATTGGTTATCCAAGCTGAGGCCTTTATTATTAATGTGTAAAATTTCAATGCCGATTTTTTAATAGAAGTTTCACAAAAATAGAAATAATACATACAAAGTGAAATTAAGTGGCTAATATGTTATTGCTTAACTCCCAGCAAGAGAAAGTTCCGAATTCGAGTCCCGGTGATAACTGTATAATTTGTGATTCATCTAATTTGTTTTACTTAGAATAAACTTTGTCGTTTTATCATCAACGCCAACCGGTTTCAAAACGTCCAAACCATCATCTGATGCTTGCGACAGAAGACTTGTGACTTTTTTTTAACTTGCTCAAACTAACATGCGGGAAATCATCCTCTTCTTCTCCGTCCTTCGACGTATCCCTCCGCATCGCGTTTTTCCAAATTACTTTCTCTTCTCGCAAGATATTCAAAAAATTTGAACAATTAGAGCAAATTGGGCAAAGTTGAGAGACTATCGTAGATCAGAATGGAGACATTCGTGCGTCTCGCCGTTCACGGTATACGTAGCATAGGTCTCCAACACCAAAGCCTAATATAATGAAATAATACGAGCCTAATATAAACTAAACTTATATTTCGCATTCGCACTGAATGGTTACTTAGAATAATTAGAAGCATAAAAAATGTATGGAAACCTTTAGAATTTCAATGAATAATCTTGTCCCTTTTCATCTCATTCAAATAAATTTATATAGCTGTCCACCATTATAGTTATAAATACAAGTTGTTAAGTTAAATTGTAGATTGATAATGCCATTACAAAGCGAAACGCGTCTTAAGTAAATTAAACGAGTGGAATAAAAATACAAGTGTTTTATTTTCACATATGTGATCATTAGATGTTCAGTATCAAGTGTGGCTCGCGTTTACAATTACAGTTCTTTAAAAAAAAATACTATTATTATTTAAGGTATTTTCTCCATAATTCTGACTCATTCATTGATTGCTGGGATTGGCCCTTTTCTTGACTGACCTGAAGACGGTTCAAAATGAAATAATATACTCAACCAGTACAGAAGCTACTTCTTGCTAGTTTACCAGTTCTTTACTAATGTAGACGAAAAACAAAATTACGATATTTGAATTATTGCCGATTATGATGACAAACTACTTATAAATACGATGGAACCCCGATTTTACATCCCCGTAATTCACGTTTTACTTTCATTTGCGTATTATTTCTGCAGTCCCGTGTCATTTTAGTAGTATATTTAAAACCCTGTTTTACGTTTCTCTTTCCCGCGATTTAGGTCTAAAATTTATTGAAATTTTGACAAAAATTAAATAAGTCCAATGTAATAATATTGGAAGTTTTGACAGAAGAAGAACCTTCCGACGAAGAAGTAGTGTCTGCTCATTCCATCAACCCAGTTCCAACAAAGACGATACCATAAGGCATATTGAAGGCCTCAAAGCATATTTTACTGGCATTAGTAATGTACCACCAGAAACCTTTAATTTAATATATAATATTGAAAGAACTATTCAAAAACAACATCGACAACAAAAAACATACAACAAAAAAACATTGTTTGATTTTTTAAATAAAGAATATAAACTATTTTTCTGCTTTTTTAAAACCCAATTTACATTTTCCCTCTGTTTACATTTTTTTTGTCGGTCCCTTCGAAAACTTAAAATCGGGGCTCAGTATCTCCTGTTAAAGAGAAGTCGCGTCATGAATGAAATTTTCGTGGTAAAAATGCAAACTAAGTGATTCTGAATAAACAATGCGAATCATTTCCCAGAAACTGAAATTTCAAGGAAGCAATTCAGCGCAATTGCAAAGATATTTCATTTCATTCATATTCAATTACAAGATGTGTTTATTAATTTAGAGCAGAAACGTTCGCTTGGGCCAAGATATCAACCGTTCGATCCTCGAACCAGAATGTTTGTCCTATTTTTATAATAAAAGCGCTTAATGTATGCCAGTACTATTTCACGAAACATATAAGTTCAGAAAAATGAAGAGCTTGTGATGGATTCGAAGGTAGAATACCCTGGTTTTCAGCCATTGGTAATTGATGCATAAAAAACATTTCAGGAGTCAACACTGCTGAGTTCGGAATTCCTCAAACGACCTCCACTATTAAAATACCCGCCCGATTTTACTGCACTATAACTTTACTGCATTATAATGTAAAAAACGATGCCAAGACTCGGGACCACGCAAAGCTGTGCCATAATTAGTGCCCTAGTTAAATATAAGTAAAATAAATTAATGGGTGAGAATGGTGAACGTTACATTTGTATAAAGTGATCACTTAAGCCAGCTGAAGACACGTCGTAAGCCCTGCAACTACCCATACTTCCATATCTTTCCATTAAATATAATAAAAAATAGCTAAAATATCTATTATTTGTTTAATAACAATACCTTTGTAGGTGAAAATCCAGTAATTGTGTGTTTTTGGACAAATTCAAAAATTGCTTATAAGTAAAAGAAAGAGTAAAAGTTAAGAGTGTAATCTTCTTTAGTGTCCAATGCAGGAATCCGTAATGCTGCGAATTATACAAATTGAAACAACTCCGTGCTCTCGCGACACTTAAAAATTAATTAATAGAATAAAGCCACCAAAATATAAAAGACTTCTCAAAAGACAGGGCTCTGGTAACCTGATGGGTGACAAATATAATTCTGTAGAGTCGGAGTTGGAGTCGGTAGATTTTGAAACGACTTCACAGCCCTGGATAAATACAAGATTATAATATACTTTTAACGAGAGCAAATCATAACACACCTTCAAGGTTATCATTCTGCGAATGCGTGCTTAGCGTTGGCACGAGTGCGGTCACGTTTGCGAAATTTGATTCCGATCGTATCATTCGCCTTCCGGCTATTGCAGTGTAAACATGGCCGCTCCGCTAGCAGTTTGCACCGAAGAGGAACAACGAGCAGTGAACCGATTTCTTTGATCGGAGGGTGTGAAAGGGGCTAAAATTCATCATAGACTTTTATCACAATACGGTGACAGTGCTTTATCACCTAAAAGCGTTTTTTTGTGAATCGAGAAGTTTAAAAATGGCCGGACGAGTGTGACGCACGGAGAGGGAGCGGGGCAACAGTCAACCTCCACCACGAACGACAAGATTTAACGAGCTCGAGAGACGGTTCTAGCGCATAGACAACTTCTTTGAACATCAGTCACGGTTTTGCCCATCTAATCATTCACAATGTATATGTCGAACCCCTACTTTTGTGTAAATAAATAAATTGTAGAACGAAAAATGTAAATAATCTACGTCTATAACGCCTTTAAAGTAAAATGTGCCCTTTCTACAGCGAGTGTCCACTTTCTGGAAGCTTGCTGTCGCGCGGCTGCCCCGGGGCACAAAAGATTGCAGAAATTTCAAGCGATTTAACGTAAACGGTCTGAACAACGTATAATTATTATCACTAGTCTGACCTTCGCAAATCTGCTAGGATTGCTATTAAAATTCCAATAACTTGTTAACGCGTTTACGAGAGCTTAACAGTGGCAAGCTTCATATAATGTATGCACGGAGAATCATGAACATCGTGGAGACAAAACGAAATGAATATACTGTACGACATTTGAAGACTTTTAACACTGGCTTGCTACAAAGTTCGACAGGGGTAACTATTATATAATCAATCAGTATTCAAATTTGATGCAAGAAAATAATAAAGTATACCAAAAATATAAATCAGTACTTTATATTATAATAAAAATACTTATATCATAATTTGACACCACGCTCAATTAAGGGAGTAGCCAAGACTGGCTTATCATATGAACGGTGCCGGGATCGATACTCATATTTTAAACAAATAATAGATATCTCATAGAGACGAAGCTATTTTTTATTATATTTAATGGAAAATATATGGAAGTATTTGTAATTACAGGAATTACGATTATTATTTATTTAATAACAGCGCCTTTGTAGGTGAAAATTCAGTAATCGTGTGTTCTTGGACATATTCAAATATTGCTCAAATTTTAACATTTATTTCAAATTACACCGACAATAATATAATTCTTACAATTAATATCTTCTTATTTTACGCAAACTATCGTCTTAGCTATTCCCGCCAGTTGGCTGTCAAATTTTCGCACCTGTAAAAAAATAATGCTGATTTTATAAGAATATAATGTTAATGAATTGTTGAATGAATTATTATTTAAAGAAAACAAGATAATAAAATTATCTTTTAACATAAAAACACAAAATTTAACAAAACCGTTCCAGAAAAATAAGAAGACAATGTAATATGTTTTATCAAGCTCTCTCAGAACGAATTTAGAAAAAATAGTACTATGGAAATAGTGCGTTTGAAATATAATTTTTTATAGGAAGTTCGTGGGTAGATTGTTATATACCCATAAGAAGAATATTAATATTTAGTATCTTTATAGAAACAAACGGGGAAAAAATGTGTAGAAAAAAAAAATAATAGGGGTTGTGAGTTTATTTTCAAGGTAGTTTATTATATATTTGTCGTGTATATATGTATATATATTTTGGCTCAGTGATGCACAGCGTTCATCTTATTTCCGCCCAGACAGACGGCAGACAGACAGATTTCGCAAGACTGAAGAGAGGAAGAGATCATTGAAGCGGTTCAGCAGTCCGTTTCGGCGAGGGGTCATTGTCATCTGAGAGTAAAAATAATGTCAGATGCATGGAAATAGTTTAGACCATCAGGTATTCTAAAGGATACGATAATACGTGGAATACTGTAGACAATAGACGTCGCTGTGAATAAATTTGGGTAGAAAATTTGTTACATCACGACCTTGGAACAGCGAGGTAACATTTGACACTTTGTTCAAAATGGAAAATCTATGTAGAGGGCGTGTACACTACAATAAAAAAATATGTGCATAACTATAATTTCTACGAAATAAATTTAAATTAAATATTTATTTTGTGTATTATGTATTAAGTATGCAGGTTATCATGTTATTGTTAACCATCCAGCGGAAGAATTTAGAAATGACAAATAAAGCTGAGCATATGTATCGCATACTTTTTAACAAAGTTTCACCAGGCGTATAACAACTAAACCCAATATTTACGACTCTCTCGCCGCGCGGTGTTCGAAATACACGTTTTCGCTTGAGCAGACGTGCTGCAAAACGCCGCAAGTGTGTATTTGAAGCGGACTTGAATCCATATTTTCCAATATACTTTAAACGTGGCAATATTTTATATGAATAAATATTTTTAGCCATCCAGAAGAAGAATTTCTATTTTTATTTAATTCAATTCTTTTTATGACTAGCAAAATCAGCTTTGTGGTTAAAGTCCATTATTTTAGATTGTTAACTTTATTTTATTAACCACCCAATGAATTAAATACATCTACCGGTTTCTAAAAATATAATTTTCTTCTTCAGGATGTCATTAACTAATCAAAAACATATTATATATTGTTTCTTCAACAGAATTCATTTTTAAAAAATAAACGGTTTTGGTCTTAAATTAAATAATTTGAAATAAATAAAGCGTGTAAAACTAACCAAAATATTATAGACAACCAACTAAATTTAACCAAAGTCCCATTCTAAATTTTTTTCCTAAAAAATATTCTAATAATTTTGTATCATCAACTAACAATTTAAGTTACTTACTAAATATATTTTTTAAATAATTATTGTTTTTTTTTTAAATAGATGCTGTTAAAGAAACAGTACACACATATTTCTGAGAGTGTGTGAACACAACCTCTAGTGAAAATACAGCCCATCGTACTTTTACAGCATCGATATTAGCAGCATAACTTAAAGTGATAGAGAGGGTGCCTAGAATTTATTGTACAACCAATTTTAATAAAATTCCACTGTAATCATTACTCGTTCTCAATTTTATTTTCATCTTAATAGATATTTAAACACAAATTTGAAAAAAGAAACAATGTTATTTTATTACAAAAAAATTGTATCTGTGAAAAAGAATAGGTAAGTACATTCAATAAATGATTATAACCTTAAAGGTGGATATTCGATAAAGGGCTCTCAGGTATCAGGGCAGCCGTCCAAACAAATACACCTGTAACAAAAGTGTGTTTATCTTCTCTCGTAGGGTTCAGGATATCTGATACGTTCCCCATGCAAAACAACAAAACTCCTTTAAAAAATATTTTATTTTATTCTGTTGTTTCTTACATGCTTGACATCACATCTGTGAGTATTGATTGCGAATTCGGTGACCTTTGTACATGTTATCCGTCTAGACACAGATTCATCCTAGCGAGACAAAGTAACTTAAGTAAATAAATTTGCTCTTCGCTTACTGGGGGCCGTGACCCCTCGCAAATCCGAGTGTTTCTCTATCTTTTTCCATTCAACGATGATCCTTTTCCACTCAACGATGAGAATTTGCGTGAATGAAATGACATTATTGACATTTATGACATTACTGCACGTATTTAGACTAATGAAATAATGGATTAAAATAAAAATATTATATTATCCTTTATTGTATTACACTAGAAACCCATGTAGTAACACTGTATGTATTTATAATTTACATAACTTCATACGTACACAACTCTGTAGTAAGTTTCAAGTGACTCATTTCTTGTTACGTTATCAAGTATTTTTATGTGTGTCGATAGTACCCTCTGTACCCCAAGACACACCGCTTTATAGTTGTGTCCGCTGGATTCGCAACATACGCCGCCACACGAACTGTATATCTTGTATTATATTCTTCTTCTTCTTCTTCAATGGCGCTACGTCCCGTATCGAGCCTTGACCTCCTGAATACATCCCCAAGCTCTAGTTCTCGGCGACGGTCTCTTGTAGTGCGATCGTCTTCAAGCCATCCTTTCAATAGAGTCTGGATTGTCCTGCTGTTCTTCTATCACCTGGGTGTCCATTAAAGATTTTTCTTACATTAATAAAATAATTAATTAGATATTTATTTGCGTTAATTTGTAAGCTTGTACTGCGGTAGACAACTTTAAATAAAACCCTTTATTTGTAAAAAAAAAAATGTTTCAAACGTTGAATTTGGTTTTACAGAAACACTGACCGTGGCCGATTGATTTCTGTTAATGTTTTTTTTATTATTCTTAGATGTACTCTTGTTATACTACCACGAATATTTCTACGTCATTTCATTTCTCTGTTAAAGGGGAAAAATGATTATCGACACACATAAAAATACTTGATAACGTAACAAGAAATGAGTCACTCGAAACTTACTACAGAGTTGTGTACGTATGAATTTATGTAAATTATAAATACATACAGTGTTATTACTGATGACGTCATGATGTTACATTTTCTGTTGTCAATAAACTTAGAATGAATTAGCATAGAAATTACTCATTGAGAAATCTGAGACCGACATTCTAGAACAGTAAATGTATAAAAATCGACAGTAAATCATGTATGCTTGGGAAGTATGTAAGATAGGCTGCAGATATCGGAAGGATGGTGACTGCTGGGAATAACTGAATGATGGCACTGAATGCAGTAATTAATGGAAACTTGTCAGTCGAAGCAAAACTGATATCTATATTGATGTACTGAAGTGAATCATGAATATGAAATTGAACTGAAGTCAGTCAGGTGGCAGACGCGTTTATGATAAAGTATCGAATGAACTAATTTGGAGTGAATATAAAGCCTATCTTGGAATAGTAAACAGGATGATTAAGGAGTACACATTCTTACTGTGAAGTTGTAATTATTCAGAACAGACGGTCTGCGATATTTTAAATATTAATATTAATTAGAAAGATATACATATAAAATCAATCTTGTCGAAAAATAATTTAATTAAGTTTAATCAAATGAAACGATTGAATGAGGAAAGGAGTAAGAAAAATACATGACGCGATTAACGATAACAGAAATAGAAGATGATGTGGCGGGGTGACGTGACAGGAAACATATTTTTAAAAAAGGGGTGTAAATAAAATTCATCGATAACGTGAACAAGTTAACATTGTGCAGGAACGATCTAAAACATAAATTTTCAAATGAGAACGATTCAATGCTACGTGTTTCCCGTACTTTTATATGGAATAGAATCATGGGCACTCACTGAAACAATAATTCTTTTAAAATTAGCAATATTAACTTTGTGCTTAAAATTCATATTTTTTATTTATTATCAACAAATTTTTTTTTAAAATAGATTCTGGTGAAGAAACAATGATATATATTTTTAGTTAGTTATGACATCCTGAAGAAGAAAATGGTATTTTTCGAAACCGGTAGATGTATTTAAACTCAATTCAGTGGTTAATAAAACAAAGATAATAAACAAAAAATAGAAATAATAATTTTAAAGCGACTTGAAGCATTTTGAGATGTGAATCTACAGACGGCGTCTAAAAGTAAATTGTTTGATATAGTTACAAATGATTATGTGATGATCCGAATCCTTAAAACAAATAAAAATAAAACCCTCAAAAATTTTGGCCATATTATGAGACATCCAGTCCATGAAACAGCAGAAAAGACCCAGGGAGACGAAGGAAATTCTTGCATAAAAATCTAAGGCGATGGTTAGAGAAGTCTACAGACTCCACAGGCCGACTATTTCGAGCTGCTGCAAACAAAATAATGATCTCTACCGTTCGGTAGTGTAATAGAAGAAGAAGAAGAATAAGCCTGACAGCAACTGCAAAAAATCAAATCGAGTATTTCTTAAGGTACAAAAATAACACTACTTTTTTTACTATATTTAATATTTAAATAAAGGAATAATTAAATGTCAAAATGGTGTACATATATGTGAATAAAAGTACTGACAACTTTATCTACACAATATTTCGTATCCTAAATTCTGCGTGCTTATAAAGGATGGCTTTTCAAAATTGGAAGAAGTCAGTTGGAAGAGGTCCTTAGATGATCAAAGCTACTTTTCTGTGTAATTCTTTTCTGTCCTTATATCCTAACTCATACTCATCATGTTTTGTATGCTCTCTGCTTGTTCCTATTTTAATCCTGCTTTTTACCTTGTTTTACTTTGTTTTTCTTTTTATTCTACTCTGATCTTTCTACCGTATCTTTGCTATACTTTTTTTTACTTATTTCTCATAACTACTTATTTTAACCTGCTTTTACCCTGTTATTGTTTTTTACTCCGTTTCTTTAATACACTCTTACGAGTACTTAAATATTCTTTACTCTGTTCCTTACTTCTTACATATCTTTAGTCTGTATCAAAATTTTTACTTTATTACTTTTATTCGTTCTTTGTTTGTCTTATTTTTGATTTATCTGTTTTTTACTATTCATTTTGTTTAAATTAGTCCTACCTTACTTTCTACTTATGCACATATCAGTTTTCAAGAATATTAAAAACAAAAATAAATAGCTAACGAAATACACACCTACCTTAGAACAGGTACTTTATATGTACAAATGTATGTATAAATAAAATTTAATATTTATTGTATTTGCTGGTGTATTAAACATGTAAAAATGTTTATATTGATGCAAGCTTAAAAAGAAAGTTATTTTTGCTAATAAACGCCAATTTATCGGCACTGAAATCAAATATAAATATAATACATCTTCAGACACGTAGATATAGCGCATGGCACCATTGTACATTGTACCGGAGGCGTATCGAGGTCAGCGGGAGCACCAGGTTTACAGGCCCTCGGGGCAAATATTGAGAAAAATCTTCCGACCATTCGTGATGCTGCATGGCCAATAAATCTGCCGGGTCCGATTGGAAATGTACATCCACACGACGTGCACAATCAACGTCGAGACTTGCACAAATATCGTATTGCGAGATAAGAACGCAAACGATAATTGCAAACCTTACTTATGAGCTTAGTGTTAACAAAATTAATAATGTTTCTTCTTTTTATTTCATTTTAAATAATTGTATTTTTTCCAGGACCGTCTTCCCTCAATTTTTCCCTTAAATCACAATTATGAGATGTGCATCGTGTCTAAGATTGTGTTTCTGTTCATTGTCGGCTTCGATTTTCAATGGACCTCTTTTCTAGCACTCTCCTCAGAATCTCATTATCTGTAACTTTCTCGGTCCATCACATTCTTCCCGTCTTCATACCGCGGACGGCACAATACAATGCACGAATGCGTCAATCCTGCAATAAATGCAACAACAGCAAGTGTATCACACAGAATTACTCGCCGAGGAGGCGCCATATAATTAATATGATAAGACACGTGTCAATAATTTAAAAGTGTAATCATCGGCGTGGCGCTAAAAAAACCCGTGGGATAGATTTTAAGAAAACAAAGACGTCTTAGACGTTACAGCGGCGGCCTGTCGCTGTATAGGTACTTGCAAATATGACTAAACATATTGTTATGAATTTGAATAAAAACAGAGTATTCTGCTGGCGGAAGCCATTCTCGATGTTGCCGCCGCAGTATGCCTATATTCAACATCTTTTGTATTTCATCTCTTTCGACCTCATAATCATCATCATCATTGCTGAGAGAAGCTGAGATCGGGGAACTATTCTTGTTTCCTGTACGGAACAGCAAGCCTTATCTACAACAGTGAATAAAAGATTCTTAAAATTCTTCGGCCAAAGTCAAGAAAATGAGAGAACATATCTTAAGACCAACCCTGGGCCTAAGAATACCTGTAAGAGTGCCACAGCGGTGGATAGATGGCTGAAGAGATCCTGGAGCTGGAGTCAGCTGTGAAGACGACCCAGGACCGGGACTTATGGAGGTACAGTACGAGCCGAATCTCATTTGATTGAGGTCACCTTGTTAATGAAGGAGGAAAATAGAAGAAGAAGATTTTCATATCCTTGACCTCCTGGCATCGTGTATTGTCATAATTCCTAGATATTAGTAGTTTTCTACTCGTTTTATTTGCTGGTAAACAATACCCTAATATAATTTGAATTTTGAATTGAATTAAACATTTTTTAATGCACATTTTTATTTTATTTTTCGGTATATTAGCGTTACTCTTGTTGAGTTCGAAGGAAGAAAATATAACAGACGATTCTGAATGGCCTTAAAAACCTGAGAACGTATTTTAATATTTATTTTTGGAAATTTTCTATTAAAAATTTATTACAAATTATATCATTTGGATAGACACGAAAACGGTTCATTTTAAATCAATTCACGACCTGAATGTTTAATAAATTTGCCATCGAAAATCCAATTTATAAATTTCATTCCTCTTTTGAGGGGAAATTGGTAAAAATACTTGATAATGAAAAAAATACGAGAAAAATATTACGTACAATTTTTCGTTAATTCATTATACGGTAGGCATCGGTTATAGAGTTCTATCTAGATTTCAGCCGTATATTGCGTTCAATTTTAAAGGACCGAATCAAACATAAAAAACTATAATATTTATCGTGGCTTTTTTGTCTCATGTTATCGGTTTTAAGGTAAAGGGTGTCCATAAATGACTTGTATTATGTATTATGAAATAACAATCAATCATAGAGTCATCATGTAAACCTAATTCTTTGTGTCATTTCCGGCGATATACCTTATAAATATCAAATTACAAACGTCGACTGCAGCTTTCTTTCCTTTACAATTGTATGTTTGGTTTTGCCTTGACGTGTTCAAACGCACCCAATTGTTGTATCCAAAGTCATCGGTCGCGATAGCTCTCGGCAGACATGTTCTGTTTATGTTTTTTTTCCTTTCACGTTCTTCTCAAAGTGAAACACTTTAAATCTGTGTTTGATAAGTCAAAACGTTTGTTGAAAGTTTTTTTAAATAAACAAATTAAAGTTTTATGTAAACATACTAAAACATTAGTGACCATTATAAAATACGTTTGATATTGTATTTGTTTTATGTATGCGCAATAAATTAATAGTTAACCTAAATACAATACTTAGATAATAACATTTTAATTTCGTATAATAGAATCGTCGGATATTAGAATCAAAAGTGTGATCACACTAACCAGCGCCTAGTGAAATAACAATCAAAATAAAACGTTGTTCATAGAATCGTCACTACAATAAAATGTTTACCATTGCGGATGAATGATTTGAATGCGTAATCTATCGAACTAATTTTGGTCCAACGGCATTTCTTATTATTATCGGCGCTAAATACTTCGCCTCCGCGTTATACTCAACCTCGGATGCTGCCCTACAGGCGGGATAGGGGTATACCCCCGGGAGTATAATGCACAATGCACCCATGAATTGATCCGCTGTGGCTGTTACCACTTTAGCTATATCAATCGAATAGTTGAAAATGTCTTCTTAAAAATACAAATTGTACATTTTGAAGAAGTAACGCCCGCTAGGCGAATACTTCAATAGTGAGGTCACACTGCTAATTTGCCTTTGTATTGATAAATGCCACTCAGTGGCCAGCTCACCATAAATGTATGACGAAAGAGGTAACGTTAATGTTCTCACTAACCTCATAATTACATTTTTAGTCACTTCACGATCTTGCCGCAGCTGCACGCGAGTATAACACTATTTCAATAATATCGCTTTGCACGACTAGAGACTTAACGTTTTCAAAACAAAAAAATATAAAACATGTGCTTCAAGTTATTTATAATCAGATGTAAAATGGCTCGAAGGGAACTCCAAGAAAACAATAATTATCGCGTCTCTCGAGCTCGGACAGAAATCTTAAGTCCAATCGTGAGAGTTGCCTTCTAATATTGCAAATGTTGACTTATTGAATGTGAATTTATATACGTGTCTGTTTGAAATGGTGTTTTACACAATTACGCAATAGTAATCAATGTAATTGTCTCTTTTACTCAAAGATTATCGCGAAGCACCTATTTTTAAAATGTAATTGTCTAAAGAACATTTTTCAAATTGCGTGAACTGATAATAGTATTTCGATATCATTGATCTTGTAAAGAAATGCACTATTCTTTTCAATAAGTATTTAAGATATTTTATGTTTTTCCTTCTTCACTTTGTTTCCTTTACGGTCCCTCGTGACAGGATCGTGATCTTCATGACCTCTGTCTAACCTACCGTTATATTTCACATTAACATGTTTGTTGCCGTAATTACACTTCGATAGCTAGTCCTGGGTTTTCTATCGGTAATTTGAATATATTCATTCAATCCATGCAAATATAAATACACCAACCTTTGTGAAACTGGCATGGTAGACGCCGATAGTCGCTCTCCTTTCAGTCCTGTGGCTTCTAAACACTGCTGGCCAGCATCCGAAACTTTATAACAACCAAAAATCGTAAAATAATAGACAAAATGATTTTATATCACTGGCGTAAAATATGTATGTCCGAACCGAAAATCGTATCTCAACAGAAGCAGTTTCGCTTTTGTTTGCTGTTTTTAAATCCTCACAAATAGAATGCACATATTCAAAATTTATACTAGGCCTACCTACATTATAGGTAGGCCTACCTATTTATACCTATCGAAGTATAAACACGCGTAAACAATGTTTTGACGGGACTAACCACTTCTTCTTGTGCCAACTTTCATCAAAAGTCGGCGACAACCTTATTGACGGCTGCTCTGAAGAGTGGCGTTGTATTCTTATTGTACGAAACGTATCGAAGGTTTATCGACTATCATTAGCAGCGCTACAGGCCAGGGTAAGTATTTAGTCGCCATTACCTTCTGTTCAATCTTTACGATCTACGGATGGCCGATCGCTGTCTCGCGCGCATGTGAACGCGATATATAGATAATGGTTCCTGACCATTTACATCCTTCCCTATACCCAGAACACGACATTTTCTATGGTGTTATCTATAGTTTTAGAACAGTGAGTTAATGTTTACCATTGAAGTGTGTCAGACCACCGACAATTATCTACCTGCCGCGTGGGAATGACCATCCAGCTATGCGGGACGGATAGTGAAACTGTTGTACTTTTGTGCCACACTTCGCGCTATCAACAAAGTGTGAATTCGGGAGTACTTCATGCGGAACAACGGAAACCAGAAGACCTGTGGCTCCAGTACAAGAAGAAATACAGATACCTAAAGGAGCAACTTAGGTGGGTCGTGTTTCTTCCTGGTGCCTAGTTGGTCCTTGTACCCATCCGTTTCTCTATTCCTGTTCCTCTCCCTAATTCCTTCCATTCGTCCCTTTCTTTGTTTTCCCATTCCCGCGCGGGTTCATCGGAAATTACGCGCACATTTTCTATCTGTGGCATCCCTCTTCGAGTTTACCACCCCCAGAGCGAGACAGTCTATTACAATAACATCAAGCCATCACAACTTCGGGCTATCCGCTCTCTTGCGTCATTCTTATATATCTTAAATACCAGATTACACTGGTAATCTGCCAATTTTAATTGATTTGACCACACTGATATCTCCGTACATTTCATAGAATTCCGCAATTTGTTTCTAGACACTATCATTATCTGTTCTTTCAAAGATGTCCAGAGTTTTTTCGCGGTGCTTCAGTGTTCATGTTTTCAAAGTGTGGATGTGCTAGCCTTATACGTTATCATTAACCATGATTTTTTAATATCTTATTATAAACATCATAAATAAATAATAAACGAAATAACATATATACGACGGATCGACTACGAGTTGCAAAAGCCAGAACAACCTTAAATACTATGGAGCTGCAGGTTGTAAAGAAGAAATGCCGACTACACCCTGGTTAGTTTTACGCGGCGGCAAAAACTCTGAAACAATCGGAACGTCTGCCCATTCCTGGCACGTGAAGAAGGTTCACTCGGCCAAATAGGGAGATGGTGCAGCATGAGGAATGTCCAGCGCGAGGGAGCCGATGGTGGGCTGCGCGACGACACGAAACGCTCTACAGACCGAAGATAAAAAATAAGATTATAATTGGAGCGGTTTGTGTTTCCGAACAGACAGGATTTTTTCAAGTCGGATCAATACAATGACACAAA
Source organism: Eubasilissa regina (assembly GCA_022840565.1). Classification (NCBI taxonomy): domain Eukaryota; kingdom Metazoa; phylum Arthropoda; class Insecta; order Trichoptera; family Phryganeidae; genus Eubasilissa; species Eubasilissa regina. The sequence continues at coordinate 29,895,911 of JAINEB010000006.1, read as the reverse complement.
AAATAAAAAATGATCTATGTATAAAATTTTCAGAACTTATAACCCAGTAATTATTAACGGTGAAATAGAATATACAAAACTGATAAAATAGTATCCTTACTCTATACGACTCTCCAGTCAGCCGATGTTTTCATGAAAGGAGAGTCCCCTTCCAAACAATAACACTTGACTACATATTTTGTAACATAAGTTAAAATAATGTTTTTTTTTTTGCATTTATTCTTTTCGTTTTTTGTTTCGATTTACGAACAATTCGGTTTTCGAACAGTTTTTGGAACAAATTAAGTTCGTAAACCGAATTTCAACTGCATCTGTTTTACCTAATCACACCAATCTGCTCATTTTGCATCATATTATATCTATCTCAGTGTCTTTTTTTCCTATTCGATCGACGTGACCATATCAAACAGAATGCGGAAACTATCAGAAATCAGCGACAGACTTCAGGATTAAAGATAAACGTCATAAAGACTAAAATAAAGATGAACTCCTTTGCTGACTCGAATGACATTCATGTTAATGGAATTCAGCCTGAACAAGTCGAAAAGTGATCTTCTTCCGAGTCTGAAATGGAAGATGTTCAACAATTGTATACTACTACTTTTCAACATGGATTATCAAGAAAAGATATATCCGAACGATGTTCGAAATCATACAAAGGAATATATGGATAAAATAACGGGCAAGAACAATCAAGATAATAAAATAAGCCAAGAGAATAAAATGCCAACTGCAGGCCACGTCACTCGAAGGTAAGACAACCGTTGGACAAAGACTATCATCCAATGGCATTCGAGAGGAATCAAAAGGTCAAAAGGCCACCCTATACCCATCACACTAATGAAACCATCAAACTCTACTGAATAACACTGACAGAGAAAAGTGGGAAACTTGCAGAGGCCCTGAGGATGATAATGAATTAAACATAGCATTTACTTTCAATCAGATTTATATTTTACACAACCCGTTGCAATATTCTAGATATCTTGAATAAACATTACATTCCTTAGTAGATTTCTTCTATTCATTTTACTGCAGATCGTGCGATTACTCCCATCTGTCTCTCGCCTGATCGAAACTATACTGCGAATTGTTAAGCAAAAAAAATCCAACAGAAGTGGATCTCGCGGTGCCAAGATGGTGAATCATGCTTTACAACAATGCAGTCGGAATACCGAGTGGCTCAGTTTCCTCAACCCTTTTATAGAGAACGGGTTTGGTCAAGTCCAGCCAGGTTCGTCTAGCTCTGACATATCCTGAGAAGTTTTCTCAGACTCTCGGCATCTTAAATTAATTTATTAGATGATGATTAGACGTGCTACGTGACAACGATTAGAATTCAAACTTCATACACTATCCCCGATAACTAACAGGTAACACCACTTCCATATTCTGTAGACTGCAGACTCGGTGTGTTACCAGTTTGTTATTGAAATAATACGTTATCAATCTTTAAATGAAAATATGTCACAATTGGGTTTATACTTAAAATGTTTTTGGTGTGGGACACTACCGTAAGAACAAGTGTGTGATCTGCAAAGTATGCTGGCTCCAATGGAAGGAAATTTTATACTATGATGAGGATGATATCAAAAAGTTGAGATGTTAAGCCTTCGGTGTTCGTATATAGGTATATACTTAGTGGCTATTCGAAATACGACAGCATAACAGGATTATTTACACTTCTAATTAAACGTTGAGAAAATCGAGATGAAAAGACGCGGTACTATCGAAGCATGAAATAAAAGCTGTAGATAGAAGTGTGAGACGAAGCTGCCGTCCGTCGGGCATTGACGGCCCATGCAGCCACTGTGAAACCGTGAAGCGCTTTGCTTGTCATTCCGTAGGGTAGCGGCAGAAGTCCGCTACAGAATAATGTAAGAATCTTCTTCCGAATAAGCACAAAGTGTATTGAATACATCAACGAATATACTTAGTTGTCAGAATTAAATAAGCGAATAGACTGGGCAAAATTTGGTAACCTCAAATTTGTCATCAAATCAAACAAGCTACGATACCTTAATAAGAAAACCTTTCAGCGGTGCGTGCTGCCTGCCCTGAAGTAACTACGTGAAATATGGACATTCACGAATGCCATGATGAAGTGCACAACATGGAACATGAGAGATCCATGTTGGGGGTCGGACGGAGTGAACAAAAGACAAATGAATGGTTACATAAACCGAACTCGGAGGAGTAGGACACTGGCAAAGTCGAAATTACAATGAAAAAAGTAGTGGGGATCTCAAGACCGGAAGTCCAAAGGCCCACTGGACCCACGACAGTAGACAGTGGACCCGCCATACCAACAACACAAAGGCTTGAAAGGAATTGGAAAAAACATATATTCTCTAATCTACGCAATAGTGCTGAAGTTAATAGATTGATTGATAGCATCTCATAGTAGTAATGTTTGAACAATAGTGGTGTTTCAGAATTTGGTCATTAATTAAATAATTTTGAATCGTTGGAGATAAATAAAGTGTGTAAAACTAATCAAAAAATTATAAACAACCAATTAAATTTAACTACGAGACCCATTCTAAAATTTTTTCCTAAAAATTATTCGAGTAAATTTGTATCGAGTAACAATTTGAGTCAGGTACTAAATTTATTTTTTTAATTATTATTGTTTTTTTAAAAATAGATTCAGGTAAAGAAACAACATATTTTGATTAGTATTGACATTTCGAAGAAGAAAATGGTATTTTTCGAAACGGGTAGATGTACTTAAACTCACATATTATTATATAATGGAAAATGTGTGTACGGAGTAAGGATCATATCATATATCTGAAGGATTGCCACTGTGAGGTGGTATAATGATAGATTGTTTTCAATTGTGTTCAATTCAATTCAATTCAATTCAAAATTCAATGCAACATTGTGTTCTGTGTGTAAATATTAATCATTAACAATAAACATAGAGGAATTAAACAGCTTCGGACAAAATAAATCATGAGTAAAAGGTACTCATATTTTTCTCCATAGTTTATTCAGAGATGGTTACAATGAATACGCGATTTGAAACTCGACTATATTTAACGTGACGTGTTGAAGCGAAGCTCTGCATTTACCCTGTTAAGATGCGGCGAAAGAATCACAAATTGTCAATTGAGGAAAGTAAACAAGATATTAAAACTATCTCATGTGTACAGCGCATTAGTTTCAAGATCAACGATATCTTAACACGGTGACGCGCGACGACCCTCAGCACTGAAAAGAGAATAAGCTCGAGTAATAATATTTCCATAGCCAATTCAAAATACTATTAAAACGAACCGATGTGTTTTACTTAGCTTGCCAATTTGTGTGATCAAAAATGTACACCAACATGAGATGGACGTCAAGCTGATGGGTTTTTATTTTAAAATATTGCGGTGTCCATTGTTACGTGCCTACAAATATTAGTAATATATTACCTACGCCGGTTTTAAATGCGCTGCGTACATCTGATCGGTTGATGCAGCGAGAAGGCTGATAATTTATGACGTAAAAATATTCCCTCGACTCTCAGAGGTCTTAAATCATTTAAAAAATGACAGCAGAGCGCCATAATACGTTGTGAAGACAGAGCCGGAGGGATACCGGAAACGGGGCGGAATTTATACAAAATTCGATTTCGCTCCCGACCCGGTTGTGATCTGTTGATGTATTTGACAATTTTACTCCACCTTTTTCTATAGTCAGCAGTTCGGATAGCCGTTGCAATATTATAGCAGTAGCTTATTTGATCAGGATGGTCCCTGAGTTGAAATACCTCTTCTTCCATCATCAGATTTTCCAGGTTGTTGGAGGATGCGCCCCACAGATCGCGATTAATCTTCATCTTTGTCTTACTTCTCCGCAAGTACCGATCATGTTGAGTGTCACTATTTTACTGTTAGTTAGACTGTGGATCCCAAACCAATGCGTTACATTCTTAAGCCAGGATATTTGGTTAATAATATTGTAATTTCCGGGTTTATATTGTTTTAGGTATTGATATCTTGAATCCGAAATTGTTTCAATGTGACGGCATTAAACATTAAGGTATTGTACTAACCGGAGAAAGTGAAATAGCCGCTAAGCTTTTTTCTTCTTCTTTATCATGTGCTCAATGCTAAACGTCACGTAATATGTCTTCTCCATTCATTCCGGTCTTAAAACATGTTGATATTATAGCGTTCAAATAATTAATATTAATTATTTAAAACATTGTTTTTAACCACTTTATGAGTCAAAAACCACAATGTGAAATTTGCAACGAATATTAAAACTATTTATTTATTTTGCCGTCCGACCGTGAGACCGTTCTCTTGCTCGCTTTTCATCAACTGTCCCTGTTTGTGTCCTGAGGGTTCATCGTTCTTTCTGGCAACACGCCAACAAAATATGCAAAAATCATTTTCCTGCAAGTTGTTGATAATCTTGCGGTAATCACTAATTCTTGGAAGATAGAGACATTCGTGCCCCTCGCGCCCCAAGTGTCCACTCCATTTCGAAGCATCCAACGACCTCCTAACTCATACCGACGATGGGTTGTAGAACCTACCAGCCGTTGCCAGAAGTCTAAGTTCAGTGAACGGATATTTTTAATATAGATTTTATTTAAAAAGAGACTGAAAATACATCACTTTACAAAATCACATCCATAAAAGTTCAAATAACAATTTTTCATTTTAAATACAAAAATATTGTACGAATAGTTTATATATAAAGCAATATCCTGGGCCTGTTTGAGGTTACCAGTCCGCCCCTGCGCCATGGTGCGAGATTATTAAACACGTGACGTCACGGAGAAAACTTTTCATTACGATTTGTTTTTAATAATTATATGGCGAGACCGCGGAGATGACACGAAGCGAAGCCAGCTGTCAGAAAAGGAAGAATTCAGCGGATGAAACGCGGAGACGGTGTACCGGCGTGTGAATTCTTCAGCTCGGATTCTCCAGGACATTTTTGCTGCCTTTGGAGAGACTGACGGATAAATGGGCATTCCTGAGTGAGGATAACGAACACATTATGCGCAGAGACCGGCAATGCTTTGAAAACCAGTCAATCCAAAGAACGGCGAATATTCTTCTTGCAGTCCCTGTTAATATTACATTTCTCCGAGTAGTCAACTTTTTATTGAATTTGAAAATTTGTAATTGTAATGTAATTTATCAAAAAAGTACAATACAGTACGTCACTAGTACCCGTAAAAGTCAAAATTACGTTTTGACAACGTTTACCTAATAGGTACTTAGTAATGTAGATACTATGCTAAGCAAAATTATCTGACAAAATAAATTTACTTTTATTTATTTAATTATACACTAATATTACTACTAATACACCAATGTTTTCCTTCTTTAACTTAACTTATATTTGTTTAGTTTAATTTTGAATCTATGTAATTTATTCTCCTTTTTTATGTCATCTTACATTTCATTGAAAATCTTCGTCGAACTGTATATAATTGATTTTTAAGATTTAGGCCTCTTCCTAAATGCCAGTTTCATTCTACCTCTTCGTCTTGTATGATGTTGATCTCGTGTTGATTTATATGTAATAAAACTTCACACACATACTCGTACACGCGATCTTCACACGTAAACAATTATTTTTATCAACTTGTAATTTTACATATTTTATTTTAACTATATGATTAATTATCTGAACCGTTATTTAATAAAATAACTTTTACAGCGGGCCTCTTTTTATTTACAAAAAGTGAAAATAATGCTATATTTGCTAATATTTAGAAATCAGAACTGTCTTAATTATTATCGACAATAATGTGCTAATCGAATTATCATATCAATTTGTTATATTAATTTTTAACGCAGGTATTTTTTTTTAAAAATAAATACTAAAAATGTATAAAAAGAAGCAAGAATTTAACTGGAAAAGGTTTTTTTTACATATTAAGGAAAAGATTACTTCCGAGTGAACTGCAAAGGAAGGCTTCGAAGCTCGAGGCATTTATTGGACACTTCAAATAACCGGATTCGCGTCGCTATCTCCGGAACCCGGGCAATAAAACATTCCGGGAATAAATATGTACAAAAAATATATAAATAAACCGAAGACTCGTAATCCACCGAAACCCGGGCCTTTTCAGGAACCCAGAGACGAAACATCAGACGAGAATTTGGAGGCAGATAGTACGAAGGACACGAGCGCTGGTTCAGAATCCGGGCAAAGCCGAGGGTAAAAACATGGCTTTGTTATACAGGCTGCTTAACTGACTTTCGGCGGATGAGGATCCCGAAACAGAAAGACGACGGCCTTGAAGCACCAAGGACGACTCGAATACCCGCAGCGGGGACACATAATAATATATACAGAACTTTTTTAGCGAGGGATCCATAAATATCAATCTTTGCAGACATTTTGTAAATCTGCCAAACACAGTCTCCGCGATTAAGTATTAAATTCAGAAAGTATTTCTTAAAAAAATACTTTATTTGGCAGCAGTGAGAATTTTCAGTTGACAGTGAAGCTATTTCACCAACTTTGGTTAACTTCTAATTAGCGGTATTGAATATTGTTATTTATTATTCATGACGCTGGACGCACACGAACTGATCCATAAAAATAAAGAATGCAAAATAAAATCAATTATGAGCGAGGACGTAACATTAATATTAGTGGGAGTGAGGGTAGGAGACAACATTGAATTGAGGATTATTTAAATAACGCGTTATTTGTTCAATTTAAATGGTTATTAATTAAGTTAGATTTAGTATAAAGAAATTTTTTAATTTATAACATTTATAAATAATCTAATCTAAGTGTGGCCCGTCTCTAAAAGATAGTTAAAAAATTCAGAAATATTATTATTACTGAGGCATTTCAAGTGTTGTTAATAAAGTGATGTATTACCTTATTCCAGAAGAAAGGAAGTAATTTGAAAAACTATCGACAAAACCAAAAAATAAATCAATATTTGAATAAAGCAAAGTGACTTTGATTTATCTGGCGGATGGGTATTTGGTAGTTTATCCGGAGATTATTAATTATTGCAATGTCATATAAATTATCTCTGATATTTTAAAAATATGTTGTAGCATTGATAATCAAAATAATTCATTAATTTACTGTTCCGTTAGGTACGATTTCTTATTTTATATTAAATTTTCAACAAATGTTGTCAATGTGTGTTTATTTTATCTTATCTATTGTGCATACATTACAAAAAAAAGCAATCCGCTGATAAAATTAAAACCGTAATATTAACACCAACGAGTTTCACCTCGTTGAAAACTCAAATTGAATCGAGACAAGTCGCTGCTCAAATGAATAATTTAAAAAAAGAAATATCCCTTGTGTTCTAAGAGTCAAAAAGATTTAGACTTTTTGTTTCTAGCCGAAAAAAGCACTGCTGCAAATAGATGTCACTCATAACACACATTACGACTACGAAGCGAGTCGAAATACATAGACGTTCTCAACTTTCTAGCATCTAAACACACAGATACCGGCAACAGGGGATTCTATCATTCGTTCTGTATCCATAAAGTTTGAAAGTATGCGCATTCAGTTCCGCATGTCAAGGCCTTCGAATTCTGTATACGCATTCGTTAACAGCATTCAACATACAAAAAACGACTTTAATGCTTTATGAGTATAATGCACAGAATAGCATACATATTACGAAGCAAGCGGATTGTTTTGAGAAATTTGTTTGTGTGACGCATTTTAGAATGACACATGAAATTTTGGAACTGTAATTGATGTTGTGAACTAATTTACAGAGCTAATTTGTCAAGACTATTTTTGTCAGTAGTTGCACCTTGTTTGTGGACTAGACTATAGATTTGTATATTTGATAGTAGGTATAAATTTATTATTCAGCATCTATTTACAAAAAGTCACCGACCGCCCCTGATACATATATATAAACAAGGTCTCACAACAAAAGAAAGGTTAAAAAATGAACAATTATGCAAAGAAGCATGAAAAGATGTATGTTGGGCATAACATGAAAAAAGGACAAGAACCGTAAGGATAAGAGAAGTAGTTGAGTGATATCATTGAATACAGAGCAAGCCACGTCACTCGCAGCCATCCAATGGAATCCGAGAGGAATCAGGAAGCTGGTAGGTAGCGTTAAAAGCGCTGGCCTGACGAAATTATCTAACGAAGAAGACCTGGAAGAGTGTCGCAACGGCAAGATGCGCCGCGTCTTGCTGGAGAGGCCCTGGGGTTAGGGCCTAGACTTATAGAAATACGATTACAAAGGTCACTATATGTTCCCCGTGATCACCAATTATTCCATATCTTCCAGCAAAAAGCCCAAAGTATAAAAGAATAATTTTCCTACATGTTGTGGAGAGCCTTTCTTTAGTGCGAAGTTCCTAAAGTATGGAGATATTCATTCATTATACTGACAAAGAAAGAAAAGAAGATTTATTTATCCTTATACTAATAATAAAATTCACGTCATCGTTTTGCTGATGAAACTTTTTAAGGTTTAGGGTTATCCGTGAATAACGATAATACCAGAGTCCCGAAGGATAAATGTTTCCCATTTCTTGTAGTTTATCTGACATTTATTTGTCATTAAAATCCTATTTTCTCATTTCTCTACATCCTTAAGACTGGCTCAACCAGCGGCAGACCCTACTGACGCGTCCTTTAATCTTGGAAGTTTCCACTCTTTAATGTACTTTTATTGCCTATTTCCATTCCAAAAGAGAATACAATCACTTTTAATGCGGCGAGATGATGTTACATTTCTTACTAAAGGATAGCGTGTAAAAATGTAATACGGTTCAATCAAAGTAAAAAAAAAACACATCAAATACATTATTCTTTTTAGTCTTACTGGAATCCTTCAATTTGCTTTATCCACCAGCTTAATAATATATAATAACTAGTATTTAAATATCCGACTTGCTTCAGAGGAAGAATCCAATTATTGCTATAAAAATAAAACAATTCGGAAGATGGTTCCAAGAGAAACAATAAATTATTGTCGCGGAAATAATAGTGTTGGAGTAGCTGTTTCTTTATCTGCAACATATCCGCTTTCGTTATGTACTGCTATTTATTATTATATAAATCATAAATTCGGAGCAAATCGTGACACCTTTATGGGACCAGACCACAGTTAGTTTTAATGGAGATAAATGTATATAATGATGGCTAGCCATGGGAACCGTAAATAAATAAAACCTATGTATTAAACAGTATTAAATCTGTGTAGATTCCACAGCCAGGTAGTGGTCTGATGTCGAATTACTTAGCTAATTTGAGTGAACAGAGATATAATAAAATGTATTAAGAAAAGCAGCTCAACTGAAATATCAAAAGACGATGTATAAATGAATAGGAATTATGACAGATGAACAATACTTTCTGGCAGAAACAGCACGCGACTAATTTCTCGAAAGATGTGAAATTCAAAATGAGAAAAGAAAATTTACAAAAAAAAAAACTATGGTTTAGTCAGGAGGCAACGGATTATGAAGAGTATAGCATCTACAAACCATGATCAGTGCAGTGCAGTCAGTACACATTGAAGAATAAATCAGTGTTACATCAGAACAGAAAAACTTTTGCTAGGGTGTATTGAACATAATTTAAATTGAATTCCCACGCGATGATTGCCTGCAATATTTAGCAACAATAAAACGGCCATTGTGCGGTGAGCTAGGTGCCTAAAATGGCGCTAACTAATATATACTATAAAACAATGAAGAATTTCGACCATTGTATGAACGATACGTTATCAAAAGTGATTTAAATATTAGATGAAACTATTAAAATAATCTGGATTCTCAAACAGTGGGTTATCTCTGGGAACGCGATAATGACAGCGAGCTCACGGTGAGCTAAATTATCGGTGGCGCCAGAGGACAACCACAAATTAATAAAATCAAATCTTAAACGATAGGATAGGTGCCCGAACGCGTGATATTGAAAAATCGCGGCCGCTGAAAACAATTAGTGACACTGTATACAACGAAACCTTTCTGGCACCTGTTTAGGTGCATCGTGGGAACGTTGGAAATAAAAGGAATGATAAAAATTAATATTTGTTTATTTAGACTCGCCTAATCAGCACATCACGTGTTTAAATATCATGAACCATGAACCCGTGAATGCTTAATTGTTTAATAAATAAATAATACCGTTATTGTCCAAAGTGAAATAAAAGCAGGTTCACTGCGATCGAGAAATCATTCACGCATCGCAGTATCCCTAGAAAGAACATATTTCTGTATTTCATTTCTTCTGACCTCATCATCATCATCATCATCATCATCATTGCCAGTTGAGAGAAGCGGAGATCGGCGAACCACTCATTGTTTTATTGTGAGTGTACGCTCCATAGGATATAAGAAATACAGTGTTGAAATATAAGTTCTGACCATTACCAAATATATATGAAAACAAACTTGAAACTTGGACACTAAGAACGAAGGAAATTAATATGTTGGATGCTTTCGAGATATGGTGCCGGAGAAGGATGGTGCGTATCCTGCGAACGGTAAGGCGCGCAAACGTCTCTATCCTCAAACAATTAAGGATTACAGAAAGACTTTCGACAACATGCATGAAAAGAATTCTTACATACTTTGGACATGTTGCCAAAAGAAACGGTGACAGAGTGAATAGTAGACTTGTACGCGCAATAGCATCCTCACACAAAGGAAGTACTGCATGTGAAGGAATCAACGGATGATTTACACCATAGTTTGATATGACAAAAGGTATAATGTCACCGTGGCTGTTAATCTATCCTCCAGGAGTCAAGGATTTCAGGAAGGATTTCGACAGCATACAGGAGAAGAATTCTTACATACTTTAAATATGTTGCCAGAGGAAATGATCAGAGTCTCTAGTAGCTCGTGATTACAGGGACAGTTGAGGGAAGGGATCATGAGGACGGTCTCCTGCAAGATGGAGTTACAGGGTCCTCTTTGAACGCTGATATCGACATCTCTGAAGACGTATTATTCAATGAATGGCAGACACTTTAGGGGACTATGACGCTTAACAGTGAGCAGACGAAGAAGTAGGAATTTTCAGATGAATCTCAAAGGTTTTTGATATAGCTTATTTGTTAATATAGCTTTTATATATAGCGGTGAAACGTTGGTTATGACAGCTAGTACAAGATCTATTCACGGCTGTGCCAAAACGTGTTGAAAAAGGGAACTGCACCGGCCAAAGAGCGTGTTTCGTGGTTAATGAGTTGTGTCCGTAATATATTTGGACTTCCGTGGCGAAACAGAACAGAAAGCGAACAGTGAGAAAATAAATAATTGCTGCGAGCGGTGAACGTTCACGCCGGCTCCACATCGGGCACGACTTTCATTATGGAACACACTCCGACGCTCGCACAAAGGGAGAAATTCTTCTGCTTTCGTGGGGAGGCATTCCGGTTCGAAGATCAAATTAGTAAGTAGGTCCGCGCTTTCGTACAAAAAGACGAGCCGGTACCGACGGATTTGACTACAGACTCGATCAATACAAATGGATGTCTTCAAAAACATATTTAACGTCTATATTATACTCTGAGTGATAGATAAAAATTGTAAAGGTCAAAAAATATAAATCACAATTAATTTTTACTTTTAGATCTTTGTTTAACGATGATACAATAATTAATGTAAATATGGTCCCAAGCTTCGCTGAGTCACTACTCTCTCACTACTCTTATATATTGAGGGTCCTCCAAGTCGTTTTTGTATAGTGAATACCATTTGAGAATATTGTCTTTCCATTGATTTTATCTGTCGCCTTGCAGAATTTCCTGCCTATTGCCATCATCTTGGTCTGCTCTCTAACTCTTATCAATTATCATCATCAGCAAATGCCATTGTCATTCCAATGTTGGATGAGGGCCTCCCATAACTCGTTCGCTTTCTTTGATCCTCATCTATTCGTTGCCATCTCACGGTTAAATCAATATCATATATAATGAATAAACGAAGATTCATTTGTTAACTTTTGATATTTGCCATCAAAATATTTGAGAGGTTCGGAATCCTAATAAGGTCAATTGTTTATTTTGTTATTGGTAAAGTTTAAAACCACCTTCAAAACGTTAAGTTCATTTTCGAAATGCTGCGCAGTGCAAAAAACGATTAAAATTTCTGTTTGCAAAATGATGTTGAGTTTTGTATATTCCGTCAGGCAATTTGATACGTCGTAAGCTGTAAGCCATTACAAACGATGACGACACGACTTGTACTATTTTACTTTCGACTTTTCTCCCGGCACGCAAAGCCGAATTCTCAAATAAATTGAATTCGTTTCAGTTTTCACGAAAGTGACTTCAGTTCCACCATAGACCGGCACGCGAGTAGCTGGCTTCCATCAAACCTCGGTTCCACCGGAGTCGGGCACGCAACCGTCGTCTAAGGTTAATAACATAATTATACGCACAAGAAGCGAGATGATAAACGGGATATAGCAGGATGCTGAGATCAGACGTGGACCACATTAAAGCAGGTGCCTATAAATACGCTGACCTGCAGTTCAAACATCTCCTACCTCAGACCGGTGCATGATATTAGCATCCAGTTAGCTGACATCGAGAGGTAATCACGGTGCATGGCTCAATTCTGCGTGATCTTGGAACAACAAGGGGCTATCTGAAATTTTAGTCACAAATCAATGAAATCTGTCATTTTATTATTCCCCTAAAAGACTGTGGTGTCAAATTAAGTAAAAATGTATGTTATTTTTTTGTATCGGTTTATTTTTTATATACATTCTTAATTACAAATTTTAATTAAAAAATAGTTACCCCCTAGTGAGCTTTGTAACAAACTGCTATTAACAGAGCTGCTTGTTGGTCTAGTGGCTAAAAGTAGTTAAAAAGCTTTGGACTTTTTGTTTCTAGCCGAATAACTAATATTTAAGGGGAACACATTATAATTGTGAAGTTGCAGTTTTTTCAGAAAATAGAACTATGTTCACATTGAACACAAAGACAATGTGTTCGGGTATGGGAGATTTATATATTCTACAAAAAAGTATGGCTGTAAAGTAACTCTTTGAGGTAACACCTTGACAATGGCTTAGGAACCATCTACAAAAAACACAAATTCCATATATATATATATATATATATTAAACATAATATTATAATACAAGTGACTTGATTGATCGCGTTTGTAGAATATTCCCACAGACTACCAAGTATATAGACATGAACTAACGCGAATTCTTTGTTTCAATATTTTCAATTTGGTATCATCCACGCGATCATTTCGGTGCTACTTACGAAATCAAATGACTCCGCGACTTTTTTTAAGTATATGACTCGATTGGAACGAAAATTAATATGCATTAATGTAAAAAAGTACGTCTTGTTTACACCAAAATTGAATTTTTTAAGGGTGAATACTTTTGCTTTTGCATAAATGTGTCATAAACTACCATTGAATTTATATCTTATGTTCCAAACCTCTGTCTATCTACTTATTTGCCGGTCTGTGGATATTCTTTGCATTTTTGAAGAGTTTGAGAGAACGGCAAAGAATATCAATGAGAAATTAATATGTGTATATTTAATAGTATCAAGATGACCCCATAATCTAGCCTGGTCCTATGTCTATTACTTTGATTAGAGTTATTACAGATGATGGATAGCTCCGATGTAGAATAATCTCGATGGGAAGTTGAATACCGTTCACTAAAACTGGATTTTGCAAAGATAACTACTGCTCGAGTCACCATTTAAGAATATATCGGTAGGTACCTTTCTATACACATTACCACATTTTTCAAACTGGTTTATTGACAGCCTATAAATCATCTTTTTAAATTGATCTAATTGGCAATATCCAAAAATATTAAGAGAAAAGTAGATCATCCCATCACTACCAGTCTTCACAACAGCTAAGTAAGTTATCTTATAATGTAATAATTTAAACAAAGAAAATAAGCTTAATGTCTAAATTAAATAATCAGCGAAACTAAAAAAAATTACGCCGATGGGACGCATTGGGGACCAAACTGACCCTTGAATATATTTGATATCGATATTTTTTCCATCGATGGATATAATATGAATATCTAGTATCCAAATTTATCTGCTGATCATTTCGTGTGTTTATTGTCTTGTGTATTTATAATTCTTTAATGCTAATTTAATGATATTCGACGTGATTAATTTTTTTCTTATGTTTTATAAAGTCATGTATATTAGATGTAAGAATTTTTTTACAACTAAATAAAAATATACAAAAATACATAATATATTTTTTTAAATCCACAATTGCTAAAAATGGAAATATAAAATCTTTTCTTAGATATATGTATTACAAAAACACGTGAAAATATAATCGATATAATATGCAGTGGTACCCCGCTAATACGACTTAGTTTTTTAAGTTGCTAACTAACTTTCCGTTAGGTCGTTTCTCCGCAGGGGTAGACAGAGAGGATGGGACGCCACATTATTCTGTCCTGAGACACAGCTTTCGCCTCATACATATATCTTTTCAGGCAATCTCTTCAAAATACACCAAATAAATAAATAAACAAACATAATTTTGAGCATATTTATTTATATTATTCAAAGTTCATTTGCGTAAAAAACATATTCTAACTTTAATAATTAATATTCATATATTATCTAATTTAATATCATCACAAAGAGAATGAAAACCCTTAAAAATTCGGGTCAAATTTTCGGCGTTTCGAGAGAAATGCGTAAAACGTTACAGCGGAATCTACTAGATGGCGCTGATCACGATTTATAACGTCATTCCTTGATGAATATTTTCTTCTCATATGCGCATGCGCCGAATCATGGTTCAAAACCAAATAAAAAAAATGAATCACGAATCACAATATTTCCAGATATTCAATCACTTGCGTTTCGTGATTTAGAGCTTATCACTAGTTCTCACTATTTAATTAATAAATCGGCGTAGTATTTAATAATTATATACCTACAATACACATTCAAGGGGCCCTTTCATTTTGAATTGGGGCCCAATATTATTAGTTACACCACTGAACATCGACAATGACGACGACGAGGTTATGTCAGGCCTCTCTGCCTCGTATATTGTTAGCTAGTTACAATGACAAAATTCACCTCAATATATTTTTCTTTCTTATTCTCTCCTCTGCTAATTCCCAGAATATTTATTTTCACAGGTACTAAGCCAAGCATTATATAATTCCTGTAATAAAAACACAAGTAAGTGATTAAATAAATCCTTTCGTGCGTGGTCCGCTTATTAACGTTGCCCGGCGTAATGTAGAAGGTAGAATCAATAATGTAGCCGCGGAGAAAATAACGCATTTCTCGTTAATGGCGGCCGTATCTTAATACGGCATCACGATATGTAAAACATAAAACACCGCGAGCGTGTTACGCGTTACGTTTCTTTATGGAGTAAATTGGATGCCAGACCAGACGAGCCACGTGACCCCGCCGTCGAAAACTGGCGCGACAAGTGTTACCGCGACACCGTCGCCGTGGGAACTTCCCACATCCGAGGGAGAAAATGTGAAAATTTCCACAGCGAAATAAACGTATTTTTTTTTTTTAAGTAAACCGATAACGAGAGGCGCTGCACTCTTCGAAACTATAGTATAAATTATATTTCTAATTCTTCTAACTCATAAATATTTGAATATCTGTCAAAAAAATATTAGGTTAAATCGTTTGCGATATTTATCTACGACACAAACCGTTCGAATTTATTTAAAAGCAAGCTTACAATATTTTTAATATTTATTGCAAATTTTACATTATGGTTTTTAACCACTTTATGAGTTATATTTATTACACCAACCGGTTTCGGAAAATATCATTTCCTTAATCGGGATGTCAAATTAACTAACTAAAACCATATATATGTCAAATTATTCTAATATTTAAAAAATTATATTTTTAAAAAAATATTGATTAAATAAATCTAGTACCTAACTTAAATTGTTACGATGATGAAAGATGTTAATGTTATCGCCGTTAGAGCGGAGAGACACGGAAGTCGCCAGGTGTCACGTGTGTCGCGGGAATAGTATGTTACATTATTTTTTAAATCATTTTAAGAATGCCTTATTAGGTTTTCGTTTTAATTGGTTAAGTTGTACTGTGGTAGACATCTTTTTTAAAATATTTATTACGCATTTGAAATTGAATTTGTTACGTTAGATGTCACATGTAGAATCAGATCCAATGCTATCGTGAAAACTGTGTGTTTTTGCTAGTAAATAAGAGATGAAATTATGTGTTCAAAATGTAAAATAAAGTTTAAAAATAAGGCCAGATAGCCAGCCATTAAGTTGTAACGAAAACTTTTCCTCGTTTTTTTTTTGGAAGTTATAATTCATGACAAGTTATTAATTTTTGACAGACCTTTGATTAGGTTCTCCAGCACATACCTTTATTGAAGTTGCTAGCTCAGGTGGATAGAACACTTTTCCTCTTTCGTCCCAAGTTTCCGACTTCCAGAGTCCGACTCAATATATGCTTTTAGTGGTCAGGGTATCGAAATAAAAGGTTTAAGTACAGTTAGTACAGAATGACATATATTCAATTAAAGTATCGTGAACAGAACAAGGACAGTATAGCGTTGAAATGTTTATGGCGACGGAAAATAATGTTAAAAATTACACATGAACATATAGCATAATTTAGAAAACACAAAATAAGGAATACGTATTTCCGAGTGTGCGGTATTGAGGCCGTCACATCACATTTGCTAAAATTATAATATTAATAAACAGAATTTACGTGTTGTCTTTGGTTAAATGGAGAGTAGTATTTATTTTATCTTATTTTTAATTGAGGACTGGTTCATACAAAGTTGTGCTAGGTGTTATACCAGAAAACGGACACCGGGGAGACACCGAGCGGATATTAAAATCACAGTCGACCGGGTCTAATTATTATACTAGAATAAGGGTTACCTTATCAGGAAATAAAATCACGAGATGTTTACTTAACTAGAGATGGTCGAATATGGTTCTATTACGTAGGCAAGTTTGATCAGAACTTGCTTGTATGTAAGTAGCAGTGCTCCGGTTTACAAATAATTGTTAATTTTCTTTTTCTTAATTAAATTAAAAGTGGCAAAGAGTTATAGACAACACCAGAGTCTAAGGTACAAATAAAATGTATTACTGGGACAAATAAAGTCCGATGAAATAAATTGGAGGTTATTATAATTTCTAAGGCGGTCGAAGATAATTTTTCACTGACAATTGGTTTACTAAAATTTGCATACCCAAAAAACTGGAGGAATTTTCTGGAAAACTGGAGGAATTGAATTGAAAGACCCAGATTAAAAGATTTCGACGAGGTGGAAGTTTACGGTAAATGCTGAACACCGGGGCACACGATACCTTTGTTGTAGACGTGAATCATGGTGACGGCATATCTAATGACACGTGGAGCCTGGGGTCGTCAGATGGGCAGAGGCGATCTTCCTGGATCTACGAAGCTGGTAGAAGGCGTCTGGGATGACTTCTTGGTGGGTGCGAGGTCATCGGGAGCAATTAGACGGTGGAGAAGGTAGAAAAAAAATGTATCGAGAATTTAGGTAGCAGTGGCGGTCTTCATAAGGAAAATATAGGAAAATATTCATAGGATGGATATTAAATAATTGATGGTACATTACGGCAAAAATTCATATAAAACTTTTGTATATTGCATACACGATTTGTGAAGGTAACTATAACTACCTTGGACTTCGGATAAGTTCACTGCGACATGCCGAATAAGTTATTACCGCACATGGTTATGAATATTTCAATGATTGAGAAATGTTCCGCACAGCCGCGCGGCCGCGAAAAACGCGGCGCCCCGGCCCGAGCAAACGCCGGGCCGAGTCGCGGCCGCGGAAAACGCGGCACCCCGGCCCGAGCAAGCGCCGGGCCGAGACCTGAACTTGGCCGCTTTACGACAACATCGCGGCCACCACACCCCGCCTTTGGAAAATCGCTGCCACTGAACCGACCACGCGGCCGAGGAGAGGGGGGAAGCCGGACCATGGACGAGGCCACGCCCCGGCGCCGCGCGGAAATATTATTTCAGTTTTTGCTTAATAACTTGCTATAAAAAATTATTGTGCAAATAAAGAACATTGTAATAGATAGAATTTTTAGAGGGCGATCGCCCGGAGATAGTTTGACGCACCTCAAAAATCGTTGTACTAATAGAAAATGGATTTTAAGGTTTGAGGTGCGTTAATCAATTCCCCGGGCTATCACCCGCGCTGTAGTATACCAGGCATCGCGAGGCAGGTTAATGTTTGTAATAAAAAGTACTCGCGATGCCTGGGAAATGTGAGATAAAAATGCAATGATTAAAAATGTAAGACAAAAGTCAGTTCTGCCGACCCATACTGGACGGCGGAAAAAATGAGCAAAGTTTCCAGATTTGGCCGCCAGGTGGTGTCGGCACGGGACCGAATCGGGGTGGCGCGGGGATATTTTGAGCCCCCTGATTGGTCCCTGAGGTTTGCTGGAGCCTGACGCTCCAGCCGTAATTTTGTAAATATAAATAAACGGTCCAGCGGTTGCAAAATCACTTGCCTCGTTTGCTTCGCACCGCTGGACTTCTCTCTACACACGACTTTCATTTCTGACCCTGCCTACCCTGGACTTGCTTCTTCTGGAATTCTGACCTGGCTTTCACTTTTGGATCGACCCCGTATTATTCCACGACTTGGCTGTTTCACTGGACGGAGATTTTTGGACACATTGGACCGACTGCACGCCGCTGCAGATATCACCTTCCGAGCTACGGAGCGAATCGGCGAACCACCCCTGAGAGATTGCTACAGTTCTTGTTCCTGTACTGAACAAGAAATATTCTTGCAATAGAGTATTTTAACGAGACTGATACATTTTAAAAGAAGTACCGGAAAACATCGTGAACTGATAATCTCACGGACGCGCCTGTAGATCGAGTAGATGTCGGATTTATTTGCTGCGGAGACGAAAGTGGGAGTCGTTTATATACCCTGCCGAGGAGCGGCGATCACAAAATATGTGGAGAGGGAAAATCTGGAATTAAGAAATGCACCCTTAATACGTACGGGATACGAAACACTTTCATAGGGGGGGAGGGTCGTGACGCGATGTTTCTGGTTTTGTTGGAACGGGACGTGTGCACTCGGATATTCTATTTTTAGACGGTACATTCTGTTTACGCGTGATTTTACCGGTACTGGATGATGAAATTTGAACATAATATTAATATTTGCGCGGAGTCAGTTTGGAAGCTATTCAAAATTATTATTATTTTCTTTTATTTCTTTATTATTTATTTCGTTGTACAAGAAATAAATGTTTATTTTATGAAGATTTAGTAATTTATGTTGAATGAATTTAAAATACGAATATGTTGACTGTGGCGAAATTATATACATGACAAAGTGTTATAACATATTCCATGCAGCTATGATATAATACATGCATTACGAACGTATTTGAACATTATTCCGAGAATTCACTGACTATCTACGTATACCAAAAATGGATGCACCATGTACAAATATTATATTTACCGCGTCAACGGCCAAATCAGGAACACGTGGACGAAATAAATAACATATAGCTAGGTTGCGTCCAAGCTCATATAACCTTGAAAATAACACACGGACTATTTGAGTATGTAAACATACGCAATTTAGTTCCACGTAGATAGTTAAATAAATTCATTTTGTAAATATAATATATGTATGGGACATATATTTATTTGTGTAAATACATATTTATTTTGAACAAAAATAATGTACTGTGCCTTCCCCTCCCGGCACGCCGCCAATCGGTCGATTGGCGACCTTAATCCAGTGTGGTTACACGTTTACCTAAACGATTACAATATTATACTAATTTGAAACTTCGCGTCTATACAGTGTCGGAACTTGTCGTCGTTGACGAAATAGTGATTAAAATATACAGTCCACATTTTGGAGGTGCCAGTAAAATCCGTATTATGGTGAGTGCCAAACTCCTTCCGTATCCTGAATTCTTCCGGCATCTACGCTTGTACGCAACAATATATAACGTTATATTTTTATCATGTCCCGTCGGTACCCCATGAGAGTAAATAACACGTGAACAATACATAGACTGTAAATCTGCCTATAGAAGGCACACTAAATATTTTTTTAATTAGTTCTGTACGATAAATCTGCTGTTAAACAAGCTGAGTTTTATTCATTAACCGAGTGCAACTTGAATCTTTTGATATAAGTATATGTACACGCATCTCTCTACTGCGTTTGTTAAATTTTACAATTAATTATTTGAATATTGATAAATTATAAATATGATCTTTGTTCCGTATGTAACAACGTGTAACCGGTTATTTTGATTTATATACTAATTTAACATTATTTAATTAATTCTCTTCGCTCGGGCGATATGTTCATCTTGTGTAAACACTCGTATTCAACGAATGATTAAAAATCGCGTGTCTAGCGCGCGTTGTCGCCCGCCTATATTCCCCTAACCTTGTAAAGTGAGAATATATTACGTATGCTAATATTCCTTTTATGTTCCTAATGAACGTAGACGTAGAACGTATTAAAAATGAATCAAAATTGACAACGTCAATTTATTCAAATGGAATCAACATCTCGCTTAGCGCGAGCTTACTGCGATTTTAGATACAGCTGTTGACTGTGTTTAGTGATTTAAATTATTGTATCTCTCTACCTGTTTTGACAACCGAGCGACCATAATATTGATCGGATCAGAAACGATTTCGTAACTAAAGCCTCCTTCACACCGTGAATTAATATTATATAATATTGAATTTGACAGCGTGACAAGAGTGACAAAAATATCTCAATGCACCTCCTGAATAATTTTCGGATGACTGCGTATACGTTAAGGTCTAATATAGCCTGTATAAAAAATGACCTTTTACGTCTCTTCACATAGATTTTTTATTTTATTTGTAAGGTTGTGTGATCAGTAAAAGTAATTTTTTTGTTCAATATCGGGTTATTCGATAGCAATACAAAGCAAGTAGCCGTTTATAAAGCAAAGAAGTACTCCATAGGACGTCAGATGTCAAAATTGTCTTACAGAATTTAGCATAGCCCATGGAGTATGGAGTAAGTAGATGTCACGTTTTGAAGAAAAAAATAAATGGTTAATGGAAATAAATGAAACAATTGGATATATCCAAATAAGTGCTCAATTTCTTCAACGCTTCGCTTAATCGGTTGTGTGCACTGGGCCTAATGTGTTTATCACCTGTCTAATGAAATGTCGTGTTGTTTGTCTAATCTCGAGACCCTGACTAGCTCTACGATCCCGTTCTTACAATAATCTCTCGTCACCTTGAAATACAACGACATATATGGAGAGAGACATTCTGTAAGAGAAACCGTATCATTACGAACGCTAAGGTCGCGCTGCTGCTATGACCGGACCTGCACCATTAATTGTTCCACATCACGATTTCAATGTCTATCACTATCTTTCCTACAGGACCCTGGAGATTGGTGATCTTCCTGGTCATCGTGCGATGGATGTGTACTAGTTCTTTAATACAAATTAAATGTATTAATTAAAAAGACATAATATAATTAATTAAAAATACATATAAAATCAATTTATCGAAAAAATATTATCGTCGCTACCGAGATTCGAACCTGGATCTCTTACTATCCGGGAAATGCATTAACCGATTATGCTACACCAGCACAGTGAGTAGACGACAAATTTTCGAACTTACATGTTGCACTTTCAAATTGATACATCTGTTATTACATTATTTGAAAACCATCTATTTTATATTTACGGAATCTCAAACACCTTTGAGTAATACGATAGGAGACGCCAAAATTAATTAATGATTTATTTTTATTCAATTTTGAAATATGAATACAACTTATAGGAACTTGATAGGAAGAGATCTAGGTTCGTATCCCGGTAGCAACAACAATATTTTTCGAAAAATAGATTTTATATCTTTCAAATTAACACATTTAATTAGTATTTAACAAATATTATGGTTTTACATAATTATTTTCCAATTTTCTTATGAATTAATCAAGTTAAACCACTAAAGTCAAAGCGAAAAGTGTTAAATCATAATTATGGCGGATTTGTTTCGCTTGTGTGTATGTACTCGTATATTTAATAATCGATTTCTAAATTGATTTCTAAACCGCAGAATTTAATTTACTAAGACATAAGAGGCAATTCGCAAGACTTCCTCGTGGACCGAGTGCTACGATCATGCTGCAGCTTCGTCATCAGGTAGAAACGGGCATCTCCCGACCGTAATAATTTGCATTCGTTTATTATTCAACCGATTCACTTGGCGAAATATCGAGCAGCACAAATGGAAACTAGACAACCGAGACAAACCGGGTACGTGTTATAACACAGACAGACGTGTTAAATGACTTAACACTAACACTGAACGGGTCCACTACACACTATCATATATATGTTATAATAAGAATGTTCGTGTGTAGGATATGTCAAAATGTGGCCAAAATATCAAAAGAATATGCTGTAATCACCCGTTCACTTACATGTTCGCCTGTTTATAATCGCGAACTGTGTGTGTGTGTGTGTAGACTATAGCAGATTGGAGACGAGATACACTACTTACAGTTATTGAGTACAGTTTACAGAGATGTGGAGAAATTAGACCGAACAATAAAATTACGCGCAAATAGTTAACAGAGCGTGCGGTCCGAGAGCCGGCTTCCTGGCCGGCTGCTGGCGCATGTTATTGTCGTCGATACTGGGCGTATTTTCGAAGCTGTCAGGAAGTCTATTTTACGCCCAGGTATCTGCAAGGTGCGTTACGGGTTATAGGCAGTCCTCCACCTCCACACTTTAATAGGAAATCTATCAATGTACATGCTTATGGTTAAAACGTTATTGTGACTGTGATTGTGTTTGATTTAACGATGATTTAGTCTCATCTATATATCAATATTAACATGAAGGAAAGTAGAAAAAGAAGAAATAATATTACCAATACTTACATACTACTCGTATATACTTAAGATCAATACTGATACAAAACGCAAGATGACTCTCGTCTTAATATAATCTTTTTCATATATGTACATATAAGGATCATGTTACCTTAACAGCATCCTTGTAAGGATAAAAATAGAAGGATAATAATAAAATATAAACGCGACTCGCGATAGTAAATGTGTCTTTGGGATCTTTCGTGAATCACTAAAAACCAGTTATTTATTTTCGCCGATGTAAAGATTGAATATCCTGCAGCAGAGATGGCGAACCATCGTTGATGACACGCGGATAAATTTAGATTTTTTTTGCAAACCAAGTTGAATTATTAGATTAGATTTTATATAAATACATATTAATTAAAAATAATATTTGCCTATTCGTTGTTCTGCTCGTGTCGTGCACCCCTGTTGTGATGTGGAAGTATATTTTTTATTACTCATTACTCATAAACCGAACATTTAACTATAACGCAGAGAATTCTGGTTAGGGGTGAGGTATAAGGGGGGTCAGTCAGTGGAGTACCGGCGTACCAACAAATCATCGGGTCTTCTGACAAACCTAACCTAATACCCCTCCCCGAAGAAAACAACCTTGTTTAACTTATTCTTAATTGTAAAGTACATATTTAAAAATTGACCGACCTAAAACAGGTTTATTTGATTGGACCTTCAAAGGTTAATTAATACTACTCATTTACGAAATAATTTTATATTAACATTTAATATATACCTGCTAATTTATTCAAGACCTATGGTACATTTATTTTGGGATTCAACTTGTCCAGAGATTCCGCGACCCCGGAAGTCTGCCGAGGCGATGCACCACTGGTGTCAGTGTCTTATTGTGAACAGATTACGTGTCGTATTTAGAATAGTTATTATACTTATATACCTACTCTAGTCAAAATGACTTTTTTTTTTAATTTAACCGAGGGAAAGTGGATCTTGCGATATAGACCCGTGGAAGACGTCATTTGAATCGAATTTTAATTGGACTTATATATATATATATATAAGTCCAATTAAAATTCGATTCAAATGACGTATATATATATATATATATATATATATATATATATTTTTAAATTAAAAAAATAGAGATGCGTACACGGAATACATGTCACATCAATATTCTTACTATTTTCAAACTAAGCTAAAATGCTTGTGCTATGAAAATAGGACTAACTTGCTGGTGTCCTGGAACGAGGCGCGAACCCCCGACCACTAGATCACTAGGCCAACGTCTATACCACTTGGACCCAACAAGCTACTATTGTATAAAAAGGTTAGTCGTCGCTGTCCATCAACATTCCGAAAGGATCTTTGCGTGTGTTATAATCCCGTACAATTAATTGCAGAATTATTATCAATTTAGATAACTGGTTATGTAAAATATACAAGGAATAAATTAAAAGTTATATAGCTAATCAAGAATTTTGTTATATTGGTGAATATTAAAATTACTAATAAATATCATCCTTGTTTTATAAGATTTTAGCTCACGATTCATGTTAACGTATTCATTTATGGGTGAATACGTCACCATCTGTTGAATATATGAAAATGTTCAGTGTCCTATATTATGTAAGCTTTAGGAGATACACACATGTTATTAAACCTATGAACTTTCAAGGGTTATTGATTAACTGGAAAATTTCATAATTTTTAAATAGTTAATTGAATATAAAAAGTAGCGGTTTCGCCAATGCGAATGAATATCCAAAACCATTAATGGCAAAATGTTATTATCACACTACAAATTCAATTGGGGTTTTAAAGCAATCTTTGCTCTATTTGACATGATTGCATCACTTATCATACATGCCGCCACCTGGCACCTGGCAGTGACTAGTTTGAGGCACGAGGCTTGTACCGGTCGAACTACAGGGAGAGTACCGACCACTCTCATCCAACGCCAACCAGAATCCAGGGTCCAGACACCAGACCGACCTCACGCAAGCGCGCTCCCTTACCAATCTCAATCACATTAACATACTTACTATTATCTGCTTTTTTATACAGTACTCAATAAACAGCTAGAAGTAAGTAACATATGTATTTTTTTCTTGATTGAAGAAATTTGAGTATTTTGAGCCCAGCCGATGGAACCGATCTATAATGTTGAAGTTGCTAACATTGTCTCCATCCAACCACTAAAGATTCTTCTCCTTCTCCTGCATGTTGTCGACATTATTACGTTAATCATTAATCATAATTCACTTTATAGGGTAGATGCAATTGTGCAGTTTGCGATCCACAGAACGCATAGATCATGCTCAAGCACCACGCCTCGAGGGCATCCTTCTTAAGACTGCCGAGCGAGCCGGTACGCCGAATAAGCCAATCTAATAAAACAAAAAACGGAAAAAGAGCTACAGTTTGAACAAAATAAAAAGCTTATGAGCATTATAAAATACATAATACAAGAAAAACAAGACGAACGTTATACAGACCCAGAAGGACCGTCTTCTGTTTCTTCAAATATCATAACAAATTTCTCCGCTGCAGTGTTGCCCTGGAGAATGGCAGCTAATTGTCCAGTATACAATAATTACAGCTTACGGGGTGCCGTCAAAAAAGACTGACCAAAAACTCACCTGGGCTGTAATCTTAATAATAACTGGGAAATGAGCTAAGAAATCAATGAACATTCGAAAATTTGAATATTTTTCCAATGCGAAGCGAAACTTGAGAGGTATATCTAAAACAATACTATCCACCTAATCATCAGTGCAAGATTGAATAACGAAAAAGATGGTCTGGCAACAGGACGTTGTAACTGCTAGGGCCGGCACTCACTACATCCCATGATGGGATTTGGCCTCCTCCGCAAGTGCTCTCCACCTATCCTATCCCTGGACATTCTTCTTCAGTTCCCGTATTCTGCCAACCTGCTCATCTTCTTCCACACGTCTTCTTCTCACCTCTCAGGTCGCTTCCACTGGGGAATTCACTCGGTCTTGATCTTTTATATCCTGTCATCTGGCGTTCTTTCAACCTGACCAGCCTATCGCAGACGTTGGGACTTACAGAATCGTACGAATGTATCTCGCTCGAGGCATTCGCCAAGTATACTTATTACACTCCGTATAACAGTATAATTATTCATTGATGGATCGTTTCTACAAATAATTATGAAAGCTACGATTAAAAAAATATATTTATTCAGAACAGTAGGTGCTATAAATTATACTAACCCTTTGCTATCGTATATCTGATGTAATAGCTTCTTTGATCGTGTACTACTACTTATAACTGATAAAATATTTAACTGGCTGATTAATTAACAATTAATAGTCACGTCAGTAACCTGTAATTGTGGAGGTTCTATGCCTGAAAGATTAGGGAGGAAACCTTCAATTATTTAAGTACTCATTGCAAAGGAATAATAATAAGCTGTTACATATTTGTATTTATTAAATTACCGAACCTTCTTTCAGGTGATCTATATGTGTAATATTTTAGGAAACGGTTCTCTTTTTTTATACATCCTTAATCTATTGTTTATGGAATTAGTTATGTCAGATTGAAATGTTCGATTCTATATTGATGGTAAAATGTATATTAGAGAAGGGTGTTTCTGTCCCAAGTGCTGTAATCACCGAGTGACACTTTATATGGAACGTATCTGCTACTAAAGTAATTTGTTCAATGTAACCAAGAGTATCGGGCTATTTTAATTAAATATACACTATTGGGTGAAATGTATCTACTTTATAATATATTACACTACACTATTATCAAGCCATTTGTATTTCAAAATGGCGGAGGCTATCCAGTCGTGCTAACGTGGCATTTCGTGTTTCACGAAAAAATAGCGACATTATCGTTATGTGTAGATATTTAATTAAGATATTTGTTCAAACGATTGTATATATATGAAATGTACATACAAATACAAAATGATTTACTGTTTACGTGTATTTTTATTAATCCAGTATGATTAATGAATTTCCCGAGGTTAAGTTTACATAGGAAGCACATTGTTACGGACCTCGTAACAAAATGCCCATCACTAAGATTACGTGATAATGTCACGCGTGTCAGGACAAATGTCAAGCGCTTCTATTCCAAGGTATGCTAACTTCTGAAATTAAAGTAACCGGTTGAATCCCACCAGATTATATTATACACCAGATATTCCAATTTCGATACAATTAATTAACAATTGTGCAGGATTTCGCAATAAGGTTTCCGTTACGTGCGATACGAGGTCCAGACAATGCCCTTTCTGCAGCCAACTTCTTGTAGCTTAACGTTTCAAAAGAGTGGCCATATAAGGGCACGTCAACACGGCCGACAGAAGGGAGGACGCATATACGTACTTGAGTATTGCGTATTTAAATAGCAACGAATACGTTTACAAGTTTGTATAAAACATGACTTTAAATGTTTCGATCACAAATGTGCAGAGACGTATTTATTTTTTTGGGGACTATCTCTAGGGACATTTTGGAGCCCCCGAAACGATAATATCGCAGTACAACGTGAATTGCAAACAGCAACACGGCTGCAATGTTCTCTGCATACCACAGCGGGAACGATATATTAGTTACGAAGCATGCACTTATAAAAAGCGTTCTTAATCACTGTGACTCTGAACCATGAAAACGTCAAAACGAAAACAAAATAATGCTTTAAACGTATCAAACATTTACACATAAATATCGTAATACACATATTTTTTCTTTTTAACTAAAATAACCCCATTTATTTCAAATTAATAGTTCACATTCTTCGATAACACATTGAAAACTCAAAGGTAAAAAAAATATCTTGACGTCGAGTAAAACAGGGCTGGCCAACCGACATGGGCCAAAAATATTTTTATATTCTATCCGAATTGCAAAGAATATATCGAAGACATGAAGCCTTTTTAAAGGAATATCATTTTCAGATCATAAAAAAATATTGAAACTGTGGTGATCGGGGCACGATCCTGAACACACCTACCGGAGCAGTAAATAACCACCAACAGGAGACCTCAGCCACACGCCAATGCACAGACTGAACTTTAGATTCCACCGCATAGATTTTATAAGCGTAGCATATTAATTATTGTAACTTTAATATAATTAATTCGGTTTCTAATTCTGTCATTAAACAAAACCAGCTGAAGAGCCCGCCCAAGTGAGAAAAAAATTATGCATAAAAAACATACAAGGACAAGTCAAAAATTGTTTTGACTTGCCCTCTTTACAGAAATTTACGGGAGCCAAGCTCATCGTGGACGGTTAGATGGGCAGAACCATGACTGATGTTCAAAGAAGACGCTACCACACATTATCTCTCGAGCATGCTGAATCTTGTCGTCAGTGATGGAGGTTGACGGGCGTCCTGCTCTGTCTTCGTGCGTCACACTCTTCCGGCCACTTTTCAACTTCTCGATCTACAAAAACACTTTTACGTAATAAGTCACTGTCCCCGTATTGTGATAGAAGTCTACAATGAATCTCAGCCCCTTTCACATCCTCCGACCAGAAAAATCGGATCACTGCTCATTGTTTCTCTTCGGTGCAAACTGCCAGCGGAGCGGACATGTTTACACTTTTTTAGAAGAGAGCTGGAGGAGAGAGGGGAACCCAGCCTTTCCCGGGACCGATTTAGAAGCTAGTGCTTCCTTGTCGGTCCCACTCATCAAAGCTAATAAATAAGCGACTTAAATTCAATAACATATTCAAGATTATGCAGTATATAAAACGAAAAAAAGAAAAAAAAATGCAGTTATTAGCAATTTTCGCAAAATTTTTAATTTAGTTCCGTAGGTGCTTGCTGTCTTTATTCAGAAACAAAACATTAAAATCCATAGAAAACATATAAATGGAAATTAAGGTGCAGTAGATCAAGGCAGACACTCAGGGATCCAGTCACTAAAAACACTCCCAAAAGAGAGACAGTGGATGAGACACAAAATGGGTTGAGTCACACTTGCACGGACAGACTAATGTTGCAAAGTTGCAAAACATGAGATATGAATAGTGAGAGGTAGGCGCTTAGGTGAAGATACCCACCCACGCAGGCCGGCCTAACTACCTACTTAAGGAGTTCCAAAGTGTCACCCATACCCGAATAAATTCCTTATATAAATGTTCACATGTATACAAGTTTACACTTATAATAGCCGGAAGGCAAGTGACGCGATCGGGATCAACTATTTGGCACACGTGACCGCAGTCGTACCAACTCTAAGCACGCACGCGCAGAATGTAGTATGACAACCTTGAAGGTGTGTTATGGCGAAAGTGTAGATAATTTTTGACTCGCCCTCGTATTTATACTGCGAGGTGCGGTTGACCTTTATTGGATGCGGCCCTCGGGTCCCCTGAAGTTGGACAGCACTGGCATAAAATATTAAATTAGAGGCCACTCGAAAAGTCGTTTAAGATCCTCGCGGCGCCATACTGGGAGCTTTCAAGGAGCAGGGAGCTTTTAAAACCTCTAAATGCTAAAAGATGGCCAGTAAAATAGAATCACATTGTAAAAATATTAAAAGCAACTTGCGCCCGTTAATATGATAGCGTCGGTCAAAGCAACACACTTTTACGTGGGTTCTAAAAACTTATATTTGTATTGTGGTTATAAATTTACGACATTTAAGCCCATCTCCGCAGGTGGTTAAACCCTGTTTATACTTCACGAAATGACTGGTAACTTCGAGGTGTTATGTAGAAATGGATCATTCGAGTGCTGCGTCACATTTTGTACGGTAAGTAATGAAAAATTGTTTTTTTATGTGTGTGTTTTTAAATAATTTTTAATCGATATATTATACCTGAATAGATAAGGGGGTTGTGGTTGCTTTTTACTACTGTTAATTTATTGAAAGGTTATACGTAAGAACAGTGGCGTAGCAACAAATTACCAGGCCTCCGGGCAAATACTATACCCTCTCAAATAACACATATTGTTTCACTCTTTTTTATTAAAAATTATGTTTACAACTATTATTTCAAATGTATTTTTGGTGACCGGATAACGGCACACGGGACAACTATACACAAAGTAATATCAAATAACAATATAGGTTAGGATAAGTTACAGTTATTTTTGGTTAGGTAAGCTATTTGTATTTGAGCAGTTTATGTGTGCACTTATCACTGTGTGTAGTTGTCTTGTATGCAGTTGTCATTGAATATATTTTCATGCTTAAAATTTTAACTATTAGGAACATACCTTTAAAATAGTTAACGTGGCAAATACCTGTCATTGCTCCTGAATATCCCATAACGGGTTCATCTAGTTGGACCTCCAAAGATTAATACAACTTAATGGTACCACGAAATTAATAAATATTCAAATTTAAGATTGTTGCGATTGTTGAAACTTCTCCCTGGAGTCCGGCCCTCCGGGCAGCCGCCCATACGGTAGCTACGCCACTGCACAAGAATGAATATTTATGTTGGGGGTGTTAGTCCGGTAGTAAACATGACTTTAAAGTTGTAATAATAGGAGCAAAGATCATTTTTAATTTACATATATTTAATATTAAGAGAGCCGAGATTTCAAAGGTATATGTTATATATATGTAGGGTAATGCTAAACCTTTAAGGAATTAAAGGTACCTAACTAAAGTATGTAATATGAATCTTTAGGTAAATCTTTAAAAAAGCCATTAAAATTACCCAAAATCATTATTTTAATATACTCGTATACCTACAATATAGGTATCAAGAGTACAAAATAATATTGTTTATTTCTTTGATCTTCGATGGGGTTCCGGTGCTGTAAACTCAGTGTACATGTAGACTTTTGCGATTTTTAAGTCGATTAAATGTGAATATTATACATTCATTACTTATATTAATCATTTAAATAATAGTTGACATATATGTAAGCGAATATTTATATCAATTTTGTGTAAAAGTGTTAAAAATGAGAAAAAGCATTGATGAACAC
Organism: Eubasilissa regina; assembly: GCA_022840565.1. Lineage (NCBI taxonomy): Eukaryota > Metazoa > Arthropoda > Insecta > Trichoptera > Phryganeidae > Eubasilissa > Eubasilissa regina. The sequence goes on along the minus strand of JAINEB010000006.1, from coordinate 29,865,096 downwards.
AAACGACATTACAAACACGTCTAACTCGGCCAGCGCACGCTGTGCTACTAAAGTGACGATCGGCATCCGGCATCTCGCGCCCTGCGCACTACGCCGGCCACACCTTCCGGCACGTATATATATAAAAGTATTGAAAAATTCACGTCAGGTTCTTAAGGAAAACATTTTTTATTGTGACATTTGTAATTATTTTATCCAATACGGAGGAATACCAAAAATTTGAATTCTGTATTTAGTATATTTACAGAAATATTCACCTAATTAGAGGCTATGTCAACTCAGTTTACATCATCGGAGAGGAAAGGTCAATGAGGTAGTCTGTGATAAAATTAGAATAAATGTCATAACTACTCTCGTAGTATATATAATACAGTAAGTTTTACATTTATGGATACTAAATAAAACTGTGTGGTAGTAACATATAGGGAGGAGGAGTGAAGCTAAAATGTTGACAAAAATATATCGCAATTTATCACTTCGAAAATTAATCTAAACAATAGTAGGTATATAACTTTTGTAATTAGTGTAATCTTATGTGTCCAGAAAAGACACGGCGGATTAGTCGTGAAAATCTGATAATATGTAAAAATAAAATATTTTAACAAATTCTTATACATACATGTGTATGTACTATATCATATGCACTATGCACGAACAGATACTTATTGAATGTTACGAGAACGAATAATCCTTCAATTGACTTCACAAAATTTACCAGAATCATATCGCAATATAAACGATTGATACATAAAATATATTATTTATCTATAAAATATCAAATAATATCACTTTAAATAGATAGTGATAAGCGCTCGACTATATTGGGCTACATATACGCCACGGTTATGATACTTTAATCTAAATCACTTGATTAATTACAACAGACAACGTATGACAGCTCGCTCCGGGCTCAAATCTGTAGTTTGTGTCATCCTTTACGCAACATTCGAGACGAGAAGAGTACAATATTGTTATATTGTTACATATCTACAATGAATAAGGAATAAATTTTATGAAATGCGTCCTTTAATACACACCCTTGTCGGGAAGAGTAACGTTGAAAAACAAATATGTGTTCATAAGTAGGAAATTTATCCTATTGTAAATCTATTTTTAAAAGATTAAAATTTTTCCCTTAATTCGCAAGAGAGTTGTACGCAATTGAAAAATTTCAACAAAATTTAGTTGTGCGTGCGTATACTGTTGCGTAGTATGCGCGTGAGAAGATAAATAAGTGTGTAAAAATACATGGATAGGTACATAACGCACGTTTAAATTTATGATTACAGGTTAATACAGTGGTTAAATATTACCTAGAAAATTTCAATCGTGGCATTTTCCACGAAATGTTGCCTCACTGTAGATAATGAATGAATAAATGATAAATGAAAGATAAGATGACACCAAACTGTTGATAAGATTAAATGTGCCAGTTAGTACCATTAAAATAAATACTCACAAAATATTGCAATATTTCTGTGCTTCAAAATTCTACTTCAAGAAGAAGATTACAAGTATTTTAATGAAATGCATCTTAATGTGTGTGTAATACGAACAACTTGACTTCATGGCATGTTCATAAATGTACTCAGTGTTATTGCATTTATAATTATATCAAAAAATATTATATAATGTCAATATTGTTGAGTAGCTACAGAAAATTTTTTCGGCTACACCCCCTATTTACATCACATCGTCGATTGAATATTTCATTATTTTTAGTTTTATTAGAATTTTGGTGTTTTATTTGCATGTATTAATGTAATGTTAATATATTATATCTATTATCGTCAAATAATATTATTTAAATGCTCTCTAATATGTAAAAGTTGCGTAGCTCTTAACGTAAAAATTAAAACTCTGTTAATAAGACAAATATATTGACGTTTCCAAATTCAGAATTGCAGGCGCGAGGGATGGGATCATCGAAGAAATAATTAAATTAAAAAAACAGTCCAATCACGGGGTGACTAATTAAAAATATATAAAAACATAGAGACATTGTGCGTCTTGTTGAAAATCAATATCCACTTACCGCGGAACTCCTGGCGATGGCATTATCTCGCACCAAAGGCATCGTCATTTTCTTAAATTGAACAACAATCTCATAAACCGCAAATCGAACTTCACACACGAAATCAGAAATTGGTATTTAAATTTCACGTGTCTACACTTAACTATTAAAAAAACATTCCGAATATTTTACTAAACATCTTTAAAACCACAACACTTTACTAGATACAGACAAAACTGTGCCATCTTCACACTACTGAACCAACTTCTGGGAAACTTGACTGTTTTAATTAAACAATTTTGAAAATAAATATGTTCAAAAATTAAAATACCGCGCGGCAGAGCGATACGTCCACCAATCTGAGAATTTCGCTCAAACTGATTTTAAGCGTGTGCATGTATCGGTTGTCATTTTTCAAAACAAACGAAGCGCGCTCATAGCGGCGTTTCCGCAAACTAAATTCTCAGTTCAAAATTAAGCGGGAGTATTTGACGTGAAGAATTTTACTGAAACAAAGGCTATTTTTTCACCAAAATCACTACTTAATAGTGTAGTGGTTGTAAATATAATGATAAAGATAACAAATTTAATATAAAAAACCCTAGCTTTATGCCGAATGCTTTTTTTGAAATCCATTCCAAATCCAAAGACCATTGACACGGCACGACTCATTCATGAAATATTTATTAATAATTCAAAAGCAATGTTAAATTCATCGAAATAATCTTCATTGTCCATAAAGTGAGCATCTACTACACACATAGTTTGTTAGATTAATACTCTCTAAAAATTAATAGACAACGTTTAAATTTTATTTCAGACCTTTATCTTGTATAGTATATAATTTTTCATCGCTGCTCTAAGTCTGTATTGCCCTCAGTGGACACGCACCATTAGACATATAAATAGTTTGGTATTTTCAACCACCTAATCCAATTATATTAATCTGTAAACTTGAACGCCACGGGACTATAATTTTTATTGTGTTAGAAAATTCATAAACATTCATCTATAATATCAGTTCTTACAAACTCGTAAATACCTCAACTGTTATTAAAATGCTATTATCATTATAAGGTAATAACGACCTGTTGATAATCTGTACATTCAAAATAAAATCAAATAGAAACATTTAATGTGTACACGTGTTTGTGTTAACGTTTCCATGGTTTTAATCAGTGGTAATCATTCGGCATCGGTTCACGAGTACCGGTTACCAAATATTATGTTAAAATTACATAAATTCCCAGGACCTTTGCCATAGCTACATATGCGTTGTTTGATTTCTGGCTCACAGCTACCATCATCAGTAATTATAAACCCGAGATAATTGAGTCCTTGATAATTTAATGGTCTTTAATTTCGATGGAATTGTATCAGCGATATCAAGCGATGTACCCTAAACCATTATTAACCGGTTCGCTAAAATAATTTCTACCACTCTAGGATACATTCAATTCATTCCTAGTTATTATTTCAGGTAGGGATGTTTATCTTCTTTTAAGGGTCTCGTGAAGGATTTCTAAAGAATAGCACAAGTTATAATTTTAACTCAAAGGCAACTATCTCGAATATAGAATCCTCATTGTTATGAAACATATCTGATAGGTAATCTCAATGATTGATTTTTTTTACAAATGTTCAGCAACAAACAATGCAAATTCTACACTTAGTTTTACTAGATTATTATTATATTAGTTAGATTTCTGCGTTATGGTATTGATAATAATTATAAATATATCCATTAATTAAATAAATTGCAGTTTTCCAGAAATTTTATTTCATTCGTAATAGTTCGTGGCGGCTAAATTCAAAGCTTCGGCCTCGGCCAAACCTTCGGCAGATTTTAGCCGAAGCCGAAGCTTCGGTCAGCTAATTTGGTAACATTCTGTTTAAGAGACGGATGATATTTATTGCCGGTTAATACTACGTCAAGTCGGTATTGTTAGTTTGTGGTTCATCACTTAATGTTTCAGTACGTAAGCTTTGATGATGAATTTTACATTGCGGTCCTAAACGTCGGCCCACGGCAGATAAACCCTGAAGAACAATAAATTAGTAGGTACATTTATCTTATTTTATTGTTTGCAAAAATTACCTCACGATAGAGTCTAATTTACCGCAGGAAGCGCCCTACAGACACCTTTATAGGGCTAGGTCGTGGGTTGTCGAGCAACTTTAACAAACCCACTCAGAAATACAAATGTCAAATGATGTCACAATCAAGTTCTGTAGCAAGTGCCTGTACATATATTATCTTTCAGTATAATAACGCCTTCGAATATCTAAAACACACAGAGAAAGACTAAAAATAAAATTTGAAAATATTTCTAGAATTTTCATCATCATTATCAATATCAGCCATTTTCTAGCCACTACTAGATGAAGGCCTCCCCAAGTGTCCATTTTCCGACCTCCGAATAACGTGGCCTACTACTGCCTGCTCATAGCCATCTAAATTTTTTGGTATATTTAATTATATCAACTACTCTTGTGTCTGTTCTCTTATTCACACACTTCTATTTCCTATCTCTTCGTGTGATGCCCAGCAAACTGGGTTCCATTAACACGAATCAATAGGGTAAAATTTGAAACTTTTATTGCAGTCGCTCTATCATATTGCAGATTCAAATAAAAATGACAGTGACGTGATAAAAAGTAACAGAAACTCACAACAATGTATATTCCATAAACGATAACGTCATTACAACATAAAAATGATTTATAGTCTTATTAAGGATAATACATATCGTGAAGTTGTAATTATTCAGAACATAGGTCTGTGATATTTTAAATACTAATTAAATGTTTTTATTAGAAAGGCTTACATATAAAATCAATTTTATTGAAAAATATTGTTATTGCTATCGGGATTCGAACCTGGATCTCTTCCAATCCGGCAAATGTATTAATTTGAAAAGTGTAACATATATGTAGGTTCGAAAATTTGTCGTCAAAGTAGTGTGCTGTAGCATAATCGGCTAATGCACGTTCCCATATTAGAAGAAATCAAGATTCGAATCTCGGTAGCAATAACAATATTTTTCGATAAAATTGATTTTATGTCTGTATTTTCTAATTGATATATTTTATTAGTATTTATTTATAGTCCGTTTTCATTTGATTAATTTACTAGGTATAAGATGAATTGTTATTTATTAGATACTTACCCATCCTCGAAACATTCCCGAAATGGAGTTTTAAGACAATCATCACTCGAAGGCCATCCACTGAACATTTATTTTTATTGAACGAGTTCAGTCTTAAAACGTTTTAAAAAACAGAACCGTTGACAAAAGCAGTTGGCGTGATACTGCGAACCGCCAGTCCGCCTGAAGTTTTTCGCACATCTCTGTTAAGCAATGTATATATATATATATTCTAACTTTATCTGGGTTTGCACCAGTCTATATTTTATATATTAACGTGTCAATTGAAAAGATCTTATTTAAGCTACCAGGGCAAGAGAAATGCAGAGGTTGAAAACTACCTACTTTTTTGGAAACGACTTTTTTTGTGGTGTTTTCTGTATGATAAATGTTCTTTTAGAAAAAAATTGATAATACCAGTGATATACACACGATAGTCGTTTTTTGGCTATGAAAAGTGGCTCACATGTGTCACCGCCGGAACGGTACATTACGTCTTGAATTGCGTGTATAAATTATTTTAAGAATACGTCTAATTGATTATTTGTTTACTGTAATTGGTTATGTTAGATTATACTGTGGTAGACCATTTCATTTTTTTGTATAATAAATTGCGTCTTGTAGATTTTACGAAAACTTTATCCATGACCGCACAGCGGTCGGCCGACCTAGCAACAAGCATCGGCATAGCTATTGCTTTCTACTAGCATATATTTATTACAAAATCGATCGATAGTCTTGTATAAGCGGAGCAGTCAACGATTTATTTACCATTTTGGAAAACTTTCGCCAATTATGAATTTATTTCTCCTGCCATTTTCACTCCACACCTGGAGCAAAACTCTACCGTTGACTGCGGTCTGCCGCCAACCCTTCCGCATCCTGCAGTTCTACTAAGTACAACATGTGTATAGTCGTTGCGAGACATCCGTGACACTGGGTCCCTTCTGATGCAATGTGTGCAGCTGGTTGTTATTCACACCTGTTGATGAGACCGACTGCACTTCAGTTGTGTCTGTAGTAAAAAGGTTGCTTAATGTATTATTTAATCCAGCGGTGTTAAATTTTCCCAAATCTTGTACCTAAAATCTAATAATTGTCTTTTCCTGATTGTTACTAACTGCAATGCAAATTCTCAATACATTTAAAACTGTGCAAAAAATCTGCTCCAGAGCAGTGATGGCGACCTTTAAATAAAATTAAAATAAGTCAAAATTTGTTTTACATTTCAAAATGATGTTTTATATGGAAGGTGACTTAACAACACAAATAACGAAAAATGCACTATTTTTTTCAGTTATCATAGGTGTAAGTATTTACGAAACCATTCTTACCGATACAACCGTCCACTTCCTCGTGGCTCAATATTCGATTTTTGTATTTTATTCACAGACATTTGGATAAGGATATATCCATTATAATTAATATAATCTGTTAACCGACACCAATGACACCGACCGACAACCATGACAAAATACTTGTACAATAGAAAAGTACACAGACACCCCCTCTAATTTATTGATATTTTAAATTTTATTATAAGTTAAACGGATACTTGAACCGTGATTGTGAGATTTTTCTATTCTTAATTAAATGCATCCATAAAAATATCAATATTTCTCTTTTTATTATAGTTTATCTAGCACAAACTTACTTAGTTTAATTAAAAATTTGGAAAATCTTCACCACAATGTAAATCACTGATTTTTGAGATTTAGCCTTCTTCCTGAGTGGCTGTCTCAGTCTATCTCTTCCTCTTGTACGACGCTCGTGCTTATTGAGCAATCACTGGTACACTAAAAACTAAAACTCCAATAGGTAAATCTCAATTATTAATCATTGTTATAATCAAATACGAATCACACAACATTACAACTGTACTGTACTGCACCATACTTAAGTGTTTATGTATTTTAGTTTATATAGTACGAGTATATATATTAGTTTATGCATTTCGCAATGTAAATGTTTCCACATCATTTTCATGCAGCGTCAACTGTAGATTAAAATATCAAAAGGATAAATTACAGGATTGTTAATAAAAACACTTTGTCGTACGCATGTCATAGGTTCCCACTTCTGTTCTAGAGTAAAAAGCAATCTACATTCCTTTCACCGTTCCCATTTATCCAAAGAAATAATCAGACACGTGACTTTTTAGTAAATAAATTAGACATACTTGCAAAAAAGTTTATTTCATTTAAATTTATTTTATTGGACACTTAAAAACAGGTACACATTAAATATTTATTTTTGAGATAAAGATAATTAATCTAAACCTTTTTCCTAACAATATATGGAGTCCTATTAAGGAACAAAAAGATCTCCTTAAATATCAAACAGGAATCATTAAGAATGAAATATTTATTATCTACGGAAGCATCACAAAATCCAGGCTAGATTTTGCGTGAAGTGATAATATGAATTATCGAACATTTATTGGATATTTATAAATGCTAAATATCTCTTCTTTTAAAATATAAATGACAATCAATTCAAAGACATTTCAAGCTGAAAACTCACCTTTTAAGAATACGGAAAAATGTGTTTTCACAGCCATTAAGTATCTTCCGTGTAGAATTTTCTAGGTTATTCTGCCATGTGTTTCCGATCTTTCTAGCCAATGTTTCAGATCGCATTACAAAACCCATCATCAGGATTGATATCGCTGAATAACCCAGAAAACTTTACACATAAGTTTTCTTCATTGGTTTGTTTCTCTCTCCGAGGACTATGAGAAATTATCTGGACTCTATACAGTCGGAATATCATTTGTCTCCTTAAAATTATTTTTTTCATATAGCATCTGACATGCGCGAATGAATAGAGAACATCCATGGACTGAAACATAATACCTGATATAAAAATTTGACAAATATCAATCCCAAATACACAGAATCTCGGTACTCTGCAGAAAATGTTCACCTGACACAAAAACACAGAAATTATTTGAAAAACTTAAAAATTCCAAGTTCTATGCGATTGTGAAAATTAAGTAAAAATAATTATTTCATCAATAAAATGTCTCTGAACCGATTGTCACACGAGGGCTTGAATCGCATAGCTGTAAGTCATTTCATGTTTGGGCATGCATAAATACAGAATATTTATTATGGAGTACGTAAAATGTTTATTTCCAAGCAAGTTTATCTGTTGCTGCGTTTGTTTGTCCGTAAATTTTTTTCTATTTCAAATTGGTTCAGGTCCGTTCGCTGCAGGAAGTCTTGCCTGTCCAAGTATCTGAAACAATGAACGACTATGTGTCAAGAATTCTGTTAAACGCCACCAGAAATTATTTATTTTACTATAATTTCTTAGCCTGATAATTTTGACTAAATGGTGTGTTGATTATTTGTTCATACATAGATTTTTTATAAGAATGTACACAGGTAAAAATTGATCTTTCGAATGCATTCACAAAAAAAATTTTTTTACATAATAAATTTACATAATTTTTATATAAAAATTATTTTGTAGAATATACAGTTAAAGTAAATCTTATTTTCCTAAATCCGGGTCGAATGTGTGGTTAAAATAAACCTCAGCTGGCAAATGGCACGACGTGAACTCGTATCGTAATGACGGCACCTACTGGCGACTGGTACTGCCAGAAGGCACGCATCACCACATATTTTTAGACCAAATTAACTATTGCATTTTTTCAATTATCTACCAACTGGACAAATTAAATTCAAAAACAAGATATTTGATTTGTTTAAATAATTACAGTGGACTTCCATTTAATGTATTCCTTTATAAAAAATTTACCTCAGAGATAAATTAAACAATTTATATTTAATAAATTTATTTTTGAGGCTATTTTATAAAGCAATGAACGTATGTTAACAATTTTATAAGGTTGCTAGCGCTTTACTTGGTTGTTAATTTGTATTCATGGTGTTGTATATAATTTTGAAATGGATTCCCAATTTATAAGATGGCGCATTGAAATATTCATGTTGTTTTTATTATGCTTTATAGTTAGAGGGACATCTAGTTTCATATGTGTGAAAAGGACCAGAGTTCCAAACAAAACATGTTTAAAATAACATTAAAGTTATGTTTGTGTTTTTCGAGTATGTATAAAATAAATATGTACTACTGGAAGGTGGATTCTAATAAAAAGTGGTTAATTGATAGTTTTATAAGAGCTGATAGAGATTACATAGCACAGTTTAAGAGAATATTTTTTAAATCTTGAAAAAATAAATATTTTCTTTGCTTAATATGTAGTGTTATTTAAGCATCAAAAATTCAATGAATTATAAATTATAGGATTGTTAATAAGCAACAAAGATCTTACCCATCTCGACCCCTGTTATGGATGGAAATATCCTCTTCAATTCCTTCCTCTTTTTTGAAAGACATCCAATCTAATTTAGTTTTTTCTAAAGTGCTTAATTTATCCTTTTTCCCAATTTTATTCAATACAGAGGCGAGACCTCCCCCAGACTTTCTGGCACCTGGTAAACTGGGAACGGGTACTGGTGAATTTGAAGAGATCGTTTTTCCTGCAATCGTCGCAAGATCCATGAACAATATTGAACTAATAATACAATATTTACAAATAAATAAAATGTTTCTAATGATGCCTGTACATGGATAAGATTTAGATCTCGCTTTCAAACATTAGTAAAGGTTGTGTGTATCAATTCAATTGTGTCAGTCTACTCTGGATATATTTAATATAAATTAATCATAGCTCGCTCCGCGCTCAACTCTGTACTATCATTTACACAACTTTTGAGATTAAAATAGATTCTGGTGAAGAAGCAATGATATATGTTTTTAGTTAGTTATGACATCCTGAAGAAAATGGTATTTTTCGAAACCGGTAGATGTATTTAAACTCAATTCAGTGGTTAATAAAACAAAGACAATAAATAAAAAATATGAATTTTAACCACAAAGTTAATATTGCTAATTTTAAAAGTTTAATTATATTCAGCACAGAGGTCAGTGTCCCTAATTGATTTCCTCAACATGTTCCTCACCGACCATTACACACCTCTTAGTGTTCAGTAACAGATTCTTGCCACATATTCTTATGGTATAGTTTCATTAGGCCTCAATAAATATCTAATTTCAATAGCACCATCTGATCCCTTGGCATTTGAAATAAAACTCTATGAAGGTAAATTGTGTTTATGATTAAGAATCCCAAGGCCAACGACGAGATACTCATGCACACCATTTGTAGGGGTGGCGTTACAGAATAAACCTGTGAAATTAAGTTAGCAGGGAAGGTATTTAAATTATTTATATTATTCTATATTTTGATGGCAACTGATAAATTGTATTTTTTTACTACGGTTAATTACGTGCAATAACCTCTGGTAATACTACTGCAGTAGATAGATAGCTGCACTTAATATTTAGCATTTTACAAATAATACATTTAGCCAATTATGCTGCTTTGCAATATTGTACTAAAACAGTTGAACCTCAGTTTACGAACAGTGGAACCTCAGTTTACGAACAAAAATCTTGACAAAAAATTGCTTCAGTCTGCAAATAGAATTTAAGTTTACGAACAGGCTTCTTAATAAGAAGCAAAAGACGGTGACAGAGGAAATATTATTTTTAGAGATTGATGAACAAATGGAAGATGTTCCTAGGTCCTCGATTCACGAAATGTGCATGAAGTGGAGTAAGGTGCAAAGTTATGTGGAAAAATATCACCCTGATAAAACTTTCTCGTTTCCGCTACATTATAAAAAGCAAGAAGAAACAAATATCATTGGATAAGTTTTTCGTGAGACAGGAACTTGATGTACTTCAAGCACCCGATGTTTTCATGGAAGGAGAATCCTCTTCCAAGCAATTACACTTTACTACATATTTTGTAAGTTAAAATAAAATTTGCTTTTACTTTTATTCTTTTCGTTTTATTATATCCAATTATTTTTATGTTAAAACCATGAATTTTTAATGCTTTTATAGGATTTCAAGCAAGAAGTAGAAAATAAAGTAATACAGAGCCATTTTCTTGGGATTCTTAACAGATTAATACATTTTACATTGATTCTTATGGGAATGATTGTTTCAGTTTATGAACAGTTTTACAGAACGATTTAAGTTTGTAGGTTCCACTGTATATTAAAATGACATCAAATATCAGGTGCCATGTTATTCATTAACGAGATAGACCATGATATATTCATTTGCTGCTTTACATCTTCATGGTTTTTTGTTTCCAGAAGGTTATTTATTGCTGTATGGTTGTTTTTAACATTAATAATTTATCATCAAAACTTATTATATTCTAGTGATTCTAGGATCATAAAAAGTGGAGGCCAGCAGTTTGTAGAAGCAGTCTCAGATGATGTTCAGTTATGAGCACATTGGGTGAGATATTATTTGACCAGAGTACAAGGATTAAGTTAATGAAGCACAAGGTCCAAATGTAAGAAATTCAAATACTTACACACTCAAGATTCACATGTTTTTCTTATACCTATAATTAAAATTATTAAAAAAAAGAAAACTACCCTATTGTTTTTTTTTATACTGTGTATTAATTTCACCTATATATAAAAAAAAAGTTAAAACCTTTTACTTCAGCTCTGGAAACATTCTTGACTAACTGACTCTCCTTTTCAGGTGTATTAACTTTAAACAAGTCATCAGATTTCTTAGCTTCAATATCTGGTCCGAGTTTAATTTTGCCAGTTACGGCGTCAACTCGGGATACGACACTAACTTCTTTGACAACAGTCTCTTTTTTTTCAACAGACACCTTACTCTGAGCCGGTGTTCCTAAAAATGAAGCCCAAAGATCTTCCTCGTACTTCTTTTCCGATTCTGGGTTGGCCGGTTTTTCTGCTACACTTTTCTCCTTCGTGTCGTCATCATTTGAAACCTTTGATTTTTTTCTTGAGCGCGATGATTGTGTAGATGCTCGCTTCAATTTTTTTTTGGAGACTTCTTCTTCGTACTGAGCTTCAGTTTCATGGTCAGCATCTTCCGATTCAACCTCCGAAACTGCTTCTTCACAATCTGGTACGAAGTCTACGTCGCTCTCATCACTATCTGATGGAAGATCCATTGCTTAAAATATTAATTAGTTACCATTAAAATTTTAATTGCTTAAAAAAATTCTCTTTAAATGACAAATTATCATGTTTTTCATACAAAATTATGTTTTAAAAAGAACTTGAACCTTAGAGCAAGCAAGTAAATATTTATTTTAAACCATTTATTCTACCAAAATGAAGCATTTTAAAAAACAAAAATGTAATTGCAAAATTATAAATCCACAACTTTCAAGAGCTTTGACTATCTAAATTTAAATTGATTACTTTTTGACACATTTTCAATGAAATCAGGAAAAATAAATGTTGATCGAGCATGTAAAGTACTGCAACTAACAAATGAGTCATTTTAAGTCATTCTTGTATTTGATCCAATTTTATAATATAAAATATATACAATACACTTTTAACAATTACTGCATGTATAAAGAAATACAAAAATAAAACAATGTTCTATATGCGAGATGCGACAGGGTGAACCAGAAAAACATATTCTATGCAGGGATGGTATGGTACGCATGTCTGATATATAATGCATTTTTTATATTTTTATAGCCTCTAATCATAATTCTTCTTTTTTTTTTTAAATTTTATATATTTATTTTAAATTTTTACACTGAATCAGCACATACAACAAAATAAATATTTTTAATACAATAGAAATTTTCCACCAGGAAACTATTCATTAACACATCCACGATCATTTAATTTTTAAATTAGTGGATCTTTTATATTCAGCAATAAAAATCGGTACTACTCTTCTGTTTATCTATTAAAAATTTTAAGATACCTATCAAATGAATAAAAAAAAATTAATAGATAATTTTTAATGATACCACAATATAAACTCGTGTACCAGATTCGGACATGATCTGATAGCTTAAGAAAAATCAGGCGATTGAAAATTTGAAACAATATCATAAAAAAAATTTATTATAATTTTATCGAATGGTATTCTTCTTCTTGGTTCTATTTCTGTTTTTAACATTAGCTACTTCGTAGAAGTTGCTTCCGATGGTCTTTCTCTTCTGAACTCTGTCCATAGCTCTTCTCTGCCGACTTGTCAATACTTTGGTAACCTGGGTTGAACCAGCAACTTTCCGTATTTTTTTACTCAATCCTTCACTGACATCCTGAACGGTAAATGCGCCACTCGCTGACTTAAGTTTCTTCGAAGGCTTGTCGTCCGGTCCCGCTAAATTATCTTCAATATCACTACAATCTACGTCACTATGGCTGTAGAAGTCACTAAAATCGGAGGAGTCCTCGTCTTCCGGAACTGTGGTCTGCGTATTATTCAAAGTTGAATCGTCTGCGGTAGTATCCTGGGGGGGCACTTGGTCAACTTTCTTCAATTCCTTCACATCATCCTCATTGTCATACTGAAGGCCCACTCTAATTCTAGCAAAATCTTGCATAACTTTAAAGGATCGACCTTGTTCTACTCTCGGATCTATAGGCGGCTGTTCTTCTATTGGCTCTTTGCCCTTATCAGCCGAGTCGGAATCGAGTGTTGCCTCACTCGCTTCTTTTGCTTCCTCTGCTGTTTTCAATTTGGCTCCATTATTGACCTGACTTAAAGGTATTTCAAATCCCGGGGGAGAAAGATAAAAAGGTAATTTTCCCCGCTGCCAATCATTTAAAACCATTTTTGCCACAGTACTTATATCAGGTTCTCCCTTTTTCAATAGTTTTCCACTACGGCAAGCGAGTTTTTCCAAGAATTCATTAGGTGTTTCAAAATTATCCACTTTGTACGTCTTTATTAAATATTCTTTCTTCACCCGCTCCATCAGGGCGGGAATATAATCTTCGGGACTCTTTACCAGTTCAATTCGTACAACTCCCTTTAGAACTTTTTCCGTGTCAGTTTCTGCAGAAGGATAAACAACCCCTGGGCAGTCGATCAGGAAGATCCTCTTCATTAATGTAATGTACTGCCACACTTTGGTTTCGCCGGCAATCGGTGCCACCTTGCACACCTTCTTCGAGCGCAGAGTATTAATGACAGATGATTTTCCAACATTGGGATAACCGATAAAACCGACGCTTATTTGCTTCTTGTCTATATGCAATTTTCCAAACTGTCTTAGCAAGTTAATCAACGACCCCTTACCGAAGGGGTGCGTCAGCGAAGCATGGAAAGCAACTGTAGGATAGTCCGCACTGAGTATAGATACCCAACGCTGCGTAACCCACGCGGGAACCAAGTCTACTTTATTTAGAATAAATATGAGATGTTTGTGGGGTTTTTCTTTTCTTAAAAACTTTTCTATATGAGGACACCGTGTTCCCTGTGGATCTCTCGCGTCCAACACTTGAAGAAGAACATCGGAAGAATCCACGACCTTGTAAAGTTCATTCCATATTCTTCTGCTCTGACCGGCGCCAAAAATCCATTCCCTCACACCATCTTTCATACCAGTATCTTCTTTAATTAAATCCAGATCTTTCTCTTTGTCGTATGTTTCAGATTTGTCGTTTGCTGCCTGCGACAACAGTTCGAGATCGGTAAACTTGAAATTGACTCGCTTACGACTTTTGTTAGGTCCGAATGTTTTGCCGAAACTTTCAGTATCCAAAAGATGAACGCGGGCATGCTTGGCAGTTTCATTTAAAAGTGTTATCGGCATTTTAGTGGGCTTCATGACAACTTGGTAAGGATTCTTCACAGCCAGGCCGAGTTCATTTTGAAACTTCTGAAGAGCGTTTTGTGAAATTACTTTAGAATTGCCGAACCACTTCTGGTTTGGTTCAACGCGTGCCCTCGATCCCGATGGCAATCTTCCTTGAAATGGAGCGGGCTGTATAATATGTCCTGTTTTATCCCTCTTCGCTTTGAAATTTCTGTACATTTGTAACCTCTTAATCGTGGATCTGGTCCTCGCATTTCCGACACCTTTTAAACCTTCAGTGGGTCTATCTGGATTCATGGAATGGTTGGATTTATTGAAGCCCTGCTTCCGAGGGGCCCCGGTCGTGGATCTCACTTTACCCATTTTTATACGAAACTTAAAAACAACACAAAGATGAAACCACTAGAACACGTGCGGCAAAACTGACAACGAAAGATCCTAAAGTCAAGACAAAATATCGCGCATTCGTGAGGTTGCAAGACTGCAGGGTTAAGGGAGAAGTTTAAAGATAAAATACGTGTATTTTTCCTATAAAACTTACCGTGTATTAAATGCTAAAAGTAAAAATTAACTAGCACAGAAACGTTCCTTGTTTTCTTACAGCTAGTTACGTACTTATTTAATGAATTATATATTAATCACAAAAAGCCGACGGCATAGCCAGTCAGAACGACAACAGCATAAAAATAAAAAACAATTTATAATCTACTATAATCTGAATAATGTCTATCAAACTCTATGAAGTCCATGTACCGAGTAGAGTAAGTACCTGTGTTAAATAATGACGTAGTAGACATGTAGGTCGTAAATAAAAGACATGTAGATACTAGATACAACAGAAAGAAAAAAATTGGAAGTCTCCTATAATTTGATCAATATTATATTAATGATCGTTCATTGAGTTTTATTTCAATGAACAGGCTGAAGTTTCATGGGTCTAAATTAAATTGATTTATTTGTATACCTTGATTGTGCTTTAATTTTTTAAAGACGAAAATAAATTACAAATCAAGTAATTTGTGTAACGCGAGAAGCGATGACAACCAATATTATGTTTTTATTTACAAAATAGTCGTGACTTGTGCTTTTATTTATAAGTTTCCATTAAACCATCTAAATAAACGTGCAAAACTTTAACATTTGTGCGTTATTGAAATTAACTAAAATCAGCAGAAAAAACTACCTACTCATTTATATTTAGCTAACTTTTGAGGGTATAAAAAATTACAATACAAATATAATAAAGTTGATAGATGTTGATTATGGAGTTTTTCAAGGAATTTATGTTTCTCTAACATATGACTTATCATTAAATTGGAACGAAGAAAACAAGATTGTTTGAGGCCTACAAGTACAACTGTATAATTATTACATAGTTGCCTTTCTGAAAACTTAATTTACTTATTATTCCAAAAATTAGGTAATACGTGTGGCACCACAGAATACCACAGAATGATTAAATATGATCGTAAGAGAACAAATATAATAATACTGTACGTGTTCCTTAAAGAATTCTTTTAAATTGGTTAACATTTAGTCTTCTTTTCAATTTGGATTCTAATGTCCGAGGTCCATATGAATATATATATATTTTTGAAAAACAGAAATGTTAAAACTGATGTGAAAGAAAACAAAGAACGACTGAAAAGAGAGGAAGGGGTGAAAATAACTGACAATGCGCAAAATATTATAAAATTCTTCTGGATGGTGGTCAAAAAATCCCAATATGATGCGGAAAGCAATAGTATGAAAGCTATTAAGTCAGTAAATGAAGATATGTTAATGAATGAGGACGAAATAAACTATAGATGGATGAAATATTTCCAAGAAACGTATGAGAGTGAAGAGAATGCAAATGAGGAATCTCCCGAGAAGCTCTCTGGGGTAAATATGAATGAAGAAAACGATGTTAATGTAATAAGTATGGAAGAAATAAAATGTGCAATAAAGCATATGAAGAATGGTAAGGCTGTGGAGTATGATAACGTTGCTGCTGAGTATATCAAGGCTGGTGGTACATTAGTTGTCTCATGACTTCATACGCTCTTCAATCAATGTTTGGAGGAGAGCCACACCCCGTTAGATTGGAGAAGGGCTGTCGTTATGCCTCTCTACAAAGGCAAAGAGTCGCGAATTGAATGTGGTGACTATAGAACAATAAGTCTACTGAGCTCGGTTGGTAAACTGTGATGGGAATAGATCTCATGGACTGTAACAATTTAAATTATTGTTTAGTTGACACAATCCTAATTGGAGTAAGAAAGAAATAATGTCAGAAAGGATCAGGCCTACCTTGATCCCTGCCCTGGGTTGGACAGTAATTTAGTTAACTTGCACTGTTGTGGTGAAGAATGGAGATATCGCTGCAGTTCAGGATGCTGTAGAAAACCGTTTTTTCGTGGTCCGGATTTTACGCAAGGCGACACTGCGACACAACGTGCTGATACATCCGCGTTGAAATGCAATCTATTGCACGTCAGCCGAAATCCCTAGATATTAGACAGTCAGAACGGGAACAAATAATGTTTAGCAGGGTTTTATATTGTCTCCAAGGCTATTTAACTTAAATATGGATAATTCTGTGAATAAAATGATCGATTTGATTGTAAGCGTTTATTGTATGATGCAGTACTAATGGCGAATAATGAACAAGATTTAGAGAGTCTAGTGAATAGAATGTACGATGTATGCAAGGAAAGCGACCTTTTTATGAATGTTAACAAGTCGAAAATGATGGTATTTGAGAAGGAGAAAAGTAAGAAACCGTACAAAATAGTTGTAGGTAATTAATGTTTGGAACAAGTAGATGAGTTTGTATATTTGAGAAGTACGTTTAATCGAAATGGGAAGGTTGAGAAATATATTGAAATAAGATCACTTAGGTGTATATGTGGCAGATCCATTTATGACAGTGTAAACCTGATCTTAGAATAGTGAGTAAGATTAGAAAAGAATCACTTAGGTGGTTTGATCATATGAAACGGATAAATGAGAAGATAGTGGTAAGAAAAATACATGACGCAAGTGTTGATGGCACCAGAAATAGAGTATGTCCGCAGAAGACTTGGCATGACCAGGTAAACCAGATGTTGGAGGATGGTCCTGTTAGAAGCCTCAATAATTGGCGAGTTTGTATGAAAAGATGTATGAATGTGGATGAGGCGAGAATTGTGTCAGGACAGAAGAGTGTGGTGCTCTATTCAATCTGCTTACCCCCGCGGGGAAACGGCGTGATGGTAAATTAGATTTACCTAATTTGTTTTACGTCATATGGATATCTTTACATTTTGATGACTGCTTTGGATTTTGAGGTTACATTAACGATATTAATGGACCGCCGTTTGCAAGGGACGATTAATTTGTATGACTGTTGGTGTGTATAGAGTGTGGCGCTCTATCCCTCTGCCTACCTTAGCGGGGAAATGGCGTGATGATAAGTTAATTAGTTTACTTTTATAAAAATAAACTTGAATAATTATACAAAACTACAAGGGTACTTTTCTAGACTTTAGATCAGTAAATGAATCTTGTTTGGGACATATTTATTCTTGAACGAAAATAGTGTACTGTGTCTTCCACCTCCCCTCTCTTTCCTTACCCGGCACGCCACTGCATCAGTCGAATGGCGACCTTGAACCGGTACGGTGATTAATGAATCGAAGTATAGTATAAAATTGAGACGTCGTATAATACAGTGCAATCTAGAGGACTAGGACCCCTGAACGAAGATAGTGATAAATATAAATTTACAGCCCACCTTGGAGGTGCCAGAAGAACTGAATTGTGGTAAGTGCAAACCTCCTTCCGAATATTCTGTTTCTCCCGGCATCTATGCTTTTACGCAACAAATCTTTTCCATCATTGTGGTCAATATCCACATAGTCATAACATCTATACACGAATAGAAAAACAGTTAACAGATGGTAGAGTCCCAATTACTTGACAATATTCTACAATGGGAATTTTGTATATATTTGTTTCTCTTTTTTTTTTTAAATTTACACAGAATAGGATAATTTTTTTACCTTTTCGAGACCCCTCAATCTTTGGAGGCCCATAGCTGGTGCCTCAAGCTCCTACAGCCTTTAAAACATAGTTTTAAAATCATTTAGACCATAGATAAGAAGGGATTATTTGAACTCAAGTTCTCACGTAGTCAAAACTGATTATATATGGTTATGAATAAATTGTTCAAACAACCATTCGCAATCAGCTGTTTAAAAATATGATTTGACAGATCTTTCCATTGACAGGTTAGTGTACTTTATAAACGGAAATCGTATTTTGTGAAAAGTTTCGTGAGATGCACAATAATAATTATATGAGATCTGCAAAATATGATTGAAGCATCAGTACATCAATGTGTTTCATACAGCAGCATGAAATGTGAGAACCCCAGCAGTACTTTATTGTCATTTTTTTTATGTAATTTATTTAGTCACCCTTGATCTCTGTGTTTATTATTAGTAAATAATTTGAAACATTTCCTTTCAGATCATAAGAATGTAACTTTGCATATAATTTAGCATTGTTACAATCTCAATGGAAAGCAAATTAAGTGGAAGAACTCCCTGTACAAGTGCTATGCTCTGTCCTTGGGCATGTGATGAAAACACTTAATCATTGATCATGTATAGCATGCTATCAGAATTCCATCCATCGGAATTGGATACTATCGCCAATGTGATCAGCCTCACTCCAACAGACCCTCTAAACACGTTTGCCGAAATGTGGTATCAGGTTTTTTTATGGTCTTTATTTTCCTCAATATTTGTCCATACATGTGCCGTTCTAATATCCTTCGCGACTTTGCGCAAACACAAATTTGGCAAGTTTTTCCCCATCTTTATATTAGTGATGGGAGTGGTGACGCCCATGACCTCGGGCGTTCTGAGCAGCGCGGCGATCGCCTTCGTGTACCGGGCATCTTCGCTACAGATGTCTCCGGTGTACGCGATGCTCTGGGGCATCGGACAGACGGCCATGTCTGCTTGTGTTGGCTTCACGAGAATTCTGGCCACACTATAAACTGTAAATAAACTTTTGAAATGTTGAGGAGGTAATTATAATATGTATTCTTATTTTGTATGTAAATTTAATAAAAAATTTGTTGTGTTATTAAAACATTTGTGATTGTTATGTGAATCCCGCAGTGTTTGTGTTTGTGAAATTGTTATAACTAATTGCATTTGCAATAAAGTGCTTGAAATAAATTACAATGTCCTGAAGTTCTATTAATAATAATCAAAAATTGCCATTGTAAAGTATTTTGCATTATAAACCAAATAAATACATATAATTTCTTTGGTTAACAAACAAAAATAACAATAATGTGTAGTTTTAATTAACATTTCAGTATAACAGGGTGAATTAATGATCTCAAAACTGCTTAAACCTGTTTTTCATAGCTTTATAATATAGTAATCTTATGATTTTTTTATCAATTAAGAGCTGTTGGTTTAGTAAATATAACAATTTCCAGGCTTTTCTTCTATATTCCTTTGTTATGTAGTCAGGGTTGTTACTTTTCTTAAAGACGATCACCCAGACACCTGCCAATAAAAAAACATCATGGTTAAATTCTTTGCACGGAAATTTTAAATTACTGCAAACCATTAGCATATTTTTAGAAGTCAATTTATTCCTCCCGTAATGAGTTCATTGTAGAGAAAGTTATTTCAATATAAGCATTGGAAGATGGAATACAACATATAAATTTGCACCCATGCGTTATCTTTCTCATTGTTTTGCTCATAAACCGGACAGTTGTGCAATTAAACTGGTAGGTTGCTCAGAAAATTGAATTGTCCGGATGAAAACCGACCGGATGGTTACACTGTACATGATTTACTATATTTCTTAACTATACCAAAGTCATTAAATAAAACAGTGAACCATAGCTATCAATACAACTTTAGTAACCTAACCTAAATTAATATGTATTATTTTTTATCTGCATATCAAAACAAAACACATTATTTTCAGTTATAATGTATTTAACACCAATTAAATAAAGAAACAACTAGACAGGATGACAACACTATCAGAGCATATTCCCGTGTAGTGCTTTATTTATTCCTTATGTTTTCTGCAATAGTAATATGAACTTTATTCAACTACTTAATAAAATTATTCATATGTAATATTGTAGAACAGGTGTCAATTATTTACAATGGAAATCGGTTAACACAAGATAGTGGGGACCAGAATATGATTTTGTTTTAAAATAATTAAAATATATATGTTTAAATATATCATAGCACCATATTAAATATTTAATGTTCTGTAAAAGTAAAAAAATGACAAATTCATGTGATAGTGATCAATTTTAAAGTTATTTATGCATGCGGTAAATGTGGTGCTTCCAAAACATTGCAATTGAATTCTTCCGTGGATTCAATCAATGACAGCCAAATATTTTCACAAAAATGTACGATAGGTGGTGTAATTTTAATTTTTGTACCCTTTTTCTATAGAACAGATGAGTTTTTTTTTAAGCTTGGTAGTCAATATTGAATTAAGAATAAAAATAGTTGTTCTTCTTCAATACTGCATAGTAAGGAGCGAAATTCGAAGTGTATTTTAGGTAATGAAAGAAATAATATCTCTTTCACTCCTAAAGTTCACTATATAAACGTGTGTGCGAAACATCCCTAATATTGGGTCACTGCACCTTCCGAACTTTATCTCACAGTTTAGGTCGAAAGACAACTCAAAATTGAATGTCATTTTATGAAGAATTTTAAATGCACTATAAATTATTTGTGGGAGGATTTTTTTTAAAGAGATTCTATCTTGCTTTAAACAATTGGAAATATATATGTATATAAAAAACGTTAATGTAAAACGCAAATTAAACATCTACTTTGTCTTAACTGGTATTTTGTGTCAGGCACTTTCATTTCAAACGATTTCCAATGTATTTAAATGCAAATGGACTCAGTATTATTCTCTTCCGGCTTAGACTATAAAAAAAAAGAATTACATGCCTCGAAGACATATATCATACCACCCCTGCATATATGTTTTTTCTATATTATTTTCTTCCTCTTTTCTGTCTATAAAGATACTAAATACTGGTAATAAGGTTTTATATTTTGCACTCCTCGACCACAAAAATACTATAAAATGTTACAAATTTTCTAAAACGCTATTTGTGACATATTTTACATCTGAAAAATATATTCTGTGTTAAAAGCAGTCATAGCCATATACATCTAATTTTGTCACTGAACCTACATGATTACTTGAATAGCATTGTTTGACATTCAATTTCAGAATTGTAAACTGTTTGAATACGCAAAAGACGTAAATGTACATCCTAATAAATTATGTTCCCTAAGCCTGCTACGTATTTATGTGTAAAGATGTAGAAAATGTCACAAATTTTGGACATTTTATAGTGTTTTGGCTATGAAACGAATTACGAAAGTTTGTTCCAGGCAAACATAGGGGTTAAGCAACCTAAATCAATATTAAGATGTTTCGTTGAATAAAATAAGATAACAATAATGAATGCTATCATTTATATGAGAGAACATTTAATTTTTAATTTATATTTAAAGTAAACTATAATTTGGTTCATGACAAGAAGCACACGTTGTTCAATATGACTGATATTTTTTGTATGGTTACCATAAATCTCCTAAGTGATTAATAATTTATATTTTTGTTAATTAATTACTTCCTCAACACTGTATATTTAGCATTATTTATTCCACTGTGAATTTTGTAAGATAGCTTAAAAGTTATATACATATATTTATATGTATTTGATTTTATATTTTCATAAACTAATATTATATGTACATATTTTAAGAAGGCAAAGTGATACATGAAACATATTGGAATGTTGTATACATATTTGTCAGTCATAAAGGAATATTTTTCTATGGAGACGCCTTCTGTGTGTAAAAAGTTAGCACAATGTACTACTGTAAATGTATGAAATAATTCAATTGAAAATTTGTATAGCAACTTAGTTATTGCAGATTGACATCACTTTTTTACATGTAATAATTTTTAGTCAAATATACTTAAAATATTTAATGTATTTTATTATGTAATTCTGTTTACAATTTTTTGATTATAAAATCATCTTCTTGAAGTTCTATGAAGTTGAAGTGTTCAACGTTGTTGCCATTATGTAAAAAGGATATCATTTTAAATGTTTTACTTAGCTATTATCAACATTTAGCAATACCTGTTGCAAATTTATAAAAAGTTACAACCCAAAAAAGTAATTAATTTCATTTTAAAGTTTATGGAAAGACAGAACTTTGTGAAATCACAGTTTATACAGTTAGAATACCTACTGCCAATTTAGCAAAAGATACTAGTTTTCTATGAAAATTCAAAGTACAAAAAAGCCAAATGTTTTGATGCTATAGGGTGTAATGAATGTTTGATCATATGCTTGACGTGTGATTTATGTTTCTCTAATAGACATTTATTGATATAAATCAATTATTATTAACATTGTTTATCAACATAATAAACTGAAGATTTGAGGACTGGAAAGGGTTGAAATGAGTTTTTCATATATTGTTATACATACAGTTAAGACCTCGGTTTTACACTTCTCTGGGGAACAGCAAAAAACAGTATAAAACTAAGGAAAATATAAAAGTGAGGAAATGAAAAATGAACGCACCGTGAGGCGCTTATTCTCGACTTATGACTTTTTACGGTTGTGTAAAGTCCAACACGGGATGTTAAGCTACTTTGCTAGGTCAATGTGCACATCGATATGATCGAAAGATTTTTCAAAAATAATTATCTTTAACTCAGTTCTTTGTTGCAACATTTTAAGAGCAAGTTCTGAAGGTATTGATGATTGATTATAAAAGGCTAACGTAATAAAAACCACATAAAAAAATATTTTATGTCAAATGATTTTAATAGAAAAATTTAACATTTAATGTGAAAACAAAATGAAAATCGATTTAACAATTAAAACTGATAAGAGAACATCGAAAAACTTTAAAAATCAATGCATAAATATGTCAATAACATAAATCAATATGAAACGTCAACAAACACAACTTTGAAACCCCTAAAAATTTATTGTTACAAAAATTAATACCTGTGTCGCAGCGTCAGTGTAGCAGATGGATAACTGACGTTTAAAAAAAGTAATTTTTGTACAAAAAGGGTTGTCAGTCAAACTTTAAAAAAATTTACATTGAGTAGTTAGTGTGGCCCTTTTTACGTTTCTTCATTACTAGTATATGTACTCATTCGAGTCGAAACTATATATGACAACGATGAACGTACATATCTGGGATCATAAAGCTGACGTGTTGAAATATCAAAATTCGTGTAAAATGTTGAGTTTTTGAAAGAAAAAAGTCCAATTCAAAATTTTGCACGTAAAAATCAATGAATGTAGAGTTGGCATATTGAATTTTCGAAATGTTTTGACGTAAAACCGAGGAAATGTAAAATTTTATCTGCGTAAATTGCCAGAAATATTTATATGAGAATGTATAAAGATGAAATGGGACTTCGACTTTTCGGTGTAAATAGCGGGAAAACGTAAAATTGAGGAACGTAAAACCGAGATTTCACTGTATCTACAAATCACAATCACATTGAATACACAATTTTTAAATGCCTACTTTTTCTCTTTTTAAAAATGTGTATTCTTTCCACAAAGATAAGATTCTTAAGTCTCAATTATTTCATCTTCATAGTTATTTTATACACTTTTTCGTGGTGTATGGCTTGAGTTTAGTTATAATAATTTCTATGCATGTACCTACCAGAAACCTGTATTAAATATTTTTGTACAATATACTGCTGTACTTTGAATGTTTAAACAAAATACAAGAATGTAATTTAAAATCAAATAGTAAGAAGAAAAATAATCTTGCGCAACGTATTTTGAAATATTGTCAACGTATAAAAAAGTAATTTTTTAAACATTATTTTACTGTGATTTCATAATTCACTCTTTATATTTTGTCTAATTATTTATGGTACACATAATGTATAATTAGAATCATCACCCGACATTAACATACAATGGTGTAGTTGTCGAGGAGTCGAGTTGTTGCTCACAAGGTACAAGTATATATAATATATAAATGTAACATTATGAATATACAATATGTATTTTAGTATTCACTTTCCACATATTTAAACTTACGTGATATTTGTATCTTCTATTTGAAAACAAAAACATTCCATTTATTTTACAACAGTATTGAAAGCAATATTTCGATGTTCGACATGATAACATAAAAAAGCCTTTATAGAATATATTTGCATTTCTGCTATAATTCTGAAACACAAGTGGTAATTATTTAACCTCTCAACTGAGGAATATTCTCTTGATTATGTTCAAAAATGTGTATAAACGGTGGGGAATTATTTCTATAAACGTAAAAGTTATTTTGATTTACCTATAGTGAACACTGGAATGATGAAATATGTCATCACTTCCATGGTAAACATCGCGATGATATATATCGTGCCTGTTGTTTAGCCATGAGTAGATCTCTCATCAACAAAAGGTCAAAAATTAAAGCACTCTGATTTGATATTGTTCAATGCACTACTAAAATTTCAATCTAACTACAAAAAACTCATTGCGATAACATTAAAGGAACATTGAAATATTTTTTACAAGTATTCTTAGTTGAATTTTAAAATTTTAAATGTTTTTCTGAATATTTTTGTTTTTTGATCTAAATGTAAAAATTGTGAGTTTTTGTTTTCAAATTTCCATTGTTGATGCATAGGTTAAAAACCATTTTGTTAATTAACTACGCAACCTGTAATCACCAAAGTGGTTTCATTAAGAAGGATTTTTTGTTTGTTTGTTAATTAGCTTTTTCTATAATCCATAACTTTAAATTAATATATGCAATCAAATTAACAATATGACCTTTGTATTTCGTTATAATAAGTGATGAGTTGAGGGAAGACGAATTGGCCGTCCTGCTTCTTTCTAATATGTCTTAATCCATTCCACATTCAGTACAGAAATCTGAAATACACTATCCATCATATAAAAAACCTTTTTTTTTTTTGCATAATCACTTGATTCTTCTACATGTATCTATATATTATATGTAATGATATCACATTTCAATTTAAAAGAATTTTATTAATTTTAATTAATTCACATTTTATTTGTAAAGTTACATTGTTTTAGAACATAATTCATGATAATTAAAACAAATTTAGATAAATCACTTAGAAAGATACACAGAAAAAATCTGTCTATCGAAAAAGTATATCCATCATTATAGCTCTATCAGTTCAAGTCTTTGATTGATTTCATACATTGATTTTTTCTGTACGTACCCGTTCAAGGTGATTTATCCAAAATTTGTTTAAAATAATTTTCTCAATTTTTAATTAATGTGTTTTCTTTGATTGTATAAAAAACTAAATAGGTCTGTTCGTATTCATCAAGGGGTTCTCAATCTAAATATATATACAGTTTTCTTTTGATTATTTAGGTGGATCATATTATTTTTCTCTATATATGGAAGCAAATCATCTGGGAATAAATTTTAAAAATCTTTTAAAATGTTCCTTACAATTCTGAATTTGCTTTGTTTGTGCTTAAGTGTGCTTATAAACATTTCATTTTTATCTTAATATTTTGCAATAAGAAAATGTTATAAAAAAATTATTACTATAATTTATATTTCAAATTTCATCAATTGAATCAAGAGTCTACTGTATATTGTGATACACAGAGTATTGTCTTATAAAAAGCAATATATAAATATATATGCATATATATATCATGAATTGTCTATTTCATATAAAAACACTGATTCAGTAAATTGTAGAAATGTATCTTCTGTAGTAACTTTTAAAAATTGATAATTATATTAATTATAGCATATAAAATTTGAGAACCTTTTTAAAATTCTACATATTCACATATATCACAATAATTATTATCTAACTATATTTATATTTAATCTTTTCTATAGAGTTTTTATTATGGTTTTTATGTGATTATCCAAAACAATATTAGTATTGCTAAACTAAAGTATAATACTAATAATTAAAATATATTGTAATCATTTTAAAATTAAAATTTGTATTAAGTGACTAGATATAATAACATAAGTTATGAACCCAAGAAGCTGCCATTTTAAAATATTTATTCGTGAACAAAGTTCTAACAATAATCATCCTCGATCCCTTTGAAGTATTAGATTGTTCTGAATATAATGGCCGCTTTTAATTTTATATCATTTTGAACATTCTTTACTAGAAAATGTTTGTATATTTATTTATTGAACCAGGCAATTAATTTGCATTACTTTGAAATGGGTTTGAAAAATGAAGAATTAGATGTAATTTTTTCACATGAATTTAAACTTGGGTTTACTGCATCTCAAACAGAACACAATGTTTGGAAAATTTAGAAACGAAGATGTAAACCTTAGAGATGATAAAGAAAACATGTGACAAATTGGACTGATTAACCCAAGGGGACCCATCTAGTTTCACGGCATCTTTCACCTTTTCAAGAACCTTAATAACTATTTATGGAAAAAAAATGAATAAGAGAGATGTCTTTAAGGAATTTCAGGATTCTAATCCATTTGTGTTTTATTTACAGGTAGAAATAAGCTTGTAGTTCATTGGCAAAAAGAATATAATCAAATATCTTTACTAATACATACATTGATTGATATATTTTATTTACTCTAAAGTTATGTCTTTAATTAATTTTGAAGATTAAAATTGGTCATTATTTTTTAAACAACCTGGTACTTCTTACTATTATATAAGTAATATAGTAATGAAATACAATATAAACAATTTTTTCTAGCGAACCTAGAATGACCTTTTGTGTTCGACATTATAACATAATATGTATATACTATGAATAATTAATAATCATTATAAAATAATGCAGTTTGTAAATAATGGCAGCTTTGATATAGTTGACAATACCAGCTTTATTTTTTAATAAATTTCAATTGTAAATATGTAATTATTATAATACAAATTGTTTTAAGTAGCGAGCAACGATTAGCTATTTGACCAATCTGAATTTTTTTAAATTAATAAATTGTTTTCTTATTCAATTCGTATAATACCTATACACTTTGGATTTTGTTATGTTATTTGAAAATTATAAATAAAATTGTTTTGCATTCCCCCTTTAAACACACTTTTTTTGATCAATTTTTATTAGTAAATAACGTTATTGTCTTTGAAATGCATTCAAAATATAGTCGCTAACAAAATACATATAATATTACAAAGCATTTTTTGAATTATTATGATGTAAAAGATGAAAGCTTTTGAGTATAATAAATTAAAAAAACAAGTCAATTGTTAAATTTATCGAAAAATATACTTTTTATTGTAATGTTTTCACTGTTTCATAATACGGGATTATTGATGTTTATTTTATGGAACCTTTCTCATGTATAACTGTGTGGTTAAATAAATGACTGAATTATAAATTTGTGATTTAAGTTCTTCATTAGTGCATCACTGAATATACAAACTCAATACATACATTTTGAATCTCTATTTTTTAACAAACTGAAATGCTTGAATCAGTAATTCTATGCTTATTTTTTGATCAAGTGGTATACACTTACATTACTACAATATATGTATCATTGGCCGACTGACTGATACCTTTTTTACATTCCCAGAGGATTGATTTATGCATGCATGGTAACTAAAATTAACCCTGAATAACATTACTTAGGAGAACACATTTTGTGAAGTTGTAATTATTCAGAACATAGGTCTGTGATATTTTAAATATGAATTAAATATATAAGAATGTGTTCTCCTAATAATAAAGTTGTATCAATGTGTCCAAAATTTAATAAAAATGAATTGATAATTCTTGCGTCTGCTATCAGATTACTCAAAGGTATTTGAGATTCTGTAAAAATAAGGTAGATGGCTCTTTCAAATAATGGAATGATTAAATGTATTAATATCGAAAAGGTAACATATAGGTTCGAAAATTTGTAACTAAAAATATTGTCGCTGTAGCATAGTTGGATAATGCACCTTCCCCGGTATGGTATGAATCCTGGTGGCGCAACAACAATATTTTTCGATAAAATTGATTTTATATATATATCTTTCTGATCAATATATTTAATTCATATTTAAAACTTATAGTTCTATTAAAAACATTAATTAATTAATATACCTAAACTTTTTAATAATTTTTATTGAATCTAAAATAACAAACAGGAGTTGTAATTGAAATTGAAGGATATCATGAGCCGTAATTATATTTGCAAGACTCCTACAAGCCAGAATGGCGGTTCCGGTCCAATCCGAGCTATGTAAATACATATATTTAAATATAAACTAGCTGAATATACACAATAATGCGGGGTTAATGTTACTCTCAAAGTCATTGCTCTGGTAATTTGATAGACAACTGACACCTGTACCTATCCAAATTATATCCGATGACTATTCTACTGATGATGTGGTTATTTTCAAACAATGATAATGTTATGGAGTCATTTTACTTCAAATACAATCTTTTTAATCTAAAGTTATAAAATCTGATGAAATGTTTGACCAATACACAGTCATTTCGCCGGGTGAACATGCGATTAGTACAAGCAATAAACACGCACTGGCGTGTGCACTGTGTTGTGCCATAGGAGAAAGGTATGATGTCACTTAATATCTATAACAAGATTTTGTTTTCTAGGATAATTCACGGCAAAAATAAGTTCTTTAACATGTTGCAATGATTCAAACGTTGATTGAATTTACAAATCAATGCTTTCCAGTCCAGAAGTTGTTTTTGAGAAATCTTTGCATGCAAAGTGTTTCCAAATGGTGGTACGGTTTAGGGTGACATCAAAAATAAAACAAAATTTATGTGCAGCACATTAGTATTTATAATACAAAAATATATATTTATAAATACATTTGAGTACAATTTAACATAATGAGTGGTTAAAAATATTAACATGGTCATCTTGGATTAGATATGTTAAAAAAACCCATTTATCAATAAGTTTTGGATTTTATACTATACACCGCATAATTCACATTGCTACCCCCCCCCATTTTAGAGTCAAATTTGAAGAAAGACAATATCTTAATAATCCAAATACTTATAGGCAATATATTAGAACTTTTTTTTTTAACATTCATTACAAGACTTTTTAACACACCTTAAAAATTCACTTAAAATTCTAAGTCAATATATAGTTCAGTATACTTGTTATCACATGCTTGAGAGGTAGAGGACTTGAAAGTAATTTCAAATACGTATACAAAATAGATATTATTGGCCCCATCTCTGTATATTCATTTAAATACGAAGTAAGTTTTGTATTTATCAGCTTTTCGTTCCATCCTGTTAAATAGTTAAATAACCTCCCCAGATAAACATAGAATAAAAAATATACATTTACAATCTGAGGTAGAATACTTGACTGATGTTTCTCAGAGGGTGCCACTGTAATGTCTGCTGGAAGTCTGCTGTTCAGACATTCTTACTCTTTGAAATCTCTGATCGTTGATTTGCCACTTTAATTCTTGGAGATTTTTAGCCGCTTCCTCGGAGCGCTGTCGGCTACTGTGACTTTCTCCTTCCACCTTTTTCAGTCTGAACTGGAGTTGTTCAATTTTATCTTTAAGTTGCCGCGTCTCTTCCACCGCTTCTTGCAACTGCAGTTTTAAATCTACAACTTCACGGCGACTGGAGTTTAAAAGGGACTCCAAAGATTCAACGGTCGCTCTATCTTTCATGTAACTATCTTCGATCTTGGTTTTTTCATCTTTTAGTGATCTTAAATGAAATTCGAGCTTTTTTTTCTCCGAATCAGTTTCTCCAACACCAATAAGAATAGCTTTTTTTTGTTTTTCTAGAGTTGTGCAGGCTTCCCTCGCATATTCCAGATTGTTTTCAGCCATTTTTGTCAAATCTTTCTGTTGCACCAATTCGCATTCTAGTTTTGAAATATTGTAGATTAATGTGGCCATTTTTGCTTCTTGCATGTCAATAAGTGATTCCCGAGATTCAAGTTTTTTCTCCAACTCATTTAATCTGTCTACTGTTGCTTGTAGCTGAACACTTTTACTAGCTGCTTGACTCTCTAAAGAATGATTATTGGTTTCAAGAACAGTTGCTTCATGCGAAAGACTAGCGAAATGATCGAGCATTTCCGTACGTTCGGCTTCTTTTCTAGACAATATTTCTTCTATTCTCCTAACTTCATCTACATAGTGCTGTAATTGCTGTTTCATTTGTTCGACTTCTTTACGTGAATTTTCATACTCTCTATTTACAGAACGTAAATCATTATTTACAGTGGCTAGATCGCTTTGTAATCTCCTATTTTCGATTAAGGCATTGTCACGTTGTTTAACAATACTTTGAAGTTCGATCGATAAAGCTTCGTTGCGAGTTTGGGAATCACGAACTTTGTGTTCCAACGAAGCGTTAGACGTGGCTAACAAATCCATTTTTTTATTCAATTCTTTCACTTTATTTTCCAGCATTTCAATGTTTGTATCTTTAGATCTAATATCATGCTGTACTGTAGATAATCTTTCAGTTTTATCATCGATATCCATTATCAATTTGTCACGTTCCTGATCGATTTTCGTAACATTATCTCTTAATGTCATTTTGTCAGATTTTAAAAGATGACATTCGTGCTCCAATTCAACTTTACATTTCTCCAACAGTCTAACTTTGTCACGTAATTCTCGAAGTTCTCTTTTTGATTCGTACGAAACCGCTTGAGAATCTGCGATATTTTTATCATTCTCATGCTGCAGTGTCTTTAATTGATTGTTTACAGACTTCACGTGCAGCAGTTCTGTTTCAATTAATTTTAACTTCTCACTCAAGTCATCACGTTCTTTCATAAGATTTTCGACCATAGATGATCTTCCGTATGACAATTTCCTATTATCTTCAATATTCTGGTTGTTAGTAAACGTAATTAATTTACATCTCAAGTGGTTCCTCTCATCTTCAAGAGATTGAATATCAGCGTGAGCTCTTTTTAAATCCCTTTCCAATTTATTGATAGCGAGTTGCAAGTAACTCTCCATTTCATAATCATTGTTAGAGGCTCTCTGTTCACTATTTCTAATTTGATCTAAGCATAATTTCAATGATCTATTATTTTCCATCAGTACTCCATTTTGTTTCTTGAAATCCTGAATTTGTAGTTCTAATTCACAATTTTTAGTTTTCAATTCCGTAATGAATTCTTCACTGGGATGTGACATTACAGATTTCTTGTAATAAAAATCTCTCTCTTGTTTTAATCTTTCGCATGCTGGACATTCCCAATTGTCTTTGGAAAACCTGCATTCAAATTTATTAACTTGAGCCAGTTGCCTCTTGATGTCGCTGATTTGACTTTCATACAGTTTTCTTTCTTTTTCTAATAATGATAAAAGTTCTTCTTTAGTTGCTTTGTCACTGTTATTACAGTTGCAAGAACTCTTGGCCTCTGTATAATTGTAAAATGAAGTATTACTTGGAGAATGTTTGTATTTACAGCGGGGAGAATGAGCAATGTCATTTTTTGAAGTTCCTGATTTACCAAAACCTTCATTTTTAGTGACAGTTTCAAATTTTTTATTTATTTTCAATAGCATTTCATTTTCTTTTAATAATTTCTCTTTTGATTCCGTACAGGAGACCAACGCAATATTCAATGCAGCATTTTCATTTTTCTTCGCTTCCAACTCCGCTTCGTGTTTCCAATTATTTGCTTTTGAAGTGTCAAGTTGGTTTTGAAGAGTTTCAATTAAATTACCCTTTTCTTTTAACTGTTCATTGCATTCGCATTCAATTTTTAAAGCTAGTTGATCGATGTTGCATAGTTCTTTTTCCAATGAGCAATTCCTGTCTGCTAGCTGAAGGGCCCTGTTCATCGCTTCATGCTGTTTATCCAAAGATTCTTTTAATTGCGATTCGAGAGATTCTATCTTGCCCTCAGCTTCACGTAGCTCCACGCACACTTCTACCAACTTTCTATCTAAATCCTTACCACAACAATCTTTTTGTAATGCGGAAAATGGTCTTCCGCCCTCGAGAAGTTTGCAGAGCCGAGCGTTTTCTTTATCTCTGTTGCTAACCTGACATTTGAGGAATGCTATTTCATCTGATAATCTGACATTTTTGTCTCTACAGTCATCAAAGTTTTTGGACAAGCATTCAATTTGACTTTCAAGATCCATACAGCTTGTGCATATTTCATCAGATTTTCGAGGAGTTTTAGAAACTTGAGAACAACATGGTCTAGTGAAATTTGTAACATATTTGTTTCTAGAACTGAAAGTATCTGCGCATAAGTTTTTGAGTTCGCGTTCTCTGCACCTAGTCTTTAAGTGTCTGTGTTCAAATTCTAAATTTGAAAGATCATTCTCCAACTTTCTAATTCTATGTTTAGTTTCTTTCGTGCAAGAGTCCAATTCCTCCTTGACTGTAACCAGTTCATGGTGAAGCAGATTGTTCTCCTTTACTAACTTGGCATTGTCGCAAACATAAGGCTCAGCAGCGCACTTGAGAGCGTCTCTTTCCTTAAGAGTTTCCTTAGCGAGGTTCATGTAGTGCTGCAGGCTGAGGGTTGTCTGCAGTAAGTCCGCTGTCAGGTTCTCTACGAGCGACAAACATTCAACAGGAAAGTTTTCTCGGTATCCTAAATCATCTAGCTGTTTACGAAGCATCAAATACTTCATGTCCATATTTAGGCTGAAACAGAAAAGTTGAAAATATAGAAAAACTCAAGATACGATCCCGTTATTTTTTATAAAATAGTATTTAACCTTAATATTGTACCTTTAGACTGTTGAGCCCCTCAAACATATACAAAGTGGAACACTCGTTCTCTATCCATAATCACTCATTTTATTCCGTTTCTGCCTCAGACAAAATAAAATTATGGGCGTTACCGAGTTATCTAAAATGTTCAAATTTAACGGAATAAACATGAATAGAGATCTGTCAAAGTTTATTTTCGTTAATGTACATAGACAAAATTCCATTGTACGTCATCTATGTAATTATTTTCCAACCGATTTTGTTCATACTTTATCTTACTTTTTATAGAGAAATTGAAATAAACATTTTTGTGAAAACGCGATCAAAAGGCTTTTGTACATCTCTTTATTGTTCATTATACTTTTGTTTTTTTATTTTACCATTATATTATATAATAGAATGTACCTCTAAACGTGCTTTGATAATACATATATTACATTGAAAACATTAATTTTTGTTCTCTGTTGGTTACTTAGCTTTAGAAATCTCTAATCACTAAAATTAGAGATTTCAAAAAGTCCGTGTCTATTTAAAGAAAATGGTTTAGTTAAAAAAACATTATTTAATAAAGAAGGCTACGTCCAAAATGGACTTATATATATATATATATATATATATACAAATAATAGCATTATTTTCAGACAGATATATATTTAAATAAACATATATGTACGTTGTTGATTAAATTACATTGAAATAATATTCACTATCATGTCACAGTTTATAATATTCATATCATCGTATATATGCTATACATAAAATATATATGCTCAGTGTATCTCTCATGAGAAATGAGTGGATCCATGGAAAGACTGACCTAATGGTGACCAAACAGAAAAGTCAATGGGCAGGACACGCTTTGCGGCGAGAGAATAGCAGATGGACCCAAAAATAGACTATTTTGAGATTATGAACGGATAGAAGAAATTGGCGATGCTAGATAGAAATATGATATTGTGAAGATAGTGGGACAGCACTGGACATGTGAGACAGCTGATAGGGATAATTAGAGAGGATTGCGTTCGATCTTGGACAGATAATAGCTAAAAAGAAAAAATAAATAAATACAACAGTTTTTAAATTTTACAATCCCTTCACTTACATGCTATCAAAATCTGAACATATTGAAAAATTACCGTATATCTTGATAAACAAGAATGCACTCATAAACAAAACCCTCACATTATATATGTCGTGATTTGATCATTTCAAATATTATGAAATATCATTATTAAAGGAGACCAAATGGAAACATTATATTATTTGTTTATCTTTATTTTCTTTCTTTGTTCAATCAATTATATTTCTTAAAGATCTCTCCAGATTATATATTGGTAGGTACTGATAAAAAAAACCATGGCTTTTAAATTGGTGCTATATGTTATCCCTTAGTTACCCATTACAATGTGGTAGGACCGGAAAAGACACATGGCTCTCTAATTCTTTTGTAATTGGCCGTTTTTTTTATTATTTAAAAACAATATATATCAAAGTCATAATAAAGTCTGTGCGGATGTCAGTGTCATGAAAAATTACACGAACATAATATAGACGAGTATAAAACAGGATCAGAGTTCTAAATGAAAAGTCACAATGACCGATTATATCGAGGATGCGAGTGACGAATTGAAGTATTCCGTTCCGCGCATTACATATAGTGATGTGGCTGCAAAGTTGCTCCAAGATAATTTTTTATTAGCTGCGTTAGAGTTGCACACAGAGCTGGTAGAATCTGGGAGGGAGGTTCCACAGCTAAAGGAGTTTTTCTCAAATCCTGGAAACTTCGAACGCCCGTCAATAGATGTTTCTTTGCCGATTGGTATGTATTTTTTTCTCTACTTAAATATACGTTTAAAAGTTTACCCTAGAATTTAAACCATAATACAAAACAGTGCTATTTTCAGCTCATTATGTCAAGTGGTATTCGAAATTAGGAATATTCCGAGGATAGATTGAGATGAAACATAGTTTGATGGTTACAAATAGGCGGCCTAATCTTGTTATTTGTGTATTTGAAATAATGTTTTGAAATTGTAATGATATTTTAGTGATTTGTAATACACTTAAAAAGTAATGGAACTTGTACATTAATATTTTATGATCAATTTATTGCATACATCTATTCATGACAGTATTTTTGTGAAATAAATAAATAAATTTTAAATGGATCTTTTATGCTTGAGAATATTCAGGCAGCACTTGTTCTATTTTTTACCCTCACGTGAAGGTGTGTATAAATAACTAAGGCCCCGCCCAGCCCCTCAATTTTCCCAGCTGGCCCTGCTCATATATGGTGTAATATGTGGGCGCCTCTTATTATCTTTGCTTATCTTATAATGTTGTAATATATGGTACAATATTCTAGCCCGGTCGCCGAGCCAGGCTACGCTGGACTCCCTGGACTTGGCCAGGTTATCCGAAGATGGAGAAAGAAATGGCGATGTGGCAGTCTTGGAGTTTGAATTGAGAAAGGCCCGGGAAACCATAAATTCTTTGAGGGCCAATCTAACGCAAGCAGCTGGTTAGTCAATTTTGTAGTATTGTTTTTTTTAATATCTGGACTTCATGTATTGCTTTCTCTTCTGCAATTGAGATATAAGCTGTAAACCTTAATACCCATTGGATGGCAGTAAAATGTTACTTCAAACCCGTGCTGCTTTATAATGTTGAAATCTGATGACTTATACTTGGTGTATTGCTTGACTCAACACAGATTTATTGTAGGCAGACAGGCATAATAGAACAAGAATTACTTGTAAAAATGGTATAGTTATAAATAAACAAATAAAAATTACATGAGGAGTGCAACTGTAGTGCTACCATCTCCTTACTATATATTAATAATGTATTTTTAATAATAATAAAATAAGTTGCAGGCTATGAGCTCAGCATAGAGTGAGGAACTTTTTACTATAGTAACTTTTTATTATAGTAACCTTTTACTAACACCTGTAGCAAAAATCCTTTGAGGGTTATTGATATAGCAAATTTACTACTGTCAAAGCACGGATGAAGATGTTTATAGGTGCGACAAATAATCATGAAATATGCTTTATTTTATGCATTATCTATGGATTTTTTCGCCTAGGTGTTCTAAATCTGTCACTTTGGTGGAGAAATTTTTTTCA
Organism: Eubasilissa regina; assembly: GCA_022840565.1. Classification (NCBI taxonomy): domain Eukaryota; kingdom Metazoa; phylum Arthropoda; class Insecta; order Trichoptera; family Phryganeidae; genus Eubasilissa; species Eubasilissa regina. Next base: position 29,828,363 of record JAINEB010000006.1, on the reverse strand, counting down.
TATTATGTGCTAATGTATATTAAACAACGAGATCATCATCAGACGAGCTCTCATCACTAAAATAGTGGGACGTTGAAAGATTAATTGCCGTATATTACAACTTTCAAAGTATCAATGTGACTTTTGGAACAGCTGTGAATAGTCAACCATATTTAACTATCTCTTTCACCATATTTAATTCTCATTTTTACCATATAGATAAAATAAAATATGTAGTGCACTGAAATTTTTATTTTCATCTCTTTGCTCATATTACCCTAATTATACTCTGGCTGAACCTTCAATTTATCGAATTGCTTCGTCAAATTTTGAATTTATAATTGTCTGAATGTATAATCTTATTATGTATACTGCGTGTAACATCATATTTTAGGAGTAGATACATATGTATTAAAAATACGATTTGAAAATTTTCAAACTTCATGTGCCTAATTTCAATCATGTCAGAGATATAAGTGTTTAAAAAAATCATAGTTGTGCGATTATTTTGATTAATTAAAATATTTTATTACTTCCAAATTATACATTGAATATAAAAAATAACTAATGGGATCTTGTCAACTGAGGCAAGACTAGTGGCACGCAATGAAGTTCTGGTACCGACACCAATGTACGGAAGTGAGGCCTGTAGCTGGCAGAAGAGAAACCAAAGTAGACTTAATCCATTGGAAATGAGATTACTTAGGCATATATGTGGCAGATTCATTTATGACAGAGTAAAGAATGAAGAAAAAAGAAAGAATTTAAATCTGACCTTAGTATAGTGAGTAAGATAAAGAAAGGATCACTTAGGTGGTTTGGTCATATGGAATGGATGGATGAGGAGAGAATGGTTTGAAAGATATATGATGCAAGACTTGATAGCACCAGAGATAGAGGACGTCCGTGGAAATCGCGGCACGACCAAGTACACCAGATACTGGAAGATAGTTCTGTTGGAAGCTTCAATAATCAACGAGCTTGTATAAGAAGATGTATGCATGTGGATGAGGTGAGAATTGTGTTTCAGAACAGAAGAATGTGGCATTCTATCCTCTCTGCCTACTCCCGTGGCGAAACTGCGTAATGGTATCTTAGTTACAAAAAAATAAAGGTCATTGAGCTTCGAGTGCATAGATTATTTTTTATTAGACGATTTACGGCCTGAAGCAATGATATAAAATAATAATAATGGATCAATTTCGCAAATATTTATTTCGATGTAAATTTATTTGAAGCTTAACATGATTTTGTAAAAATCTCAATAGTATTTTCTGTAACGGTTCAGAATTTGTACATACTTCTTGAACATTTTCGACTCGTAATTTAATGGATATCTACCCATAAAATATTGTGGACCTGTATAGTAGTAATCAACCAACTAACCAACAATTTTAATGCAAATTGCTTATATTTCTTCTTATAGTTATTACTTAATCATAATCTCAGTTACCTCAATATTTTTTATTTGGAGAAAACGTGAAAATCTGATAGGAGCACGAAGAACAATATATGTATAAATGATAATTTATTATTTATTTATTAGTAACTATATAATACATATAAAAATTTGTTTGGACTGTGTCTGTCTCACTAGAGAAATTCTGTGTCGAGACGGGCATAGTTTACAAGCTATTGTTCAATTAATTAAAATTATAAGTAGATAGAACATATAAAAGGTGTATATGAAGAACAATTTTAAAGTGGACTTAATTTTTGGATCACTTTGTAGCAATAATTAATATAGATATGAGTCAATATGTTTGGGTGAGTGCACCAATACTGGCTCTACCTATATTACGAATCCAAGTTTTAATATAAAGTTTCATGTTCTTGTGACAATTCAATTGATTTAAGTCTTTTAGCATTCTATTAAACAGTTTAGGTCCAAAATATTTATAGTTCCTTTGACCAAATGTAGTATGTGCTCTTTGGGTTTGAAGGTAATTTGTATTTGTCCGTGTGGAAATTATGTTTTATGTTGTTTTAAAATGTGTCTGTTTGTATTTATATATGTATTTGAGAGTAGTATTAGCGTATATTTGTCTAATATCAAAGATATTGAATTTATCAAAAATTTCGTCAGTGCTCGTTGTGATTGGGGATTTGAGGATAACTTTTAATATAATTTTTTGAGCTGCTATTATTGGATTAATTGCAGACAGTCGCTCCACCCCAAGCAATTATACCATGCTCTATGATTGATTAACAGATAGCGTAATATGCCATTTTAAGGAGTTTTATATTAAGGAAATTTCTAATATTTCTAAAAAAATATATTGTTTTTTATTTTATTTGTAATGAGTTGTGTATACATAATCTAGTTTAAAATACTAAATAAACACAACACATTCTTCCAAAAATAATCACGTTTCCATAATGGAGGCCTTTTAAATTTCTGAGTAACGAAAAAGCGGCAAAAACAACTGATTTTGCAACTAACACCGTTTTGAATGACCAATTAATATAAAAATGAGTTAAGTTTGACTGCTCATAAATTAAAAATTGTATCAAGAGACAACTGCATTAAAAGTTAGAACAAATAATAATGGAGGTTGTTGACTTTGCAACTAGTACCCTCATTTGTAGTTCACAAAATTATTTACAACTTTGTTTTTAACCACTTTTATGAGTTAAATTTAATACACCAACCGGTTTCGGAAAATATCTTTTCTTTCATCAGAATGTCCAATAAACTAACTAAAAGCATGTTTTTTTTTTGCGTAAAAGAAAAGGTATTTTTCGAAACCGGTTGATGTATTAATTTAACTTGTAAAAAATATATTTCTATTATAACATTCTAAATCTGATAGCATCCTTTTTTGGAAAAATTACAGGGAACTGCTTTCATTGAGAACTGTTTCATTTTAACTACTTCTGGTTCAGCTTTGATTAATATTTCTTGACAAATAAAATTACAAAATTATTTATTTTCGTGATCGATACATATTTGAAAATTTATTAACAAATAAACAAAATAGAGCAAACCACAGGGCACTAACAACTGAATTAACATAATCGGCTGATCTTTTTGTTTGTTTGACTTTTTACGTCAGCACAAAATAAATAAACAAAGAAAAAATAACATCATAATATTTGTAATTAAATTTTTTAATCATAATTAACGACAAAAATACTATTAACGTATTATTGTAAGTTTGGGCCTGCCGTCGTCGATGTCAATGCCGACAATAATTTCACTGAACCGAGATTCAGTAAGGGTGAATATACCATGTTTAAACATAATTCTATCGCGGTTCTTGCATTGCAGTGATGTCTCAATATGTTGAGGGTACAAATGAATTATATAAAAATCATCAAAAGGGACAAATTTTAGGTATGCAGTCCAACAGGTTTATATTTACAAATGGTACTTTTTTAAATGTGTATTCTTCAAGTTGGCCAGGAAGAGATACGATTGTCTTGTCATGCAATTTTTTTTTACATTTTGTAAAAAGAACGAACTTTCGTCGGACTGACGCGACCGGCATTTACAGGTGACACATTTAGTCATATCTATTTTATCTCCTAATACCTTTGACCTACCCTTATTCTACTACAAAAATGCTGAATAATTTGAATTTTGGTCTTGTCAGTGATTCTACTTTTACTTTTTGCTACTTCGATTTATTCTATTCAATGTCAGATTAATTTTAATTTAGTTTTATAAATTTTTTTCTACTTTTTTTTTTGCAGTTTAGTTATTTTACTTTTCAGGTACTTTTATGTTCCAAATGTACCAGAAAAAAATAATGATAATGTATTGGAAATAGGCAATTTTACATCACAATTATATTTAAAAAAAATAAAACAATCTAGTATGAAGGACTATTTTAAAAATAAAAAATGGCTATATTGTCCTTTTTTTAAATTTATCTACCTGTGTAATTATGAATGTCGATGAAAATTTAAATTAAGTCAGTTGTTATGGCCTAATTTCTCTGGGGTGGTTTTCAAATATACATTCATACAGGTAACTTTTTAAGAATTAATTGTTTTTTTAATATTTTTTTTATAAATAAAATATTTTCATTTCTTAATTATCATAATATAAGTGTAATGTTAGTTATAATATAATATTAGATGTTATATTCAAATAAATCATGGTAAAATTGAAATCACTGTTAATATGTTTTCTGCTTAAGAAATTTTTTTTTGATGGTCCCTTGGAAAACGTATTAAGAAGGTTTCACTGAATATGAAACTCTGTTAAATATAGTGCAAACAAAATTGAATACAAAATGTAAACATAATTTGTAATAGAAAACACAAAGTATATCAAACGGATGTAGTGACCTTCTTACATCTTCAGGACCTCTTCCTACTATACTGAACTATAATGAATGTGAATTATGATGTATAATACAATCGCTGCCAGTTAATTGGAGCAGCCGCTTATTTGGGCCAAATCTCAAAGAATGGAAACCAAACCAAGCAATTAACAGTAATTACATTGCATAATTGGGCCAACATTTCACTTAATTGGGGCAGTAAATTTAAGATCACAATACATATTAAACTATGTAATAACTTCAGTGTTTACCATCGCATTGCTGTGGCTGCTCGCCGGTTGCCTTACAACCTACCTACCGTATATTGAGGAAAATTGGTTAATTATATTCTAAAATTAGAACAGGTAGAGATTAGTGCAAAAAATTCCCTTTTGCATGCAATACAGTTTATTACTGACAGTGGCAACCTACAAAAACCAATTGCTTTGCTATTTACAGCTTTAAACATTTAGACATTCTCGAAATTTGAGCAATTGAGCAAAGTTCCTATTGTTAATTATCAAGAATTTTCGACAATAAAACAATTTACCATGTTACGATGAAAACGAAGAGTACTTATTATTTAATTTTCGATTTTACTATTATTAAAAATATTAATTGTTTTATTTAAGTTTCCTTTGGTTAATTGGGGCAGCCGCATAATTGCGCCGAATGTCCTGGTCCCGATGTGTTCCAATTAAGCGGAATCTACTGTGTTGTAAAAATCTAATAAGAAATGAAGATGGCTTTAATTAAAAAAAATTTTTAATGTTTAAATGTAAAAATACATGGTTTGAATTAATATACTCTAAGAATTCATTATTTTCTTAAGAAAACTAATCTAGAATTGCAACACACACTTGATAATAAAAATATGATTATTGAACATCCTATTATAGTCAAGGTTGATTGTGCACAGAAAATTTTCTTTTCTAGACTGTGAATATATGTATTATAATTTTTTCTTTCGTTACAGATTTTGAAGTGAGTTCAGTAGATCTCGGTTGCGAAAAATTAATTCGCGAAGATCCTTTAAAACCGCATGAAAAAAGAGCTCTCAACTTCTTAATTAATGAATATCTCTTGCTACAAGATTACAAACTAACGTCGATAACGTTTGCAGATGAAATTCCGGAACAGGTATGTTCATATTATGAATTGTAAATCTTTTTTTTTTGTAAATATTTGTAATGATTCAACATTTATTATATTATTTTAAAGAACTGTGTTTTTTTCGGTACAATGTTCGCCATGTGTGTCTTTCTGGACACCATCTAGAAGTTGTCTGCTCATTATTTTCTGAATAAATTTTTGTCTGGACTTTCCTCTCTGTCCTCTTCCTTCAATTACATTTCTGAGCTATGCATTGTGTCTAAGAATGTGTCCTATACATTGCCCCTTCGATTTTTGATGGTATATATTATGGACCTCTAATGCACTCTCCAAAATCTCTTCATTTATAATTCTTCCATCCTTCTCCAGCACCGCATCTCGAATGCTTCCAACCTATTTCTCTCCTAATTAATTGTCCAGTTAATTCTGCACTGTGCTCCGGATGTAGATATCGATGAATTGTTTTTTTCTTTCTGTTTATTTGTGATTTATTTTTTGTGTCAAATTTCACATTATTGGCAATATTGTAGGATTTTGAAGACTGGGATGATGTTGGCCTCAATCTTCCCCGTCCTGCAGGGTTAATATGCATGTACAGAGGGGAAAATGTCAGCGGTACATCAAAGAACTTTTGTGATGTAAAGACACAAACGCATGATGCAACAGTAACAAATGAAATTAATTCTGAGAATTTCACAAGCCCTGAAGAAAAAGCTGAATGGATTGTTGCAGTAAGTATTGTTTATCAACCATTCCTTTATTTTTAATATAGAATATTATACCCCAGTAAAATTTATAATAAAAATTTTGCATATTAGAAAATTTTGGATGCGCCGAGTATCGATCCCAATACCTTTCTCAAGCCAAGCATGTGCGCTGCCATCTTGTTATTTCCCTAATAAACAATAGTGCCAAATTATTGCACAAGTATATATATAAATAGATTTTTTGTTTTTGATTTTAATGCATTGGTGTAAATTTTTGATATTATTTATTATGTGTATATTCTTAACATCAAATTTGAATACTAATATTTAAATTAATTAACAATCAAAAATTGTCCCAGTCGAATTTTGAGGATGCTCGTATTAATATAGAGCTTAAAATATTTGTATTTTCACATCTCACTGATTTCTCGGCAGTTCAATGGTTAGCATCTTCACCTGTCATGCAGGAGACAGGGGTTCGGTTTTCCGGCAGGGAGATTTTTATTTTATTTTTTAACTGAATTTATGATTACTTTTTTGAACTATTCTATAGAGGTGTCATATAATACGTGTGCCTGAGACTTGTGTGGTGGTTCAATGGGGAGGGGGTCGATGAAATTGTGACAGGGGAGTAGGGGGGTCTTTGGAAAAATATGACAATATGAATTTGTTCATAAGGTACCCGTCAAATGAATTTTTACTAACTGAAATTTTTAATAAAACAGTTTTCCTATTATTTTTTCAGTTATATAATCAGTGGGAAAAAAAAATCTATATATTACAATGAAAAGTTTTGCTGTTAATTTCGATGCATTTGAAAGAATTAAGAAAGTTTTTATATACATACTATATATCATTCTTGCGTTTGGTTTAGTGTGAATATAATTTGAATAATTTAAAAAAAAACCCGATCACGCTGGAATAAACGCATTATTATTAAAACATTAATTGTAATCGGTTTGCATTCCGTCAATTGTATTTGCCTTTATAAATGAAAATAATGTAAAACCTTTGACAAAGGGCATCACTATAGAAGCTGCCTAATGTGTTTTTAAATTGACTGTACTAATATTCAAGATATTCCACTTCCACTATATTCTTTAGTATTAGTAGCAATGTTGCCTCTAATTTTGGATCACAGTGTGGTCATACATTTTTTTTTGTGCAATTTTATGGACCAATGCTATTATTTGTGTATTGGGGGTGTTCAGTACAGGAACAAGAACTGTAACAATTGCGTAGGGGTTGGTTCGCTGGTTCACTCTGGGCTCTCGAACATCGATATCTGCAGCGGTGTGCAGTGATCCAGGGGGGTCCAAATCGTCGTCCAGTGTAGCAGCCAAAGTCGTAGAAATTCCAGGTTTAGTCCAAATGTCGTAGCCAAAGTCGAATCCCAAGGAAAATTCAGATGAAATAGCAGAGGTCAAGATAAATAAAAACACAATTTTCTTCAGTGAAGTCCAACGGTGCAGAAGCGAGCGAGGGAAGTGATTTTGCAACCGCTGGACCGTTTATTTATCCTAGAGATTCATCTCCGGGAGCATAAGGCTCCATCAGGGGGTGAAGACACTCCCCGCGCCACCCTGATTCGGTCCAGCGCTGACACCACCTGGCGGCCAGACTCCGCAGCTTACATCATTTTTTCTGTCGTCCCGTACGGGATGGCAGATTTCCATTTTCGCTTCTGAGAAAGCTCTCATTTTTTTATTCCTAACTTTCCAGGCATCGCAAGTACTTTTTCTTACAGAGTTTGGCCCTCCTCGCGATGCCTGATACATTTTACCTTGGGCGATGGCCCAGGGAATTAATAAATGCACCTTAAACTTTAAAAATACATTTTAATCATCTAAGGGATTTTTAAGGTGCATGATATTATCTCCGGGCGATCGCCCTCCAAAAACTCTCTTTATTTTCGTACATCAAAAGTTCAAAATAATTTTTCAAAACAAGTTATAACACAAAAAATCATTAGTAAGTTTCGCTGGCGCCGGGGGCGGGGCCAGCCTCAGCCCGCTATCCCCCCTCCACTCGGCCGGTCGCCGCGCGCAGGGGTGTCGGGGTTCCAGCGGCATGGAGTGCCGGGCGAAATATTTCCGTGAATCGGACAAGATAGATTTTTCGCCCGGCGCCTTTCTTGAGCCGCGGTTATCGCGTTCCGCGGCCGCGTAGTTGTGCGGAACAGGGGGAGAATTGAGAAAAATATTTCCTTACCAGTATAAGGCTGATAAGGTCATGTTTTTGATTATTCATAGGGTAATGTCAGTGTCTTGTGGTAAAGATCTCCCGGGTTGACCACATTACTAATGAAGAGATATTAAGATGCATGAATAAGTCGAGAGAACTACTATACCGACTATCAAGAAAAGCTCTATACTTCGGACACATTCTCCACAATGAAAATATAATCTTTTACAACTCATTATGCAGGTGAAGATAGAGGGCAGCAGAGGTGTAGGTAGAAAAATATAATCTTAGCTGTGTTACTTCAGAAAGTGGTTCAATGTCCAAAATGTTGATGATACATCAACATGATCGCCAACCTTCGAAAAAAAACGGCTCATGAAAAAGAAGTCTTGTTAAAAATTGTGCGCGCGGTAATGATAGTAGTATCCAATTTTAATATTATGACAATGATTAATGCTACGTATTGTAAAAGAATGTGTAAATGAATTAAATTAAATTATTCAGGACTCTCTTGGGAAGATATTATAATTTGATAACAAGTTTTAGATCTATAGACCATGTTAGTTAATTTTCACAAATGTGAGATGAATTTTATTTCTTCTTGCAGAAGGACGAAGAAGTCGCTCTTTTGAAAAAGCAGATTCTTGCTTTAGAAACAGACAAGGTTAACTATCAAAAGCTTTACGATGCTGCCCTCGCCAGCTTGAACTCACTCTCGAGCCCCACGTCGGACATGCCCAGTTCAGAGACAACCCTGTACACATTACAGAATCCCTTCAAAGACGCGAGCACGTCGGGAGAAACGATTCAGCTGAATTGTGTAGATCTGGACAGTAGCGATAATCTCGATCAGGACCTGCAGCCCCTTCCGCAATCGGCTACTCAGAACTATTACGGGAGCAGTGTTTCTACCCACAGCGTGACTCCGGATCAGTTTGAAATGATTGACTCTGATAAAAATGGTGGAAGGTATAACGATTTCTGTTAATTAATAAGTATGTGAAGTTACAATTATTTAGAACATAATTTCATGATAATTGAAACAAATTAAAAGAATTACTTAGGGTCGTTGGGTAATCAGTGGTAAGTTTTTACTATGGTAAAAAAAGTTACTATAGTAAATATTTTTCCAAAAACAGGTTTTTCGATTGCCGGTATGAAATACTTACTTTTCAAAAGTACATTAAAAATGTAATTGTTTACTTATAATACTTTACGTTGAAGGGGTTGATATGTAGATGGAATCTTATATTGTATGGTGCCTCTATTAATTAAAAAACTGTCGGCAATATTAACTTTTGGGTTTGAGCCCTGGTGATGACTATATTTTTTCTATACACAGAGTGATTGATCTAATTTGTTTTAATAAGTATTTTAAATATATTGAAATCAATTTTTTCAGAAAATGTTTTGATTATTTTTATTATATTACATTATTAGACTTCATGCATTTTAAGTTCTGCTTCATTTTAGCTCTCAGAAAGATGGTTCTAACACCAGTTCCTTTGAACCAGCCATATTGGCAGATGACATTGTTATAAATTCTCTCAAGTCCGTTCCCGATTCACCCACGAAACGTAAAGAGTCCATAACTACCTTAGAGGACACCTTCAGCTTGAACGACACACCAGAAAGTGACTGGCCCCGAGGACAATTCATGGAGAATGTTAAATCATCTCGGGACGGAAGCATTGCAGGTGGAAAGAATGAGGCTTGGATCAACAGGTATTTATAAACATTTTTATTAGGTTGTTTCGAAAATAATGGCCATTTATCATTCAAACACTCTTTGTTAGGACATATTTATTTATTGAGTTGAGCATTTAATTTGTATTGCTTTGATCACAAGATAATCTCTTACTTTTTGAGTCGAGTTTAACCCTAATAATGAATTCTATCATACTAAATCACAATAATTCTGAAGGAAAAATGAATAAACAAACTGTTGTCAAATAATGATAGAATTTCTTCTGCGTTATCTGCCATGGGTCGGTTTTGGTTGTAGCCTAAGTTATGGGCTACATCTTAGCGGGCATTTTTAGCATTGATGTAATGAAAAATCTCAATAACATACCTGAGACGTGGTCCGCAATTCTGCGGACATGTCGCCAGAAGAGAGAGCAACAGCAGAAGTTTGTGGTGATTTGGAGGGTTGAGGGCCGGAGAGGAAGAGGACGACCTCTTACCTCTGATAGTGCAAATAACTCTATGGCATATTTATTTCAGTTTCAGGCCGTCATTCTTGATGATGTTATCTGTATATTAATAAAATTCTCTGTTGCTTCTTTCATAAGTCATGCGTGGCGCTACGAGTTATGACAAAATGGCCCGGAGTAGAATAATCCAAAATGCAATGAGGCTTCGTACCACGAATTTAATTCGTTCCACGATCCGGTTCATGCTATGAAAAGTTTGTTGTACGAAATGCGATTTTCTATAGTTTCCCATGGGAAATAAATTTAATTGGTATCGAACCCTGGACAAAAAAAGACCACCATTTAGAAAAATGGTATATTTTTTATATGGTTATAGGTTTACATTTCTTCACATTCAGAAGTTTTAGGTTCTTCAACTTCTTCTGCTTGTTTTTTCTTTTTAATACTGAAGAATTCATCTAATGTTGACTGCTTTTCTTCTTTTTAAAGGAACTCCTAAACCACTCCAAAACCTTGTGCTATGAAGCTTCTTCCATTCCTGTAGAATCTCCTCGATAGCTGAGGACATTGAACCACTTTTAGCTGCATTTTCCTTTTCCTCCTTCTCTGACGAAACCTTTCTTTCCATTTGAACCTGGTATCTGTGCATCTCCTTCAGTTCTTCTGTGGTTAGCTGCACTTCATGCTCCTTTATTAATTTCTCAACAACTTCCAATAGCCGAAGCGAGCCGAAAAGCACCCGTGAACCCGAAGTTCGTTATTAGAACTTATAGAAAGATATTATTTATTTTCACTCACCTCTTATGTTATTGTATTGCAGCAATATTCCTAGCGAATACAAATCTGCACTGATGAAGTCTTGCAACCTTCCTTATACCAAGGGAAATGAACTACTGAATGATATAGCTGGAAACAGTCAGGCCATCACGCCGCAGAGACTTGTCTACGTTGTGTCGGCTACGTTGCCCAAAGTGAGTATGAGTTCTATGTAACGTGACTTGTTAAATCTTGACAATATTATGTAAATGTAATCTTTCATTTTATTTTTTAGATTGTGCCAAATCTCTTGCTGGTGAAAAGAGATGAGGTGATCGGTTTACTTATTTGCGCAATTTTCTTGCATCCTGAACAGTCGCAGAGAGACAAACTGTTGCAAATTTTGCTCAATCTTAAAAAGAAAATGGAGAAAGAAGACAGAGCTTTGATTATTTCAGGTATTTTTTTAGTACGCCTTTATGTATTACTCATTTAATACTAATGTAGAATCAACGGTGGCAAAATCCATCGGAAAGTAGATCAGAATATAATTAAAATAAATATATGTCGATGTTTCGTAAACTTGGTCAATAATATGTACATACTTTGCAGTCAAAATGTAGTTAAATTTCTTCAATAGAAGGGACAAATTTTTAGTGTTGTAATTGTGATAAAAATGTTAAAGAATATGTATTTGTTTACGCAACTCACGAAATTTTTTATAAGTAATGCCAACACCGGAAGTGATTTTTTGTTGACGATAACACATGTACAATTTCAATAATTCGCAAGTTATGTAATAAGGCATCATCACTTGAAAATGCTTTTAAGACATTAATTAAACATATTTTTATTTGATTTCAGGATTAGTTATTTTGCTACAATGGAACACCGAAATAAACTCCGGCCTGGACAGCGACCTGCTTGGATTGTGTTGGGAAATGCTTAGCAGTAAATCTGTTGAGAAGCGATTACTAGGCGCAGAGGCATCTATTGCTTTGGCACCTTATATTTCAGTAAGTACATAATAATATTTTTAATATGTTAGCAATTTTCCAATTCCCATAATTTCTTGTTTGTGCAGTCTTAAAGCAATAATTATTGAATGTAATGTAATGTTTTGTTAAATTATTTTTTTAATTAATTTATTATAGTCAATAAATTAATTTGGGAATTGGTGTTATTCTAATTTTTTAACACCCAGTTTATTGTTTTTTTTTCTCTCAAATAGCATCTAGATAACATTTTTAATACAGTAAAACCGAGTTAATTCAAACCCTTTTTATTAAAAATTCGATATAATTCGAAATTTTCAAACGAAATTGTCAGTTTCATACTCGATCAACCTTTTTAGCGCGAAAAGCCCGTTAATATATAGTATAAAATAATTTTTAGGCCCTCGTGTCATAAATCAATACATTTTTATGTCACATAATTCAAAAATTTTAAGTAAGTTATAAAAAATTAACAATGCGTGCAGTTTTCTGACCGGGCGCCTTGTGTAAAGCGTTCTTTATGTATTTCGCGATACCTGCCGACACAACGCGCATCTCAGCCTACTTTGTGTGGAACTTCCTTTATGTATATATTATGTCACGATAAAATTGGGGAATTCCGTGTACATTTTCTTCAGTTGACTGCATTGACAGTGTGCGCCGTAGAATAGAGACATAATAGAATATTTGCGCTAATTAGTTTTATTTGAACGGGTTTAGATTGTTTTTCACTTATTCTTAATTCCTTTTCGATTCTTTATTCTAATAACTGTGTTTGTGTTGTTAAAATGTTTGTTTTTGAAAGATTGACTTTTTGTATTATTTCACATATTTATGAACAATTGTATTTTTAATAACTTGATATGCCCCCAGCGATAATTTATGTCGCGAGCCTTTTTTGATTCAGACCGACCGATGGGTCCCGAAGCGGACCTTCCATCAGAGCGTGGGGTGTCGTTCTAACGAGCGATCGGGGGCATGATGCGTGATCGATTAATCATCGATTAATTGAATTATAACTCCTAAAGTGTTTGATGCGGTTGTAAAATTTGTATTACGTAAGTGTCAAAAAATGAGACAAGGAAAAATAGATGGTTTTTTCAATCCGAAACATCCCTGACAATTAAAAATGTTTAAACCTATTCTTATTATTTTTAATTTAGTGTTTAATTGAATGATTTATCATTTTCTTGAGAATATTTATGATCAGATCTTTACTTAATAAAATAAATAGATCTAATATTTACCCTAATTAGTTTTAGAAGTACATATATTAAATTTCATCAGGATTTTCTATTAGTATAATAAATACTGCGTTTTCGAAATAATTTTGCGAAAAATGTATGCTTTTCAAGAAATTAGCGGCTTTTTTCACAACTTACGATCTTTTACGCAATCGCATGGCGTAATTTGTATAATAAATTTTTTTTTGGTCCCTTGAACTTTGAATTAACACGGTTTTACTATATATAGGTAAGTGTTTGTAATTTTCATTATTTAAACATGTGCAATAAAATACTAGACTTATTTGAATCCTCATGAAAATTTTCAGAATTGTCAAAGAAAATGAAGTGTGGCAGAGGTGTTTTAACCAGTTTATGGCATGCATGATGAACTGAAAGCCCAAAATTCATAAAATTAGGGAGGCTTCAGTGGCTAGGCCATATAGAGTGTTTGGATGATGTGAAACTTCCAAAATGACTGCTTAATGATAATTATTATATAATTCTGAAGGATGACGAAGAATAGTCTTTAAAAGATGCACAACTCACACAATGCTCGATAGAAATCCCAAGTGGCAAACAAATTGAAACTAATAAACATTTGTCATTTACTTCTCCAATATTAGCAAAATTACTTTGTAGCCTCATTTTATATACAGTAAAACCGCGAAATAACGAAATCCAAGGGACCAAAAAATAAAAATTCGTAATAACGAATTCCCACATATAACGAAAAAAATAAAAAAAAACCTACTATATGTTACGCGCCGTCGCAAAAAAATGTTGCGCGGCTTCAAAAAAGATCGCAAATTCTGCAAACAAAGGAGGAAAAAGGCCATAGGGAACTGAATACCTACATATTTTTAGTAGTTTTGTTATTAAAACAGATAAGCAAATGGATAATCAAAGGAATTAAATTAAGAACAGAATCTATTCAACACCAATTGGAAGATATTTTTGTAAATTCCAGAATATTGCAAACACAAAACAATATTTTAATTGTGTTTAAATGTAGAGCCGCTTCAAACATAGTTTTGGGCATGAAACATACAAAATAGTTCAAAAATAACAATCTTACAGTTGAATCGCGGCATTTTTATAAAATGAGTCGTATATAAATTACGAAGGTAACGGCGGCAACCACTTCAAAATATATTTATAATCGTTAAAATTGTTCACTTAAAAATTATTGTTAACATTGTACACTTAAAATACACGAAAACAATAGTTAATAGAAATACAAAATACCGTACAAAAATAGTTCATAAAATATTTTAACGAATTATTTATATTATTGACGAGTTCACACGAAAACAATTGTCAAACGAAAATGAATTTATGTAAATATTCAGTTCGGTCATGCAATAATTGCGTTAAAAGCTGAACAAACTTAACTCTACAGACATTGAGACTGACATTTCCAATAAGTACATTCTGCAACTTTCGGGGGGTTCCTGTTAATTTTTGTATTTTACAGCTGTTTGGGTCTGGGTTGCAATCATATTAGAGGCGTATGCGTACGTAAAACGTGTCAGAGAACGACGCAAGAATTATGTCAAATGTTTTTATGGGCCTGCTATGAACCCAAGAAGAAGTTTGAATTGTTTTACTACCTTGTCGGCCGACCGCCGCGCACCGCCGAAAAGGCCATGAAACCGTTCGCATACGGCAGATGCATCGGCGCGGCTTTGTAAGTGCGAAATAATGTTTTCATCTTTTAACATTTTTTTATTTCGTTATAAATTTACGTAAATGTATTGGCATTTTTTCGTACGGGACAAAAATGATTTTGTTATAAATATTAACGGGATTTCGTTATATAAATGCATTTTTGTATGAAAAATTGGTTTTAGGGACTAAATTTCGATTTTTTTTTCCGATATACGTCATTTTTCGCTATATCGGGTTTCGTTATATCGCGGTTTTACTGTAAATAATTAGACAAAATACTTTGTTTAAACCACTATGTATTTCCAAATAGTCACATTTTAAATTTGTTTTCATATTAGTTCTTACTTATTCATCACTTTTTAGTTTTGTTTTTATCTGTGCTTGTATTTTTAATTTCAGTATACTTTGTTTCCTGAAGAAGATCCATAGGTATCGAAACATGTTGAATTATCAATAAATAGTGGTTTAAACAAAGTATTTTGTCTAATTATTTACTCGTCATTTAATTCAGTTAATTTAAAAATGACTTCTATGGATATAAATTTCCGCTTACAAAGTATGACTAGTGGCTGAACATAATATGAGTATGATAAATCCATCTACATGTGGTCTTATTTTCCTCCATCCAGTTAGATTTGCTGAGTTCACTTCTCCTGAGTATGGTGGTGTCCATGTGCGATTCCAGCGACAACTTGATACGACGACAAGGATTGCTCGGATCTCTGCTCGTGTGTCCGTCAGCTGCGGCTACCAAGTTCTCTCAGCTAGAGAGCATTCTATATGGTCTTCTGATGGATAAAGACACAGCTATCGGTAACATGTGCATTAAAGTGCTGGCACCTGTACTGGCACGCAGCTCTCTATTAAATGGTAATTATCTTATAATTCCGACTACTGCGACGACCCAAACATTTTCTAATGCAGCTTTTTGGCAAATTTTATTGGCAAAGTTTCCAAAAAAACATATTATTAATTTTCCAATGAATAGTTCTTCTGAAGGTAAGTTTTTACTTTGTGATGATATTATTAATGAATTAAAGTCAAATAACTTTGTTTATACCACTTTATTAGATATAAAATCTAAGTTTTTACAATGTCCATTTTTCAACTTGCGTATACAACTCATCTTGAGGAAGAGAACATTGTTCTGGAAGCATGGACATTTTATATCTAATAAAGTAGTGGAAAACAAAGTTATTCAACTTTAATTTACACATTCTATCTTAAAATAAATTCTTCTATTGGAATTTTATTGTGCGCCGCTCCATACTCCATACTGTTTATATACATTTAATGGATAACTGGCGTTCTCTGATTCTAGGTGAGTGAGAGTAAGTCTCACAAAATCTTATAATGCGGTTGTGTCGCACAAGATTTGGGCACTATGCGCAACACTCCTACGCAATGTTCGCTTACAAAGTTTGGCAAATACAGAAGGGCTATTTGTGAGGCGAGCATGTACTATTAACAATGAAGAATTGCAACCATTATATAATACTAAACGATACGTTTTCAAAAGCGATATAAACAAGTGTTATTACTGTAATTTAAGATTCTCAGATGGTGAGTCATCGCCAGAAATGTGAGTTCGAGACAGGATAGGTACCAACGATCCCGAGTTAATATAATTAAAAACAAAACGATGGGCGAGGTGCCCAAATATAGAAGATTAATATTTGTTTATAAAGACGCTTCTAACCGGTGTGTTTAATGTTGCGAAAATATAATATGGCCCGACATTAAATGCAATGAATGATTAAAGTAAAATACAAATGAATAATATTGTCTTATTATCAGTGACTAAATAAAAGAAGGTATAATGCGGTTGGGAATTCATTCTCGTTCTTTCGCCGCTGCCCACAGTGAACATCTTTTTGCGTTTTATTTCTTCTCCTGATTTTGACCTCATCATCGTCATCATCAGCATTGAGAAGCGGAGATCAGCGAACCACCCTTGACTTGTTTGGCCGTACTCCTGTACGCAACACCAGTTTTTATGACAAATTTTACTTACCCTATTTTAAAAATGTTTATATTTTAAGTTAAATAACTTATTGTATAACAATTTTTTTCTATACACGGAACATTCGTTTTAGCTTTATAATTTTATTTTCAGGAATCTTTCACAGTGAATTCTGTGTACACTTACTGGATAGGCTCAAGTTTGCTCTTCGAGAGAATAAAAGCGAAACCAGCGTCTCTCTGTTGAAGATGTTGAACTCCACAATAAACATGGCCCTCATCTATGTAGTGAATGTGTCTATTATAAAGGAAAAAGATCCGATGAATGAACTCTCGTATGGTGAATTGAGTGACAAAAAAGCTTCGGAATATTTTCACATAAATCCATTTTGTAATCCAAAGTACTTGGTTGAAGACCAAGTTTATAATCCATATCAACTTATAAATATATTTTACGAATTATTAGAATCTGATAAAAATATCTCTTGGAACGAAAGAGATTGGTTTATAAATACATAGTGAGTATGAAACCTTTAAATATGCATAAATATTGCTTTTAAATTTCACTTGCACGATGTTCAGAAATTTGAGCTCACTGCCTGCCATCAGCTTATTGCTATTTTGATAATATAAATCACTGAAGCTTGGGTTGAAAATATATAGAACAAATGTTCTGAAGATTTAATTAGATCGTTCCAAAAATAATGACTGATTTTAATATTGTCATTTCTTTGCTAGGAAAATTTGTTCACTTGTTTTTGTTTGACAGTTGGAATCTGCTACATGTATTTATTTATTTAGTCAGGTGAATTACATATTTTAATCCTTCAGAAATGGGATTGGCATAAATTTATACTTGGGCAGTATGTGTTTCAAACAACGGGCAATGTTAACCAAGCAAAGGGTGAAGGAACCACTTTTGAACGAATAGTTCAGCCGGTTTGTTTGAAAACTTTAGGAATGGAGAGTCTTAAAGATGAACAGGATCGAGGACATCCTGCTGTGCATGTTAAAAATGACATATTGAAAGCTTTAATGGAAGTACTGATTAACTAAAAATGACACATCTTGCCTCACCTTTATCTATTTAAGCACCTCGATAACTATATATGACAAATAATTAAATAACAGCAGAAAATCCCTAATATAATTACAGACATAAGCTTGTAATTCATTGGCAAAAATGTCTTAGTTGGATTAATTTTATTTTGTTTATTTACCTTACAGTTATGTTTAATTAAATTCGATAGTTAACATTGCCCATTATTTATGGAACAACCGGAATAGTCCTATAGAAAATGTGTTAATATGCTAAATTCTTTGCATATTTTTTTCAGTTTGAATACCTTATTGGATATTTTGGTAAATAACTTTCAATGTCCGGAAGACATTACTGTAGTTATTGCTTACATAGAACTATTTGAATCAATATGCGTTATATTTGGTGCGAACTTTGCTGCGTCCGTGATAAGACCACGAATGGAAGCAGAAATATCAAAAATTGAACAAAGATTGGCCAAACTGGAATCTCAAAAGCCCCCCAGTGCTGTGGTAGTCAGTGTGTTTTTGGGGGCTGTGCTGGCGACAGCTGAGAATGAAGATAAAAACGTAGGCAACATTATTAAAAGGTAATAAGCTACTCAGTTATTTGAATAAAATGTTTTAAACAAAAATTGAAAACAAAATAGTTGAATTGTATTATTGATAATGGGAAGATGTTCCCGAAAACGTTCTAACGTTTAATATAATAAAATATAGTGGAATAAAACAATGTTTCAATTCAATTTACAAAATAATCGTGGAATTCCACATAGTTTCATCATAAACCTTTAAACAGTTAAATTTTAAATGTAAGTGTACATTGTCATATTAATAAGGTGATGGACTAGTCTAAATATGATTTTATTTATTTTTCTATAATACAACAATGATACAAACGATTGCTCTATATGGATGTGAAACTTGGTTTCTTACTTTAATGCAAGAAAGTGACTTTCAAGTCTTCGAAAATAATAAATAACGTGGAACTCGAACTCGGAACTTTCTATTGTCAGTAGACTGCTTTATTATGTTAATTTTTAGTGAAACATCTATTTATTTTCCTTGGAAACTACCATTCTTGATTGTTTAAATACAGTGTGACAGTTAAGCCAATAGTGCTATACATATGTGAAACTCGGAGACAGAGAAGCAATTATTATCATACATATTACTATTCAAGTATTGGAATACAAAATTATCCAGGGAATATGAGAATAGAATAGTTAAGGATAATCCGCACAAATACTGAAATTGAGAAGGTTCAGATGGGTAGTTCATGAAAAACCTTTATAGTCAACTATGATACATAAATCAAAAATATTTTGGAAAATTCCAACTTTACAAATTAAATGTGATTTCATTTTGCATTAGTCATTGGAGTTAGTTAATTATATTGTTTATTTTTCTCATACGCTGAATTTTTTCAGGTGGTCGATATGCAGCGGAATGTGCTCTGTGCCTTGTGCAGTTCTTGGAATTTCAATTATCTGGTTTTCAAATAAGAGGAAAAATCTGCTGGACGTTGCTCTGTCAGCTCTTTGGGAGAGTAAGTTAAAATTTAATCAAAATTATGTCTTTTTCATTAGTTTAGAAAAACTTTGCGTGGACTATGGACCCCCAACAACTTTTGATATGGTGTATACAAAAGCAATACACGTTATTCAATTTAAATCTCTCATAAAGATTATTTTTTATTTTATATTATATGGGTAGATGAATGAGTTTCAATCATCAAGGTCATCAAACCTCTTATAAATGCTCATCACATACGTGAAATACAGTGTGACTACTCACCGTAGTCTACAGATACTACGGTAGGTATGAATCGTGCATAGACAATTAAATATGTGCATAAAAATGAGCTGTTGTAGTATATATGAAGGCTGACCCAAAATGACACATTTAAATATGTTTGCATAAAAAACATTAAACATTAAAATTTACATTGTCATCTTTCATTAGTATACCATCAAACCAAATATCAGTCCATTTCAATGATTAGTGATTTACGTAAGAGCTTCTCTAGAATCGAACCTGTCTTTCATTTTTGTGAAAATGGAGAAAACTGATGTTTGTGCCGTTATAAAGTTTTAAGTTTTGAAAGAGAAGACTGCTACATTAAAACTATGCTGGATACTATTTTGGGGGACTCTTCTCTTTCATTGAGCACTGTCTACACATAGGTAACCGATTTTAAACGGGGACGCCAGAGCTGTGAAAACACATACCGCAGTGGACGGCCGAAAGAGGTTACCACTCCAGGAATGATCAGATAAATCCATGTAATCTTATTGGACAATCATTTAAAATTACGGGAGATAGCAGAGACGATAAACATCTCTTCTGAATGTGTTTTTAAAATTTTGCACAAGCCTTTGGGTTTTAGCTTTGTGTGCGTTGGGTGCCGCGTTTGCTCTCAATCGATCAAAAACAACGCCAAGTGGATATTTCAGACATAGTATTTGGAACTCTTTAGGTGCAACTCCAGAAAGTTTTTGCGACATTTCATCACGGTTTATGGACATGGATCCATAATTGCACACCACAGAAAGTGACAAACCCACACCGAAGAGAGCGAAGGTGAAAGTGATGGTGACTAATTTCTGGAACACTCGAGGAGTAATTTTCGTCGATTATCTTGAAAAGGGAAGAACAATGAATACTATGCGGGTTTGTTACAAAATTTGATTGACAAAATCAAAGTGAAATGATATGATGGTCCTGGAGAAGCGTTAGGCTAAGTGTGTTGAGATAGAAGGAAACTATGTAGGAAAATAAATTACTTTCATAATGATTTTGTTTTTATGCTCGTTTTGGAGACTTATTTATCAGCCCCGGTTATGTCTGAACATATTGCAATGCAAATAATTGTTGATAATCAGATTGTAAATTTTTTATTGTTACGAGATGACGGTGAAAATAAATACACTACATTCTTAGCACTAACTTAAAGGCGTCCAGATTTAAAAACTTTTAGAATTAATCAACTTTCACTCAATATTTTTTTATATTGTTCACTTATTTTATTGTTTTAATATTATTGACTTCTTTTCCAATCTTTACCCAAGCTTTCTCTCTATCTTTAGTATAGTGAACAGAATTATGAGAGGGTTGTTTGTTCATATGGGATGAATGCCAGGTAAGAATGATATATGATCTAAGAAATAGAGGTCATTTGCGAGAGCATGTCTTGACCATATAAATCAGATACTGAAAGATAGTACAATCATTGGGGATGAGAGTTGTGTGTAGCTTTATCACTGCTGAGAAATTTAAAGTTTGAATATGTTTATGGAAATTTGTTGATTAAGAAGGGCATAAGCAATGATGAGGTAAACTGCCAATTCTGATTGGCGTTTGTTTGTAACAATGATTGGTAATGGTGATTTAATGTTTGGAAGTTTAGTGTCTAAAGTACTAGTTACTAACCATTGAACATCGATCAATTGGGATCTCGCGGTTTATTTCATAACTAGACATAAATCAAATCATAAACAATAATTATTTTTCCATGATAAAGGTGTGGTGCACACAAGTGAACAAGTGAGAGCATTCGCTGCCGGCCTGTTTACTTACTTGGTTCAGCACGCTACACTTCCTGATAATGTTCTAAATGGAAGAGTTGTTCCCGCTATAGTCACACTCGTAAGTGACTCTGCAGCGTAAGTGACTTATTTTACATCATGATTAATTACAATATTTCAATAATTATTATTTGAAAACAAATGAGTGAATTCTAGTATAAAACTAAAATCAGTGACTGTTTTAAATTAATAAAATGCATTTGATATTATATTTCTTTTATGAATGTATAATAAAACAATGGTGTACTTAAATATAGATGTTAAAGTCGTTCATACATATTACCTTTGTGTAAATATATATTTTATATTACAATCAAAATCTCCAAGGACCAATGTGATTACAATAATCGGTGCCTACTATAAATACAATTTTCATTAACCTTACAATCCCAAAAATATAATCCTTATATTGATTAGGACTGAATTTTTTTATCTCTCTCTTGGCTTGTAATATTCAACTATTTAAATTTCCTCTTGTTGAAAAATAAAAATTCGACAGTGCCAAGTATTCTTTCTGACCCATATAATCGTGTTCAAATGAGTGTTTTAACAATATTTTATCGATCTCCAGTACGGTGAAATGCAGAGCTATCCGCGGTTTGGGGGCTTTAATATCTCGGATCGATATTCCTCCCTCCATAGCGGACAAGTGCTGGGTGTCCCTGGAGGGACTGGCCCGAGAGGAGCGATCCACGGGCTCGCTGGGCTGCCGGTCCACAGCTTGTCTTGCCAGTACATTAGCGTCCATACTCAGCCCAGGAGATGTGCCTATGTCTAACAAAGGTATTAAGTGAAATTTGTCTCTTTTCAGTGGTTATTGTAATAAATACAATGTGTATTATATTCTCTTACCTTGCGCTATCTGATTGTCTTATTATTTTCATAGCTTTGATTATTATTTGTGGTGTTCAATAGTCATTTTTAAAATATTGCATACTAGTAGAAAACAATAGCCTAATATCAATTGCTTATTACTAGGCATTGCAAACGGCTATAGAAGCCGTTGTGCAGCCATGGTCAGTTATTTGTTATAAAACCTATTTTTTAATGTTGAAAATATTATTTATTATCAAGCGAAAGAGTATGTTGTATATCTATAGCGCAATGTATGGAAGTATGGGTAATTACAGGCCTTATCACACAACCTGTCTTCGGCTGGCTTAAGTGATCACTTTATATAAATATAACGTTCACTATTCTCACCCATTAATCAATCTCCATATCTATAATATTTTTGAAAGTTGTATATATGTAAATATGTGGACTCACTTCGAGTACCACTACACTATCGCCATCTATGGACTAAATTTAATAATTAATTAATGAGAATCAAATTATATTTTTGAAATTATTTAATGCAATATTCTTTTTCTGTAAAATGTTTGTAAGCCCTGTAATTACCCATACGTCATATATTTCCATTAAAATATAATAAAAAAATAGCTTTGTCTCTATGAGATATCTATTATTTGTTTAATAACAGTGCCTTTGTAGGTGAAAATCCAGTAATTGTGTGTTATTGGACATATTCAAATATTTCTAATTTAACTTACGTTTTGACACTTAAAAAATCACATGTTTGAAAAGCCATCCTGGCAAGTAGGTAAATAACTTATTTGTAAATTCAGTACCTACATAAAAAAATAATATGTACCTAATAAGAATGTTCTCCCCCAAGTCGTGTGGGTGTGTGCGCGCACATTGTGTCATTATAGCGCGTGGACACAATTTTTTACAAGACTTCTAGATTCATTTCATTTTATCAAAGGTGCTTCATTTTATCAAAGGTTAGCGTCTGTGTTGTAGTATATTGTTTTATTCTGTATAAGATCACCAACATTTTGGGTGTTGAACCACTTTCTGATGTTGCATAGCCAAGATAATCTCTTTCTACCGATGCCTCTGCTGCCCTCTATCTTCCCCTACATAATGAGTTGTAAAAGATGATATTTTTCATTGCAGAGAATGTGTTTGAAATATGCAGCTTTTCTTATTATATTTATTAGTTTTTGTATATGCGCCCCTTGTCTTATTTATGCCTCTTATACATCTTCATTAGTAATGTAGTCAACCCAGGCCCTACTAGCCCCCAGCACGCAAATAATGGCATTGATTCTTAAAATTCCACAACAGCTTTTTTATGCGCACACTAGTTAGTTGGTCTTGTGTTTTCTATTGGTAATGTAAAGTATACAATTCCAAGATTATGCAGACAAAGCCACAAACCTGTTTTATCTACCGTGATCTTTGTCTTGTGATCTCTTAGACTGCAATCCAATTTGCACTGTATCTCTTGGGTGCTCTGGTGATGATGTTCTCTGTGCTGTTCTCTCTGGTCGGTCTCCGAAAATTCAACTGATAAAACAAGATTTGGATCTTGTACGCCTGCAGTTAATATTCCATCCCGAGAGTGTTTTTATTAGGTCCGACGCTGATGGCATCTCAAGTTATGTGGAATACCCACATTAAACCGGGAGGTACAAACATTGCATTTTTAAAAACCCAGGACTGCAAACCAAAGCATGTATAACGCGCAAACAATTGCCTAGTACCTACCTACCTACATAAAGTACAATACTGAGCAACAGTATTCTATTCAATGATTTTCTAAAAAATCAAAAGTAAATGTAATAAAATTTCATTATTTTTATTATTTAACTATGGGAGTATTAATTATACTCGCAATTTTTTTTTGTTGTATCTTGAAATTTTTGTGATTATATTCAACATAGATATTTATTTTCAGTTTTACCTCATCTATCTATGCTGTGCTTTTCACCCATCTTCTCTTCTGAAAATGCATCATCAATAAGAGATCTGCTGACGGAACTGTTACCAGCCTTGCAAATGGCGACCCATGAAAACATCTCTGAACATTTTGTCCAGAATGTTTTACTTCCATCGCTTAGGTAAGAATATATTTTTAATAATAAAACGGGTAATTTAATATGTAGTTTTATTATTTTATTAGTTGTGTATAATTAGTTCACACTTAAGTACCTACATTTAAAAAAAAAAATAAACTAGCAGTAAAATGCAAAATTAAGTTTTTATCAATTAAAGTAAAAGCCCTTTGATTTTATGCATTTTTGCTAATGAATTGCTACCTTATTTATACCTGTAGAATAAAACTCGGGCAGATTAGAATTAAGAATTCTTCAAAGGCATTTTCTGCTCTGTTATTGAATTTTTTTTCCCTAAATAATTATTGAGGTGCTTGAAAAGCTGAATGTTGCCATGAAGCAAAATGTTTATCGTGTGTTTTCTTCCTCTATGGGTTGGTTCTTTGGTCATGATGGTGGTAAATTTTTACTATAGTAAAAAAAGTTACTTTGTTCGATCGTTGATAAATAATATTTACTCATTGAAAGTACATTCAATAGTAAACTAATATCGATGGTAATGGCAATGGTAATAACCCTTCAATATCGATGGTAAAACTCGTAAATTGTTAGTTAAAAATGGCGGACTCTTCACAGCTGTCTCAAAAGCCAGTTGCAGTTTATGACAATAAATCATTCAATATACCACTATTTTATTGATGAGAGTTCGTCCGATGATGATTTTACTGTTGAATTTATATTAGCACATAGGCTGAAGATTTTTCACCAGCGCCCTTGAGGTGAAATTATTTATGAAAATGGCGCTATAAAAATTATCTAATGTTATTGTTAAAGTGACAGATTTTGAACGTCGGGGTGAATAAAGTCATAGATAAAGCATACAATTTTATGTATTGCCAATGTTAAATATTTAGAATAAATAAATTTTGGCGCAATTCTCAGGTATAGTGAGAGGTGCACAGTCCAAACAGATTTTTACATAGTATTATATAGTTACTAATAAAATAAATAAATAAATTTGATAATTATTCGGCTTGCTGCACTATTAGGCGGGATTAACTTTGACAGTAGTAAACTCAACGTTCGAACAACCTGCAAACGTTTTTTTACCATGGACAATGGTAAAAGTTTACCAGAGTAAAAATTTACCACTGATCAAACAACCGGCCTTAAAGCTTTCAATTCGTCTTTTTTAACAGTAGATGTTTGGTTGAAAATTTCTTTGAAAATTTGATTATAATTGTAAGATATAAGAAATTAAAATCTGTGTTTTAAAATCAATAAAATATAGTAGGTACTTTAGTTGTGAAAAACTAGAAAATAGTTTTGTAAATATATCAAAGTGAATAGAAGTATTTTAGATGATGAAATTTAAAAAATATTTGCTTATAGTAAATCTTAAGTAACGCTTAATTGATTCTTATAGAAATTTGGCTCACCTGGATAATCTGCTCACATCAGAACATAAGTCGGCTATCGAAGCGTTGATACACAGAGTCTCGTTGAACTCGTCCAACAGAGACCACCATAATATGAGTTCGCACTCGCACGTTACTTCACCTGTCGGTTTACCAAGTATATTGGGAAATCCAGAGTCTGTGGGAAGACGAGTGTCACAAATGTTCCAACATTCAAAGCCAGCGATGAATTTGCAAAATATCTTTAAGAAAAAGACTTAGTTTAAGTAATCCCTAATAGATAATTTAATTAATACCTTGTTTTTATAATTTTAATTATATTTTTCAGTCACAAAATGAAATATTACAGCCCTGATAATTTAAATTGCAATACGTATCGAATTCGTGAGAAAAATAAAACTATTTTCAATTGTGTAAATTGAAAGATTCAAAAGCAAAGCCACTTGAATGTATCCAATTGACAAAATTGAAATAAACTTTTAAGTTTGAAGTATTTGTAACTTCATACTTTCATGTGTACACATAATACGTGTCACATTAACATTCTTACTATTTTCAAACTGATCTAAACGCTTGTGCTAATAATAGGATTAGCTTGCTGGTCTCCTGGAATGAGGCTCGAACCGCCGACCACTGGATCACTAGGCGAGTATCTTAACCACAGGACCAACAAGCACTGATTTCGTAGCCAGAATGTAAATTTAAAAATTGATATGCTTTTGATAAAATGCTTCCAAAATGTACAAACATGTTTACAAGAGCAGTTATCAATCATAAAATTGCCCTATTGCCAGATGATCTTTTTTAAACATGTCATCCTCTATTTTTGTCAATTGGATAATTCCGGTTTTGCTTTTGAATTCTTCAGTTATTAAAAACCAAAGTTGGCTTTCTTGTCATTATCACTAAAAGAAATAAAGTGAGAGTATGTTTTATATTGTGGTTAGTTTAATTTTTTAATACCCAATACTTTTTTTTGTATTAATTGGATTGTATTATTAGAAACATTCATATTATACAAAATGTCATGTCAGCATGTAAAGAATTAATTTGATATTGCTCACTCAAAATGAAATGATATTAAACAGGCGCATAATAATTAATATTTTGTTACAACAACATTAATTTTATATAAATGAACATTTAGCTGTATAAAATTTCATTAATAAATCATAATATATAATTAACTTCCAAGAAATTAAATGATAATGTAATATACTTCTTAGAGCGAGTTTTACCTTTACGTATTTCATTATTTGATGTTAATAATTCTGTAGAATAGCAACTATATTTTTTTATCCATTAGTACAAAGAACATAAAAGTATATTCCTATGCATTAGTTATCCTAGTATTAAACTGATAATTTACATACATATATACATAGTGTAAAAAATAGGTAGAAAATTTTCATTTTGTTACGGTTTTCTGAACTACTCCCTACTGTCTTTTTTTATCATAAAGTGATGTTTTGTATGGACTGAAAGAGTTTTCTGCTCTAGTGGAAATTAGAGATCTGATATATTATTGTTAAGTTATAAATTTAATTAAAACTAAAAGGCTTCGTTGCTGAGATTTTATGAAATAAATATTAATTTTTTTATTGTTTTTTAATGCAACATTAACTGCTACAACCCTCAAATATGGATAGCCAATTGTACCATTTGGCTAATTTTATAAAAAATGTATTTATCTTGAATCTGTGTATGACATTTTAACACGTGGGTTTTATTTAAGTGTTTTCACTGTGATTGACCAATATAACTTGATTTTTAACAAAATTGAACGTTCTTTGCCCGAGTGCCTGAGTATTTTTTAATAAAAGCATAGGTATCTGATGAATACTCTACAGCCGTTTAAGGATAAACAAATATCCATAATGTATATTTAATGCGTGGAATTCTCATTCCCAGGATCACAAAAATATTATTATTATTGCACAGCATATACCATTGTTAGGGACTGATTGGGGACCTAAGACTGGAAAATTTTCGAGACGGGCACATTTACAATTTTTTAAATCATTTACAAATAATATTATTTTAATTGGTGTTTTTATAGTGTGACATATGGAAAAAATACACTTTCTATATTAATAGGTTTAAAAACTGTAATTACGTTCACATCTCTCTGTTGACATTAAAATTAAGCTCTACTGTCGTATTACTTACTTCGCTATCTATTTTTTACCCGGCCCTACATAGCAATTGCTCTCTGTATGCACAAAAAAATATAGTATATTTTAAAAAAAGAATTGATTTATTATAAAATGCAAAAAAAGTTAGTGTTAGTGAATAAATTTTAAAATTATATTTTATAAAATAAAAACATAAATCAAATCCATTTCTCCCTGTTTCCGATTGGGCCAATCCATCATTGATCTTTGTTATATATTACATAAGAGGTTCGCGGATGGATAGTAATATATATATAAAAACATTGTTATGAGTATTTAGTATCTTTGTAGATGCCAACGAGGAAGAAATGTGTAGGAAAAATCACAGGGGTCATATAATAAATCTGTTTGAGATATGGAACGCTTTTTTTTTAAAACGTTTGAAGCGGTCAATTTTCAACAATGTTATGATTGTTTTAATCATCACATTTTAATCTTTCACTGATCATTTTTTAAGATGTATAAATCCCCATATTGGTCTAATGTAAGACATCCTTTATACTTTCATGAATAATGTATTTTTATTAAAATTACATTCAAACTGTTTTAAATTGTTGACACTTTTAGTTTTGAATCAAGTTATATTTTCGTCAGACTATTTATATGATATAGTTGAATAATTAAACAATTTTATACTTTTTATCTATCACTTTGGAAAAAACTTTGTTTATTTTAGATTTGTACACCAATCTGTCGGTCCACTATATAATTTATTTAAATGGCGCTGGATCGCAAATATAAAAAAGGTATGTATGTACAAGTGTTATTGTAATCTCAATGTGTTTGTAAGTATTTTTTAAAGTAAATATTAATATTAGGTTGTTTCAAAAGTGATGGCATATTTTAACCTACAAATTCAATTAAACATAAGAGTAAATAAATTTTAATAATCAAAGTAGCAAATTGTAGCAGGACATCCTAACCCTCTTTATCTTTACGACTTGTGTGTACATTCCTAAACTTTTCAAACCATGTTGCAGTTCAGAAGTTTGTTCCTGATTTGTGCTGTTTGAGATACATAACGCCCATGTTTTAATTCATACAAAAAAATACATGTAATTCTTATTTTTTCAGTCCTAGTCATCTGACGGATTAAAATAATGGAAATTGAATGCCTGACTAAATAAATAAATATTGCAAATTCCTAATGAACAAAGGCAAATATTTCCCAGCAAAGAATGTTCAAAATGACATAATATTAAAATCGGCCATTATTTTTGGAATAACTTAATATTAAATGAAGTGATTCTCGTGCACAACATTATGTTTAAAATATTAAATGGTTTTATTAAGTTTTTAATTTAATTGTTAATTAATTTATGAATCTTATTTTTGTCCCGTCCAAATTAAGCTCTCAATTTATCATAAAATATCTGTAACATTAATTATACTCATTTTTTGTTATAACTTAGCTGTTTAGAAAATTTTGTAAGTAATAAAATCATTCTGTTATTTTAAAAATAAGGCAGATAATATTATATGTATGACATTTTTGTCTACTTCTTCATATGTATTAAAAATGTACTTAAAGAATGCAAAATTTAATATAATTTTAAACATTTTTTGTTTAATATATAGAATGAAGGGTTAAGGTTTTTATGTAGTGATAATGATCAAATAAAAATCATTATCTCACAATAAAAAATGCAATAATACCATGAGTTGTGATATGTTGAACGATTTGATACATTTTGTTACTGTATCATTTTTTTGCATCATTTTATTTATAATCAGTGCTCAAAGTGGATGAATAAAATAAGATGTGATAGAAAAAATGATAAATTGAAAGAATTGGAAGCAATAGCCTTACTAATAGGCAAGATAATCAAATCAAACTGTATCCATAATTATATTTTTATTTCTCTGGTTTGTTGTCATATTTGTCAAATTTTTTTTTAAATGAAAAAAAAATTTTTTTTTAACCTCTAAACATCTAAAAAGATGACGGAATATATTTAAGCTTTAAAAAATACCTCATCTCACCACACCGAGAGCACTGATTATTACTCGTGTAATATTTATTAATTTTTGGAGTACCTATAAAACTTATAGTTTATTTTTGTGAACCATTCCTCTCTTATGAATATTGTAATTTTTGATATTAAATATTCTTTAATCTCAAACATAATTTTTTTTATAAATGCATATGTATAAATGTTTTATGTATATTTGTATGAAAGCGTAGTCCTGTAAAAACCTCTGTAGAAGGACAAAATTTAAATGTGCAGTTATGGTACAAGTTTACTTTTATTTAATATATCTGTACACAGAGTTGTATATTTCAATAACAATTTAAATAAAATAAAAAAACTAATACTCTTAAAAATATTTACATTTGGATGTACATATTATAAATACATATCTACATGTAATTTAGCGATTTAGATCTAGACTAGTCTTAGAACAAATAACTTTTTTAACATACCTAAATAAAGTATACAAGATATTATTTAACATTCTGCGGTACATATATTAATTATAATTGATTTAAATTGCTTTTCAGTTTGAATAAATTACTCAGTGTTGCTAGATTGATTAATTTCCTGCTTCCAAAATGTATTTTAAAGTTTACTGTTAGTGCTTCTTGTCATCAACATATCTTTGGCTATCCTGATGGCATGTTTGACTGTTCCCGGTGCGCAGGTGACTCCGTAACCTCCATGACCGTAGCAATGGACTACCTTACTCTTGGCTCCCGATATATCCATCCACTCCCCTTCCACTCGGACTGATGAACGATGAGGTCTTAAACCCACCGCATGCTGTAGGACCTCTGCTTTTTTTAAGGCTAAAATTATAAAGTATTTTTTATTGGCTTGACAAGTACAAACTTAACTGCTTAATTAGATCTGTCGAAGATCTTTGCCAGCATTCAATGACTGAAGCAATCAGTTGTGGAATTAGTTATAAAAAACTGAATATCATTAAAATTAGTAAAAATAATATTTCTTACCAGGGAGTAATTCGCAACACCTTTCCATAATAGCGGCAGCATCATGTTTGCACACACTGGTATTATAACTGTCATACTGTCTGGTACCACCCAAAGTGACGCTGCTAAATCCGGGGAGGATGTATGTATCGTAGTCTCCGTAAAATGCTGTCTTTATCCACGGAGCTTTCACCTAAATAACAAAAAAAATGATGTGGTAAAATATGTAAAGAAAATTATATCCCGATGGTAACCAAATATTTTTTCAATGGATAGGTTTATTTTGCATATTTTCTAATTACTTCTTGCAATTTATAATATAAAGTATTATAATTGCTAATTGCAATTTAGAATACAAGGGCTGTATGATAAGTACCAGTCTTAGGGAAGGAAACGCATTTTAAATACATATTTTTTAATTTATTTCTCAACACGGTCTCCTTTCAGCTCGATACACTTAGTTCAGCTATGTTCTAACTTTTTTAAGCCATCCAAAAAATATGATTTGTCGAATTCAGTAAAATAGGTCTCTGTTTCGGCGATGACTTTCTCGTTTGACGTGAACCCCATCTGCCAAGGCATTTTTTCATATTTGGAAACAAAAAGAAATCGCGTGGGGCCAAATCTGGAGAATAGGGTGGGTGAGGCAGCAATTCATAGCGTAATTTGACCAGTTTTGCTGTGGTGATTGCGGAAGAGTCGGTTGATGCGTTGTCATGTTGAAAGAGCACCTTTTTCTTCGCCAAAGGGGACTTTTTTTCATTAATTCCGCGTCGAACCGGCCTTATAAATCAGCATAGTACTGCCCTGTTATTGTCCTTCCCTTCTCCAAATAGTTGGTGAAGATGATCCTCGTGAATTCCAAAAAAACGATGGCCATGGCCTTTCCGGCCGATGGAATCGTTTTTGCCTTTAGAGCAGGTTCACCAGGTGAAATCCACTGTTTTGACTGTACTTTCATTATTAGTGATGGATTCAAATTTAATCAACGAAACGCCGCAGAAATCTTTCAGATTGCGCTTAAACATGTCCAAATAGTGCTCCGAAGTTGTCATGCAATTCTGTTTTTGTTCCACTGTGAACAAACGCAGCACACGTTTTGTTGATAGCTTTCTTATGCACAATTTATGTGAAGGCTATTTTGTACGCATTTAATTAAGATATTTACGATGTCAGCAATCTCTCTGATCTTCACCCGGCAATTTGCTAATATGATATCATGGATTTTTTTGACCATATCCTCCGTAGTCACCTCAATTGGACGGCCCGAGCGTAGTAATCGAAAGTGTACGGTTCTTATAAATAGCACGCGACTTCACTTTGATTTTCTCACATGTCTTCCCATCCAAAAAAGGAATCTGATTACTCATCGATATTGCTCTTTTTCCATGGTTGCAAACAAACACAAACTTGCCCACTTTCAACAGCTGTCGAAACAAATCTACTCATTAAATCTGTCTGAAATTTTGACAAGCGTCGTTTAAAAGATGACGTTAAACAATGGTATACAGATTGTGTCAGTTGCAGCATCAGTCGTTAAACATGGGTACTTATCATACAGCCCTCGTATAGTTACTAAATAAACAATATTCTCAGCTTTTTTTTTATAAAAAATGATGATTTGTTGCAATGCTAACCAATTTTCTCCTATTATTAAAGAATATTTTTCAAAAAATATATCACCTTTATAACTTGGCCCCTAATTGGAACAAGATGCATGTCGTTGCACAGCTCAAGAGAGCCCAAACCGGTGCAGTTCATGATAATGTCGTAGGAATTGCTTATCTGAGAAAAGCTTTCGACCGATTGCTTTTTAATAATTCCTCCATTGTTCCGGAATCTGAAAATAAAAGGTTAATGTATTGTATATCTTTAAAAAAAAAATTTTTTCTTCTGTATATACATATATTATATTAAGTGAAACATTTATTCAAAATACATTTTATGTATTTTTTATGTCACCAGGAGGACAAATCCAAAAGCATTTGTTTAATAATATTTTATTTAAATTATCCACTAATTCAGTTAGTACTAAAAAAAATTGTTTGATACCATTGGCCTTGAACAGATCAAGCAGGTGTTCCAACTGAGTTGTCAAGCAATAGTAAACAATTCAAACTCAATTGTCGAAAGTGACAACGAATGCATTATGTAATTTGGCATATTTAAAAAATGCAAATCATTTATTCCTTTTCTGTAAAAATGGGCTCTTACTTTTAATCTGTTCTATGGTTTCTCTTTTAGGGTACCTATGTTTTTGTGTGTGAACATTTTAAGTTTACTTTTGCCAAGAGGTTTTAATAATTTTATTTGATTTGTATTAAAGCAAATTAATTTATAAAATTCAACATAAATTATTTTAGTAATTGTTCAGTTTAATTTAATTCAATTTTATTTAATATTAAATTTTTATTTTTTTTGCAATTCTCACTACGAAAAATTAAAGCGATATTTATTATACATATTATGAAAAATTTGTTATTCATACCTCTTAGAAGCCCACGGAAGATATAATTTAGACTCAATGAGAAGTGATGAAAAAAATGATCCATATTTCCAACCACCTCCGCATAGTTTTAATTCATCTTCAGTAGTTCTTCGATAAAGTGGTAAAATGTCTTCAATTAAGTGGTTCTAAAAATAATTATTCAACTACTGAAATTCAACATCATTCTGATGTACTCCGAGTTCTATATTAACCATCCAATTGCTGACAGTATTTAATAAACTGCGTCAGCGGAACATGTCAGAATATATTAACAAAATGTTAGTACATTGTTTAATTGGAAGGTTCTCAACAAAGTGCAATATTATAGTCGAACTTGGATGTAATAAGGACTAGGAAACCAACAAAACTTCCTCATTATGATAATTTCTCGCTATAACCACGATTCCATTGCCGATATGTTCTTCTTGGACTTCTTTATTTTTCCACAATGTCTACATTATCGAAGAGGCCAAAGAAATTTTTTTACACAATTTCAGTTTAAAAAAAGTAAAATTATTGTTTCAAGAATGCTGAGAAAACCTTAATAAATTTAAGGTTTGGGAAATACAAGGCAATCAATTAAGCGGCCACTAATGCAAATTTAATGCTCATCACTGAAAGAAAAATACCAAGCCATACAATCATAAACTTAGAAATCATTGTTGCCTTTTCATTACCTTAGCCAGTTTCCACTGTAAAAAATGTTTGGTGAATAACATTTGTTATAATTATGAGGAAATCTATGAATTAAAATTGAATCATTGGGTTTTTTTATTCATTACAGCCGTGATCTCGTTATAACCACGTTCAGTGTATATTATTTGAAATAAAATATGGACCACTTACCCTGACTATTTTGGGATTATTTTTAGAAAAAATGTATGCAGATAATCTCGTAATTCCCGCAACTGGAGCTTCAGATGATTTTAGCATTTCACTCCAATGATCCCACGATTCATTTACCCATTGTCTTGAAAGAGAGCAAAACTGTTATTATGAAATATGTTATTTCAGAGGCTACCACAAATATTTTGTCAACGAAACTGCGTTAAAAAAATTTGAAAATTTTTATTCTTGCAGTTTTATTTTAAAAAGATATTTCCCATCATCTAGAACCAGATTGGTGCTTCTACTGAATACGTCACCCCACCATTTACAATGACTGTCAATTATTAGAGCGGCATATTTATTTTTATTTGTTGTTTAAGAATTTTGTGAATTGATTTATACTTTTGATATACATTATTATTTATACTTAATTTTATTTAAAAAAACCTGTTATTACTGATGACTAATAAATCACTATTAATACATAAAGTGCTTAATATATTTATAAACTGTTATTTTCATGTGTAGCATACAGTGGTATGCATCTCCTGCCTGTTGCACGAGATACCAAAGTTCAGTTCCCACCAGGGAGATTATTTACAGTCATTTTTAATTTAGAAAATGCATTTTTTAATATCTACCTAAAGGAAATCTTAGTAGAATTTATTTAAATATGCAGCAAAGTGGCTATTTGTAAAAAAAAACATTTAAATCATGGATGACTGTCTAATGATTTAGTTTTTTAAACAATGTTGATTTAAACATAATTTGATTTTTTAAACAACACTGAGTGTGGGGAAAAAAACTATATGAACTTTTTTTACTTTGTAATTTGTTGGTTGGGTCCAGAAAAACTGGTTCCTGGTCTAAAGAATCCGGCTGCGACATAACTTGTAGTGTCTGACACAAACTTATCTGCCAAGATGGTCACCTGGGCTCCACGGAACTCTTCTTCAAGCAACAACGCCGTTGTTAACCCAATAACACCAGCACCCAATATTGCTATTTTTGGAGTGTCAACCATTTTCTGCAAATACATGATTAAATTCTATATAGATGTGTAATGTGAATGAATTAATTAAAAACCGTAATGGCCCTTATTGTGCCCTTGGAACAACATGGTTACATCTGACATTTATATCAAACTGAAATATTGAGCTTCCAAGTCTTGAATATTAATGTTTTGATTTCTTCGGCAGAGTTTGGATCATCTTCCGTGAGGTGAAATTTTTACAAAAAATGTCACTATATAATTTACAGTAACAAAGTAAACTGATTTCTGACTTCAGGCAAAAACAGGCATTAAATATTATATAATATAACTCATACATTTTATTTGTATTCAAATCAACAGAAATTTTAAGAAATATTATTGGGTCACCCATAAATAATGTAGTTTTTTTATACATCTTTTATTTTTCAAAATTAAGATAACAAAGATCTTTTTTAATCTAAAATATACTCTCCTTCATTTTCTACAATGCTCTTCCATCTTTCTGGTAGACTTGCAAGGCCCCTCTTCCAAAATTCATTTGTCCGTGACGAAAAATACTTCTCCAGTACTGTTTTGACCTCGTCTACAGAATTCATATTTTTCCTTCCAAATGATTTTGAAGACTGCGGAATAAATGATAATCAGATGGGGCAATGTCCGGCGAATATGGTGGGTGGAGCATCGTTTCCCATTCAAACTGGCTCAGCCTTTGTAATGTCATCCTCGCTGTATGTGGCCGAGCATTATCTTGATGGAAGAACACCTTTTATCTTGAAACCAAAGATGGTCATTTTTTCTTCTAGTGCCGACTCAAGCTGCTCGCAGTAGAACTCATTTGTTATTGTTTGGTTTGGGTTTAAAAGTTCAAAGCGGACTAAACCTTTCACATCCCACCAAACAAATAATGTGGGTGAAGACCTTCTTTAGCCTGGAGTGCCAGTGTTTCTCTTTTCCCTACCCACTGTTTTCGGTGCTTGAAATTTTGATAGAGAACCCATTTCTCATCTGAGATGTGAGCAAAATAGAGTACACATTCGTTCTCTGCACGTGATTAGACTCTGAAAGTTTGTGAGGAACCCATTGATTCAATTTGATGATTTTTCCGATGGCATGCAGGTATTGATGAATGGTTGAATGACCAAATCCAAGCTTCTTTGCTAGTTTGTCAACAGTTACGATGGGATTTTACTCCACCAGGGTTTGCAGGACGTAGTTTATATAATTGTAAAGACCGCATTATTTGTGGGACGACCTACAAGTGATACTAAAATATAACTTTCTTTTTCTTGTTGTCTTCTAATAGGAAATTTTGATATGTGTGAAGTTTTAAAGAGAAAATTATTGTCAGAAATTTGATGCAAAATAGTCCATTTTGACCAAAACATTAGATGGCACTTGACCCAAAGATCAAATTATGAATACACATTGAATAAAAATGCTTTTTTTTTTTTACAAAATATTGATTATTTTTTTGACTTTTTATATATTATATACATGTTAAATTGGGCTGATGGGAATGTAATTTTTTTTACATGGTCATGTTGCAAGGTATATATGATGATGTAGATATGGATATTTTTGTTATTTACGGTTTATGATTCACATTCTAGGAAACGCATGTGCAACAGTGTTTAATATGCCTTTGGCGTCTGACAAGTGTTTTCGGTTAAATATGCTTTACGATTTGAAGGTAACTCATAAATTGGAAATAACTAAATATATTGCATGGTTGCAACATGACCTTGAAAAAAACGTAAATACAATACCACCGACCCAATGCTTGTTTAGAAATAATGACTTCAAAACTAATCTTCTTACATATTTTCAACCAATTCAAATGATTTAAAAATGTAGTGTTTTATTTGCCAATCACTTAGTGGTTAATCTTTGTTCTTCAATTCCGATATTTAATATTAGATTAGAATATATTATTAATAATCAGATAAGGATTACCTTTATGATTATATTATACCAATAATATAATTATAGAATGATGTCAATATGATTCATATTACATCACAAACTAAATAATTAATATTTAGATAATTTGCAACAATGTTTAAATATCCACTTTCTTTTACCTCCTTGAAAGCCTTGTATATTTTATGTTAACCCAAACTGAAGATATTATCTTTAATTTGTTATGATATTGCGGGGCAGCAAAAGGTTGAAGGATGTGGGAAATATACAATTAACCATTAACAAACATGTGCCCATCCATCCAAACGCAGTACACGCATGATAATGTTTGATTTGGAACATTGTTTACATGGTGCGGAGACTATGGGATCAAATTATCACACTTAAAGAATGTTCGACTGTGAAGGTGTAGTCTGATATGTTGATTTCAGAGTAAAAACTCGGAATCTTAGTACGCTGAAGAATATACTGAATGTAACATAATGTACAATATTTTAAAGGTAAATACATACTAAACATATGCTTAGGCTGTATGCGCCTAATCTTAATCGAGTCAAAGATATGAGCATTTCAAAAAGTCAATGTGATTATTTTAATTAATTGAAATGTTTTATTGATTCCAAATTATATATTGAATACAAAAAATATAAGTTCACCGAACTTCGACCGGCCATACTATTTTTGTTAGATGATTTAGGACCTGAAGCAAAGACGTAGAATAATAA
Organism: Eubasilissa regina; assembly: GCA_022840565.1. Lineage (NCBI taxonomy): Eukaryota > Metazoa > Arthropoda > Insecta > Trichoptera > Phryganeidae > Eubasilissa > Eubasilissa regina. Next base: position 29,790,399 of record JAINEB010000006.1, on the reverse strand, counting down.
TGGATCAATTTTGCAATTATTTATTTTGAAGAATGTAGACTTAAAGCTTAACATGATTTTGTGAAAATCTTGTGCATTAAGATCTTCCGTAACAATATAGAATTTGTACTAACTCCTTAAACATCTTAGTCAGGTATTCATCCATAAAATATTGTGGACTAGGTCTGTTACACCCTGTATATAATAATGAAATGGGTACATATTATTTGTACATTTCTATAAAAGAATAGCAACATGAACTATCAATAAACTGCAGCCATTAAGATTAAACGGGGTATTTAACATAAATGTAATAAGACATATTTCAATTATTTTCCTGACCTTGAGCATAATAAGTATTAATTTAACTGCGCTCTTTACTCAGTAGTTCTGCAATTCAAAACTCTTAAACCTTATTATAATAGAATAGTTCAAACTTTAGAAGATCTAAGGATGTTCACCAAAAATAACATTCCATCACAGCTGTTTTTTTCATCACTTTTTAAGGTTATTGTTACAGGATATAAAAAGATTATGCATTCATATATTATTCTCGCTAATTTATTTGTAATGAGTAAAATGGGACTGCACTCCAGACGCTTTTATATCCTTTATGTTGCGATATAAAAAATGGTTTTATTGGCTTACTATTAATATCAATCGTCAAATTGAGTTATAAATTGAAATGGTTTCAATTAAAAAAAAATTAAACACCCATAATTCCTTAATCTTGTGTGTAGTCTCATATACTGCTTATCTACATGTGTAGGAAATGGTCAACGTTGAGGTTATTCAAATGAAAGTATTATTCATTTAGGTGACCATAAATTAATACAAATGATAGATCCAGTATTTAAAAAAGAATTTTTCCACTGATTGAAACAATTTTGAAGAACTTGATGTTAATAAGCTGGAAGGAAAACTTCAGACAACCTTTGAAAAGACGTGAAGGATTCGATATTTACGCAACAATAACATTCCTTAATATGCATAAAAGCTGAAAAAACAAAATTAATATCCCATTGTCACAATTTCTTCCGAAACTGTGATACTCAAATTATCTTATATTTAGTGCTCTGTATGTATAGGTTATAATAATTTATCTGATAACTAATAATTGTCCTGAAGATTGTGTTCAAAATTCTATTCCTCCATTCTTTTACCTGGCACACACACTTTTCTATAAATATTCTCAATCATATTGATTTATGACGTGGTGGGAAGATTGCCATTGTATCGCAAATAACAAGTATTTAAAATACAAAGAATACAGTGTGATGTATAATTTCCTGTAGACAGATTATACAAACTGAAAAAATGATGTTTCCCCTACATGACTTGTTAACTATTAATTTTATGTTCAGTGAATATTGACTAAAATGTAAAAACATCAATGATAAAGGGGAGTAATGTAATTGATTATAATATGCACATTATCTCATTAAGAATCACACACCGTGACATTAGAAATGATTTAACTATGTAATAAAGAAGACCAAACCTGGAAGTAATGACACAAACATTGGCTGACCAAAAAGGCAATGTTAAAGGCGTGGTTAGTTTGCTATTGATGAATTTGCCATGTTGGAAAGATTCATAAAATGAATGGAATAGGATCATTCACATTATCTGCCTAAGTTTTGAAACCAAATACAATGAATTTAACAATCATAATATGCCCTACATTGGAACATGCAAATAATATAACAATGGAAAGCATTAAAATACCAATCCTCTCTTGAGCCTCTTCAATAACTGCTACACAAATGAATCACTGTCACTTGATGAAACCTGTGATCTGTCAACAGAATACACACGTACATGTGTTTCTATAAATACTACGTATTATTATCTATCAGGTCAAATATGCACAAAGAGAGAAAGATAACGTTCAAGAGGGAAGGGGCAATGTTGAAAGAAAGAGATGGTATGTTTTATAAGATTTATTCATGTAAACTCGCAATTGGGTATATTTTGAATACAAACTTGTCAAGTTGCTGTTAGTGGATCCTAAATATATTTAATATATAACCATTGAGGGATTCTGCCATATTGCTGTCAACTGAGAGGAGAGAGCCTTGGGCCATCCTGAGGCAGTCCACTCAATGCTGTAATATCACTTCTTGTACAAAAGGCAGTCTCCAGGAGAGGTTAACCGATAAAATACTGAATCAATCATATGGGACTAAATGTTTACGTATGAAATTACAACTTGCAAATGTGGTGAACCAACAATAGTCTTATCAATACACTTGACCGAGTACTCGAGGGATGCTACAACGGCATACACTGGGTTTGGGGTGGAACCATAGTACGGTGGTTAATATGCACTACAAAATGAACTTGTTAATATAAATTGGACAACAATCTATATTGTCTATAATTTCAATACACATCACAAATTTTCTCTAACGCTAACTGTACAACCGGGTTCGTTCATCTAGTCCCACCAATTTGTTACTTACATTACTGCGTGAGATTTTATAACTGTTGTTACAGAGTAGAGTCCTATAAATAAAAGTATATACAATCGCTAAGTACTTCCGATTTACAAACTCAGTGGGCCCTTTCCATCCAGGCAGAGGACAGGAGCACCCGTGATATCTTGTTTCTGACCACGGTTTCACAAACATAACAGATTCTTGTCGTTAATGTTTGATAATCACATTTAATAAAAAAACATGTTATGGTTACGTAAAACTTACATCACAGAATAAAACTAAAACAAAAATATCACACATACTCCTCTCGTCAGTAGGTCCGCGATGCACATAGAAATTTGATTCCTACGAGTGTGAAAGCGAGGCGTGTAAAACAGAAAGTGATTCGCAAACAAGGTAAGGCCATTTCCGAGATTCCAAAGCTACAAATAAGAATATAAAAACAATTAAATTTCACTTTTTTCTACATCGGTGCACATAGAGAGCTAATTAGCACGACAGCCACGGGTGTAACAGGCACTCCGCAGCCGACGCACGGCGGTTGGGGTCGAAGTCTAGCATCGGCTTCAGGAAGTCCGCAAAGGCCACCGCCTCCTCCATACGCCACTCGTACTTTTCCGTCAGCACGGCCTCCAAGCCCCACGGCTTGAGGCCGGTTATGTTGCGCAACTCTCCCTTCTTGTTGAAGAATATTTTGGAATGCTTCCCCGAAGCGGCGATTCTCTTGGGAATGTCTCCCAGCAGCTCTATGATGTGCGCCAGGTGGTCCTCGTCTCGGCTATAGCCATCTCCAGAGTGAGGTTCGAACAGGTAGTCTCCTGTGGCCAGCTCGAAGGCCATGCAAGCTGTGCTCCAGATGTCTGCCGATGTTCCGTACCCGGCACCCAGTAATACTTCTAAGGATCGGTATTGGCGGGTTTGGATGTCTTCGGTGAAATGTTTAAAAACCCAGCAGGCATTTCCTAAATCAGCGATTTTTACTTCCACGTCGCAGATGTCAAATGCAGGATCAGGTTCTTTCTCCATGGACTTGTCGAGTGCCTCGGAGAATGTGGTGAGTGAAGGGAGTCCCGTGTCAGCTAGTTCTCCCTCGGTCATGGGAGCAGAATCTTCAGGAAGCGGCGGCGCATCGTCTCCGCCCGCCCTCAGGTCTTCTGCCGGCTCATCCTCAGTCGGAGAACTGCGTTCTTCTTCCGGAGATTCGCTTCGACCGTTCACCTGGTTTTCCTTTTCTGAACCTACAGCCTCTGTGATTAGAAGAGAGTGTGGAGAGGTGTCATTATCTTGGGACATGGGAGCAGACTCGCTATTCTCCGATTTGACGGTGCGCTGCTCCTCCATCTCCTCAATTTGTTCCATCTGTTTCTTGAGGAGTTGGGAGTGCCTCTTGGCTTTCTTCTTGAGTTTTTTCTTCTTATTTTTACTCATTTTAGAATTGATAGCCTGCTCCTGGTACTCCTTGGGGGCAGTGCTGATGAGAGAGATGGGGAGGCGCAGCCCCATGATGTGCAGCTGCATGGCTTCCGTGGCCAGTTTCCTTATGTATGTCTCGCTGACGCAGACCAGCACATTCTCAGGTTTGATGTCAGTGTGAATAATCTTACATTTGGTATGAAGGTAATCCAAACCTTCTAACACTTGTTTTATTATTGTTTTCACATTGGGACGAGGGATCCCTCTATAATTGGACTTAAGGATAAGCTTCAGCAGGTGGTGCCCCAAGACCTCGAACACCATGCAGACGTGAGTACCGTTCACTCCGGTAATTTTGAAATCGTTAAGCATTTGGACAGTTTTATTTCTTTTCACATCTGTAGGATCACTTTCGCGGACGGCTTTGAGAATCTTAATTTCATCCAATGCCGTTTCGGTGAAATGCGGCGCAGACTTGACGACCTTCAGCGCCACAAAGCGCTTGTCGATGAGATCCCAACAGAGCCAAACAGTGGAAAAATGACCCCATCCTAGCTTGCGGGTGACGCGATATCGGGACAGGAAGAGGTCGCCTATTTTGACAGGGTGGTACCCACCCTTGCAATAATCGGCGCTATCTTCTTGTTCTTCGTCTTCACTCGCCGAAGGGTCATCTTCGTCCTCTATAGTCTCGTTAGAAGAGCTGTGACTGGGTTCGAGGCGAGTCTGGTTACGGTTGTCGCGCACCCCGTTCCCTTGGGCTCCGCCGCCGTGCTGATCGGTCTTGACTTTCTTCTTTCCTAGCTTATGACGCTTCTTTTTCGCCTGAATGGCGAGCACTCTTCTATTTACATCTGATTTGGAACTCATTTATGTAGGTATTAATAACTTCGCCTATTATAAAAGGTAATTAAAATTTATCTTTTCATTGCAGTGCTTTTGTTTGAGTATGGCGGCCGGTCGCAAGACAAAAAGCGCTCTCTAAGTAATGTTACCATGTGAACTGACATTTACATGTCAACTTAAGGAATTTTTGTGAAAAACTTTATATATAGACATTAGGCACCAATGATCGGTTTAGAGAAAAGTTATTGAAAATGGTATTTATTTATTATTATTATTATACACGCCTTATTCAGGCATTAACATAATTTGCAAAATAACAGAACATTTCATCAGAAGTGCAATTCACAAAGAAAAAAATAGATATAATATCAGCATGATTTTCATAATCAAAATTAAAAATAAATATAAAATGTGAAGTAAAGCAATTTATCCGTCATCATTGAGTTGAGACACAAAAAATTGTAATAATGTAGTCCTATAAAGAGTTAAATTTACTGCAAAAATGTCCACTACCTCCGCATATTTATTTCCCAAAGAATGCAATCTGGAGATTGCGGAATTAGCTAATGCATGTGTTCTAATATTACCCCTGTAATAGAACAATGAATTGTGTCTCGATGACCTCAATGGTACGTAAAAGTCAAGCAGACCAACAATCTGGGGGCAGTTTATTATACCATTGATGATCATCTATAGAAATATAAGGTCGGTCATCGTACTGGAATACGTATTGAAATAAAAATAAAAGATTTTTTTTGTAAATTTGCTTGCTCTTGTCTTTGATGTACTGGGAAAAAGAAATGCGTTACATAAAATTAATTAATAAAATTAAATTTAAATTAAATTTGGGCAATCTTCATATAAAATTATAAGGTTCAAAATATACTTGAAAATTATGCAAAAAATCATACAGTGGCGTAACTACGCCTATGACCGGCTTACAAATTTGATTATAAAAATAATACTTATTTAATTTATACAAAGTATGAATTTTTGAAATATTAAAAAATTGATGTTTTTTTATTCTTTCCTAGTGAACTATACACATAACATACATACATGATTACACATAATCGTGAGATTACTAATTGGGCTCACTCGATTTTATGTTTGCACTAAATCAGCTAAACTGCAATGATTGCTTTAATATTGTAGTTATTTAGAAATATTTAGGTAATTCAGAAAATTAGTTTTGTCTATGGTAGTAATCATACTATATTATAATTCTTATCTTAAGTATCTATTACAATCATACCTACTTTTCACAATGTAATATATTACATTATTTCGGTTTGTTAGTCATAGATAAGAGAGCGTATTCATTTGCGTTGTTGTATTGGTTGCAATTGGTTGGTATTCTGTGAATTTGGAGGGAAATCGGTAAACCAAATGTCAAAAATATTAAATGTATATCTTTTATGGTAGCGTGTAGCGTCGTTTATCGAGGTTTGGTGTCACGAATTTCTATATTATAAGGGTTGGAAAACTGGGTGGATTATTGAAGTGACTTATAAATATAGTTCAAAATGTCCCAGCAATCAATTGATTTCTATTTACGTCAGCGAAAAGAAACGGTGAAAAGGAAAGCTGGAGTCGATGAATCATATCACACCAGCAATAAAATAAGGATTCTGGAACACAAGGAACATGGATCTGATCAAAGTTCAAACTTGGAACATAACGAACTGACGCCTGAGATACGAAACACTACCCTAAAAACTATCAAATTGATTTCCAGCAAGAAGGAGTCTTTTCTGGCTGATAAAAAACTAACTGAAGGTAATGTCAAAACTAAAGGAAAAGCCATCGTTAAACTATCATTTGAAAATGTTAACGTGGTATATTCTGGCGACGATCGCACTTCTAAGGTGAATTCTCAAACTGATACCAAAGATGGAAAACATGTTAAATTTATTAAAAAGGGTGCCCTGTCGCCCAAGAAGAAGACTCAGGGCAAAAATTTGGACATAACGTCCTACCTGATGAAGCAGAATGTCCCAAAGCAAGCTGCTTCCGTACCTGACACAAATATTCCGCAGACTGAACTGGATAATGTGGTGGCTGATCGGAAAGCATTATCTCTGGGAGATATTAAGAAATGCATGTCTCGTAGTTCTCGTGTCAACGAGCTGAGGAAATCGATATCTCGCCTAAATAAGGGGTTTGATAAGCTGAAAGAATTGAATAATTCTACGAATACATCTGCAGACGTGTCTACATTAAAAGGATTCAAGACTATTGAACTGTTGATCCCAGCAAGGTATAAATTTTTCTCTTTCAAAATATTGGCTTATATTAACTTTCAAATTCAATTAAACATGACTTTTAAGCCATTTGGTTCTAAGTATTTTTGCCAATGAATTCCAAGCTTATTTACACCTGCAGAATAAAACTCAGGTGAATTAGAATCCAATAATTCTTTATAGACAATTTCTGCTGCTTTTTTGTTTTTGAATTTCTTTGTTGTATTTGAAAAGCTGACAGTTGTGAAGCAACATGGGTCCTTTTCTTAATCAGTGCTGCTGGTTGTTTGTCACACATTTTCTTACACTAAAGCTTTTAATTTTTTCAACAGTAGCAGGATGTCCTTGACTCTTTTCATCTTTAAAAGTTGGCTCCATTCCTAGACTTTTCGATTCAATTCCGCACTGTTAATTCAGAAGTGGTTCATCACTCTATGCTTGATAAACAATGCATGCTATTTATAAATTATGTAATACTGTAAAGATAATCTGTACATACTGTAAAGTGTATATCTAGACAAAATAAGCCTCACAAAAAATATGGAAAAAGTTTTTTGCAGACCAGCAGTTTTCGGCACCACTTTATATTTCACAAATAATTTAGACTTTTTCATGAACCGAGAGATACTACTTTATTAATAGACTTTTCGACGTATCGTTATTTAAAATTATTGTAATTCTTGAAATAATTGGAAGGTTCACTTAATACAGAACAGTCTATAATTAGTACAGAACAGCCTATAATAGGTCCATAAAAATGATTATATGAGTGCCAATGCACTTAGCTTATTGCCATCACGCCTCCGAAATGACAAGCTTATGTCATAAAAACGGTTCATTATTCGAGTTGGGTCGTCATTACTGACTGTTATTAGTATTGGGGTTTTTCAGCCACCCAAACACTTAAGAATGTTTGCATAGTTTCCTGAATTTGCTCCATATATCTGTGAAGTATGCTTGTTATAACAGTGAGCGTTTTTAATGGAGTACGCTTAAATCAAAATCGTTATAGAGTTTTGCTTGACCTTCTTATATCCGCATTCGTTATAAACTAAGTTTGAATGTATAAGTATATATTAGTACGACAAAAGTATAAAAATATTTAATTAGAAAATAAACCTACAGATTACAGCATAAATTAGTAATAACTTCAGGCCAATTAAACATGAATTAATTATATTTAATCGACCTGAAGTTACATTATTTTTGGGTGCTTTTAATAACTATATTATTATATTATTATTTTTTAGTCCAGTTAAACAATCACCGACGAAGCTATTAGCTAGTCCACTCACCTCCCCACTGAAGGCACCATTGATGTCACCGAGGAAGATAGGAACAAGTCCTATTAAAAGTCCTATCAAGGTATGTTTTGTGTTCTTTTCGTATTTGTTTAAGTCATCTATTATGAGATTTGATAAATTTATAATTATTAGTTACTCCAGTGATGCTTGAATTATTTGATCAAGCTTTTGACTTGTATGACTAAATAACTAACTTACCATGAGTCATTTTTATGCAGAAGTAAGCAGAGATAACAGAGCACCGCACGCTTGTGTCCTCACATCATCCATATGTTTGTAGATTGTTGAGGCTGTTAACAGGACCTAGTTTACCTGGCAAAGCCAAGTCTTCTACAGATATCCTCTATTACTGGAACCATCGTTCCACATGACTATGTAACCTTTTTAAAATCCTGTTCACTACACTAAGATCAGCCTTGTGTATTTCTAATTTGTTAATTTTTTTCTCTATCCTAATGGATTTGTCACATATATGCCTGTGACCTCATTTCCATTGAATTTAGTCTACTTTTGTTTTTCTTTTATCAGCTCTATATTTCACTTCTATATTTTAAATTTGGTGCCAGGTCTCCATTATGTTCGATTAACAAGAGTCTCCAACCAGGAATTACTGTTTGGATCTACTAATTCTATTTAGTTTTATGCCGGTCTGTTAGCCGCTTTCTACCTTGCTAAGTACATATAAAGTACCTGTTCTGTGATTGGTAGCCATTAGGTTCCATTAGCTATTTATTATTGTTTTTAATATTCCTGAAAACTGATATATGCATAAGTAGGAAGTAAGGTAGGACTAATTTAAACAAATTAAATAGTAAAAAACAGGAAAATCAAAAAGGAGACAAGTAGAGAAAGTGAAAGCATCAAAGTAAAAATTTAGATACAGACTAAAGATATGTAAGAAGTAAGAAACAGAGTATAAAGAACATTAAAGTAACAGCATATTAAAGAAACAGAGTAAAAATAATAACAGGTTAAAATAAGTAGACATGAAAATCAAGTAAAAAAAAAGCAAAGTAAAGATATGGTAGAAAGATCAGAGTAGAGTAAAAAGAAGAAAAGAGTAAAAACAAGGTAAAAAGCAGGGTTAGAATAGAAACAAGCAGGAGTTATTATATTCTTAATGTAAAATAATTTCAGATCCCAGCTTACGACCGCTTGGCTTCACTCGCCACTCCAGCCCCTTCGCTGACACTGCCCCACCACTACCGTTGGCTGGGAGAAGTGTTCAAAGGAATAGAACAAGTGGGCTCCATGATGTATAACAGGAAGGAAAGCATCACCTTCTCCAAAGTGAAGCAAGCTGTGCAAGAAATGCTCAGAAGAAATGTGACGGAGAAACATATCGGTCAGATCAAACATTTAAGTCCACAGATGTACTCCTTCACTAGAGAAAAGGTCAAGAATTTTGGTTCCACTTCTAAAAGGGATGAATATGAATTGGTTATGAAACCCAATGTCATCAATCAGTCCGGTTCGGTTAGCGATTGCATGACGCCCGCCATCGTATTGGAGAGGCAACGAGGTTTTTACAATTTACTTCTAGATAAGGTCAAAGAACATCACTCTGTATTCCTGACTTCTCTAGATCCTCCCCTGGATATTCCCAAAGATAAGTTAAAACGTTGGCACCCAGAGTTTGAACTAGAACGTATTCCGGATGTGGTGGAAGACTCTCTTCCCGAGTCACCTAATGCTGAAAAATTCTCCACCGCTCAAGATGTGTTGACTCACTTCAGAGAACAATTCAACTGTAACACTAAAATGGAGAAAGCCTTAATGAGACTGGCGGAGGCTAAGGCTCGAGGTTTGACATCCGATGAACAAAAAGCTACCGGGCTGAAAGCCAACGGTTCCGAAACGGCGACTCAAACAACTAACAGTGATGTAAATCTGATAGTGGAAAATGTTAACGAATCAAGTTCCTCTTCCAGTGTCCTCACTAACCCTGCCTTCAAAGGAATACCGAAAGCATTGCTTGAAAAAGTCCGAGCGAGGCAAGCGGCGAAGGCCTTGGTATCTATGACTAGATCCCCTGCTCAAGAAAAGGATGCGCTGATGTACCAAAGACTTCCGGACCTAGCTAGACTCGTGCGCAACTTGTTTGTTACGGAAAAAAAAAGTGTTTTGCCCTTTGAAACTGTGATATCCAAGTTGGATAATAGTTTTCGAGTAAAAATGTGCATTGACGATCTTACTAGACATGTACGTTTACTGAGTAAAGAACTGCCGGGCTGGTTAACATTTTACGAATTTAGAAAAACGGAGTTTCTGAAATTAGTAAAAGATGCCGACATGAGCAAGATTATGCGGCGATTAGGTGACTTAGCAAATAAACATACTATGTGATTGTAATCTCGTTCAGTATGGATTTTTTTGTGTTCAGCAAAACACTTATTTATAAGATTCTTTCTTTGACAAAAGTCTTCAATTTTTGTCCTTTTCTTTGCTATTTATTTAATAATTTTTTGGAAATAGATTTATTTGGGTTTGATTTGAATTTGTAAATGAATTTGTCATTAGTTTTTTTTGAAATGCAAAGTTGTCATATAGTTATCGTCCATCAATGATAGTCAACTGTTAAACCAATCATGGACTTAAAAGGTTTAATACTTTTGTAATCTCATATCTCTTTGAAGGAATATATTTTCCATAAGTGTACTGTTTAATAAATTACTTTTTTACAATAATTTTTTTTTTTACTATTAAAAGTGCAAAGATTCACGTACCTTGAATCCGATGTAAAAGCATAAAAAAACACAGGATGGTCGCCGATTTGCACTCCCCGCTCACGGAGACGAGCAGGTGTCATTGAGCGAGCTGGTGTGCATGCTTCTCCCAAAAGTTAAAGTCGATGATCTAATTTGCTTTGCTTGTTATCATATGGAGATGAGGTCCCAGGAAGGTGGTAGGCCGGGAAGAAATGAAAAATATTTACTCAGGCTGGCCGTGGCGAGATTCAAGGCTCCCGGTCGCGGGTCCCTCTATTTATTCCTTGTTTCTACACAAGAAGCACAACTGACAGGGCGGGTCTTACAAAACCTACCTCAGCCCCTGCTAGCTCGCCTGCGACATGTCTATCGCCTTGCGGCCAGCTCGCTGTGGGAGTAGCTCAGAATCTATTAGTGTGCAGAGTCTTCTCTTTTGCCAAACAAGGGTGAACTAAACATGGTTGGTGGATATCGCGGGCATTAAACATTTATTATCAGAAACCAACCACGCGATATCCACAATGACTAAGACATTTATTTCAAACAAAAACACAATTATGAAATATACAGCGGGTGGGGGCGATTGCCCGCAACTTTCACATCTACACAATTATTTTCGGTGGGCGATCCCTTCCATACAAAACAAGTGTGTTGGATGCAACACAATGGGTGGATACAACACAGCAGATGGATATCGCGAGTATTAAACATTTATTACCAAGACTAATCCCATAATATCCACCACATAACAGGGACATTGTAAGTGTGGGCGACTGTTCTAAATTTCAATATACAATCATCAAATCACAAATTTTATTACACGCCAACCGGTTTCACTTAGCTCAAGCTTTGTCAGGACCTATTTTAAATAAATCCTCATGAAGCTTAAGCTAAGCTGTAACCTCATTGAGTCCCTGACTAATCACCATGCCAGCATGATTTGCAAGAAATCGCCGCAGAAGTAAATTATTCCAGTCGGTTAGTTTTCAAATCCTTGTGCCATCGCCATCTTGAGTGGGCGCAATTCATCATCATTGTGTCAGAAGAATCTTACATAAGAAATTTGAGTATTCACCATCGTACTTGAGTATTTCTTCCTTGACGCTAGATCGTATAGTAACATCCACCTGTTGCTGAATTTGGTGGGTCAATGCTTGGAAGCTACACCGCACAGCGGACTAGAGCTTCTTAACATCTACGCCACAGCTTGCTGCCATAGACTTGAACCTTCGCTGCATGTCGTCCTGAGGACGGCCAACCGATTCCACCACTGGACCACGCTTCGACCTGGACTCCCTTAAGCCTTCCGCCTCTGCACCACATCCACGATCTGTTGTTGTGAATTAGGTTCCTTCCAACTACTGACCATCTGTGTAAAAGTTACTATCAGGTATTTATGACTCCATTTTATTATGATGCCTCCACAGACACTTGTATTGCAGTGTGGTTAGATAATAATTACTGTTTGGACTGCAGACTATCAATATTCCAGTGATTCTTTTTCACATAAAGTACATTTTTCTTCCAATACAAATCCTCATGTTAAGTAGTATATTCGGCTGTCCAGTAGAGTCTGCCTCCTGTACCTATTTAAATTAAGATAATTTCATCCTCATCATTGACATATTTTACTTAGCTTGTCATTGTAATTTCATGTTATCTTTATTAAAAAAAAGTATTTTCTTTGTTACTATCCCGCCAACTGATTTTAACTGGGGAATCCATCGAAACCCTGAGTAAAGAGCAGCTCTGTCCTGAGATAGTAGCAGTGGCAGAAGTTTGTATTTCACCATGTATATATTTCAACTACAGAATTAGTGTCAATATATATATTATTATATTATATTAATATATATTTGAAAAAAAACACTGCTATAATCTGTATATTTGATGCATTTCTGATAATACAACTTGAACATTTATTTATATTCAAATCCGAACTCAAGTATTTCTTTAGATCAATATGAATTAAGTTGAGGTTTATTTTTCTATTAGATTTTGCAAAATTGTATTATTGAAAACTATTAGACGGTTCACCGGCGTAACCGGTAACGGTGCAAATAGAACCTTGATGCTCTGTAAAACAATTATCTATTGCAGATGATACCCAGTTGCCCTTATATAGCAAATGGAACCTTGTTGTTCTAAGAAATATTAGAAGTGTGACTCAAATGGAACTTTGTTACCTTGCTATTTCTTAAACTATAGGGAAATTTAACAAATTTAAAACATAGTTTTAATGAGTAAATAATCGTAAGAATTTTGGTACAAAAAAGTCAGTTTTTACTAAAATGTCAGTTGATACCATATTCCATCTAATCTTAAGTTAACACACAGTCGACGAATAAATTCTACCCGACAGTTGCTTTAGCTAAAACGTTAAAAAACAAAATGAATGATTTTTTAAAATCTAAAATTATTTTTATACGTCAGTACAAATATGTTATAGAAATGTTATTTTGAGGCAGTGTAATTAGTGCCCATGATTGTGTTTCTTGTAGGAAAAAATTATTTGTAGTTTCGGTATCCAAGTAATGTGCCCTTACTGCGGCTCTAATTTTATTTCAGTCATCCATTAAATTTAAAATGAAATGTTAAGAAATTCTTAAATAAAACATACTTTTAATGTTTCAAAAATATATTTGATTAACTGTAGTTTTAAGACATTTTATCTAAAAAAATATTGTATTTAACATGTTTAAAATATCAAAAATGTCTTTGAATCCGCGCAGTGTGCAGAAATCTCCTCAATTTATGAATTTTAGAAAGTATAGTCTTTATCATCATCCTTGGATCTACAACCCGGTATGTACTTCGCAAGAATACTCCTCCAACGGTCTCTTCACTGGGCTGCTTGCTGCCAGCTGCTGATCCCGAGAATGGATAAGTCTTTATTTATATTATCCAACAGCTTATTCACATTTATTATTGAGCAGACATTTCGGGGATTACATATCAGCCATAAGCTCTGAAAGGCCTGGTCATTGAAGCCTCTCTAATTTTATGGCATTTGGTTCATGGTATTGGTCATAAAGTTCCTTGATTTAAAAAGTTCTAGGAAATATAATTATGATGTAATATTTTAAATTTTTTCATGATTAACTTTGTGGAAGCCCATAATATTAAGTCCACCGATTAAATAATAAAACTAGATTAGATCTGCTGGATAATAGTGGAGCATACAAGATTAATTGTAAGAACTGTCAATCATCTTATATTGGACAAACTGGAAAGAAAATATACACACAAATAGAAGAACACCTTAAGAGGATAAAGAATTTTAGCATAAACTCAGAGATGGCAGACCATGAAAGGTCAGAAGGTTATCGTTCCACCCATGAGAATGTAGAAGTATTACGCAGAAAAGGGAGACAATTAGACATTCTAGAAAATACAGAGATTAATAGTAACAATAAAAATGTACTTAACATACAAACACTCCCTATTACATCTCTCCTGTCCATATTAGCCCTGCCCACAACCACTTTCACTTTTCACCGAAATCTCTCTCCCCAACACTGCTCTCGTACTGCCACCATCCCCTCACCCATGTAGTTGATAGTCTATCTTCTAGTTTTAGCTTTAGTTTATTACTGACGATGACGCAATAAGCATTGAAAACGTTTTAATTAATATTTAATTAAAGTGTTGTGTGAAGCAAACAACGTTGTGTTTTATTTAAATAATTAATTAATTTTTCTTCAAGTTAAAATTTTTGTAAAAAGTTTTTTAAAAGTAATTAAATATCCTGTAATTATGCTTTCACTTGCTGTTATATATATCACTGCACTGTCCTGAGCATGCAGGATTCCCTTAGTAATACAAATCAAAGGAACCAATGCGAAGACGTTTTGTTCAGCACAGGAACAAGACTGTAGCAAATCACACAGGGGTGGTTCGCCGGTTCACTCTGAGCTCTCAAACGTCGACGTCTGCAGCGGAGTGCAGTGGTCCAGGGGGGTCCAAGTCTTCGTCCAGTTGTAGCAGCCAAGTCGTAGAATATTCCAGGTTCAGTCCCAATGTCGTAGCCAAAGTCGAATCCCAAGGAAAACCCAGATGTAATAGCAGAGGTCAAGCGGAGATAAATGAAACACAGTTGTTGTAGAGAAGTCCAGCGGTGCAGAAGCGATCGAGGGAAGTGATTTTTGCAACCGCTGGACCGTTTGTTTAACCTCGAGATTCAACTCGGAGAGCTTATGGCTCCAGCAAGAAGCTGGGGACCAATTAGGAGGCACAGACATCCCCCGCACCACCCCGATTCGGTCCCGCGCCGCCATCACCTGGCGGCCAAACTACAAAGCTCTCGTCATTTTTTCCGCCGTCCCGTACGGGGCGGCAGAACTCATATTTCTTCGCAAAAAGCTCTCATAATTTTATTGTTACATACCCAGGCATCGCGAGTATTTTTTCTTACAGATTGTGACCCTCCTTGCGATGCCTGATACATTTTACCTTAGGCGATGGCCCGGGGAATTAATTAATGCACCTTAAACCTTAAAAATCCATTTTGACAATCTAAACAATTTTTAAGGTGCATAATATTATCTCCGGGCGATCGCCCGCTCAAAACTTTCTTTATTTCTATATTTCATTTATACATAACACTTTTTTAAAGCAAGTTATTCAACAAAATGTAATGGTAAAATTCTGGCCGGCGCCGGGGCGTGGCCTCGTCCGCGGCCCGGCTCCCCCCTCTCCTCGGCTGCCCGCTGCGTGCAGAGGCGGCGGGGTGCCGGGCGAAATATTGCCGTGAATCGGCCGAGATAGACTTTTCGCCCGGCGCTTTTCTTGAGCCGCGGTTAGTGCGCTCCGCGGCCGCGTAGCTGTGTGGAACAGGTTTCAAAGATTGACCATATATAAAAAAATTTAAATACAAGGTATCAGTTAAAGCACAAAGGCAGTATTACTAAGTTATGTTACCCTATTAATACACTTTATTTATTTACAAGCTATTAAAATACACTACATATACAACATTTGCATTATTTTTTCAACTATGCAATGATATTTGATTTCTTTCTGTATACACGGTCTTCACACAATATAAAGAATGAAAGAATTATTTTTCATCTAATATAATGTCTATTTAAAATTTTGCATCATAAAATTGATAGCCCTGATTTAATGCAACTAATCAATTTTCATGTACCTGCCAGAAATACTAGAATTTATTACCATATTACTGTAACAATATTGGGACAGTCGCTCGATTTAATTCTCCATTATACAGAATTCAAAACTTGTGTAAAGAGTATCCAGATGTCGCTGATCGATGGAATATAACATAACTGAAATACAAAAAAAAATCTAATATTTGGTTATAACTGACAGATTAGAAGAGCTAATTTGAGACAATTGCAAGTTGCACAGTCATACATAAATATTTTAATATAATGTAAGGCATTAACTATCTTTTTATTGGTTTTCTTCATAATTATAATTTATTTTTAGGGTAAGGATATTATTGTTTTTATTAATGGAGTACATAATAAGAAAAAACTCATCGTGGCATTCTTGTTACTGTAACAGTAAAATTATCACTCAGTGATCTAGTGGTCAGGGGTTTAGTCTTGATCTCGGGAGACTACCAAGTTAGCCCTATTTTCACAACACAATTGCTTAGTTTTATTTGAAAAAAAATAATTTATAAATTGAATTTAATACAATAAATGGCACCTATTTTCATTTGTTTTAATTGTAGCTTTGACCACAACCACTTATCATTGCTTTAGCTGAATTGACCGCATTGCAAAGTGACAATTACGATAAGTTTTAAAAATAACAATAATAATAAATTAATTAAAAGTAAAATATATATTGAACCTTGTTACAATATTTGCCCTTTAATATGTATTTTATGTAGAATGTGAATGGTACCTGTGGAGATTTATTTACAGATTTATTCCATTTAAAAAATTGGTTTGATATCTCTTAAGCACGTGCATTATACCACACGTGCATTAAATATATTGTAACGAATCTGCAAAATTTGTTGCATTTTAAATTCTTAGAAATATGTAAAAGCATTAATTTTTGGGATAGTTACTTGGGTACGCCGTTTAGGGGAATATACAATAGGATAATTATTCAATTGCAAGTAAGACTTTTTTAAGAGACGGTCCGGACCAGCCCCGACGCGAGACATTATATCTCTTATCGCTACGTGGAAATGTCATTGTCTACATAGAACTAACCACCTGATAAACTTTTATCTGAGCTGATAAAGACACCATTTTGAAATTGTCTATGGGTAATGTAGGTCAAATAGAAAATATATTTTATTTTAATATAACATATTAGATGTAGGTACTAAAAATAATAATTCCTCTCCTTATCTCTTAAAATAGATGAACTCTGCCAGGAATACAAAAATAGGATGTGACAATATTGATTAGATTGTCACTGAAAAACTGAATGCTTAGCTAAAACATGTACACTAGGTTCTCAATTTGTGTTGCTTCGATATGCATTGCATCAAAAAGATAAGACTGAAATATTTGACAAAATAACTCATCTAATTATCTTGAAAATTTATTTTACATAAGTAAAATTCACAGTACATACAATATGCACCCCCCATTGTTTTTTTCATATATTCTTTCAAATCACCATTAATTACTATTTTTTAGAGGCCCAATAATTAACAATAGTGAGACAACCCCATCCCAAACTATTTTTTCCTTTTTAAAATTATTTATTTGATGATAATATTTGTCTTAAACTCAACACGCGTGTTTATAATTCACACTCGATAATCTGCAGTTGTGACAAATCTATTCCATAATACTATTTTGAACAAAAGTGACAAACAACTTGAATATAGAGTGTCCTGAAAGTGGCAGCTGGTAATTGAGAGGTGGCCACTAATACAAACTAATAATGCGATAAGATATACATACTTACGCATCCGATTTCAGAAGGAGCACTGCAGCGGTCCATAATAAATGTTGACATAAATAGATTTACATAATTAAAAAAAAATCTTGTAAAAAATTCTAAAACATGGCCAAACAAATAGTCACTGTAAAAAAGCATTTAATCTCACAGAGAAAAGTGTAAAAAACAGGTGTGATAGAAAAATGTTATGTACATATATAAATCTCGAAATACCCATACATTTTACCGAGGTACAGCATCAGACGACGGACACATTTCTGGGCTTTTGTCGTATTAATATTTGCTTAAAATTTATTAGTTATGTACTTACTGCTAGTTTTTATCAGAAAAGGTTAGATATTTGATTAAGAAAACACACCATATATAATATTATCCTTTTAATTTTTCACTTTTGAATTTTTAGCAAAGCTCTATTGTATTAAAATATATTTAAGGTGCAATATAAAATTCCTGGGCTATCGCCTCGTATTGAAATGTAGCAGGCATCGTGAGAAAGATTAAGACCTGTAATAAGATACTCGGTGTCTGTAGGATTAAAATTAGATTTTTCGTAACCCTAAACAAAGAGGAAACTCTAGTTCTGCCGACCCTGACGGGACGGCAGAAAAATTAGTGAGAGTTGCGGACTCTCACCGCCAGGGGGTGACCGCGCTGGACCAAATCGGGGTGGCGCAGGGTCTGTCTATCTGCTCTGTTTGGTCCGGCGCGAAACGGGGTCCTCACATGCCTGACCCAAATTTGTTTTGAATAAATACTGGTCCAGCGGCTGCAGAGAGCATTCCCTTCCTTTCTCTCGCCACTGTACTCTTCAAGTCTAAAACGTGTTTTATTCATCTTTACTTCGCTTTGACCCTGCTATGTTCTACTGAATTTCTGGATTCTCGACCTGGCTACAACTTTGGACTGAACCTGGAAATTCCTGGCTGTGTGCTACACTGAACGACGATTTTGGACTCCCCTGGACCACTGCACGGCGCTGCAGATATTGACATCCAAAGACACCAGAGTGAACCAGCGAATCACCCCTGTAGATTACAGTTCTTGTTTCCTATACGGAACATTCTCTTTACGTATCACAAGCATCTTGTCTTACTTTTATTATTTTTTTAAAAACTTTCAATTTACTACTATTCTTAACCAGATTAAAAATATTTTCTAATTGCACAACAATTAGGTGTATTAAAATGATTTGTTTCTTGAATCTGTTTACAAAATAATTATCTTTGAATATTAAATTTAATTGTAAATTGTAAAATTTTTGTTATCTTAATATTAATTTAATAAACATATTTGTGTTATTAAATTTTTGTCCTGTTTTATAATATTTTGTATAACATCTTCTGATATCAGTTTTCTTTGTTTACTTTCCGACACGGAATAGATCAGGACTTATAGAATATGCGGATTGAATTTAAATTTTTTTTTTATCAGCCATATAACTTTATACCGATAATTTGGTTCCAAACTTTAATTACCTGACATTTATCGGTACATGTAGGAATCTTAATTCTTTTTGTCTATGAGTAAACGAACCTTTCTTTTGTTCATACAGGGAATTAATTAATCATAATATCTCTCCCCCATTCGTTATTAAATAGTGTTTACGTGGTACTGTTACAAGAAAATCTGAATTAATGTCAAAAGTATATACTGATTATGTATTTTTATAGTATAGCAGTGACTGTTATCACGAGTTCCGGAGATAATTTGTTTATCAAAACCCATGAACCGGAACTCTTGACCACATGTAAACATATGTTTAATGTTATATACTATGTTTGATTCAATGATAACATGATTTGATATAAACTTCATCTAGAACCGTGGATATGTACAACAATTAAAAAAAATCTTATATGAAAAGTTAGACAAACATGGCATTTTTATCAACATTTATTCCGTTTTAATTACTTGATAAATTCAAATCCATCCAACTGCCTTTCATCAATGGTCAATGTACTGTTATTATACAAGTTTTGATCAAAAAATGTGCGGAATTTTCGTTTTTCGCAAAAAATCATTATTCATCAATATTAATTTTGTCTCTTTCCAAGTAGTTCCCATCAGATATAGTATACTTGTGCCAGCGCTTTTTCTAATCTTCAAAGTACTTCTGGAAAACAATTTTCAGTATAGTATTTAGGTCCTTAGCAATTCTGTCTTAATCTCCTCAATGTCAGCAAAACATCGTCCTTACATGATTTTTTTCACCTTCAGGAATAGGAAAAAGTCACGGGGCCATGTCTGGCGAATATGAAGGCATCATAACGGTGTTGTTTTTGGCCAGAAATTTACGAATAAGCAGTGAAGTATGAGTAGGTGCATTATCGTGGTTCAATTGCCATGAGTCATTTTGCCACAAATATGGGTATTTTCTTCGGATTGCTTCACGCAAACGGTGTAGATTTTTATAAACCAGATAGTACTCCTTATTGACCGTACGACCTGGTGGAAAGAACTCATGGTACACTATGCCGTTGAAATAAAAGAAAACAGTTGAGTTAGAACCTTCGTATTCGATCGAACTTGACAAGCTTTTTTCGGTCTTGGCTTTTCAGAAAGCTTCCATTGAAACAAATGGGCCTTAATTTCAATGTCATATCTGTACACCTATGTTTCATCACCAGTTATGACCCGTTTAAACAGTTCTGGATCGTCGTTGACTTCATTCCGTAACTCCTGTGCAATGTCCCGTTGGTTCCCATATGAATGAGCTGAGAAATTCAATATCTTGCCTGATTAAGGGGTTCAATAAGCTGAATAACTCTATGAACACGTCTGCAGACATATTTACATTAAAAGAATTCAAGTCTATTGAACTACCGATCCCTGCAAACCTAATCTAACCTAACACCCCTCACCTCTTTCACATTCATATATCTCTTCATGTGTGATAGGTGCTCATTGATTATTGAGGCTTCTAACAGGACTGTCATCCACTGTTTATCAGTCATGTTAGATTTTCCATTGACGTCATCTATTTCTGGCGCTAACGTAAGTCACCTTCCTAAATAGATACAGCTCTAGGCTTCACTTCTATATATCAAATTTGGTACACAGACTCCATTACGTATTGCAAGTCCTCAACCTATAAGATTCCGCATTTACAGAATTAACTTTTTTACCTTCACGCCTATTTTTCACGGGAGTAGGCAGAGCAGATAGAGCGCCACACTCTTCTGCCCTGACATACAATTCTTGCCGTATCCACATTCACACATCTTCTCATACAAGCTTGCTTATTGTGGCTTCTAACATGACCATCTTCCAGTATCTGGTTTACTTGGTCATTGACATACTCTATTTCTGGTGCCATCAACACTTGCGTCATATATCTTTCTTACCATTTTCTCCTCATTTATCCGTTCCATATGACCAAACCACCTAAGCGATCCTTTCTTAATTTTACGCACTAAGATCAGCTTTACATTCTTTTCTTTATTCTTTGTTCTGTCATAAATGGGTCTGCCATATATACACCTAAATAATCTCGTTTTCACTACATTCAGTCTACTTTCGTTTCTCTTCTGCCAGTTCTAGGCCTCACTTCCATATATCAGTGTCAGTACTAGGATTCTATTGTGTACCGCTAGTCTTGCCTTGGTTGACAAATTCTCATTAGATATTATCACAGAACCACTCAAGTTAATATGTATATCTATATTAAAAATACTGCACACAAACAATAGAATCGCTTCATTCTATTTAGTTCTCAGTTTTCTCTGCAAGTGCACAAGATATCATAACATTTAATTTTCCTTTGTATAAATAAAATAAACAATTATCTAATATGAATTACATTTTCAACGTAAAATAATTTCAGATCCCAGCTTACGATCGATTGACTTCGATCGCCACTCCCACACATTCGCTGACACTGCCCCACCACTACCTCTGGCTGGGAGAACTGTTCATAGGAATAGAACAAGTGTGCTCCATTATGTATAACAGGAAGGAAAACATCACCGTCTCCAAAGTGAAGCAAGCCGTGCAAGAAATGCTCAGAAGAAATGTGACGGAGAAACATATCAGTCAGATCAAACATTTAAGTCCGCAGATGTACTTCTTCACTAGAGAAAAGGTCAAGACTTTTGGTTCCACTTCTAAAAGAGATGAATATGAATTGGTAATGAAACCCAATGTCATCAATCAATTTGGTTCGATTAGTGATTGCATGACGCCTGCCATCGTATTGGAGAGACAACGAGATTTTTACAATTTACTTCTAGATAATGTCAAAGAACATCACTCTGTATTCCTGATTTCACTAGATCCTCCTCTGGACATTCCCAAAGATAAGTTAAAACGTTGGCACCCAGAGTTTGAACTAGAACGTATTCCGGATGTGGTGGAAGACTCTCTTCCCGAGTCACCTAATGCTGAAAAATTTTCCACCGCTCAAGATGTGTTGACTCACTTCAGAGAACAATTCAACTGTAACACTAAAATGGAGAAAGCCTTAATGAGATTGGCGGAGGCTAAGGCCCGAGGTTTGACATCCGATGAACAAAAAGCTACCGGACTGAAAGCCAACGGTTCCGAAACGGCGACTCAAACAACTAATAGTGATGTAAATCTGATAGTGGAAAATGTTAACAAATCAAGTTCCTCTTCCAGTGTCCTCACTAACCCTGCCTTCAAAGGAATACCGAAAGCATTGCTTGAAAAAGTCCGAGCGAGGCAAGCGGCGAAGGCCTTGGTATCTATGACTAGATCCCCTGCTCAAGAAAAGGATGCGCTGATGTACCAAAGACTTCCGGACCTAGCTAGACTCGTGCGCAACTTGTTTGTTACGGAAAAAAAAAGTATTTTGCCCTTTGAAACTGTGATATCCAAGTTGGATAATAGTTTTCGAGTAAAAATGTGCATTGACGATCTTACTAGACATGTACATTTACTGAGTAAAGAACTGCCGGGGTGGTTAACATTTTATGAATTTAGAAAAACGGAGTTTCTCAAATTAGTAAAAGATGCCAACATGAGCAAGATTATGCGGCGATTAGGTGACTTAGCAAATAAATATAATATATGATCCTTTTATTTTTATACAATTTTTTTTTTGTGTTCAGTTTGTTTTCTCATAAACTTGTCTTTTTGATAAAAGTATTGTAGTGTCCATTCATTGATTATTCATTTGAAATGAAAACCAGTCAATTATTAAACAATCATGAATTGGAAAATATTTCATTCTTTTGTAATCTCATAAGTATTTGTAATTTCATAAGATATTAACTAATTAATCACATAGCTTAATAAATTACTTTTTTACTTTTTCACAATGTTTTTAATTTAATTTAAACTTACTTTATATTGTAATATTTTTGTTATTTTACTATGAAAAGTGGCTACTGGTAATGGACATTGTGATACTGTTTGAAGCATCTCAAGCAACATTTGCAGAGAAGGTTAAAAATAAATAAATAATAATAAACAAGAGAAGATTCCAATACATATACATAACAGCACTATGTGATGTTTTGAAAAGGTTGAGTAAAGAAAAGAAAAAACCAAAACAAAATTAAAATCCGAAAAGTGCAATATCTTAGACATCTATGATTCAAGGAAATATTGGATAAGTATAAGAATATGTCGACCGACCACAAAGCTTAAACAATAATAATTTCCCTGAATATTTTAGCTATTTATAAGAAACCCATTTTTAATAACTAATCTTCGTAACACAATTGAATTTTATTTTTTCACAACTAAAGTTTAGTTGTGATTTACACCTGTTGATGATAGGGACTGCACATCTCGAAAATCAAAAGTGTCAAAGATATAACTCAGTTGTGACAAAAATAAAAAAAGTCTTGTGTAGTACAAAGTTTAGTTTATTAAAATAAAAAATATAACCATGTTTAATGACCTGATATATTTTCAATGACAAAATCTTAATGAAACAAACTCAAAATATATACATTTCTGGGATTAGTTTTAATTACGCAAATGCGAAGGATGATTGGCATAAAAAAATAAAAAAATAAATTATTTACCCTCATACCTTTTCACGCAAGGCTAAATAGAGAGGTTAGAATGCTTCTTTATTTTCTCCTGACATTTACTTTTGCCTCATTTACTTATAAAGATATTTTCATGTGTGGTCCTTGGTTATTGAAGCTGCACAGCCATCCTTCAATATCTGGTTTATGTGAGCATGCCAGGCCTTTCAGACATCCTTCATTGCAGCTGCCTCCATAATTCATCGTGTTGTTCGTCTGTACTGGGTGTCTTCATATCTGATGGAAGTTTCGAGTCACACACCGGTATTTGCGGAGTGTGTTCAGTATCGCAAGGCGGTGATGATAAGAGCAATAGACCTCCACAAGTGTATAAAATAAATGCGAAATACTACAAAAGTTAAATATGACCTATTTGATAGTTACAATACCTAAGTAAACACCTAGAAGAGGTTGACATGACACTTTTGAACTCAAATTAACCCACTTTTGAAGAATAATTTCTAGCGAACAGTTGCTTTAAGTTAAGAAACCAAATATTTTTCTTATTTTTTAATTTCAAACTGAGTTAAGCAGCTCATTAGAGCAGTACATAAATAGGTTGTAAAAATGTTGATTGGTGGCAGTGTAATTAGTGCACATGATTGTGTTTCTTATAGGAGAAAGTCGTAGTCCACTTCACCACTGACCCTTCCTTCCATGTATTTAACATGTGCTTCGGTATCCAGGTAATGCGCCTTCACTGCAGGTTCTCGCTTCATTTGTGTCATCCAGTGATCCTGAAAATTACAATAAAATGAAATGTTATGAAACTTTATATGTAGTTAACGTGTTCGCCGTTGATAAAAATATGCAGGCACCCGCGTTGTCCTGAGAAATTCAAAAGAGCTCTATATCTCCATATGCGTCCTGGTTTCCTCAAGAATACACCTCCACTGGTCTCTTGCTTTCAATTTCCACGTTTTCACTCATGTTTAATGATGCCAAAGAACAAATTACAAACTTTTATAAATATATCGTCAGTGGTTAAGAAAGTAACAGATTGAAAAAAAATTGTTTTTTTTAAAATACATACATAACATAACTTTTTAATAAATTATATTTAAACAAATAATTCTCTAAAATAAGCATCTGTGGAGTGTGGAGATAAAAATTTATTGTGCTTTTTTGCTAAACTTCCTCAGTGATCTAGTGTTTGGGGATTCGATCTTTGACTCAGGAGACCACCAAGTTAGTTGTAAACATTGTGTAGCTGAGATGCAAGATGCCCCCAAAATCTTTTTGAAATAAATTAAAATAAAATACAAGATAAAAGTGAGAATAATAAAGATACAAAATAAATTTTACCGGAGTAGCTTCCAAAAATACATATTCTACTCTCTTTTTTAAATGATGTTAAATTTAGGCAAATACCAGGCACTTGGAGGCCTGTCTCGTTATATAATTGAGAGACAAGGGACTCAAAATAATAATGATAATAACAAACCTGGAGTCTAAAACTTCCGAACTAACCTGACAAAGACCGAGCATACACAAAGTCTCGAACATCCAATAACAGCAGAGAACAATGCCAGTATTTTTGGTGGTGGTTTTACTTTGGAAGAGCACTCGCAATTGTAACACATACGGTTATAAATTCACCACTGACTATAATTTGTATTAATTATAGCCTTGATAATCACTTATCGTTGTTTTAGTTAGAATTGACCACATTACAAAGTGACAATTATGATAAGTTTTAAAGATAACAAAGTAATAAACTGTGTTATTATATTTTTTGATGATTGATAGATGACATGTCATGATTGATATTAGAACTTAGCAACAATGTGATTTATTTTAAAATATTAAGTTTTCCGATTTACTTACAAGAGCCTGAAAGTGAGATTTGTCCACGGTGAAACGTTCATCAAATCTTGACAGCATATCAAGTCTCTCGAACCATGGCCAGATCATGTAGTCTACCATTCCGGGACTTTTACCAGCTAAAAACTTTGTGGAGCGTTTAGTCAATTCTGACTGTACATCTTCTAAGCCATTGAAGAATGTGCTCAGGACTTCATCATTCATTTCGTCCTTGCGTGTTAATACTACGTAGAATGTGGATGTTACCTACAGAAATTGAATTATTTATTCATATTATTTATTAAAAATTATTGGATTGGTCAATCATTGGATGTCATTACTTTTGAAAAATATTAATTATTAAAAATATCTTTAGATTATAAGTTTTTTTAAAAGATATACATATTATATTTTTGATAAGATTGTGTGATTTAATGTATCATATACAAATTCCTGATAATGACACAGTCAAAATGAATTGTTATATCAACATTTTCAGCACATTTCTTAATATAATAAAAATTAGTATTTTAAATTTATCTCAATAAAATGTTTACCTTGTTGAAGTTTTCAACAATGATCTTGTCTTGAGCCTTCCTCAATGGATCCTGTGCAACCAATCTGGGAAGAACATATTTATCATCAATATATTCGGCTATAATCAAGCTCTCGTAAAGAACAACATTTTTGGATACCTCAAAAGCAGGAACTTTACCTGGAAAAGAAAATTTAAATGTTTTATGTGTTACCTAATTAACAAACCAATTTATCATTATGGAAGACAGAGATGATCTTCTGTTGTCGCTCACTTTATCACTTGTCCACTTTCATACATCTTCTCATGCACGTTCTTCAGCATCCATTACGCATTGCTGGTCTTGATTTGTGTGATAAATTTCTATTGCCGATAAATGCATTCAGAGCATCATTCAATTTATTTCCCGCAGTCACCTTCCTTTCAATATTATTTTCAGCTGCATCATCCCTAATAGGCATACTTCCGAAATACACAAACTCATTAACTTGTTTACACTTAGTCACTCTTTCATCTCTCTTAAACACCATCATTCGATTTGTTAACATTCATCAGAAGTTCAATCTCCAAGCATTCATCGGGAATTCTAGTTATTAAGGCTTTAGTAAATTGACATTACCTTCTTTTCAATGTTTGAATATTTCTTCTTGCTTGAAAGAGCAATATAAAATATCAACGAATGGTAAAAAAATGTCACAACCAATGATTAATAATTTTAATAAATTAAACCTCAATGAATTTAGCTATCTGTTGAGCTGTGAGCCATAAGAAAGTCTTTAAAATCATCATCTTCATCTATAGTGTGCTCTAAAACGGATTGCATTAATACATGTGACGATGTGTGTTATTTTGGTACATAGAAAAAGGTAATATAATATTGATTACATTCGAAAGATAAAGAGATAAACAGAATTCGTAGCTTCAATTCGGGCAAGCTGGCTAACAATCTGTGTTAATGTATTCTCCAAAGAAAAATACTGATAAAACGTTATTCCTTTAATTTTATAGATTGCTTAAATTAACAGATTTTAATTTGCATTAAAAAAATGGTAATATCTAAAATAGAATTCGATTAATATCTATTTGAAAGGTTTTAATGCTTGAATATTATTATAAAGTCGCTGTATATAATGATGGACGTGTTCCAATTAATTTTTAATTTTGTATTTCTCACCTGTTATGTGTTGGAATAGTTTATATTTTATAGATTATTTAACTTTGTTTATTAAAACCACTTAATGAGTTATTTAAAACATCAACCGGTTTCGGAAAACATCAGTTCCATTTTTAGAATGTCAGATTAACTAACCAAAAAAACACATTTGTCACATAATTCAAATGTTTTTTAAAAATGTTATATTTAAAAAATTATTGAGATGTAATTATAATGTATTTTTTTTGTATTCGTGGATGTACATTTTACACAGTGTCGCCATTATGCAAGAAATAGAGCAGCCCTATCCTGGGATATAAAAATGTTATATTTACCAAGAGGGCTCTTTGATGTTAACCATTCTGGTTTTTCAGTAAGGTTGATATTAACTACTTCATAAGGCACCTTCTTTGCGTTTAATATCAGATGTATGCGATGAGCGTACGGACAGAACCGCATACTGTAGATACGAAGTTTGCCAGTAAATATTGGCAACTCGGATCCTGAAAATAATGTAAGAATGTTGTTGTAAATGGTATGCAATTGTACAAATCTAAATCTAAATGTAATGCATAGTAGGTTTTTCTATTCATTTAATTATGAAAGTCATTATTGTGGAAAAATGATATAAAATTTTTCCAAGTATTAAATTTAGCCGACAGATGTCATTAATTTTAAAACAGACACCTGTTTGACACACAAGAAACCTGAGTTGTTATTTATTACTTCATTAATTATAAGAGATACTTAATATTAATAATACAGTATTATCATTTCAAATGTTTAATTTACCTTTTCCTAAATGGCGGGCACTCATTTTGAAAATGATAATCGACTTCGTCAAAAGTACGTGCAAGACTGTTAAGGATAAACCACTATCGCCACGACATTAGGGTCACCAAATGTTGTAACTGACAAAAAAATTATTTACTTCTAGATAAACTTTTTATCAGTTTAATTGTAAAAACTATACATTTTTTATTTATTAGTAATTCTTTCAAAATGTATTTTTTTGGATTATATAAATAATTGAATAATAGCTTTTTTATAAATAACACATATTTACCTAAAATATATTTGCGCAAGCACGCTTATAACGAGATCACAGCCGTAACAAGCTAAAAGTTCTGATGATTTAATGTGACGCATATTTCTTATTCCATAGAATCACTTGCAGTTAAAACAAGTGTGCTTCACGGATATACTAAACAACATATGGCGCTCAGTGGAACACTGTAAACATTCATAATTGTTAAGGTAGTCTCCAATTCTTGGAATAATAGACTAACATGATAATATTTATGATTGTGCCATTAATTAATTGATAATTGACCCAACCAGGTTTCTCCAATATTTTTCTTTAGCTCATTATAATTTCATTAGTGGCCGCTTAATTGATTGCCTTATATTGCCAAACCTTACATTTATTTTGGGATTTCCTAGCATTTTTGAAATGATAACTTTAGTTATTTTAAAGGAAAATTATTATCATTTAGAAACAAAGTCTTATATCAAAAACATGTCTGCTAATAGTGCTAATAGTATAAATTATTCACGAACTAAAAGAATGTGGTGTAAAAAGTGTTGAAGTCTGTAAAAAAATTTCCTTTGACCTCTTCAACAGTATTGACATTGCGGAAGAATAAAGATGTCTTCATATCGACAAAGGAATCACGGATATAGTGAATAACAAGGATATTTTGTTGGTCCCATGGTCCTCGTTACATCAGAGTTCAACTGTACATTTGTTGTACCTTACAAAGTATAAAAAAATTCCAATCGCAAGTCTTCACACTGATGATCCCATCTCCTATTAAGCTGTGATCAATGATGATTAAGCGTAAAATTCTTTAAAAGATCTTTAGTCTGATTTACGAAAATAATACTTGGTGTCGTTGTTTTCACTTCAAAGTTTACGATCTCTATGATGGGTCAACGTCGTCAAGTTTATTAATTGGACGACTTTAACATCATAATAAAATTAAACATGTATAGTTTTTCCTTCACAAAATATCTTAACGATAGTATATAACTATAGATAAAGAAAATATTGTTAGTTTGGAAAATTCTTTATGACTGTTATGACTTTTTGACCATTTTACAGTAAATTTAAATAATAACTTATTGTTAGTCATTTGCATGTGAATCTTCAGTTTGTCTCTGCTGATGTGCAATAATGTTCACAGTAGTCACGTATAGTCTTCTCTAACTAGTGTGTACGTTCTTCAGTGTAGATACATTTTATTCAATTACTGTACGATTCGATTTAACCCCAGCATTGCACAATTGCGGATGTTAAGTTTAAGAACAGCAGTGATTATTTTAATAGATGCTGGATGCCTAAGTTAACTTTGTTTGACTTGCCAACAAATTCAAATTGAGAACGAGCTCTCAGTACAGAACACATTTGTATTTGTATAAAAGACTGTGTAGTATAGCCATGTGGAAATTATGTTAATATTTATTTTAAAATAGCTTTTTTGTTTTGATGTTTCATTTACATGAAATGATGACCCTGCTTAACAAATCCACTTTACTTTATGGTGGGGCCACTCTTATCTTTGGGTGGGGCGCTAATCTTTGTTGATAGTGCCTGCGGTATAGAAAATGTTTATTTGGGAGTTTGTTATCAGCAGATTTTAAAATAATGTGTATGTTTCCTCTTTAAATTCAATTGCAAAAATTACTGACCTGTGTCAGCAAATACCTATTTATTCTATTAAATGCTCATAACTAATATATATAAACAAAGTTATTAAATTAATATATTTTTATATGTTATATTTATTTTTTAATGTAGTTGTTTATCATTTCCTTCATCATCCTTATTATTGATTTTGTTAACTTTTAAAATTAATTGCCAACCATATCTGCCATGGAGGACACCGCATAGAGTAGGGTTAGGTTATAAAGCTGTCGACTTAAGACATCTTTTAAAAGTTGAGAACTATTGTTTACATATGAAAAAATATTACAAATGATGTACATATTCTCACACATCAACAGACGCCCTACACAACCAAAATACAAACATCCACTGAGCATGTAATCCTCTCGTCGGAACCCAAACAGGTAGTGCCATAAAACTTACAGGAAGGCGCAACGCCCCTCAAATAGTTATATTACTGGTATTATCTAGGGGCCGCCAGACGAAAATAAGTCAAAATAAATACATGGACGCATATCTGGTATCCTTTGTCTACCCGCTCAAAATGACAATATACATTTTGGTGTAAGCGCTGAGTTTCGATCCCGTAAAAGCGACTGATTTTTTAGCATTTTTTCACATTTTATCAATAACTCATTTGAATCTCGTCCGATAAAATTTATTTGTATCTCAAATTATTTGTAAATATTTAATAAAAGATAAGCTAGAAGGAAAACAGCATTAAAAAAATATTTGTAGCGTAATTCATATTTTTACAAACACTCGGGTCAAATCTGACCCACCATCGCAGAGTATGTGTTAAATAATCATTATAGACTAATATAATAATGTGATTGATGTGCGGTACTACTGTGAGAGCAAGGGTGTGATCTGTGAAGTGTGCCGACACCACGATTGAAGGTATTGCACGTGTCATGTGCTGAGGGTGATTTCGTAAGATTGAGATGCGAAGGGTTGAGTGTCGTAAGGTGTTCGGACTGTTTGTTTTAGTAAGAGGAAAAACCAAACCACGGTTTTAATTAATATTAAGGACAGTGTAGAGAATTAAACCATGCATTTAGGCATTAAAATAATCAGATTAATCTCTCCATTTCTTAGTCATAAGAACATGAACATAGATCACATGAATAAGTGATTAATATATTTACATATATATGTATAAAATAAATTTATTGGAAAAATATTTTAGTAGCCAACGGGATTTGAACCAGGAACTCTTCCTATCCGGGGAAGTGAGCTGACCAATTACACTATGTCAGCCTAGTAAATTGAGGACAAATTATCAAACTTATATGTTGTATCAATTATTAATTTTTTTTTAAAAGCTATCACCTTTTATCGCGAATACCTTTAAGTAATATAGGCAGTTAAAATATTTTTTCAATAAATTGATTTTATCTGTATGTATATCTTTCTAATTGATGCATTTAATTTGTATTGAAATATCGTAGTTCTATGTTCTTAAAAAATTAAAACTTCACAATAATAATGTGTTCTCTTTAAAATATAAAATAAAATTGATTAACTCTCATTTGTGTCTTGGCTAAACATTACTAAGTGAAAATAAAAAACTAGCACTTGCGCTCCCAGAGGGAAAGTCAGACATTTTAACCCACACAGACATTTGCAAGACATGTCAATTACTATATTCAGTGGCGTAACTATAAAAATTGGGCCCCAATGCAAAATGGAAAAGGGGGCCTCCTATAAGCATATATGTATAGTATATTAGTTATGGTAAACCGTTATGTGAGTGTGATTGTACGATGATTGGTATCTGAGATTTAACTGTTGGAGGTTTACTTTCTAATATACTAGTCATTAATTGAATAATTTAATTATTCATTATAAACTATATAATACATATGTAGAAGAAATCCAGGTTCGAATCCCGGTAGCGAGAATATTTTTTCGAAAAATTGATTTTATATGTAAGTATGTATATCTTTCTAATTAATACATTTATTTAATTAGTATTAAAAAAATTCTCAATTTCTTTGCTTCCTGAAAAATAGGTTATAATAATAATAATAGGTAATATGAACATCGTGTATTTTGAAGATTATAGTATTATATGGTAGAACCTTGTTAATAAGAAATTCAAGAGACAAAAAAAACATTTTTACAAATTTCGCAATGCGATCGCGTAAATAATCACTAAAGTCACGAAAAGCATTCATATTTTGTCATATTTCGCGAAAGCATCTCGTCAACACAATGTTTATTATTAGAATAGAAAATTCCGATCTAATTTGTTATACACATTACTGAAACAAATTAGTCTAAATCTTAGATCAATTTCTTGTAATAAGTAAAGATTCTTAAAATATTCTCAAGAAATTAAACAATCATTAAATAAAATAAACTATAACACTAAATTAAGAATGATAAGAACAAATTTATATATTTTTAATTGTCAGGCATGTTTCGGCATAAAAAAATTATAATTTTTCCGACTTCCCCAATACAAATTTTACTTCCGTTGACATCTCAAGATCACTTAAAACATTTCATGTGAAATAATACGGTAAATTAACAATAATGTCATTTAAAATTAGCAAAATTAACATTGTGGTTAAAATTTATTATTTTTATTTTTTAACTTTGTTTCATTAATCACTTAATAAGTTTAAATATATCTACCGGTTTCGAAAAATACCATTTTCTTCTTCAAGATGTCAATACTAACTAAAAACACATGTTGTTGTTTGTTTACTAGAATCTATTTTTAAAAAATAAATTTAGTACCAACTCAAGTTGTTACTTAATACAAATCTATTCAAATAATTTTTAGGAAAATTTTTTATTATTTTAATGGGACTCGTAGTTCAATTTAGTTGGTTGTTTATAATTTTTTGATTAGTTTTATATGCTTTATTTATCTCTAACGATTCCAAATTATTTAATTTGTGACCAACACTGTTTATGTGCAAAATTGACAATCCCAATTTTTTATCAAAACCGTGACCATTTTCTATCAAATGATTAGAAAATTCTGAAAACCCACTATTGTTCAAACATCTCAAATGCTTCCTTACTCATATATTAAAATTTCTATCCGTTTTACCAATATAAAATGCAGCACAATCCTTGCAACTAAGTTTATAGACGCCAGAATTGTTAAATTTATCATCTTTGTATTTAGAATTTATGAGTAAATTTCCTATATTATTATTTATATATAATGCCAGTCTAATGTTTCGTGGTAGGTATTTAGATATTTGATTCTAAAAGTTATTGAAGTATAAAATCCTACGCCAATAATCATTATTATTATTATGTTTCATGTGTGATTTATATAAAAATTGATTATTATATTCTTTTAATTTATTTTTTAAAATAGTGTCTATTAAATCTGTATTATACCCGTTATTAACTGCTATTTTTTAAATTATATTCAATTCAATACTGAAATTGGATGTTGACATAGAAATATTGACTAAACGATGTATCATGGAGTGGAACCCTGAATGTTTGTGTGATAATGGATGATTAGATTCGCTATGTATGATAGTGTCTGTAAAAGTTAGTTTTTTTTAAATTTTGAATTCAATTTCATTATTATTTTTAATCAATGTTAGATCCAAAAAATTTAAGGTCAAATTATTTTCCATTTCTAATATAAATTGAATTTTATTATTAAATGAATTAATGAAATTTAAAAATATAGTTAGTTGACGTTGTGACTTAAAAATTATTTCATACTACGAGTTACCGGGTTTGATTAAGTATGAAACTGACAATTTGGGTCATGAAGCGTTTGAAAATTATTGAATTATATCAAATTTCGAATAAAGGGGATTCGTATTAACGAGGTTTTACCGTAATTGCTGAATAACACCATCCTGAGCATAATAATGCTTCTAAGATAACACAATAAACACAATATATTACTCAAATGAAATAAAAGTCTGTAGTTATAAAAAAATATATATATTTATTTTTTATAACAGTAATAATAATACATATTAGAAAATCTGTAAATATGAGTAAGTTTAGAAATATTCTTCGCGATTAGTTGCACAATAAAACTACAGTAAGTACGCTTGACATTATTACATTGAACAAGAAGGTGAATACCGTAAGAGATTACATAAGTGCTTATAAAAGAAAATCATAGTCATTTTTGCCGTTAAGTCTACCTTCCATAAATGTGTAGTGTTTATCAGTATCTAAATAATGTGCCTTCACTGCCGAGTCTCGTTTCATTTCTTCCATCCAGTCGTACTGAAAATTAACATTACAATTAATTACGTAATGCGATAAAAATTTTATATAAAAAAAATAATGTCCTTGAACAATTATATGATGCTTACTTCTTATAACTTTTACTTAAGTCACAGATTATAGGATTTCTTTTTATATGTATAATAACCATAAATATAATAAATAAACTATGTTGATAATTGAAATATGCATACATAGAAGGATATCTATAATAATATTACGTCTCCCTGTTTATTTTCTATGACTTTTTGGATGTCTAAGATGTCTAGTCTGTATATGATTTACTAAACTTTTGAGTATGGGAGAAAGAATTAATGTTTGATTATAAATACATTATTTAAATCATACACTTATTATACAGGGTCTGGCAGAAATAACTCCTCGTTTTCCCATCGCTGCTGGTAGAGTGCTAGTAATACAGGGCGTGGTTTCGGCACGTCATTTTGTAGCCAATGTCTTGCCATTTTAGTTGCCATCATGGCGTGGAGTGGTGAGCATCGCACGTTCGCTATTAAAACATATTTTAATAATAGTGATTCTATTTTAGGGTCCAACAGAAAGAACTCCCCGATTTGAAAGGTTAATAAAATAGATATTAAAACAAATATGTTATGTGAAAATAAATGGCAAACCCTATTCTTTCAGAATATATTAAAATTTTGTATAATTTTGTTATTATGTCCGTTTTATTAACCTTTTAAATTGGTGAGTTATTTCTGCCGAATCTTAAGCAGAATCACCATTTTTAAAATACATTTTAATAGGGAACGCACGATGCTCACTACTCCACACCATGATGGGAACTAAAATGGCAAGACAATGGATACAAAAAGGTATGCCGAAACAACGCCCTGTAATACTAGCGCTCCACCAGCAGGGGAAATTGGGGAGTTATTTCTGCCAGA
This sequence comes from Eubasilissa regina, assembly GCA_022840565.1. Classification (NCBI taxonomy): domain Eukaryota; kingdom Metazoa; phylum Arthropoda; class Insecta; order Trichoptera; family Phryganeidae; genus Eubasilissa; species Eubasilissa regina. Next base: position 29,755,278 of record JAINEB010000006.1, on the reverse strand, counting down.
TCCTGTATATAAATCTTTATTTAATAAGATTGATCCTTAATCCTTTCATCCATACTTACAAGTGTAAAAAATTATATATACACTTCTACGTGTGTAAAATTCAATTAACTACACTATTTTAGATCCATTCCAGATCCTGTATACAGGACCCGAGCAGAAAAAAGAGCAAAATTAGTTGATTGTTAGTCATGTTCACATGCTACTTTAAATTGCCCTAATAATAACATTCAAAATGACTCAAATAAAATTGACTCATGACCGTGCGTTTGGGAAGGAAGTTAAGAAAATAATTTTTGACTTGGAAACAACATACATTCTAATCATTAGAGAGATATATGAGAAGATTTGATTGAATGTCACTGCCATTTAAAAAAAAATTAGCTTTGTGATATTTTTAGATGTTCTCAAGGGTTCCTGTAGTTAAAATAATCAATGTTAGTAATGCAAAAAAGTGACATGGCCCTGCAAGCGCCACGCTGATATGGCCGTATTGGGATGCACTCATCAACCATATAGGGCCTGAACCAAAACAGCTAATCAGCAGATGCAATTTAACATTATGAATCTGAGACGTTTACTGTCAAGCATCTACCGATCACTTTTTCGCAGGCCATCCCAACACCAGCATCATTACTTAACAGCATCTCCAGCGAGTCACTCCAGAGTTCAAACCGCGTATTTAAAATGTATTGATTCATCAGCTCGATAAACGAAACCTTGAAAGTGCTCTTTCGTTTATATAACCTGCTTTAGTTACAATAGACACCCACTGCGACACACGACCAACATGCGTGAGACAAGAAGAAATCAGGAGCTTCTGTCTCACAGCATCTTAACCTTCGGACACAATCTCGAGTCAATCATAGTTTGGATACCTTCAACACACACATCTCAACTCCTACAAAAGTAACAAATTATACAATAATACGCTTGTGTAGTTGGCTTACTTGGTCATCTTATTTTCCACACATTTACAAACCAAAGCAGAGAATATTAAATTTTTCAATATAAATTTTTATATTGATCAAATTAGATAAATTTTAGTTAGTAAGGTAACTAACATTCACTTTAAAACCATCTTAAAATACTTACAAGAATCTTAAACTGGGTTACATCCAATGCAAAGCGTTCGTCAAATTTTGTCAGCATGCCGAATCTCTCAAACCAGGGCCAGATCATATAATCCACCATCCCGGGATTTTTACCTGACAAAAACTTTGTGGAGCGTTTCCCCAATTCAGACTGAATAGTTTCCAGACCATTGAAGAATGTGGACAGGGTTGTTTCATCAACTGCATCTTTTTGTAGAAGTGCTTTATAATAACTCGCCGACACCTGCAAATGTCGACATTTCATTATTATAACTGCAGCCAAAACATAAGCTAGTTTAGTTATAATCATACATGCATAATTTTTAGTACATATTTAGTATTTTTAAAAGGCACTGCAGAATTATGAGATTACACTGATCAAATTAAATACAATGACTTCAAGCACACACATTTTAATGGTTTCAAGATTTGAGACGGATAATGCACCGCGGTCTGAAATATTTGTAACGTAAAATTAGAGCAAAATAAAGAAAAAAAAACGCATTACACGTCTCAGGTACATGTATCATACCACCCCTGTATAAAATATGTTTTTCTGGTTTGTCTCGCTCCACCTTGCATACCTCTGCTATTTTATTTCAAGTTCTATTGTTTAGTGTAAATATTTCTAAGTCTCCGTAAAAAACCACAGACCAGTAAATGAATAGACATGAAATAAAGTGTATATACAGTAGAGGGGTTTGAAACATTAGCTACGACACACATTCTTGGTGGAAACATAAATCCGATAGTTAATGCATTTATGCAACAGTAAAAGTATTCACTCTTTGAAAATTAAATCTTTGTGTAAACAAGACACATTTTCATATTATATTGTCGGCATTTATATTTTCATTCCAATCAAGTCATATTTAAAAAAAAGTCACATAGCTATTTGATTGCGTAAATGGTACCAAAGTGATCACGTGGGTGACACCAAAATATTTAAATATATAAAGGAATTTGCATTAGTTCATGTCATGTTAGTGGTCTGTGGTAAAAACATTCTATGTTAAAACTTTTGTATCAAAATACACTGTATACTGTAAATATACTGTCTGTTTTGTAAATGTGAGGAACATTTTTTAATTTAAACTAACAGAAAAAAATAAATATTATAAGTGCTGCACTATATAGCAAATATAAAACTTCTAAGAAAAACAAAATTACAAGTTATACTAAACTGTAGAAAATACATATATTCATAAAATAAAAGAATAAAGTGGTTTTTGGTCTCTGTCAAGTCAATGTAACCGAAAAGGACCCATCTTGCTTCACGACAATTTTTACCTTTTCAAGCACAATAACTATCAATGACAAAAAAAATTAATAACAGGTAAGTAGCAGCAAATGCCTTTAAAGAATTCTTAAATTCTAAACTGGCTAAGTTTTATTTAGTAAACATGAATAATCTTATAAAATATGTAGAATCAAATGGTTTTACTTTGATGAATAAAGTTTATTTACTCTAAAGATATATTTAAATGAAATGGAAAGTTAAAAACAGCCATTATTTTCGTAGTAATTTAATATTAAAATCATCTTACACTACTGAAATTTTCAACAATGATCTTGTCCTGTGCCTTCCTCAATGGATCCTGCGATACCAATCTGGGAAGTTGGTATTTATCATCGATGTATTCAGCTGTAATCAAGCTTTCGTAGAGGCAAACGTTCTCTTCTATCTCAATGGCGGGAACTTTGCCTGAAAAACACATTTGTACATATAATACAGATAACTCATTGAAATATATTTTCACAAGGAAGCAACTATGTTAGCATATTAAATAACAGATAATAATTAATATGAGCGCTGGGAACAAATTGATATTTGCAAAGTCATGTGCAATGTAAATGTAAATAATGCTAAAGTATTAGAGAAAGGTAATATGTATCACAATTATCAAAATGAGATATGGAAATTAAAAAATGCTTGCATATATTTTGAACATTTTCACACAATAAATTAATACAATGCGTATTTTTGTAATGATTGTATTCATTAAAGATAGTTCTTAAATCACCAATTACCAAACTGCTAATAATAATACATTTTTTAGGTTCACTTTTTACATGTATTATGTACTTACATTGAATAAATAACGGTCTAACCTATTACTCTTCCAAATTAATATTCATTAAGTATACATTTTCACCTAGTTTATTACTATGAGTGTTTCATAATATTTCAAATATCGGACAAATGTACTGAGGGTATGCATATAAAATTTGGCAAAGTAAATACAACATATCAGTAAGAAAGTAAGACATATATTTGGGTACTCTGCCTGCTACACTAATATTTACTGTATTATAACAGTGTTCTTCCGGTATAACAGTAAGCAAAGTGCAATGATCAATGTACAAAAAAAATTATATATAAACAGTTAAACAAGAGATGCAATTAGGTAATTCAATATACTATTGTAGCAGTTTTATTCTCAGGTTTGGACCTTTAAAAGTTCTTGGCGTAATTTCTCCCTATTTCGTGGAACCAGAACTGCACTTTTCGTGAAAAATATGCAATACTATGGTTGCAATTTTTCACTTTTGCATTTAGACCGTTGTATATTTTTGGTGCTAGAAACAAATGGAATCTTTGTGCAAAAGTTTACTTGTACTATGTACTATATGATGACCTTCGACATACATATATAAATTTATGATTGCGATAATAAATTAATGAAAAAATAACAATTTTATTCCAGTGAACAGGTTCTCGTTCTCTCAGGAACATATGCATGGTAGGTAATATCTCTCAGCATCAAAAATGGCCGAGATAATTTGAAAAAAGAAGCAATATTTCAAAATATTAATTACAGTTTAACAGTTAAGTTACAGGAAAAGAAAGACTAATTAATTATATAAGGAAATTATAAATGTAGAACATTATGTACTAAATAGCTTCAAAGTCAATACATGGACCTATCCTAGTATTGTAACGTACAAATATGTTATTTTTGGTTGTTCTAGCATTTCACAAATATTTGATACATTTTTAAGTGAGAGTAATTTTAAAATACTTTGTTTAAACCACTATTTATTGATTATTCAACATGTTTCGATACCTATGGTATCTTCTTCAGGAAACAATGTAGACTGAAATTAAAAATACAAGCACAGAACTATAAGTAACCAAATCCTCTTTGAAAATAGTCATCTTTTAAATTTGTTTTCATATTAGTTCTTACTTATTTACCCACTATTTTGTAGATTTGTTTTTATCTATGCTTGCATTTTTAATTTCAGTATACATTGTTTCATAAAAAAGATACCATAGGTATCAAAACGTGTTGAATAATCAATAAATAGTGGTTTAAACAAAGTATTTTGTCTTATTATTTATATAAAATGAGGCCACAAAGTAATTTTGCTAATATTGAAGAAGAAAGTGATTTTATTTTTGTATGTTGTAATAGAATATAATATGCACCTACGTAAGTATAAAAAATATGCATACATATATCAATCCTAAAATCATCAATAAGTTTGGATCGAGGACATTAGACATTATTTGTTGATCCAGTACTGAAAAATATACTACCTGGGTCTTTACAAAATAGTAAGCTTTCTCCTAATTTAATGATTTGTCTTACTTGTAAGCATGAAATGGATTGTTGAAACATGTCACTGATTGGTTTTTGTTTGATTATTTTAAATGTAATAATTGACATGAATATATCTGCAGACAATATATCTAGCAAGATATTTTGTGGGTCTAGTGTAATTGTAAAAAAAAAAATACCTATTTGATAGTTATGATACTTTAGGAGGGGTCAATATGTTTGTTTTGTGTTGCTAGAGACAAAAATAAGGAAATTATGTATGTAAGATTTTGTTATAGAATATTGAGACTATTTTCCGTGGTCATAAATTCAGTAATCAATATTCTATTTTCATATGTACAGAACTATTTCATGAAGTAGAATAACACTTAGATGATTATCTTACGATGCTTTATCTTTAACAAAAAATAAAGTGAAAAGTGTTAATACGTATCAATATTTTAATTATTATGTAGTTGATGTTTTCCGCATAACTAGAAAAGGTTGATAATTAATGATTGATCATTACGATTAACTTCATCTATGACATCATTTTAAAAGAGATTTACAAACAAGCTTGACAGAGACAACGCTTTATTTCATTTTAAGGAACTTCAATTCAAGAATTAAGCAGTACAATAAGTTTTTTATTAGAATTAGAACAAAAAATAGTAATCACTGTATGGTTTTGTTTGGAATCTTTCGGTCACCATTAAACATCCATTAATTTTTATATTATATTTACCGAGAGGACTCTTTGACGAGTACCATTCCGGTTTCTCGGTAATGTTGATGTTGACAACTTCATAAGGTATCTTCTTTGCGTTTAACACTAGGATAGTGCGTTGAGCATACGGACAGAACCGCATACTGTAGACCCTGAGTTTGCCATTGAAAGGCGGCAGCTGGGATCCTGTCAAAATAAAATAAAATTACACAATGTTCAGATATAGCAGGCGCCGGTTATTGTGATCACACTGGTCCCTGGCAATTTTGATTCTAATATCTATCAATTTTACGATCTGAAAACAACAATATATATAAAGGTAGTATGTATGAATATTTATAGCACCTATAATACAAATTAGATGAATCAACTAGAAATATATATAGAAAAAATCTATTTAACGAAAAAATATTTTAGTTGCTACTGGGATCAACGGGTGCTCTCCTTAAAAATTTGTAATACCTATATTTAAATAATCTATTAATTTATTATACATATGAGACTCACCCTGCAACAACACTGTATATTGGTTTTTACAAATGTCGATAGATATACGGAGCGTTGGCTATCTTGGATCATATACAGTGTTGTTAATAGTATTAGTTGTGTAATTAGTATAATAGTATTATTATTTATTTTATACAGTTGTTAATATGTGTGACATTGGACGCCCAAGAGATATACAACATGACCCTCATCTACCCAAAACCATTATAAATCGTTTCACTTAATAATCAATAACTTTAGTTTGTTTTCTAGAGTCTGTCAACAGTCCATTTAATACGATTTTCAATACAGTGTTCAACATTTTGAGTTATCAAAGATTGATGCACAGATTTAAACAGCTTACAATTTAATCAGTTGTTTATAATATATTGGTTAGTTTTATATGCTTTATTTATTTTGAATGATTCTAAATTATTCCATTTAAGACCAACATTGTTTATATGTAAAACAGACATTCGCAATTTTTTATCAAAAGTATCGTCATTTTCTAACAAATTATTGGAAAATTCCGAAAAAACATTATTATTTAAACATCTCAAATGTTCTTTGACTCTGATGTTAAAATTTCTACCTGTTTTATCAATATAAAAAGCAGTACAATCTTTATAGTAATGTTTAAAAAATAAATTTAATTCATTAAGTAGTTAATAAAATAAAGTTAACAATCTAAAAAATGTATTTTAATCGCAAAGTTGATTTTGTAAATATTAAAAATACTATTACATGTGTTTTTGATGTTTGATTTCGTCCATTGAATATTGGCCATGTTATATGCCTGATTTTAATAACCACCGAATAGAGTAATCGGCACCTATTGCTGATATATGTTATTGTAATTGATGTTTTTATTATAAGTATTGACCATCCTGAATTAAAATCTCAATGTGACAATATTCCCCCAAAACAGAATATTTATTTTATATACTGTGTCATACTTCGGTTTTGTTGTATTGACATATGTTTTAATTAATTAAAAACTAGAAGTTATATCTGTAATGAAATAAATTGATTTGTTAACGATTTTTATTAGCGAGTATCTTAAATTTAATACTACTTACTGGGTGTTGATAGTAATTTTTAATCTGCTTGATAGTCTGAATGATTAGATTCATTTCCAATCACGCTATTTTAATAATGTGACGTAATAGTAAAGTTTTTTTTTTACATAAAACAGAAATGTTAAATATCATATGTACATACAATTTACAATTATTATTTATTTTTTTATTACATCATGTCCATCTTACTAGGTGAACACTTGTTTCAGGGCACATGTTGTGTCCTTGTGTCATTCATATATTTCAAAGGAAATTGAAACTTCACTCCAATGTAAAGTAAATTCAAATTTCACAGAAGGAAATTGGGATATAATATACATATATAATTATAATATTAACATTGCTATAGAAATGTGGTACAAATCAGTTGAAAACTTTTTTAAATCAGTGAATTTTTATTGGCACATAATTATTAATATTTTAAATATAATTTTTAAAGTATGTAGTAATCAATTCTTCATTATTATAAAGAGATTCATAAATATATTTACGTCACTAAATAATATTGTTTTGCTGTATATATTTCATATGTAAAAATAAAATTATTTAGAAAAACGGATTGAACTTCAAAAATAGGTAGGTACTTATTTTTTATTAGAGAAAAAGGAAATTTTTCAAAAAACCTTTTAGATATGTTTAAATAAATGAATAATTTTTCCAAGTTCTGAAAATCTTAAGTTTTATTTAAAAATATGTTATATTATATTCCATAAGTTTTCTGTAAAGCTTTTTGTACGTGTCAAAATAATATGTATTAATTGGTTTATGAGTTCATACAGATCATTATAATTTATAAAGTATTTTAACTTACTTTATATATTTAAAAAAAATTATAAATCTATGGGGGAAAGCCAATAAAAATTAAAGAAAAACTAATTCAACTATATGGTGTAGGTATGTCTGTGGGTTCAACGATATTTTAGATGCAAATAGCCTTCTGCACACGTATGCATTCAACTGGATTTTAATTGTAATATAATATAATTTGAATGCATTGAAATAAATTAAATATGAATATATGTATTCAATATCATATTTGACTAAAGAAACACATCAACTTTTACAATAATAAGTTAATGATTATCGATTGTAAAACCCGTGTGTCAAATATGACAAAAGTAGCAAAACTTTTAATGCATCGTACAGGGATTGTACTTGTATTACAGGTAGGCACTTTTTAAGAGAAATTATAAATATATTATTGAATATTAATGTGGAATGTACCTTTTCCTAAATGATGAGCACTCATTTTTCCAGATAAACCGCTTCGATAGAGGCACACACAAGAATGCCGGCGTTCGACGAGAATGCCGACATCATCAATACCGAATGCTCTTTTATCGTGGTGGGGACAAACCGGTCGAACATCGGCTGCGTTCATATACATTTTTTCCCTCAACATTTGAAAACCATTATCTAAACTGCTAATTTATTTATACTTTAGCCATGTTATAACAATTTATTCCAATATGGTGAAGACAAAATCTTAAAAAAATAATACACACATGCCTAAATTAGTCTAGGCAATTTTTTTCATATTCCTAATTAATATTTTTTTGTTAAAATTATAGTTTATTAAAAAAATGGTCTATCACAGTACAACTTAACACGACTCATGTGAACACTATTAATAGGATTTTACCTGGCAACAGATTAAATGTAGTCTCGCTAAATAAAGCAGTTTGTGTCATTGCTAAATATAGATACCTACCTAATAAAAATATTGTGAAAATAAAGTAATATTAATACGTGTGGTACAAATTAATTATGCCAAAACGTATTAAATGTCTTATATATATATCGTTCTTGGGCTCTTCCAGGGGACAATATCATTTTGATGTCCTCTCATAGACCTTACGGAGCGCTCTGACTGGAGTTATGACATCTGACAACATCTTAGTCTTCTCGAATTCAATATTGCCAAGTAATTATATATATGTATACATACTCATCTTATTGAATAGTTTCTTTACGGTTGAAAAAAGATGCACGAAACACAGATAGCTCGTGTAATTAATTCGGCCTAGGATCGGAAAAAAAGATGTAAAAGGAACTATCTAGATATTGTTAACAGAATATTTTTATATTTAGGTAGATGTTAACTTTAAATGTTTGCTACTAATACCCGTAGTATGTATAATATGACGTGAAACAAAATATTATTATAGGATTTAGGAGTTCATTGAATTAAATTTGGAATTCTACTCGCTGCTCTAGCGCTAGAAACCTTGGAAACTTTGATGGTCTGGGTATTTATTATTCATAGGTTGTTTATGACGCATAACAATGGCGGCAGCCAGAAATGCAAATCATTAAGTCAGTAACCTACACTGTAGTATCGAATTTAAGCTTTGAATATTTGTGGATTTCCATTGTCAATGAAATATTTATGTAGGTACATAGTCCATAGATAAAACAGAGATGTGCGTTTTGTGTCTAATAATTAGTCAATCATAAGTGAAACCATCAAGAGATCCGGACCAGGTAAAAGTCTGGATAACAGGGAACCCACAAAAGGAACAGCTTACGGAAGACGTGAGTCAATTCACACGAAATGTGGTGTCCAATGAGGTGTTTGAAATATAAATCTAAATTAATCAAAAATTATCAAGGCAAAGTTACGAAACCAGATATGAATGTTACTTTTTACGATTCACGAGGCAGACCTAAATATTCTTATTCGATTATTTCATTTCGATAACGAAAATCTCCTGAAAATTCTTGGACCTAGCGCCCAGCGGTGGGTTACCAAAAGGTTAACTTAATCTTCGTGTTCCGGGGAAGAATCGGATTTTTAAATCACTCTTATTATCATTATTAAGGCAATCGAATGTTACTTAATAGACTTATATTATGTAACAATTCACAATATTCTGTAAAATAATCAATATCAATAACTGATAAATGTATTCACCTACGTAAGATTACAAGAGTGAAGAGTTCCAAGATTGGCGCAGAAATAGGTACTATTCTTTTCGTGACAATTACTTACATGAAGTTCTCCTTAGGAAATGATGGTACAAAGTAATAAATATTAGGAACTGTCCTTCTCTAAACTATGCACAATTATGGTAAAAGAAAAGAAATGTATACGTGTGAAGTATGGAGGATAATCGTCCAAAGCATCGTTCACAAAAATATTGCGTTGAACATCTAACAACATCTTTTTAAGCATTGTTAGCCTGTTGTGCAACCGAAACAAATGTATTTCACGAGAAATTTCAAAAGGAAATAAAGTCTTATGTTTCATAATACATTTAAACTATCTACAGAAATTGCAATAAGGTACTGATTTGATCTGAGAATATTGTTTTTTTCTGTTTTTAATAATGGGTTCACCGGCTTAAGTCAAGTATAACAAGGGGCTTGCGCGAGCCCTTCCGAGCCCCGTCCAGTCCACCCCTACTTGGACCAGTTAATGATAATCATCGATGGCGCATCCGTACAAACATTGAGCTTATTGAATTATTCCAACAACCAAATATCTCGTAATATTGAAATCGAGAAGGCTAAGGTGGTCAGGAAAAGACTTCGTAGTATCTACGAAGGAACATCAATGGGAATTTGGCCCCTGGGGTGCCCAAGAATGAGACAGAGAGGTTACAAATTCCCTGTTAAGAGACCAAAACTCAAGATAGAGAGGTCCGGAGGACAGTTTTAATGTCGACCATATACTTGAAAGTCCCTAAGAATCAACTATAATAATAAGTAACTATACTCAGACGCATATCCATTCGAGTGCCATCTAGGTCATCCAGAACTAATCTCACATTTAATCTTCCACAATTGCAACACTAAAGAACTAATTTTTATACCGAGCCCCTCTTTATTTCAACTAGACATTTTCAATTCCTCAGTTACCTCAATTAAATCTAAATTCAATATATAAACTTTAATGACCTTCATTATATTTTAATTACGCAGATTTTATTACCTATCACATTTTCCTTTCCCTTGGAAAATTGTATTCTTTATAACTTATCTCTCCTGTTTATATTTTTATATTCTTATTTTTAACTTCTTCTCTCTTTACTGATATTTATTGTATTTCTGGAGTAGAGGAAAAAAGTTAATTACTTTTTCATTTTTTTTTTTGCAGTATATAATTTGTTTCCTATTTAAGTCTTAACAAGCTTATAATATTTAATAAGTCCTTTTTAAATTTTTGTTTTCACTGTATAAAGTATATTGTAATTTTAGAGAAAACGTGTAATTGGTTAAATTAATATTAAAGAGAAAACATTCTTCTTGTGAAGTTGTGATTGTACAGAACACAGGTTTGTGATATTTTTTTAAAAATACAAATTAAATGTATTAATTAGAAAGATATAAATATAAAATCAATTTTAACGAAAAATATTGTCGTTGTTATCGAATTATTGAAAGGTATTTGAGATTCCGTAAAAATAACGTAGATGGCTTTCAAATAATGCAACGACAGATGTGTTATATTTCGGTTACCTACCTTCTTATATTGCTTACTTCATATTATTACTATCTATTTATTTTACGGATTATCAAAGTAGATGCAATTTATACAAGTTAAATTCATACCTACATATATTATCATTGTATTCGTTTCTGCTTTTACTTTGTCAGGTCAACGAACTTAAGTCCACTTGAGATACCGAGGGTCGGTGTTTAAGTTAACCAACGGGTTCAATGAACCCATCAAAACTGTTGGGACTAAAATCTTCCCTTAAAACAAAAATGTTTATATTAACCAAGAACAAAGGATTATAGATAATAAAAGGCCCGAAACTACAGCTAGCTAATCACTGCGTTTTGGGTAACGTATCATGGGAAGTTCTTCTTAAATAAATAAATAAATTTCTCTTGCATAGTGTGCAAAAGATACACTTCTCCTTTTAATTCGGCACTACGCTGGTGCGAGAAATATGATTGATGTGTCAATTTGAAAAGTGTTACATATAAATTCGAAAATTTGTCGTCAATGCACCGTGCTGGTGTAACATAATCGGTTAATACATAAGGTTAAATCATTGTTACACTTTCATTACGATTTTTGTTTTTATCGATTAATTATATGTTTTCCTAATAAAAATAAAATAATAATAATCAATAGCGACCTGCTGATAAGCTGTTTCATTAAAATGAAATAAAATAAGTATACCTACACTAACGGGAATATAAACATTAGTTATCGTCTATGAATATCAAGTCTGTCAGAGATTTAATGGATTCATGACTATGACAGTTCTTCAATGGCGGCGTTTCTCTTTTATGATTTAGTTAAATCGCTAAAAATTATTATTGAAAACACATAGATTAATATCAAATGGTGTACGAGTATAGATTAATGAAAATGTTCGGAATTTTTATTTGATTGGTATCAAATAATCTGATGTTCTCCATGAATGTGGTTTGATATGACCGTGTGGGTAATGCGATCAATGAACCCGCAACCTTTTATCCGTTATTGCTCGTTTTAAACACTGGAGGCAGATCGGCAGAAGAAAAAGATTAAAAACTGAAAGTAATTTTAAATGATTTAAAATAGATACATAACAAAACATTTGTAATAAATGATGAAATAACGTTCAAAGATTGTTATCAAAAAATGATTTGTCACTATCGGCGTTATATTTTGTCAGACGTAATAAATTAAATTATGTTACTTGGTTTTGATTTTGTAAAAAAAAAATGGAAGTACTGTGTTTATTTTGTAAAATATAATAGATATGAATATAAATGTACTTTTAATATACAAACCGTAAATAGATTTAAACTGTCCCACACACCCAATATGTTCAACTAATTTATTTTATGCAACTTTTTGCAGAACTAATTATGTATTTAAAAAAATGTTATATCCCATCATATGACAAAATATATATAAGATATTATCTTAAATTACTCTTAACAATTTGGACATTTTTAAGGATAAATTGCTTCCCTTAATTAATGAGCCCCGAACCCTCAGGATAAGGAGTTATCCTCAGTTGGCAGTTTCACCAAGATGAGAGCATCCCGCATTTTTTGAACTTAATTGCATATATATCATGTATCCATCAATGTCTTCAATTTAATCTTGAAAACATTTGTCATCAAATCTGGATGATCGCTTGTCTGCTCAACGGATGTTAAATTGTCCTTAACCTTTCCCTTATGGTGCTAAAATAAAAACGCGCATTACGGTGCTGTAAACTCAGTGTACATGTAGTACATGTTTACAACTTTTAAATCGGATGAATATGAATATTTTACATTTATTACTTATTTTAATCATTCAAATAATAGCTGACATATTTTTTATTTATTTATTTGACTTTTTTATAATTTTTTGTAACATGAATTAAGTATTTTACATTTTTTTAATTACACGGTTTTTCTTTCGCTTACCTCTCCAAAAAATAGACCAGGTCTTGTGCTTGGAGAGGGAGTTACACAACAATAATTTTATATAATATTTTACATATTCTATTCGTTATCCATTTGTGTGCTTCTGAGGTGTTCTGTAATATTGTTTATTTTCTAATTATGTATTTTTGAAGTGTTCATTTAGTTTCTTTCTAAACTCTTTTATTTCATTAATTTGTGTAGGGAGGCTATTGAAATTTTTTATCCCTAAATATATAAAATCATCACGAACGACAGCATAAAAGACGTCTAATTCGGCCAGCGCACGCTCTACCACTAAATGACGATCGGCATCCGGTACCCCGCGTCCTGCGCACTGCGCCGTCCGCGATACTCCGCATGTACACATACACATATTGACAAATTCACGTCAAGTTCTTCGAGAAAACATTTTTTATTAATGCGTGTCGTATATATATATATATATATATATATATATAGTAATTATTTTATCCAATACATAGATATGTTACGGAGGATTGCCTAAAATATTGACTTTTTATTTAGTATGTTTATTTACAGAGATATTCACATAATTAGAGGCAATGTTAATTTAGTTTACATCATCGAAGAGGAAAGATTAATCGTTTATAATATTTTGTATAGATTGCTGTAGAAGTAGATAGATTTGCAACTTCAGAACCAAAAGATCACGTCTCCGCCTAAATTTGATAAATTTATTTATTGAATTTGTAGATAAATTTTTCAAATTTATCTACAAATAAAAAACTTCAACCACAAGGCTTCTATTTATCGCATACGCGATATTAATAGTCACATTTAGTGATATATTTAACGTTGTTTGATTTGAAAAGTACATCTGGGATTACGATCTTATTAGAGTGATAATAATATTTATTTTACGAGAATGCTTTTAAATGATAAAATTCTCCGATAATATTTCGGTTCGTGTGAATCACTTAAATTAACATGAGAATTGATAAAATATATAGACAAAAATGCACCCCATATGTAATACCTACATACCTGCTGTAGTCGTAAATATTTCGATAGCTAGTCCTGGGTTTTCAATAGGTAATGATGAATACAGTAATTCAATCTATGCAAATCCAAAATACACAATATCACTTTGTGAACCTGGGCTGGTAGACGCCGATGTCGCTCTCCTTATAGTCTGGTGGTTCTTACCTCTGCTGGCCAGTCTCCGAAAACGTTCTCACAACCGATAATCCGAAAATATATAATACAAAACGTTTTTATATAGCTACCGAAAATAAGTCCGTCCGAACCGAAAAAATTGTCAATTCCAGTGGCAGCTTCGATTTTGTTTTTTGTTTTTAAATCCACACAAAAAGAACACACATATTCAAAATTTTATATCAGGCCTACGTATCGAAGTATAAAAGTGCGTAAACACCTGCAAACTTATATTTTTGATAGCAATTTTGAATTTGAAATGATTGATATGATAAGACACGTGTCAGTAATTTAAAGGTGTAATCATCGGCGTGGCGCCAAAAAACAATTCTGAATACAAAATTGTTAATGGTTCTCAACACAAGAAAATTGACAAATTACATGTTTTGCACATTCAATGAAACTCCAGTTCTGCGCCTTAAACTAGACTACGCCACTGGAAGCTGCTCCTCTCGCCCATTTTTATTCAACCTCTGTACTACTATATTATAACAGATATCGGCACGCCACATACATAAAACAATATAAACAGAATATATAGCAATATTTGAATATGTCCAAGAAAATACAATTACTGGATTTTTACCTACAAAGGCACTATTATTAAACAAATATCAGATATCTCATAGAAACGATTATTATATTTAATTGAAAATATATGGAAGTATGGGGTAATTTCAGGGCTCACGACTTGTGTTCGGCTGGCTTAAGTGATTCTCACCAATTCTCACTCCTCAATCTCCACATTTATCAAATTTTTGAAAGTTGTATATATATTAGTATGTGGACTCGCTTCGAGTACCACTACACCATCGCCATCGCCATCTATGGACCAAATTTAATAATTCATTTTTCCCTTTTTTTAAATAGCATTTATGTTATCTCTGTGTGAATCTGATATAACTTAAAAAAAATTGATAAATGTGGAGATTGAGGGGTGAGAATTGGTGAATATTATATATATATATATATATATATATATATATATATATATATATATATATAACGATCACTTACGCCAGTCGAAGACTGGTCATAAGCCTTGTAGTTACCCCATACTTCCATATATTTTCCATTAAATATAATAAAAAATAGGATTGTCTCTATGAGATATTTGATATTTGTAGAATATAGTATTCAGATAGTGGCGGAGTAGATTGAAGCAAATAGATCTTAGTGAGAAATCACCGTTTATTGTACTACGTTTTATAGTGATTAATATAATTTTTGCATTGGAATGCTAATACAGAGGTCGGAGCCAAACTCTGTTGATCGGATCGGTATGTGGCTGTCGTCACTCGGTGGTGGTTTAATACTTCTCTGCCAGGTGCGTTCAGTACCGTGTCCAATTCACCATAGGTAAGTATATAATGGAGTTCCAGTGAGCAAGATACCTCTTAACCTCCTGCGGGCTGACAATGTGAGAAATAACGCAACAAGATTGTATATTGCTGGCTGAGGTGAAATCTAGGGAGCAATCGTGTGGTATGCCTTGGATTTTTACTGGTCCGTAGCGCAATGGAGTGAAACTATATTTCACACAATCTTCATTCCTGATAGTGTAAGGGAAATTATTCAATATCGAAGGAACCACGTGATTAATCGTGCAATCTTCCTAATAATTTTACGAGCTCTGAAACTCGAGGACAAAGTTTCATCTGTGTACACGCACCCTAAGATCCTCCTTTTCACTCTTTCATATAATATCTGCGCGTGACTAGATTGTTGTGTATGTGAAGGCATGAAAAAATTATATTAATAAAACTTTCAAATCTTTGAGGTATAAATTAGTCATTATATAGTACACATTTATTAAAATATAAATAATATATAAAGAAATCAAAAAATACATATGCGAAGTGTATTTGTGTTGATAAAATACAAGTCGATAAAAAACGATTTTAATTAAGTGTTGTATGCAGATATAATATTTCATTATAGTCATTGCCATTTTCGAATTCCTTCGCATGCTTTATTCTCCGCCAATTTTTGCCATGTCACTCCCATTGCCCCAATAGTGTAGTCTAACGAGAGTTTAGGTATCCATCAGGACGTTGTTTGACTTACGACTATTCGGTTTTAATGATCACTTGCACATTAATGTTACAATAGTAATAAAGGCCAAAAGCAACGAATATAATTTATGTAAGATATTTATATTTAAGTAAGAATGAAAGAATATGCAATAACAAAGCTTCGAGGGTTTCATTATTTAGTGTTGATCTAATTTCGGCACCCAGAAATGAATCTAACATATTAATATCGAAAGCTTCAGGATTATATATACTAGATTCCCTATTCACAACACATTCAGCACGATTGTATTATTTATGTACTGTACTACCATATTATAGTCGGTTTAACTTTAACAGTACATCTCAAAAAATGTGCTTCTAATTGTCCGCCGTTATTAATAAATCACTCAATATGTAGATATTCTTATTCACAATTTTGGATATATCATACTTACAAGGACAATACTTACCGGGTGCGTTAATTAAATACAATGATATTACAAAATAATCATTATCGGTCATGCATTTAAAATATATACTCGTATCTAAATATAATGAATTGAATAATAGCGATAATAATGTAAAAAAAACTTCGATACGCAGTACTAGCGACATCTGTGTACAGATGAGGAAAACATGTTACAGTTTTCTTTGATTATTTTCCTAATTCAGTTATATTCGCATATTATGTGCACCGCAGAAAAATCGTTTGCACCGATAAAAATCTAAGCGAATATAATAATTATTAATTTGTTTAACAGATGTCATCAAAATAAATAATTATATTTGAATATAAACAAATGAAAAAACAAGAAATAAGAAACAGCACGAAGTGTATGTGACTGCAAAATACTACTAAAAAGTATGTATAATGGATTCATAACTAGAGCAAAGAAGAAATGAATTTATTGTTTATCAGCAGAAAGCAATTGGCTAACGCTGATTGCTGATGTTAGGACCTGCTGTTTATTAGCTCTTTTATTTTGCACTTTACCCGGAGGATAGCATTTTCCTCTTTTTGTACGTAGATGCCACTTTATAAATTAAAAAGACTAGTAGATTAAAGCGGGAAAATAAATAAAGAGACATTAAAAATTTAGAATTTGAGTATATATACTGATTAAATTTGATTAAGATTAAAGTGTGTACGTAATTAATATTACAGCAATCAAAAAATGGTGGCTCATCTCCAAAAATTACACATTTTCAGAGAATTAGGACGATATCGGTATTATTGTTATTCAAATGAACGATATTACTATATGTATGATTGGACCATAACTAAGTTATCAAAATAATAAATACTGTTTGTAAAACTAAACCGGACGAAATGAGCGGTATTTTCTTTATTTTAATTTAAAAAAAATAACTATTACATATATTCATTTCCCTTTTACACGAATGTACTAAGTACGATAAAAGTAAATGTTTTATTTTATTTTACTACTGTTTTTTACCTCCCAGGGCAAAAAAAAACTGAAAATATGTATATATACACTATTAATTATATAGTATAAAGTTTGAATACACAATACGTGTGCATATCATGTATGTAAATAAATTGAGCGCGGGAGCGTTGACGCGTACGTCACGTGACTCCAATCGAGGCACGTGATGTGAGCCGCAGCGTCGATGTTGCGCCGTAAGAGTGACTCCAAAAATAATAATTATGTATATTAAAATGTTTCGTTCAAAGTTTTCATAAAACATTAATCAGAAGATGAATGTTAAGATTCCGCAAATGATTGACAGTATTTTTAGAAAGGATTAAAGGAAAATGAAAAAAATGAAGAAGATGTTTATTTGAGAAAAAACTTATACTTTTACTTCTATAAGATTTATACACAATTTACTAAAAGTACAAGAATTATTATCAACAGTGAACAAGTGTAAGATAATTCACAATCTTTTCTAAATTTAGATTTATATTATTTAAATTTGGGAATATATATACAGATAAGTACTCACAATTAAATGCAATATAAACTATGGAATCTGTGACAAATTACGATTATTTATTTATTATTTGAATGTTATTTGTGATGTTGTGTAAACATCTAAATTTCCTCCACCCGAACTTGAGTAATCTCAGAAAATCGTTATATTTTATATAGCACACAAAACAGTCAAATTTATGTTGTGTTACTTAAAAAAATCACATGATTAGAAAAAGCCACAATACTCATACTATGTTCGAAAATTATAAAATGTCGTTTTACGTCTCGGCATCTACCTAAAAAATTTAATTAATAAAAAAATACATACCTAGTACCTACCTATACAACCGTTTTATAGCAAATCTATAATTTCATTTTTCCTTCATTCACAGCGAACTGTATATATAATATACGCGCACGTGATGTTTATATACTCGATTTTTTAAACTTATTTTAAATAACATATTTTTTATTGATTGATAAATTCAATTTATCATAAATATAGTTAATTAATTAATTAACACGATGACTAGTTACTAGATCTCACTATTTTAAAAAAAATGATTGAATGATTTGATAGATGATCTATTCTACTTGATGAAAATGTGCCAGTTGAGTATGTTGAGCGGGATACCAGACGGACGGAAAAGTCTAGTAGGATGATTATTTAATCCATCAGTACCAGTGATGGTAAAATCGTTATTTATACCGTAACTGTTATTGTGATTGTAACGATGGTTGATAACTGATTAACGTAATTCTTTGAGCAATGACTGGTACATTAGAAAATAATTAGAAACATAGACTGTTAAATCTTAGTTACCAATCATCGTTAAATCTCAGTTATCGATCATCGACACGATCACAGCCACGTAACAGTTTACCATCACTAATCAGTTTAATACACGTTAATTAGTGACGAGATAAACCGTGAGTGTAACTATGATTGGTTATTGTAATAAAACGTAATTCGGCGAGCAATCATCGGTCGATCACCAATCAAAGTTATCTCATAACTAACGATAATTGTAATAGATTCAAATATTTTATTCTAGGTGTGGATACTTTTTATTTAAATTCGTAGTTATTTTAGGGTTAAGGTTGATTTAAAAAAAATGTTGTTTTAACTGAGATATTGAAAATAAAAAAAAGAAACGTGTTATATGTCTCAGACACGATCACGCCAGCATATAAAATATTTTTTCCAACATATTTCATACATTTTTCTCGATTCATAAGATCCTCGTACTAAAAATGTTTACATGGCCCCAGTCAAATGCGATCTGTCGCCGATCGTACATTCACCGTCTCATCATTCCTCTCTCTCTTTCTCTTTTTCTATCTTTCTCTTTATTTTACTCTACCATATTATTTGCATTTGGGACTAACGCCATTATTTTAAAACTAGTAATAATTGTAGAAAATTTATAATTTGTACTAGTGTTTCAGTAGAACCATTTTCTTACCCTTGCACTACACCTGCTAACATCGTATTGCGATGTAATATTTGTCATATTACACACATCAGGAATTCATATACATGAGCAATCATATTTTGGTCCAAAATTATTAATATTTACGACACAAGAAAATCGGATTACTTAAAATGTCACTACGACATTTTTAACAGACTATCCAACAAGAAGGGACAATCTACTCACCTAAATATTCATACGAAGGTACTTTGTAGATATATATTTCACAAATCGTGCAAAAATTCAGTGTTATTAAAATGTAACGAAATGTTGATCATATTTCTGAGAATGTAACATTTAGACACTTTATGTATAAAAATAAATCAACTTTAATTTTTCAGCGAAGTCAGTTTCTCTGATATGACATTTTTATGATTTATGGGAGCTAACGATACAAAATCACTTTAAATACATATTATTTTATAAGATAAAAAAGATGGGATCTTTCTTTAATAAACACTGAATTCAAATGTGATATTTTTTACTAAACCACTAATGAGTTTTTAGTAAATAAAACTTATATTACAGTGGGAGCTATTTAAGTAGTTTTGGTCAGTAAATAGCTTACGATAATTTGAGTAATCGGTCACCTAAATAATATATGAGCACGGAAATGCGATAATAATGTTGTGCTTAAAAAATATTTTTGGTGCAAAAAGTTAATATCGCTATTCATTTGGTGCAAAAAGTAAATATCGCTATTTATTTGGTTAAACACAAGTCAAGTACAAGTCGCTCAAAATAAAATTTATATTGTTTAACTTTTCAGCGATTCAACGTTGTTGTACTTTTTATGATCTATGATGACGTAATTAAAATTTAATTTTTTTTAAACTCTACTAATAGAAAATCATCTATTGTGTCACGTGTTCTGTTGACTTATTTTTGCTATTTGAGATTGAAATTAGCAAAGTTTAATTGGTGTAACACGTGCATCTTTTTAAATGGCACGTGCGAGTTTAAACTCAAAGCTTATGCATGATTGCATGCAATTTTAGACCTTGCAGCGGCGGTATTAAACCTGATTTTTAATGTTATGTATTTGAAATTGTTCTGCGTATACACGCGATTATTACAGCGACTAAAATCGATGAAATTGATGAACCCCTCGATTTCCTAAACTGTATAATTGTTGGAACTGCGCATATAATAAATTAGTTGCCAATGAGACCACCCAATATTCGTGTGCGCGCCCCCATACAATTGAACGGTTATTCATCGACTGTTTAGTCGAGTGTATGCGCACGCCAATACACGGCAATGTACATAGATGTCGACCGATAGTTGTTCAACTGATTTGTCAAATATTCGACAAAGATTTTGATTTTTTTATCGAGCAACTATCGTGTCCGTAACATGCGCACTGCCATATGATCGAATAGCTTTTTGACATACAAATAAATAGTTGAACGATTAAAAATTGTATACTATGCGCCTGGCCTAATAATTTACTGCTTTAAAATCATCACATCTTAAGTCTTGCATGCTTATTAAGGGAGTTAATATTACCTTACGTCAATGGTAAAGTACATAAGTATGTAAAGATATGAAAGTATGATAAATAATGAACGCTTAGAACAAGTGTAACGTATATATATTCGTATCTGTACGACTATATATGGGTGCTCATTTGAATCAATTAAATAGATCATTAAAAATTGATAGAAGAAATAAACAATGCCATTTTTACTGTGCGATAGAGCGAGACGAGGAAATCAACGATTATCTGCGATATATTTATCATTATACAAGGTGTTCCAAAAGAATTTTTCATAATAAAAACTACGTTATAAAATAATGGATGGGTTTAATAAAAAAAATTATATTTTTGCATTTAAGTATAGTCTCTGGGAATTTATTAAAAAAAATATATAAATGCAAACATTATTTCGCTGGCACTCTTCTAAACGAGAGACAACATTTCTGAGAACTGCACGGTATGATCGTTGCCATTTTTTCTCAGATATTTAATTTTAATTGGAGGATTGTTACTCTATACCTTTGATTTAACGTAGCCCCATAGGAAAAAATCCATTGGTGTTAAATCTGTACTATGTGGAGGCCAGTTTATGTCACCTCGTCGGAATATCAATTTTCCAAGGAAAATTTCATCAACAACAGGTAAGGATACGCTCTATGGGGACTGAATTACGAAGGACACGGTTAGCGATCGGTGTACCCCCCGTCTATCTCCCGCTCGTTGCGTCGGTTCAACGAATGAACCAAAGTGAAAAAAACTTTTGGGAAAACTGTATAATCCTATATTATAGTGGATGTCGTTTGAATAGACAGGGCAAATATTATTAGAGGCTATATAATATTTTATGGGTGAATATGTGACTAAATTACGAATTAAAAATGTTCAAAGAATATGTGGAAATTTTGCACGTTACGGAAAATATGAATGTTTGAAATTTTTACAAAATCGTGTTAAGCTTCAAGTCTACGTTCTTCGAAATGAACATTTTCTTCGTTTCATGTCTTAAATCATCTAACAAAAAAAACAGTCTGGGCACCTGAAGTTTGATGACCATTAATTTTTTGTATTCAGTATAAGATTTGGAACCAATAAATTATTTCAAGCAACCGAAATAATCGCAAAACTATGACTATTTTAAAAATATAATTATCTCTGACATGATTGTGATTGATTAGGCTCTTGCAGCATTTGAACATTTTAGATTCGTATTTTTAATGTGTGTCTATCCCTTAAATATTGTGCACTGGGGATGAGACAGGGATGAGTAAGAAGAGAAGGGTGAACAAAGTTATTGCTAAGCGAGACTGGCGGTGCATAGAAGAGTTTTTGCTTTTAACATTAATGTATGGAAGTGACGAACAATCGACGGGCATCCGTGATGATGGTACGACATGACAGAAGAATATATCTCCCCATCCCCGCGTGATGGTAAGTTAATTAGATAATTAACGAAGTGTAACAAAGTTAAAATTAAATTTTGTGATCATGATTAAAAAAAAAGAATGATATTATACATAGTTAATTAATTCGACTGCGTTCATATTTCATTTACTGAAATGTTGAGACGTTATAATAATATAACAATACCTTGCAAATAGTTTTTATTTAATTACCTACGTTTGATTACAATTTAGTAAATCTTTCATTTGGAAAATGAAAAATTATCCGATTGAGAATTATTTAATTAAATTTCAAACGACTAATTGATTCTTACTGTCTAGTCTACAATTATTAAATATTAACCTTTGGTTAACCTAATGTTCCGATTTATTTTGAAGTTTAACTATTTGGTGGATATAAGTCAAACTAATGTTACCGCATACGTTTATTTCTTTAGGAAGTCGAAATTATTCCTTCCAATCCAGTGGCGTAACTTGGCTTGAGCAGATTTAATTTTGCGTCCCCCGTCTTTTAAATAATCAATAATAAAAACGTCCACATAAGATCTTAGTGTTTTATTAATATAATTGGTAATTAATAGGTTGTTCTGAAAACAATACCCGATTTAAATATTACAACAATTTTTGTAATTGTATTCTATTCGCATTTGCTGTAATGAAAAAAATAAGAATTTAACGTTTTTTTTTTGCTAGAACATGATCTTGGGAATTATGCATTTTAATCAGCAAGTTTAGGATGAAGGAACTACTTCTGAACAAACAGTGTGGCATTCAAAAAATTAAGCAAGTCTTAAAGAGAATGATAAGAGAGAAGAGAAAACGATGAATTGAAAGCTTTATTGGAGGAAAATACGTGACAAATAAGTTGAATATATTTCTTCCTCGATGGTAAACATGAAAATATTAAATACCCGTAACTCCCGTCAACTTCATATAAAACGTTACGCATTAATATAGTTTAGTAAATCAAAATTTTTCCCATTCCCACATTGCGCCCGGAGCCAGTTACGTCACTGTTACAATTGAAAAACATTCTATCTAACTGCATTTATCGCAGGAGGCAACTGCTATCACATTCTTTCTACATTATTTATCACAACGTACTATGATTTGTTCGTGGAAGAGATACTAAGATGTGTTAAGACATCCGCTAGAATTGACTAACCTAGAAGGCAACATTGCTATATTAACCTTTTACCGAAAAAATATATCTTAGGGTCGGTTGTGTGAACAGTAGTAACTTTTTAATAACGCCCGAAGTAAAAATCATTTGCAGGTTGTTGATACATCAAATTTACTATTGCCATAGCATAGATGAAGATTTCTATAGGCGCGACAAATAATCATGAAATATTCCTTATTTTATGCATTATCTCTGGATATTTTCGCCTAGGCGTTATAAATCTGCTACCTTGGTGGTGAAATTTTTTTGTATTATGTGCTAATGTATATTAGGGAACGAGATCATCACCGGACGAACTCTGGCGGGATATTGAATGATTAACTGTCGTATACTGCAACTTTTAAAATATCATATTTTTTTTATTTATTATCTTAGTTTAATAACCACACATGCTTTATTTTACATGCTTTATTTATTTCTAACGATTCCAAATTATTTAATTTGTGACCTACACCATTTATATGCAAAATTGACAATCCCAATTTTTTATCAAAACCATGACTATTTTCTATCAAATGTTTTTTAAACTCAATTGTGGTTATTAAACTAAGATAATAAATAAAAAAAATATGAATCTTAACCACCAAGTTAATATTGCTAATTTTAAAAGTATTTAAAATATCATTTAACTTTTAGAACAGCTGTGAAAAGTTCACCATATTTAACTATCGATTCTCGTTTTTACTATCGGATATCGGAAAGTACAATGAGTTTATTGCGGATGTGCTTTCGAGAAGTAAATACAACCCGTTTTTGCAAAAATTTTTACTTTAGTATCTCTTTTTACTATAGTAAAAAGTTACAACAGATCACACAACCGGCCCTAACATGATCTAATATATTTTAGTGAACGAACTACTTTTTAATTAAATTGAATTGAGTAGTGACATACTATAAATTCTCAAATTGGTTTAGATATTACGCGTGAACACAGAGAAAAGATTTAAGATGTCATGTAAAATTATCTTTTTAAGTCAGATTTATTTATAAATCGTTTATTAGAATCTGAACTCTACACGAATCGCTTCGCAATAAGCGATTTATAAATAGACCTGAAATTAATTTCTTTTCACCAAAGTATTATACAAGGCTCGTCTAAGCTCTCGCGGGGCTGGAGCCGCATCGGGATCGGCGCATCTCCTCAAGATCGAGGCCAGAACAGTCGGCGCTCTCCTCGATACGAGCAGTCCAGGCAGCATGACCCTGGCGCGAACCACCCATCCGAGGTATATCTTCTCGCAGACTATCTGAAGATTGTCCACGTTTCCATCTTCTCCGGAAGCACAAGCCATACTTTTGGGTCTCACTCCCCGTAGATCGAGATACCGCAGCTTCCCGCCCGAAGCGCCAAAGTGAGAAAGCTCAACGTCGCAAAATTTTAATTCCGCTTTATCGAATTTTTCCAGGAGTTCAAGGATTAGGACTGCTATGCGAGAACGTCGCTCCCACTCTTCTTTGCTCTCCTCTAAAGAAAACAGGGCTGAAGGTCCCTTTAGAGGTTCTGCGTGTTCGACAGCGTAGAAGGTTCCGCACGTTCCCACCCTTTTAGGGAATAAGCCCTTACCGGCGAAAAGGATTGTCATGAGGTATTCGTAGTCTTGCAGTAGCACCCAAGCGTTGTCCATTTCTGTGGCACGCCTAGAAACATCATCTTGATTAATTGACTCGGTTTCGTCGTCTCTTGGCAGTCTTCCCAATTCCTCGGCTTTTTCTTCTGATATGGAGATGTTCATTTTTAGCAAGACGTGTTCCTTGATCATGTTCCTGAAGTCGTCGTTTGACGGGTAATGTCGGTCGTTCTTTTCGTCCACCCAGTAGAGAAGTTCGGGTTCAAACACCGTCGTCTTTTGAGGGGATTTGAAGACTAGTTTTTTGCTGTTCAGGGTGGCCGTGAAGGCGGAGTGCCTGTTGTTGGTGGTGTGCTGGCAGGCGATGGCCTGGACGTCTTCTAGCACGCACAGTGGCTGGCACAGGTTCCCTAGAGCTTCACCGGACATGTGCTCTATGCACTGCAAAGTAAAGATAAAATATTATGATACACATGTTGGCGAAATGTATTATAAAAATGTACAAACTTTGCAATAATCCAAGCAAAAATCAAATAACTATTATAAATATATATATATATAATTAAATCATGAATGTTAAC
Source organism: Eubasilissa regina (assembly GCA_022840565.1). NCBI lineage: Eukaryota > Metazoa > Arthropoda > Insecta > Trichoptera > Phryganeidae > Eubasilissa > Eubasilissa regina. Next base: position 29,729,172 of record JAINEB010000006.1, on the reverse strand, counting down.
GATAACTTCAATCACACTCATCTACGTGTGTGTTAAAAACTGCAACTTCGTCTAGCGACATATTATATTCGAGAACTTGCCAAATAAAGTGGTTTGTGTCTTGGCTAAATCAAAGTTTGAAAAACCAACCAACCGGGGATTTGGACATGTGCTCCCAAAATTTATTTCTAGATAGACGTCTTGGCCAATTCAGCTGGGGTTACATGAAATGCGACGATATTATATAAACACCTTGACACAAGTCAAGAAAGACTAAAATTATCATATAAGTGAATATTATTATGATTTTTTTCCTTCAACTACCTATATATATTTCCTTCATCAAGATAAAACTAACTAAAATAATACTGTGTCAAAATATTCTTATGTTTTCAAATTCAATTTAATAATAAAGTAAATACAAAAATTATATTTTCAATTAATTAATTTTAATTAAATTAAATTAATTATTCCGACGAAAGAAAATATAATATATTTTTCCAAAACCGGTTGAATATAAATAATAACTCTGTAGTTTGTAATATAAAACAAAGTTAATAAATTATTAATTAATTTTATTTGAACCTTATCAAATTTTTTAATAGTTTATTCTCTTAGCTGTATTGTTAAATTTATCACCCATTAGTAATTAAAAACTTTATCTATACACAAAAATAATAATTGAATTTCTTTGGTTCTTGTGGCAGTAACAGAATAACTAATAATATATTAATTCAACTCGATTACCCCACGATTTACAATACCAAAATAGGATATATCATCCATTTGCCTAAAATACAACTATATTTAATCCAATAATTCAAACACATATATATTACTCATGTTTAAAAGCTAAAATACTCTTCATATCCTCAAAAATATATAAGTTGTATCTACAATATAATATTTTATATCCAAATATAATAAAATTAATAAATTAATTCTGGGTTCTCCTAGCGGATTTATCTCAAACGTATTTGCGATACACCGCGATATAAAGTTGATTGCTTTTAAAAAGTGGAATAATAGGTGTATGAATTGAATATATACTAGAATATAAGTTCAAAATTTGTCGAAAATGTATTCGAATGCTATAGCGAAATGGTGAATGCGCGAGGAAGAGGTCCAGGTTCGAATCCTGGGAGCAACAAAATATTTTTTCGATAGATAGATTTTTTTCTGTATATCTTTCTAGTTGATTCATTTAATTTGTATTAAAATACCACAGAACTATGTTCTGAAAATGTAATTGCACAACAAAAATATGTTTTCTTTAAAAATAGAAAATAAATATTAAATATTATAATTTAAGTATGTAATATTTGTTTTTAACAACATTCACTATGATAAAATGAACAATTTACACTTATAGTACCATGTACAAATATTAAAGGTAAGACCTTCGCACAAGACATTCTGGTATAACGAACATTGAAACATACACAGAACGATATATTTCTCATTCTGTAACAAAAGAATTGATGAATTACAGAGTGAACCTACCACCCTGTTGACGTGCTGCCATACAGTGGCACTGGTGCACAGCAGCTCCCAGCGCAGCAGCAGCGCCGCGCCCGCCAGCGCCCCCAGCAGCGCGGCCGCCCCTGCCAGCAGACGGCGCCCCGCCCGACCCGCCCTCATCCAGCGTCAGAGCCTGAAGAAGACGGGAGTAACATGTAGTCTTCCACCTCCCCTAGGTAGCGAGCCGACAGCGGGTGGTGAATAAGGGATGAGATTTTTGCCTCGAATCAATCCTGAAACAGGAATTATGAGATTGTTTGTTTGGAGACTATTATCGGCTTTCGTAGTCCTATTAAAGCATCGTCATTTGACGTTTGATATATATTTTGTCTTGTTTGTTCGTTAGGTGAATTTGAATCTCACCTGGAACAGCAAAACCGAATAAATATTGGTAATTGAATGTTTGTCTAACTTTTTTACAATAAATTCTTATAGGTATTTACGGTTCTAGATGATGTTTGTGTGTACATGTTAAATCTCACTGACAAATCGACTGTCGTATGCAAGGGTTTGAGTTTGTCTCATTTTACCAATCTCAAGCGGTGATATCGAAATTTATCTCATGATCAAAATTTCAAGAGACGTACACAGTATTGAAACATATCTCAACTAAATCTCTGAAATTTATTTCGTCATGTCATTACGCTCACGTCTAAGAAATTTAACGGTAAAGGTCGGCATTATCAGTCATTTTGATTTGTTTACAAAAAAAAAATACTCAGTGTTCAACTCTCTACTGTTCTTTATGTGAGTTTTAAGACAAGTCTCCGTATATATATGGACTCTTATTACAATTATTTATTGAATTTATTTTACAAACTAACATTAATTTATTTCATTTTATCAATTGTAAATCCACGCGACGAACCGGAAATGCGTTCTGGTCTGTCCCCATCTCAGATATTTCTGTTTACATTATTTAGCGAGGTTTCGTGGGTCGAAATATCTATATTGTTTCCGGTAACGCTTGCGCAGTGGAGACGACTAAAGCCTCCTCGCTTTAAGCGGGAATTTGGATGCTGCTTTACTATCACATCTTCGAATGATCACAGTAAAAAGCATCTGTCAAAACGAGCTTTGTAATTAATATTACAGAATTTTAATTGTCTAAACAAACTTGCTTAAATACTCATCCGAAATATTTACAAGGTCAAACTTTCAGAAGAGTTTGATACAAATCTGATTAGTGATTTATCGTGTCTACAAAATCATATTATAAATATATACATGCACGTTTGCATATCGGAGTTAACGAACATTTGGAAGAACTGTTCCATTTCAAGGAACGTCATGCTACTGGTTAAAGATCTGACGTTCTTCATGCTCGACATGTGATGCTGGAGTCTTATGGTCTACAATTACATTACCCAAAGAGAGATTTGTTGGATCTGTAAAAATGGCTTATTTAAGTGTTGTGTCGGGTTTGGCTAGAAGTTTTAGATAGAATTGATTTTAACCATTTGTATTACATGTCGGGTTCATATTAGAGTAATATTTATATAAGTAAACGATTTCTAGTTAGTATTAAGTGTGTTGTATAGTTTCGGGACTAAGAACATAAATGACAGGTATACGAGTAGAAGTAATCATAGAAAAATTGAAAAAATAGCGTTTGAATGCAAAAATTTACAGAAACCCATTCTACAGCTCGTAAACATGTGTTTGATTTAAAACCTCATCATTATAATATAATATATATATATTATATATTGTTTCTATACAACTTATATGTAGAAACGTTGATAGAACGCATAAAATCTACTTACCGAAGAATTTGTATTTGCATTCCTTTTATATGCACGTTCCACAAACAACATTATCTTAAAAACACATTAAATTTGAAAATACAAATTACATAATTATCACGTATTTTAAAATTGGCGGCATTTGAAAGTACTGCAATGCGACGATAACGAATTCTAATTGACAAACCGAACCACTATGGACGCAACATTTTAGACATTTTTGAAGGAAGACCGATGGTGCGTGTTTATTTATTGCTCATTGAGACTGTCACTGCCAAGTTCCACTGAAGCACATCTCGCCGGGGGAGAGTGACCGGTGCACGGAGTGACAGCTCAACCAACCGGCTACACCGGAACAGCTGACTGCTGATTTTTAGCGCCGGCGCGAAAAATGTACGCGGTGCGCATGACGGAATCTGTCAGATGTGCGCGATTGTATGTTTTTTTTAGTATTCTAGGTACTTTATGTATATCAATTTTTCAAAATAATTAATCCAGTTTAATTTAATTATTCAATAAACAATTTGATATCAACATCAGTATCAGTTTCCATACTAGATGATCTAGATGTAATTTTTGACACTGAATTTAGTTTCATATCATCTCATTTTGATAAAATTTCAATGGAGGCTTCATAATTAATGCTATATGTATTGAGAGTAGCAAAAGATTTTAAGAACCTAAATCTATTAATACTTCTATAGGGTGATTGATAGAGCTATTAACCGTGCTATGATAAATTGGGCATTTTAAGTTCAAATCTCAACGATCTCTGTTTCTTAATATGTCCCACATTGAAATGTTCTGCCATCCTTTTTTAATAGTACACAAATAGTGATTTTATTAGTTTTCATAAAAAATAATTGTAGATTTGTTTGTATATACTATACAATAATGCATTTAAGTATCCAAAAGTGAAATCAAATATTGGTAGAGTCAATTTTTAGACAAAATGTAGATTCAAAGTTAAAGAAATTTTTAAACAGCCAATTATTGTATCATAAACCCTATATATTATTAATGGAAAGTCAGGTTGAGTATAATTTAACTGTATGGTACATGGTCACCTTTTAGCAAATTTCTGAGATTTGTCAATTATAAACCTAACACGAGAGCAATTAAATTATGATTTTCTTTTGTGTTCAATGAACTTATTAAAGCTGAGCGAATTACACAGAATTCAATAGTTGGGTAACGAGTACGCAGATGTTGTTGATGTATGGAATATAATTCTTACATATTATATTTATTTATAACTGGCAGATCAGAAGAATTAATTTGTGACCAACAAAAGTAATACAGTCATGCCCTGTTAATCTTTTAATAAATATTTTAGTTTAATGTATGATATTTACAATCTTAATGTTATTCTTCTCTGTCTCTTTTATTAGGCTATTACTTTTTTTTATATAGTATTGTTAATGGTTTAAGGAATCGCATTAATATATTAAATTAAATAATATGTAGTCGTAATGGTCCGCGTTCACGAATGCGATTTCTCTCTGAGATTTAACTTGAAGTAAGATAAAACGATAGTTTCGTCACATATTTTCACAGACCACCAAATATATAGACATGACTTAACGCAAATTCCACGTCCCAATATTTTCATTTTGGTGTCACCCACTTGATCACTTTGGTACCACTTACACAATAAAATAGCTCCGCGACTTTCTTAAAAAATATGACTAGATTGGAACGAAAAATTTAACGCTGACAATATAATACGCATGAATGTAAAAATACGTCACGTTTACACAAAGTTATAATTTTTGAAGAGTAAATACTTTTACTGTTACATAAATGCATCATAATCTATTGGATTTATGTTTCCATTAAGATTGTGTATAGAATGTCTCTCGTTCCGCTACTTATGTTCCAAACCCCTCTCCTGTATGTACACTTTATTTCATGTCTATTCATTTACTGGTGTGTGCATATTTTACACGGTGAACCTCCGATAAAATATTTTATATTTTAAAAACTCGTTTCAGGCACATGTAACATACCACCCGTACATATTTATTCTTCGTTGGTATCTAAAAATATAATAAAAACCCGTAACAACATTCTTATATATTACAGTCCACCCGCGAATTTTCTGTAAAATGGTTTAATATTTTCTTTATTTTAAATGTGCTACTTATATCGTTATACTTTTAACGTTATTCTGGAGGGGGATTCTATTAAACATTTTCTATGGTAAAATAGAAATGCATTTGATTTCGCGTGATTCATTTATCAGATACATATATATGTATACTCGTAGGTATATAGTATAGGTTGAATTGACCTTGTTGAACGACTGCACGAGGTGTACTGCAAGCAGGTACTTACTCCAATGACGATTATCAACAACGATACAGTTTTTTACTTCTAATCCCCTGGCTATTTTTACCCCATTAAAAATCATAATTAAATGATTTATGTAATATAGTATGTACACCGGTGGCGTGATTATCGTTTGCGCAGCAATACTGGTACAACAATCGCCAATATAGTACGTACACGGGTGGCGTAATTATCGTTTGGGGAGCAATACTGGTACAACAATTGCCAATATAGTACGTACACGGGTGGCGTAATTATCGTTTGGGGAGCAACACTGGTACAACAGTTACCAATATAGTACGTACACGGGTGGCGTGATTATCGTTTGCGCAGCAATACTGGTACAACAATCGCCAATATAGTACGTACATGGGTGGCGTAATTTTCGATTGGGGAGCGATACTGGTACAACAGTTGCCAATATAGTACGTACACGGGTGGCGTAATTATCGTTTTGGGGAGCAACACTGGTACAACAGTTACCAATATAGTACGTACACGGGTGGCGTGATTATCGTTTGCGCAGCAATACTGGTACAACAATCGCCAATATAGTACGTACATGGGTGGCGTAATTTTCGATTGGGGAGCGATACTGGTACAACAGTTGCCAATATAGTACGTACACGGGTGGCGTGATTATCGTTTGCGCAGCAATACTGGTACAATAATCGCCAATATTACAGCATATTAAAAATAATCTTATTTACGAATATAATGAGAATCTTAAATTTAAATATAAAATAATTTCTTGATTCCTTCGACGTACATTATTTATTAATCTTTGAACATCTTTAAACAGATGGATACATTTTAGGTCAGCAGTATATGCGGCTATTTGTACTTTACATATACTATTTTAAAGATATGTACATAAAAGTAGAAAATTTAAATATTTTTCAATTTACAAAAAAACGATCCTACCCATATACAGTGTGTAACAGACCTAGTCCATAATATTTTATTGGTGGATACCTGACTAAATTGCGAGTTAAAAATGTTCAAGGGATATGTGCCTAATCTCAACCATGTCAGAGATATAAGCATTAAAAAAAATCGTTATTTTGCGATTATTTCGATTAATTGAAATATTTTATTAATTCCAAATTGTATATTTAATACAAAAAATTAAAGGTCATATAATTTCGATTGTTTAGATAATTTTTTGTCAAATAATTTAGGGCCTGAAGCAAAGATATACATTAATAATTAAACAATTTCGCAAATATTTATTTTGTAGTACGTAGATATCAAGCTTAACACGATTTTATAAAATTTTCAAACAATAATATTTCCAGTAACAGTGTATAATTTGCACACATTACTTGAACATTTTCGACTCGTAGTTTAGTGAAGTATTCACCCATAAAATATTGTGAACTAGGTCTGTTACACCTGTATATTACATGTGTTGGCCCGAAAGCCCGGTAATTTGTTGCAACCGTAAAGAAATTGATAATTATTATTTGTAGTTGAACATATAAACTATTGTAATCAATTAACGCAAACACAATAATTTGAACTGATAAATTGAGGATCAGACTTCTAGCTGGAAACAGAAGCTTCTATTAAAAAATACTGCTTAATTAATCTGGAGGAAAAAATTTGAAAAGTTTAAAGAGACAACTCAAATCTGTGTACATGACGTATGATTTGACAGTGAAGATCGTTATTGACGTATAATAAATTTCGTGGTTTCATACGAAGTGATTATTATTTTATTTAATATAATATGTCAAACCAAAGTTTGATTTCAACGAAAAAAAAAAAATTTTAGTTGCTACTGGGATGTGAAACTGGATCTTTTCCTATGCGGGGAAAAACGTTAAAAATCATAAATAGAAAATATCACAGAACTATGTTCTGAAAATTTAGTTTTAAAACAAAAATGTTTTCTTCATAAAACATTTATATATTTATTTCATTTTATATGCTACTGGGGAGATTCAAATTCACCCAAATGTCTAGCGGAACACCAGTGCTCGGTGTGGTGACATTATTTGATTACAAAAGCCGAGAAATGTCTCGAAAGAATCTCATGGGAGCATATTCGCTGTCTCAGAAATTGTCTCGAGTTAAAATACTAACCTGGGAACACAGGTTATCAAAATTTTGTAATTTAAATAGAATTCTTTATGTTCATATCTTTGACTATATTATTTCTAAGACGTAAAAATAGCCGTTTACAAATATATTAAGCTATTAATAATATCTTGTTAAAAAATTTAGTAGGGGTAAATATTTTTTAACACGGTTTTCATGACAAATTTTAGTTAGGACACCGCTGAAAAAACATTTTTGTGATAAAAACCATCGTTAAGATTAAACATCGATTGAAAAATCAACCTGAAAAATGTGATTGTTTGAATTTTTTAAAGTCACTTCTGTGAAGTGTTTCTGTGAGGTGTGAGCTCGTCACAAAGTCGCTGGTGGAATGGAACATTTCGAGGTTTCATTCCATCACGTGAAGGTTTAATTTTATTTCGTATTTGAAGCCATCTCAGTGTTTTTTAAGTGTAAAAATTAAAATTTCAGTTTTAGAAGATTCAGAAAATTCTTTTGTAATTTAAATTAGTTTTGTTAATTTATGCTTGTGACGGTAAGGTATCGAAAGGTGGGTGGGTGATTGCAGGAAATAAAGTGAATGGAGCTCTGAATGCAATTATCACTCATAATAATTTGCCAGGTGCGCAATGCTGTTCTGGTATTAACACTTATGCATGGAAGCGAGACCTTGAATTGGCAAAAAAAGAACGAAAGTAGAATGAATGAAGTGCACAAGGGATCAGTCTTTGATTTTGATGAGCTTGCTAATTAAGGCACTTGAAAGGAAAGGTGTAAGGGATGAAAAATAAATGATAGACATATGAAGGTATACCTTTTATGAACGAGAAATTATTTCTTGTATTTAAAAAGGGAGAACATTGTTATTACAATAAATAATTACATGGAAAACGAAAAATGTGTAATATCTAATTGTTTATTGATTAATGATTTCTTTAATATTTTTTTATTATAGATTACCTAAATTTTTAAATCTTTAGAAGGACATTAACTAATTTAATTTAATTGATTATTTTCACTAGATTTTTCTGAATCTTCTCAATTATAATTATCAGTGTTCATGTGTTAAGTAAAATGACTGTCATAATGAAATTTTCAATTTCAAGAATAAAGGAAAAATTTGGATTTCGTCGCAGCCGTATTAAGTATGTACATTTAGAATATTTTCTAATGCATAATAAATTTTGTTTTTAATCAAAAATTTATGTTACATTAAAATGGTAAAAAATTCCAAGCATTATTATTAACATAACACGAAAAGTTGTTTTAAAGATGATCTAATTTTTATTTTTTTATAAACAATTCAATTTATTGTTATATGCATTACCAGACATGCATATATCTGTTTAAAAAAATAAAAAGATATTAAAATTTTAGAAAACTCGTCCCCCCTAAAATATCGGTGCCCTAAACAATTGCCTAGTTAGTAAAACAACTCGGATCGGCTCTGAACGCCAATTAAATGTCTAAATTTATTATTGGCACAAATCTCCTTACACGTGTCGCAGATGATTCTAGAACACTACCGAACCTGTTCAGTATTCTAGAGACATTAAGTGCATATAAATATAAAAATAGATATAATGTCAGCGAGAGAGCGTATTTTAAATCATTCAACAGATGATACTCATTATGGCACGCGAAACTGAAATTGTAATTAACTCAATTGCAAGATTGTAGTCATTAAGATCAAAACATTAATATTTTCCCAACATTCGTTTCAATGTTTCAACATATAAATTTAAATAAATACTTATTTGTAATAATTAATATGAATATGTTAGTAATATCATCATCTACGTCGGTTTCTCTTAACTGGGGATCATCTTGATTATATTTCTTCATTTTTCTCGGTATTTTGCAGATCTGAGTTCTGTTGCTAGAATAGTGTCTGTAGCTTTTACCACTCAGTCAGTCTAACGGGTAGGCGGTTTCCCTCTTCCTTTCCGACCTTTTATCTGCTATCTTCTCTTTTCGTAAGATGCCCAAAAAATTGAAGAATTCGTCTTCGGCAAAAATCAATAATTATTAAGGAGAACACATTCTTACATTAGTCTGTGATATTTTAAATACTAATTAAATGTATTGATTAGAAAGATATACATATAAAATCAATTTCGAAAAATATTGTTGTTGTGCTATCGGCTTTCAAATAATAGAAATATTCATTTGAAAGAGTGTAACATATAGGTTCGAAAATTTGACGTCAAAAGTACTGTTGCTGTAGCATAATTGGTAACGCTCCTTCTCCGGATTGAAAAAGAGATCCAGGTACGAATCTCGATAGTGCAACAATAATATTTTTTGATAAAATTGATTTTATATGTATACCTTTCTAATTAATACATTTAAAAATAAACAATATTTCCGTTTCGGCTTTCGATCGTTCACTCTATCACCAGCTCATTTCTTCCAATCTTCGCCATTTCTATCTCCTTCCGATCTATCTCGGGTACTAATCTTGAACTCGGAGAATAATAGTTTTTCCAATACATAATATATTTGTCGTCGATTTGAAATATTTTAGATTCACAATCGAGCGATATCGAACGCGTTTTGATAAAAAAAACCTGGCAGTAAATTCTTACGAGATAAAAAAAAATTCCTCTCGTTTCTGATTCATAGAGCAGTCACGTGAATGACTAAGGGAGGAAGAAGTGAATTTAATAGAGGAAAAACTCTTTGATAGTATAAATTAAAAGATTCAACTAGAAAGATGTACAAAAAAATCTTTAGTTGCTACCGGGATTCGAAGCGCGTTCTCCACTTTCACTATGGCAATCGAATTCATTTTCGACAAATTTTTAAACTTATATCCATTATCTGTATTGTCTGCTATAGCGAAAGCGGACAACGCGCTCCTCCGATTAGGAAGAGGTCCAGGTTCGAATCCAGGCAAAAAATAAATATTTTTTCGATAGACAGTTTTTTCTGAATATCTTTGTAATTGATTGATTTAATTTGTATTAAATACCACAGAGCTATGTTCTGAAAATGTAACTTTACAACAAAAATGTGTTTTAACCATTAGATAGAATTTGAGATTTTTCAGAGCAGTTAATCATGTCAGATGTCAGATGATAGATGTCAGGGAGATACAATAGGCGGCGGTTCTCTAATTTACAAAGTGCAGAAATTTCTGAAGCTTCTAAGTGCTGTTTGTACATAGGCAGCTGCACACAAAGTAATAGAAGATTAGGTAGATTAATATAAGTTATCTCACGATAGCTCATATTCCTTTAAGATTGGTTACGTTAGGTTAGGTTAGGTTATTTAATACAAAGTTACGGCAGCTGAGTAATAAACTGACTGTGTGCACTTCTCTGGTGTGCAGTTGTTATGGAATCATCTAGAAGCATAGAGTGGAATGGAGAGAGAATTATTTACATTATTTTCATATAATTAATTTTAAATATAATTGGAATGTTTACGTATATTATGTTACATGGCAGGTTTACGAATATGGAGTTATATTTACAGAATATTTAGTATTATATTTTGATAGTTTTATTAGAAAATTCTACGTTTAATTCAATACGATATGTCACTGCTGCTAATCTGGCTGCTTACGAGAAGTCAGATATAATATACAAAAAATGAGAATATTAAGAAAAATGTATATATTATAAATGTATATATATAAATTATGACACATGGTATTGATACCATCAAGGCCAAAGACTTGTTGAGAAGTTTGGAGACCCTTAGGAGGTGAAGGTTTTTCATTAGTTTGGAGTTGAGACGAGATGTGTGAATGTGAGAATGATAGGCCATATAGAATATAGCTTCCAATATCGAGTTATCATTCTGGTGTTCATGTAGGTATGTCGTTGAATTTCTACTGATTATTGTATGAGAGGATACAGATAGTAATAGCAGAAAAGGTTAATATTACAGAAATGAATACACACTATTTACACTGATATATTATTGTTAAATTAAAATGGTTGGTTGGAAGCTACTAAAAGTAATAAGCTTGGTTGTTGCTCGGGATGACTCACCATAGATTCCTGGAAGGGACAGAATAAGCAACTCCTGTATTAGTGAAATGTGCCAAACAGAGGACATCGTCAGATGGGGAAAACAATCAAGATACACATGAAGATCCTACATGATGCTGCACAGAACAATCTTTTGCAGTTATCTTCTTAAACGTTAGAAAAATAGGTGGAGCTAACGGACGTTTATGTGAAGATATGATGTAAAGAAAATACAAAAGTGGTCATTATAGCAGTGTGAACAGAATGAACCAATTTTTCCAACCAAGCACATTCCACGTAACCACTGAATCAACAATACACGGAAGTTAACACATTTCCATTGTTCGGCCTCACATATTGCACTTGAGTACATATATTCGTAATGTTGCATTTTCGTAGATAAGTGCATATTATCTGCATAGTGGCAGGTATGCGGCTGTATTTGCTGACTTTTTGGATTTCTTCATTGTTCAGCCTATCGAATTTCCAACATAGTATTTGTTTTGAGAAATGTTAAAAATCAATATAAATACCATTTAAAGCGGTACATAATTTTGATAAACTGAAAGAAATCAGCTACAAATCGCAACGCGAACAAACATGCGGTAAAATCCTTGCTGGCTTGGCACTTCATTGCATGTGGGTGTAATTGGACTTTGCGACTATGCGTTAGCGTATGTTACTAGCGGGATAAAAAACAGAATATTCCCCTATTAGACGTAGACGTGTAAATGTTTTCGAAATATTGTTTCTGAAGGGAAGTGCTCACAATCTGTGTTTCGATATTGTTGAGTTAGAAAGTCATGCGTTTCGTATCTGTACGGTAGATTTAAAATAGCTTAAATTTTAATAAAATCACATTTTACTGTGTACTTGCAATATTAGAACAGTTTTTTGATAATTAAAATAAATTTGTAGCTTTTATAGATGTCTCACTAAAAAAAATAGAAGGACATTTTATTATTTAAATTTGACGTGATTGTATAGTTACCGTCTCTTTATACTTCGCTTTTATACTTCGATAGGTAGGCCTGGTATAAAATTTTGAATATGTGTGTTCTTTTTGTGAGAAATTAAAAACAGAAAACAAAAGCGAAGCTGCTTCTGCAAAGAGACAGTTTTTCGGTTAGGACGGCGGCGATATAAAAACATTTTGTTAAGGAGAACACATTCTTATTGTGAAGTTGTAATTATTCAAAACATAGGTCTGTGATGTTTTAAATCCTATTTAAAAGTATTAATTATGAATATATACATATAAAATCAATTCTGTCGAAAAATATTGTTTTTGCGCTACCGGGGTTCGAACCTGGATCTCTATACTGGCTATACTAATAATACTGACGCTATAATACAATTGGTAGTGTACTTCCCCGGATTGGAAATAGAGATCCGGGTTCGAATTCCGGTAGCGCAAAAACAATATTTTTCGACAAAATTGATTTTATATGTATATATTTATAATTAATATATTAAATTAGTATTTAAAACATTTTGTATTATATATTTTCGGATTATTGGTTGTAAGAAAGTTTTCGGAGGCTGGCCAGTAGAATAAGGACCACCAGACTACAAGGAAAGCGACATCGGCGTCTATCAGCCCAGGTTCACAAAGGTTGGTGTATTTTGGTTTTGCATAAATTTAATTTCTGTATTCAACATTACCTATAGAAAACTCAGGACTAGCTATCGAAGTATTTACGGCTACACCGTCGCGTAATCGGTAACACGTTTCACCGTCTATAAATAGTTCCAGATTCGAGTCCTGGTGACAGATTTATTGTGTACGTTTCTGTATAAGTAATTCATATAATTTATTATAAAACACTTTGTCGCTTCCGCTCGATTGTCAAATTTAATATTTTTAAATGGTTTTTGTATGTTTCTTACAACTATAATTTTATATTATTAATTATTTTAGATGTTTTATTTTTATTAAAAAATGGAAACATTTCTATTCGTACATGTACTTTAGTAACTTACCTATTTACATGCAAAATATTTTTTTCTTAAAACATTTTTGGCGCTAATGAAAATCCAAGACTGAAATGATAACCCTTCCGTCTAGCATCTCCTACTCTGTTGATTCAGTGGAGTAGGCATCGGGCATGAGCATAATATTTTGGCTATATCATGAGATCCTGCATCTCATCATTCAAATCATAATTGTTAGCAGAAGAGGCCCTGGAAAATGGTGAACATCCTGGCTGATGAGTCCGATTCGATGATCGTTGAAATACAAGAAGAAGGTGAGCGTAAAATGTTACTCCAATCATTTCTTCGTTAACATTGTTTTGTATTTATTTCATCTACTTTTTTTTTTTAAGGTTCTCTATTCTTCTCTAAATTCGTCCAAGCTAAGTATGTTTACATTAGAAATAAAGCATGACGACTATCGATTACACCGAAGCCAGATTTTTCTACACGGAAATAGTCCAAAATAAATTCGTTAAAATGTATTTCCAAAATGATTTTAATGTCCAACAAGCACGCAACCAACCAGGCACCCGTATTAATACACAAAATCAATGAAGGCCTAATTCTGAATGAACAATCGACCAGCGATTAAACGAACATGTTACATAGTTTCATTCAAGTCTAAATATTATACTATTTGTAAATTGAATTTTGTGGTTAATGTTTATTTTTATAAATTATATAACTTTGTTTTTAACCATTTAATTAGTATTATTAGGAGAACACATTCTTATTGTGAAGTTGTAATTATTCAAAACAGACGGTCTGTGTCAAATAATAGAACAATTAAATGTATTAATATAAAAAAGGTAATATATAGATTCGAAAATTAGTCGCTAAAAATATTGTCGCTGTAGCATAGTTGGATAATGCAGCTTTTCCGGTTCGGAAAGAGATCCAGGTTCGAATCCCGGTGGCGCAACAACAATATTTTTCGATAAAATTGATTTTATATGTATATCTTTCTAATTAATATGTTAAATTCACTTTTAATTAGTCATTATAATACATCACAACCGGTTTTGGAAAATATCATTTTCTTCGTCAGGATGTCAAATTAACTAACTAAAACCAAATATATCACATTATTGTAATATTACATTTTTTTTTATTAAAATATGAATGAATTAAAAATACATCTACTGTTTTCGAAAAATATAATTTACTTTTTCAGGATATCATTTACTAATAAAAAATGTTGTATTGTTTCTTTAACAGAATCTATTTTTAAAAAACAATAATTATTTAAAAAACAAATTTAGTACCTAATTCAGTAGTGATGATATAAAATTTCTAGAATTTAGTTGGTTGTTTGTTTTGATTGTGTTACATTTTATATTGGTAAAACAGGTCGAAATTTTAATATAAGAGTAAAGGAAGATTTGAGATATTTGAATAATAGTGGGTATTCAGAATTTTCTAATCATTTGTTATATCACTGGAGATAAATAAAGCGTGTAAAACTAATCAAAATATTATAAACAACCAATTAAATTTAACCAAAATTTACATTTCCCAAAAATGATTCTAGTAATTTTGTATCATCAAGTAACAATTTAAGTTAGGTACTAAATTAATTTTTAAAATAATTATTGTTTTTTAAAAGTAATTCTGTTAAAGAAATAACATAACTTTTTTTTTGATTAGTTAATGACATCCTGAAGAAGAAAATGATATTATTCGAAACCGGTAGATGTATTTTAAATTCATTAAGTGGTTAATAAAACAACGTTAATAATGAATAATAATGGATTTTAACCACAAAGTTGATTTTGTTAGTCTTAAAAATAAAATAATAATTATTTAAAAAATAGTCTAAGAGCATCGGACCTACGAAGTGGAAAAAGGTGGTGGGAGCTTTCAAATCTTCAGGATGCAGTGAAAAGTGGATAAGTTCATCGAGTCGAGCATGAGGTTATGAAAATTACCATCCTCAGTCATGAAGGACCGACGCGGATAATGAATTACCTGTGTTTCATAGTCAAATTGTGATAATTGTGTCTTTACTGGCACCTATATAAAATTTTCACACGATTAGTCGTTCACGGCGAAGAAATTGCGTCACTGAATTTAAAATGTTGTCCATATCCACCACTGGCTCTTTTCTCAATCGTGTTCTGTCTGCATTTATGAAGTCAATAAAATACAACTTCAAAAAATCGTTCATTAAATAAAAATAATTTACTTAATAAAAATACAATTTGTGATAAAAATCAAATAAATCTCACTTAGAACGCACGTGCTCATAGCATATCTCATGTTTTTTTTTATTAAAGTACATCATATTAAAAAAATATTCAATCACTGAATATTGTAAAGCCTTTTCAGCGAAGGTTGTTCAGTGACATCTGTCGATTAACATTTTCAACAGAAGTAGTATCAAGGGCACAAACCTTTTCAGGTACCGACAGGTAATCTTTAGCCAACATGAGTATATGAAAACGTGGCTAATAATGATTATCGTAAAGTATTTTTATGTAAAAGTTCTTAATCGGTTTACTAGATATAAAAATGATTATATTTATAGGAAAATAAATCATCGCTGTGACTCAAATTCTAACACGAAAAATCAGCATTATGTACTTATATGATAATTTAACACCACAGTTGAAGACACTAAGAGAGGTAACGGGATGAATACTCAGCGTCTCCAAAAAATTTAGGTTTATAAAATTGTTACGAAATTTACTAACGCGTAGTTTTCGTGACAAATTTTACTGGGGTACCCGTTGAATAAATTTATTCTATGTTAAAATTCGCTCCATATTATCCTTAGCGGGGTAATATTATAAAAATCACAAAGTATTATTAAGTTTGACAAGGAGGACTTATAAAATATTTGAGGGATTCCAAAAATATCTGTTCACTTAAAATTCGCATCAAATTACATTTAAAGAGGATGAGTCCAGTTTCGAGGGGGTCCCCTTTCGCCCTTGTATCCGCCCTCAGTAACACAAGTTTCCGAGACTTTGAAAATTACCGAACTCTTTGATTTAATCTTGGCGGAAAAATTTCAAACTTCGCGATATTAAAAATACTATCAGAAATAATTTAATTGAACTCGCTTACGTCTAACAATATTTATCCGGTTTGCGTTGCCAACGCTACCAACTCGGCTATTCAACATGTTATAATCTACTTATATGTTAATATATGTCGTAATGATTTACGTGTTTTTTAAACCAAATTTTTTGACAGCAGTTAAATCATCCACAATTTGATCACACCAGGCTAAATAAAAATGTTATTTATTTATTGAATTAATTAATTTATTTTTAATTGTTTTAAAAAAACTTTGAGAGCGATAACACTGAAAAGAAATTTTTTTACAAAAAAATAATAAATAAATTAGGTACCAAATTAACTAGCGGCTTCAAATTTGATTATCATTTAAAATAGGGGGTTATATGGTGAGCGGTGCTTATTTATACACCATACTATTGTACTAAATAGTAAAGATATATGCAAAATTCGATCAAGTAAAGACTATATTTTACCTAGGGTCCTAGAATGAAATTGAGCAAAATTTGGGATACATTAATATCTGGATAGCGTGTCTAGTTAGTACATTAAAATAAGCCGTAGGTAAGTAACTATATACTTCGAGAAATAAAATATTTATCTGGTAGAATATTATGATATATTAAAACCTGAATATCATGATAAGAATTGTGATAGGAATATTATAAAATACAGATTTTATTTAGATTTATTTCAAAGTACTGACTCCACACCGCTGATTGGCGGGATGGGGAGGGGTTGTCAAGGGTAGAGGGAATGTCATTGACCAAAGAGTACAGACAACAATTTTGAAAACATTTATAAAAATAACATTTATAATTTTCCACCTTCTTGTGTAGTGTTTTATTTTGTTTTACTTAATGTTTTGATGACCTCAAATCGATTGCAAATTATCAATTTCACACATAAAATTGCTTTTAATTTTTTTTAGATATTTCCTCACTGCTCAGCTTCCCGATGATATATAACTTAAAAAGTTTTCGGAAAAATACCAAACAGACCGAATACAATCGGCAACAGAACATGCATTTTGCTTATCTAAAGATATATTAAATTGAAGTTAAATATTAGTACAGATTATATTCCATTAGCTTTCAAATTATTATTATTGATTTGATTTATATTTATTCGATTTATATAAGTACTCATTTTGCAAATGTAAAGACGTGCAGTATTTTTGAGAATAGTTCGCAGATTTTTAAAATGATTTTTTTTTCATCAATATGATTATAAATACATAAAAAAAGTAATCTGGAAAACCAAAAATGTAAAAAATGAAAAATAAATTTTTTCGATATAGATTGCGATAAGTTTATATGTAGAAATCTATGTACTATCGTATTTTAAGCACGAACAACAAATACAGCAACATGTATATGTTCCATATAGCAGTTATTAAACTTAGATACTACATATCGTGCGTTTAACCTACAAAAAAAAAAAGGCTGGTTACTTCTTCACATTTGCTGGCAATTCATTGAATAATTTGAAACTTTATAGTATAAAGTATTTAGTGTTTCAGCTAGATTTGTTTGTGGAAGTCTAAAATCCCACCGACTTCTTGTTAAATAAGTGTAAATCTCAAAATTGTGTTTTTTATTTTTATTTATGAATTATGGCTATACTCGATTTTTAATTTTGTATATCAATACTAAAACATTTTGTGTACATTTTTGCTTAACCGTCATTAATTTTAATTATTTTAGCATATAACTTATTCTTGAATAACTATTACATCTTAGAATTGCCCTCATTGCTCTGTTTTGAATTTCACAAAAACAGTACTGTTGAACAATAATGTTTTTAGGTTAAGTTTCTTTCTTATTCTACTTAAATAAACAAAGTTTTTGGTCATTTTGTTTGTGATCATTACAATATATATTAAATACTAATTAAATGTATTAATTAGTATTTAAAATATCACAGATCTATGTTCTGAATAATTGCAACTTCACAATAAGAATGTGTTCTCATTATATAATAAATTATTTATGTGTCGAATTTTAGTTTATTGTTAATTATTGTTTATTTGAGTACTGCGAGTCTGATAAATTATAATATGTTTAACTGGGCGCTTAATCAGTTTCAGAGTTTAAGTTGTGTCCAAAATAAATAAATAAATTTCTAGCGATTAGAGACGTGATTATTTTTTTAGACCGCTTAGACCATTTCATTTCAAAGAGTGCCGATGGGGTTAACTTTAGTACACGTAATGGTAGTATCTACGTGTACGTTTGTTATACGTGCATCTAATCACGTGACAACATTATATCTGCAGCAAAGGTCAACGGACCGCTGACGCCCTCCGACAGAAAAGTTGTCGGCAAATTTTCTCGACGCGCGCGCTTTTCTCCGCTAGTGGAACGTTCTGGAAATTTCCCGCGCAGGCCCGCCGCGCCGCCGCGAGCCGCGGCCTTTTCCCGCTTTTGTCGGCGCAATGGCTACAAAAGACAATTATGACATTATCTGTCTTGTACAGTATTACAATTGTCATCGTAAACAGCGGCCGCGATCCGCTCCAATCAGACCTGACCACCTTCTATTTCGAGCTATGGAGAACATGCAACGAGAAATGAGAGTAATGTACGGTCCGCGCGCGGCTAACGACATCTAGCGAGGTCGAGAGAAAGATGTTTCGGTTTGTATTGAAGTGTGGAGTTTTGTTTGAAATGTCTGTCGCTTTTCAGTCGGTGGATGCGATTTGACGCTCTGGTCTCGGGATGGTCGCGGCACCGCGCCGGTACTACGAGTGTCGTCTTCATCTGTGCTGGCTTCGTGCGTTCCCGCGACCTTGTTTCGTCCTTCCGAAGTGAGTAGACGGCGGTCCGCGACGCACTCCGGACGTTCCGCTACGCTTTTCCCGCGCTATCATCAAATTGTCAAAGCTTCGACATTCGAGCGCAGATGTAAATAAAAGAAAAAAATTGTAAACAAACTTAATTTTCAAATCAGATCCGAGAGCCGATGTGCGCGCTCGCTTTCGCAGTGTTCGCGAGTGTCACCCTTTTTAAAACTCGATTGTAGAGTGGGATTTAAGCTGTATACCGGCGAGACAAGTGAGGTTAGTTTTTGGTTTCAGTTTCACTTTTTGCGATAACATTGCAAATGAGCCACGAATGCACGCGTAATAAAAAAATTAATTCATTATAATATTGGCAGTGTAGTGTCTAATTGACAACATCATGACATAAAGTGATTTTATTCCATTACGTTTTACTTAAAATCTAAACAAAACTGCATGTCAGACATTTACGAACACACACCCACTTAGATTTCATTACCAAATTTCGTACTTCTATTATTTTAGCTACATATTAATAATCTAATTTACCCACGCTTTAAATGATTATTTTTTTGCTATTCAATACATTTTTGTTTCATTTCGTAGTAATGTTGCATAGATGAAATTTAAAGGTAACATTATTACATAAAATTTTTTATTTGATACTTAATATATTTGAATTTAATTTACATCACACGAAAGTAGCAATCGATGCATTTATTTTAAATAATGTAATATTTGTATTTTGAATGTAAAAAGTGCAAAAAATTTTCATCGATGTAAAAATTTGACATTTATCACAATAAACAAATGCGTGAATATGTATTTTTTAATACTTTCAAATATAGAATGTCTAAAGTCACCCTTCAATGTCATACTTTGAGGTCAACCAAACGAAATGAAAACATTAGGAATGACTATTTTTTAAATAATTCTCATCGTCTCGCGTCTGTGAATTGCCATAAAATTATATTAAAACATTATTAAAAATATCTCGCCACTGAAAACATTGAATACTTGATAATATTGAAAGGCGAAGTTATACGAGCGACGTAATAGTTTTAAACTTGGCAACAAAATCTAAATGAATCTCTTCAAAAAAATCTTCCACGAAACGTTAATGATCTAAAAACTTAGTCTCAAATTGTAAAAATAAAATTTAATTACAATTTTGGACGGGGTAATCATTTCGGTAATAAATTCTTTTAAATTATATTAAAAGTAAATTTATTCGTATTAATAAAAAGTATTCTTTATCTGATATTTTGTTAGTATTAAATCATTTTTATTTTTTAATTTTATAACTATGGTATTAGAAAAAAATGTATTAAAATTATAATGCTAATAATAAAAATAAAATTAGGGTAGGAACTTTGTTCATACAAAAAAATGGAATTACAAATATTTAAACGGTTAAAAGTTAAAAAATCAAAAAAGTGACCAGTTAAACAGTCCTTAGATTATATAATCAAGGTAAATAAATATATACTGTTTTAATTTTTTTATGTATATATATATACTAAAACGCCTATAGAAAAAAATATTTTTTTGTAGAAACACAGAGAGAAAATCTTAAGTCAATTCAAATATATTAAATGTATGTAAATGTAATTTACAAACGCTTGCATTTTTGTCTAAGCCGTTTCGACATTCTAAGTTATTATTAATTTTAGAGTATATTATTTAATAGATTATATGTATATGGTATATACTTTTTCTGTTATTAATGAGTAGTGGGAAAAAAAATAAAATATGTAAAATAAAGTATGCAATTTTTTAAAGTAGGCTTACGGGTGGTGGTGTAATATATAAGACCGTTGTTAAGGGTTTTTTATAATAATAATAATAGAGACCAACGGGAAACAAATATTTTCATACAACAAAAGAACGTCATCTGAATTTGAAATAAAATTCGATGTTTGAATATATCAAAATAAAATGATTTTCCCCCGAGGTGGGGCGGGGGTTAACTAGAAAAACTTGTTCTATGCAGGGGTGGTATGATATTCATATCTGAGACATGTAAAATGTTTTAAAAATATAGGAGCTGAGTGAGATTGATAATTATTATTATTATTTGCTAGTCTATTTGTATCAACATTTTGTTTTAATCATTATCACGACATTTGACCTTAATTATATTACTTGTATTAGGTTGATGCATAATTATCCGTTGTTTTCTAAATATCATATTTTAACATAAGTTATATTGTATTATTATATTTTAAATAATATTGTAACGTAACCAAAAACGAAAATACACTCAAAACATATTAGGTACAATTATCATTCGGGGGCGTAGTTACTGTCGTCATTGACTGATCGATGTTGAAATTCTCCGCCAACGTCAAAGTGTTGCAACTTTCGTCCTCCTTCACAGCCGCGAAAAGGGCCTGGTCATCAAAATCCGAAGATCGACCGTTTCCTGACTTGAAGCGAGCAAACCACTCTCGGCATGCCCTTTCGCTAATCGTTCATTCGCCGAAAAGATCGTCGAGATCGTGAAATAACTCAGCAGCTTTCCACCCTTTCTCTAAATTGTACAGTATAATGTGGCGTATATGTGTATGTTTATCGATGCGCATTTTAATTTACTGACCCTACTAAAGAATTATATTATGACAAATGACAATTAAATGCCAAAATCATAAAACAAAATGTTGCGAAAAAAACGACAGATAATTATGCATCAACCTAATATATTCCTCGTATTATTCAGACATCATCTCCGACACTCTAACTAACTAAAAGAATAAAATGTAGAAGAGACATTTATAAGACTTGATACATCGTGCAATGCCTACCCGATTGGGTAATAATTATAACCAAAATCGCATAACATTTGAACTGTTAGAAATTGCAACGACGGCATGTGGGGTCACTTGGCGCATATTTTGACAACCTGCGGCTTGGTGCACACTTCCGACGAGGACGATAAACCCAAACTGAACGACCTCAGGTAGGTACACAACCGTAGAAAAAATTACGGAGGAGATTGGACGTTGTGACCTTGTTCTTAAATTGAATCTCCCTTCGGACAAATTGTCCTAGACGAATATTGTATCACACGCTTCCCACGGGGGCAAATAATTTATGACATCAAAAAATTTTTATAGTCAACAGTTGACATTATCCAATTTACTTCGGTGTGTATTTTTTTATTAAGAGAATAAGGAAAGTCTTTCGTAGGTCCTATACAAACTATTGTCAGTTATTTATCATTAGACAGGTCAAAACCAAGATATGTAATATAACAGTTGGAATTCGGCAAAGTCAGGGCGTATTATATATAAATATCAATTATATAGAGAACAATGGTGATATGTTAAAAATACAACACATTTCAGGGAAACACTTGAGTTTGCAATTCTTACTATAAATCATAAAAAATAAATTTGAATCACAAACAGTCTACTTATACGTATAATTTTTCAGTGGCGTAGCTATCGCCTGAACTCGACGCCCGGGGGCTCGACATCGCTGAACATGTTCAACATTCGTAATAATTACAGTGCTGGTTTATTATTATGGTTAGTTATGAATGAATGAGTAGGTGTTGCTTAAATTTAAACATAAAATTATTTTGTGGTACTGTCGAGGAGCAGTATTAACTTTTGAAATAAATAAAACGAGCTGTCATTGGGCGAGTGGCGGAGGGGGGGAAAGGAATAGGGCCTCGGGCTCGAATTTGGCCGGGGGCTCAGTAATTTGCTGCTACGCCACAGATATTTTTATTATTATTTTATTATAACATTATTAGAAATTGCTTGTGCTTAACATTCGTATTAAAATAAAATTAGGGCTCATTTTTGATTAGGTATATATGTGATCTGAAAAAATATTTATGTATGAATAAAGCTACATTCACAACTCATTTTAGTCCATTCGCGGACATGGCATCATTATGCTATATATATAATCGATATGTATTATAAAAATTATAAACGGTACTCGCGATAGTATAACTATAAAATTAAATTGAATATTTTTTTTTTATATGTATACCTACATGTGTATATTAAATAAAACACACGATCTAACTATAAATTATTTTATTGTATATACTAAATGTGTATGTTATTAAACGATTTAGAAAAATTATTTAGTAATAGTATCAGTAATCAATTGAAGTGAATATCTAGTTTTCTTGATTTTTATACCATATTATCTTATTTCAATATTCTACAGATTCCATTAACATTGCTCCATTAAGTTCCGAACCATTCGAGATTCTTTCAGAGTTTTGTTTTAGAATTTTGTAGATTATTCCACGGTTTTCTAGACTTTTCTATTTATAATAAAATGTATAATGCCGCTACGGCTATAAAACACGGAATCATAGTGCAACATAAAAATTTTATCATCTTGTAATTTGTCATAATTATCGATGGAATTGATATTTTTATAAAGCATATATTTGAATGGATTTCAAATTGTTTTCATTAGAAATGTGCATGATAATTTAGTTAATGTATTTTCATAGGTTTACTTGTACATAGATATACTTATAACTCGATAGTGTGACTAGTAAATGAAAATGTTTGTATTCTTACAATAATTTTGCTATATATCATTTTTTATATTCTGTAAAATAATTCAATAGTGCATACATTTCAACAGTAATTTGACTCGATGCTTATATAGATCTGTTTTTACTGCACCACTTTTACGTTGGATAACCCACCCTGCAACAACACTGTATATCGGTTTTTACAATTGTTGATATATAAATGGAGGATCGGCGATTTTGGATGATATACAGTGTTGTTGCAGAAAAGCTCACTTAAACATTGTGTTTAATAGTATTTTTATATGGTTGTTTAATATACCATTCAATGCCTAAGAACATATACAATGTTGTGGCATTTATAACTACCCAAAGCCGATCTACCCAAATCCGAAAAGAGTGTTGTTTGTCAGGTCTTATTTTTACAGTTTTTACTCTTACTCTTATTTAGGTTAAAACTGCCCCAGAGAAGAAAAAACACATCAAAATCGATTAGGCTGTTCTTGATTTTTAAGATAAAAGGTTTCCTTTTAAGTATCTAAGGATGTTATAATTAATTTTAAATAATGAAAACGTTTGAATTGAATTTTCGAAAAAAAAAATATCCGATGAAACGAAATTAACAATTAATAATTCGATTTGTATTTAAATGTTTTAGAAGTTTTTGTCGAAATGAATAAGAAAAATATTTAGATACGACGAAATTCCAGAAAGAAATACAATTATACTCTACAAAGTCATTCCTGGAACATGAATGATTGAAAATTAGAATAATTAATATGTAAATTAGTTTTTTTTTCAGTTTCTAGTTTCTTAGAGACATTATTGTTGCTAAGCTAAAATATTATTTTTATTATTATCATTTTATATGTAAAGATAAGTTGAAATAGTTATAAATCAATTCACGAGAAAAAGCAGATAAAGAATTGATAATAAAAGTACAATACTAAAGATGTGAAAATAATTGATTAAAACGATAAAAAATATATACATAGGAAAAGATATGGAAAGGTTGAGAAAAATATCAAAATGAGTGTAACTACAAGTAGTAGTGGTATAAAGTATTAAACCAGTAATTGTTGGTCGAAATTTCTGTGGGTTCTAGTATTAATACGAGAAGTAAAACTAAGAGTTAGGAAATTTATATTATTTTATTTATTTAAACATACACTTACTGTGTGGGATGTAGTAGGTATCCAACTTCATTAGCATTATTCTGGCTTTTTTGTTAGACTGCCTTCCATGTTAAAGTAGACAGTTTTTTTCGTGCTGTTGTGGTGTTATTTAATTAAAATTAGAAAGAAAGGATTCGACAGA
Organism: Eubasilissa regina; assembly: GCA_022840565.1. Lineage (NCBI taxonomy): Eukaryota > Metazoa > Arthropoda > Insecta > Trichoptera > Phryganeidae > Eubasilissa > Eubasilissa regina. The sequence continues at coordinate 29,703,948 of JAINEB010000006.1, read as the reverse complement.
GATATGAAAAAAAATAGAGAAAATAAAAATATAAAGTGGATTATTAGTACAGGAAGTGTATTGTGATTTAGTTGGAATGTTGGACAGTGATGCTTCTGACTGATCTCTACCTAATTGAATTATATATTGAATCCATATTTACGTAGTCTTATTGGAAGTGAACGATCCAGTTAGTGTTAAGCATGTTGTACAGTTTAGGAGCTAAAAACGTGTTAAAGAATTAAAGTAGATTCTAGATTCTATAATTCTCCATGCATCATTCTGTCAAAATAAAAATATTATAACATCTCTTCGAAAGATTTAATCTTAGGTACACAAAAAATAAACGAATTATTTTCAAAAACTTTAATCTTTTAATCAAAAAAAGAACATTTATCATCATGTGACATTTGTGTGTTTGGTTTCAAAATATTTTAGGTGTAATAATAAAGTGTATTATTTATTTTATTAGTAAGCTGGATGCTGGTAGTAGTAAGCTGGTGCGAGACGATGTCAAAGTATATACAGGATGGACATCCGAGTTCCACGAAGCCGTTGAAGAAGAATAACACGTATAACGTATAAATGAAATGAATTGAGCGATCGTTATCTAAACTAAAGTTTATTTATATTCTAAACAGAGATAACTTACCGTAATTAGGTTATATCGTTTGTTGCCCATCTTACGTAACGTATCTCCATTTTATCACAAAAATATAACGTCTGACAGATAACAGTTTTATGTTCTAATAATATTAATGAGAATCGCAATACGCACACATACAACGTGTCATCATTGATCCTTTGAATGTTATTACTTAATCTTATTACTAACGCAATAGTGATTAAAGTTAACAAGTCATTTGTGCGACTCTCGCCGATCGCTGTTGCTAGGGCCTGCGGCTAATGCGCGATCATATGGTGGCCACGGCTAGTGTCCAATTAGAATCGATAAAAGAGTAAAGAGATAAAGATATGGGCGACACATTTTTGATACATTAAACAAATAATTTATGCCGATTATTTAATATTAAAAAAAATTTCAACGCGTTTTTTTGTATATCACTATTATACAAATTCGATTATTTTTAGTCTTCTGTGTCGCATAGCAACATAAAATAAACATATCGACGCCTCCTATATAAAGCGTCATAACTAGGTCATTTTAAAAATATTATTCCTAAAGGACGCAAGAAATGTGTCCGAAATACTATAATAACTAAAAAGGGCGTATTTGTTAATTTACATCTGCTAGAAATCAGATTCGGTCGTGTTAAAATTTCGGGCTGGCCAGTTATTAAAAGGTTTATTTAGCCGAGATGCAAACCACTCTGTTTAGCGAGATTTAAAACATAGTCTATCACCTGGTGGCGTCGTAGTTATCTGTATTTATTAAAGGTATTTGTTATCATTAGTTGTACTGTAGAACTCTATCGTTTTTTCCCCAAAGAAGGTCTGCCACACTCTTCTGCACATGCAAACGCGTCGATTGTTGAGACCTTATCAAGATGTCTCGTAACGCCAAGTCTAGTTCTAGGAATAGCAAACTTGCCACCAACAACAACCTCCTCTTATACAAAGCCGTTATAAGGCTTATACTCTACGCAGCCTTCCTCCTCCTGGGATCACGCGGCTATAAAAAAGGAAAAAAATTACAATCCTTCCAGAATAAGGTCATCAGACTAGCGCTGCGTGCACCTACTTAGATTACGGACCAGGATTACGCAACTTCGTCACTACACGGGTATTCCCCCGGTAAAAGAATTCATAAAACACCTCTCCGAGCGTTTTTATGCTGAACTCCCACAGCACCAGAACCCCACGATAAACCTTCTGTCAATATATAACATAACGGCTCCCTCCCGCATTAAACGTCCCAAAACTGTCCTCCTTTAGAGGTTATCTCCTGCCCCAGCTAGCGGTCCCTGGATCATTGCAGTAATAATGTAATAATATATGCAATACAATAATAATAAACAAACCCCATTTTTGCTAATGCGCCCATAAGACATACATCATGATGAAAGAGCAAGGGGTTTAAATGGACACGGTACTCTGAATGAAATGATACAAAAGTCAAAGTCAAAACCAAGTCTTCTGCGGATGTTTCCTATTTTCGGAGCCATTAACATTCTCGAAATATGTCTTCCAACCGTCATTCGTTCAACATGACCAAACATTTTTTAATCCTATACAAATAACAGATTTACATTCAATTATTTAAATTATCATTTCAACATGGTTTACGGAAACGTTTACCGTAGCCGCGCAGCCGTAACTATTGCTTTCTGCTCGTTTAGAATTATATTACCTACTGTATATCGAATGCCGCCCCTTCGAATGTAAATGTCACTTTGACTATTATTGTCATGCGTGTGTGCATTTGTGTGTCTATTTGCGTATGCGCGTGAGTGTGCGTCAGCTTGTTCCCAGCCTTCGGGGCGGAACGGTCGGTCACGCTAGGCCCGCTCTACGGCCGGCCGGGACTATAGCAACACCAGCCCGGCTACGTCTACACGGGAAGACGCTCTTTCATTATGAACGCATGATATCTTACCCTGGATGGACCAAACAGCCTGGTTAGAATAAGACATGTACAAAAATTAGCTTAGGATATTACGCAGTCCAGATTTTTTAGATGTAATTTGATTATTTGAGCAACAATTAAGGCAACTGTTTTTGCAAATGAAACAGATTTTAAATGATCAATTTTCATTATTAATAAATTAACACAAAGCGTAAAAATAATATGAGAAGACAAATGTATTAAAAGTTAAAAATAAATAAATAATAGAGTATCTTAAGGGAAAAATTGACATAAAAACGTTCAAAAATTTAGAGCTAATCATTCTACAGCTTGTAAACATACATTAGAATCACAAACTCATTTTTATATTAAGCAAAGATAGCAATCTTCATATAAAAAGTTTTTCCCATAGTTACATGACAAAATGGCCGCTCGGTACATTTGACCACTTTGTTGTACGCACCTGTGATTAAAGTTTTAAGATTGCAAGTCGAATAATTAGTTTGAAAGCAAGAGTTGACAAGATATAATACCATCCGGCAGAAGTCTCATTGTTTAAAGCTTGGAAAATAATATTTAAAAAAAAGGTTCTAAATTAAGTATTGTATACAATTTATCAAAACTGTAAAGTACAAAGCTGCTTTTGTCGTATTTCGAAATTTTATTCAACACTCAACTAACATTACCAAGTTGTATTTTAATTCAAATATAAAAATAATTCTGGCGTCTGCTATCAGATTACTCAAAGGTATTTGAGATTCCGTAAAAATAAGGTAGATGGATATTTCAAATTAACGATTAAATGTATTAATATCTAAAAGGTAACATATAGGTTCGAAAATTTTATGTGTATATCTTTCTAATTAATATATTTAATTCATATTTCAACACCACATACGATTTTTCATATTTGATTACAGTATTATCTCAATTACACTTTATTTATTTATCATTTAATATAACAATAAATAATATAATATAAAATGTTTTTTTGTATCATTTCAAATATTCTAAATAGAGATTCATCACATTTGAGTCATTTCAAATACTTTCAGCCGTTACGCAATGCGCGCAGGAAAGCGTACGTTCCTCCTGCCAATTGTGAATTATGCGCCGAAATAGATCACTGACGTCCTCTAAATATAATCTTTCATCACACAGTTTTAAAAAAATGTGGAAGGTCACGACATTGAACTTACGGGCAACCTACTTAATATTTTTTTCGAATAAAATAATTTTCGCGTTGGTTATATCATTCGGCGACTTAATTACGGCAACACGGTCTATAGGGGTCTACGTTAGATAGGGGTTCTTGATATTCACGCCCTACAATTTTTTTTGTACTATCAATCATCACTTTTCTTAGCGCTAAAATAGACTGATTCACCACAGTAAAAAATGGAATTATAAAATTTAAAAAATATTTTCAATCTTTGCAAACCAAAAAAAGTTTTTTTTTTCAATTGTTAGAGAATATAAATATCTATAAACACATTTTAAAAATAAAATTGTGAATATTAAAGCCGTCAAATTATATACATTCTATTAAAAGAATTAATTTGCGTAGTACTTAATATTATTATATACAATACAATACAAATGCGGGGAGCCATTTTTTAAATTTTGCATTGGGGACCGATTTATTAGTTACGCCGCTTGTATTAAATATAACTAATAATGACTATAATATTAATAATTTAAAAAATATATCTCAATTTCCCTGTCCGGCCAGTGAGATCTCCAACATTATTTCACACTAAGATTTACAATACCAAACTAGGTTAATTTTCTTCCCTGCCCAGAATGTTTAATTACACCCATTAACATTAACTTGGATATATTATTCATGATACAGTTTTTGTTTAAAAGCGAAATTATTTTGTATATAGTTGATATACACGTTTATGATGTTTAAGTATGAAAGAAGAAGAATATATTTATAAGATACATCAATGAAACCGATTAGGTGGAAGCCAGTGGTTAATTTTTTGCCCACTTAGTGATTTTGTCTTGTACTTTTTTCCAAACTGGATTTACTATGAAGCGGTTCGATTAGGGGTTGATTTCTCAGTGGGGGTGAGACACATCTCCCGCTGTGTTCTAAAAGGTTTATCATTTGTTGCGAGCGGAGATTATTTATCTCAAAGCTCGATCTTCGCCAATAATTCTTAGCAATCAAATTTAGAGTTCAATCTTTATGTTTGACAAATTGTATCTCCCCTTATTTAAAAATTACAACTAAGAAAATGTTAACTGTTCAAGGGTTTTTGGGGAAATTTTGTGGAATTCCATGATTATTTTGTAAATTGAGTCAAAACTCTGTTTTGTTCCATTACACTTTTCATTGTGTTAAATGGTATTACGTTTTCGGGAAGTTCAACTATAATATTGATAATGGGAAGATGTTCCCGGAAACGTTATATCAATTAACATAATGAAAAGTGTAGTGAAATAAAACAGAGTTTTGACTCAATTTACAAAATAAGAAAATATTAGTAATAAAATAAAATACTTCGTTTAAACCACTATTTTGATTATTTAACATGTTTCGATACCTGTGATATCTTTTACCATGTGAACAATGTATACTGAAATTAAAAATACAAGCATAGATTAAAACAAAACTATAAAATGGTAGGTAAATAAATAGGAACTAATATGAAAACAAATTTAAAAGGCTACTACTTGCAAAGAGGATTTGGTTATTTATAATATTTAGCTTGCTACTAACACGTTTTATTATTTCTAAAATTTTATTAGACTTCTTTCCACTTCTTTTTGGTGAAGAGTAAGCATGTTTCCGAGATCCCTTTTCAATATATTCACTATCTTTGGGATATCTGTAACGCGATATAATGCACATTTCAAAAGATCGTGAACCGATCCGTGTGAGACTCCTGAAATTTATTTGATCAAAATTTTGTTGGGCGGAATTTAGAGTTTGAATAGACGAATCATAAGAAAATATTGATACCATAGCAATATACTGTACTTATGATGAGCATATGTATGTATATGCAAATCCAACAGTAGGATCTTGACATGATGGGTCTGTTTTATAGCGGAAGTTTTGAGGAAATATTTCAAATGAGCGACGCTCGGGCCTTGTTTGTTGTTGCAGCTGTTTCAGTCTTTGATATAGGATGCGTTCTAGAACGATTGAGAATTATAAAGTCGAACTGTGTTGGATATTTTATATTATAATTAAAATATATAATTTATTTTTGAAAGATTTCAATTGTTAGAATTATTTTAGCACCAGTTTACTTATCCGGCGATGCACAGATAGAACATTTTAACTTTTCGAACGCTTGACCTTCATGAACCCATCTAAAAAATCCTACTACCTGAATTAACCCTCGATGTCCCAAAATTATGTTGACCTTGTGTATTTTCCGTAATGGTTAAATCTTGGACAGAAACGGTTTTTTCTCCTTGGCTCTCTTCCCGAACGGAAATCGTGGGTTTTTCTTCATTTTGAATTATTTACGTGTTTGTACGCTTAACAAACATGTTGGCCATAATTATTTATTACACATTAGACTTACCGAACTATTGTTTTTGATTTTTCATCCAGAATGTTCTTCACATTCCAAAATATCTTCTGCTAGCAGTGATTTGCATGAATGATGACATTTTTCTACATGTTTCATGATATTGCTTGTGTTGTTGGTGTATTAAATTGTTGGCGTATAAGTTTCGTTGTACAAATATTGGCGTACATAATTCATAGAATCGAAGAAATCCGCTAGTCTTGGATAGATGAGAACTGTACAAGAAAGGTGTCAGTGGAAAAGTATAAGCAAAGATGGGTGCAAAATAGTTGAAGAAGAAGAAGAAAAACAGATTTGTGATGAGTTTTGAGTTGCACTTAATTAAAAGTATACTTTTAACAGACATTAACATAAATTAAAAATTCAGCAAAAAATATAAAATTTCAGACATTATTTTTTTCTGCGATGGTGCTTGTGACTCGGAAATTTGAAGCTTGGGAATTAATTCAATAAAGATTTATACGTGCGTTGATTGGCAATAAAAAATGATTTGCTCAAATTTTATGATGGGCATATGTCTTGTGTCAATTGTTTTAGATTAAGGATTGTTAAGACTGGCTGTGCGCAAAGCGATGGCCTGGTTGCTGTATCACTACTCCAAATATATTACCTTAAATTATTAACACCGCATTGATCTTCAAATTTTACACAAGAACATTGTTTCAATTCGTGAATCGGTTATTTTTGCGATTTGAATACTTATTTTATTTTTATTCATCCGATACAAAACATTTTCATTTGTAACTCTATCCATCTTATCGTGTGCATTCTTCTGTAGATCCACATCTCGAATACTTTGAGTCACCTTTTCATTTCTTCGGTAAGTGTCTATGGTTCCATTACATAAAATAATATCGAGAACACATAGCACGTGAACCATTCGCATTCGTAATCTAACGTTGAGATCATCAATAAGATATTTCATTTCCGGCTCAAAAGCCGCGTAAATGACATTACAGAATAAATAATAATAATTTATTATTCGAAACCGATAGATGTATTTTAAATTCACTAAGTGGTTAATAAAACAACGTTAATAATGAATAATAATGGATTTTAACCACAAAGTTGATTTTGTTAGTCTTAAAAATAAAATAATAATTATTTAAAAAATAGTCTACGAGCATTGGACCTACGAAGTGGAAAAAGGGGGTGGGAGTTTTCAAATCTTCAGGATGCAGTGAAAAGTGGAGAAGTTTATCGAGTCGAGCATGAGGTTATGAAAATTATCATCCTCAGTCATGAAGGACTGACGCGGATGATGAATTACCTGTGTTTCATAGTCAAGTTGTGATAATTGTGTCTTTACTGGCATCTAAAGGGTTTTTCATTAAGGGCGCTCAAACTTTTTTTTAAAATAAAACAAAAACGAATGAATATATCTAAACAAAATTTATTATATTTTGAAGTACATTTAGTGTAAATTATGTATGAAATTCAATTTCACTCGCATGACCACCGCGGGCACGTTTGCAGAAGTCCAATCGTTGAATCCAATTTTCCACCACTTTTTCACATAATTCGGCCCGAATCGCACCAATTTCGCGTTCAATATTTTCTCTTCGCTCTTGTAACGTCGCCGGCTTGTTGTTATAGACCAAAGATTTAACATAGCCCCAAAGAAAATAGTCCAATGGTGTTAAATCGCATGATCTAGGCGGCCATTGAACTGGTCCATTTCGCGAAATAACACGCTCACCAAATTTGGTTTTCAATAAGTCAATTGTTGCGTGTGCCGTGTGACTGGTAGCGCCGTCTTGTTGAAACCACATATTGGCCAAGTCCATACCTTGCAATTGAGGCCAAAAATAGTTATCATGGAGCGATAACCATTACCATTCACAGTAACATGACGATTAGCATCATCAACAAAAAAATATGGTCCAATGACACCTCCGGCATGTAATCAACACCAAACAGTGATTTTTCCGGGATGCAATTATGTTTCGTGAAGCACGTGTGGATTGGTGCCTGCCCAATAACGCATATTTTGCTTGTTTACATATCCATTGAGCCAAAAATGAGCTTCGTCGCTAAAGATGATTTTTCGATGGAATTCAGCATCATTTTCAAATTGTTGTGCAGCCCAATTGAGGAATTGGCGACGCTTCAAATGGTCAAGCGGCTTTAGTTCTTGTGTCAACTGGATCTTGTATGGATGTAGGCCAAGATCTTTTCGCAAAATTCGCCACAATGATGTCACAGAAATGCTCAATTGTTGAGAACGTCGTGTTAGTGACTCATTTGGGTCATCAAGAACAGATGCTCTAGCGGCGGCAATATTTTCCTCACTTCGTGCATTTCTTTGTCTCACTGGCACTGGAACATTGTGTAGCGACAATGTGCTTTCAAATTTTTGCACCAAACGTTGAATTGTTGATGTGGCAGGCAAGTGATGACGACGATAAAATGGTCGTAATGCTCTTAAAGTTGCGGTGAGCGAAAGCGAATTTTGGTAGTAGATTTGAATAATTTGCAAGCGTTGCTCCGGTGTGTACTGCTCCATGATGATTTGCCAACTAAGTACAAGTGTTAACCTCAAAAAAAATTGAAGAAATATGGCGTAGTTTCTTGTCCCTGTTGAAAGAAAGTTTGAGCGTCCCTATTGAAAAACCCTTTATATAAATATATAAATGTAAAATATAAGGTAAATACAATGTTAAATTTATAAGAATATAAAGAGTAAGTATGTAAAACAATGTTCAGTGTAAAAAGAAAAAGCATTTATAGTAAAACAATAAAAAATATTCAGTTAAATAACGTACTGACACAAATACAGAGAAAAGTAAAAAATGTAATGTTCAATATACATATAGGTAAAATATTTGGGCGTAATTTCTCCCCATTTCGTGGAGCTAAAACTGCACTTTTCTTGAAAAATAAGCAAGATTACGGTTGCAATCATTCACGTTTAGACTGTTGTATATTTTTGGTGCTAGAAACACATGGAATCTTTGTGCAAAAGTTTTGTTTAATGTTGGCACGAGATAGTGACAGTTGGCCTGTGTCCTTGTTAAAAGTGAGGGTGCGTTATTTGAATTGAGTGCGAAGAAGCTACGAATCATTTCTATTGACAAATTTCTGTGACGTTAGAACAAAGTATCGTAAACGTACACGCACAATTTTAGATGTTTCCACGAAAAAATTTTTATTCAAGTCAGAAATGTATTATATTTTGAATATATTATATTACAACTCGATGTTTCGTGACGTGCGCTTAAACTGTTTTCAACAACATAAATTAATGGCTAGTGACTTAAAACTGAGGACATTGCACTGTGAGGTAACAGTCCACGTGTGGCTGCACGCGGCTATTCAGTGCACAATGTATGCAGCATGTATATATGTATATAATATACTTGTTGAACCTTGCCGTGCGTCGGTTTCGATGCATGCGTGTTCACACATACATGCCGTTACATCATCCGCATTCAAATAATATTATCGCTGATTGGCGCCTCGACACGCGGCGTGATGCTTAAAATATCAAACTGCATTTTTATTCATAAGGTCAAACTTACGTTTCTACAATAAATGCACATGTTCGTAAAGCCACAACACTCGCGTGTTCGCAAATTAAAATACGTCCTTTTACATCACAGATGGTACATGGTGAATATTAGGTTCTAAGCCGATTTTGTTTGGCCGCCATTTAGGTTTGGCACACGTTTGTCGGTTCATATTTAGTCCTCGTAGAGAGAAGTTAATTACAATTTATTATAAAGCTTTAACAATGTGATGAAGTCATTAAAACAAACACAAGCCCGACTTTTAGATAAAAGTCATCACGAGCGAAGATGTTCATTTCGACGGGTTTTTATTAAAAAACAAAACAGCCATTATTGGGGCGTTGAAAATCTTCAATTGATACACCAACGATCTTTACACCCACGCAGAGTTACTGAATGGTGCACCATGTGGACCAGCGGAATTATTGGGCCCTATTTATTTCAGGATGCAAAAGACAACACTGTAAAAATTTATTTGTAGTCGAATTGAGTCGATTGATCCTGAAACACGTGTGTTTTCAACAGAACGGTGCCACCACACACAACCCGAGCTACCCTTGAAATTTTGATGAATGAAACAGTATATCGGGTTGGAACATAATATTCATCCTGTACTTTCTTACTTAAGAATTTGAAATAAATAATAAAAAAATACATACAGGTATCTTGTAATCATCTACACAAAGTACAAGTGTTGTAAGCAACCGTTTTTTAACGAATGAAATTTAAAAAAGCAAAAAAATAAATGTTATTAAATTTTGTTCCTTTCACCCTTCCCACAGTACCGTATACGTAACATACTCACAAGGGATGTTATTGTACTCCTTCTACATAAATATCTCCACTACTTATTTTCATCTAAAAAACTCAACCCCCATAATTAACAGTAGAACAATTAATTAAACTACGGTTTGAAGATTTGTAATTGAATTAGCCGAGTCGTTGTATTTTATATTTAAATAGGTCGCCACCAAGGTTTATTGCGTCTTCTCAATTTTTTTTGTGGTCTTTTTAAGTCGCGTTCCTGGAAGTTGGCGATGTAGAGCTGTACGGGTACCATGGAAGTGGCATTATTTGATTCTCTGGTCATTCTAAGATGATGATAGCTTATCTACATAAAAAATATATTTATCAGTTAAAAAATACTTGAATTTTAATAAATTATTTTTAATAACCGTGTCAGTAGCTAGAATATTTCTATTCGAAAAAAAAAAATTATATTTAATTTATTAACACAAAAACATATGTATGTTTTTGTGTTAAGTATGCAGATTTAATCAAAATAAATAGTTCTATCGGTTCTATCGTAACACGAAGAAATACTTTCCCAAGAACTGTAAATAGTGAAATAATAATCTTTTTTAGTTATAATTGTTTTTCTTTAACAAAGTTAATTTGACATCTCGAAGAAGGAAACGGTTGTTTCCGAAACCGGTTGGTGAATTAATTAATATTTAAGTAATTAAAAAAAACAAAATTAAAACTAAAAAATGGACTTTAACCACGGATGTAAAAAAAATTTATTGCAAATGTAAAAAATAACAATAATCAAAAACTTAACACAACGATGTTGTATTTAATTTATCAATCAATTTTAATGAGAAAATGCTATTTACTTATATTTTAAAATATGGTTTGCGTGATTCTTTTAGTTCAGCTAAAAATTGAACCTCAACCATCATAAAACTTTTTTTTCTTTCTCCTGAAAACAAGTCAGTTTTTAAATTGATTTTTGTGAACAAATGAACAGTAATTTCTCAAAAAAAAACAAATCGAGGTATTTTGGAATCTTCATTAAAATATTTTGTTACCAAAAGTCTGACAGCTACAACGCATTTTATATAATCTATACACAAATAACACCCCCAGCCCTTGGCGCACCGTTTCATAATACCATTAAATTCACTCCGCCCCGCATCCGCACCCCTCCCCGCGTTACTAACGGTAACAAGGGTTTTCAATTCATTGTTTCCACCCTTCATTCATTTTTAATAATTTTTTTGATTCCCCCCCGAAGGCTTTTTAGGTTTCACCTCAATTAACAAGCAACGGCCTTTATTTAAACATACCCTGTGGTTATTCATAACATTTATAACAAAAGCTGCGTTAGAAAATTTCTTAATATTTTACATTATATGTTTTCACTTTAAAACCTTTTTGAAATCGAAATTATTTTGGACCTAGTGTTGTTCCCGCTACCTATCACTCCCTCTACCATTAGATTGTCATAAAAGTATATAATGCTGATTTTTTATGTTAGAATTTCTTTAAATTTGGATGTACTTTATTGTTTATGCAATCTCAACGTTAAATTTTAATACTAATATTGAATTTTAGTTGAAAACAAGCTTCACTTTAGTAACTTCAGAGTAGCTATGGACATGATTTTATTTTTTTCGCGTACATTTGTGTATATTAGGATACATTTGTGTTACATTTCTCCTTTTTTTAAACATAAGTATTACTTTGTAACTTGCACAAACAACCTGACTGCTCTGGAATAAATTTATTATTAAACATGAATTAAATATATTAATTTGAAAGATATACATATAAAATCAATTTTATCGAAAAATATTGTTGTTGCGCCACCGGGATTCGAACTTCACAATAAGAATGTGTTCTCCTAATATTATTAAACGTTCCTATATTCACGTCAGTGCATAGGTTTTAGGGAATTTTAATTTTAATTTTAATGAATTATTTATATAAATAACCATGCAGTAATGGTATGTCGCACGTGTCTGAGAGATTTAACGAGTTTTTTACACTAGTTATATCTACTTATCATTAAAATTATGGTGCCACATTGCAAATTATTATTATTACCGAGTGTTATCTATTAATAATCATGTATATGTATAGTTATTCATAGTATCTATTCTATATTGTTAGGAGCAGTGGCGTGCAACAGGTATAGATTTAGGTTATGGTAGCTGTTACCAATGATATTATACAATCATATATAATATATGTAATAGAGTATATGTCTTTGGACAAAATAAATCCGTCGTTTATACGACCCTACCATGTACTTATTTATAATTTTAAAGTACTATTCATAGTGTTTTTAAAGTTTAAGTTTTATCGTCAAATAATACTTTCTTATCCATATAAAAATGTATGGACGTTTTTAAGAATACATTCTATGACTGAACATGATTCATTTATTGTTTAAAAATCCTTAATGTAATAACTAAAGGAAATAATTATTTTTATTAAAGGTTAACGTAAGAAATAGTTCTACCAATTGTTTTTTGTTTTTCTCAGACCAAATCAAATCAATCCATGCACCAAATTTAAAGAAAAATCATGAAATTAACAGGTTAAAAACAGTAAAGAAGTAAAATTCGCAAATTAGTAAAAGAAGAACTAGACACTTCGATGATTTGCACGCAGTTGTAACCCTTTCTAATGTTATTCTGTTAAAAAAAAGCATAGGTAACGACTCCATACAAAACGGATCAACCGAAAGGAATTTTCAATTCAGTAAATAGCCATTTATATGACTTAAGTAATTCACATTAGCTTTAAGACAGAACTGAGTAATGTAAATAGCACGTTGCAGTGAATAAAAAAGAGAGCCATGGGTACAGCGTTGAGAGCTCGTGAGTTTTTAGAATTTATCAATTTAAGTCTCTACTGGTACACAGACGGCGCTATTTGCAAAATAACGTTTTCACTTATGTTAATCCAAAATTTTAGTTTATAGTTGTTTCCCAGAATTTTTTGTTATATACAGCTTTTTTGCTTGTATGAACTGCACGCCCCTGTTCAAGAGGTAGGTATCAAACGTAAACGTTTCATATTTCATGTGTATTAGTTATCTGATTCTTCCATGAAACCTGATTAAAAAAATGAATGTGGTGTTAATAAAATTGTTTACAGCCATATAAGACTCTAACATCGTCATCCCTCTACAGCTTGAAAATAGTAAATATTTTAAAATATCGTAATTTTAATTCAGAAAGAAAAGAAAATTTTCGATCTCCGTTTTATCTATAAGCATAACTTCCACTCAATCCTCTTCGATTGTCTTATTATCCATCTAGGCGGTCATCCCTTGAGAATTTCCGAGGTATTTATTTAAATATCTCGACTTGCTTCAGGCAGATCTCTCGGATTTAAGATAAACCCTGCCGCTCTTCGTGCGTACCGATCACAATCATCTAGCTTTTACTTTTGCGATATCTACAAGCAAAACATTTTTTATTTGTTTGAACACCAATTTACAAAATATAAATAATTCAATAATAATACAATAGCTGCGCGATGTGAAATCGTTTATACCAATTCATGATAAAATATTTCTAAAGAGTTATACAAAAACTCGTCGCGTATATTAAAAATGCAGCTATATTAAAAAAAAATATCGGATAGATATAATATTTCAAAAACGGTCTGATTTTTTTAAAATACATGGAAGTACGGATAATAAATGAAGCTGGTTCTTCGCTACATTTTTTAATTTTTTTTTATATGTACTATTTTTAACTGTCAAAATGATAAGTCATTGGTTCTATTTTTGAATTCTCAATCTAATATTACAAACTATTTTGCTCGTATAATATCTCGACAATAAATTCTCCGGAGATTATTTAGATCGGTTGAGAATTATCACAGATGGCGCATCCGCGCAAACGCTGATCTTGTCGAGGACTTCCGTCAACCAAATATCTTAGCTTGATGTTTAAAAGCTTAAGATGGGCATTATATGTCTCCACAGTATTCCGTAAAGTTTATGAGGGTAGGCTAACGGAAACTTGGCCTCTGGGACCTTCAAGAATGAGACAATGTTCGAGTTGGATGAGGTAATTAGAATTTTAGACGTTGGTAAGATTTATTGCATACTTGAGAAGTAAACAGTGAAGGTAGGAGATATTTAGCCTATAATATTATTTTATAAATTATCTATAAACTAATGGATAGATATAAATTAATGTTATTACTCTACTTGATATTATTAGTACTACTCGAGTATCGAGAGAAACAATAACAGGTGAAGTGTTAAATATTTAATAATTCACCTGTCGATGATGGTTTCTGTTTCTCTCGAAACTCGAGAAGTGCTAATAAACTCAAGTAGAGTAATAACATTATTTCATTTATATCCATCCATTATGATGAAACTACAAAGTTAACGCTGATTTTATTAATAATATAGCTATGAATTAGTCACAGGGTCATGTCACAAAGCCGCACCAATGCTTAATTTTGAATAAATTTGTAATGTAATAAAAAAAAACGCGTTACATATCTCAGACTTGTGTATCATACACTCCTGGATAGAATATGTTTTTTTTGTTCGAAAAAATATTCATTTAAATAAATAAAAAATATTCAGAACAGAATCCCAGTCGAGATTGGCGAGATTACTAACTATTGCATAGCTGACGGATACGAATGAATCGTGAAAATAAACTCTTTAATTATTAATTAACCTTGTTACAAAGTTCACCAGGTTTAATTATAAATAAAATATGACGTTGATAATGTACAAATAATAATGTACCAATATTAAAATTTATAAATGAGGTGAAAATAAAAATATAGTATACGTAGGAGTATGTAATTTATATATTTTTATTGGGTACCCAATGAGTTTGCATAATATTCTACGTTAAAAATATATAAATGTACTGCAGGTTTCGTCGTAGCATGATACATTAATTTATAAATAATACACGTAATTTTTTTTTAAAATTATGAGATCTATTAGGTATGATAATTTTTTTATGCAAGTGAGCCAAGGTTATTGGTAAAAAATTGACAAATGATTTGGCCCCAGTTCAAGTAAAATATTTCGTGTGATGAACCACGAATAACAGTATTATCTTTGGCTCTGTTTGTTTTCATAAGTTGAGAATTTTTTTTTTATATCCACAATTTTTAATAAACTTGTGTTGAAAGTGTTTTTCCCGTATCTCTGTATAAGTGAT
Source organism: Eubasilissa regina (assembly GCA_022840565.1). Classification (NCBI taxonomy): domain Eukaryota; kingdom Metazoa; phylum Arthropoda; class Insecta; order Trichoptera; family Phryganeidae; genus Eubasilissa; species Eubasilissa regina. Next base: position 29,688,440 of record JAINEB010000006.1, on the reverse strand, counting down.
TGCAACTCTATAAAATCGGAGTAAGACAGTTTAAATACACCTTCATTCAATTAATTAGGGAAGCCTCGATGGCTAAGGCTTGTTGCAAAATAATTATAATATTTCAACATTGTATATTTTACATCAATTATTTGATTTAATTTCTTCTATTCATGAATACGTTTTGAGATTCTTGTACAAGTATTTAGTGTTACGTCGATCAACGATGATCCAGATTTCAAATTATTACGACAGATTTGAAGTCTACAATATTTTTTAAACGATTGATTAAAGTACAAGCAATACTACGACGTCATTTTCTCATACGCTTGTCTCATAATTTGATAATATTTAGTTCTATTTAAAAAACAAGGATGTCAAATTGAAAACTTTTATGGCATCGTCTACATTTACATTCATTTAACGAGACCAAACAACCATTATTGCCAATTTTTTACTAGATATATCATAAATGTATTTACCAAATAAGTAACTTCATTTCTATGTACTGTATTTAAACTATTTTATTGAAAAAATATTTATAATTCTAATTGGAAATTAAAGGTATTAATTAGAAAAATATACATGTAAAATCAATTTTATCGAAAAGTATTATTATTGCTACCGGGATTCGAACCTGGATCTCTTCCTATCCGAGGAAAATGTATTAACCGATTATGCTACATTAACACAGTGTATTTACGACAAATTTTCCAACGTATATGTTACACTTTTTCAAAATAATATATCTATCGTTTCATTATTTGAGTCTTTATTTTTGAGATTTCGTAAAATATAAAGAAGATGACTTTTAAATAATGGAACGATAGATATATGAATTTGAAAAAGTGTCACATATAGGTTCGAAAATTTGTCATCAATTCGATGTGTTGGTGTTGTATAATCTGTTAATGCATTTTCCCTGGATAGGAAGAGATCCAGGTTCGAATCCCGGTAGTGACAATAATACTTTTCGATGAAATTGATTTTGTGTGTATAATTAATTTAATTTGTACTTAAAAAAATATCATAGACCTATGTTCTGAATAATTAATTACAACTTCATAATAATAATTTAATAATTACAATTGTTTTTGTTATTTGATCTTGTCGATAGTTTCATTTATTTTTGTATTCACTAAAGGAGGTAATCGATCGTAGTATTGAAAGTATTATAAAAATAGCTTAATTTATACCTTCATAATAATGAGATATTAACAGAAATTGACTTTTTCAACATTAGCCTTTTAAGAATAATTTTTTTTATCTCATGAACATTTTCAATTTGAACCAATCATTCTATCTACAAATATGTCTCGCCCTCAGATGGAAGATATTAAGTCTGTGATGATCCACATATAACCAACTGATAGAAAAAATATGAATTCCGAGAAATTTCTAGAGCAGTTGTTTCAGGGTAGCGGGGCGGGGAAGGGAGACGCGAGGGGAGGGTCGAGAGGGGAAGACGCCGTCGGGGGATGACGCACGGCAGTCGGCCGGAGGAGAGCAAAAAGTCAGGTCCGAGCGGGCGGGGGGTCGGCTTCGAGCTTCGGGTGGTCCAAGGGTCAGGTTCGGGGAGTCAGTTTCGTGATCGCACGGGAGAGGGTCGCTTTTGAAGATTTTCTTTTCGAGGTTTACGCCGCGAGTGTTTTAGGGGTGATCGTGTTGTTTTTCGGGTCCGCGAAGGTCGTGTTGAAATTCCGAAATCGCGAGTGTGGTGACTGAAGGCAAACCGGGTTTGGCGCTGACGCTGAGAGCCGTAACAGAGGACCCAAAATACTAAGTTTACCTTTTAGCATGCTTGTATACATAATTAAAACCGCTAACAAATACTGGAGTGTGAATCGGATCATCATGTAGTCACTCATTCATAGAAAGGGTCTGGCGTAAACGCTAGACTACCCGATATTTCACTTTATTTAATTACTGTCCGTTTTATAAATTGGGAACACCCACCTACAAGTTTTAGTTACATATATCTCTTCATTTAGGACCAATTATATACTACTATTGGCCGGGTAAATAATCATGTAACTATGCACGTAACTTTTGTGTATTTACTTATCCGCGGAAATATAAATCTAAAAATCTCATGAAATCCTGACGGGGCGCATTTTATAGATTACATAAGCGATCCGAAGAAATGACTTGCAGTTTGAAATGATAGAATTTATCGGAGAGCCTTTGTATGTTTATTTTACCTTGAAATCGCACGTTTGCATGGGTAGGAAATCATACTGCGTTTGTTGTTACTGCTATTCTATTACTAGTACTAACATCCCCCCCCCCAAACTGAATTTATTCGAAGGCCTTGCTCCCTTGTGATCAAAGTAACAATAGCGTCGCGGGTGACTGATATTGATGCAGAGGGATTGATTGTCAAGATAGTCTTTCGTCGAGTTTGGAGTGGACTACAATTGCCGAGGAGGGTCTCTGTTCTGGGCGATACATATTATTCACGGGAAATGCTTTAATGCATTCGTATACGTTAGTTGCAGAGCAGAAGGGTTGACATAAGCTAGCTGATCAAGTGGCGCTATTGGCACAAAAGACGAAAGAGTCTGCCGATTGAATGCTGTGATCCCACGCCCTGGCTAAGACGTGAGTGGACGGAACAGATCCCAGAGGAAGGACGCCTCGGCTAACCGTAGGTACCTCTTCGGACTTCTCGAGAGATGAGTCTCTAACATGAATGCCGGGAGATAGTCATTTCAAACCACATAGCGTGGGTATCTTATTGAAAGGACGAGAGGGAGATTTATATCAAAAGGCGTTACTCTGCACGGGCTTACACATTATTAACAATCCTAACCAATTGTTCCTGACTCTATTCGAGATGCATTGTCCGAGACACCGTGGATCATCCTGCAGATAAATCAAACTATACATCAGGCACCGTTGCCGCATGACGTATGTTTTCAGACGCACCCAAAGGAATGGTGGGAATTTCCTGAAAGTCGTATTGTCATGTCACAACCTTGTCACAATTAGTTACCTTCAGTGGTGGACGAGGCCCCGGATTGGCCATTTTCCTACCGATACTGAATAGCTGTCACAATCATCACAATTAATTACCTTCAGTGGTGGACGCGGCCCGGATTGGCCACTTTCCTACCGATACTGAACAGCAACGTATTGGAGATACAAGGACCTCGGCCATGCATCTTGAATGAGTCATAACAAATGATATTGTTCACTTAGACATTGGCCGAATCAGAACTTTGGATTATCATCATCATCATCTTTAAACTTTTGAACGCGTGGGTGCCAGGGTTCGGGGTTGGAAATTTGTCGTCTCAGACGTACAGATTTCCAATTTGGGGTTTTGTAAGGGGAGCCGAACGATCGCCACAGACTGGTGTCTGGGGAACTTATCATGTAACCACGGAACATATTTGTCAAGCGAGGCAGGCACTTAGCATGTCGCATGTCGTTTCACATGTCCACATAATTTATGAACAGCTAGGCGACGCCACGAAGCGGCCACAGTCACGAGTCTACGACAAGGTTGGTGTCCTATGTATAATCTCTTTCTCACTCTTACACTCTAGTTCTGAATAATGCGTACATATGTATGATTTCTACCACACTCTTACATTCTAGCTCTGAATAACACGCACATAATTAATACTATAACGGGCGCGCTCGAATATCATACCGCTTGACGGGAAGTTTTCCGTTACTTAGTCGTATACCATAAGATAATCGGTATATTTATTTTAAATAATTGCTCTATAGGTATTTGAACGGCTATAATATTTGGATATTTGTAATCTTTAGGTATTTGAAAATTGAAAACGCGGGTTAAAAGAACTAGGAGCATTACGGACATAACATGGGGAATATTCTTAACCGCTAGAACGATCACGTTGGCCAAATTTAGATATTAAGCGAATAGACTAGCATTAAGCGTAAAAATTAGTATTAAGTAAGGTAGAAAGATAGATCTCCACACTGGCGACCGGGAGAGCTCGCACGTAGGAGAATACCGAATCCATAACAGAGGCGTGTCTTGCGAGCAGGACGCCCGCACAGGGAAATTGAAGATTCCGCATTAATTTGGAAATAGTAATACCAAAAATATTTAAATAGACATAGGGAAATACGGAATCTTTACACGGGTGCCGGAAACCAGGGGTTTTATTAATTATTCTGAATTAATTTTAGAGTAATATAATTATTCAATTTAACTATATTTATAAATAGGCTTAGAAAAGTTCGAAATCATCTCAAGTCCAATTTATTATCAGAAACATTATAATAGCATTATATGTTATTATAATTAATACACACAATTTAGTCCCTATCCCATCTTCCTTCCTTTTCTCCCTTCCGTTCCCTCTGTAAAAAATAGTTTTTCTTATTAATTTCTTAATTATTATTTGTCAATAGAAGAGATAGTTGTCACTGTTTTCATTGTATTCTACTCTACACTGCTTAATATTAATCTGTATTATCTAACCCGCATTGTATCGTGCTATTGTATTTAATAATTCAGATAAAATATATAATTGGTTGAATTAATTATTATTTTAAATTATTAACATTGTTTTATTAACCATTTAATGAGTTAAAAATACTAACTAAATGTATTAATTATAAAGACTTTTTTTTTATATGTATATCTTTATAATCATTACATTTAATTAGTACTTAAAATATCACAGACTTATGTTCTGAATAATTACAACTTCACAATAAGAATGTGTTCGCCTTAATAATTAAAAATACAACTAGCGGTTTCGAAAAATATCATTTTCTTCTTCAGGATGTCATTAAATAATCAAAAATATATACTGTATTGTTTCTTTAACATAATCTATTTAAAAAATAAATTTAGTACCTAACATAAATTTTTTACTTGATACAAAATTACTAAAATAATTTTTACTAAAATTAAAAAAAAAACAATGTTAACAATTTAAAATAATGAATTTTAACCGCAAAGTTGATATTGCTAATCTTAAAAATAGAATGAACTATTATTTTCATTACTATCTTTGTTGTTTAATTGTATGTTTTTTCAAAAAATAAATAAAAAATTAAAAAATCTATGTGAAGAGTAGGTTCTCTAATGGAGACAATGAACTGTAATTTACCCTTTAATTAAGGTCGTGTATAGAACCTTATCACCTCTCTCACGATTCTTGCAGTTCACCGCAAGCCGCAAACTTTACTTCTTGAAGATTGAGATATCCTGAAATCAGTCGCGAACCTTCAAAGTCTTCTCGCTGAGTTTTTAACCACCGCAGCGTCTAGATATTGTGAGTGTTTTATATTCCTAAAAGGGCGGACAGAAGCTAGCCTTGGTCGTAAATTTCCTTCCAAATAAGGCTGTTCGGGTAATAAACTAAGGTGGGGAATATTCGGCTTGTAGTATCGGGAGATATCTTTGCTTGTCTACAACATAAAGTACTTCAGATTCTTGAGTTAGATAGTTTTCAAATACACGGTAAAACGTGGTGTCTTTGAAATGTGCAAGATTCCGCTGGTACACACAACATTTTTCAAATTGATGTGAAACCGTTTGATAACGAAATTACGAGACAGAAGCGTTACGTCACTCCCAATTATTTTATTGCTTGAATTGAGTTACTCGTATATGTTATTGTATCACATTCTTTTTTCTGTGTTGGTCACTCAAATGGATTTGGTTAAGAGCGCAATTCTTATAAGAATAAATCGCTCGTCTTTGGTTTTAGCTGTAAATGTAGTGTAGCTGTAAATAATGTAAATATATATTTTTTATTTCCGTTGGGTTTTGATTTAATTTCGTCATTTAGTATCGAACCGTGGATCCGTGTCAAATCTAATTTCAAGAAATATTGAACCAGCTAAGCGAAATCGAGAATAATGCAATCTTTAAATGTGAAAATGGATTTCATGCTTAGTTCAAAAAATCCCTTCCGGTACTAAATACCATTTCTTTTACATTTATCTCCGAATCAATGAGTCCGTTTTGAAACAAGGTAGAGCATCAGGCTGGCTAGCAAACTTAGCCAAGCTATTTACAATTTCAATTTTTCGAAAAAGTTTGATCGAAATCTGACAAGAATTGAGTGTTATTGTTGCATACAGCCATAAGAAAACAAGGGTGGTTTGTCGATCTCCGCTTCATTCAACTGACGATGATGATGATGAGGTCAGAAGAAATGAAACACACTCCATGACATATCAATTAATTGGCGTCACTTCGGCGACCTTTAATCCTGTGCGATATTGTAATCGTGCCCACAAAATTAATTATATCTCATCATATAATATTACGTAACATGCATAGTGACGTGTTTTCTTGATCACTATCGAAGAAAATGCAATGAAATTTTCCATCAGTTGCGTTACGAGATGAGTTATGCAAAAGCTAGCATTTCTATGGAAATCTACTTAAATTTTTAGAATTTAATTAAAAATGCAGAGTTTAATAAATTTTCATGTATTAGGCGTTTAATTACAAAATATCTCAGATGCACATATCATACCACCCCTACATGGAATATGTTTTCTGGTTTAATAAAAATATTAATTAATTCAGATAAATAAATTAAAAATCTTTCTGCCAGGAAACGGAATCTCGGCCTCCCGTTTGACAGGCGGGGTTAATAATGAGGAAATAAGTGAGACGTGAAAATATCAGTTTATTAAAACTGGCTTATTACAAGTTCCACAGGGGTAACAATTTCTTTAAATAAAATTTAATATTTGTTAAAAAATAAAATGTTAAGATTGTATAAATAATAATGTATTATATTCACACATAAAAAATAACAGAATTATATACTTGTTTGATAATTTGATGATGAATGATTTAATAATGTGATGACATATTTTTTTCCGGTGAAAAAACATATTTTATGCAAAATACTATCGCTAAGTTATTATAAATTGATTGAAAAATCAACCTATTGTATTTATTTTAAATATTTTTTAAGTCAATTTAATACAAATCTAATGGATGAATATTTATTTTGTTAATTTATTCTTAAGATAATGCATACATATGTGAATATATAAATGTTCTAATATAAACAAGATCAAAATGTTCAATTTTTTACTAAAACTTATCTTGCACATATCTGCTTAGTTTTATTTTGAATCTATGTAGTTTTTAATCCTTTCTTATATCATCTGGTATTTCATTGAAAATCTTCGTCGCACTGTACATCACCGATTTCTGAGATTTGGCCTTCTTCCTGAATGGCAGTCTCAATCTTTTTCTCTTGAATAGTATTCATGCTAATGTTTATTTGCATCAATTTTTCTTATTAATTCTGTCAATTTAGTGAGGATTTTAAAAATAAATAAATACTACTAATTTTTATACTAAATATATTTTGCAAAAGCCCGTAAGGGCGTTAATTAATTAATAAATAACGTCGAAATATATTTTCTGCTTAAAGTTCATCATATTAAGATTGTTCAGCTTGCACTGATCCGAGTATTATATATATAAGTTGGTAGAGTGCTCGCTTAATATGTGAGATGTTATACTCCAAAATATAATTAATTTCAAAAAGATTAGGATAGGTTAGGTAGTATAAAGTGAGAGTATACAGAAAAATTATGATTTTTTTTCAGTTTTTGCGTCAAATTTTTCTGAGGTACCCGGTATAATAAACATGTTCTGTGTTAAAATCACCGTGGTGTATAATTATCACAATTCTCGCTGTACTCGCGAGGAGACGAGAAGTGACCGCTGCAGACACACGCAGTCTAGTTCGCCATCTCCGGCCGCCCTAGCCACTCGAGCGTGTATGCAAATGATCCGGTCGATAGACGGTAAATATAGCCGGCTAGGTTGGCGACCCCGCCGCGCCGCGAGATGCATCTCACTGCAGCATCTTGCGGGCTGCAATTACATTTAATTGAACCTGAACATCCAACGTCAAATGGCGAGGTTTCGCGAGACGCGAAGCGCACTCCACGTCGGACTGTGCCTCTGCTTAGTGTGCACCGAGAGATCAGTAGCGGCTGATGATGAAAACTTGATAATGCCAGGGAAATGGGACATTAAACTGATTTTACCGCAATAAAAAAAAATGTATTGGTTCAAATATTTGAATATTACACTATTTAAAAAAAAGAAGATAAATCACAATCAAAAATAGAAAGTCAAAATCAGAAACAAATATAGTTAACACTTTTTCATCTTCTCGTGCCTTATTCGTTCAACGGACGTTAGCTATCATTACTTTATTTCCCGCGGCTCGGAAAAGCTCTACACTAAACTGGTCAAACCATAGCCTTAGGTTTTTCAGTCATGATGTTCTACTTCTTTCAGGGCTTCGACTTCCAGCATTCTTTTCGTGCTTTATGAGGTACAAAATGTGCGTCCGAGATATTGAAGTTTTCCGTTTTTAAATACTTATTTTTCTTTATTAATTCGAACCATAACATTTTAGTCCGTAACTCTATCCATCCGGCTCATTTAGATGATTATTCTGTACAGCCACATCTCAAATGCTTCAAGTCGCCTTATTATTTCTTCGGAAAGTGTCCACGCTTCCATTCCACAAAATAATATCGAGAACACATAGCATCTGACCATTGGTCATGACTTTGAGATCATGACTGCAGAATATCGAATGTTGCACGAGCTTGCTCAACACGGCATTTGATTTCAACAGAAGGAATCCATTTTTCATTTATATCGCAACCTAAGTATACGATACTTAGTATCTTCTTCAATTTCGTTTCAGCTCTATAAAGACTTTCATTGTTAGCTATGTTCTGTTTGATAATGAGCGTAGTTAACACTGAGAACTTCAAACCCGGAACTTTCTCTTGCCGAGAAAATGTCATTCGTCGAAGTTTTGCGTTACATCTAATTTAAAATAATAAACTGTTATACATACATCTTTACGCTAAAATAAAAAAAATACAAAGTTCTTACTTAATGCTCGCGCTATTAAAATAGGACTGGATGGTTGGTCTCTTGGAATGAGTCTCGAACCTTCGACCATTGGATCATAAGTCGAGTGTCTTAATCTATATACGAGGCGTGTCCGTAAAATAAGTTCCACGAATTTTTTTCTCATAAAAAAACTGGTTTAATTTTAAAGAAAAGTATATTTTTGGAAAGTTCAGTCCTTCTTTTATTTTTCTACATAATCGCCGTTGCGTTCTATGCACTTCTGCATTCGAGGCACCCACTTCTTTAAACCAGAGTCATAGAACTCTGCCGCCTGTCCGCGTAGAAAACTAACAACCGCATTTTGTACCTCTTCATCTGTCTTGAATTGGGTTCCGCCAAGGTTTTTCTTCAACTCGGGGAAGAGATGGAAGTCACTTGGTGCTAAGTCTGGACTGTAGGGTGGGTGAGACACCATTTTCCATCCAAATTTTTCGATGAGGGCTGTGGTTCGATAGGCGGTGTGCGGTCGGGCGTTGTCATGGTGAAAACGCACTCCTTTGGTCAACATTCCTCTTCTCTTGTTCTGAATTGCGCGTCTAAGATTTTTCAAGGTCTCACAGTACCGTTCAGCATTGATTGTTGTCCCGCGAGGCATAAACTCGCACAACAATACGCCCTTTCGATCCCAAAAAACGCTAGCCATGATTTTTCCGGCAGACAGGATTTCTTTGAACTTCTTTGCTCTTGGCGAAGAAGGGTGCTTCCACTGCTTCGATTGCTCCTTTGTTTCCGGTGTGGTGTAGTGTATCCAGGTCTCGTCGCCAGTAACAATAGAGTCCAGAAATTCCTCTTCGGTTGTTCCGTGAAAAGCGAGAAATTCTTGGGCCGCTTCAACCCGCTGCCGCTGGTGATCTGCAGTGAGCATTTTTGGTACCCATCTTGCGCAGACCTTTGAATAGCCTAAATGTTCAGTCAAAATCTTGTCGATTGTGGTTTTGCTGGCCTCCGGAATCTGTTCGCACAGCTCCCTAACTGTAATCCGTCGATCTTCGAGCATTGCCGCTTCGACTCTGGCAATTGTTTCGTCGGAAACCGATGGCCGCCCTGCACGGGCTTCGTCGTGGACGTCTGTTCGGCCATTTTTAAATTCCCTGACCCATCTGCGCACCATCCCGGAGCTCATACACTCTTCTCCATACACTTCACAAAGTTCTTCGTGAATTTCCTTCGCCGATTTCTTCTTAGCGGCCAGGAAACGAATAACAGACCGCAACTCGCAGCTGGCGGGAGACGCAAGAGGAAGCTCCATCGTTGACGGCTGCTGGGCCTAGACTAAACGTCGCAGCGACGCTGGCTTGGTGAGGAATTATAGTGGAGGAACCAAATAACCTGCCTCTGCTGTCTGGTCGCGCATAGAAACGATCCTAGCGCCAGCGGCAGTCCGTGGAACTTATTTTACGGACAAGCCTCGTACTAACAAGCTCGTTAAAATAATAATGCCTGAATATAATTAAATGCAATGATTAAAAAAAAACTAATATAAAGATGAAACTAATAGCAAAGCCCTAGTTGTAAAAAAGCGTTAAGTGGCAAACAATAAAATGGAACAACATTAAATATAATTATTGTAATGGAAGGCGCATGGTTCTCAAAGCCTAATTTCGTGATAGTGCACGCCATTCGCAACAGCGTGCCGTATAAACCTTGATGTATGAAGAAGCACGTGTTAGACGATCAAATACACTTTTCAATCAAGTACAATATATATTTGATTTTAAATTAAATCTGTGATCAGGATATTTTGCGTAAATGGATGTAATATTTAGAAAAAAGTAATCACGTGTTGTAGTGCTTGAAATAGCTTGTTGGTGCAGTGGTCCTAACTCTAGCTGATCGAATTGGACTTATAAATCTCGTTCAAAACATATATATTTGGATAATTTTTCTTTACTTCAGTGCGTTGTTACGTGTCGCTACTGACCGAGACTCGTAGCCTCAGGGAAGGTGAAATTTAATTGTTTGCGGAACGAGAAAATGCAGGTGGTCTTTTCGAGCCTTGACAAGAGCCTGTTTAATAATAAAGTGGTGAGTCGACGTCGTTGATTAGGGCTGTTTTTAAATTATGTTTATAATTGAGTTCAATTTTTTTAAATCCTTCATTGAAACGGGGTTAGATCCTTTTGTGTAAACTGATTTGGATCAAATTTTGGGATGGAATTTATTGGATATAAATAATGAATTCATCATTGCTGGATATAGCCAACTATTTCTGCCATTTCTTTTATCTATTGCCAGTCACTTTGCTGATGGAGGATGGCCAATACTTCTACCAGTGCGAAGTCTCCAGAACATTCCCTTCTCACTGACTACCTCTTCAACAAATATGTTCAGATTTTTACTGCAGCATCTACTTTGGTTTTATGGTAATATGTACGTTAGGTAATCGATATCTCAAAAATATTTCATGCACAGCCCATTTCATTGCTCTTTGGGCAACTTTTAATTTGTATATAACATTGATAGTGAAGGTTCACGTCTCGGCTTTGTTTATAGGCTTTTTGGATTGCTTTTCTGCTGGCGCATTCTGTATTGCTCTCAATTACTAACCTTGAAATAAATATATTCAATTAATTATTTTTCGTCATTTCACTTAAAGACTTTTTTGAAAAAAAACTAAGATCATGTTTACATAAATAATTATTGAATAAACGTAAACTTTACTATCTGTCATCTCGCGTTGTATTTGACTGTGCAACCATAGATAAGAAAAGAAAGTGCGATGCGAGATAATAAATAGTCAATGTACTTGCCAGTCGTAAAAATTCATACGATTTAGTTAATGTATGTTTTTTCTTACTAGTAATAAAGACGATGTACACAAATTGAATAAATACTTAAGATAAATATTTAAGTAATCTTAACCTAGAGATATTAAAAATATATATTTTTTTTAACTCGCAATGATATTTGTATGATCCAAATCCAATAACATATCGACGAAGTCATAGATAAAAGATGAGGAAGTGCAATAAAATTAAGAATAATTCTGCAAAATTCAATCTTGGTTATCTGATATCTTTATTGATAATGTATTATAAGCAGCACACGCGCATTACGTTGTTTTAAAGATGATAAATTAATTTACGATATACACCCACATAGCAAGGAGGTTTCAGTGGGCGAAACACGTAGCGAGAGTAAATAAATCCCTTAACACGCTCAAAGCCTTCTTACACAAACCGAGGGGATAAAGATCTAGTCTAAGATCAAGACGAAGACTTAAATGTGCGAATAAGGTTAAGATGAATCTGAAAGAGACTGGATCATAATGAAGATGTCAAGGTATGAGTGGCACTCAGAAGTGTCTGTAGTCATGATCTTTCGAGACCCATGGGTCGTTAAAGATGAAGAAAAATAGTATATATCTAGGTTTTTAGAGTTAAAACGGTCATAATGAATTTAGATGCTTTGCAATTTATCAAGTTGATCTGATATTTTGGTTTAAATATCAGATCAACAATATGAAGAATTGCAATATTATGAACAAAGTTGAACTTTAACTCCCGTATGATGTTGTACATAGCCAAGACACACACCGTATTACGTAAAAGCATGCTTTTAAATATTCGCCGCCCGGGGAGTTATTACATTAATTCTTGATTCGTCACCAGGTTGTGTTATTATTTTGGTAAAATTATTTAATTGGTCAATATGTTTGATTGAATATTTCTTTCCATTAATGATTCAAATTATTTTTCAATTATACTATACATTTATTGAAATATTGCGTAAATTGACTGAAAATTATCGCTAGCTTTGTATATATGATATTTAATTACCATTGCACGTTTTCACTACTATCGCGCTATTTAATACAGAAAATTATATATTTATAAAACATAGTAATAGATAAAAATTTGCACGAAACATATACGTAGGCATGCAAAAATAAGTAAAAATATTTTTTACAAAGACTATTTAAAAATACGATGTTTTAATTGCGTGTACAAAATCACAATAATTATGCTAATTTCAGGTATCGCATACGGGAAATTATCAAGACGCCTCGATCAGTGTGTTATTACATGTTGAAAGCATTCCCGTGATTAAATACGAATAATAAAATTAATTTCAAAATTATTGCGTGCACTTTTTCTTTTAAATAGGCAATCCACCCTTCAAGAGTGATTTGTGCCATTAATCAAGTTAAAAACTTTGTTTTATAGAAAAAAGTGCAATGAAATTGTAGAATAGAAAATACTATATTACAAGTCAATACCATTGTCGTTCAAAAAACTTGCTATTATATAGATTAAACGTGGCGAGTTAAGGGAAAGAAGATGACGCAAGTTAACCGGGAGCTGAAAATTACCATTGACGAGACCACTGTAAAAAAATCTGTGATCCGCAATGGACAGGCAAAAAAGATACGGTCAAGGGTTTCCTCCTCGGCACCACACTCACACATTGGGGAATCTAGCAAGTTCAATCTGAACAAATGAGAGGACACCTGGCAATGCCCAATTCTCATTCTAGAGATATTTGATACTGTTCTTTTGTAGACTTTCCTTTTTGAGAACCAGGGGGTGCGGGGAATAGATCCTTGAATTACTTTAAGACGATTAGCCTTATGATTATTTGGATTCATCCGTTGTGCAGCTCAAATAGAATTCGTACGTTTTTTTAGCATGTTAAGTCTGTCATACATCGGGATATGGAATTGATGGGGGAAAATTCCGGAAAGAGGCGAAATGAATTCCCTTACACGCAGGAATCTAAACGAATGACATGTTTATGGTTGTTGTACAAATTAAATAGACATCTTCTGATGGAACAGATTATCTCTTTGTTATTGCGTGCACATTATTTCCATTTCTCTCGGGCTCATTTTGAACGCGTCGATTGAATAATATTGCACTGTGGTAGATCTTTTATATTTTCTTCATTATTATTTTCATCCCTTATTCTAGGAGAATTAGAGACTCGACTAATGCGGGTTGAGTGGCAATTTGCGGTCGATATATACGATAATACATTTTTGCCCTTTCATAAATAGGTAACAATAATATTAACGCATTCGTTTATGATAGAAAAATTAATTCTCGTGCTTACAAAGGAATTGTCATTAAAATTTTAAAAATGCATCTAGAAGCTTAAGATAAAAATAAAAATACTTTTATATTAAATAAAATAACAATCACTTTGTACGAAATCACGACATTTATTATACGTTAATCGGTTTCGCTTATCTCAAGCTTGATTAGGACGTGTTTGAATCTAATCATACATACAAAAAGAGTACTTATATATATATAAAGAGGGAAATAGAATGTAAAATTATATGAGAAAGAGAGACATAATACATATATAGTTAAATAGAACATCAAGATAGACCGAATCTAAAATTATATGCGAAAGAAAGAGACAGAATACATATACAGATAGACGGAACATTAAGGGAGGGAAAAACAATGTTGATGGATATTAAATTGATTTTAAAGGAAACATATCTAATATAGAGCTAATGGATTAATTAATTTGATTATTAAGAATTGGCGTACCACTATTTATTGTCTTTTTTATTTCAACGGCTTCTAAATTGTCCAACCGGAGGTCAAACCCGTTTTTATGGGTTAATATTATTAAAATAATGATCTTTTTCAATAATATAGTTGGAAAATTCTGAGAAACCATTATTGTTTAATAATTTAACGTATAATAATTATACGATCAGTCTTCGCATAACAACCAGGTTCAGTTCTAGTGGTCTGATCGTAAAGCGAATTGGTCGGTAAATGAACTCGATGTTCTTACCGCTTCTCTGATTCTATTTTTGTCCTTAAGTAATCATCTTCATTTTCATTCCAGCATCGTAGTCGTTGATAATCTTCATTTTCATCTCAAAATTTATAGCTTTTCATCTAAAATGGAGGTCTTTCTTTTGATAAACATCCTGCGCTATGGGGTATTATCACAATTTTATGTTATTTTCATAGAAGATGTAAAGTTTTATAATTTGTATTCGGCGTGCGATCGATTGACACAGTAAACACTGACTTATTGACTGAATATAGGCAACAAGCACTATGAATTAAGGAAGGAAGGAAGGAGGGATATAGTCCTCCTTGACGTTATCAATATCAGTCGATGCCCACTTACCTGGCGCTAGAGGTAGACGACGCGATACATCGAATTACATCCATAGGTTTTTCTCTCTGAATGTTACAAGAATAAAAATCTATTTGGTGAAATTTTTGGTAGTCTCTATAGCACTGTATGTAAAAAAAACATGGATACTAAGAAAGAAGGAAAGGAATATGTCGAGATACTGTAGGTGGATTTCAAGGCATACAAATGTCCCCATCCTTCAGGAGTTTAAGGATTATAGAAAGATTTTAAAATAAAATAATTCTAACATACTTTGGACGTGTTACCAAAAGAAATGATAGTCTTGTGGAAGTTCGCGTCACAGGGACAGTTGATGGAAAGCTAGTGAGAGGACGATCTCTTGTAAGATGGATAGACCAAATAAAGAAGTTAACAGGGTTCTGTTGCGTTTGAGAGGGATGGAGACCTATTGCGCATTAAGTTTCAGATATTTCAGCTGACAACGATGCTCGGCATTGAGCTTACTATTCAAAGTTAAAGAAGTTTCTTCCCTGCTGATGACAATGAGTCAAAAATATTTAAAGGTTCTTGTACAGAACACGTAGTGTTAGTTGATGTACGATAACGGTCATATGTGTGAGTAGTGAAAAGTGTAAAATATATATCTTATTTTAAATACTAATTAAATGTATTAATTAGAAAGATGTACATACAAAATCAATTTCATTGAAAAATATTGTTATTGCTACCGGGATTCGCACCTGTATCTTTTTAAAATCCGGGGAAGGTGCATTAACCAACTACGTTACAGCAGACAGTACTTTTGACGACAAATTTTGTAACCCGTATGTTACACTTTTCAAATTAATACATCTATCATTCAGTTGTTTGAAAGCCATCCATTTATATTATTATGGAGAACATATTCTTATTGTGAAGTTGTAATTATTCAGAACATAGGTTATATATCTTTATAATTAATACATTTAATTAGTATTTAAAATATTACACACCAATGTTCTGAATAATTACAACTTGACAATAAAAATGTGTTCTCCTAAAAATCTTATTATTTATACTGTCATTTTTCGCATCTGGCAGCTGTCAGCTGTCAGACCGTGATCGCCAGTTGGGTGTTCTGTCGTGTAATAAAGTTTCCTTCAGTTTAATTTGAGTGGTATCTTTATATGGAAAGTTCCGATGGGAATTTAACTGCATTTGCCCAGAATTTATGACGATGCATCTGATTTTACAGTTTCACCGTGAATAGCATTCAACTTTGTAGACTCTCTGGCTCCTCGGGTCATTAAATGCTATGTATCAATGGCGGGTGCGCCTTTTACGATTCGAAATAGTAAGTTTCCGAACTAAAGGGTGAGCTTTCATTTTTCCAGTTTGAAATTCGAGAAATTCTACGCGAATTAGATATGTTTTCAAGATAAGGCTAATAGTTCAATTCTTATAAGTATCAGATAAATAATTAATAACGTTATTTGTTAGGTAAATCATGCGAGAGAGGAAGTACAGATGAGCAATACAGATCCTCATGAAACTGTCAATAGTTGATTCAAGAAATGCGGAAGACTTCTTCAACGAAGGAATTGTCAGGCTCGTCCCCCAGTCTCAAAAATGCTTGGACTTCAACGAGAATATTATTTTAAGTCATATTTTTATTGTAATTATAAATTTAGAGAGTTACAATAAATTGTTATGAGTTTACGACAAAATAATTCTCACTTGATAAACGGCCCTCGAACTTACATAATTTTTTTACACCTGTCTGCCCATCCGTTCGTGTCACATGACAATATAAAATAAACAAAATCAAATAAATTACCTGTCATAACTGACGTATCAATTCTAGTTATTTATCTAGCAGAATTTCGTACCGAATAAATATATTTTTTAATAAAAACATTTTTTTAAAAATATAAAATAAACGTACATATAAAATATATTATCAAAAATCGTAAATAGATCTTAAAATAAATTTAAATACATTACTTGTTTTTATTTGTATTCACGAATAAAATTACGTAAGTATTAAATAAGATTCATCGAGAATATCAAATTGCCAAAAAAATTATGCATATAATTATTTTCGGATATTTTAAAACAGTTTTTATTGAGGGGAATCGAGATGTACCTATAGATCAGATATCAAAAAGGAGATGAAAAATAACATCGGTACCGATTCAGCTCATTGAAAATTGCGTCACCAATTTACCCGATTCTGAATATTGACGTTAAACCCTAGTTTAAATAAAACTTTGTCCGGTGGTATGCTTAGATGCCAACCAATTAGAGGCTAAGTTATAATGTGTGTACATTCAGATAATATTGATTAATTAATGTAACCTTAACGGCGCGCACGCCATATTGTTAAAAATGAGTCCAAAACTGTGTCACTCGGTTTAGGCAGTGGTGTAATTAAAAAAAGACCTCCAATAAAAAAAAAGGTACCTAGGATTTTTTATATTCCCATTAAAATAATTCTATTTTCTCAGAATTTTTTTTGATGCTACAGCGCATCTTATAACTCACTAAGTGCAAATATGTTTATAGGCACTTGTAATTTATAAAAAGCCTTGGTTCGCTATAATGCGACGATGATATGGTCTTTAACCGAGGTAGTGATGGTAAACCGTTATTACTGAATTTATTTAACGATTATTATTAACTAAGATTTAACTATTAGATGTTTACTTTCTAGTGTACCTACCAACTGTTGTTCGAAGAATTGCGATTAAGCAGTTAGCAATCATTGTTACAATCGAACAAAAGCACAGTCGCAGTAATTGTTTAAATAACGGTTTATATAGCGATTTAACCATCACTATTAGTATTTATTTTTGTTTCCGTAGTTCACGTGAGAAATGATTTATTTTAAATGTTATAATTCCATATATCGATGTGGAGGATTTAAAAAATTATTGGTTCATAGCACGGCAAAAGCATCGATATCAAATGTATTATATGGCGTGGACCTTTTGGGCCCCCAGTCCATTTGCAGTATTGGCGCAGTTACGCCGCCGGGTTTAGGTAATTAATCTGAACCGCTAAGCCATTCCAACGAGTTGGCTTC